>CM067841.1:330123254-331373254 GCA_034509565.1 Triticum monococcum | reverse complement strand
AAGCACAAGACTATATTTCCCCATAAGAGAGGCTACCAGGGATAAAAACTAGGTTGTCGGATCCCACACATAGCAATACACGTTACACGTACGCATAACATGCAAGTATGTGTTGTACAACATGGCATCACAACATAACTCAAACTCATATAGATAAAAGCCCAGAAGAGCCACACAACATTCAATACAAACAGGGGTCTCATGACCCATCATTCAGAGCATACAAGCAACGGAAGCATTATATGTCTGAGTACAGACAACTACAAAAGGAAAAGACTAAGAAGCCTGACTAAACACGACCCTCCCAAGGGTACAAGATCGTAGCTGGGATACAAGCTACTCGTCGAAGTCACTAGTGTAACCAACTGCAAAACATAAATAAGCAAACGTGAGTACGAAGGTACTCAGCAAGTCTTACATCAGAACTATCTACATATGCAACATTATCAACAAGGGGGTGGTGGAGTTTTAACAGCAGCAAGCCAGCTTTGACTCAGTGGCTAGCCTATACTACGAGTATCAGAAACTTCTTTGAGGTGAGGAGACGCACACGAGTCCACATATTCACCATATCAAAACTCCACTATGGATCCGTTCCCATCTCCCTACGAGAAGGCCATCCATAGCACTTACGCTTATCTTGCGGATTTTAGAGTATCCACTTCAAGTTGTCTATGTACTACATAAGTCCTCCAAGTTTCCATATTCGAGGAAAACGGCTATTCGAATAGATAAGGTTAACCCTGCAGGGGTGTACTTCTTCACCCACGCTCTCGCCACTTATCACCCTGTACACGTCATGTACCTCGGCAACCTTCAAGCGGAAGCCGAGCGAGGGTGTCGGCCACGACCTAACAAACCACACAAGTGTCTCGGCCAGGTTTATCGCCTATTCGAGTTCCACCCGCAAGGAGTTCCGGCCGAAGTCTCCAGTACGGCCCCAAACAATGTGTGCAGGGTTCCCAAGCCCACCATCCGGGTGCCACTTGGTATACCGTGCCACGGTGCCTAGTCTGTCCCAAGCCCGTCCCGTCGGACACCACCTGGTAGACAAGTAGCACTACCTACAAACGCTAGAAACTAGTTGCAACTCCTGGACAGAGATCAAGTGGATTAATAAGCTAAGAGGGGTCGGATAACCGGAACCCAATGTGTGGTAGTAACTGTACTTGGATAACATACACAGAACTCAGTGCTTAGGGACGCTTCCAATGAGACAACCCACCATGTACTCCTACATGGCCTCTCATCGCTACCTTTACCAAAACGTGTTCACACACTTAGCCTTTATCGGTAGGACATGTTCACCACTCCGATTCATTCCTGATGAATCAGACCTAACACAACTCTAAGCATAGCTGGCATAAAGAAAACAAGCATGGATGAGTAGGCACATCAAGGCTCAAGCAACTCCTACTCATGCTAGTGGGTTTCAACTATTTACTGTGGCAATGACAGGTCATGCAGAGGAATGGGTTCAACTACTACAGCAGAAAAATAGCAGTTGAATCGTTGTTGTCCTAATGCAGTATAAGGAGCAGGAGCGAGAGAGTGGGATTTATCGGAATGCTCAAGGGGGGGTTGCTTGCCTGATAGAATGATGAAGGGGTGCAGCTCCTCTGACAGGTACTCGGGAACACCTTCCAGAGTGGAACCTATCGAGAAGAAACGATGCTGGCAATCAATACACAAACAATGCAACAATATGATGAATGAACATGACATGTGCAAATGGTAGTGTTTGGGCTAATGCAAGATGCTACCAAATTGATTGAAGCCCATTTGAATCAAACATTCAAATGCAAATTCAAAATGAAGCATTTAAAATGCCCATATTATGTTTTCACTTATACAGCATGTATAAGTTAGTTTTTCATGCATGTAACTGGCATAAATGGATTCCTTGCATTTTTTCTGATAATTTTTCATATATAAATTATTTCATTCTGAGCTACGGTTGAATTTCTATGAATTTTAGAAGTTTATATCATTTTCTAGATTTTCCTAATTTATTCTAATACCAGAAAAAGAATAACTGCGTCAGCACTACGTCAGCATGACGTAAGCGAGTCAACGGGGCTGACCAGGTCAAACCTGACCAGTGGGTCCCACTGGTTAGTGACTAACTAAACTAACCTAGTTTAATTAGCACTAACCTAGGTTAAACTAATTAGTTTTAAACCTAAACTAGACTAATTAACCGAGCGGGGCCCGCATGTCATAGACCCAGGGGAGGTCAAATCCCCTGGTCAACCGGGCAAACCTGCCGGTGGCTCGACACCGGCGAAGCCAGACGCGGCGGTGCGCTGCGGGTTTTGCCTACAGGGAGCCATTTGGCGCGCGGAGTGCAGCTACGGGATGCGGACGCTCGTCCGCATCCAACCGTGGTGGTGGCGCGGTCAGGGAGTGGACGGAGTGGCGCCGGCGACGACGAGTGCGGCGGCCGGAGCTCGGCGAGCTCAGGCGCGAGGGCTGTGGTGCACTAGCAAGCGACCTGAGGCGTGCTGCGGCTTCCTGAGGATGCCCGGAGCACGACTACGTGCTTGGTTTGGCCAGGCGGGGCTGCTAGCGACGGCGAGCTTCGTGGCGGCGGCGGCGGGCTCCGGTCGAGGTGGGAACCATGGCTAGAGGTCGCAAGAGATGATGGGGAGAGGGCCGGAGGAAAGAGGGGCTCACAAGGAACTCGCGGAGCAGGCTAGTGAGCTCGGGGAAGGCCGGACGGCGACAAATTTGACAGCGGCGATCCGTTGCACCGACGAGGAAGATGACGTCGAGGGAAGCTCTGTAGGGCGTCCCGGCTTGGGTGAGTCGTCAGAGAGGTCGAGGACGGCAGCGCGGAGCTAATGGGCATGTCCAGGGGGTGAGGGGGAGGCAGTGGCCGCGGTGGTGCTTGTCGGCGGCGACGGCAGCGCTTCGGCCGTCGCGGGAGAGGGTGACAGAGGAGGGGAGAAGCACGGGGGAGAGTGGGAGAGGTGCGGCGCGTCTTCGTGGCGTCCACTGCGGCATCGGGAAGGGGACAGGCAGGCAGGAAGAGAGGAGGTGGCCTCGGCGTGTCGCCGCAGGCGCTGGGCACGCGCCTCTCGTCCTCCTGTCGAGAGGAGGAAGATGACTGGCAGGGCCAGCTGGCTGGTCTGGCCAGCTGGGCCACACAGTGCCAGGCCTCAGGTAAGTTTTCCCCTTTTGTTTTCTTTTCTATTTTTGACATTTGTTTTTGACTTAAAATAAATACTAGCACAATTCTAAAAATGTTGGGATTCCTTGTGACCACTAGTTATAATATACCAGAGGCCCTCACCAATTTCCAACATTTTTGGAGCCTTTAAAATATTTATATTATTTTAAACAGCTCCAATTCAAATGCATGTGGGTTCATTCAAAAATCCAAAATGTTTAGCAAAAATATGCATCACCTCTGGTTGTTGTTTGCAACATTTTCCAAAGACCATGAACATTTTTGAAGAGCATTTTGGGTTTATTGAAATCCCATTTTTAATTTGAACCTATTTGAATTTGCTTTGGTGCTAGGGTTTGAAACATTCCCCATTTCAAATTCATTTGAAGCTTAAACATGATGCACAAAGCAAGCCTAGATCATACCAGAACTAGGGATGTGACATGTTGTGACTGCTGAAATCCTTCACAAATAATTTGCCACATTGGAGATTGCAAAAACATCTTTGCCCAATTAAACTTCTCTGGAGTCAATAAAGCAATACACATGAAATCCACCCAGTCAAATGGTACCTTAATTGCTATGGTGTCCTTTGTGCTAAGAGAAAACTGCCGCTCTCAGGAAGAGTGGCTTGCAAAACCCTGCCCTACCGAATCTGCTTTAGGGTCAGTATGTGCAGGATTAGAAAAATATTTTCCTTTGAAATTAAAACCTGGTGGTGCTGAGATATCTGAAGATGAGTTACATGTAATATTAATACTTTCTAAGCCTGAAGAGGCTTGGAGGTAGCATCCGAAGTGCAGTCCAGTATCTCTATTTCCTCATCCACAGTGGTGCTATGAGCATCATCTTTTTTAATAGCATTCAAATACTCATAAGGTGATGCTAACTGAATAACAGGGTCCACTCCCTCAGCAAGATTTAAGTCAGAGAGAGATCCATCTTCCTCAACATTTTCCTCTTCTAAAATCAGATCATTTGCCAGCAAGGGAGAGTGTTGTTGAGCTTGGTTGCTAAGAACAATACTGGAGGTGGTGATTGGGGCAAATCCTGATTGAGATCAATTCCTGTCAGATTTACTTGCTGAGCTGGTGGCATGAGGTTGAAGAAGTCAATTGGAGCAACATAAGCAGGTGGAGCAGGCACATGGATGATCTCCTGTTGATGGGCTTGCATGGGCCCCAAAGCTAAGTTGAGGGCAGGAATGGTATCTTGGGACTGGCCCAAGTGGTTTAAAAGAACATTTATCTCCTCAATCCGATGTGCATCTTCCACTTGCATGGCAACTTCAACTCCATTTGATCCCACAGAGAGTGTGAGATCACTATGTGGGTCCATCTCAAGAAGATTTGCTAGCATATGTTGCTCAACTAAGGCATGTAACAGATCTGCTAGTTCCATGAATTCCCCATCTTCCCGTTCCTAGTCAATGAACTCATCATCCTCTGCTGGCATTGCCTAGTGTTCCCATCCTGGAAGATCATCCTCTTCCTCTTGCTCTGCTTCTTTATCAGCTTGCTGGTGAAAGTTCTGTTGCCCCCTTGCCATGATATCTTGAGCTTGATGCTGTTGAATAGGACCAATGAAGTGATTTAGCTGATTGGGGTGGTGAAAGTTATTTGTTGGTTGCGGATGAGGATTTCCATCCACTGGCACTGGGTCTTCATCTGGTGGCCCCCCTCCCAGAGGTTCTTGCTGAACAATTACTACTGGCACTGTCCATGATTCATCATTAGGATCATTAGACTCCCCAACCACAATGCTAATAGGTACATCTCTCATATCTTCTACTCTAATTTTGACCATAAGGGTTGCCTGTGTGCTCCTTGCTCTATCCCAAAGCAGCATCTTACCAAAGCTTCTGACAGCATTTGCCAACTCCTGAATTTCTCTCTTATCAAAGGGAAACCCTATCAACAGAGCCCAAATATCTCTATTAAGAGCTAGATTTCTCCAATTTAAACCTTGATTATGATATGGAAGATGGTATGAACATCACCATATGCATAAGGGCTTTGGAGCACAAGAGCATCTCTATCAAAAGGTGATCTTAATCTGACGTAAGCTTGACCGAACGGGCAGTGCCAAATCTCTTGAAACCCTAGATGCTTGACTTGTGTGAGAAACTCACCAATGATCTGCCTCACATTAGGAAAATGAACCTGCTGATTCGGCACGGGGACAATGGTGGTGATTGCCCAGTCCTCATGCCGCGGCGTGGCAGGATCAGTGATGACCCGCACCCTTGCCGACCTCCCTTATACCTGGATTTCTTGATGATGAGGTGGGAGAAACGGCGTCGGATTGAAACGAAAGTTAGCCATTGCTCGTGGAACAAGCTCTCCCCTCAACTCCGAAGATTGCAGGAGCCTACTGGCTGTCAATGGAGGTGGAGGTTGAAGAGAGGTCGAACGAGCATAATGGGGCGCTGCGGCTTTAGGATTGTTAGGTAGGGGAGTGATACGGGGCACTTGATTGCCGGAGCACTCAATAGCATTCCTTGATTGAGGCACCACAATCGCACCATTATCAGGGGTTGTTGCAGCAGGAGCAGATACTGAGGCAAACAATTGATTTGACTTGGTGAGAGAGAGGAAGCCCGAGCGGTACCCACTGGCAATGTGGCCCCACTCCTTGCAATTACGACATCGGATTTTATTTTTGCAAGTCGGTCTCTAATGGCCCGTTAACAGACAGCGAATGCAGAAGGCTTTGGACTGGGCCGAGATGGGCCTTGGGTTAGAAAAGGGACTTGGCATTACTCCTGGGCCATTTTGAATTTGCTGATTTGCCGCTTCATTATTGCCCTCTACCGGATATTGAAGTCTGTCAAAAACCATAGTAACTGCCACCGTGGAGTGAGCTTGGCGAGATCTTTGATTCTGGGAGAAATTTGAAGCTTGATTGTAAAATCTCGGGGCATGCACAACATCTGCATAAGAATTTGCATTTCTTGAACGAGTAACCATTGTCCATCCATCTTCCTGATCAGGGTCCGTAAGATATCGAATTTTTTGCGCATTTGAACCCCAAAGGAGGAATCCAATATTGAATTCAGGCAACGAGACATTTCCTCCATTGTAAATAGCAAAACCAACATTGATAGAAGAAACCGAGGACATGAAAAGAGAATCACGTAGTTTCTGAACTTTGAACAAACAAGTTCGACCTCTGAAGCAGGAGAGAAGGATTGTACCTGCTGATTCCTCCATAAGTCGAATCTTTGATCTTGTAAACTCGGCCACCAGAAAGAATTCTCTTTGCCCCGGCTGTGCTGTGAAATTGATCGGCAGATACAGGGAGTGCCAGATGTGATCTTCAAATGCATGGCCTCTCTCAAAGCGGAGATCTGCTAAACACATGGCTCGGGCAGGAATGGCCGCCGTGGCCGGAGTGGCGAACGACATGAGCTGCGGTGGCCGTCGTGGCCGGAGCGGCCAGCGATGGGTGGGGACTAGGCGGTGGCCGCGGTGGCTGGAGTGGCCAGCGGCGGGGCTAGGCTAGGAGCGGAGCGGAGCGCTAGGAGTGGAGCGGTCCTTGGGTGGCAGAATGTTGCTATCAAAGTCGACCCTGCGGCTCTCTAACCACGCAATCAGTCAAGAGGCAAACAAACCAGTGTAGCAGCAAGAGCTACAGTTCAAGAGTTTTCAATAGCTAAGAGCAACTCCAACGCGGTGACCCGAATGGACGCGTGCTTTGTCCTTTTTCGTTCGTTTGGGTCGGCCAGGCGAACGTGCGTGTCTATTTTTCAATTTGGGTCAACTGGTGCGCCCAACAAGAACCTGACTCAAATTGCTCGTGTCAAAAGAAAAAATATAAATGATAAACACATGATTGGAATAAAAAATTAATAAAACATAACTAAACATAAACGACCGGTCAACCACCGGTCGAAGTCTACTTAAACATTAATTAAACACTAAAAAAAACTCCGGGTGCATGATACCCTAGGCGTCCGCCTTGCCGTTGCCCTTGCCCCGCTGCACGCTTCCATTAAAAAGGATGGGCACGCGGCCCTTCCAGACACTGACAGGCGGGCCTGAGGTAGGTGCTGGCGTTTAATACAACCGCGTGTGGTGGTTGGCCGGCCGACATGTTGGCCCGTCACGGACACCGAGGGGACGCACGACGCGTCCGCTTCGTGTCCGCACTGACGCATTTTAGGCGCCTGAAATGCGTCGGCACGGACACGAAGCGAACGCATTTTGGGTTTGGGTCGACACGTTGGGCTGGCGTTTTGCCCGCGGTGACCCAAACGAACATGGGCGGACGAAATGGGTCACCTGGTTGGAGTTGCTCTAAGATGGCTACTGCACGAGCTCTAGCCACCATGGCAATCTTCCTGCTGGTGGCGCTCTCAACCTCCCACATCGCATCCTCACTCCGTCCGAGTCAAGGTGTCTGCCATGCAAGTGGCTATCTTCTAGAAAAGTCGGGCAACTGTGAGAAGAGCAACGACCCGAATTGTTGTGATGACGGCAAGAGATACCCGTAGTACCAGTGCTCGCCCCCGATCACCATGACCACGAAGGTCATCTTGACCGCAGCGACCCAAACGAACATGGGCGGACGAAATGGGTCACCCGGTTGGAGTTGCTCTAAGATGGCTACTGCACGAGCTCTAGCCATCATGGCAATCTTCCTGCTGTGGCGCTCTCCACCTCCCACATCGCATCCTCACTCCGTCCGAGTCAAGGTGTCTGCCATGCAAGTAGCTGTCTTCTAGAAAAGTCGGGCAACTGTGAGAAGAGCAACGGCCTGAATTGTTGTGAGGACGGCAAGAGATACCCGTAGTACCAATGCTCACCCCCGATCACCACGACCACGAAGGCCATCTTGACTCTCAACTGCTTTGAGAAGGGCAAGGACAGCGGTGGCTCATCGGAGTGTGACAATGCCTACCATAGCAATAAGGAGATGGTCGTCGCGCTGTCCACCGGCTGGTTCAAGAACATGGCCCGTTGCGGGCACTGTATTAAGATCACTACCAATGGCAACTTCGTGTACGCCAAGGTGGTGGACAAGTGCGACTCTGTGTATGGCTGTGATGAAGATCACAACTACGAACCGCCATGTGCCAACAACATAGTCGGCGCCTGTCCAGCAGTGTGGAACGCGTTGGGGCTCAACCAGAACGTCGGCATGGAGGGCATCACCTGGTCTGACGAGTGAGCACCTTCGTTTTCAAAACAAAAGTAGGCGCAGGTTGCTGGCTGTGCTCGTAGCACTTTGTCCGTCGAGTGTCATGTATATAATTTTCGTTGTCATATCCTATAGGGAGGCCAGATTATGTATATGATTGCGTGATTTTGTAAAATAAACAGTGCAGCCTATGGTTTAACACCGACGATAAGTTCTTGTGTGTGATCTTCAAGCATATAATAGTGAGCAGTGTGGTGCATAAAGAATTTGGAGACACAAAACATACTAGAAGCTTGAGAAAGCTGTATGATCATTTCCAAGGGATGCTGAACAAGTATAACAAACACATCATTCACATTCGCAGGAGTAACTTAAGTGGTCACAGAGCAGATACCAAAGACAGTTAACACCATAGAAAACATTTTGTCAAATTCTACAGAGCATGCAAGAGATTCTCTTGCACGGTTGCATCTAGGTTACAGCATTCAGCAAATGGTAAGCAACCAGAGTTCAGTGCTCCATTCAGCAAAAGCTAGTATTTCGGTAAAGCACTCGATGTGCAATCCAGATGATTCCATATGCTGGTCAAATCCCGAGAAATCAGCACATACAGCTTTTTTAGGTTCTTCGGCTTTGCACAGATTGTCTCATCTCAAATGACTTCTGTGAGTCTTTCCCGAACTGACTTCTGATCTGGTATTTGCTTAATGCTGACATGGGTAAAAAATGGTGTCAATACTTAATGCCTTCAATAAAATATTTATAACTACAGAACACATAAAATTGTGCTAATAAACAAAACATCACATGGGGCTTGCCTGTAAAGAATTTCTCCACCACGTAGCTCCTTTGATATCCAATCAGGAGAGAGATCTTCTAAGATATGCAACTGTTCTTCTATCTCTCCTGTTAAGTGACAGGCCAGACATGGGAAAGAGAAAGGACAACAAGTACAGCATTGAGAAAGATTGAGTACAGAAAGGTTGGAGCAGCTAGATCAACTATGTACCTGTCTCTTCTATCTCCAAGTTATTAGCAAGAATATTGTGAAAGAGTTCCTGTTTAGTGATTAGTGAATTCTTGGTTGATCCAGAGATACCACAGACTATGTCGAATGTGACACGTAAAGAATCTAGCTTTTCCTGGGAATTCATTGAGGATACTTGATTGGTTTTGTTATCATTTTCCTGCAAGTAAGGTGCTAGGTAAGTACATGAAATATGGAAAATGAAGACAATAACCAACGATGACTACGTAAGTACATTCTTTCTTATACAGTGCATTTTCACCCTGCAGTGTGCCTCAGCTCAGGTTATGATATCACAAGATAATTGGCATTTTACTGCTAGTTACCAGTACTCTAATGCTGACTAATTTCGAAGCATAAATTTTTGAAGCAAATGAATATACCTTTTGGCATTACTTCAACAACAACAAAATTACTGCAGAATTGTTTAGTACACTGCCAACCTTCTTACTCGCTAAGAGGTTTATTCTATACAATTTATACTAGAATCATGTTTATGAAAATAAAATGACATATATGATGCATTGCACAGTCAAAAATTTAAATCAATGAGAATGCAGCAAACATATCTGTTATGTAGTTATGCAATTCCTGATGGCATTTAAGAAAATCATCTTCCAGTATGCATTAACCCATATGCTAAAACACATATATCCAGGCATAAGAATAAAGTCACATACCACGGTAAAAGTAAATGCTTCTTCTGGGAAAAGGCATTTTCCAGTTGTAACCTCAGGTTCTGTGATAGAAGTCACCCCATCCTTGTCAAGTTTTGAAGTGTCAGGACCATGATCAGAAGGGCTTTCATCAAACTTTGATGGTGAGAACATTATTAGTGATCTGCGGGCTGAATTGGTAGATCGTGGTTCAGAGCCAGGTCTACTTGAGGTTTCATGTTTCGCAACTGGAGTGGGCAATGGCCTTTTTGGTGTCTGCATTGCCGGTGTTTCAGCCATTGATGGTGAATTTGAGATGCCTTGCTTTGGTGTACTGTTTTCACAGAAAGAGATCGAACGGCGGCTTGGAGTATCAGAAATATTGGTACTGACTGGAACCGAGACATGCTTGTTAGAGCTTCTATCTGGACCTCCGGTATCATCAGCACCCAGGGAGGTCACTTCTACTGGATCAGAAAGTAGTCGAGTCTTTTCAGTAACTTTAGTAATACTCTTCTGGGACATAAGTTTTTGAAAAGATTGTGGGAAGTGAGAAGCATTTGAAAATCCATTTTCCGAGGAAAATTCAAGAACTCCTTCAGCAGAATGGCCATTATGCAGTGCATCAAGATATAGCCCCTCCCTTAAATTAAAGGGTTCTGGTAGTGTGGCCTCAGGAACATCGATATCCTGCATACATAAAAATTCCAACAAGAATGCTAAGAAAATGATCATGACCATAAAAAGGGTTATTAGAGAAGAAAAATAAGGAACTAGAGTTGAGAGGCTTGGGGTGCTCCAAGCATGTTACAGGACATGTCATACAGCGAAAATTATTAAAGATGAAAAATAAGGAACTGCGGTTCAGAGGTCTTAAGGTGCTCCAAGCAAGTTACAGGACATGTCATAAAGCGAAAACTATTAGAGATAAGAATAAGGAACCAAGTAAGTTTGAGGATGAAACAGACGATGAAGCTGTTGGGAACTGCGATTGAGAGGTCTTGAGGTGCTCCAAGCAAGTTACAAAGTGTGTCATACAAAAACAAAGGAAAACTAGCAGTTGAACTAAGTTTAGTACCTTATGATGAGATCCCAAGAAGCATAAAAGCTTTGAGCGAAAAGCCTCACAAATTGCAATGGCTGGAGACTCTTGAGGATTACTACATTCCACAGCGTCCTTCAGAAGTGTAATTTCCATGTCAGCATACATGCATAGGCTTTTCTGATCATGCAAGAGCATCCTATTTATCTGGATTGCTTCTGGGAATAAATGCTTCATCTGGGCCAAATGAGAGTACAAGAACTTTCTGCAATGAAGAACAAACGTATCAGACTCCAATATATGGATAATGATTTTACAGACAGACATTTCTCGTTGTCATTAATACCTCTTAGTGAGTACTTCCACCTGGGTTGCAATGTTGGTAAATGTAGTCATCTTCTTCCTCAGGCGCAGCAACCTTATAGAACTCTCCATCCGGTTGAAAAGAGTAAGCAAATTCTTGTGTCTGACATTGTTAGAAAAAGAACGATGGACAATCAAGGCTAGGCAGCAAAAGGATGCATCATATATGAGATGAAAATAGAAAAATGTCTCACTTCTCAAGAAGTTCATTTGAAACTGGAGATTGGCTGCCATCAGGCAAAGCAAATTCATTATCATCTTCATCGTCTGTTTCATCCTCATTTCCCAACAGCTTCTCAGCTAATCTGTCCTTGTACCTCTCTGAAAGTAAATTAGTTGCCAATGAGCTGACAACAATCTCCTCCCTTCCAGACTCAGGCTTCTCTGGAGTTGGTGATTCAGTTCTTCTCCCAGAATCATCCATATCAGGTTTCATCTTCTGCATAGTTGCAGGGCTAGTTGAATTGCTATCATTAGGCATTTGATTAAGTCCTTTCTCGAGGTCAACTTGAACACTTTTCCCCTCGACCATTCTCAGCTCCAAGCGCTACAATAATGGACTAATGATGCATTAGACATCTTTCTTACAGTAATGTGTTCTAAAATCAAACAGAGCACAAATGGGGCTTGCATACAAGTACATTGGTAAGTTGCAATAAAAAGTACAGTATAGCACTAAGAAAACGTAGAGAAATAGCTATATCAACCTCTTTAGTCATAGTATCTCCTAGGTTTACTAAATTACTGATGACACACACACACACACACCGATAAAATCTAGTCCTCATGGTCACACACACACCGATAAAATCTAGTCCTCATGGTTCCAACACAAACCATCTTTACAAACAAAAATGCCGAATTTCAGATGCAAAGTCTCTACTTGTGTAAATATATCTGAAATGTAAACTAGCACCAAATTGTGGTAGCCCAACTGCAGCAAGGATGGGACAGAGGAACATGGGGTTTGGTATATAAGTTCCAAAAAAACTAGGGGTTTGGTTTTGCTGTGAGCTTAACAGGGAACTCTGAAGCAGAGAGGAGAGGATAGAAGAGAGATGTGACTATGGAGTGACAGAGAACACAGGTAGCGGCTGTGCAAAGAAATAAAAGGAGGGGAACCCTAAACTTCCCCTTCTGTGGTCTGTGGCAAGTAGTTCTAGCCTAGGAGGTTCCAAACTCCTGGTTAACACCCACCAAATATGATAATTGCAAGTAGTGCCCAATATTGGTACCAAATTTTGCGATGGCTTGCGAGGCTAACCACGGGATAGAATATATCCACTAGACGAACAACCAGAACTGAACCAAGAGAGAGGGAAAATATCAACAACTACCTGTTGCTCCCCCAGAGTAAGATTCAAAAGTTAGACAGGAAAATTCAGCGTAGCATCCCAATTTTAAACGGAATCTGACAAATACCACAAACCCTAGGCGTTTCTCCACGGCTCGTGACAGCATAGCCTGAGCAGTGGCCGGACGAATCACCGCGCGACTCCGGCCACCACAAGGCATGGCGCCCGGATGCAAAACATAGCACGCCACAGAACGCACGAAACAGAAACGACGGGACACGCCGAATCGACGAGACGAAGCACACATCGATGGTGGCGGCACCAAATCGGGATGTGCGAAACCAAGGAGAGGGTGTAGATCTAGAGAAACGTACCGGCGAACCGAGATCCGGAAGCCCGTGCGGTCTCGGATCCAGCGAGGCACGGCGCTTCGGGCGCGTGGGAGCGGCCGGCGGCGGCGGGAGTTCGTCGCTTGGGGGGGTGGGAATTGGAGAAGGGGGAGGCGGCCGAAAGAGACCAAATGCCACGGTGCGGTTCAAAATGACCCCAGCCCAACGGTTACATTTCTGGCCTTCTTATACGGCAAACCGGACGGCTCGTTTGGGCCAGTCGGCCTAGGCCCAAGGACCTCGCCGCAACTGGGCCGGTCCGCCTCGACCCACGCCTGGTTCTTCCCCAACTCGACGCGAATCCGGCCGCCTCCTGGTTCCTGGAGCAGAGGAGCGCCGCAGCGAAAATGGCCGAGCCTCCCGCCGCCGCCTGCCCCACCGAGCTGGAGCTCGCGCGGGCGCAGTGCCGCGCGCTGCACGATCGCCTCACCGCGTCGCCGTCCCTGCCGCGCCACCCCGCTCTGCGCTCCCTCCTCCGCCTCGTCGCCGCCGAGCTGCGCTTCCTTGCCTCGTGTAACCACCCCGACCCCGCCAGGCCGCTCTCCTCCAACCTGCCCCACCTCGGGGCGCTCCACCTCCTCCTCACCCACCCCGCCGTGCGCTCGCCGTCCCGCCTCTCGCCCCTCCCGGGCGTGGACTTCGCCTGCGCCTTCCGCTCCCGCCCCGCGTGGGTGCTCCTCTCCGCGCGCAACCCTTCGGGTTTCCAGTGGGCCCCGCGCAAGGGCCTCAGCTCTCGCGTCGCGGCCGTGCTGGATGCCGCGCGCTCCGCTCCGCCGGCAACCCGCCCCGAGAAGCTGCTGCTCGCCTTCGCCCGTGGCGTCGGCGCGGACATCGTGTTGGGGCTCGCCGATGAGTTCGGGGCCGTGGAGGTCGACTTGCTAGCGGAATTCGTTGGCGAGGCCGAGGACGACAAGGAAGAGGACGGCTGGGTTAGCGTCAGCTTCCACCCCAATGAGGAGATGAGGAGCTTCAGGGCGTTCGAGATTGAAGTGGTGAATGGCGGTGGTGAAGTGTTGTTACCGCCACCGTGCCGCGACGTGGAGGAGGTGGAGGAGGGGAGCGGTAGCCAGTTGGAGGGTTGGTTTGCTGACTTCATGGGGAAGATGAGGATGAACTCCATGGAGATGGTGAATCTAGACACGACGGCTCTTATTGCGATAGTATCAGGTATCAGCAATGGCGGGGTGGGGAAGCTGATGGGTGCACCGGAGGCGGAGACCAGGGCCAGGTTCAAGTGCAACTACAAGTTCGTCATGGATCAGGTGCTTTGGAAATACTTGATTTTCAACATAGAAGAGTGTGTTCATAAATAATCTAGTCTATCTAGTTAATTGACTTCAAGTTTCTAATGCTGTTTGATAAATCTTGACTGTAAATATCGGCAATATTGTGCATTCTACATCATATGTTTCTGTAGTCCACTGACGATGATAAGCAGAATTCAAAAGTACATAGGATGTATTCATATTGCTATGAGCGGAACTTGTTTATTCAAAAACACAAGTAGAGGAATATTTGTCAATAAGAGCTGTAAATCTTGTGTTGAACTCAATAGGATGTATTCATACTTTCTCGCAGGCGCAATCCGAGCTCCAGTCTCCAATATTTGTTGAGCTGGGGAAAGCAGTGGACGGAAAGAAGTGTATCATATGTGAAGCGGTTAACTCAGAGTTCAACGAAATTGTTTCAATGTGTGGTGGGCCAGTGGAGAAAACCAGAGCAAGTCAATTACTGAAACAACTTATGTGAGCTTTCTTATACAACTTTGTTTCTATGAGTTTTTTTTAGCATAAATCCTTTATATGAGTTACGCGAGCATAAATTCTTTATATTTCGTAATTCTAATGGGCCTTTAATTCTACAGTATCAACTCTAGTTTTCAATGTTTATTACATGACCTGCCTTTATCTGGTCAAGTTCATGTAACCACCTACATTTGTGATCAGAGGGAATATTAGATAACACTGATGCCCCTTTATCTGTCTAGTATAAAGTCTAGCTTTCAGTTTTGATTCCATAGCCTGCCTTTGTTTTCGCAGCAGATTTACTCGGTAGTTTCATTCTGCTTCTGATTTTGCAGTCATTTTTCCTTCTTATTTTTAAAGGGAAAACTTGTAGTGCAGATTTGATCTAGACACTTTGCAAAGTGTGACAGAACTAGGAGAAAAAAGTGAGAGAGAGATATTTGCCATCAGAACATAAAGGGTGTTTCCATGTATACAGAAAGTTTGATCTGAACTCTAATTCACTAATTCATTATCAACTTCCAGTTTCATGACCAATTCATTTTTAGTCTTCGGTCTGTTACACTTGCTTAGTGATGCTGAAAAACGTGTTAACTTCATTACTTCACTTCACGTAAAGGGGACCTATTTTGGTGTCAACAAGCTAGCTTCTTACACAGTTTTTGTCCTTTTTTGTCCTACCTTTTTGTATTTCTGTGTCACTATATGGTAAGCTAGAGAGGAATACATTGGGAGATAAATAGCATTGTGAGACCCTACGTTGTCAGCGAGGTATACGTTCCATTCTCCATTTCAATCCCGTCATTGTACTCTCATACTCGAAGAAGGATATGTTCAGTGCGTTCGTCCTTTTATCACACTGATGGTCATTTCACTCTGTTTACCGTTCAGTATTCATGTAGCCTTGGTTGGTATTCTTGTCTGTTGTTGGCTTGTTAATTAACTAAGCTTTCTCTTGATCACACAAATATGCAGCCATCCATATAATATTGCTAAACTAGGAAACTATAGTTGTCTGTTCTCTCTGTTTACCGTATACTGTCGTACAGTAATTTTATGCATGTGAACGGTCTTCAATTCTGTTTGCACCGGTCAGTCCTTTACTGCATACTTAGCAAGTGCTTTTGGACCTGCAGAATTGTGCCAGACAGTCCTTCAGCACGTATGATGGATCTTCCAACAACAAGGAAGCTTGCCATGAAGAACAAGATAGTTTTTGGTACAGGTGACTACTGGCGTGCTCCCACTTTGACTGCTAACATGGGGTTCGTACGAGCTGTTTCACAGTCTGGTATGCCTTTGTTGACCATCGAGCACAGACCTCGTGCCCTGATTGGCTTGTGAAGGCAGATAACCCCATAGTTTAAGTATTCCAAACCGAATGTACGAGTCCTGAAGTTGTAGCCAGCAAGTGTGTTGTAGTCTTAGTTCAGTCGATCCCATATTTTTGAAACGGCAGATAATAAGACATAATGAATATCTCAAGTACATAAGATTGTACTACTAGCTACTAGTAAAATTGATAGGCTGAAACAGTAATGTGTGTATATTACTCTAGTTTGCTGGTTTGTCAAAATGTCCTGTGACATAACTTTGGTAAGGCCTTGTTCGGTTTGGAGAGGTTTGAAGGGGTTGAGGGGGACGACAGTGCTGCCCGATCTATGCACGACGTGCTAATCCAGCCGTTGATGTCCTTCTCAATCATGTGTATGTCCGGCTGGATTTAAGTATCGTGCATGAATCGTGTGCATTGTGTCGTGTGTATAGCACTGCTGTTAAATTCCTTGCAAGCCAAAATCCCCCTCAGTCCTACGTGCATTACACTGAACAAGGCTTAAACAATCTTGACGCTAGCTTCCACGTGGATCCTGGATCCACGATACTCTTGCAAGGCGTTCGCTGCGGGCTCTAACTACTATGTGAAACATGCTATGGATGCCCCGGCCATGGAGGCATTTGCCTATTGAAGGGGGGCTCCAGCTTGCGAATGATCTGAAAATTTTCTCCTTGTGATCGAATGTGATTCAACAGAAATCGTGCAAGCAATCTTGAACCCCTCAGATTACTGTGACACAGGAGGAGCTGTCGTTACCGACAATCAAGCATTGTGTCCCGGAAGTAAATGGAGTCACACATGAGCCTGATCCCATCCTGATTTCCTTTACCCCTGTATTGTAGGTAACAGACAATTTGTTTAATTATAAGTAAACGCCAAAGTTGAAAAGAAGAACAAGGCACGCAGCTAAGGATGAGTGAAATTTCACGTTCTGTAAAAACGCCATCTAGAGCCAAAACATCTTAGGAGTATTTGTAAACTGGTCTCTTTCAAAAAACTGTTGTCTGGATTTATAGACATGTTTTAGTGTTTTTTGGTATGTACTCCACATTGAAATATCCAGAACATCTTAGGAGTATTTGTAAACAGAGGGAGTAGCTGATATACACAACATCAACAAAACGTCAGCTGCCCCTCACCCCGTTCAATGTCAGGAGAAAATGGTTTATTTCTTTTACTAAGAACGACAAGTGACTTTAATACAACAATACGTTTTTTTTCTCATGAATCCTGCTTTCACCACTTAATTCTCATACAGATGATGAAAGATTTTATTTCCACATGGGCAAACATATCAAAAACCAGGACCAAGCAAATAGTAGCAGAACTCCACTGTTCCTTCAAGATCAAACAAATGTTTTACCTAAGATAAGACAATCCTTTAAAACCTAGTAAACCCAGAGGTAACTTGACGCGATCTAGTAATTTTTCCCACAGTGTATCAAGCTCCCAGCTCCCAGGAAAAGCCCGAATACCGCAGCGCTGCCAACGGTGGCCTGTCCGATGTGTCTGATCTTCAGCAGCCCAGGGACCTGAAACAAAATCAGATCACACCTGTGAGCACTCACAAATTCAATGACACGTTTGCTTGTAGATTAAATCAGCTAAAACAATGCAGGTGAAGTGATGTGATGTGTTTCATACAGCAAATTACAAACTGGTAGATTTAATGCTTACTTTGCCATTTTTTCAGGATTATGATGTAAGTTTTGCTTTCAGTGTGTTGTGCGTTGAATAGTAGCATGTTTAATTAAAGAAAGCTTTGAAGTTTCAAATACTAACTGTTGACTAGCGCAGGCTTTTTTTAGTTAATCATTTAAAAAAAGATATGAGGTGGCTGAGGTGGAAAAATGAGAGTTATGATTATAAAAGATAAAGAGCAGAACAGTGGCTGAACTTCTAATTTACTGATTTTGAGCACCATATAAACTAGTAATTTCTGAACTTTAACACATCAAGTGTGGCATGAAAATACAGACCCAAAAAAACAAGTGGTGGTGTTCTACCACAAAGTAGCTCATGTATTAAAAAGCAAAAAAAGATTACCCTCAATCTGATAGCGGCATAAGTCCCATACACAGCACCTGCACAAAAAGGGGGGGAACATGCCCATTAATTCCATGATATTAATTTCATATCCTACGCCAGCACTTGAAGTTCTGAAAACTAAGAAGAAAACACAAACCAAAAAACAACAATAAGCAGCTCCCTCATAATTGCATTAAGAGATTGCTAGTAGGCGAGTAGCTCTAGAACTGTTAAGCTGAAGGAGCAAACTAAGAATACTGAGAGCATCCATAAGAGCGCTAATTATTCAGCAGAACAGCCAGTTGTGCCTCCAATGTCCAAAAACATGACTAAGCAGCATATCTAACCTGTTGTGTTTCCACGAGCATTGTTAAACAGAAGGAGTGGAGCTATTACTACTTGTCAACGTCAGTTGCCAAGATACACCATCCAAACAACATCAAAAGTCTTTAACTTGTTGTTATCACTTATCAAGCCCAGAACTGTGTAACCAGGGCCAGAAACTGAATATTCTGATCTGTCACGCATTTCACATTAGCATCAATGACCCTATAATATTACTCGTCAAAAAGTAACCAAGAAGATCTAGTCATCTTCTCTCACCAGTGGCCCGAATTCCTAACCACCACCACCAGTCGAACACCTACGACAGGGGTAACAATAAAAGCCCAACACTTGAGCGAGCAGCCTCCAGATGCTCAGCAGCAAGTCGTCACAGACGTCTGCTTCCACCGCGAGGAAATCTCCTACTTTAGGATACAACAAGATTTCCTACCGGACGCAACAGCTCATGGGCCCACATCACAGCCTGAACCTACTAGGCGGATGTCGCAGATCAGCAACTAACCCCACGAATCAGTCCTGGCCCTGAACGAATTTTGACCAAAGCCTAGAAGCGAAATCGGACCAGCGCCGGGCGGATTGGCACAGGGCCAGCTAGGGTTTAGGGTTTTAGGTAGGGAGGGAGGAGCTTACCGACGGCTCCGCCGACCGCGCCGCCGATGGCGACTCCGGCGCCGATGCGCGCCAAGCAGCTATCGCTCCTCGCCATCGCTTCTCCTCCCTTGCCGCCGCCGCCGCTCTCCTCCTTTCCCCACGGCACCTTCTATTTCTTGCTTGGTTAATCTGACTCAACGCAGCGTCTGCTTATGGGCTGCTTGCCTTGCGCGTCTGTTCGGGGCTTCGGGCTGCATCTGGCCTTGGTTTTATTTCTGTAGGATTGGGCCCGTGTTTAGATACGGACCGTCCGATTTTTTGTGTAACGTACGGGCGGTATGAAGTTTTCTTGGAGCGAAACTAAACCAAAATGTTTTCTTGGAGGAGATAAAATATATTTTTTCTTGGAGTATAAGTTTTCTTGGAATCGAAGTATTCACTAGTAATGTGTAGCACTTTACGCAAAAAATATAGTAATGTGTAGCACAATGAATTGAAACTTTTCTAAAAAAAATCCCAATCATTATGGGTTTGGATTTATGTTTTTTGAGATATCAAGGAAAAAGTATTTTTCTTATCAGAAACGAAAGGAAGTCCTGCAACTACTTATAGGATTTCATATGACAGACGACATTTTAGTATCCTTTCTATCATTAAGAAAATGATGGATGTCAATACACATATGACGTTTCCTGGGGGTAAACCAAGCGAATCGGTTGTTCCCCCAGCCAGGTAGGAACGAACAAATTGTTCTAGTTTGCTAAAAAAATCACTCTCTGCGAAATGCTACAGAATTGTCAGGCGAAAATAGGTTAATTTTTTGTGTTGTTGTATAAGGATTTATCATGTCCTAAGTATAAAAAAAACATGATGTATAAAAAGTTTGTCACAAAACTGCCATACGTTTTCAGAGATTTGTCATAATTACAACATGGAGAATTGCCAGCCTAAAAATATAAAATGATAAAATTGTCATGATCAGGATATGCCATACTTGCTGAAGGAAATTGTTATGCTACATCAACAGGAAAAAAAGTGAAAATTAGCAAGCTCTAAAAACAGAAATTGTCATTCTGAAATGTGTTCGCTGAGATTGCCAGATTGCCATCCTGAGCAAAGCATTCTTATTTCGTCGACTCGTTCACTCGGAGGGGTGTGAGGGCCGAACGCTCTAGGATTCGCGTGCGGGACCCGACGTGCCTGAGGGTCTTTGCTCTGGAATCATTAAAAATCTGATGTCAAATTTTTAACATTACCAAAAATATTTTTTTAACACAACACAGACGCAAGCGCTCATAAATACCTGCATACACTTACCCCTATGAGCTCCTCCGAGAGTGTAACGCCCCGAGACCGATGTGCCAGGTGTCCTCCAGTTATTCGCTGTTGTTGCGTTGTCATTGCTTGCGTGTCATGCATTGCATATCATGTCATCATATGTATTTCATTTGCATACATGTTCGTCTCATGCATCCGAGCATTTTTCCCGTTGTCCGTTTTGCATTCCGGCGCTCCTATCTTCTCCGGTGGTCATTTCTACCTTTCTTTCGTGTGTGGGGGTTAAACATTTCCGGATTGGACCGAGACTTGCCAAGCGGCCTTGGTTTACTACCGGTAGACCGCCTGTCAAGTTTCGTACCATTTGGACTTCGTTTGATACTCCAACGGTTAACCGAGGACCGAAAAGGCCTCGTGAGTGTTGGAGCCCAACACCCTTCCAAAGTGGCCCAAAACCCACTTAAACCTCCTCCATCATCTCGGTCGTTCGATCACGATCGCGTGGCCGAAAACCGCACCTCATTTGGACTCTCCTAGCTCCTTCTACCTATATATATGTGTTCCACTCCGAAATTCCGTGCAGATCAAACCCTATCCAACTCCCTCCGCGTCGCCGGACATGTCCGTCCGCACCGGACGCGTCCACCCGCGCCCTCCACGTCGCCCGGCCAATCAGAGGCCGCCATGTCAGCTCATGCCGCCGCCCTCAACCAACCAGGCGTCGACACATCAGCCGCGCCCGCGCCCACTTCGCCGCGGCCCGTGGAGCCCAGATCGGGCCCGCGCGGGCCCATCTCACCGCCGCGGTCTCCCGCGCGTGCCCCGCCGCCTCAGGAACCGCGCAGCGCCACGCGCCCCATCACCGGCCGCCGCGCCTCCCTGACGCCGGCGACCCTCGCCGTCGCCTCGGACTCCGGCCGCCGTCGCCTCTCCGTGCACGTGCCTTCCGCGCCTCCCGGCCATCCCCGCCACCTGCACCGCCCGGATCCGGTGCCGGCCGGCCGGATCCCGCCGCCTCCGCCTCGCCCCGGCCACTTCCGGCCTCGCGCCGCCGCGGCAACGCCGGCCGCCGCCCGCTGCCTACTGCCTCCCCGATCCAGGCGGGATCGGGAGGAGGACGACATCCTCGCGGAGCCCGAGTCCAGCCCAGCCTCCCTGGCCCAGCAACCCCAATTTTCGGCCCGCCTCATCCTTCGTCGTCTTGGGTCGAGCCCAGTTGGTGAGCGTCCTGCTAAGCCTCGCCCTGAGCACACTTTAGTATCCAACGCTCACCATATTTTTTCCTGTCTGCGAATTTAACTAAGCCTCGAGATTTCCAGATTCATATGCCCATCTTCATCGCATCGTAACTTTGCACCCGTAACTCTGTTTTGCGCATGTAGCATATCACAATGTTCGTCTTAGATAGTACATCATTTCATCTCATTGCATCATTTTCATTTGAGTTCATCTTGATGCCCGAAATGCTGTTGAAATAGAGTTATTTGAGTTAATTGGCAGATCTGCTGCACCAAATAGCTATTTGTCATTTTTTTCCATGATTAATGTGTGCATGATATGCCCCTGAGCTCTACATGTATTTTGTTATATGCTTTGCCATCTTTACAGAGGTGCCATTCATGTATTTTTGTGATGTGTGTGGTGACTAGCACAAACTTGCAAAGTGGTGCATTCGTTAATGCTGATTTCAGGGACTTAGCAATTCCACTAAGTCCTTGATTTGTTTTTATCAATATGCCATATGTTCATGTTGCTTCCTAGTGATCCATGCCTCTTTTGAGGATGATCAGTAAGGATGTTTTGTTAATCTTGTAGTGCTCTATCCATCCATGTCTTTGTTTGCAATTATGGAGCACCCTAGCTTGAGTCAATCGAGCTCTACTTTTACTATTTTGTGAATCTGGGCAGATTGTCTACTTGTTAGCGATTTTGCCGAGGATGTTGTAGTTGATCCGTTCATGTTATGTTGTTATTCTTGCCATGTCTAGCTTGTATAATGTGTATTCTTGATGGGTGTATGCTTAGATTGTCATGACATGCTCTGTAGTGAGTGCATCGAGCTCGTAAACATGCCTACTTGATATCTGATTTGCATGCTCCAGTTTTCACTAAGTCTGTGATCTGATTATGTTTTTGCCATGTTCACATGCTTGCAATTGTATTTTCTGATCCCTTTTGGCTCAAGGTCACTAAGGGACTTTTGTTAAGCTCTCTAAGTAGCTCCATGCCATGCTTTACTTTGCCATGTTAAGTTCCTGTAGCATATAGTTTTCTTGCTCCAAAGTGTGCTACCTGGTCTGAAATTCCAGGCTTGTGTTAATTTCACTAAGTCTGAAACTTGTTTATCATTTGCACTTTTGCCATGCTTGTTTGAACCTGTTATCGGATGAATTGGCCGTAGCTCAGTGTTCATCTTTGGTTAAGCATTATGAGTGGATCCCTGCCATGAATTTTTTTGCCATGTTTGAGTGTTGTAGCATATTTATCTTGATGCATTTAGATGGCTACTTGCTGTTTATCGCAGACCGGTGCCATATTTGTTTTGCTTGCCATTTCCAAACCGTACATCCGATTCTGGCGTTCTTTATATTGATTTCAACCAAAATCACCTCACCTTTCCAGTGGCACTCTTGGATTTCCAAGTTGAGGCCAGGTTCCATCATTCCTTTGCAAATCATGCATATGCATCGCATACCGCATCCCGCATATCATACCATGTTCATGTGTGGTTTGTTTACTATGTTGTGTGCTTCTTTTCGGTGCTCGCTTCTTCGGGTTGGTTCCGGTAACGTCGTGTGTGAGGACTCGTTCGACTACGTCCGTTTGTCTTCTTCATGGACTCGTTCTTCTTCCTTGCGGGATTTCAGGCAAGATGATCATACCCTCGAAATCACTTCTATCTTTGCTTGCTAGTTGCTCGCTCTTTTTCTATGCCTATGCTGCGATACCTACCACTTGCTTATCATGCCTCCCATATTGTTGAACCAAGCCTCTGTTGGGGAACGTAGCAGAAATTCAAAATTTTCCTACGTATCACCAAGATCTATCTATGGAGAGACTAGCAACGAGTAGAAAGAAGAGTGCATCTACATACCCTTGTAGATCGCTAAGCGGAAGCGTTCAAGTGAACGGGGTTGATGGAGTCGTACTCGTCATGATCCAAATCACCGATGACCAAGTGCCGAACGGACGGCACCTCCGCGTTCAACACACGTACAGCCCGGTGACGTCTCCCACGCCTTGATCCAGCAAGGAGAGAGGGAGAGGTTGAGGAAGACTTCATCCAACAGCAGCACAACGGCGTGGTGGTGGTGGAGGAGCGTGGCTATCCTGCAGGGCTTCGCCAAGCACTACAGAAGAGGAGGAAGAAGAGACGCAGGGCTGCACCAACGAGATTGAATCGCGTGTGTTATGGGCAGCCCTAGGCCTCATATATATAGGGGAAGGGGAGGGGCTGCGCCCCCTCTAGGGTTTCCCACCCCTAGGGGGGGCGGCAGCCCTAGATGGCAAAGGGGGTGGCGGCCAAGAGGGGGAGGGGAGAGGGAGGCGCCCCAATATGGGCCCTAAGGCCCATATCCCATTAGGGTTTGCCCCCTTTCCACCTCTTGGGCACCTTGGGCCCTTGTGGAGGCGCACCAGCCCACTAAGGGGCTGGTCCCTCACCACTCTTAGCCCACGCAAGCCTCCGGGGCAGGTGGCCCCACTTGGTGGACCCCCGGGACCCTCCCGGTGGTCCCGGTACGTTACCGATAAACCCCGAAACTCTTCCGGTGTCCAAAACAGGACTTCCCATATATAAATCTTTACCTCTGGACCATTCCGGAACTCCTCGTGACGTCCGGGATCTCATCCGGGACTCCGAACAACATTCGGTAACCACATACTAACTTCCTTTATAACCCTAGCGTCATCGAACCTTAAGTGTGTAGACCCTACGGGTTCGGGAGACATGCAGACATGACCGAGACGTTCTCCGGTCAATAACCAACAGCGGGATCTGGATACCCATGTTGGCTCCCACATGTTCCACGATGATCTCATCGGATGAACCACGATGTCAAGGACTTAATCAATCCCGTATACAATTCCCTTTGTCTATCGGTACGATACTTGCCCGAGATTCGATCGTCGGTATCCCGATACCTTGTTCAATCTCGTTACCGGCAAGTCTCTTTACTCGTTCTGTAACACATCATCCCGTGATCAACTCCTTGATCACATTGTGCACATTATGATGATGTCCTACCGAGTGGGCCCAGAGATACCTCTCCGCTTACACGGAGTGACAAATCCCAGTCTCGATTCGTGCCAACCCAACAGACACTTTCGGAGATACCTGTAATGTACCTTTATAGCCACCCAGTTACGTTGTGACGTTTGGCACACCCAAAGCACTCCTACGGTATCCGGGAGTTGCACAATCTCATGGTCTAAGGAAATGATACTTGACATAAGAAAAGCTTTAGCATACGAACTACACGATCTAGTGCTATGCTTAGGATTGGGTCTTGTCCATCACATCATTCTCCTAATGATGTGATCCCGTTATCAACGACATCCAATGTCCATGGTCAGGAAACCGTAACCATCTATTGATCAACGAGCTAGTCAACTAGAGGCTTACTAGGGACATGGTGTTGTCTATGTATCCACACATGTATCTGAGTTTCCTATCAATACAATTCTAGCATGGATAATAAACGATTATCATGAACAAGGAAATATAATAATAATCAATTTATCATTGCCTCTAGGGCATATTTCCAACAGTCTCCCACTTGCACTAGAGTCAATAATCCAGTTCACATCGATATGTGATTAACACTCAAGGTCACATCCCCATGTGACTAACACCCAAAGAGTTCTGGGTTTGATCATGTTATGCTTGAGAGAGGTTTCAGTCAACGGGTCTGAACCTTTCAGATCCGTGTGTGCTTTACAAATCTCTATGTCATCTCCTAGATGTAGCTACCACGTTCTATTTGGAGCTATTCCAAATAACTGTTCTACTTGGAGCTATTCTAAATTGTTGCTCCACTATACGTATCCGGTATCTCTATTCTAAATAAGCTTGCATCGACGTAACCCTTTACGACGAACTCTTTTACCACCTCCATAATCGAGAAAAATTCCTTAGTCCACTAGTTACTAAGGATAACTTTGACCGCTGTCCTGTGATCCATTCTTGGATCACTCTTGTACCCCTTGACTGACTCATGGCAAGGCACACTTCAGGTGCGGTACACAGCATAGCATACTGTAGAGCCTATGTCTTAAGCATAGCAGACGACCTTTGTCCTTTCTCTCTATTCTGCCGTGGTCGAGCTTTAAGTCTTAACTTCATACCTTACAACTCAGGCAAGAACTCCTTCTTGGACTGATCCATCTTGAACACCTTCAAGATCATGTCAAGGTATGTGCTCATTTGAAAGTTCCATTAAGCGTTTTGATCTATCCTTATAGATCTTGATGCTCAATGTTCAAGTAGCTTAATCCAGGCTTTCCATTGAAAAACACTTTCCAAATAATCCTATATGCTTTCCAGAAATTCTACGTCACTTCTGATCAACAATATGTCAACAACATATACTTATCAGAAATTCTATAGTGCTCCCACTCACTTCTTTGGAAATACAAGTTTCTCATAAACTTTGCATAAACCAAAATCTTTGATCATCTCATCAAAGCATACATTCCAACTCCGAGATGCTTACTCCAGTCCTTAGAAGGATTGCTGGAGCTTTGCATACTTATTAGCATATTTCAGGGTTGACAAAACCTTCTGGTTGTATCACATACAACCTTTCCTCATAAATCATCGAGGAAACAATGTTTTGACATCCTATCTGCAAGATTTCATAAATAGTGCAGTAACTGCTAATATAATTCCAACAGACTCTTAGCATCGCTACGAGTGAGAAAATCTCATCGTAGTCAACTCCTTGAACTTGTCGGAAAACATCTTAACGACAAGTCGAGCTTTCTTAATGGTGACATTTACCATCATTGTCCGTCTTTCTTTTAAAATCCATCTGTACTCAACAGCCTTACGACCATCAAGTAGTTCTTCCAAAGTCTACACTTTGTTTTCATATATGGATCCTCTCTCGGATTGTATGGCCTCGAGCCATTTATCGGAATCCGGGCCCACCATCGCTTCTTCATAGCTCGTAGGTTCATTGTTGTCTCGCAACATGACTTCCAAGACAAGATTACGTATCCTTGTCATCCTACGAGGTTTGGGAGTGACTTGATCCGAAGTCTCGTGATCAATATCATAAGCTTCCACTTCAATTGGTGTAGGTGCCACAGGAACAATTTCCTGTGCCCTGCCACACACTAGTTGAAGAGACGGTTCAATAACCTCATCAAGTTTCCACCATCCTCCCACTCAATTCTTTCGAGAGAAACTTTTCCTCGAGAAAGGACCCGATTCTAGAAACAATCCCTTATTGCTTTCGGATCTGAGACAGGAGGTATACCCAACTGTTTTGGGTGTCCTATGAAGATGCATTTATCCGCTTTGGGTTCGAGCTTATCGGCCTGAAACTTTTCCACATAAGCGTCGCAGCCCCAAACTTTTAAGAAATGACAGCCATAGTTCATGCGGTGTCATCTCATCGGAATTACGTGGTGCCCTATTTAAAGTGAATGTGGTTGTCTCTAACGCCTAACCCATAAACTATCGTGGTAATTCGATAAGAGACATCATGGTATGCATCATATCCAATAGGGTGCAGTTATGATGTTCGGACACACCATCACACTATGGTGTTCCAGGCTGTATCAGTTGTGAAACAATTTCCACAATGTCTTAATTCTGTGCCAAACTCGTAATTCAGATATTCATCTCTATGATCATATCATAGATATTTTATCCTCTTGTCACGACGATCTTTCAACTTCACCCTGAAATTACTTGAACCTTTCAATAATTCAGACTCGTGATTCATCAAGTAAATATTCTCAACATCTACTCAAATCATCTGTGAAGTAAAACATAACGATATCCACTACATGCCTCAGCACTTATTGGACTGCACACATCAAAATGTATTACTTCCAGCAAGTTGCTTTCTGGTTTACTGAAACCGAGGCTTTCAGTCATCTTGCCCATGTGGTATGATTTGCATGTCTCAAGTGATTCAAAATCAAGTGAGTTCAAACGGTCCATTTGCATGGAGTTTCTTCATGCATATACACCAATAGACATGGTTCGCATGTCTCAAACTTTTCAAAAACGAGTGAGCCCAAAGATCCATCAACATGGAGCTTCTTCATGCGTTTTATACCGATATGACTTATATGGCAGTGCCACAAGTAGGTGGTACTATCATTATTATCTTTTGGCATGAACATGTGTATCACTACGATCGAGATTCAATAAACCATTCATTTTAGATGTAAGACCATTGAAGGTATTATTCAAATAAACAGAGTAACCATTATTCTCCTTAAATGAATAATCGTATTGCTATAGACATAATCCAATCATGTCTATGCTCAACGCAAACACCAATCTCGATGGTAGAGGGAGCGTACGATATTTGATCATATCAACATTGGAAACACTTCCAACACATATCGTTAGCTTACCTTTAGCTAGTCTCCGTTTATTCCGTAGCTTTTATTTCGAGTTACTAACACTTAGCAACCGAACCGGTATCTAATACCCTGGTGCTACTAGGAGTACTAGTAAAGTACACATCAACACAATGTATATCCAATATACTTCTATCGACCTTTGCCAGCCTTCTCATCTACCAAGTATCTGGGGTAATTCTGCTCTAGTGGCTGTTCCCCTTATTACAGAAGCACTTAGTCTCGGGTTTGGGTTTAACCTTGGGTTTCTTCACTAGAGCAGCAACTGAATTGCCGTTTCATGAAGTATCCCTTCTTGCCCTTGCCCTTCTTGAAACTAGTGGTTTCACTAACCATCAACAATTGATGCTCCTTCTTGATTTCTACTTTCGTGGTGTCAAACATCGCGAATATCTCAAGGATCATCATTTATGTCCCTGATATATCATAGTTCATCACGAAGCTCTAGCAGCTTGGTGGTAATGACTTCGGAGAAACATCACTATCTCATGTGGAAGATCAACTCCCACTCGATTAAGTGATTGTTGTACTCAGACAATCTGAGCACAAGCTCAACAATTGAGCTTTTCTCCTTAGTTTGTAGGCTAAGAAAATCGTCGGAGGTCTTATACCTCTTGACGTGGGCACGAGCCTGAAATCCCAATTTCAGCCCTCAAAACATCTCATATGTTTCGCGACGTTTCAAAACGTCTTTGGTGCCTCAATTCTAAACCGTTTAACTGAACTATCACGTAGTTATCAAAACGTGTATGTCAGATGTTCGCAACATCCACAGACGACGTTCGAGGTTCAGCACACTGAGCGGTGCATTAAGGACATAAGCCTTCTATGAAGCAATGAGGACAATCCTCAGTTTACGGACCTAGTCCGCATAATTGCTACTATCAACTTTCAACTAATTTTTCTCTAGGAACATATCTAAACAGTAGAACTATAGCGTGAGCTACGACATAATTTGCAAAATCCTTTTGACTATGTTCAGGATAATTAAGTTCATCTTATGAACTCCCACTTAGATAGACATCCCTCTAGTCATCTAAGTGATTACATGATCCGAGTCAACTAGGCCGTGTCCGATCATCACGTGAGACGGACTAGTCAACGTCGGTGAACATCTTCATGTTGATCGTATCTTCTATACGACTCATGCTCGACCTTTCGGTCTTCTGTGTTCCGAGGCCATGTCTATACACATGCTAGGCTCGTCAAGTTAACCCTAAGTGTTTTGCATGTGTAAAACTGTCTTACACCCGTTGTATGTGAACGTAAGGATCTATCACACCCGATCATCACGTGGTGCTTCGAAACGACGAACTGTAGCAACGGTGCACAGTTAGGGGAGAACACTTCTTGAAATTTTATGATGGATCATCTTATTTACTACCGTCGTTCTAAGCAAATAAGATGTATAAACATGATAGACATCACATGCAATCAAATAGTGACATGATATGGCCAATATCACTTTGCTCCTTTTGATCTCCATCTTCGGGGCTCCATGATCATCATCGTCACCGGCATGACACCATGATCTCCATCATCGTGTCTTCTTGAAGTTGTCACGTCATCTATTACTTCTACTACTACGGCTAACGGTTAGCAATAAAGTAAAGTAATTACATGACGTTTATGTTGACACGCAGGTCATAAATAAATAAAGACAACTCCTATGGCTCCTGCCGGTTGTCATACTCATCGACATGCAAGTCGTGATTCCTATTACAAGAACATGATCAATCTCATACATCACATATATCATTCATCACATCCTTTGGGCCATATCACATCACATAGCATACCCTGCAAAAACAAGTTAGACGTCCTCTAATTGTTGTTTGCATGTTTTACGTGGCTGCTATGGGTTTCTAGCAAGAATGTTTCTTACCTACGCAAAGACCACAACGTGATATGCCAATTTCTATTTACCCTTCATAAGGACCCTTTTCATCGAATCCGATCCGACTAAAGTGGGAGAGACAGACACCCGCTAGCCACCTTATGCAACTAGTGCATGTCAGTCGGTGGAACCAGTCTCACGTAAGAGTACGTGTAAGGTCGGTCCGGGCCGCTTCATCCCACGATGCCGCCGAATCAAGATAAGACTAGTAACGACAAGCATATCGAACAAAATCAACGCCCACAACTACTTTGTGTTCTACTCGTGCATAGAATCTACGCAATAGACCTAGCTCATGATGCCACTGTTGGGGAACGTAGCAGAAATTCAAAATTTTCCTACGTATCACCAAGATCTATCTATGGAGAGACTAGCAACGAGTAGAAAGAAGAGTGCATCTACATACCCTTGTAGATCGCTAAGCGGAAGCGTTCAAGTGAACGGGGTTGATGGAGTCGTACTCGTCGTGATCCAAATCACCGATGACCAAGTGCCGAACGGACGGCACCTCCGCGTTCAACACACGTACAGCCCGGTGACGTCTCCCACGCCTTGATCCAGCAAGGAGAGAGGGAGAGGTTGAGGAAGACTTCATCCAACAGCAGCACAACGGCGTGGTGGTGGTGGAGGAGCGTGGCTATCCTGCAGGGCTTCGCCAAGCACTACAGAAGAGGAGGAAGAAGAGACGCAGGGCTGCACCAACGAGATTGAATCGTGTGTGTTATGGGCAGCCCTAGGCCCCATATATATAGGGGAAGGGGAGGGGCTGCGCCCCCTCTAGGGTTTCCCACCCCTAGGGGGGGCGGCAGCCCTAGATGGCAAAGGGGGTGGCGGCCAAGAGGGGGAGGGGAGAGGGAGGCGCCCCAATATGGGCCCTAAGGCCCATATCCCATTAGGGTTTGCCCCCTTTCCACCTCTTGGGCACCTTGGGCCCTTGTGGAGGCGCACCAGCCCACTAAGGGGCTGGTCCCTCACCACTCTTAGCCCACGCAAGCCTCCGGGGCAGGTGGCCCCACTTGGTGGACCCCCGGGACCCTCCCGGTGGTCCCGGTACGTTACCGATAAACCCCGAAACTCTTCCGGTGTCCAAAACAGGACTTCCCATATATAAATCTTTACCTCCGGACCATTCCGGAACTCCTCGTGACGTCCGGGATCTCATCCGGGACTCCGAACAACATTCGGTAACCACATACTAACTTCCTTTATAACCCTAGCGTCATCGAACCTTAAGTGTGTAGACCCTACGGGTTCGGGAGACATGCAGACATGACCGAGACGTTCTCCGGTCAATAACCAACAGCGGGATCTGGATACCCATGTTGGCTCCCACATGTTCCACGATGATCTCATCGGATGAACCACGATGTCAAGGACTTAATCAATCCCGTATACAATTCCCTTTGTCTATCGGTACGATACTTGCCCGAGATTCGATCGTCGGTATCCCGATACCTTGTTCAATCTCGTTACCGGCAAGTCTCTTTACTCGTTCTGTAACACATCATCCCGTGATCAACTCCTTGATCACATTGTGCACATTATGATGATGTCCTACCGAGTGGGCCCAGAGATACCTCTCCGCTTACACGGAGTGACAAATCCCAGTCTCGATTCGTGCCAACCCAACAGACACTTTCGGAGATACCTGTAATGTACCTTTATAGCCACCCAGTTACGTTGTGACGTTTGGCACACCCAAAGCACTCCTACGGTATCCGGGAGTTGCACAATCTCATGGTCTAAGGAAATGATACTTGACATAAGAAAAGCTTTAGCATACGAACTACACGATCTAGTGCTATGCTTAGGATTGGGTCTTGTCCATCACATCATTCTCCTAATGATGTGATCCCGTTATCAACGACATCCAATGTCCATGGTCAGGAAACCGTAACCATCTATTGATCAACGAGCTAGTCAACTAGAGGCTTACTAGGGACATGGTGTTGTCTATGTATCCACACATGTATCTGAGTTTCCTATCAATACAATTCTAGCATGGATAATAAACGATTATCATGAACAAGGAAATATAATAATAATCAATTTATTATTGCCTCTAGGGCATATTTCCAACAGCCTCTAACCCACCTTGTCCTAGCAAACCGTTGTTTGGCTATGTTACCGCTTTGTTCAGCCCCTCTTATAGCGTTGTTAGTTGCAGGTGAAGATTGAAGTTTGTTCCTTGTTGGAACATGGAGATGTTGTTCCTTGTTGGAACATGTTTACTTGTTGGGATATCACAATATATCTTATTTAATTAATGCATCTATATACTTGGTAAAGGGTGGAAGGCTCGGCCTTATGCCTGGTGTTTTGTTCCACTCTTGCCGCCCTAGTTTCCATCATATTGGTGTTATGTTCCCGGATTTTGTGTTCCTTACGCGGTTGGGTAATAATGGGAACCCCTTGACAGTTCGCCTTGAATAAAACTCCTCCAGCAATGCCCAACCTTGGTTTCACCATTTGCACTAACAACCTACCACCTTCCCTTGGGTTCTGCAGACTCAAGGGTCATCTTTATTTTAACCCCCCCAGGCCAGTGCTCCTCTGAGTGTTGGTCCGACCGAGCAGACTGCGGGGCCACCTCGGGGCAACTTGAGGTTTGGTTTTACTCGTAGGATGTCTCATCTGAGTGTGCCCTGAGAAGGAGATATGTGTAGCTCCTATCGGGATTTTTCGGCACATTCGGGCGGTGTTGCTGGTTTAGTTTTACCCTGTCGAAATGTCTTGTAACCGGGATTCCGAGTCTGATTGGGTCTTCCCGCTAGAAGGAATATCCTTCGTTGACCGTGAGAGCTTGTCATGGGCTAAGTTGGGACACCCCTGCAGGGATTTGAACTTTCGAAAGCCGTGCCCGCGGTTATGGGCAGATGGGAATTTGTTAATGTTCGGTTGTAGAAAACCTGAAGTTGACCTTAATTAAAATACATCAACCGCATGTGTAACCATGATGGTCTCTTTCCGGCGGAGTCCGGGAAGTGAACACGGTGTTGGAATTATGCTTGACGTAGGTTGTTCTAGGATCATTTCTTGATCATACTTTTATCGACCGTGCTTTGCCTTCTCTTCTCGCTCTCATTTGCATACGTTAGCCACCATATATGCTAGTCGCTTGCTGCAGCTCCACCTCATACCTTTTTACCCTTCCCATAAGCTTAAATAGTCTTGATCGCGAGGGTGCGAGATTGCTGAGTCCCCGTGACTCATAGATACTTCCAAAACCAGCTTGCAGGTGCTGATGAGTCCGTGCAGATGACGCAACCAAGCTCAGGAGGAGCTCGATGAAGATCTTATCCTTTATGTTTTTTCGTTCTAGTCGATCAGTAGTGGAGCCCAGTTGGGGTCCTTCGAGGATCTGTGTAGCATTTGGGGTAGTCTTCTTTTATTTTGGCTCCATAGTCGGGCCTTGTTTGCGACTGGTTGATGTAATGCTTTATTCATGTATTTGTGTGAAGTGGTGATTGTAAGCCAACTATGTATCTCTTTCCCTTATGTATTACATGGGTTGTGTGAAGATTACCTCACTTGCGACATTGCTTTCAATGCGGTTATGCCTCTAAGTCGTGCTTCGATACATGGGAGATATAGCCGCATCGAGGGTGTTACAAGTTGGTAATCAGAGCCTTCCCCGACCTTAGGAGCCCCCACTGCTTGATCGAATTAGCAGCCGTTGTTGAGTCTAGATGTTTTGAGTCATTTAGGAATTATATATCGGAGAGTTTAGGAATTTTTTTTACTCCCCAGTCCCTTCATCGCTCTGGTAAGGCTTCCTGACATAGAGTTTTGACTCTTCTCTTCTCAAATTTCACTAAATTTTTTTTAGGATCACGCAGGTATCTTGGAATCGATCCGATGGTTTTGTAACGAGAACATTGTTCTTGGTGCCTCCTGACATTTAGGGGTTATGGCAGTGTCCCGGGGAGTTGAGCTCCGAGGTGTTGTCGTCACAATTTTATCGTTGCAGTTCTGTAATACCTGAGATTAGTTTCGCCGACATCGAAAATCTCTTTTATGCAGTTGTTGGTGAGATAACCTCGACGCCACCCAGTACTGGGGCGGGAGTTGGGGAGTATTGCCATAACTTGTATAACGGATGCTTTTCGAAGGTTGAGGTAAACGATTTCTGAAGTTTTTCTCGGTTATCTGTTGAAGGATGGATATAGCTGGATGTAGGATTTGCTAGATTTGGGTGAGATATTATGCTTCCCCTGTATCCCCAACACCTGATTGCATAACCAGAAAATTTCGGGAGTTTATAAGTGGGAATTCAAGTAGCTCTTAGGATTTCTTTCCGATAGATGTATGATATGAAATTGGGGTTCGACGTCTAGTGGTCCGCCTATCCACAGTTGGTTTTACAGTGGTCTCGTTGTGTCTTAAAGAGTCCTTGGCTATGCCGACTCGGGGACGCTTCGTATGTCATGTGTACATGATGTTGTTGTACGATCGAGCCCGTGTAGGCCCCACCATGAAAACTTTAGACAAAATCTCTATCATATGTTTGTTCCGACTTATTCTGCAAGCCAACCCTTTGTTTTGTTTTGAGTTCTGGTATTCGAGTTGCTTCGAAGGAAAAAATGTTGATTCCATACCTTCCCCAAATGGTGTTCTCATACTTCGATGTGAATACCAATCCTTCCTGGTCATCGAGATTGTGTTGTCAATCCTTTTCAACCGGTGTGTTTCTCTTCAAGTGGATTCGATCACTTCAACATTCGCAAGATCTATTACTATTTCTTCTCAACGGTGTTGTCTTCATCCGTTCCAAGTTGACTTTGTTTTTCCCGCCCACCCACCCCTTTTTTCTTCAAGGACTCAGATTTCTTAATCAACTATCTTGTTATTGATGAGAAGCCTCTCCATTCTTTTCCGTCAATGTTCTTATCCGGTGATTCTCAAGAAGATGCTAACGGAGCTTCAAGTTCGTCATTCTTCATTCTTTTCATCTCCAGTGGTTTCAAGTCAAGATTTATTGATCATATCTTTTCCTCGTTTTCAATGTTTTCTCATGCCGGTGCAATTCATAATCATTCACCTCTCGCTATTCAATTGTTCCGGAGTGCTGAAGATATCTCGAAGATTCGTGTTTCCACTCTGCTTTTGTTCAAGCCCTTTCGAGGATGTTATCTCATTCAAGTCATTTAATTCAATCGGTGCAACCTCTCTTTCAAATCGTTCAACGGTGTTTCTGTTGAGTGGGCCCTAACCCACAGGTCTTTTCCCAGGATCTTACCTGACTCTTCTTATTTTCCCGGAGCTATCCTAAATTCTTGTCAAAGTTTGACGTAAGTATGAATTATCATCAGCCTCATGTTTTCTCCAAGATCTGTCGAATTCTTTTCATCGTTGGCTCAACCTCTTCATTTTGATTCTTTTGGAGTTTCTAAATAATTCATGGTGGTGTTTCTTGTCGTCATTCTCGGAGATTTGAAGACCGAAGAAGAGTTTTACCTCCATATCTTATCCGTTCTCTCAGAGATTCAGGGTTCTAGTGTAATGCCATCCTCTCATAATTGTTTTGATTGTGGGTATTCTTTTCACCTATCCGGAGCTTTTCATGAGTTGTTTCCATTTCTTTACTCCGAAGGTCATCATTTCGGAATTATCCATTTCAGCTTTCGGCTCTCGTTCTTCAAAAATCTTACCGGTGCTTCATTCAAGTTTTTCTCTAATCAATTCACGATCTCTTCGTTCACTTGCATCTAAACTCTCTCAAGTATCTTCGTCTCATCTTCTAATTATTTCCGGTGAATTATACTTTTGCTTTTTCCTTGAGCTATTCTTACGGTGGTTTGCCCAAGATTCTATTCCATGGTTATCATATCAATTCAGTCGTTGTTTCAATTCTACCGGTGGTTTGTTCAAGAGTTTTCTTCCTTCGTGTATCATATCCATGCATTCGTGCTTTTCAAATTCTACCGGTGGTTCATTGAAGACCTTCTCAAGTTTGTGCTATATCTCTCTTAATCTTTCTACGAGGATAAGTAGTATGCCAAATCCGTTGCTTGTCAGCAATTAAATTGTTGAAGGATACGCATAATGTAATTCTTATTCTTGTTTCATCGACTAAATTCAATTCCTTATTCCGGAGGCTCAATCAAATTCTTGTTTCCATTTGTTCATCTTTCTTTTCCGGAGTGCCAAGTTTTCTCTTTATCTCGTTGCTAAGCTTCATCTAAAGCATTACAAGGTTTCACCTTGTGTTTTTTCGACCTATCTTTCCTTCCGTTTGATCATTTCTTTTGTTGCCGGAGTTCTTCATGATGGTTCATCAAGGATTTAATTCCTTCTTGAAGTGTTCATCAAGATTCTTTTCAGAGGAGCTCAAGCATTCTTCATCTTGCAATCCGGAGTGCAGTTCTTCCTATCTAATCTTTTGAGGTGGTGTTATGTCATTCTTGTCAATTCGAGTTCGTGTTTCATGATTCACATCTTGTCAAGAATGAGATATTTTAAATCCATCAATCTCTTCATTGGAATTATCTTGGGTTATATTTCACCAAAGCCTTCCCTAAGGATTGTTGCTGTTTATGGTGCTTATAAATGACCCAAGTTCTTCAATTATCCTCCCGGTGAAATAAGTTTCTTGTCTCCTTGTCATATCAATCCAATTCTTTTCCCGTGAGTGGCAGGTTGTCACCTCATATATTTGAGATATATTCCATAAGACCATATCAAGTTTATTCTTTTCGTTGTTTGTTTTCCTACAACTCCGTTCTAGCATTTGTTGTAAGCGTGCTCCCTCAAGATCTTGTTTCCCTTCGTTCATTCCATTCCATTCTTTCTTTTTCTGGAGGCATTGTGATGTTGCTCTCTTCAACCCATCTTCTTGTTTTGTCAGGATCGTGTTCTTTTCTTGGTTTATCCATTTTACCGGAGTGTCGTGCCCTCTTTTCAAGTTCTCTCATCTTATCAAGTTTTGCGTCCCTTCTCTACCGGAGTGCTGCCCAAAGTTGTTCTTCCTTGTTCCTCTTTGCTAACAGAGTGCTTTCAACTTCGTTCATCTCCATTGTATTCTTTTCTCGAAATGGCTTAACCTTTTCAAGGTTCTTTGTTTCACTCATTTGCCAAAGAAGCAACTTAGTTTCACCTCACCTCTTCCTCTTCCTTTTCCCTCCGGTGCCATTCTAGATCTCGGGACGAGATCCTCTCGTAGTGGTGGAGTGTTGTAACGCCCCGAGACCGATGTGCCAGGTGTCCTCCAGTTATTCGCTGTTGTTGCATTGTCATTGCTTGCATGTCATGCATTGCATATCATGTCATCATATGCATTTCATTTGCATACATGTTCGTCTCATGCATCCGAGCATTTTTTCCCGTTGTCCGTTTTGCATTCTGACGCTCCTATCTCCTCCGGTGGTCATTTCTACCTTTCTTTCATGTGTGGGGGTTAAACATTTCCGGATTGGACCGAGACTTGCCAAGCGGCCTTGGTTTACTACCGGTAGACCGCCTGTCAAGTTTCGTACCATTTGGACTTCGTTTGATACTCCAACGGTTAACCGAGGGACCGAAAAGGCCTCGTGAGTGTTGCAGCCCAACACCCTTCCAAAGTGGCCCAAAACCCACTTAAACCTCCTCCATCATCTCGGTCGTTCGATCACGATCGCGTGGCCGAAAACCGCACCTCATTTGGACTCTCCTAGCTCCCTCTACCTATATATATATGTGTTCCACTCCGAAATTCCGCGCAGATCAAACCCTATCCAACTCCCTCCGCGTCGGACGCGTCCACCCGCGCCCTCCACGTCGCCCGGCCAATCAGAGGCCGCCATGTCAGCTCACGCCACCGCCCTCAACCAACCAGGCATCGACACATCAGCCGCGCCCGCGCCCACTTCGCCGCGGCCCGCGGAGCCCAGATCGGGCCCGCGTGGGCCCATCTCGCCGCCGCGGTCTCTCGCGCGTGCCCCGCCGCCTCAGGAACCGCGCGCCGCCACGCGCCCCATCACCGGCCGCCGCGCCTCCCTGACGCCGGCGACCCTCGCCGTCGCCTCGGACTCCGGCCGCAGTCGCCTCTCCGTGCACGTGCCTTCCGCGCCTCCCGGCCATCCCCGCCAGCTGCACCGCCCGGATCCGGTGCCGGCCGGCCGGATCCCGCCGCCTCCACCTCGCCCCGGCCACTTCCGGCCTCGCGCCGCCGCGGCAACGCCGGCCGCCGCCCGCTGCCTCCTGCCTCCCCGATCCAGGCGGGATCGGGAGGAGGACGACATCCTCGCGGAGCCCGAGTCCAGCCCAGCCTCCCTGGCCCAGCAACCCCAATTTCCGGCCCGCCTCATCCTCCGTCGTCTTGGGCCGAGCCCAGTTGGTGAGCGTCCTGCTAAGCCTCGCCCTGAGCACACTTTAGTATCCAACGCTCACCATATTTTTTTTCCTGCCTGTGAATTTAACTAAGTCCTCGAGATTTCCAGATTCATATGCCCATCTTCATCGCATCGTAACTTTGCACCCGTAACTCTGTTTGCGTGTGTAGCATATCACAATGTTCGTCTCAGATAGTACATCATTTCATCTCATTGCATCATTTTCATTTGAGTTCATCTTGATGCCCAAAATGCTGTTGGAATAGAGCTATTTGAGTTAATTGGCAGATCTGCTGCACCAAATAGCTATTTGTCATTTTTTCCATGATTAATGTGTGCATGATATGCCCCTGAGCTCTACATGTATTTTGTTATATGCTTTGCCATCTTTACAGAGGTGCCATCTATGTATTTTTGTGATGTGTGTGGTGACTAGCACAAACTTGCAAAGTGGTGTATTCGTTAATGCTGATTTCAGGGACTTAGCAATTCCACTAAGTCCTTAATCTATTTTTATCAATATGCCATATGTTCATGTTGCTTCCGAGTGATCCGTGCCTCTTTTGAGGATGATCAGTAAGGATGTTTTGTTAATCTTGTAGTGCTCTATCCATCCATGTCTTTGTTTGCAATTATGGAGCACCCTAGCTTGAGTCAATCGAGCTCTACTTTTACTATTTCGTGAATCTGGGCAGATTGTCTACTTGTTAGCGATTTTGCCGAGGATGTTGTAGTTGATCCGTTCATGCTATGTTGTTGTTCTTGCCATGTCTAGCTTGTATAATGTGTATTCTTGATGGGTGTATGCTTAGATTGTCATGACATGCTCTATAGTGAGTGCATCGAGCTCGTAAACATGCCTACTTGATATCTGATTTGCATGCTCCAGTTTTCAATAAGTCTGTGATCTGATTATGTTTTTGCCATGTTCACATGCTTGCAATTGTATTTTCTGATCCCTTTTGGCTCAAGGTCACTAAGGGACTTTTGTTAAGCTCTTTGAGTAGCTCCATGCCATGCTTTACTTTGCCATGTTAAGTTCCTGTAGCATATAGTTTTCTTGCTCCAAAGTGTGCTACCTGGTCTGAAATTCCAGGCTTGTGTTAATTTCGCTAAGTCTGAAACCTGTTTATCATTTGCACTTCTGCCATGCTTGTTTGAACCTGTTATTGGATGAATTGGCTGTAGCTCAGTGTTCATCTTTGGTTAAGCATTATGAGTGGATCCCTGCCATGAATTTTTTTGCCATGTTTGAGTGTTGTAGCATATTTATCTTGATGCATTTAGATGGCTACTTGCTGTTTATCGCAGACCGGTGCCATATTTGTTTTGCTTGCCATTTCCAAACCGTACATCCGATTCTGGCGTTCTTTATATCGATTTCAACCGAAATCACCTCACCTTTCCAGTGGCACTCTTGGATTTCCAAGTTGAGGCTAGGTTCCATCATTCCTTTGCAAATCATGCATCTGCATCGCATCCCGCATCCCGCATCCCGCATATCATACCATGTTCATGTGTGGTTTGTTTACTATGTTGTGTGCTTCTTTCCGGTGCTCGCTTCTTCGGGTTGGTTCCGGTAACGTCGTGTGTGAGGACTTGTTCGACTACGTCCGTTTGTCTTCTTCATGGACTCGTTCTTCTTCCTTGCGAGATTTCAGGCAAGATGATCATACCCTCGAAATCACTTCTATCTTTGCTTGCTAGTTGCTCGCTCTTTTTCTATGCCTATGCTGCGATACCTACCACTTGCTTATCGTGCCTCCCATATTGTTGAACCAAGCCTCTAACCCACCTTGTCCTAGCAAACCGTTGTTTGGCTATGTTACCGCTTTGCTCAGCCCCTCTTATAGCGTTGTTAGTTGCAGGTGAAGATTGAAGTTTGTTCCTTGTTGGAACATGGAGATGTTGTTCCTTGTTGGAACATGTTTACTTGTTGGGATATCACAATATATCTTATTTAATTAATGCATCGATATACTTGGTAAAGGGTGGAAGGCTCGGCCTTATGCCTGGTGTTTTGTTCCACTCTTGCCGCCCTAGTTTCCATCATATCGGTGTTATGTTCCCAGATTTTGCATTCCTTACGCGGTTGGGTAATAATGGGAACCCCTTGACAGTTCGCCTTGAATAAAACTCCTCCAGCAATGCCCAACCTTGGTTTTACCATTTGCACTAACAAACTACCACCTTCCCTTGGGTTCTGCAGACTCAAGGGTCATCTTTATTTTAACCCCCCGGGCCAGTGCTCCTCTGAGTGTTGGTCCGACCGAGCAGACTGCGGGGCCACCTCGGGGCAACTTGAGGTTTGGTTCTACTCGTAGGATGTCTCATCTGAGTGTGCCCTGAGAACGAGATATGTGCAGCTCCCATCGGGATTTGTCGGCACATTCGGGCGGTGTTGCTGGTTTAGTTTTACCCTGTCGAAATGTCTTGTAACCGAGATTCCGAGTCTGATCGGGTCTTCCCGCTAGAAGGAATATCCTTCGTTGACCATGAGAGCTTGTCATGGGCTAAGTTGGGACACCCCTGCAGGGATTTGAACTTTCGAAAGTCGTCCCCGCGGTTATGGGCAAATGGGAATTTGTTAATGTCCGGTTGTAGAAAACCTGAAGTTGACGTTAATTAAAATACATCAACCGCGTGTGTAACCATGATGGTCTCTTTCCGGCGGAGTCCGGGAAGTGAACACGGTGTTGGAGTTATGCTTGACGTAGGTTGTTCTAGGATCACTTCTTGATCATACTTTTATCGACCGTGCTTTGCCTTCTCTTCTCGCTCTCATTTGCGTATGTTAGCCACCATATATGCTAGTCGCTTGCTGCAGCTCCACCTCATACCTTTTTACCCTTCCCATAAGCTTAAATAGTCTTGATCGCGAGGGTGCGAGATTGCTGAGTCCCCGTGACTCACAAATACTTCCAAAACCAGCTTGCAGGTGCCGATGAGTCCGTGCAGATGACGCAACCAAGCTCAGGAGGTGCTCGATGAAGATCTTATCCTTTATGTTGTTTCGTTCTAGTCGATCAGTAGTGGAGCCCAGTTGGGGTCCATCGGGGATCTATGTAGCATTTGGGGTAGTCTTCTTTTATTTTGGCTCCATAGTCGGGCCTTGTTCGCGACTGGTTGATGTAATTCTTTATTCATGTATTTGTGTGAAGTGGTGATTGTAAGCCAACTATGTATCTCTTTCCCTTATGTATTACATGGGTTGTGTGAAGATTACCTCACTTGCGACATTGCTTTCAATGCGGTTATGCCTCTAAGTCGTGCTTCGACACGTGGGAGATATAGCCACATCGAGGGTGTTACAGAGAGACTGAGCCGACATATCATCTTGAGATTTACGAAGTTACCGTAGGCGCCTCGTTATCGACGGGAACATCTCCCACCATTGAATGCGCATCGTCGGAAATCCTGAAATAAATCCAGAAATAATGCGAGCATCAGGACTTGAACCCTGGTGAGCTTGGGATACCACTGTCCCTCTAACCATCCAGCCACAAGTTGGTTCGCAAATGCTTCTTTCTATAATGCACTATTTTTCCCATTCTTGCCCAATGGTATATTTGTATTGCCACATGTTGATCGAAACCATCATTTACTATTATTAAAGGGGGTTTGATGGTGGTATGTGTTGGGTAACGCAGTAATTTCAAAAAAAATCCTAGGCACATGCAAGATCATGGTGATGCATAGCAACGAGAGGGGAGAGTATCGTCTACGTACCCTCATAGACCGTAAGCGAAAGCGTTATGACAACGCGGTTGATGTAGTTGTACGTCTTCACGATCGGCCGATCTAGCACCGAAGATACGGCACCTCCGCGATTTGCACACGTTCGGCTCGGTGACACCCCGCGAACTCATGATCCAGTAGAGCATCGAGGGAGAGCTTCGTCAGCACGACGGCGTGATGACGGTGATGATGTTGCTACCGGAACAGGGCTTCGCCTAAGCACCGCTACGATATTACTGAGGTGGATTATGATGGAGGGGGGCACCGGACACAGCTAAAGATCAATGATCAGTTTGTGTGTCTATGGAGTGCCCCCTCCCCCGTATATAAAGGAGTGGAGGAGGGGGAGGGGTCGGCCTCCTAGGTGCGCCCCAAGGGGAGTCCTACTCCCACCGGGAGTAGGATTCCCCCTTGCCTTGTTGGATTTAGGAGAGAAGGAAGGAGGAGGGAGGAGGAAGGAAAGGGGGGCCGGCCCCCCTCCCAATTCGGATTGGGCTTGGGGGGGGGGGCTCCTTTGCTCCTTTCCCCTCTCCCCCACTAAGGCCTAATAAGGCCCATATACCTCCGGGGGGGGGGGGGGGTTCCGGTAACCTCCCGGTGCTCTGGTATACTCCCGTTTTCACCCGAAACCATTCCGATGTCCAAACATAGGCTTCCAATATATCGATCTATACGTCTCGACCATTTCGAGACTCCTCGTTATGTCCGTGATCAAATCCGGGACTCCGAACTACCTTCGGTACATCAAAACACATAAACTCGTAATACCGATCGTCACGGAACGTTAAGCGTGCGGACCCTACGGGTTTGAGAACTATGTAGACATGACCGAGACATGTCTCCGGTCAATAACCAATAGCGGAACCTGGATGCTCATATTGGTTCCTACATATTCTACGAAGATCTTTATCGGTCAAACCGCATAAAGGTATACGTTGTTCCCTTTTTCATCGGTATGTTACTTGCCCGAGATTCGATCGTCGGTATGTCAATACCTAGTTCAATATTGTTACCGACAAGTCTCTTTACTCATTCCGTAATTATACATCCCGTAACTAATTCATTAGCTACATTGTTTGCAAGGCTTATTGTGATATACATTACTGAGAGGGCCCAGAGATACCTCTTCGACAATCGGAGTGACAAATCCTAATCTTGATCCATGCCAACTCAACAAACACCATCGAAGACACATGTAGAGCACTTTTATAGTCACCCAGTTACGTGGTGACATTGGGTAGCACACAAAGTGTTCCTTCGGTATTTGGGAGTTGCATGATCTCATAGTCATAGGAACATGTATAGTTATGGAGAAAGCAATAGCAACAAACTAAATGATCATCGTGCTAAGCTAACGGATGGGTCAAGTCAATCACATCATTCTCTAATGATGTGATCCCGTTAATCAAATGACAACTCATGTCTATGGTTAGGAAACATAACCAGCATTGATTCAACGAGCTAGTCAAGTAGAGGCAAACTAGTGACACTCTGTTTGTCTATGTATTCACACATGTACTAAGTTTCCGATTAATACAATTCTAGCATGAATAATAAACATTTATCATGATATAAGGAAATATAAATAACAACTTTATTATTGCCTCTAGGGCATATTTCCTTCAGTCTCCCACTTGCACTAGAGTCAATAATCTAGATTACATTGTAATGATTCTAACACCCATGGAGTCTTGGTGTTGATCATGTTTTTCTCGTGAGAGAGGCTAAGTCAACGGGTCTGCAACATTCAGATCCGTATGTATTTTGCAAATCTCTATGTCTCCCTCCTTGACTTGATCGCGGATGGAATTGAAGTGTCTCTTGATGTGCTTGGTTCTCTTGTGAAATCAGGATTCCTTTGCCAAGGCAATTTCTCTAGTATTGTCACAAAAGATTTTGATTGGACCCGATGCACTAGGTATGACACCTAGATTGGATATGAACTCCTTCATCCAAACTCCTTCATTTGCTGCTTCTGAAGCAACTATGTATTCCGCTTCACACGTAGATCCCGCCAGGACGCTCTGCTTGGAACTGCACCAACTGACAGCTCCACCACTTAATAAAAACACGTATCCCGTTTGTGACTTAGATTCATCCGAATCAGTGTCAAAACTTGCATCGACGTAACCGTTTACGACGAGCTCTTTGTCACCTCCATATACGAGAAACATATCCTTAGTCCTTTTCAGGTATTTTAGGATGTTCTTGACCGTTGTCTAGTGATCCACTCCTGGATTACTTTGGTACCTCCCTGCTAAACTTATAGCAAGGCACACATCAGGTCTGGTACACAGCATTGCATACATGATAGAGCCTATGGCTGAAGCATAGGGAACACCTTTCATTTTCTCTTTATCTTCTGCAGTGGTCGGGCATTGAGTCTGACTCAACTTCACACCTTGTAATACATGCAAGAACCCTTTCTTTGCCTAGTCCATTTTGAACTTCTTTAAAACTTTATCAAGGTATGTGCTTTGTGAAAGTCCAATCAAGCGTCTTGATCTATCTCTATAGATCTTGATGCCTAATATATAAGCAGCTTCACCGAGGTCTTTCATTAAAAAATTCTTATTCAAGTATCCCTTTATGCTATCCAGAAATTCCGTATCATTTCCGATCAACAATCTACATATAATATCAGAAATGCTACGGAGCTCCCACTCAATTTCTTGTAAATACAGGCTTCTCTAAAAGTCTGTGCAAAACCATATGCTTTGATCACACTATCATAGCGTATATTCCAACTCCGAGAGTCTTGCACCAATCCATAAATAGATCGCTGGAGCTTGCACACTTTGTTAGCACCTTTTGGATCGACAAAACCTTCTGGTTGCATCATATACAACTCTTCTTTAAGGTATCCATTAAGGAATACAGTTTTGACATCCATTTGCCAAATTTCATAATCATAAAATGCGATAATTACTAACATGATTCGGACAGACTTTAGCATCGCTACGGGTGAGAAGGTCTCATCGTAGTCAACTCCTTGAACTTGTCGAAAACCTTTTGCAACAAGTCGAGCTTTATAGATAGTAACATTACCGTCAGCGTTAGTCTTCTTCTTGAAGATCCATTTATTCTCTATGGCCTGCCGATCATCGGGCAAGTCAACCAAAGTCCATACTTTGTTCTCATACATGGATCCCATCTCAGATTTCATGGCCTCAAGCCATTTTGCGGAATCTGGGCTCATCATCGCTTCCTCATAGTTCATAGGTTCGTCATGGTCAAGTAACATGACTTCCAGAATAGGATTGCCGTACCACTCTGGTGCGGATCTTACTCTGCTTGACCTACGAGGTTCGGTAGTAACTTGATCAAAAGTTTCATGATCATCATCATTAGCTTCCTCACTTACTGGTGTAGGAATCAATGAAACTGATTTCAGTGATGAACTACTTTCCAATAAGGGAGAAGGTACAATTACCTCGTCAATTTCTACTTTCCTCCCACTCACTTCTTTTGAGAGAAACTCCTTCTCTAGAAAGGATCCATTCTTAGCAACGAATATCTTGCCTTCGGATCTGTGATAGAATGTGTACCCAACAGTCTCCTTTGGGTATCCTATGAAGACACATTTCTCCGATTTGGGTTCAAGCTTATCAGGTTGAAGCTTTTTCACATAAGCATCGCAGCCCCAAACTTTAAGAAGCGACAACTTGGGTTTCTTGCCAAACCACAGTTCATAAGGTGTCGTCTCGACAGGTTTAGATGGTGCCCTATTTAATGTGAATGCAGCTGTCTCTAAAGCGTAACCCCAAAATGATAGCGGTAAATCAGTGAGAGACATCATAGATCGCACCATATCTAATAAAGTGCGGTTACGACGTTCGGACACACCATTACGTTGTGGTGTTCCAGGTGGCGTGAGTTGCGAAACTATTCCACATTGTTTCAAATGAAGTCCAAACTCATAACTCAAATACTCACCTCCATGATCAGATCGTAGATACTTGATTTTCTTGTTACGATGATTTTCCACTTCACTCTGAAATTCTTTGAACTTTTCAAATGTTTCAGACTTATGTTTCATCAAGTAGATATACCCATGTCTGCTCAAATCATCTGTGAAGGTGAGAAAATAACGATATCTGCCTTGAGCTTCAATGTTCATTAGACCACATACATCAATATGTATGATTTCCAATAACTATGTTGCTCGCTCCATTGTTCCGGAGAATGAAGTTTTAGTCATCTTGCCCATGAGGCATGGTTCGCAAGTACCAAGTGATTCATAATCAAGTGATTCCAGAAGTCCATCAGGATGTAGTTTCTTCATGTGCTTTACACCAATATGACCTAAATGGTAGTGCCACAAATAAGTTGCACTATCATTATCAACTCTGCATCTTTTGGCTTCAATACTATGAACATGTGTATCACTACTATCAAGAGTTAGTAAAAATAGACCACTCATCAGGGGTGCATGACCATAAAAGATATTACTCATATAAATAGAACAACCATTATTCTCCGATTTAAATGAATAACCGTCTCGCATCAAACAAGATCCAGATATAATGTTCATGCTCAATGCTGGCACAAAATAACAATTATTTAGGTCTAAAACTAATCTCGAAGGTAGATGTAGAGGTAGCGTGCCGACGGCGATCACATCGACTTTGGAACCATTCCCACGTGCATCGTCACCTCGTCCTTAGCCAATCTTCGCTTAATCCGTAGCCCCTGTTTCGAGTTGCAAATGTTAGCAACTCAACCAGTATCAAATACCCAGGCACTACTGCGAGCATTAGTAAGGTACACATCAATAACATGTATATCAAATATACCTTTCACTTTGCCATCCTTCTTCTCCGCCAAATACTTGGGGCAGTTCCGCTTCCAGTGACCAGTTCCTTTGTAGTAGCAGCACTCAGTCTCAGGCTTAGGTCCAGACTTGGGTTTCTTCACTTGAGCAGCAACTGGCTTGTTGTTCTTATTGAAGTTCCCCTTATTCCCCTTACCCTTTTTCTTGAAACTGGTCGTCTTGTTGACCATCAACACTTGATGCTCCTTCTTGATTTCTACCTCCGCAGCCTTTAGCATTGCGAAGAGCTCAGGAATCGTCTTATCCATCCCTTGCATATTATAGTTCATCACGAAGCTCTTGTAGCTTGGTGGCAGTGATTGAAGAACTCTATCAATGGCTCTATCATCAGGAATATTAACTCCCAGTTGAGTCAAGTGATTGTGGTACCCAGACATTCTGAGTATATGTTCACTGACAGAACTGTTCTCCTACATCTTGCAGCTGTAGAACTTATTGGAGACTTCATATCTCTCAATCCGGGCATTTGCTTGAAATATTAACTTCAACTCCTGGAACATCTCATATGCTCCATGACGTTCAAAACGTCGTTGAATTCCCGGTTCTAAGCCGTAAAGCATGGCACACTGAACTATCGAGTAGTCATCTGCTTTGCTCTGCCAGGTGTTCATAACATCTGGAGTTGCTCCTACAGCGGGTTTGTCACCTAGCGGTGCTTCCAGGATGTAATTCTTCTGTGCAGCAATGAGGATAATCCTCAAGTTATGGACCATCATCTTTCAACTTAGCGTTCTCTAGGAGCGCATTAAAATTCAACGGAACAACAGCACGGGCCATCTATCTACAACAACATACACATGCAAAATACTATCAGGTACTAAGTTCATGATAAATTAAAGTTCAATTAATCAAATTACTTAAGAACTCCCACTTAGATAGACATCTCTCTAATCATCTAAGTGATCACGTGATCCATATAAACTAAACCATGTCCGATCATCACGTGAGATGGAGTAGTTTTCAATGGTGAACATCACTATGTTGAGCATATCTACTATATGATTCATGCTCGACCTTTCGGTCTGCAGTGTTCTGAGGCCATATCTGCATATGCTAGGCTCGTCGAGTTTAACCTGAGTATTCTGCGTGTGCAACACTGGCTTGCACCCGTTGTATGTGAACGTAGAGCTTATCACACCCGATCATCACGTGGTGTCTCGGCACAACGAACTGTAGCAACAGTGCATACTCAGGGAGAACACTTAGAGCATCTCCAGCCGTTGCCCCCCCCAGGACGCATAAAAATCGCCCCCTGGGGGTGAGCCAGCGATACAATCGGCGCTGGGGGCGATTTTGTGCCCAGTCGTCGCCCCCAGCTCGCCCCCAGGCGCCGAAATTGGCCCACTTTGCAGCCCCATTTCGGCGAATAAAGGGCCCATATGGGCGAGAATAGGCCCATATTCGGCGTGGTGCGCCGTGTCTCGGCTTTCAATTATCAACACAATTTTTTCTTACCACATATTTCATCACAGAAAAATCAAATACTTCAACAAAATAGTACAACAACAAATAGTTCAATACAAATTATATAGTTTAACAAATAAAAACTCGTATTTCATCACACGGCGTCCCCCTTGAGCCTCCATAGGTGCTCAATCAGATCTTTCTGCAGTTGATGATGCACCTGTGGGTCTCGGATCTCCTGACGCATACTGAGATAGGCAGTCTAAGTTGCCGGTAGCTGGTGATCAACTTCGGCTAGAGGACCCTGCCTGTAGTATGGTTCAGTGTCAAACACTGGGTCTTCTTGCTCCCTCTCGATGATCATGTTGTGCAAGATGACACAACAAGTCATAATCTCCCACATTTGATCTTTGGACCACGTCTGAGCGGGGTACCGGATAACAGCAAATTGAGATTGGAGCACACCAAATGCCCACTCGACATCCTTCCTGCACGCCTCCTGAATCTTCGCAAAGACAGGAGAGCACTGCAGCACGTTGATGTCATTGTGAGTTCTGGGCATACCAAAGAAGGAGTGCCAAATCCAGAGGTCCTGTGTGGCCACCGCCTCAAGCACCACACTGCAACCGCCTTTGGCGCCTTTGTACATCCCCTGCCAAGCAAATGGGCAATTCTTCCATTTCCAATGCATGTAGTCGATGCTTCCAAGCATCCCAGGAAATCCTCTTGCTACATTCTGTGCTAGGATTCGAGCAGTGTCTTCCGCATTGGGTCTCAGGTATTGTGGTCCAAACACTGCCACCAGTGCCCGACAGAACTTGTAGAAACACTCTATGCTGGTGGACTCGGCCATGCGCCCATAGTCGTCGAGTGAATCGCCGGGAGCTCCATATGCAAGCATCCTCATCGCTGTCGTGCACTTCTGGATGGAGGTGAATCCAAGAGCGCCGATGCAATCCATCTTGCACTTGAAGTAGTTGTCGAACTCCCGGATGGAATTCACAATCCTGAGGAAGAGCTTTCGGCTCATCCGATAACGGCGCCGAAATGTTTTCTCACCGTGAAGTGGAGCATCGGCGAAGTAGTCCAAGTAGAGCATGCAGTAGCCTTCGAGACGATGCCGGTTCTTTGCTTTCACCCGCCCAGGCACCGAGCCACCTCGCCGCGGCTTTTCATTGCTCGCCAGCAGCTGGGCGAGGGCGGCGAGCACCATGAGATGCTCTTCTTCCTGGACGTCGGCCTCGGCTTCCTCCTCCAGCAGCGCGGGGAGCGCTTCCTCGTGATCCGAGTCCATCGCCGAGGCAGGCAAATCGCCGAACACCTTGCGCCCAGTAGGCGTGTACCCGCCGCTAAACTGCTCCTCCGCGGCCGAAAATGGCGGCCGAAAACACCCAGCTGCTGTTGGAGGGGCTGCCGCGGTGAAGCACTGCTATTTTTCCGGCGGGGAATGGCTATCTAGCGGTGAAGGGCGGCGGGCGGCGCCGGGATATAGCTAGTGGTGGCTGAGGGCGCGGGGCGGGGGGGGGGGGGGGGGTGGGAGGCGAGTCTGGGAAGAAAACCTTGGCTTTTCCCCTGACGGTGTGGGCCAGCCACGCTTTTTCCTTGCGCCGAAGCCCCCAACTGCTCCCCAGTGCGCCGGGTTCGGCCTGTGATTGCCGGGCGGAAAAAAAGGGCCGAACCGGTGATTTTCGGTGTCCTGGGGGCGCGACTGGGACGTTTTTTCGCGTCGGCACCAAAAAAGCGGCCTGGGGGGCCTGTTGGGGGCGCGGCTGGAGATGCTCTTATACCTTGAAATTTAGTGAGAGATCATCTTATAATGCTACCGCCGAACTAAGCAAAATAAGATGCATAAAGGATAAACATCACATGCAATCAATATAAGTGATATGATATGGCCATCATCATCTTGTGCCTTTGATCTCCATCTCCAAAGCACCGTCATGATCACCATCATCACCGGCTTGACACCTTGATCTCCATCGAAGCATCATTGTCGTCTTGTCAACTATTGCTTCTACGACTATCGCTACCGCTTAGTGATAAAGTAAAGCAATTACATGGCTATTGCATTTCATACAATAAAGCCACAACTATATGGCTCCTGCCAGTTGCCGATAACTGTGTTGCAAAACATGATCATCTCATACAATAAAATTTAGCATCATGTCTTGACCATATCACATCACAACATTCCCTGCAAAAACAAGTTAAACGTCCTCTACTTTGTTGTTGCAAGTTTTACGTGGCTGCTACGAGCTGAGCAAGAACCGTTCTTACCTACGCATCGAAAACCACAACGCGGTATAGTGATTGCTTTTTGATCTTCAGAAAGAACCCTGTTCATTGAATCCGATTCAACTAAAGCTAGAGAAACAGACACCCACTAGCCACCTGTGTGCGAAGCACGTCGGTAGAACCAGTCTCGCGTAAGCGTACGCGTAATGTCGGTCTGGGCCGCTTCATCCAACAATGACGCTGAATTAAGAATCAACTAGTGACGGCAAGCAATATGTATATACTCACGCCCACAACTCCTTTGTGTTCTACTCGTGCATATAACATCTACGCATAAACCTGGCTCTGATGCCACTGTTTGGGTAACGCAGTAATTTCAAAAAAATTCCTACGCACACGCAAGATCATGGTGATGCATAGCAACAAGAGGGGAGAGTATCGTCTACATACCCTTGTAGACTGTAAGCAGAAGGGTTATGACAACGCGGTTGATGTAGTCGTACGTCTTCATGATCGGCCGATCTAGCACCGAAGATACGACGCCTTCGCGATCTGCACACATTCGGCTCGGTGATGTCCCGCGAACTCATGATCCAGTAGAGCTTTGAGGGAGAGCTTCGTCAGCACGACGGCGTGATGATGGTGATGATGTTGCTACCGGAACAGGGCGTCGCCTAAGCACCACTACGATATTACCGAGGTGGATTATGGTGGAGGGGGGCACCGCACACGGCTAAAGATCAATGATCAGCTTGTGTGTCTATGGGGTGCCCCCTCCCCCGTATATAAAGGAGTGGAGGAGGGGGAGGGGCCCAGCCTCCTAGGCGCGCCCCAAGGGGAGTCCTACTACCACCGGGAGTAGAATTCCCCCCTTGCCTTGTTGGATTTAGGAGAGAAGGAAGGAGGAGGGAGGAGGAAGGAAAAGGGGGGGGTCGCCCCCCTCCCAATCTGAATTGGGCTTGGGGGCGCGCCCCCTCCTTTGCTTGTTTCCCCTCTCTTCCACTAAGGCCCAATAAGGCCCATATACCTCCCGGGGGTTCCGGTAACCTCCCGGTGCTCCGGTATACTCATGTTTTCATCCAGAACCATTCCGATGTCCAAACATAGGCTTCCAATATATCGATCTTTACATCTCGACCATCTCGAGACTCCTTGTTATGTCCGTGATCAAATCCGGGACACCAAACTACCTTCGGTACATCAAAACACATAAACTCGTAATACCGATCGTCACCGAACGTTAAACGTGCGGACCCTACGGGTTCGAGAACTATGTAGACATGATCGAGACATGTCTCCAGTCAATAACCAATAGCGGAACCTGGATGCTCATATTGGTTCCTACATATTCTACGAAGATATTTATCGGTCAAACCACATAACGGTATACGTTGTTCCCTTTGTCATCGGTATGTTACTTGCCTGAGATTCAATCGTCGGTATCTCAATGCCTAGTTCAATATCGTTACCGACAAGTCTCTTTACTCGTTCTGTAATGATACATCCCATAACTAACTTATGAGCTACATTGCTTGCAAGGCTTATCGTGATGTACATTACCGAGAGGGCCCAGAGATACCTCTCCGATGATCGGAGTGACAAATCCTAATCTTGATCCATGCCAACTCATAGTCATAGGAACATGTATAGTTATGGAGAAAGCAATAGCAACAAACTAAACGATCATCGTGCTAAGCGAACGGATGGGTCAAGTCAATCACATCATTCTCTAATGATGTGATCCCATTAATCAAATGACAACTCATGTCTATGGTTAGGAAACATAACCATCATTGATTCAACGAGCTAGTCAAGTAGACGCAAACTAGTGATACTCTGTTTGTCTATGTATTCACACATGTACTAAGTTTCCGATTAATACAATTCTATCATGAATAATAAACATTCATCGTGATATAAGGAAATATAAGTAACAACTTTATTATTGCCTCTAGGGCATATTTCCTTCAGTATGTTTATGTCATTGATACGTCTCCGTGGTATCTACTTTTCCAAACACTTTTGCCCTTGTTTTAGACTCTAACTTGCATGATTTGAAAGGAACTAACCCGGACTGACGCTGTTTTCAGCAGAATTGCCATGGTGTTATTTTTGTGCACAAAAAAAGTTCTTGGAATGACCTGAAAATTAACGGAGAATTATTTTGGAATATATAAAAAATATTGGAAGAAGGATCCACGTCAGGGGGGCCACCACCTGTCCACGAGGGTGGGGGTGCGCCCTACCCCCGTGGGCGCGCCCCCTGCCTCGTGGGCCCCCTAACGCTCCACCGACCTCGACCCTGACTCCATATATTCACTTTCGGGGAGAAAAAAACCAGAGAGAAGGATTCATCACGTTTTACGATACGGAGCCACCGCCAAGCCCTAAACTCTCTCGGGAGGGCTGATCTGGAGTCTGTTCGGGGCTTCGGAGAGGGGAATCCGTCGCCATCGTCATCATCAACCTTCCTCCATCACCAATTTCATGATGCTCACTAATGACCCACAAGTATAGGGGATCTATCGTAGTCCTTTCGATAAGTAAGAGTGTCGAACCCAACGAGGAGCAGAAGGAAATGATAAGCGGTTTTCAGCAAGGTATTCTCTGCAAGTACTGGAATAAGTGGTAACAAATAGTTTTGTGATAAGGTAAATTATAACGAGCAACAAGTAACAAAAGTAAATAAAGTGCAGCAAGGTGGCCCAATCCTTTTTTTAGCAAAGGACAAGCTGGAACAAACTCCTATAATAGGAAAAGCACTCCCGAGGACACATGGGAATATCGTCAAGCTAGTTTTCATCACGTTCATATGATTCGCGTTCGATACTTTGATAGTTTGATATGTGGGTGGACCGGTGCTTGGGTGCTGTTCTTACTTGAACAAGCATCCCACTTATGATTAACCTCTATTGCAAACATCCACAACTACAACAAAAGTATTAAGGTAAACCTAACCATAGCATGAAACATGTGGATCCAAATCAGCCCCTTACGAAGCAACGCATAAACTAGGGTTTAAGCTTCTATCACTCTAGCAACCCATCATCTACTTATTACTTCCCAATGCCTTCCGCTAGGCCCAAATAACGGTGAAGTGCTATGTATTCGACGTTCACATAACACCACTAGAGGCTAGACAACATACATCTTATCAAAATATCAAACGAATACCAAATTCACATGACTACTCATAGCAAGACTTCTCCCTTGTCCTTAGGAACAAACATAATTACTCACAAAGCATATTCATGTTCATATCAGAGGGGTAATAATATGCATATAAGATCTGAACATATGATCTTCCACCAAATAAACCAACTAGCATCAACTACAAGGAGTAATCAACACTACTAGCAACCTACTAGCACCAATCCCAGACTTTGAGACAAGAATTGGATACAAGAGATGAACTAGGGTTTGGAGATGAGATGGTGCTGGTGAAGATGTTGATGGAGATTGCCCTCTCCCGATGAGAGGAGCGTTGGTGATGACGATGGTGATGATTTCCCCCTCCCGGAGGGAAGTATCCCCGGCAGAACAACTCTGCCGGAGCTCTAGATTGGATCCGCCAAGGTTCAGCCTTGTGGCGGCGGAGTCTCGTCCCGAAAAGTTCCTTCTTATTTTTTCTCATTGAAAGACTTCATATAGGATAAGATGGGCGTCAGAGAGCCACCAGGGAGCCCACGAGGTAGGGGGCGCGCCCTAGGGGGGGCGCCCCCACCCTCGTGAGAAGGGTGTGGCCCCCCTGGCCTTCATCTTTGACGAGGATTTTTCATTATTTATTTTAGGATGTTCCGTGGAGTTTCAGGACTTTTGGAGTTGCGCAAAATAGGTCTCTAATATTTGCTCCTTTTCCAGCCTAGAATTCCAGCTGTCGGCATTCTCCCTCCTTATGTAAACCTTGTAAAATAAGAGAGAATAGCCATAAGTATTGTGACATAAAGTGAAATAACAGTCCATAATGCAATAAATATCGATATAAAAGCATGATGCAAAATGGACGTATCAACTCCCCCAAGCTTAGACCTCGCTTTTCCTCAAGCGAAAAGCCGATAACAATAAATATGTCCTCATGTTTAGGGGTAGAGGCGTCGATAAAAATAAAATACGGACATGAAGGCATCATGATTATTCTCATAGCAGCAACATATATAGATTTTGTCATATGACTACTTATGTTCAAGTGATGATCTATTCACAATGCAAAAGTATAAATCATAAACCTTATTGGGCTCCGACAAACTATAATCTCTTTCATTGAAGCAATTGCAATTTATCATAACATCGAAAAGAGTCTATGTCAGAGCTAAAAAGCAAGTCCACATACTCAACTATCATTTAGTCCTTCATAATTGCTAGCACTCACGCAATACTTGTGGTTACAGAGTTTTAATCGGACACAGAGAAAGATAGGGGCTTATAGTTTTGCCCCACAACCTTTTACCTCAAGGGTAATGTCAACAATAATGGTTCATGCTCCCCTACATCCATCCAATTAGATATATATATATATATATATATATATATATATATATCATGTTCTTTACAACATGTTGAGCTTGCCAAAGGATAAAATGAAAAAGAAAAGGTGAAGATCACCGTGACTCTTGCATAAGGTAGAAGATAATAATAAAAGATAGGCCCTTCGCAGAGGGAAGCAGAGGTTGCCATGCGCTTTTATGGTTGGATGCATAAAATCCCAATGCGAAAGAACGTCACTTTATATTGCCCCTTGTGATATGAACCTTTATTATGCAGTCCGTCGCTTTTATTACTTCCACATCACAAGATCGTATAAAGCTTATTTCTCCCACACCAATCAATCATACATATTTAGAGCAATTTTTATTGCTTTGCACCGATGACAACTTACTTGAAGGATCTTAATCAATCCATAGGTAGATATGGTGGACTCTCACGGCAAAACTGGTTTAAGGGTATTTGGAAGCACAAGTAGTATCTCTACTTGGTGCTGAGAATTTGGCTAGCATGAGGGGGAAAGGCAAGCTCAACAAGTTAGAGGATCCATGACAACATACTTTATCTCAGATATAAGAAAGACATAACTCATTACATTGTCTTCCTTGTCCAACATCAACTCTTTAGCATGTCATATTTTAATGAGTGCTCCCAATCATAAAAGATGTCAATGATAATATATCTATATGTGAAAACCTCTCTTTCCTTATTACTTCCTATTAATTGCAACAATGACCAAAGCTATGTCTGCCAACTCCCAACAACTTTTAATCATCATACTCTTTCTATGTGAAGTCATTACTCTCAATAAGATCAATATGAACTTTTTGTTTCTTTTTATTCTTTTTCTCTTTTTGTTTTATTCACCCAAGATCATGGCAAAATAATCAAGCCCTTGACTCAACACTAATCTTTTATTATATATAGCTCACGGACTCGATTACAAAGAGAGATCATAAAGCAAAACTCAAAACTAGATCATGCCATAAACTTTATTCTACTAGATCAAGATACTACTAATAGGATCGAACTAAGAAAAATGATAAACATAGGAGTTGTGATTGTGATACGATACCGGGGCACCTCCCCCAAGCTTGGCAGTTGCCAAGGTGAGTGCCCATACCCATGTGATTATGTCTCCTTCTTTGTTGTCGGTGTAATATTCTTGGCGATGATTCCCCTCAGGATGCGGTTCTCCTCCTCGAGCTTATTGACTTGCTGTTTGAGGTCCATTATTTCCTTACGAAGCTTTCCTGTGATAGCTAAAGCTCCTTGCACCCAAGGGTGTTGCCTAGCTGCGGGAGAACAAGTGACACTCCTCTTCATATTTTCACATGAAAGAAATCTAACATTAGAAGGGATAACCGAGTTTGGAATAACTGAGCTCTGTAGTTCCCCCATCATGAACCCAGCTCGGAGGCAAGAGGTGACTCCTTGATCCTCCATGGCATGTACTCTCATCAAGTCAGCTTCCATCTCTTCCTCCGTTGCTGGCCCAAAGTGGTCAGCGTCGCTGTTTGCCCTTGGTTCCGGTGCCGGATTAGATACCCGGCTCTCCCCGATTGACTCTTGAGAAGACATCTTGCTCTAATCTGCAGCAACAACAACTCGAAAACAAAAGCAGAGGATATTTGCGTGATACGGGAGTCAAAACCTTCGGGAGAATATATAACGAATTTTTATCGACCAAAATACGTAACGTGCAAGAAAACGGAGTCCGGAAGGCACACGAGGTGCTCACGAGGTAGGGGGCGCGCCCACCACCCTCATGGGGCCTTCGTGTCCTTCCCGGACTTCTACTTAATTTTCTATTTTTCTAAATATTCCAAAATGGAGAAATATTGCCTTAAAATTTGTTTTGGAGTCGGTTTACTTACCGTACCACATACCTATTCCTTTTCGGAGTCTGAAACGTTCCGGAAAGTGTCCCTTATGTATTCCTCTGGGGTTACGGTTTCAGTAATATTGGTTTCAACATTTATGGGATTACCTGAGATATAATGTTTAATTCTTTGACCATTTACCACCTTCGGATTTGTGCCCTCGAAGTTGTTGATTTTTATGGCACCGGAACGATAGACCTCTTCGATAACATAGGGGCCTTCCCATTTAGAGAGAAGTTTTCCTGTAAAAAATCTTAAACGAGAGTTTTATATCAATACATAATCACCTACATTAAACTCACGCTTTCGTATCCTTTTGTCATGCCATCTTTTAACTTTTTCTTTAAACAACTTGGCATTTTCATAAGCTTGGGTTCTCCATTCATCAAGTGAGCTAATATCAAATAACCTCTTCTCACCGGCAAGTTTAAAATCATAGTTGAGCTCTTTAATAGCCCAATATGCCTTATGTTCTAGTTCGAGAGGTAAGTGACATGCTTTTCCATAAACCATTTTATACGGAGACATACCCATAGGATTTTTATATGCAGTTCTATAAGCCCATAATGCATCATCAAGTTTCTTGGACCAATTCTTTCTAGACCTATTAACAGTCTTTTGCAAAATTAATTTGAGCTCTCTATTGCTCAACTCTACTTGACCACTAGACTAAGGGTGATAAGGAGATGCAATTCTATGGTTAACATCATATTTAGCAAGCATTTTACGGAAGGCACCATGAATAAAGTGTGAACCACCATCAGTCATTAAATATCTAGGGACTCCAAACCTCGGAAAAATAACTTCTTTAAGCATTTTAATAGAAGTGTTATGATCAGCACTACTAGTTGGAATAGCTTCTACCCACTTAGTAACGTAATCAGCAGCAACTAAACTATGTGTGTATCCATTAGAGGCAGGAAAAGGTCCCATATAATCAAAGCCCCAAATATCAAATGGTTCAATAACAAGTGAATAATTCATAGGCATTTCTTGACGTCTACTAATATTACCAATTCTTTGACATTCATCACAAGACAAGACAAACTTACAGGCATCCTTGAAGAGAGTAGGCCAATAAAAACCAGATTGCAATACCTTATGTGCAGTTCTATCTCCAGCGTGGTGTCCTCCATAAGACTCGGAATGACACTTGCGTAGGATCTGTTCCTGTTCATGCTCAGGTACACAACATCTAATAACACCATCTACTCCTTTATAAAGATGTGGGTCATCCCAAAAGTAATGTCTCAAGTCATAGAAAAACTTTTTCTTTTGCTGGTATGTGAAGCTAGGTGGTATAAACTTAGCAACAATATAATTAGCATAATTAGCATACCATGGAGTACTACGAGAAGTACTTATAACATTTAATTGTTCATTAGGAAAGTTATCATTAATAGGTAGTGGGTCATCAAGAACATTCTCTAACCTAGACAAGTTGTCTGCAATGGGGTTCTCAACTCCCTTTCTATCAACAATATTCAAATCAAATTCTTGTAGCAAGAGAACCCATCTAATAAGTCTAGGTTTAGCATCTTTCTTTTCCATAAGATATTTAATAGCAGCATGATCAGTGTGAATAATTACTTTAGAATCAACAATATAAGATCTGAACTTATCACAAGCAAATACAACTGCTAAAAGCTCTTTTTCAGTAGTAGCATAATTTCTTTGAGCATTGTCTAGAGTCTTACTAGCATAACGAATAACATTTAATTTCTTATCAACTCTTTGCCCTAGAACTGCACCTACAGCATAATCACTAGCATCACACATAATTTCAAAGGGTAAATTTCAATCAGGTGGCTGAACAACAGGTGCAGAGACTAATGCTTTCTTAAGTATTTCAAATGCTTCTACACAATCATCATCAAAGACAAATGGTATATCTTTTTGCAATAAATTAGTCAGAGGCCGGGAAATTTTTGAGAAGTCCTTAATGAACCTCCTGTAAAATCCGGCGTGACCAAGGAAACTTCTTATACCTTTGATGTCCTTGGGACATGGCATCTTTTCAATAGCATCAACCTTGGCTTTATCAACTTCAATACCTCTTTATGAAACTTTATGCCCCAAGACAATACCTTCATTAACCATAAAGTGGCACTTTTCCCAATTCAAGACAAGATTAGTTTCTTCACGTCTCTGCAAAACTCGATCAAGATTGCTCAAGCAATCATCAAAAGAGGAACCATAGACGGAAAAGTCGTCCATGAAAACCTCACAAATCTTTTCACAGAAGTCAGAGAATATAGCCATCATGCATCTTTGAAAGGTAGCAGGTGCATTACATAAACCAAAAGGCATACGTCTATAAGCAAAAGTACCAAAAGGGCATGTAAAAGTAGTCTTTGATTGGTCTCTAGCCGACACAGGTATTTGAGAGAATCCAGAATAACCATCTACAAAGCAATAGTGTGTATGTTTGCATAATATTTCTAGCAATTGATTAATAAAAGGTAAGGGGTAATGATCTTTCTTAGTAGCTTTATTTAATTTGCGGAAATCAATTACCATCCTATAACCTATGATAATTCTTTGTGGAATCAATTCATCTTTATCATTAGGAACAACAGTAATACCTCCCTTCTTAGGGACACAATGGACAGGACTTACCCACTCATTATCATCAACGGGATAAATTATACCTGCCTCCAGAAGCTTGAGTATTTCTTTCTTACCACTTCTTTCATTTTAGGATTTAGACGTCGTTGAGGATCACGAACTGGTTTGGCATCTGCTTCCAAATTTATTTTATGTTGACATAGAGTGGGACTAATGCCCTTAAGATCATCCAGAGTATATCCAATAGCAGCACGATGCTTCTTCAGATTTTTCAATAATCTTTCTTCTTCATGCTCTTAAAGGTTAGCACTAATAATAACATGATATATCTTCTTTTCATCAAGATAAACATATTTAAGATTATCAGGCAACGGTTTAAGCTCAAACACGGGATCACCCTTGGGTCGAGGAGGATCCCCTAAAATTTCAACAGGCAAATTGTGTTGCAGAATAGGTTCCTGTTTAAAGAATACTTCATCTATTTCCCTTCTTTCATTCATGACCATATCATTTTCATGGTCTAGCAAATAGTGTTCTAAAGGATCACTAGGAGGTACGGCAATAGAAGCAAGACCAATAATTTCATCCTTACTAGGTAATTCTTCCTCACGATGTTGTTTACTAAATTTAGAGAAATTAAACTCATGAACCATATCATGCAAGCCAATAGTAACAACATTCTTTATGCAATCTATGGTAGCATTGACAGTATTTAAGAAAGGTCTACCAAATATAATGGGACAAAAACTATCTTGTGGGGAACCAAGAACAAGAAAATCAGCAGGATATTTAGTTTTCCCACACAAGACTTCAACATCTCTAACAATTCCAATTGGTGAAATAGTATCTCTATTGGCAAGTTTAATTGTGACATCAATATCTTCTAACTCAGCAGGTGCAGTTTCATTCTTAATTTCTTCATATAAGTCAATAGGTATTACACTAGCACTAGCACCCATATCACATAAGCCATGATAACAATGATCTCCTATTTTAACAGAAATAACAGGCACGCCTACCATAGGTCTATGTTTATCTTTATCACAAGGTTTAGCAATTCTAGCAGTTTCACCTTCGAACTGGATAACATGCCCATCAATATTATCAGACAAGAGATCTTTAACAATATTAGGTTCTACTTTAACTTGCTCAGGAGGTGTATAAGTTCTAATATTGCTTTTACGAACAACAGTTGAAGCTTTAGCATGATCCTTTATTCTAGCAGGGAAAGGTGGTTTCTCAACATAAGAAGTAGGAATAATAGGATCATTATAAGTGACAGTATTTTCTTCAACTTTAATAGGTGCAGCTACTTTTACTTCTATGGGAGGATGATATTTAAACCACTTCTCCTTAGGGAGATCAACATAAGTAGCAAAAGATTCACAGAAAGAAGCTACTATCTCAGAGTCAAGTCCATATTTAGTGCTAAACTTACGGAAAATGTCGGTATCCATAAAAGATTTAACACAATCAAACTTAGGTGTCATACCTGACTCCTTACCTTCGTTGAGGTCCCAATCTTCAGAGTTGTGTTTAATTCTATCCAATAAATTCCATCTGAATTCAATAGTCTTCATCATAAAAGAGCCAGCACAAGAAGTATCGAGCATGGTACGATTGTTTTCAGAAAGCCGAGCATAAAAACTTTGCATAATTATTTCTCTCGGGAGCTCATGATTGGGGCATGAATATAACATTGATTTAAGCCTCCCCAAGCTTGAGCGATGCTTTCTCCTTCGTGAGGCCAGAAATTATATATATATAATTGCGATCACGATGAACAAGATGCATAGGGTAATACTTTTGATGAAATTCCAACTTCAATCTTTTATAGTCCCATGATCTCATATCATCACAGAGCCTATACCATATCAATGCGTCTTCCTTCAAAGATAAAGGGAAGACCTTCTTCTTAGAAACATCATCGGATATGCCTGCAGGCTTAAATAATCCACAAACTTCATCCACATATATTAAGTGCTCATCAGGATGCATTGTTCCATCTCCTATAAAAGGGTTAGCTAGCAGTTTTTCCATCATACCCGAAGGAAATTCAAAAGGAGTTTCATTTTCAATAGGTTCAGTAGGTTGAGGAGCAACTCTTTGCTCTACTGGACGGGGTGAAGATACCACGAACAAGCCCCTCAGAGAATTACTTTCCATAGTAACAAGTAACAGTAAATTTCAGCACACTATATAAATTTTTCCTTACCAAATTCCACCTACCAAAGGCGCTACACTCCCCGGCAACGGCGCCAGAAAAGAGTCTTGATGACCCACAAGTATAGGGGGTCTATCGTAGTCCTTTCGATAAGTAAGAGTGTCGAACCCAACGAGGAGCAGAAGGAAATGATAAACGGTTTTCAGCAAGGTATTCTCTGCAAGTACTGAAATAAGTGGTAACAGATAGTTTTGTGATAAGGTAAATTGTAACGAGCAACAAGTAACAAAAGTAAATAAAGTGCAGCAAGGTGGCCCAATCCTTTTTGTAGCAAAGGACAAGCCGGAACAAATTCTTATAATATGAAAAGCGCTCCCGAGGACACATGGGAATATCGTCAAGCTAGTTTTCATCACGTTCATATGATTCGCGTTCGATACTTTGATAGTTTGATATGTGGGTGGACCAGTGCTTGGGTGCTATTCTTACTTGAACAAGCATCCCACTTATTATTAACCTCTATTGCCAGCATCCGCAACTACAACAAAAGTATTAAGGTAAACCTAACCATAGCATGAAACATGTGGATACAAATCAGCCCCTTACAAAGCAACGCATAAACTAGGGTTTAAGCTTCTATCACTCTAGCAACCCATCATCTACTTATTACTTCCCAATGCCTTCCTCTAGGCCCAAATAATGGTGAAGTGTTATGTAGTTGACGTTCACATAACACCACTGGAGGCTAGATAACATACATCTTATCAAAATATCAAACGATACCAAATTCACATGACTACTCATAGCAAGACTTCTCCCTTGTCCTCAGGAACAAACGTAATTACTCACAAAGCATATTCATGTTCATAATCAGAGGGGTAATAATATGCATATAGGATCTGAACATATGATCTTCCACCAAATAAACCAACTAGCATCAACTACAAGGAGTAATCAACACTACTAGCAACCTACTAGCACCAATCCCGGACTTTGAGACAAGAATTGGATACTAAGAGATGAACTAGGGTTTGGAGATGAGATGGTGCTGGTGAAGATGTTGATGGAGATTTCCCTCTCCCGATGAGAGGAGTGTTGGTGATGACGATGGTGATGATTTCCCCCTCCCGGAGGGAAGTATCCCCGGCAGAACAGCTCTGCCGGAGCTCTAGATTGGATCCGGCAAGGTTCAGCCTCGTGGCGGCGGAGTCTCGTCCCGAAAAGTTCCTTCTTATTTTTTTCTCATCAAAAGACTTCATATAGGAGAAGATGGACGTCGGAGAGCCACCAGGGGGCCCACGAGGTAGGGGGGCGCGCCCTAGGGGGGGCGCCCCCCACCCTCGTGAGAAGGGTGTGGGCCCCTGGCCTTCATCTTTGACGAGGATTTTTCTTTATTTATTTTAGGATGTTCCGTGGAGTTTCAGGACTTTTGGAGTTGCGCAGAATAGGTCTCTAATATTTTCACCTTTTCCAGCCCAGAATTCCAGCTGTCGGCATTCTCCCTCCTTATGTAAACCTTGTAAAATAAGAGAGAATAGCCATAAGTATTATGACATAAAGTGAAATAACAGTCCATAATGCAATAAATATGGATATAAAAGCATGATGCAAAATGGACATATCACTCACCGCCGTGCGTGAGTAATTCCATCGTAGGCTTGCTGGATGGTGATGGGTTGGATGAGATTTATCATGTAATCGAGTTAGTTTTGATAGGGTTTTATCCCTAGTATCCACTATGTTCTAAGATTGATGTTGCTATGACTTTGCTATGATTAATGCTTATCACTAGGGCCCGAGTGCCATGATTTCAGATCTGAACCTGATCCTATCTTGCAAGTCAATAGTCACCTACTGTGTGTTATGATCCGGCAACCCCGAAGTGATAATAATCGGGACCACTCCCGGTGATGACCGTAGTTTGAGGAGTTCATGTATTCACTATGTGTTAATGCTTTGGTCCAGTACTCTATTAAAATGAGGCCTTAATATCCCTTAGTTTCCAATAGGACCCCGCTGCCACGGGAGGGTAGGACAAAAGATGTCATGCAAGTTCTTTTCCATAGGCACGTATGAATATATTCGGAATACATGCCTACATTATATTGATGAATTGGAGATAGTTTTGTGTCACCCTATGTTATGACTATTACATGATGAACCGCATCCGGCATAATTCTCCATCACCGATCCAATGCCTACGAGCTTTCCATATATTGTTCTTCGCTTATTTACTTTTCCGTTGCTATTGTTACAATCACTACAAAACCCAAAAATATTACTTTTGCTACCGTTACCACTACTATCATATTACTTTGCTACTAAATACTTTGCTGCAGATATTAAGTTTCCAGTTGTGATTGAATTGACAACTCAGCTGCTAATACTTGAGAATATTCTTTGGCTTCCCTTGTGTCAAATCAATAAATTTGGGTTGAATACTCTACCCTCGAAAACTGTTATGATCCCCTATACTTGTGGGTTATCAAGACTATTTTCTGGCGCCGTTGCCGGGGAGCATAGCTCTATTCTTTGAGTCACTTGGAATTTATATCTACTGGTCACTATGAAGAACTTGAAAGACGCGAAAACAAAAATTTATCCCTCAACTACAAGGGGAGGTAAGGAACTGCCATCTAGCTCCGCACTTGATTCACCTTCTATTTTGAGTAAGCTTGTGACACCTAAACCTCCTTCTGCTATTAATTCGGATATGTCGCATGTTATTGATAATGCCACTTCTGCTATGCATGATACTTATGATGAAACTACTTCTATGCTTGATACTACTGTGCCACTTGGTGAATTTCTTGATGAACAACTTGCTAGGGCTAGAGAGAATGAAATTATTGAAACTGATAATATTGATGAAAGTGATGATGAGGATTTCCCCCTAGATATGAATTGACTGTTGTTCCTGAGGGTTATGTTATGGATGAAGAAACTTCTAGAGACTTTCTTGCTTGCAATGATAGAAGTGATCTTAAGAAACTATTAGCTAAGCTGAAACAAAAAACTCTGGATGCTAGAATGAAATATGATCCTGCTTATGCTACTTCACCTATCTTTGTTACCGATAAGGATTATGAATTCTCTGTCGACCCTGATATAATTACTTTGGTTGAATCTGATCCTTTCTCTGGCTATGAATCTGAAACTGTTGTGGCACATCTTACTAAATTAAATGATATAGCCACCCTGTTCACTAATGATGAGAAAACTCGCTACTATTATATCCTTAAGATATTTCCGTTCTCATTAAAGGGTGATGCTAAGATATGGTTCAATTCTCTTGATCCTAGCTGTGTGCGTAGTCCCCAGGATATGATTTATTACTTCTCTCCTAAATATTTACTTGCTCATAAGAAACAAGCTTCCTTAAGGGAAATATATAATTTCATGCAAATTGAAGAAGAGAGTCTCCCACAAGCTTGGGGGAGGCTTCTCCAATTACTTAATGCTTTGCCTGATCATCCTCTTAAGAAAAATGAAATACTTGATATCTTTTATAATGGACTAACGGTGCTTCCAGAGACCACCTGGATAGTTGTGTTGTTTGTGTTTTCAGGGAAAGAACACCAGATTAAGCTGAAATTTTATTGAATAATATGTTGACCAATGAAAATAATTGGACACTTCCTGAGCCAACCCCTAAGCCAACTCCGAAGAAGAGGGGTGTTCTATTTCTCAGTCCTGAAGATGTTAAGAATTTACCTCTTGTTGAAGAAATACATGGTCTTAATTTACCGTCTGTTGGAGAAATACATGGTTTTAATACATCACCTATTGAAGAAACACATGGTATTGATAACCCGACACGGTAGTAAAGGTAAATTCTCTCTATAGATATGATAAAGCTGAAATCCCTCCTACTAAGTTTGCTAGCCAATGTTTGGATGAGTTTGATAACTTTATGGTTAAGCAAGAAGACTTCAATGCTTATTTTGGTAGAGAATTAAAACGCAATGCTTATATGATTGAACACTTGAGTGATTATATGTCTAATGTCAAAGGTGAACTTAAACTTATTAGTAAACATGCTTTTATGGTTACCACTCAAGTAGAACAAGTACTTAAAGCTCAGAATGATCTGCTCAATGAATTAAATAGTAAGAAAAATAATAATGTTGTTAGAGTTATGACTAGAGGTGGTAAAATGACTCAGGAACCTTTGTATCCTGAGGGCCATCCTAAGAGAATTGAGCAAGATTCTCAGAGAAATAATATTGATGCACCTAGTCCTTCTAAAAGAAAGAAAAAGAAAAATGATAGGACTTTGCATGCTTCTAGTGAACCTGATGTTGACACACCTGAGAATCCCAATGATATTTCTATTTCTGATGCTGAAACCCAATCTGGTAATGAACATGAACTTAGTGATAATGTTAATGATGATGTTCATGTTGATGCTTAGCCTAGCAATGATAATGAGGTAGAAACTGAACCTGTTGTTGATCTTGATAACCCACAATCAAAGAATCAATGTTATGATAAGAGAGACTTTGTTGCTAAGAAGCACGGTAAAGAAAGAGAACCATGGGTTCAGAAACCCATGCATTTTCCTCCCAACCCAGCCAAGAAAAAGGATGATGAGGATTTTGAGCGCTTTGCTGAAATGATTAGACCTATCTTTTTGCGTATGCGATTAACTGATATGCTCAAAATGAATCCTTATGCTAAGTATACGAAAGAAATTGTTACAAATAAAAGAAAGATATCAGAAGCTGAAATTTCCACCATGCTTGCTAATTATACTTTTAAGGGTGGAATACCAAAGAAACTTGGAGATCCAGGAGTACCAACTATACCATGCTCCATTAAAAGAAACTATGTTAAAACTGCTTTATGCGATCTTGGAGCCGGTGTTAGTGTTATGCCTCTCTCTTTATATCGTAGACTTGATTTGAATCAGTTGACACCTATTGAAATATCTTTGCAAATGGCTGATAAATCAACTGCTATACCTGTCGGTATTTGTGAGGATGCGCCTGTTGTGGTTGCAAACGTTACTATTTTAACAGATTTTGTTATTCTTGATATTCCCGAGGATGATAGTATGTCTATTATTCTGGGAAGACCCTTTTTGAATACTCCAGGGGCTGTTATTGAATGCAACAAAGGCAATGTCACTTTTCATGTTAATGGCAATGAGCATACGGTACACTTTCCGAGGAAACAACCTCAAGTTCATAGTATAAACTCTATTGGAAAAAAATCCATCGATTATTTTTGGAGGTTTTGAATTTCGTCTACCTACTGTCAAGAAGAATATGATATTCTTATTATTGGGGACGTGCATATCCCCGTTGAGGTAACATAGTGTTATTCGAAATTTCTCCGGTTTCATGTTACTCGAAATGAGTTTGTTAACAAGACCTGATCAACCTTGTTAGTGGATTCCTTTTGATGAGCATGACATGGATGAATTTAGAAAACACAAATCTCTGTACCCTCTTTTTACTTTCTGTTATTTATATTAAATAAAGCAAAAATAGTAATTTCTGTCTATTTTCTAAATTATCCATGCAATAAAAAATACCCCAGAAATAAAAGTTCTCCAAATGCCCTGAAATTTAAATATGATTTTTCTGGAATATTTGAGAATATCCGGCACTCAGAACACAGCATGGGGAGCAAGCACCTGGCCACGAGGGTCCAGGGCGCGCCCCCTGCCTCATGGGCCCATGGTGGCTCCCCTCCACTTATACCAGCTACCACACACTCCTTCTTCCTCCCAAAACATCACTAGACAGCTCAAACCTAAGTCCAAGCTCATCTTGATGTCATTTTCGATCTCCTTGCTCGAAGCTCCATTCACAAAACTGCTTTGGGGGATTGTTCTTTGGAAAAGATGAAGAGATTTTTGAGGGGCTCTTTGAGTCGAAGCTCGAAGGATAAGCAAAGTGAAGAAGAAGACAGGCCCAAATATAATCTGCCTCGCACCGCGGAGGTTCGGCCGTGTGAATGGCCTTGTGATGATTTCTTGAGAGTAGCCGGGATTTATGATGATTTTTATGAGTTGGCTGAGAATGCAGGCCTCACCAACTTCCTCCGCGACCAATGCGAACAGTATCTCTTACTCACTAATATCTTTGTGCAAAATTTGCATTTCCATTCTAGGAGGTCACCGCCTACGGTGGATTTTTATTTATATGATAAGTATAAGGAGATGACCCTTCGTGAATTTTGTGAGGTTTGCAAGTTGCCCTTTTCGGGCATCATAGAGGAACCACATCGTGACGACGTGGATGGGTTTATTGATACCATTGCTGTAGGGGAAACGAGGAAGGTTTCCGACGCACGAATTACTAGCATACACTTTCCTGTTCTATGTTACTTTGCTATATTTGCTAGTAGATGCGTAATTGGGCGCGGAAACTATGGAAACTTGAGTGCCCCTGATATTGTTATTTTGTGCCATGCCTTATTTCGTGATGACACATTTAGTATGGGCACTATTGTTGCAAAGCGGTTAAACCTTAACCGTACTAAGGGCCTATCCATTTACTTTTATGTCGAGTCATCATCCTCTTATAAAAAAACACCAGTTGGAGAGCACCGCTGTCATTTGCATCCATTACTGTTAGTTTACATTGAGTATGACTTGACTAGATCTCTTTTACCATGAATTACAATGTCTAGTCAGTCCTTGATCTTTAAAGGTGCTCTGCATTTATGTTTTGCGGTCTCAGAAAGGGCTAGCGAGATACCATCCTGTTATATCATATCATGATTGTTTTGAGAAAGTGTTGTCATCTGAGATTTATTATTATTGCTTCCTAGTTGATTATGCCATTGATATGAGTAAACATGAGACCTAAATGTTATTGTGACTATGGTTAGTTATAATCTTTGCTGAAAACCTGAATGCTGGGTTTACATATTTACAACAACAAGAGCAAACAGAGTTTGTAAAAGTTTTTCTTTATCACTTTCAGTTTATCAACTGAATTGCTTGAGGACAAGCAAAGGTTTAAGCTTGGGGGAGTTGATACGTCTCCGTCGTATCTACCTTTCCAAACACTTTTGCCCTTGTTTTGGACTCTAACTTGCATGATTTGAATGGAACTAACCCGGACTGACGCTGTTTTCAGCAGAATTGCCATGGTGTTATTTTTGTGCAGAAATAAAAGTTCTCGGAATGACCTGACAATCAATGGAGAATTATTTTGGAATATATAAAAAATACTGGAAGAAAGATCCACGTCAGGGGGCCCACCACCTGTCCACGAGGGTGGGGGCCGCGCCCTACCCACTGGGTGCGCCCCCTGCCTCGTGGCCCCCCTGACGCTCCACCGACCTCAACCCTAACTCCATATATTCACTTTCGGGGAGAAAAAACCCAGAGAGAAGGATTCATCACGTTTTAAGATATGGAGCAGCCGCCAAGCCCTAAACTCTCTCGGGAGGGCTGATCTGGAGTCCGTTCGGGGCTCCGGAGAGGGGAATCCGTCGCCATCGTCGTCATCAACCTTCCTCCATCACCAATTTCATGATGCTCACCGCCATGTGTGAGTAATTCCATCGTAGGCTTGCTGGACGGTGATGCGTTGGATGAGATTTATCATGTAATCGAGTTAGTTTTGATAGGGTTTGATCCCTAGTATCCACTATGTTCTGAGATTGATATTGCTATGACTTTGCTATGCTTAATGCTTGTCACTAGGGCCCGAGTGCCATGATTTCAGATCTGAACCTATTATGTTTTCATGAATATATGAGAGTTCTTGATCCTATCTTGCAATTCAATAGCCACCTACTATGTGTTATGATCTGGCAAGCCCGAAGTGACAATAATCGGGGCCACTCTCGGTGATGATCGTAGTTTGAGGAGTTCATGTATTCACTATGTGTTAATGCTTTGGTCCAGTACTCTATTAAAAGGAGGCCTTAATATCCCTTAGTTTCAAATAGGACCCCGCTGCCACGGGAGGGTAGGACAAAAGATGTCATGCAAGTTCTTTTCCATAAACACGTATGACTATATTCGGAATACATGCCTACATTACATTGATGAATTGGAGCTAGTTCAGTGTCACCCTATGTTATGACTGTTACATGATGAACCGCATCCGGCATAATGCTCCATCACCGATCCAATGCCTATGAGCTTTCCATATATTTGTTCTTCGGTTATTTACTTTTCCGTTGCTATTGTTACAATCACTACAAAACCCAAAAATATTACTTTTGCTACCGTTACCACTACTATCATATTACTTTGCTACTAAATACTTTGCTGCAGATATTAAGTTTCCAGGTGTGGTTGAATTGACAACTCAGCTACTAATACTTGAGAATATTCTTTGGCTCCCCTTGTGTCGAATCACTAAATTTGGGTTGAATACTCTACCCTCGAAAACTGTTGCGATCCCCTATACTTGTGGGTTATCAGTCATCCAATTCCCTCTTTGGTCCCTGCATGTAGCATGGTAAAAAGGCCAAGACAAACTAGCTCAAGCCTACGGAACATCCACGCGCAAGTGAAGCCTTTCAAAACCGCACACCTGACTTCTCGTCATCTTTCCTTTTGTCCTAGTGCAATTCCATGTGCTATGCGGAAGAAAACATGCTCGCCTGCTCTTACACTACCGCCTAAGACCGCGTCGCCCATGCTCCTTCTCCTATGCTCCCCTTCCCCACCACTTCCCCGCCCATGTAACTTGGCGGGTTCCTTGTGTAAGCTCCTCCATGTGGACCCTATCAATTGTGATGGAGACACCGCTGACTAGCTGCATTTGCCTTGAATAGCCACCATGACCAATCGAGTAAATACATTATCATCGCACTTGCACATCATTATAACCAACATAGTCGTAGTTTTTTCACAACCATAACGGTTGTAAGGGCATATTTATCCCTAAGGTGTTTTGGTGATTGATGGCAACGCGTTTGCGGACTAATCGTGTGCCTTGAGTATCCCAGACATTTCATCGCTAGGCACAAGACGATTGGGTGCCCCTCGAAGACTGTTGAAGACGGCGTCTTTTCTATGTTTCTTTTTGGTGGATTTGTGTCGTAGGAAAGCCATACTATTAAGAGGGGGTCCGCGTCGGAAAGGTTTGGGTGGAATCATCACGTACATGTCTCTTTCTAGTCCCCTCCTTTCCCTTGGAGCATCCTCCGCTTTCTCGCCTCCTTGTTTCTGGCTGCTGTGTTGGCTCACGGTAGTACTGCTCCCAGGTGAGCGGTAGTACGGTAGGCACCGGCGGTAGTACCGTGCTGCGGCGCCGTAGTACCGCAGGTGCCCACGGTAGTACCGCTCCCCTGGAGCTGCACTACCATTGCCCACTAGGCTAGTACCGCTCCCTCGCGGTAGTAGGGGCGGATGTAATTTTTTACATCCGCACCTACCACGGTAGTACCGCTTTCATTCCGCGGTAGTACCGTGCTATGTTGTCAGGCAGTAGTACCGCCCCTCTGCAGTAGTACTGTGTCGGGTTTTTGCTTCTTCCGTTTCTTTGCGGAAGTAGGCACAGATGTTTCCTTCCCCCTGGCTAGGGGATTCCTGCCTTGCGGTAGTACCGCTGAAAGTGCAACTATCCCTAGGTGGTTTTGGTAATTCATAACAACATATAGCTCATTGAGCTAATGCTATTCCAAGATGATCATTTCAGGAAAGCTCAATGATTGGCATGGCATGGATGGTGAAAGTGGAACCCTCAAAATGCTAAGGACAAAGGATTGGCTCTAGCTCATATGCTCAAGACTCTTCATTTTACATTTTAGTGGTCCAAGATCACATTGAGTCCATAGGAAAAGCCAATACTATCAAGGAGGGATGAGGTGTTGCTTAATGAGCCTCTTGCTTCATGTGCTTAATGATATGCTCCAAAATCCTCAGCTACTTTCCCATATCCACATTTGACCTAAACCCAAAGCCAAACTCGGCCCTACCGATTCTTTCAACCCGACGCCACCGAGTTTCACTTGTCATAGCCATTGCCAAACCCTAAGCAAATCGGTTCTACCGATAGGGATCTCGGTCTCACCGAGATGGGATTGCAATTTCTCTGTTTCCTTTTCGTAACTTTTCGGTCTCACCGAAAGAGCGGATCGGTCCCACCGAGATTGCAATGTAAACTCACTGTTTCCTTTTCGTAACATTTCGGTCTCACCGAGAAGAGCGAATCAGTCCCACCGAGTTTGCATGACCAACTCTCTGGTTAGCTTATTACCAAATCGGTTTCACCGAGTTTGTGTAATCGGTCTCACCGAGATTACGTTATGCCCTAACCCTAACCATATCGGTCCTACCGAGTTGCATGTCAGTCCCATCGAAAATCTCTAACGATCACTAGGTTTACTATTTCGGTCCGACCGAGTTTGTTGATTCGGTCCCACCGAGATTGGTAAATTGTGTGTAACGGTTGGATTTTGTGTGGAGGCTATATATACCCCTCCATCTCCTCTTCACTCGTGGAGAGAGCCATCAGAACACATCTACACTTCCAACTCATATGTTCTAAGAGAGAACCACCTACTCATGTGTTGAGGCCAAGATATTCCATTCCTACCACATGAATATTGATCTCTAGCCTTCCCCAAGTTGCTTTCCACTCAAATCTTCTTTCCACCAAATCCAAATCCTGTGAGAGAGAATTGAGTGTTGGGGAGACTATCATTTGAAGCACAAGAGCAAGGAGTTCATCATCAACACACCATTTGTTACTTCTTGGAGAGTGGTGTCTCCTAGATTGGCTAGGTGTCACTTGGGAGCCTCTGACAAGATTGTGGAGTTGAACCAAGGAGTTTGTAAGGGCAAGGAGATCACCTACTTCGTGAAGATCTACCGCTAGTGAGGCAAGTCCTTCGTGGGCGATGGCCATGGTGGGATAGACAAGGTTGCTTCTTCGTGGACCCTTCATGGGTGGAGCCCTCCGTGGACTCGCGCAACCGTTGCCCTTCGTGGGTTGAAGTCTCCATCAACGTGGATGTAGGATAGCACCACCTATCCGAACAATGGGAAAAACATCCGTGTCTCCAATTGCGTTTGAATTCTCCAAACCCTTCCCTTTACATTCTTGCAAGTTGCATGCTTTACTTTCCGCTGCCAATATACTCTTTGCATGCTTGCTTGAATTGTGTGATGATTGCTTGACTTGTCCTAAAATAGCTAAAATCTGACAAGAACTAAAATTGGGAAAAGGTTAAGTTTTTATTTGGTCAAGTAGTCTAATCACCCCCCCTCTAGACATACTTTCGATCCTACAACCGCGCTCACGGAAGTACCACCCTCAGCTCTTGTGCTTCGGATCTGACCTTGTTGTTGCTGGTGTTGTGGCAGTACCGCGGGCCTGTACGGTTGTACCGCATGACCGTGCAGTAGTACCGCTGGCCTGGAGCGATAGTACCGCTAGCCGCGGGCTGGTAAGTGGATAACGGTTGGATCTTTGTCCTCCACTATATAAGGGGTCCCCTTCTTCCCCGTTGACACATCTCTTCCAACCCTAAGCTCCATTGTTGCTCTAAGCTCCATTTTCGCCCCATCTCACTCCCTAGCCAATCAAACTTGTTGATTTGCTTGGGAGTGGTTGAGAAGGCCTCGATCCACACTTCCACCAAGAGAAATTTGATTCCCCCCACTAATCCCTTGCGGATCTTGTTACTCTTGGGTGTTTGAGCATCCTAGACGGTTGAGGTCACCGCGGAGCCATAGTCCATTGTGGTGAAGCTTTGTGGTGTCATTGGAAGCCTCCAATTGAGTTGTGGAGATTGCCCCAACCTTATTTGTAAAGGTTCGGTCGCCGCCTCCAAGGGCACCAATAGTGGAATCACGACATCTCGCATTGTGTGAGGGTGTGAGGAGAATACGGTGGCCCTAGTGGCTTCTTGGGGAGCAATGTGCCTCCACACCGCTCCAACGGAGACGTACTTCCCCTTAAACGGAAGGAACTTCGGTAACACATCCTCGTCTCCACTCTTGGTTATCTCGTGCCTTTACTTGTGCAAGCTTATTTGTGTCATATCTCTTGCTTGCGTGTGTTCCTATCCTTGTTGCATCATATAGGTTGCTCACCTAGTTGCATATCTAGACAACCTACTTTGATGCAAAGTTTAAATTGTTAAAGAAAAGCTAAAAATTGTTAGTTGCCTATTCACCCCCCTCTAGTCAACCATATCGATCCTTTCAATTGGTATCAGAGCCTCGTCTCTTTATTAAGGACTTTACCGTCCGAAGAGTACGGTTGATACCGTAGACGGTGTGGAGGAACACTCCGGTGTGAATCCGATCTTGTCTACGAGCGATGGGGAAACCTCGGTCTCTCGTGAGGAGTTCAATGTGGCCTTGGAGACATTGAAAACCTCCATGACGACTGAGGTTGAAAGCATGTTTACTAAATTCCATGAAGAGCTTAAACTATCCACCGCACCATTGAAAGTGGGTAATCCCACCGACAAGATGATGGATGCTACCTCCGATAAGGGGGAAGCTAGTAGTGAAAAGGCTCCTTCTTCTAGTGGTAAGAATGGCACTGGTATCTTTGCTCATGTGGAACCACCACTTGTTTATGGTGGACCGGTTCCTTCCACTCATTTGAATCATGCCGGTCCTCCCCCTAAGATTGTGAAAAATGAGGACTTTGATTCTTGGGTTTACCGCTTTAAACGTCATTTAAATCATGTGAACACTAATCTTTGGAGAACCATTGAAGAAGGTTTCTATCCGCATGATCCAAGCAACTTCACTCCTCGAGAAGCCGCGGATAATCAATTCAATGAGAATGCTCTCTTCATCATTCAAGATGCAATCCCACCCGAAGACCTACCTCATCTTCAGCCCTTCGCCTTGGCCAAAGACGCATGGCTTTGTGTTGTCTCTCTCTACTGGGGAAGCGCAAGCATTCAACGCTCCAACTATGAAGTGGTGCAAGATGAGGCCGATGAGTTTGCAATGAAAGAATATGAAGAACCTCGTGAGCTTTATCGGAGAGTAACCAAACTCGCGGTCTCACTCCGAGATCACGGGAGCAAGGACACGGATGACAATTGGATCAAGCGCAAATGCCTCAAGGCAATGATGCCCTACCACAAGGCCATGTCCTCCGTCATTCGTCAAAGACCGGACTTCCACACTTTGACCTCAAGCGAAGTGTTGGATGAGTTTGTGGCCATGAACATTTTGGACAAGACTGCCGACAATGCGGTGCTTCGTTCTCAAAGGGCAAATAAGCCCAACCTTTCATTGAAGGCCAAGCTCTCCGTTGAAGAAGAAGAAGAGGAGAGCAACCCCGAAGATACAAAGTATGCATATCATGAACACATGGCACTCGCTTCAAGGCAATTTTGGAGCAAGAAAAACTCAAGGCCAAACTTTAACAAAAACAACTCAAGTGGCACGAAGAGCAAGCAACGTGTAAGGACTTGCTACAATTGTGGCAATGTGAGTCATTTTGTTGCGGAGTGCCCGTATGAGAAGAGGGAAGACAATGGTGGCAAGCTCATCCGAAAGGACAAGGCCAAGTCGTTCCCCAACAAGAGAAACTTCACCAAGAAGACTCCCCCCAAGGCATTGGTGGTACAAAAAGAGTATAATGAGGATGATGATGATGATGATGATGATGAAGATGTTGAGTTGGCTGCCGTGGCCTCAGTTGCCATTGCGACGACTCCATGGGTGTCTCTCTTCGACTCACCCAATGAGAGCATCACCGCCAAGTGCCTCATGGCTAAAGCCACCAACAAGGTAACCCCCAACATTAGAACTACCATCATTAATCATCCTTCTTCGATGGATAGCATTGATGAACATGAGGGAGCTAATGTGGAGGCAAATGAGTTTGAGGCCTTTATGGGAAAACTTAAGGGTAAATCCAAGAAGCACTTTGTTGCTCTCTTGGAACAACTTGGTGAAGCCAATGACATGATCGAGGCTCACGAAGATACCATCACTAAGACTATGCCGATGAGATTTCGGATCTTTCCAATGCTCTTGAGGAAGAGCGTGGTCTTCGTTCGGCTCTTGAGGAGTCACACAACGTTGATCATGCTAAGTTAAAGAAAGATTATGATCATGTTCTCATTGTTCTCATGTGCTAAACTCCGAGAAGGCCGAACTTGAGGTTGATCTTGCTAGACTCAAAGAGGAGTTTGATCTACTTGACAAGGCTCACAAGGTCTTGAAGGGTGCTCATGCTAGCCTCAAAGAGTCTCATGATCAACTCCAAGTAAAGATAACCATGGAAAAAGCCACTTTTCCTTGTATGATGTTAATTGATAATGCAAATGCTACTAACCCGTGTTGTGAGCATGTGCATCTTGTTGAGGAGAACGCTAAGCTAAAGGGGCAACTTGAGAGAGGTCTTGCGACTTGCATACAAGGCAAGAAGAACCTCAACGACCTCTTGATCAACCAAAAGGGAGTTGTGGCCAAGGAAGGGGTTGGGTATGTGCCCGAGTCCAAGAACAAGAAGAAGAATGACAAGACCAAACGACCTCCTCCTCTCATGCAAACCTTTGTGAAGGAGGGAGAGAGTGCTTCCAAGGAGAAGAAGAACAATGCGAAGGGTGGCGCTGTCAAAAAGGGCAATGCCACTCCTCTCATCAAAGCCGGCGACTTTAATCCTTCTTATATGTTATGTCGTGCTAGTGATGGGCATGTCTTTGCCAAATTTGTTGGTTCTCCTCATGAATACATTGAATGGTCTATTTGGGTTCCAAAGACCCTTGTTACTAACATCAAAGGACCCATTACAAAATGGGTACCTAAAACCAAGCATTGATCTCTGTAGGTGTTTGCTTCCGGTGGGGGATCATGGTTGCTCAATAGCGGAGCTACAAATCATATGACCGGAAGCAAGGACTTGGTGGTGGACGTGCACAAGATTCCATCTATGCCCACCAATGTCGAGTGGGGTGACGCCTCATCTTCTAAGGTATTGGGACTTGGCAAGGTGGTCATCTCTCATGATCTCACGATCGAGAAGGTCATGCTTGTTGAGTCCCTTGCATACAATTTACTTTCTGTTCGTCAACTTGCAATCATGGGCTTTGCCACTTTCTTTTATATCGATACTGTGGCCCTCTTGTGGAGCAAGGCTCTTAAAGTAGCCTTTGTTGGGCATGTCGAGAACGGTCTATATGTCATTAACTTTTTGGAGCGACCCACTAAGACCGCGACATGCCTAATGGCTAAAGTTGATGTGGGATGGCTTTGGCATCGCCGTCTAGCCCATGTCAATATGAGATCTTTGCAAAGTCTTCTCAAGGGGGACCATGTCCGTGGACTAACGAATGTTAATTTTGCTAAAGATCATGCTTGCAGTGCTTGTATCGAAGGAAAGCTACATGAGAAGGTTCACCCTACCACAACTATCATTTACTCAAAGAGGCCTTTGGAGCTCCTTCACTTGGATCTCTTTGGGCCTCCTTCCTTCGATAGTCTTGGGGGTAGGAAGTATTGCTTGGTGATTGTGGATGACTACTCAAGATACACTTGGGTGTATTTCTTCAAGAGGAAGAGCAAGACCCAACAAACCGTCATTGACTTTGCAAATGAAGCACAACGTCAACACAATGCAAAGATCTTGACAATAAGAAGTGACAATGGCACCGAGTTCAAGAACTACACCTTGGATGAGTTTCTTAGTGATGAGGGGATCAAGCATCACTATTCCGCACCTTACACCCCTCAACAAAACGGTGTTGCGGAGAGGAAGAACCGGACGTTGATGGATGCGGCAAGGACCATGATGGCGGAGTTCAAGTCTCCGTACAACTTTTGGGCCGAAGCCATCAACACCGAGTGTCATGCATCCAATCGGCTCTACCTCCGCAAGGGCTTGAACAAGACTCCATATGAGATACTCACCGGTAAAAAGCCCAACCTCAAGTACTTTCGGGTGTTCGGGTGTAAGTGTTTCATTCTCAAGAAAGGTGTTCGGTTTTCTAAATTTGAGGCTAAAGCTTATGAGGGCATATTTGTTGGTTATGATACAAACTCTCATGCTTACCGTGTCCTCAATAAATCCATGGGACTTATTGAGGAGACGTGTAACGTGGAGTTTGATGAGAATAACGGCTCCCAAGTGGAGCAAAGTGGCACTTGTGATGTAGGTGATGAAATTCCTCCTCAATCCATAAGAAGAATGGGTGTTGGCTTTATCCTACCCATTGAGGAACCCCTTGTGGCCGAAGGAGAAGGACAATGCTCCACTCAAGTGGAGCCATCACCAACCCAAGGCCCACACGCTTCCGAAGAACAACATGAAGGCCCTCATCCTCAAGAACATGACCAAGGGCAAGATCATGCTCAAGACGGTGTTGACACATCAAGTGATGCCCAAGGTCAAGTTCTCTCCTCCGAGCAAGTTCAAGAACAAGAACAAGCTCAAGACGACGCTCAAGATGATCAAGTGACCACTCCTCGTCTCATCCCCGAGGAGGAATTGGAGCGTCGTGCCGCCAAGGTTGCTTCCAAGCTCTCCACCAAGGATCATCTCATGACGAATGTGCTTGGAAGCTTAAGAAAGGGGTAAGCACTCGTAGACAATTAGCAAACTATTGTGAGCATCACACGCTTGTCTGTTGTGTCGAACCCCACAAGGTCTATGAGGCGCTCGAAGATCCGGATTGGCTCAATGCTATGCATGAAGAACTCAACAACTTCGAGCGCAACAAAGTGTGGAGATTGGTGCCAAGACCGACGGGGAACCACAATGTCATTGGAACCAAGTGGATATTTAAGAACAAGCAAGATGCCCATGGGATTATTATTTGCAACAAGGCTCGTTTGGTAGCACAAGGCTACTCCCAAGTCGAGGGTATCGACTATGGTGAAACCTTTGCTCCCGTTGCTCGTCTTGAATCCATTCGCATGTTGATTGCATATGCTTCTCATCATAACTTTAAGTTACAACAAATGGATGGGAAGAGTGCTTTTCTTAATGGTCCCATTAATGAATTGGTTTATGTCAAGCAACCCCCCGGGTTTGAGGATCCCTACTTTCCTGATCATGTGTATCAACTCGATAAGGCACTCTATGGCCTTAAACAAGCCCCACGTGCGTGGTATGACCACCTTACTGAGTTGTTACAAGACCGTGGTTTTGAAGTTGGGCTAATCGACCCCACTCTTTTTACTAAGAAGGTCAAAGAGGAGTTGTTTGTGTGCCAATTATATTTTGATGATATTATCTTTGGTTCCCCTAACAAAGCTTTCAATGAGGAATTTGCCGCTCTCATGACCTCAAAGTTCGAGATGTCTTCCATGGGAGAGTTGAAGTTCTTTCTAGGGTTCGAAGTGAAGCAAAGAAGAGAAGGAACATTCATCAACCAAGCCAAATACACTCAAGACATGCTCAAGAGATTCAAGCTAAGTGATGTCAAGCCGGCTTCCACTCCAATGCCCACCAAGTGCCAACTTGACATAGATCCCAATGGTAAAGCGGTGGATCAAAAGGTATATTGTTCCATGATAGGCTCCTTGATCTACCTTTGTGCATCTAGACCGGATATCATCTTGAGTGTGGGAATTTGTGCACGGTTTCAAGCCGCACCTAAGGAAAGTCACTATGTGGCGGTCAAACGAATCTTTTGATACCCCAAACTTTGGCTTATGGTACCCAAGAGGAGCAAACTTCAAGCTTGTAGGGTATTCGGATTCCAATTGGGCGGGAGACAAAGTGGATAGGAAGTCCACTTCCGGGGGTGCCAATTCCTTGGTTGCTCTTTGGTAAGTTGGTCTTCCAAAAAGCAAAGTTGTGTGTCTCTCTCGTCCACCGAAGCGGAGTATGTGGCGGCCGGTAGTTGTTGTGCACAACTCTTATGGATGAAGCAAACTTTAAAGGATTACGGTGTAATTTGTGAAAAAGTGCCTCTTTGGTGTGACAATGAAAGTGCCATCAAGATCTCTCTCAACCCGGTGCAACACTTCAAGACGAAGCATATTGAGATCCGGTATCAGTTCATCTGGGATCACATTAGGCGAGGAGAGATCGAGCTCAACTATGTCAACACTCATGATAACCTTGCAGATATTTTCACGAAGCCCTTGGATGAAGAAAGATTTCACGAGTTAAGGCATGAGCTAAATATCATTGATTCGAGCAATGTTGCTTGAACCCTTCCACACCCCACCATACTCAACTTGTTGTCTTGTTTAGATGTAGGCATGGACATATGCGGAGTGTTGTTCTCTCAATGAACTCTCCCTCCCCCATTATGCATAAATTGATCAAGTCTTTGACATTAGCCATGTTTGATGGTACTTGTGGTTCAAAGACGAGTTTTGGTCATGGGCCTAAGGATAATTCTTCATGGTGCCATACCAATTGACTCAAACATAGGTGGCTACGGCCACCGCCCTCTCTTCGGAGAGGTGGTGTCTCGTGGTTGATTCGTTTTGTCGTTTGTCTTTCTGCCTTTGTGTGTTGCGTGGTCTAGTGGTGTCGTGTTGCCTCGGAGTGTTCGTGCAAAGACCTCTTTTTCGTGTGCTTGAAACGTGCATCTTCTTGAGCCCACGGTACTACCGCGGCTTGCCGCGGTACTACCGCTTTGAGAGGCACGGTACTACCGTGCCAGAGCGCGGTACTACCGCTTTGAGAGGCACGGTACTACCGCGCCAGAGCGCGGTACTACCGCTCAGGTGCGGTACTTCCGCCGAGCGGTACTACCGCGATGAGGCACGGTACTACCGCGCCATCGAGTGAGCGTGGGGGTTATGGCTCGGGCACGGGAGTTCCAACTCCCCATACCCATTCACTCGTCTCTCTCCCCACATCTCTCTCTCTCTCTCTCTTGATCAAGAACGGCGCCGGAGGTCCTCGCCGGATCTCCATCTTCGGCCACTCTCCTCGGATTCCGACTGGTGGGATCGTTCCCCACCACTTCCTCTTGCCATGGACCAAGGTTTTTCCCCAAATCCCTCTTTTTCTTGGTTGTTCTCTCGCTTCTAGGTTTTTGGGGAGATGCTTGTTGTTCTTGAGATTTTAGGCCAAATCTGTGCAAGAGTAGGATGTAGGAGAGTCGTGTTGCGTAGGAATCATACTTGATATGTTGTCTTGTGGTAGATTTGTCCAACCGTAGTACCACCGCGGTTTCGCGAGCTTTTCTCAGATTTGAACTTGTTCGGATCTGATGCGGTGCGGTACTACCGTGTCTCATGTGCGGTACTACCGCTCATCAGGTGCGGTACTACCGCGCTAGCTCGTGCGGTACTACCGCCCATCAGACGCGGTACTACCGCGCTAGCTGTGGCACTAAGATCCTACTACCGCTCCTAGACCCGGTACTACCGTGACCTTACACGGTACTACCGCGACTAAGAGCGGTACTACAATCTTAGTACCGCAGCACTTGGCAGTACTACCGTAGGGGTCAAACCTCTCTCATGGCAATTATCTTGTGTGCTCTCTGCATGTTTCTTTTGCTTTGTTGTGGTCTTTGCATTGATCCTGCTTACTTGTCGTGTGTGTTTTGCGCCTTGTGTCTTAGGTGGTGGCTCTCGCCGTTCCAATCCCAGTCGTGACACTGGCTCCAAGCGTCTGCGCAACCCCCAAGATGAAGCACCAAAGGGCTCCAATGCCCCCAAGCGCAATGTCAAGACCACTGCCAGCAAGCAAAAGGAACCTGCTAAGGGCATGGACGAGATTTCAGTCAATGAGTATGTCGAACGCCGGAAGATCAATCCCTATGTGAATCCTCGGGCTGTCCTCAGAGGCACCGAGTTGTTCTGGACCAAGCAACAGACTCTCATCTATCTGGATGTGATCAAGAACAAGCAGAATACCTTCGTGGATGTCAAGTGGATAGACATGAATCACATGCGGAAGGACAAGTTTCGTGACTATTTTGGAGAGGCTCTGGACTTGGTGGAGCAGTTTGCTATTGAGCCTGTGATCTCCTTTCACCTTGACTATGACCCTGAGCTTATCTGTCAGCTCTTTGCCTCAGTTTACTTTCATCCCGGGGATGAGCGGAGGATGACCTGGATGACCAACGGCCGTCAGCTGTCTGCTACATGGAAGGAGTTCATGGATCTGCCTCACATTCCTAATGACGGGCTTCACACACCCGTTGGTGTTCGCCCCCACACCAACTCTGAGTCTGCCAACAAGAACCTGCTTCAGCCATTCCTTGTTGAGAAGGTGCTCCCCAATGGCAAGTCGACTTGGGTGCTGAACTCCTTTCTGGATATCATGCATCGCATCTTCCGCAACACTCTGTTCCCACGCATTGGCGACAAGGACAAGGTTCATTCTTATCTAGTGGACATGTTGCTCCTGTGTGCAGAGGCACGTTCATCTCAGACTCAGCCACTTTATGTCTCACACATCATGTGGTGTGAGCTTCAGTTTGCGGTGTTCACTCGCAAGGTACCTATCTATGGACTGTACCTGTTTCTCTTGCTCTCCACAGCTTGGGAGAAGATGTACCCTGGTGATGAGTTCCTTGCTCCAGACTGGATTCGGCATGAGTCCATCAGTCTCCGCGTCAAGCCCAACTGGGCCAACACTACTACCCGTGTTGAGGCTTCTACTGCTAGGAGGGCTGTTGGTGAGGAGGAGGTTGGTGCAGAGAATGTTGCTGACGACCGTGCTGCTAGGTCTACCACTCCTTCCTCTGAGCCGTCATGGGCCAAGAAGTTAAAGTACAAGATGAAGACTCTCTTCTGCATGCAGGCAAAGGGACAGTACAGGACTCACGTGGCAGACAAGGAGAGTCGCCGCCGTGACAAGAAGGTTATGAGGCTCTTTGGAGAGGATGTGTCTGGCGGTTCTGAGGACGTCATCACACCAGAGGCTGCCTGGATGGCGAAGCAGGGGTACAAGTGGACCAGTTCAGAGGAGGACATCGAGGAGTCCGTCCCCGCCGCCGAGTCTGATGAGGAGCACGAGGAGCAGTGGGACGACTTCTCTGCCTAAGCCACCCCGTGTGTGTAGGTGTCCTCTCTGCCTTTTTGGCGTCTCGATGCCAAAGGGGGAGACAGTGTAGGGATTTGCGTTGTGCCGTGCTTGATGTGTTTGCTTTGTCGTTTGAACCTCGTTTGCTTTTGTTTGGTTTGTGCCTTCGAGGCTTATCCTACATATGGTGTAAGATATATGCACTCTATCTATCTTAGTTAACTTATGTTTGTGCTATCCTGTCTAGTGTTAGCCTTCCTATTACTAGATATGCCTTGTCTCTATAATATAGGGGGAGCTTTGGTCCTAGTATGTGTGCCGTGCAGTCCAAAGCACCCATCTAGTTGGCACACATCTAGGGGGAGCCCGTCTATATTCTAGAGAGGAGGAGTTTGCGGTTGCTTAATATTATTTCCCTTGTGCAAACCCGTATTGTCATCAATCCACCAAAAAGGGGGAGATTGTAAGGGCATATTTATCCCTAAGGTGTTTTGGTGATTGATGACAACGTGTTTAAGGACTAATCGTGTGCCTTGAGTATCCCAGACATTTCATCGCTAGGCACAAGACGGTTGGGTGCCCCTCGAAGACTGTTGAAGACGGCATCTTTTATACATTTCTTTTTGGTGGATTTGTGTTGTAGGAAAGTTGTACTATTAAGAGGGGGTCCGCGTCGGAAAGGTTTGGGTGGAATCATCACGTACACGTCTCTTTCTAGTCCCCTCCTTTCCCTTGGAGCATCCTCCGCTTTCTCGCCTCCTTGTTTCTGGCTGCTGTGTTGGCTCGCGGTAGTACTTCTCCCACGTGAGCGGTAGTACCGTGCCGCGACGCGGTAGTACCGCAGGTGCCCACGGTAGTACCTCTCCCCTGGAGCTGCACTACCGTTGCCCACCAGGCTAGTACCGCTCCCTCGCGGTAGTAGGGGCGGATGTAATTTTTTACATCCGCACCTACCATGGTAGTACCGCTTTCGTTCCGCGGTAGTACCGTGCTATGTTGTCAGGCAGTAGTAACGCCCCTCTGCAGTAGTACTGTGTCGGGTTTTTGCTTCTTCCGTTTCTTTGCGGAAGTAGGCACGGATGTTTCCTTCCCCCTGGCTAGGGGATTCCTGCCTTGCGGTAGTACCGCATGGCGGCGCGGTAGTACCGCGCTCGCGGAAGTACCGCCCTCAGCTCTTGTGCTTCAGATCTGACCTTGTTGTTGCTGGTGATGCGGCAGTACCGCGGGCCTGTACGGTTGTACCACATGACTGTGCGGTAGTACCGCTTGGCAGCAAGCGGTAGTACCGCGCGGCCCTGCGGTAGTACCGCTGGCCTGGAGCGGTAGTACCGCTAGCCTCGGGCTGGTAAGTGGATAACGGTTGGATCTTTGTCCTCCACTATATAAGGGGTCCCCTTCTTCCCCGTTGACTCATCTGTTCCAACCTTAAGCTCCATTGTTGCTCTAAGCTCCATTTTCGCCCGATCTCACTCCCTAGCCAATCAAACTTGTTGATTTGCTCGGGAGTGGTTGAGAAGGCCTCGATCCACACTTCCACCAAGAGAAATTTGATTCCCCCCACTAATCCCTTGCGGATCTTGTTACTCTTGGGTGTTTGAGCATCCTAGACGGTTGAGGTCACCGCGGAGGCATAGTCCATTGTGGTGAAGCTTCGTGGTGTCGTTGGGAGCCTCCAATTGAGTTGTGGAGATTGCCCCAACCTTGTTTGTAAAGGTTCGGTTGCCGCCTCCAAGGGCACCAATAGTGGAATCATGACATCTCGCATTGTGTGAGTGCGTGAGGAGAATACGGTGGCCCTAGTGGCTTATTGGGGAGCATTGCGCCTCCACACCACTCCAACGGAGACATACTTCCCCTCAAAGGGAAGGAACTTTGGTAACACATCCTCGTCTCCATCGTCTCCACTCTTGGTTATCTTGTGCCTTTACTTGTGCAAGCTTATTTGTGTCATATCTCTTGCTTGCGTGTGTTCCTATCCTTGTTGCATCATATAGGTTGCTCACCTAGTTGCATATCTAGACAACCTACTTTGATGCAAACTTTAAATTGTTAAAGAAAAGCTAAAAATTGTTAGTTGTCTATTCACCCCCCCTCTAGTCAACCATATCGATCCTTTCAACGGTGGTGGTACAAACAATGATTACCACCAACGTCACAACTGTTACTAACACATCGTCATTGTTCATATCCTTTTACCAAACGTTATGCTAAATATATCATTACAATTGTGGTAAAACCATTTTTATAAAAGCAAAAAAGAAGTTAATGTGTGTAAGTTGTAGCACCTTTGTAGCGCCCCGGATGTAATTTGTCATATTTGTAACTCCGACTCTGCCATTTTCGGCTTTAAGTTATGAGATTCCCTTCGTGGTTTGGTTTTTGTCTTCGTTTTGCATTTTTGTTCATGTCATGCATTTCATATCATGCCATCATGTGCATCTCATTTGCATACGTGTTCGTCTCATGCATCCGAGCATTTTCCCCGCTGTCCGTTTTGCAATCCGACACTCCTACGTGCACCGGCATCCCCCTTTTGTCTCTTTTCGTGATCTGGTGTTAAACATTCTCGGAATGGACCGAGATTTGCCAAGCGGCCTTGGTACACTACCGGTAGATCGCCTGTCAAACTCCGTGCCATTTGGAGTCCGTTTGATACTCCAACGGTTAACCGGGTAACCGGAAAGGCCCAACACCCCTCCAAAATGGCCCAATAACCCATCCAAACCTCTCCCATTTCCTCTGCTGTCGGATCACGATCGCGTGGCCAAAAACAACACCTCATTTGGACACTCCAAACTCCTCCTACCTATAAATATGTCCTCCCCGTCTAAAATCCGGGTCCAAACCCTAGATCAAATCGCTCCCGCCACCACCGGACACGTCCGCCGCAACCGGACGAATCACCGCCGCGCCCGCACCACTGGCGTGCCGCCACGTGGCAAGCACCACCGCTCCGTCGCCGGCCCGCGCAGGCCCGAGGGAGGCCCGCCCGAGCCCATCCGCTCCCACGCCTCCCTGCTGCCGACTCTGCCGACACGCCTCGCCGGACCGCGCCTCGCCTCCGCGACGGATCGCGCCGCCGTCCGGCCACCGCCGCCCGCGCCTTGCCGGCGTCGTGCCTCCCCACCGCCAACCGCACTGCCCCGCCTTTGACGAGCCCCGCCGCCAAGCTCGCCGGATCCGGCCACCGGGGCCGCCCTCCTTCCACTCCGGCCGCCGTCCCCTTCCACCTCGGCAATAGCTCCGGCCAGTTCCCCGACGAACCTCGGATTGCGTGCAAACCCTTGATCCCGTTGACTTTCACGAGGTCGTTTTCCCACTAAGTCTTTTCCCCTCATGTTTTTATGCCCCTATTCATCATGCCATAACTCCATGACCGTAGCTCCGTTTCATGCGCACGATATATCAAAATGTTCATTGGGAGATGCTCTTCATTTCATTCCATTGTGCCATGCTTGTTTGAGTCCATCTTGATGCCCAAATCACTGATGCAAGAGTGCTATAAATTGTTATGTGCTGTTACTTATCAGGGAATGAGGATTTGTCATTTTTGCCACATTTGTTGTGTGCTGCATATGGGCATGAGCTCTACATATGTTTTGATCTATGCCATGCCATATTTACAGAGGTGCTTGCCATGTATTTTTGTGATCAATGTGGTGACTAGCACAAGCATGCAAAGTAGCCTTCGTGTTATTGCTGATTTCAGGGACTTAGGATTTTTCTAAGTCCTTGGTCTGCTGTTATTTTTATGCCATGTAAACATGATGCTACGGTGAGATCCATGCTTGTTTTGAGTATCTTAAGTAAGGATGGTTTGTACATATGGTTATGCTCTATCCATTCATGCCCCTGTTTGAAATTATGGAGTGCCCTAGCATGTCTTAATCTTGCTCTACTTTTGCTATAAAATGTTCCTGGTAGATTGTTTACATGTTAATCAATTTTTCCATGGTTGTTGTAGTTGATCCATGCATGCTTTGAACTTGCTCTTTCCATGGTTAGCTTCATGAACATGTCTTATTGCTGATGCTATGATTGTTTTGTCATGCAATGCCTTGTGATGAGTGAATCGATCTCGCAAAGATGCCTTCATAACTCTGTTTATGCCATGCTCAGTTTTCTGCTAAGTCTAAATCTTTTTATAAAACTTTCTATGTTTACATGGGTGCCATCATATCTTCTGTGCCTTTGTGGCTCATGATCAGTAAGGGACTTTTGTTCTATGCATTTAGTAGATTCATGTCATACCTTGTATTGCTATGATATGTTCCTGTAGCATGTTGTTAGCTTGCTCTAAACATTGCTTCCTGATGTTATTCCTAGCATGTTAGTATTTTCACTCAGTCTGTGAAGCTGATATCTTTTGCACTTTTGCCCTGCTTGTTTGAACCTGCTCTTGTGTGAATTAGCCGTAGCTTAGTGTTCCTATTTTGTCAAGAATCTTGAGTAGATCACTGCCATGTGCTTTGTTACTATGTTGGAGTGCAGTAGCTTAGTTTCTTGGTGCATTCTAGATGGCATCGTGCTGTTAATCGCGGAATTGTGCCATTCTTGTGTTGCTTGCCTTTTGCAAACCGTGCTTCCGATTCCGGTGATCTTTATATCGATTTCAACCGAAATCATCTCATCTTTCCAGCGGCACACTTGTTTTGCCAAGTTGATGCCTGGTTCAATCTTTCCCTTCCGAAGCACGCATATGCATTGCATATCACTTCTCGCATATCATGCCATGTTTTGCATCATGTTGATTGTGCATTGCACCGTGATTGATTGTTGGTCATTTGCTTGTGTTCTTGCCTTGGGTAGAGCCGGGAGACGAGTACGCGATCGAGGAACCTGTTGAGTACGCTAACGAGGATCAATCTTTCGTCAACTCTGAGAACTTTGCAGGCAAGATGACCATACACTCGAAACCACTTCTATCTTTGCTTGCTTAGTTGTTCGCTCTATTGCTATGCCGCGATACTTACCACTTGCTTTATCATGCCTCCCATATTGCCATGTCAAGCCTCTAACCCACCTTTCCTAGCAAACTGTTGTTTGGCTATGTTACCGCTTTGCTCAGCCCCTCTTAAAGCGTTGCTAGTTGCAGGTGAAGATGAAGCTTGTTCCATGTTGGAACATGGATATTTGCTGGGATATCATTATTATCTCGTATTTACTTTAATGCATCTATATACTTGGTAAAGGGTGGAAGGCTCGGCCTTATGCCTGGTGTTTTGTTCCACTCTTGCCACCCTAGTTTCCGTCATACCGGTGTTATGTTCCTTGATTTTGCGTTCCTTACGTGGTTGGGTGTTATGGGAACCCCTTGATAGTTCGCTTTGAATAAAACTCCTCTAGCAAGGCCCAACCTTGGTTTTACCATTTGCCTACCTACCACCATATACCTTCCCTTGGGTTTTGCAGACTCAAGGGTCATCTTTATTTTAAGCCCCCCTAGGCCAGTGCTCCTCTGAGTGTTGGTCCGAACCGAGCCGCCTGCGGGGCCACCTCGGGGAAACTTCAGGGTTGGTTTTACTCATAGCTTGTCTCATCCGGTGTTGCCCTGAGAACGAGATATGTGCGACTCCTATCGGGATTTGTCGGCACATCGGGTGGTGTTGCTAGTCTTGTTTTACCATTGTCAAAATGTCTTGTAACCAGGATTCCGAGACTGATCGGGTCTTCCCGCTAGAAGGAATATCCTTCGTTGACCGTGAGAGCTTGTGATGGGCTAAGTTGGGACACCCCTACAGGGTTTTGAACTTTCGAAAGCCATGCCCGCGGTTATGGGCAGATGGGAATTTGTTAATGTCCGGTTGTAGAGAACTTGACACTTAACTTAATTAAATGAATCAACCGCGTGTGTAGCCGTGATGGTCTCTTTTCGGCGAAGTCCGGGAAGAGAACACGGTCTCGTGTTATGCTTGAACATACGTAGCTTCAGGATCACTTCTTGATCACTTTATAGCTTCTCGATCGTGCTTTGCTTCTCTTCTCGCTCTCTTTTGCGTAAGTTAGCCACCATATATGCTAGTGCTAGCTGCAGCTCCACCTCACTACCCTTTTCCTACCTTTAAGCTTAAATAGTCTTGATCACGAGGGTGTGAGATTGCTGAGTCCCCGTGACTCACAGATACTTCTAAAACAGATGTAGGTGCCGATGATGCCAGTGCAGGGGACACTACCGAACTCAAGTGGGAGTTGGACGAGGATTCGGGTCGTTACTATGTTTCTTTTCCGGATGATCAGTAGAGGAGCCTAGTTAGGGCGATTGGGGATCTAGCATTTGGGGTTGTCTTTCTTTATTTTGGTTCCGTAGTCGGACCTTGATTGTATTCTAGATGATGTATGATATATTTATGTATTGTGTGAAGCGGCGATTGTAAGCCAACTCTTTATCCCTTTCTTATTCAGTACATGGGATGTGTAAAGATTACCCCTCTTGCGACATGCCTACTATGCGGCTATGCCTCTAAGTCGTGCCCCGACACGTGGGAGATATAGCCGCATTGTGGGTGTTACAACCTTCATATAGCTTTTTACTTAGAGCAACTCTAGCAGAGTTGTCATATGTGTGGTTGTTATATGAGACATGTAGCATACTCCATATGGATACAGAGGCCGCGACGGTTTTGCGCAAACACAAAGTCACCAAAAAGGCAACCTCCATATTTTTCTTACATGTGCGTCTCACTTGTCATAGACTATAATGGTTCTTCTCCAAAACTTCAGTTTAATTTCACTCCCCACCTCAACAATGCGAGTTTTTCATTACGAGATGAAATGCCAATTTCAACTAGGATTTCAACATGGATTTACAAAATGGGTTTCAAGAAGGATTGCAATGATTCTCTGCTAATCTATGGGTTCTTCCTCCTCTTCGAAGTGACCTTGCATGCGGGGGAGGCTTCGGCTGTCGCGACTCTGCCGACTGATAACCCACAAGTATAGGGGATCACAACAGTTTTCGAGGGTAGAGTATTCAACCCAAATTTATTGATTCGACACAAGGGGAGCCAAAGAATATTCTCAAGTATTAGCAGTTGAGTTGTCAATTCAACCACACTTGGAAACTTAATATCTACATCAAAGTGTTTAGTAGCAAGGTAATATGATAGTAGTGGTAACAGAAGCAAAAGTAATATTTTTGGTTTTATAGTAATTGTAACAGTAGCAACGGAAAAGTAAATAAGCAAAGAACAATGTATGAAAAGCTCGTAGTCATTGGATCGGTGATGGAGAATTATGTCAGATGCGGTCGATCATGCAACAGTTATAACATAGGGTGACACAGAACTAGCTCCGGTTCATCAATGTAATGTAGGCATGTATTCCAAATATAGTCATACGTGCTTATGGAAAAGAACTTGCATGACATCTTTTGTCCTACCCTCCCGTGGCAGCGAGGTCCTATTGGAAACTAAGGGATATTAAGGCCTCCTTTTAATAGAGTACCGGACCAAAGCATTAACACATAGTGAATACATGAACTCCTCAAACTACGGTCATCACCGGTAATGGTCCCGATTATTGTCACTTCGGGGTTAATGGATCATAACACATAATAGGTGACTATAGACTTGCAAGATAGGATCAAGAACTCACATATATTCATGAAAACATAATAGGTTCAGATCTGAAATCATGGCACTCGGGCCCTAGTGACAACCATTAAGCATAGCAAAGTCATAGCAACATCAATCTCAGAACATAGTGGATAGTAGGGATCAAACCCTATCAAAACTAACTCGATTACATGATAAATCTCATCCAACCCATCACCGTCCAGCAAGCCTACGATGGAATTACTCACGCACGGCGGTGAGCATCATGAAATTGGTGATGGAGGAAGGTTGATGATGATGATGATGGCAACGGATTCCCCTCTCCGGAGCCCTGAACGAACTCCAGATCAGCCCTCCCGAGAGAGTTTAGGGCTTGGTGGCGGCTCCGTATCGTAAAATGGGATGAATACTTCTCTCTTATTTTTTTCTCCCCGAACACGAATATATGGAGTTGGAGTTGAGGTCGGTGGAGCGTCAGGGGGCCCACGAGGCACGGGGCGTGCCTAGGGGGGGTAGGCGCGCCCCCACCCTCGTGGACAGGGTGTGGGCTCCACCCCCCTAGCCGCGCCCCCACCCTCGTGGACAGGGTGTGGGCTCCCTAACGTGGATTCTTCTTCCAGTATTTTTTATATATTCCAGAAATAATCTTCGTTGATTTTCAGGTCATTCCGAGAACTTTTATTTCTGCACAAAAATAACACCATGGCAATTCTGCTGAAAACAGCGTCAGTCCGGGTTAGTTCCATTCAAATCATGCAAGTTAGAATCCAAAACAAGGGTAAAAGTGTTCAGAAAAGTAGATACGACGGAGACGTATCAACTCCCCCAAGCTTAAACCTTTGCTTGTCCTCAAGAATTTTAGTTGATAAACTGAAAGTGATACAGAAAAACTTTTACAAACTCTGTTTGCTCTTGTTGTTGTAAATATGTAAATCCAGCATTCAAGTTTTCAGCAAAGATTATGAACTAACCATATTCACAATAACACTTAGGTCTCATGTTTACTCATATCAATGGCATAATCAATGATACGTCTCCAACGTATCTATAATTTTTGATTGCTCCATGTTATATTATCTACTGTTTTGGACTATATTGGGCTTTATTTTCCACTTTTATATTATTTTTGGGACTAACCTATTAACCGGAGGCCCAGCCCAGAATTGCTGTTTTTTGCCTATTTCAGTGTTTCGGAGAAACAGAATATCAAACGGAGTCCAAATGGAATAAAATCTTCGGGAACGTGATTTTCTCACCGAACGTGATCCAGGAGACTTGGACCCTACGCCAGGGGGTCAAAGAGGAGGTCACGAGGGTGGGGGCGCCCCCCTAGGGCGCGTCCCCTGCCTCGTGGGCCCCTCGGTGCTCCACCGACATACTTCTTCCTCCTATATATACACACGTACCCCCAAACAATCAGAACAGGAGCCAAAAACCTAATTCCGCCGCCGCAACTTTCTGTATCCACGAGATCCCATCTTGGGGCCTGTTCCGGAGCTCCGCCGGAAGAGGGCCGTCATCACGGAGGGCTTCTACATCATCCTAGCCCCTCCGATGAAGTGTGAGTAGTTTACCTCAGACCTTCGGGTCCATAGTTAGTAGCTAGATGGCTTCTTCTCTCTCTTTGAATCTCAATACAAAGTTCTCCCCCTCTCTTGTGGAGATCTATTCGATGTAATCTTCTTTTTGCGGTGTGTTTGTTGAGACCGATGAATTGTGGGTTTATGATCAAGTCTATCTATGAATAATATTTGAATCTTCTCTGAATTCTTTTATGTATGATTGGTTATCTTTGCAAGTCTCTTCGAATTATCCGTTTGGTTTGGCCAACTAGATTGGTAGTTCTTGCCATGGGAGAAGTGCTTAGCTTTGGGTTCGATCTTGCGGTGTCCTTACCCAGTGACAGAAGGGGCAGCAAGGCACATATTGTATCATTGCCATCGAGGATAACAAGATGGGGTTTATTTCATATTGCATGAATTTATCTCTCTACATCATGTCATCTTGCTTAAGGTGTTACTCTATTTTTAACTTAATACTCTAGATGCATGCTGGATAGCGGTCGATGAGTGGAGTAATAGTAGTAGATGCAGAATCGTTTCGTTCTACTTGTCACGGACGTGATGCCTATATACATGATCATGCCTAGATATTCTCATAACTATGCTCAATTCTGTCAATTGCTCAACAGTAATTTGTTCACCCACCGTAGAATACTTATGCTCTTGAGAGAAGCCACTAGTGAAACCTATGGCCCCCGGGTCTATTCTCATCATATCAATCTCCATCACTTTAATCTTGCTTTGCTTTTTAGTTTGCCTCTACTTTTTACTTTGCATCTTTATATCAAAAATACCAAAAATATTATATCTATCAGATCTCACTCTCGTAAGTGACTGTGAAGGGCTTGACAACCCCTAATCATGTTGGTTGCGAGTAGCTATTGTTTTGCGCAGGTACGAGAGACTTGAGCGTGGCCTCCTACTGGATTGATACCTTGGTTCTCAAAAACTGAGGTAAATACTTACGCTACTCTGCTGCATCATCCCTTCCTCTTCGGGGAAAACCAACACAAGCTCAAGACGTAGCAAGAAGGATTTCTGGCGCCGTTGCCGGGGAGTCTACGCAAAAAGTCAACATACCAAGTACCCATCAGAATTCCTATCTCTCACATTACATTATTTGCCATTTGCCTCTCGTTTTCCTCTCCCCCACTTCACCCTTGCCGTTTTATTCACCCTCTCTCTCTCTATCCTCCCTCTCCTTTCCGCTTGCCTCTTTTTTTCTCGTGTGCTAGTTTGCTTGCTTGTCGTTATGTCTGAAACTGGGGAAGTTATTGCCAATATGGGCGATAACAATATCATGGAAAATTCTGATGCTCCTACTAAAGAACCTTCCATCTTTCATACAAAAAAATTCCGTGTTGGTAGTGGTAATATTATTGGAAAAGGAGTTATTCAAGATTTCTTTACTTGTGTCGGTGCTTTACCTTCTATGGGTAGTTCTATCCTTCACAGAACTAGTAGTCTTGCGGACGCTATTGCCATGCTTGTAGTTGAACTTGAAAGAGAATTCATGCACATGCATCCTTCCATACAAAGGATTTTTCTGGAATTTTCTAATATTGAGCATTCTTCTGTTAAGCGTGCCGCTACTATCTTTTTGGCTCATGAGTTTAGATTCATAATAAGAGAAGCCAAAGAAATCTTTGCGCATTATAGGGTGGACGCTAGCCGTCCTCCCATAGAGGCTATCCTCTTTGATCAAGAAGAAATAATGCGTTTTCAATCTCTAGATTATGTTGCTTTCAATGAAAATCTTAGAAGAAGGGTTCCTACCAATGTTTTAGTTGATAGAATATCTGAACTTAATGATGATTTGGCTATTAGAAATAATGAGCTAGGATATTCTCTTGAATATAGGCTTACAAAGTTCTGTCAAAAGAATGTTTATAATGATGAATTGGTTGTGCATTATGAAGGACCAAAGGAGGAACCTATACCTCCCAAGGTTGATCTTGGGGACTTTTGTCCCGTTAAATTTAGTCCTTTTGATTACTTTTGCTTGCCTCAAACAAAACTTGCTGCCGAACATAGAGAATATGAAATGAGTTTTAATAATATATCTTACTATTATGGCAATACTTAGATCTATCCTCGCCTTTATGCCTAGCTAGGGGCGTTAAACGATAGCGCTTGTTGGGAGGCAACCCAATTTTATTTTTATTCCTTGCCTTTTGCTCCTGTTTAGTAATAAATAAATTATTTAGCCTCTGTTTTGGTTGTGTTTTTTGTGTTTAATTAGTGTTTGTGCCAAGTAGAACCGTTGGGAAGACTTGGGAAAAGTCTTGTTGAACTTGCTGTAAAAAACAGAAACTTTAGCGCTCACGAGAACTTCTGTAATTTTTATTTTAAGAGTGATATTTAGTTAATTATTTTTGATAATGATTAATAGATAAATTCCTCACGTCCAGTAATTTATTTTAGAATTTTTGGGGTTCCAGATCTTGCGCTAGCTACAGATTACTACAGACTGTTCTCTTTTTGACAGATTCTGTTTTTCGTGTGTTGTTTGCTTATTTTGATGAATCTATGGCTAGTAAAATAGTTTATAATCCATAGAGAAGTTGGAATACAGTAGGTTTGACACAAATATAAATAAAGAATGAGTTCATTACAGTACCTTGAAGTGGTTTTTTGTTTTCTTTCGCTAACGGAGCTCACGAGTTTTCTTCTTTGAGTTTTGGGTTGTGAAGTTTTCAAGTTTTGGGTGAATTCTTATGATGGATTATGGAACAAGGAGTGGCAAGAGCCTAAGCTTGGGGATGCCCATGGCACCCCCAAGATAATCCAAGGACACCAAAAAGTCAAAGCTTGGGGAAGCCCCGGAAGGCATCCCCTCTTTCGTCCACTTCCATCGGTAATTTACTTGGAGCTATATTTTTATTCACCAACATGATATGTGTTTTGCTTGGAGCGTCTTGTATTATTTGTGTCTTTGTGTCTTAGTATGCCACAATCATCCTTGCTGTACACACCTTTTGAGAGAGCCATACATGAATTAAAATTTGATAGAATACTCTATGTGCTTCACTTATATCTTTTGAGCTAAGTAGTTTTGCTCTATGTGCTTCACTTTTATCTTTTGAGCTAAGTAGTTTTGCTCTATGTGCTTCACTTATATCTTTTGAGCTAAGTAGTTTTGCTCTATGTGCTTCACTTATATCTTTTGAGCGTTATAATTTTGCTCTATGTGCTTCACTTAGATCTTTTAGAGCACGGTGGTGAATTTGTTTTAAAGAAACTATTGATCTCTCATGCTTCACTTAAATTATTTTGAGAGTCTCTTAATAGCATGGTAATTTGCTTAATAATAATTTGCTTGGTATTCAAGATTTGTGAACTTTCTTTTGAGTGTGTTGAATACTAAGAAAAGATTGAAGCATGATAATTGTTTTGAGATATGGAGGTGATAATATTAAAGTCATGCTAGTTGAGTAGTTATGAATTTAAAGAATACTTGTGTTGAAGTTTGTGATTCCCGTAGCATGCACGTATGGTGAACCGTTATGTGATGAAGTCGGAGCATGATTTATTTATTGATTGTCTTCCTTATGAGTGGCGGTCGGGGACGAGCGATGGTCTTTTCCTACCAATCTATCCCCTAGGAGCATGCGCGTAATACTTTGCTTTGATAACTTCTAAATTTTTGCAATAATTATATGAGTTCTTTATGACTAATGTTGAGTCCATGGATTATACGCACTCTCACCCTTCCACCTTTGCTAGCCTCTCTAATACCGCGCACCTTTCGTCGGTATCATACACCTACCATATACCTTCCTCAAAACAGCCACCATACCTACCTATTATGGCATTTCCATAGCCATTCCGAGATATATTGCCATGCAACTTTCCACCATCTAGTTCATCATGACACATTCATCATTGTCATATTGCATATCCCGGTACACCGCCGGATGCATTCACATAGAGTCATATTTTGTTCTAAATATCGAGTTGTAATTGTTGAGTTGTAAGAAAAATAAAAGTGTGATGATCATCATTATTAGAGCATTGTCCCAGTGAGGAAAGAATGATGGAGACTATGATTCCCCCACAAGTCGGGATGAGACTCCGGACGAAAAATAAATAAATAAAATAGGCCAAAGAAGCCAAAGAAGCCAAAATAAAAATAGGCCATAAAAGAGAAAAGGCCCAAATAAAAAAATATAAAAAAATGAGAGAAAAATAGAGAAGGGACAATGTTACTATCCTCTTACCACACTTGTGCTTCAAAGTAGCACCATGATCTTCATAGTAGAGAGTCTCTCATGTTATCACTTTCATATACTGGTGGGAATTTTACATTATAGAACTTGGCTTGTATATTCCAATGATGGGCTTCCTCAAATTTCCCTAGGTCTTCATGAGCAAGCAAGTTGGATGCACACCCACTAAGTTTCTTTTTGAGCTTTCATATACTTATAGCTCTAGTGCATCCGTTGCATGGCAATCCCTACTCACTCACATTGATATCTATTGATCGGCATCTCCATAGCCCGTTGATACGCCTAGTTGATGTGAGACTATCTTCTCCTTTTTGTCTTCTCCACAACCACCATTCTATTCCACCTATAATGCTATATCCATGGCTCACGCTCATGTATTGCGTGAAGATTGAAAAAGTTTTGAAAAAGTTAGAGTATGAAACAATTGCTTGGCTTGTCATCGGGGTTGTGCATGATTTAAATACTTTGTCTGGTGAATATAGAGCATAGCCAGACTATATGATTTCGTAGGGATAACTTTCTTTGGCCATGTTATTTTGAGAAGACATAATTGCTTTATTAGTATGCTTGAAGTATTATTATTTTTATGTCAATATAAACTTTTGTCTTGAATCTTTCGAATCTGAATATTCATACCACAATTAAGAAGATTTGCATTGAAATTATGCCAAGTAGCACTCCGCATCAAAAATTCTCTTTTTATCATTTACCTACTCAAGGACGAGCAGGAATTAAGCTTGGGGATGCCTGATACGTCTCCAACGTATCTATAATTTTTGATTGCTCCATGCTATATTATCTACTGTTTTGGACTATATTGGGATTTATTTTCCACTTTAATATTATTTTTGGGACTAACCTATTAACCGGAGGCCCAGCCCAGAATTGTTGTTTTTTGCCTATTTCAGTGTTTCGGAGAAACAGAATATCAAATGGAGTCCAAACGGAATAAAATCTTCGGGAACGTGATTTTCTCACCGAACGTGATCCAGGAGACTTGGACCCTATGCCAGGGGGTCAAAGAGGAGGTCACGAGTGTGGGCCCCCCCCTAGGGCGCGCCCCCTGCCTCGTGGGCCCCTCAGTGCTCCACCGACATACTTCTTCCTCCTATATATACACATGTACCCCCAAACGATCAGAACAGGAGCCAAAAACCTAATTCCACCGCCGTAACTTTCTGTATCCACGAGATCCCATCTTGGGGCCTGTTCCGAAGCTCCGCCGGAAGAGGGCCGTCATCACGGAGGGCTTCTACATCATCTTAGCCCCTCCGATGAAGTGTGAGCAGTTTACCTCAGACCTTCGGGTCCATAGTTAGTAGCTAGATGGCTTCTTCTCTCTTTGAATCTCAATACAAAGTTCTCCCCCTCTCTTGTGGAGATCTATTCGATGTAATCTTCTTTTTTGCGGTGTGTTTGTTGAGACCGATGAATTGTGGGTTTATGATCAAGTCTATCTATGAATAATATTTGAATCTTCTCTGAATTCTTTTATGTATGATTGGTTATGTTTGCAAGTCTCTTCGAATTATCCGTTTGGTTTGGCCAACTAGATTGGTAGTTCTTGCCATGGGAGAAGTGCTTAGCTTTAGGTTCGATCTTGCGGTGTCCTTACCCAGTGACAGAAGGGCAGCAAGGCACGTATTGTATCGTTGCCGTCGAGGATAACAAGATGGGGTTTATTTCATATTGCATGAATTTATCTCTCTACATCATGTCATCTTGCTTAAGGCGTTACTCTGTTTTTAACTTAATACTCTAGATGCATGTTGGATAGCGGTCGATGAGTGGAGTAATAGTAGTAGATGCAAAATCGTTTCGGTCTACTTTTCACAGACGTGATGCCTATATACATGATCATGCCTAGATATTCTCATAACTATGCTCAATTCTGTCAATTGCTCAACAGTAATTTGTTCATCCACCGTAGAATACTTATGCTCTGGAGAGAAGCCACTAGTGAAACCTATGGCCCCCGGGTCTATTCTCATCGTATCAATCTCCATCACTTTAATCTTTCTTTGCTTTTTTACTTTGCCTTTACTTTTTAATTTGCATCTTTATATCAAAAATACCAAAACTATTATATCTATCATATCTCACTCTAGTAAGTGACCGTGAAGGGCTTAACAACCCCTAATCGCGTTGGTTGCGAGTAGCTATCGTTTTGCGCAGGTACGAGGGACTTGAGCATGGCCTCCTACTGGATTGATACCTTGGTTCTCAAAAACTGAGGGAAATACTTACGCTACTCTGCTGCATCATCCCTTCCTCTTCGGGGAAAACCAACGCAAGCTCAAGACGTAGCAATCAACTAGCGAGCAATAATAATAAATCTTGGATGACAACACTTTCTCAAAACAATCATAATATGATATAACAAGATGTTATCTCGCTAGCCCTTTCTGATACCGCAAAACATAAATGCAGAGCACCTTTAAAGATCAAGGACTGACTAGACATTGTAATTCATGGTAAAAGAGATCCAGTCAAGTCATACCCAATTTAAACTAATAGTAATTGATGCAAATGACAGCGGTGCTCTCTAACTAGTGCTTTTTAATAAGAGGATGATGACTCAACATAAAAGTAAATGGATAGGCCCTTCGTAGAGGGAAGCAGGGATTTGTGGGGGCGCCAGAGCTTGATTTCGAAATAGAGATGAATAATATTTTGAGCGGTATACTTTCATTGTCAACATAACAACCGAGAGATCTCGATATCTTCCATGCTACACACATTATAGGCGGCTCCCAAGCAGAATGGTAAAGTTTATACTCCCCCACCACCAGCAAGCATCAATCAATGGCTTGCCCGAAACAACGGGTGCCTCCAGCTAACAACAATCCCGGGGGAGTTTTGTTTGCAATTATTTTGATTTGATTTGAGCATGGGACTGGGCATCCCGGTGACCAGCCATTTTCTCGCGAATGAGGAGCGGAGTCCACTCCTCTTGAGAATAACCCGCCTAGCATGGAAGATACAGACAACCCTAGTTGATACATGAGCTATTCGAGCATACAAAATAGAATGTTTATTTGAAGGTTTAGAGTTTGGCACATACAAATTTACTTGGAATGGCAGGTAGATACCGTATATAGGTAGGTATGGTGGACTCATATGGAATAACTTTGGGGTTTATGGAATTGGATGCACAAGCAGTATTCCTGCTTAGTACAAGTGAAGGCTAGAAAGAAACTGGGAAGCGGCCAGCTAGAGAGCGACAAAAGTCATGAACTTGCATTAAAATTAATCAACACCGAATGCAAGCATGAGTAGGATATAATGCACCATGAACATAAATATCGTAGAGGCTATGTTGATTTTGTTTCAACTACATGCGTGAACATGTGCCAAGTCAAGCCACTCGAATCGTTCAAAGGAGGATACCACCCTATCATACCACATCACAACCATTTTAATAGCATGTTGGCACGCAAGGTAAACCATTATAATCTCCTAGATAATTAAGCATGGCATAAGCAACTACAATATCTAATTATCATTGCAAACATGTTTCTTTCATAATAGGCTGAATCAGGAATGATGGACTAATCATATTTACAAAAACAAGAGAGGTCGAGTTCATACCAGCTTTTCTCATCTCAATCAATTCATCATATATCGTCATTATTGCCTTTCACTTGCACAACTGAATAGTATGGAGAATAATAATAGTGCACGTGCATTGGACTAAGCTGGAATCTGCAAGCATTCAATTCAAGAGAGAAGACAATATAGTATGGGCTCTTTGTTAGATCAACAATAATGCATATGAGAGCCACTCAACATTTTCATCATGGTCTTCTCCTCTCGACCCCTAAAGGAAAGAAAAGAAATAAAACTATTTACACGGGAAAGCTCCCAACAAGCAAAAGAAGAACCATAAATCTTTTTTGGTTTTATTTTAATTTACTACTACTACAGGCATGGAAAGTAAACTAACTAAAAGCTACAACTAATTTTTTTTGGTTTTTCTTAAGGTTTTTCAAACACACAAGAAGATAGCTTAAAAAGAAATTAAACTAGCATGGATGATACAATGAAAAGTATGAGCACCGACAATTGGCGTGAGTGTGTGAACATGAATGTAATGTCGGTGAGAAATACGTACTCCCCCAAGCTTGGGCTTTTGGCCTTGGTCTATGCCCAAGGATGGCCTGGTGGATATCCGAAGTTGAAACTGGGGTCGTACTGAGATGCATCAGCTACTGCTCGAAGAGTTGCAGCTTGGAGGTGAGCTGCCTCCATCCTCCTCTCGTACTCGTTTGCGTCCTCCCTAGTTATAACATATCTCATTTTTGCCTGAAAATCAAAGAAAGTAGGAGCAGGGAGAGCGACGTGATAGGTGCGTCGTCTGTCAAAGATTAGTCCGTACTGGAGGGACTGATCGTTCCTCTCAACAAACTGATGACGAACCATAGCATTATAATCTAAATAAGCAGGATGCAACTCAATATCATCTCCATGTATGGGTATCTCAAGAAAATCAGCTAAACGGGTTGCATAAATTCCACCAAAGAAATCTCCATTAATACTATTATTATGCAACCTACGTTCAACAATGGCCCCCAAGTTATATTGTCTATCTCCTAATACAGCACTCTTGAGAACACTAAGATCAGGAACACACATGTGACATGCCTCATCCTTACCATTTATGCATCTACCTATAAAGAGAGCAAAATAATGTATGGCAGGAAAATGAATGCTCCCTATGGTAGCTTGCGTGATTTCCCTAGATTCCCCCACAGTTATACTAGCAAGAAAGTCTTTATATTCAGATTTGCGAGGCTCACTAACACTACCCCACTACGGGAGTTTACAAGCAGTATTAAAATCTTGTAAGTCCATGGTATAAGATTTATCATAAAGATCAAATAGGAAAGTTTGAGAATTATGCGATGATGTAAATTTAAACCTTCTCACAAATAAATCAGTCAAATAGAGATACTGACGACACTTATCTGCCACGAAGCTCTCAAGGTTGGCGTTATGCACATATGCTTCAAATTCCTCCTTGATTCCTGCTCGAACCATGAAGTCCTCTGACGGCCATTCACAAGGCCGCACTTGAGCATATCTTGGTAGTTCATTGTCCGGCTCGCGTATTGCGGGCCTGGGTCCTTGCTTCCTTGAGGAACCACCTTGGTACATTTTTCTAAACATATTTCTTCCTATGAAAAATTTCTGAAATTTTTAGTAACTCAAAAATAAAAGTGAGCCAATCTCAACAAAATTGATAGCAACTACTCCTACAAGTGTCTGGAGGCTATATCATGCATTAAAACTACTTTTGACCACATAAATTTGACATGCAAGCTCAAGAACAAAGTCACCTAAGCAGCAAAAATTTGCAACGAATAAAGCACTAGAACAAAAACTAATTGGACCATTGGAGGAGTCACGTACCAAAGAACAATCCCCCAAAGCAGTTTTGTGAATGGAGCTTTGAGCAAGGAGATCGAAAATGGCAGTAAGATGAGCAAGAACTCGGGTTTGAGCTGGCTAGTGATTTTTTTGGGAGGAAGAAGGAGTGTGTGGTGGCTGAAATAAGTGGAGGGGACCCATGTGGGGTCCATGAGGCAGGGGGCGCGCCTAGGGGGGTGGGCGCGCCCTCCACCCTCGTGGGCACGTGGTTGTTCCCCCTGCTGTGTTCTCAGTGCCAGATATTCTCAATTATTCTAAAAAAATAATATTTAATTTTCAGGGCATTTGGAGAACTTTTATTTTTGTGGTATTTTTTTATTGCATGGATAATTCAGAAAACAGAAAGAAAAATATTATTTTTGCTTTATTTAATATAAATAACAGAAAGTAAAAAGAGGGTACAGAGAGTTGTGTTTTCTAACTTCATCCATCTCATGCTCATCAAAAGGAATCCACTAACAAGGTTGATCAGGTCTTGTTAACAAACTCATTTCGAATAACATGCAACTGGAGAAATTTTGAATAACACTAGGTTACCTCAACGGGGATATGCACATCCCCAACAATAAGAATATCATATTTCTTCTTGATAGTAGGAAGAGGAAATTCAAAACCTCCAATAGTAATCGTTGAAATTTTTCCAATAGAATTGATATTGTGGACTTGAGGTTGTTTCCTCGGAAAGTGTGTCGTTTGCTCATTACCATTAACATGAAAAGTGACATTGCCTTTGTTGCAATCAATAACAGCCCCTGCAGTATTCAAAAAGGGTCTTCCAAGAATAATAGACATACTATCATCCTCGGGAATATCAAGAATAACAAAGTCCGTTAAAATAGTAATGTTTGCAACCACAACAGGCACATCCTCACAAATACCGACAGGTATAGCAGTTGATTTATCAGCCATTTGCAAAGATATTTCAGTAGGTGTCAACTTATTCAAATCAAGTCTACGATATAAAGAGAGAGGCATAACACTAACACTGGCTCCAAGATCACATAAAGCAGTTTTAACATAATTTCTTTTAATGGAGCATGGTATAGTTGGTACTCCTGGATCTCCAAGTTTCTTTGGTATTCCACCCTTAAAAGTGTAATTAGCAAGCATGGTGGAAATTTCAACTTTCGGTATCTTTCTTTTATTTGTAACAATATCCTTCATGTATTTAGCATAAGGGTTCATTTTAAGCATATCAGTCAAACGCATACACAAAAAGATAGGTCTAATCATTTCAGCAAAGCGCTCAAAATCCTCATCATCCTTTTTCTTGAATGGTTTAGGAGGAAAAGGCATGGGTTTCTGAACCCATGATTCTCTTTCTTTACCGTGCTTCCTAGCAACAAAGTCTCTTTTATCATAATGTTGATTCTCTGATTTTGGGTTATCAAGATCAACAGCAGGTTCAATCTCTACATCATTATCATTGCTAGGTTGAGCATCAACATGAACGTCATCATTAACATTATCACTTGGTTCTTGTTCATTACCAGATTGTATTTCAGCATCAGAAATAGAAATATCATTGGGATTCTCAGGTGTGTCAACAATAGGTTCACTAGAAGCATGCAAAGTCCTATCATTTTTTTCTTCCTCTTAGAAGAACTAGGTGCATCAATATTAATTCTCTGAGAATCTTGCTCAATTCTCTTAGGATGGCCCTCGGGATACAAAGGTTCCTGAGTCATTTTACCACCTCTAGTCATAACTCTAACAGCATTATCATTCTTCTTATTATTTAATTCATTGAGAAAATCATTCTGAGCTTTAAGTACTTGTTCTACTTGAGTGGTAACCATAGAAGCATGTTTACTAATAAGTTTAAGTTCACCTTTAACTCTAGACATATAATCACTCAAGTGTTCAAGCATATCAGCATTGTGTTTCAATTGTCTACCAACATAAGCATTGAAGTTTTCTTGTTTAACCATAAAGTCATCAAACTCATCCAAGCATTGGCTAGCAAACTTAGTAAATGGGATTTCACATTTATCAATTATATAGAGAGAATTTACCTTTACTACCTGTGTTGGGTTATCAAGACCATGTATTTCTTCAATAGGTGGTAAATTCTTAACATCTTCAGCTTTAATACCTTTTTCTTTCATAGATTTCTTTGCCTCTTGCATATCTTCAGGACTGAGAAATAGAATACCCCTTTTCTTCGGAGTTGGATTAGGAGTTGGTTCAGGAAGTGTCCAATTATTTTCATTAGTCAACATATTATTCAATAACAATTCAGCTTGATCAACAGTTCTTTCCCTGAAAATACAACCAGCACAACTATCGAGGTAATCTCTGGAAGCATCGGTTAGTCCATTATAAAGATATCAAGTATTTAATTTTTCTTGAGAGGATGATAAGGCAAAGCATTAAGTAATCGGAGAAGCCTCCCGCAAGCTTGTGGGAGACTCTCTTCTTCAATTTGCACAAAATTATATATTTCCCTTAAAGCGGCTTGTTTCTTATGAGCGGGAAAATATTTAGTTGAGAAGTAATAAATCATATCCTGGGGACTATGCACACAACCAGGATCAAGAGAATTAAACCATGTCCTAGCATCACCCTTTAATGAGAACGGAAACAACTTAAGGATAAAATAATAGCGAGTTTTCTCATCATGTGTAAAGAGGGTGGATATATCATTTAATTTAGTAAGATGTGCCACAACAGTTTCAGATTCATTGCCATAGAAAGGATCAGATTTAACCAAAGTAATTATCTCAGGATCAACAGAGAAATCATAATCCTTATTAGTAATAAAGATAGGTGAAGTAGCAAAAGCAGGGTCATATTTCATTCTAGCATTCAAAGACTTTTCCTTAAGCTTAGCTAACAATTTCTTAAAATCAGATCTATCATTGCAAGCTAAGAAGTCTCTAGCAGTTTCTTCATCCATAACATAACCCTCAGGAACAACAGGCAATTCATATCTAGGGGGAGAATCTTCATCATCACTTTCATCAATATTATAAGTTTCAGTAAGTTCATTCTCTCTAGCCCTAGCAAGTTGTTCATCAAGAAATTCACCAACTAGCAAAGTAGTATCAAGCATAGAAGTAGTTTCATCATAAGTATCATGCAGAGCAGAAGTGGCATCATCAATAACATGCGACATATCAGAATGAATAGTGGGTGTAGGTGTCACAAGTTTACTCAAAACAGAAGGCGAATCAAGTGCAGAGCTAGATGGCAGTTCCTTACCTCCCCTCGTAGTTGAGGGAAAAAATCTTTGTTCTTTGATCTTTCAAGTTCTTCATAGTGACTAGCAGATATAAATCCCGAGTGACTCAATGAATAGAGCTATGCATCCCGGCAACGGCGCCAGAAAATAGTCTTGATAACCCACAAGTATAGGGGATCGCAACAGTTTTCGAGGGTAGAGTATTCAACCCAAATTTATTGATTCGACACAAGGGGAGCCAAAGAATATTCTCAAGTATTAGCAGCTGAGTTGTCAATTCAACCACACCTGGAAACTTCATATCTGCAGCAAAGTGTTTAGTAGCAAGGTAATATGATAGTAGTGGTAACAGAAGCAAAAGTAATATTTTTGGTTTTATAGTGATTGTAACAGTAGTAACGGAAAAGTAAATAAGAGAAGAACAATGTATGAAAAGCTCGTAGGCATTGGATCGGTGATGGGAAATTATGTCGGATGCGATCAATCATACAACAGTTATAACATAGGGTGACACAGAACTAGCTCCAGTTCATCAATGTAATATAGGCATGTATTCCAAATATAGTCATACGTGCTTATGGAAAAGAACTTGCATGACATCTTTTGTCCTATCCTCCCGTGGCAGCGGGGTCCTATTGGAAACTAAGGAATATTAAGGCCTCCTTTTAATAGAGTACCAGACCAAAGCATTAATACATAGTGAATACATGAACTCCTCAAACTACGGTCATCATCGGTAATGGTCCCGATTATTGTCACTTCAGGGTTGACGGATCATAACACATAATAGGTGACTATAGACTTGCAAGATAGGATCAAGAACTCACATATATTCATGAAAACATAATAGGTTCAGATCTGAAATCATGGCACTCGGGCCCTACTGACAAACATTAAGCATAGCAAAGTAATAGCAACATCAATCTCAGAACATAGTGGATACTAGGGATCAAACCCTAACAAAACTAACTCGATTACATGATAAATCTCATCCAACCCATCACCGTCCAGCAAGCCTACGATGGAATTACTCACGCACGGCGGTGAGCATCATGAAATTGGTGATGGAGGAAGGTTGATGATGACGATGGCGACGGATTCCCCTCTCTGGAGCCCCGAACGGACTCGAGATCAGCCCTCCCGAGAGAGTTTAGGTCTTGGCGGCGGCTCCGTATCGTAAAACGCGATGAATCCTTCTCTCTTATTTTTTCTCCCCGAACACGAATATATGAAGTTGGAGTTGAGGTCGGTGGAGCGTTAGGGGGCCCACAAGGCAGGGGCGCGCCCCCACCCTTGTGGACAGGGTGTGGGCTCCCTGACATGGATTCTTCTTCCAGTATTTTTTTATATATTTTAAAAATAATCTCCGTTGATTTTCGGGTCATTCCGAGAACTTGTATTTCTGCACAAAAATAACACCATGGCAATTCTGCTGAAAACAGCGTCAGTCCGGGTTAGTTCCATTCAAATCATGCATGTTAGAGTCCAAAAGAAGGGCAAAAGTGTTTAGAAAAGTAGATACGACGGAGACATATCACCAACCATACAGTTAATGAACGCATGTGTGTCCTAGATGTGGGATAAGGCCATGGTCTTGAGGGCCGATGAACACGACAGCCATTTATGTGGCGACATCCATCAAAATTCGGTCAAAGTACTCAAGGGCAGTCGGAAGGCGGGTGAGGCTGACAGCTCATTCATAAGGTTGTCCATCATCATCAAACTAGTCTGAGTACTATCATGCCCTCTCTCAAAACACATTATTGGTGCAATACTCTTTGGTCTCATTGGAGGAAAGGTCCGATGGGAGGGCGCGACGACACTGACATGGTAATGGGAGAAGAGAAGTTGTCGTCTAGCGAAGGGGCTGATGGGGGTGAGTGTCCCGACAATGGAGATGGGGAGAGAGGGTGAATGTGGTGGCACTAGTGGAGGAGGGAGATGAGGGTTATATACTCATGAGTGGGCATGCTCCGATGGTAAATGGTGGTGGGATTTGCCACATTCAAGTGGCAAACCGGGTGCAAAACGCGTCAGCAACCAGTAATTGGCTTCATGTTCTATATGTAGCTGAGGTTGACAGGGGTGGAGGCGACATCGGTATGGACATGCACCCAATGATGGCGCTGCGTGTGGGTGGGGGGAGGTCGGGTTAAAGCTCCCCCTCCCCCTGTGCCAGCAGTTAGAGGCCACTCACTATCAATGCCCCTAGTTTCCAAGAATGGAGGCTCAAGGGTTGGATACATTATGCAACGAGGGGCGAATAGCGACTATTCTAGAGTGGGCTTCTCGGCAAAAACTGTTATATTGACGATTATTATGTCGATCAGACTGATATGGCAACTTTGTTGGAGTTGCTTTGATAAACTTTTATATTGACAATAATTTTTAAGGAAATCGTTACCATGTACCAATATTAATGTATGGATCTAGTTTGAAGACCGGTCGTAATTGGGTTAACGTTTGAGAACTGAAAGTAGGCAAAAAAAGGCCATCACAGCATGCTGGAAAGTTAGACAATTTTATGAATAATTTAAAAATATAAATCATGATTAAAATAACTATTAGCATGTATGTCTCAAGCATATTAGTTGAAATTAAACAACATGAACAACAACATCAAACACATAACAACGACTATAATTACAGAGTAGATCAAACACACCACACACATTGATCGTTTGTAGGTAAAGTGTAACTCCCTGGACGCACTCGCTGGTTATTGACCGTAACTCCTGGCAGGATCTAGACTGGCCTCAGGGATTAAAACTAGTCTTTTCTGCGCACTTTATCCTCACTCGTGCGCACCTGAACCAACTTCCCAGTCGGTGACCTATCCTAAAATTGCTCCAAGTTAAGCACACTTAATTTTGAAGTTCTTTTCGAATGAGCTCCTAGAAAAGAAAGAATTCCTTATTGATATGAATATTCTCTCATTCCTAATAAGCCAGGCTCTCACATGCATAAAGTAACTATGACTTTTCCAGACGTGATGTTGTTGACAACAACATTGGCGAAGAACGGTGGGAGCATACGATGACGGAAATGGTTCAATGTGGCGCTGCCTGACTTGAAAGGAAGTCTATGATGACAAATATGAGCAGTCACGCATAGCGCTTCCCAGAAAATCTAATTCGACATTCTGCTGTTGAATCATAAGGGCAAGAGATTCCGAAGACTTGCTCTTCCTCTCACTGGGCATGCCAATGCTTTGGGTGGAGTAGACTACGATGATGGTGCAAACAACGAAATGAGGCAAAAACCATACCTTGATTTGATGTGACGATGACAGTGGCCAATAGGTCATATATTAATGAGAAACGAATGCTCTCAATCCAAATCGACTAGGTTCCAACTCGTAAATTTGCCGGTTAAGAAATCAAAAGTAAAACGGCAAAGAAAGTTCTGCACCTGCAAGTCCCGCTTTCACACCCCCGGCTCGAGCTCAGCAAGGCAAGCACATGCGTATAATATTTTTCCTTTTTTCACCATACCCATAAGTTAATAAGGTGGGGAGACTTCACCATATAATCACCCGCAAAAAAAAGAGACTTCACCTTATAAGTTTGTCTCACTCCACCTCCATGGGATGAAATTAAAGATCCTGCACCTCTTGCAATCCTTGAATGGTTGGGATTTATTAGGAGTTACTCCCGCCGTTCCATAATATAAGAGCATTTTTTACACTACTCCCTCCGTTCATGAATAAGTGTATGTTTGAAGTTTAAAATTTGTCCATCTTTCCAATGTTCTTTAAAGTAGAAAAATATATTTCTCTCTTATCACACGGTAATCAAGACCAATAAGATTCAACACATGGTCTCCTTACTTTCTACATGCACTTAGCTTATTGGAGGTGGAGTAATTAAAAAGGAGAAAGATGATGGTTTGCACATTCCTCATGCATTTTTTACTTCACTTCATAATTTATCCTAAAATTTCTATATGTGCATTTATTCATGGACGGAGGGAGTGGTATCAAAATCGCTCTTATATTATGGGACGAAGCGAGTAGTTAATTGGCCAGGCATAGCCAAGCCCAAAACTCTAACACAACAAACCGTCAATGGAAGACGAATTACAAATCAAGTAAATGTTTGAGAATTAGATCATTTTAAATTTCTTTGTTATAGATGATCTTGATGATACATCATTTTTGTCTTGTGTGCATGCAAGCATATTCTTTTTCTTAATCCATGCCTTGTCAATCATGGTGTAGCATCCCAAGCCTATGGCGCGGCTTCACGTATACTATGCCGGCCTTCACGCGTTAGGTTTGTTCTATTTTTACCGGTTGTTACATGAAAAATTAGATATTATCATTTATCTTTGAGAAATTTTCGTCCTCACTTTATATAAGTAAAGTCAAACGATATAAGGTTTTGAGAAAGCCCTCAGAAGCTGATCAAATAAAAACACGACAAAACAAGCCAAAAACGCTATAGCTAAAAACGAACAACCGTGAACTACTAAAGGCTGCCAACAAGCTGCCGAGAACAAACACATGAGCCTCTCCAGTGTTTCTGACCATTTCCTTGAATGTTTAAAGTCCACAGGGCCAATAATAGTTTTTGGGCCCGAATTTGACAGTCAACTAGCATCGATCGTGCTGCGATGGAAGAAGAAAGAAATGTGCCAACCGATGTATTAGCAAATGGACGAAGACTAATCTTCTAGTACTCCTAGATGGCAGAATAGGATTACAACAAGTGGTTCAAACAGTTCCATCATTTGATTCACAGTGCGATTGATAACGTGCCAACTGCTAGGATTTTAGGGTTTATATAAAACCCCTGCAGCAGCCGGTCCCAGTCCTACGACTTTCAGGGGGATTTAGGGCTGCACGATTGTTCTCGTGGATTAGGTAAACATGCCAGCAAGTTAATTTAATCCCTTCCACTTTTAGGTATGGCAGTTAAACATTTGGTGTACTTTCTTGCGTGCATAGATCTTGGTAGGCTATTTCAAATGTACTGTGTTCCTGTCCTGGTAGGCTATTTCAATGTACTGTTTAGACCGCCTTAAAAGAAATTTACTAATGGACTTGAAGTTCATCTCTTTTCTCGCCAAAACGAACACTGATGAGTAGATTTCCTGTTCTTTTTTGCGAGAGAGTGAGAACTTGGTTTGGAATGTGGACACGACTTGAGATAATACAAGTATCTGTGAAAAATCAATGGTGCTCTTGCAGGTCTTTTCAAATAAAATATCGGTGGGAATCAAGATATTTGAAGCGAAATGTATCCAATTGAAATAAAAGTGTGATATTCTGGCTTCATTATCCTCTCCGTGTCGAGCTCAAAAAAACAAAAAAACAATTGATGTACGATTTAAGTAGATCTAACTGTGTTATTGACAAAACATAACAAAACATGGCTCAGATAGTTATGTTTCATGTGATGAAACCAACCCAATTACCTAAAGGATTCAAGCACTAGACCTGACACTAATGTTTATATTTTCTATATTTATTTAAGACTTTACAATGGCATATGTTAAGCGAGAGGAGACGTTCCCGATTTAGAGCAGTGCATGCTATTCCATGTACCCGGAGTACTACTCAAACAAAACATACTACAAATCTTGGGAGTACTGGCCGTATCAATCTTCCTTTTTGCATGAAAATAATAGTGAAAATCTGCTCCTCCTGAACTCAAATGCTCCTAATAAACAGTAAAATCAAAAAGTATTAGGAAACTTCAAAAAATTCTGACCTTTTCTGATAATTTTGACAAATGCTTTGTATGCTTGCAAAATTTTAGCACAAAATAACATTCGTGAAAGTCGTGAAAAAAGGCAAAATCGACGCTTCAAAAATTCTAGTTTGAAAACATTTTAGAGTGCTGGTTTTGATTTTTTACCCTGACTTTCACGAATGCCATTTCGTGCTAAAATTTGTTCAGCATAGAAATTTTTTGTCAAAGTTCTTCGCACAAAAAAAATTAGAATTTGTTGAATCTTTTTTTTAATATTTTATTGTTTATCAGGTTGCGTTTGAGCTCGAGATCAGAACAAGACTTTCATGAAAAATCTAGGAATGCATATTATTACTCCTCTCTAACAGCAAGGTAATATCAACTCTACACAAGATGTACATGCACGGAGCTACTAGAAAAGATATGCTAGGGGGCGGGAGTGCACCGATGCAAACACGGCACGGCTCTCTGCTGCCAAAAGAATCCAGCGCGCCCACAAGGCGAAGAACTCGATCGACCTATCCCCAGAACGAACCACCCAAAGAATTGCACTACACCATGAAAGAAGGACGAGGGCCGATCACAGCTTCAAGCTGAACTTGCAGTTGCTGGCCTTGATCTTGATCTGGCTGCTGGCGTTGAGGAGGCTGTCGACGACGAGGTCGCAGCGCACCCTGGACGTGACCGTCCACAGCTTGAGGCTGCCGAGCTCCACCCGCACGGGCACGTCGGCGCGGAACACCAGCGGTACGGCGCCCGTCTGCTGCTCGTCGCGCAGCGCCGCCACCACCGCGCTGCCCAGCTGCGCCTGCCCGGCCATCACCACGCCCAGCACCGTCGTGTTGCGGCGGCCCTGGTAGAAGGCCGGGAGCGCGCCCTGGGCGAGCCGGTGGGTGTCGTACCACACGCTCAGGCTGGACCCGCGCTCGTAGAAGATGCCGATGCGGCTGTTGGGGTTCGCCGCCGTCACCGTGACGTCGAACCGCGCGCTCGCCGTGAGGGTCGGGTCCACCTGGAACTGCGACACCGACAGCCGGTCCACCGAGTAGCGGGGCGCCTTGGGCTGGAACACCAGGTAGAGCGCGCCCAGGGCCGCCGCGGCGAGGACGGCGAGCAGGATGACGGTCACCAGGACGCAGCAGATGAAGCGGCAGCAGCAGCCCCTGCGCCGCTTCGGCGGGGGCAGCGGCAGCGGCGCCGCCACGCGGCGCGGCGGCGGGGGCAGCGGCTGGTGGTGCGGCGGCCTCCTGTCCGGGGCCGCGGCAGGGTCGCCCTTGTCGGACCGGAACGAGCTCCCCGGCGGCACCAGCGGCGCCGAGGGCCTCGGCTGGCCCGCCTCCAGGTCCACCGGGTGGATCCTCTGCCTCTGGTGATCCGCCATGGCCGACCAGCTAGCTAGCCAAGAAGTGCAGAGCACGCAAGAACAGTATATGAATAGAAGTCTGCTACGCTAGCTAACTAAAGAGAAGCCTTTGCCGTCGCCGGGATTGCAGTTTCAACCTTGCGAACCTCTGCCTCCTCTTTGTCGTGGCAGCAAAGGAATGCCTGTGCGGCTCTATATACTGGCGTTGCGCCAGGAAAGAGACGACGGCGAGGGGGCGGGGGAGGTGGAAAGGCGGTTGACTTGCGGTGCAGCGGGGATGGGAGGGAGGCTTGGACGCGAAGGGAGAGCGGAGCAGGAGAGCGACGTATGTGTGGCTGCGTGCGTGTCGGTGCGGCGTGTCGCGGGGGCGTGAAGTCTCCACCTGCCCCAACGGCACACGGCCATTGCGCGTGATTGTGTGTGCGCCGGGGCTGCCCGCGGCTTTCCGCACGAGTTCGGTGAGCGGCGCCGCGCGGCCGAGCGTGGGCGCTTGTGCAATGGTTGGTGCGATGGCGCGTGGAAGGGAGGGAGCGAAAGCAAGCGGCTGCCCGCGTTTTCCTTTCTCTTGGAGTGAGGAGTGTCGGGGATGCACATGGGGCGCACGAACAACTCGCGGAAACGGGCCGTCGTCACGAGGGGATTGATGTCGGGAGCTCGTGGCCCTAGTAGATTCGGACGCGCCTCATGCCGCTCCGCACACGCCATCTTAGAGCATTAGGCCCTTCACTATATAGGTCAAAACGATGCCAAATTCACTTTTTGAACATTTGGCACCGGTGCCCTACATAGCCCAGTCGATGCTAAATAAAAATTTCAGGGCATCAATTCCTCTACTTGCTCCGACGCCATATTTCGTTGAGGCAATAAACTAGGCAGCCACTGTACTTTTGCATGCGAGGCACCACCGACGAGACACTGCTTTGAGCTGATATATTACTAGTTTATACGTAGGTGGGCCAGAGGTGGATGGGTGCCAAATCCTTCACGTTGTGGTGCCGGTGCTAAACTTTTTACATTTGGCATTGAAGTAGCAAACTTTTTAAATTTCTGGCACCGAACACATAGTGGAGGGCCTTAGTCTAGTCATAGTGGGAGTAACTTAGCTAGTAACATAGCGCACTTCGAGAAATTAATGCTAGTCATAGTGGGAGTAACTTAGCTAGTAACATAGTGCACTTCGAGAAAATTAATGCTAGTCATAGTGGGAGTAACTTAGCTAGTAACATAGCGCACTTCGAGAAAATTCTGCTTATGTGACAAGTAAGTAATGAGAGGTGGTAACATAATATGTTACTGTAACATAACGCTTTCCAAGACAAGATGAGTCTACGAGCTAATAAATGAAGCCATCTATGATACTACTATTATGTTATTTTGCATTATGAAGGTAGTAACTTAGACTAGTGTCATATGCATGACACTAGTCTAAGTTACTCCCCACTATGACCAGCCTTACTAGTAGAACCCTCAAACCCTCAAATTCTTAAAGCAGTTTTAAGGGTTGAGAAGTGCCACTTTTTGACACTTTTAATGGTTGAAAAACAGGGGCAAATACTAGAACCCTCAAACCCAACCCTTAAACTACTTTAAGGATTAGATTTGAGGGTTCTAGTCTTTGCCTCGACCCAACCTTTAAATCTATCATTTGACACCTCACAATTTATGACAACAAAAACACAATCAACTTCCAAACAAACTACCAAATGACAATCATTGATGCATGGTTTAATAGTTTACATTATAAAATCATCATCTTCCTCCTCTCATCGGCGCCATCACCAAAAAGTTGCACCTCGGCGCCATCTCCTAGACCACAAGCGGGCTCCATCAAGCATCTCCATCGGCACCGGTGGAGTCGTACACACCGCCATCACCACAACTACTCATCGGAGTGTCACCTCGAAAAGTAGAGGACGCAACACGGAACATCCTCTTCCTCTCCGCGATGTCCTCCTTGTAGTCCTTCCACCATTGCAATTGGTCTTCATCCATGTCCTTCTTGGATATCATCATGTGCTCTTTCTCTTCCATCATGAGTTCTTTCCATACCTTTGCCTCTTTGAGCTTGATCATCCTCTCCTCTAACTCGGCCTTGCGCTTTGCTTCTTCACGCTTTGCTTCAACTTATGCAAACTTGACCTCTTTCTTCTTCTCGGTGATAAGAAGCTTCATCTCCAATGTCTTCGTTGTCAATTCCTCTCTTGCCTTCATCATGTGGTCCATCTTCTCCCTTAGGCTTGACGCCTCTTCTTCCATCTTCACCCTTAGCTTGCCCTTCTTGGTTCCCTCGGGCTTGCCCAAGTTTCTCTCCTCCTCATCTTCACTATCATCCATCCTTAGCATTGCCGACTTCTTGGGTGCGGTCTCTTGATCCCTCAACTTCCACTTGTCAAAGGTTTGAAGAATTGACCAAACATGCTTAAATGGGAATGGCTTGCCCTTGGAAGCGGCCATCTCCTTGTACCTCATGCCGGCAATTGTCTCCTATCAACCACACATAAATCACATAAGAACCCACCAATAGCATAGTGCACACACATAATCAAAATAGTGAAGAAATATGTACTCACATAGTCACTCTCCATGGTTTCACTAGGTGGTGCATCTATCACTTGGTCCATGGCCGTACTCGAACGAGAACAAGCGGGCTTGATCAACTCCCACCGGCCTTGAAGCGACCGGAAAGTGCGATGGATGAACCCATTATTCTTCGCCTTGATCCTACAATAGACGTCCTCGATCCTTTGCCAATACCGTTTACCGGTTTGATCGGTGCCGGTGGTTGCATCCATTCCCGCAGCTGCCCAAGCACGAACCAAGAGGACATCTTCCGCCTCGGTGTAGTTTGTCGACCGCGCGTGTGGGCGGGAAGCGGCGGTGAATGCCTCCTCCCCTATCTCGGCCACCTCCTCCTCGTCATCCCCTTCATCCTCCTCATATTCCTCCTTTTCCTCCAAGTCGCCACCAACCCTAAAGGGGTCTAGAGGCGGAGCTCCGAGGTCCACCTCCGTGTTTTGGAGGAGGTCCATGAATGAGGATGGGGTTGCCATTTCCTCGAACACCTCGTGCGCGGCGGGAGGAGGTTCGGCAACGGCGGCCGCCGCGGGCTTCTTCCGCGGCTTGGTCACGGCCGGGGACGAGCCGACGATCTTGGAGGCCGCCCCTCGCGGCCCATGAGAGGCCGCCTTCGGCCGGCTCTTCTTGGTGGCCGGGCGGGCGGCGGGGAGGCGGCGAGGGCGGGCGCCGGGGCGGTGACGGTGGCCGGGGCGGCAGGAGGAGGTGCGAGGCCCGCCCGCCGCCGCTTGGCCCCGACGTGGGTCGCCGCCACCACGTTGGCCACGGTCGGGTGGGCGGGGGCGGGGGCGGGTGCCGGGGCGGGCGAGGCGGGCGGGGGCGCGGCGGCGGCGGGGCCCTCCATGGCCGGCGCGGCAGGAGGCGGCGGAAGGCGGCGGGAGGAGGAGGCCGGGAGGAGGAGGCGGTTTGCTCCCGCGCGAGCGAGGAGGAGGAGTGCGGGTTGGGGGGCGATTTTCCCCTCAACCCCTACTTCTACAGATTGCAAAGTGGTTTGAGGGTTGGACCTCTAATTTTTTTTACGGGTTTGAGGGTTTAGAGGTTCTAGTCTACGGCGTTTTTTCGATGAAAACTGTAAAAAAAAACGATTATTTTTAAGGGTTTGAGGGTTTGAGGGCTCTACTAGTAATACTCTTATGATTGCATCTCCACTCTCCAGCGCGGATCATCAGACCCCGCATCCATTCGCACTGTATAGTTCAGTTCCCCCAAACCATCCAACGCGGACTTATATTTTTTTTTTTGAGAACCATGGTCATCAAAACTTATGCCATGGTGGTATTACATTCATCACACACAACCTGCCTGGTGCACTCAGGGGCTCCAGCAATCGTCATGTAATCGCCGGTGCGCCGCGCCACCGCTGCACACTCATGTGCCAACCTGTTTCTGCTCCGTCTGACTATAGAACACTCCAAGCTGGAGAAGGCCGAAGAGATTCTTTTTGATTTCCTCGATTAGATCGAACCATTGGGCTCTAACAAGGCTTGTCCTGCTGGATATCATGTCCAACAGTGGAACAATCAAGTTCTAGCACCAGGTTTCCATTGTACAGCTTCGCTAATTCTGACAGTCCCACCACTGCAGCCGAGGCTTCTGCTTCCTCTACTGGAATTTTTGTCAAAAAAAACCATCTACCGAACAAAATTCTAGAAAAGATTCCTTCTAAAACAGATTGTCAAAAAAGACCCCCTCAGCCGTGGCGGCAGGCAGGCGACACGTGGCACATGTCACCATGGGACAAGGCGGCAGGCTGCAAGTAACGGGAATCGACAGATGCAACGGAACGGGCTGGCGTGGTCGGCCCTGCCACCTCACTGGCTGTCGGCACCATTGTACGTGGTGGGCCCGGCCGCCTCGCGCCCAGGCGGCATGTTGTGCACTGCTGTGCGCCAGCCGGCCTCGCGTATGGCATGGCAAGCATAGTGCACAGAGCTACTGAGGCTGATCATAGTGGGGAGTAAGTTATACTAGTGTCATGCATATGGCATTAGTCTAAATTACTACTTTTATAGTGCAAAGTAACATAGTAGTACTGTCATAGATGGTTTTATTTATTAGCTCATAGACTCATTTTGCCTCGGGAAGTGTTATGTTACAGTAACATATTATGTTACCACAAACACCTCTTTTTTTATTAAATACTTGCCACATAAGTAAAATTGTTTTAAAATGTGTTAAGTTACTATTTAAATTACCCCACTATGGCTAGCCTAAACCTTAACCCGATCGAGCAAGTTAGTCAAGACTCATGGAGCTATTGAACCTTGACCCGATCGATCAAGCTAGTCAAGACTCACACAAGCCAGCTTTCACACAAACTTTAGTGCACGGAGCTATTAATCTTGACCCGAGCAAGCTAGTGAAATGCTGACCAATAGTAACTTTTTTTTCTCTTGCATGGGATCAATTAATAATGTGCAGGGACGTGTTGGAAATATGCCCTAGAGGCAATAATAAATTGATTATTATTATATTTCCTTGTTCATGATAATCGTTTATTATCCATGCTAGAATTGTATTGATAGGAAACTCAGATACATGTGTGGATACATAGACAACACCATGTCCCTAGTAAGCCTCTAGTTGACTAGCTCGTTGATCAATAGATGGTTACGGTTTCCTGACCATGGACATTGGATGTCGTTGATAACGGGATCACATCATTAGGAGAATGATGTGATGGACAAGACCCAATCCTAAGCATAGCACTAGATCGTGTAGTTCGTATGCTAAAGTTTTTCTTATGTCAAGTATCATTTCCTTAGACCATGAGATTGTGCAACTCCCGGATACCGTAGGAATGCTTTGGGTGTACCAAACGTCACAACGTAACTGGGTGGCTATAAAGGTACACTACGGGTATCTCCGAAAGTGTCTGTTGGGTTGGCACGAATCGAGACTGGGATTTGTCACTCCGTGTGACGGAGAGGTATCTCTGGGCCCACTCGGTAGGACATCATCATAATGTGCACAATGTGATCAAGGAGTTGATCACGGGATGATGTGTTACGGAACGAGTAAAGAGACTTGCCGGTAACGAGATTGAACAAGGTATCGGGATACCGACGATCGAATCTCGGGCAAGTATCGTACCGATAGACAAAGGGAATTGTATACGGGATTGATTAAGTCCTTGACATCGTGGTTCATCCGATGAGATCATCGTGGAACATGTGGGAGCCAACATGGGTATCCAGATCCCGCTGTTGGTTATTGACCGGAGAACGTCTCGGTCATGTCTGCATGTCTCCCGAACCCGTAGGGTCTACACACTTAAGGTTCGATGACGCTAGGGTTATAAAGAAAGTTAGTATGTGGTTACCGAATGTTGTTCGGAGTCCCGGATGAGATCCCGGACGTCACGAGGAGTTCCGGAATGGTCCGGAGGTAAAAATTTATATATGGGAAGTCCTGTTTTGGACACCGGAAGAGTTTCGGGGTTTATCGGTAACGTACCGGGACCGCCGGGAGGGTCCCGGGGGTCCACCAAGTGGGGCCACCTGCCCCGGAGGCTTGCGTGGGCTAAGAGTGGTGAGGGACCAGCCCCTTAGTGGGCTGGTGCGCCTCCACAAGGGCCCAAGGTGCCCAAGAGGTGGAAAGGGGGCAAACCCTAATGGGATATGGGCCTTAGGGCCCATATTGGGGCGCCTCCCCCTTCTCCCCTCCCTTGGCCGCCACCCCTTGGCCCCATCTAGGGCTGCCGCCCCCCCTAGGGGTGGGAAACCCTAGAGGGGGCGCAGCCCTCCCCTTCCCCTATATATATGAGGCCTAGGGCTGCCCCAAAACACACAAGATTCGATCTCCCTCTTGGTGCAGCCCTGCGTCTCTTCTTCCTCCTCTTCTGTGGTGCTTGGCGAAGCCCTGCAGGATTGCCACGCTCCTCCATCACCACCACGCCGTTGTGCTGCTGTTGGATGAAGTCTTCCTCAACCTCTCCCTCTCTCCTTGCTGGATCAAGGCGTGGGAGACGTCACCGGGCTGTACGTGTGTTGAACGCGGAGGTGCCGTGCGTTCGGCACTTGGTCATCGGTGATTTGAATCACGACGAGTACGACTCCATCAACCCCGTTCACTTGAACGCTTCCGCTTAGCGATCTACAAGGGTATGTAGATGCAACTCTCCTTCCCCTCGTTGCTGGTCTCTCCATAGATAGATCTTGGTGACACGTAGGAAAATTTTGAATTTCTGCTACGTTCCCCAACAGTGGCATCATGAGCTAGGTCTATTGCGTAGATTCTATGCACGAGTAGAACACAAAGTAGTTGTGGGCGTTGATTTTGTTCAATATGCTTGCCGTTACTAGTCTTATCTTGATTCGGCGGCATCGTGGGATGAAGCGGCCCGGACCGACCTTACACGTACTCTTACGTGAGACTGGTTCCACCGACTGACATGCACTAGTTGCATAAGGTGGCTAGCGGGTGTCTGTCTCTCCCACTTTAGTCGGATCGGATTCGATGAAAAGGGTCCTTATGAAGGGTAAATAGCAATTGGCATATCACGTTGTGGTCTTTGCGTAGGTAAGAACTGTTCTTGCTAGAAACCCATAGCAGCCACGTAAAACATGCAAACAACAATTAGAGGACGTCTAACTTGTTTTTGCAGGGTATGCTATGTGATGTGATATGGCCAAAGGATGTGATGAATGATATATGTGATGTATGAGATTGATCATGTTCTTGTAATAGGAATCACGACTTGCATGTCGATGAATATGACAACCGGCAGGAGCCATAGGAGTTGTCTTTATTTATTTATGACCTGCGTGTCAACTTAAACGTCATGTAATTACTTTACTTTATTGCTAACCGTTAGCTGTAGTAGTAGAAGTAATAGATGACGTGACAACTTCAAGAAGACACGATGATGGAGATCATGATGATGGAGATCATGGTGTCATGCCGGTGACGATGATGATCATGGAGCCCCGAAGATGGAGATCAAAAGGAGCAAAGTGATATTGGCCATATCATGTCACTATTTGATTGCATGTGATGTTTATCATGTTTATACATCTTATTTTCTTAGAACGACGGTAGTAAATAAGATGATCCCTCATTAAAATTTCAAGAAGTGTTCTCCCCTAACTGTGCGCCGTTGCTAAAGTTCGTCGTTTCGAAGCACCACGTGATGATCGGGTGTGATAGATTCTAACGTTCACATACAATGGGTGTTGACGAGCCTAGCATGTACAGACATGGCCTCGGAACACATGCAAACACTTAGGGTTAACTTGACGAGCCTAGCATGTGTATAGACATGGCCTCGGAACACAGAAGACCAAAAGGTCGAGCATGAGTCGTATGGTAGATACGATCAACATGAAGATGTTCACCGATGTTGACTAGTCCGTCTCACGTGATGATCGGACACGGCCTAGTTGACTCGGATCATGTAATCACTTAGATGACTAGAGGGATGTCTATCTGAGTGGGAGTTCATAAGATGAACTTAATTATCCTGAACATAGTCAAAAGGTCTTTGCAAATTATGTCGTAGCTCACGCTATAGTCCTACTGTTTAGATATGTTCCTAGAGAAAAATTAGTTGAAAGTTGATAGTAGCAGTTATGCAGACAGTAAAAGGCTTATGTCCTTAATGCACCGCTCAGTGTGCTGAACCTCGAACGTGGTCTGTGGATGTTGCGAACATCTGACATACACGTTTTGATGACTACATGATAGTTCGGTAATGTTAAATGGTTTAGAGTTGAGGCACCAAAGACGTGTTTTGAAACGTCGCGAAACATATGAGATGTTTCGAGGGCTGAAATTGGGATTTCAGGCTCGTGCCCACGTCAAGAGGTATAAGACCTCCGACGATTTTCTTAGCCTACAAACTAAAGGAGAAAAGCTCAATTGTTGAGCTTGTGCTCAGATTGTCTGAGTACAACAATCATTTGAATCAAGTGGGAGTTGATCTTCCAAGATGAGATAGTGATGTTTCTCCGAAGTCATTACCACCAAGCTGCTAGAGCTTCGTGATGAACTATAATATATCAGGGACATATATGATGATCCTTGAGATATTCGTGATGTTTGACACCACAAAAGTAGAAATCAAGAAGGAGCATCAATTGTTGATGGTTGGTGAAACCACTAGTTTCAAGAAGGGCAAGGGCAAGAAGGGATACTTCATGAAACGGCAATTCAGCTGCTACTCTAGTGAAGAAACCCAAGGTTGAACCCAAACCCGAGACTAAGTGCTTCTGTAATAAGGGGAACAACCACTGGAGCGGAATTACCCTAGATACTTGGTAGATAAGAAGGCTGGCAAGGTCAATAGAAGTATATTGGATATACATTATGTTGATGTGTACTTTACTAGTACTCCTAGTAGCACCAGGGTATTAGATACCGGTTCGGTTGCTAAGTGTTAGTAACTCGAAATAAAAGCTACGGAATGAACGGAGACTAGCTAAAGGTGAGCTGACGATATGTGTTGGAAGTGTTTCCAATGTTGATATGATCAAGCATCGCACGCTCCCTCTACCATCGAGATTTGTGTTAAACTTAAATAATTGTTATTTGTGTTTGCGTTGAGCATAGACATGATTGGATTATGTCTATCGCAATACGGTTATTCATTTAAGGAAGATAATGGTTACTCTGTTTATTTGAATAATACCTTCAATGGTCTTACACCTAAAATGAATGGTTTATTGAATCTCGATCGTGGTGATACACATGTTCATGCCAAAAGAAAGTAATGATAGTACCACCTACTTGTGGCACTGCCACGTAAGTCATATCGGTATAAAACGCATGAGGAAGCTCCATGTTGATGGATCTTTGGGCTCACTCATTTTTGAAAAGTTTGAGACATGCGAACCATGTCTATTGGTGTATATGCATGAAGAAACTCCATGCAAATGGACCATTTGGACTCACTTGATTTTGAATCAGTTGAGACATGCAAATCATACCACATGGGCAAGATGACTGAAAGCCTCGGTTTCAGTAAAATGGAACCAGAAAGCAACTTGTTGGAAGTAATGCATTTTGATGTGTGCAGTCCAATGAGTGCTGAGGCGTGTAGTGGATATCGTTATGGTCTTACTTCACAGATGATTTGAGTAGATGTTGAGTATGTTTACTTGATGAATCACGAGTCTGAATTATTGAAAGGTTCAAGTAATTTCAGGGTGAAGTTGAAAGATCATCGTGACAAGAGGATAAAAGATCTATGATATGATCATAGAGATGAATATCTGAATTACGAGTTTGGCACAGAATTAAGACATTGTGGAAATTGTTTCACAACCAATACAGCCTAGAACACCATAGTGTGATGGTGTGTCCGAACGTCATAACTGCACCCTATTGGATATGATGCATACCATGATGTCTCTTATCGAATTACCACGATAGTTTATGGGTTAGGCATTAGAGACAACCACATTCACTTTAAATAGGGCACCACGTAATTCCGATGAGATGACACCGTATGAACTATGGTTTAGAGAAACCTAAGCTGTCATTTCTTAAAAGTTTGAGGCTGCGACGCTTATGTGAAAAAGGTTTCAGGCTGATAAGCTCGAACCCAAAGCGGATAAATGCATCTTCATAGGACACCCAAAACAATTGGGTATACCTCCTGTCTCAGATCCGAAAGCAATAAGGGATTGTTTCTAGAATCGGGTCCTTTCTCGAGGAAAAGTTTCTCTTGAAAGAATTGAGTGGGAGGATGGTGGAAACTTGATGAGGTTATTGAACCGTCTCTTCAACTAGTGTGTGGCAGGGCACAGGAAATTGTTCCTGTGGCACCTACACCAATTGAAGTGGAAGCTTATGATATTGATCACGAGACTTCGGATCAAGTCACTTCCAAACCTCGTAGGATGACAAGGATACGTAATCCTGTCTTGGAAGTCATGTTGCGAGACAACAATGAACCTACAAGCTATGGAGAAGCGATGGTGGGCCCGGATTCCGATAAATGGCTCGAGGCCATAAAATCCGAGAGAGGATCCATATATGAAAGCAAAGTGTAGACTTTGGAAGAACTACTTGATGGTCGTAAGGCTGTTAGGTGTAGATGGATTTGAAAAGGAAGACGGACAATGATGGTAAATGTCACCATTAAGAAAGCTCGACTTGTCGTTAAGATGTTTTTGACAAGTTCAAGGAGTTGACTACGACGAGACTTTCTCACCCGTAGCGATGCTAAGAGTCTGTTGGAATTATATTAGCGATTACTGCATTATTTATGAAATCTTGCAGATAGGATGTCAAAGCATTGTTTCCTCGACGATTTTCTTGAGGAAAGGTTGTATGTGATACAACCGGAAGGTTTTGTCAATCCTGAAAGATGCTAATAAGTATGCAAAGCTCCAGCAATCCTTCTAAGGACTGGAGTAAGCATCTCGGAGTTGGAATGTATGCTTTGATGAGATGATCAAAGATTTTGGTGTATACAAAGTTTATGAGAAACTTGTATTTCCAAAGAAGTGAGTGGGAGCACTATAGAATTTCTGATGAATATATGTTGTTGACATATTGTTGATCAGAAATGACGTAGAATTTCTGGAAAGCATATAGGGTTATTTGGAAAGTGTTTTTCAATGGAAAAGCCTGGATTAAGCTACTTGAACATTGAGCATCAAGATCTATAAGGATAGATCAAAAAACGCTTAATGGTACTTTCAAATGAGCACATACCTTAACATGATCTTGAAGGTGTTCAAGATGGATCAGTCAAAGAAGGAGTTCTTGCCTGAGTTGTAAGGTATGAAGTTAAAGCTCGACCACGGCAGAATAGAGAGAGACGACGAAGGTCGTCCCCTATGCTTAAGACATAGGCTCTATAGTATGCTATGCTGTGTACCGTACCTGAAGTGTGCCTTGCCGTGAGTCAGTCAAGGGGTACAAGAGTGATCCAGGAATGGATCACAGGACAGCGGTCAAAGTTATCCTTAGTAACTAGTGGACTAAGGAATTTTCTCGATTATGGAGGTGGTAAAAGAGTTCGTCGTAAAGGGTTACGTCGATGCAAGCTTAACACCTATCCGGATAGCTCTGAGTAGAGATACCGGATACGTATAATGGAGCAACAATTTAGAGTAGCTCCAAGTAGAACAGTTATTTGGAATAGCTCCAAATAGAACGTGGTAGCTACATCTAGGAGATGACATAGAGATTTGTAAAGCACACACGGATCTGAAAGGTTCAGACCCGTTGACTGAAACCTCTCTCAAGCATAACATGATCAAACCCAGAACTCTTTGGGTGTTAGTCACATGGGGATGTGACCTTGAGTGTTAATCACATATCGATGTGAACTGGATTATTGACTCTAGTGCAAGTGGGAGACTGTTGGAAATATGCCCTAGAGGCAATAATAAATTGATTATTATTATATTTCCTTGTTCATGATAATCGTTTATTATCCATGCTAGAATTGTATTGATAGGAAACTCAGATACATGTGTGGATACATAGACAACACCATGTCCCTAGTAAGCCTCTAGTTGACTAGCTCGTTGATCAATAGATGGTTACGGTTTCCTGACCATGGACATTGGATGTCGTTGATAACGGGATCACATCATTAGGAGAATGATGTGATGGACAAGACCCAATCCTAAGCATAGCACTAGATCGTGTAGTTAGTATGCTAAAGTTTTTCTTATGTCAAGTATCATTTCCTTAGACCATGAGATTGTGCAACTCCCGGATACCGTAGGAATGCTTTGGGTGTACCAAACGTCACAACGTAACTGGGTGGCTATAAAGGTACACTACGGGTATCTCCGAAAGTGTCTGTTGGGTTGGCACGAATCGAGACTGGGATTTGTCACTCCGTGTGACGGAGAGGTATCTCTGGGCCCACTCGGTAGGACATCATCATAATGTGCACAATGTGATCAAGGAGTTGATCACGGGATGATGTGTTACGGAACGAGTAAAGAGACTTGCCGGTAACGAGATTGAACAAGGTATCGGGATACCGACGATCGAATCTCGGGCAAGTATCGTACCGATAGACAAAGGGAATTGTATACGGGATTGATTAAGTCCTTGACATCGTGGTTCATCCGATGAGATCATCGTGGAACATGTGGGAGCCAACATGGGTATCCAGATCCCGCTGTTGGTTATTGACCGGAGAACGTCTCGGTCATGTCTGCATGTCTCCCGAACCCGTAGGGTCTACACACTTAAGGTTCGATGACGCTAGGGTTATAAAGAAAGTTAGTATGTGGTTACCGAATGTTGTTCGGAGTCCCGGATGAGATCCCGGACGTCACGAGGAGTTCCGGAATGGTCCGGAGGTAAAGATTTATATATGGGAAGTCCTGTTTTGGACACCGGAAGAGTTTCGGGGTTTATCGGTAACGTACCGGGACCACCGGGAGGGTCCCGGGGGTCCACCAAGTGGGGCCACCTGCCTCGGAGGCTTGCGTGGGATAAGAGTGGTGAGGGACCAGCCCCTTAGTGGGCTGGTGCGCCTCCACAAGGGCCCAAGGTGCCCAAGAGGTGGAAAGGGGGCAAACCCTAATGGGATATGGGCCTTAGGGCCCATATTGGGGCGCCTCCCCCTTCTCCCCTCCCTTGGCCGCCACCCCTTGGCCCCATCTAGGGCTGCCGCCCCCCCTAGGGGTGGGAAACCCTAGAGGGGGCGCAGCCCTCCCCTTCCCCTATATATATGAGGCCTAGGGCTGCCCCAAAACACACAAGATTCGATCTCCCTCTTGGTGCAGCCCTGCGTCTCTTCTTCCTCCTCTTCTGTGGTGCTTGGCGAAGCCCCGCAGGATTGCCACGCTCCTCCATCACCACCACGCCATTGTGCTGCTGTTGGATGAAGTCTTCCTCAACCTCTCCCTCTCTCCTTGCTGGATCAAGGCATGGGAGACGTCACCGGGCTGTACGTGTGTTGAACGCGGAGGTGCCGTGCGTTCGGCACTTGGTCATCGGTGATTTGAATCACGACGAGTACGACTCCATCAACCCCGTTCACTTGAACGCTTCCGCTTAGCGATCTACAAGGGTATGTAGATGCAACTCTCCTTCCCCTCGTTGCTGGTCTCTCCATAGATAGATCTTGGTGACACGTAGGAAAATTTTGAATTTCTGCTACGTCCCCCAACAGGACGTACATGCCGCCTAGCGCCTGGACGATTCCGGTGCAGTGCACAGCCTGCCGCTTGGGCGCGAGGCGGCGGGGCCCACCACGTACAGTGCTGCCGCCTGCCAGTGAGGCAGCAGGGCCCACCACGCCAGTCTGTTCCATTACGGATCGTTGATTCCTGTTATTTGCAGCCTGCCGCCTAGCGCCGTGGCGGTAGGGGCTGTCGCCTCGCCCCGTGGCGGCATGTGCCACATGTCGCCTGGCGCGCCTACCGCCACGGCCGAGGGGGTCATTTTTGCCAATTTATCTCAGTGGGGGTCTTTCTCTAGCAATTCTGTTCGGCAGGTGGTCTTTTTCGACAAAAAATCCCTCTACTGAAACGACACTGGCCGAGACGTCTTCCAATAGCAGCAAGAACCAAACGCCCATGGTCTCTCGCGACTGCACCCCCCCCCCCCCCAAGTATTTGCAGTCTCAGCATCAAAGGCCGCATCATAGTTTAACTTGATTGTTCCCATGCTTGGCGTTCTCCACCTATCTGATTCACCCTCAGCCGGCATGCCGGGCTTTGGACAGAACAGTGATGCCACTTTTTTACTGTCTTCCATTGCCCCCATCTGCCTGGTCGTCTGCAGGTCCTCCTCCAACCTAACCAGCTGTTGCACTACACCCCTCACCGTCTCTCTACCATCCCCATGGACAATCTCTGACCATGTCTGTATTCTGTAGGAGGAGCATCTGTAACCAGTCATCCCCAGTGAATCTGAAATCACTCTCCTTGGGGATTTCCCATTTTTCCCTGACCGCAAATCTTAACGCTTTGCTCTTCGTACATGTTATAACATCATGGAACTCATCTTCACTTTCCATTCCACATATATCGCATACATCTACTATTGCTATTGTTCTTCTGCAGGCATTGTGTTTGGTGGCCAGTGATTTGGTTGCTACACGCTAACCAAACACTTTGACCTTCTCTAGCACATGGGCTTTCCAGATCACGTCCCAAATTCTTCTGTCTCCTGGTTCACTCGTAGAACTTGAAGAATTCAACGAGCCTTGTCTCTTTAAGGAGTCAGCCAATTTGTATGCACTCTTCACCGTGAACATCCACGTTTTATCATAATGCCATGCAACATGGTCCTCCATACTGATTGTTGGTAGCCAAATGTTGCATATCTCATCAGCGTCAAAAGGGTGGAAGATATTCCTCACTAGCTCTGTGTTCCATGTGTTTGTGTCCGGATGAATCAGCTGATTTACCCACCTTAGTCGGGACCGTCTAATGAACTCTGCCATCCTTAGCCTTTTTTTATGAGGTATCCATTGATCCCTCGAGATTTGTATTCTCCTCCCATTCCCCACACGCCATATCAGACCCTCTTTAAGAAGTTCCAGCCCAAATTCAATACCTCTCCAAGCCGGCGATGCATCAGTGGAAAAAATCGTATCCAGAATGTCTCCTTTAGGATAATATTTTGATTTCAACACTCTAGCACAAAGGCTCTCCGGGTTCCGAATCAGTCTCCATCCCTGATGCGCCAATAATTCTTGGTTAAATAAGTGCATATCCCGGAAACCTATGCCCCCGTCCCTCTTCGGTTTCGTCATGTTCTCCCACGACATCTAGTGAACGTTCCTTTGCTCATCCTTGTCTCCCCACCAAAAATCTCTGATGACCTTTTCACAGCTCTCGCAAAAACCCTTGTTTAGTTTGAACACTCCCATGATAAAAGGTGGGAGAGCTTGTGCTACAGATTTCACATTCACCTCCTTTGCCGCTTGGGACATGTACCTTTCATTCCAGACACTACACCTCTTTCCAAACCTATCCATGATAGGCTGAAATTTCTCGTTCTTCATCCTCCCCTCAGGAGTTGGGAGTCCCAGGTACTTGCTTTCAAAATTGGCTGAAACTACCCCTAGGGTACTCATGATTGCCTCCCTGACATCAGCTTGGGTAGTTTCATTGAACACTAGGGAGCATTTACCTTGACTTAGAAGTTGCCCCGTCCCATTCTGGAATACTTCCAACACCTTTCAGACTCTTTGAGCCTCCTCCACATTTGCTTTGAAGAACAACAAGCTATCATCAGCAAAAAGCAGGTTTGAGATCCCAGGGCTCCTTCTTGCTATCTTGATGGGTGTCAAGGATCGGTTCTCCACCTCTTTGCTAAGGAGGGTAGATAAACCCTCTACCACCAGAAGGAACAGATATGGGCTTAGGGGATCCCCCTGTCGCAGACCTCTCGATGGTGAGAATTTTTGGTGTAGCTCCCCGTTGCATTTAACAGAGAAACGAACCGATTGAACACATGTCATCACCCATTTAATCCATTTTGGATCAAAGCCTAGTTTCTGCAAAGTGCCTTCCAAGAAGTTCCAATCGACTCTGTCATAAGCTTTGGCCAAGTCCAGCTTGTACGCACAGTATGTGTCCCTCTTGTTCTTACTCTGTTGGATTTTGTGGAAGCACTAGAACGCAATAATCGCGTTGTCTGTAATCATGCGCCCCGGGATGAATGCACTTTGTGTTTCTGAAATGATATCATCTAGGAAGGGGGCAACCAATTAACCAAGATCTTGGAGATCACCTTGTATATCACGTTACACAAGCTAATATGTCTGTAATCCTTAATGCATAAAGGGTTGTTACCTTTCGGAATAAGCACAATTGTGGTGTCATTTAAGCCCTCTGGCATAATTCCATCATCAAAAAACTTCTTCACTCCTTTTACCACATCCTCCTTCAGGACCCCCCCCCCAGTTTCTTTGGTAAAAATGCGCGGGAAAGCCATCCGGTCCCGGTGCCTTGAGGGGCCCAATTTGGAAGAGGGCATCCCCAACCTCTTCATTAGTAACTGGTTTTGTGAGATCATTGTTCATATGCGCGTCAACCTTTGCTGGTAGAAGCTGGATCAGCTCATTGGCTGTGACTCCCTCATCCCTCTTGTACATGTTCTTAAAGAAATGAGTAATTTCCAACTGTATTTCCTGATCATCTTCTGCCCAACTTCCATCCTCTCTCTTAATCTTCTGAATCATGTTTTTCTTCCTTCTCCAACTTGCCTTCTGATGGAAGAAACCGGTATTTCTGTCGCCTTCTCGTAACCATGCGATGTGTGACCGTTGTCTCCACATTATCTCCTCTCTAAATAACCACTCGTCCATTTCTGTTTCCACCTGTTTGATTTTATTCTCAAGCACACTGGAAGTTTATTCTGTACTGAGCAAAACTCTTTCTATGCCCAGCTGCTAAGGACGTCTTGCATGCATCTTAATTTTTTGGCTATGTCGTCCACCGATGTACTCGCCCCTCCTCCAGCCCAACTTTTGTTGATTACTTCGCCCAGGTCTGGGCTTCTTTCCCACATTGCTTCATACTCAAAAGCTCTCTTAATAGGCCGCCATTCCTTTCTACTGCCCAACCGAAGCAAGAGAGGCACATGATCAGATCTAGAGGTGCATATACGCTCCACCGTGGCATTCTCAAACAACTTACACCAATCTGGAGATGCAACACCTCTATCCAACCTTGCTTTCACATTGTAGTGTCCCTTCTGTCTATTGTCATATGTCCATGGTGTACCTTTGTACCCTATGTCATGCAAATCGCATTCAGTCAACACTCTTCTGAACTCTGCCATGTTGCTTTCAGATCTCTTTGCTCGTGAGAAGTCCTCACTCTGCCACATAGTTTCATTTAAATCTCCTATTACTAACCAGGGTTCAGTAGCATTTTGTCTATTTCTTTTCAACAAATTCCACATATTGTACCTCTCTTGCACTTTTGGTTCTCCATACACAAAGGTAGCTCCCCACTGCACACTATTTGGATTAAGCCGGATTAAGACATCAATGTACCTCAGGCCAACGGCAAGCTTCTTTATTTCTATTCTTTCATCATACAGGAGTGCAATGCCCGCACCTTTCCCGGTACCAGCATGCACAATACAATGCTTGAGGCCTAGCCTCCATCGTAACTTATTGATGAACTCATCGCTTTGCCGTGTTTTAGAGAGAAAAACTAGTTTTGGCTTTAGATTGTTCACTAGCCCCCACTAGTTCACGAACTGTGCGGGGTTGGCTAAGTCCTCGACAGTTCCAGCTGAGTATCGTCATGGCTCCTGGTGGGCGCCCTCCTTTGCGCCCACCAGTTGGTCGGGAGCCCTGGGCCCGACTGCTTCCAGTCCGCCGTCCTTGTCATTGTTGCCTTCCCCATCCTCTGAGTCTGACCCTTTTTTCTTCATACTCGACCAATCTGGACTTAGATTTGTTTGTGGACCAATCTGCACTTCATACTCTCATAAACCGAAACCAAACCAAAGGGATCCGTCCATCGCGGCCATCCGCAAGATCAACTCGATGACGCTCTTTTGCAAAAAAAAACTCGACGACGCTGCAAGATCGCCGACTCAAACAGAAGGCAAAGGCAATGCCGCTCAAGAAGCAGAAGGCCGACGAAGGAGGTGGACGTGGTGGGAGACGTGTAGGGGCGGTCGTGCTGCACGGCGGGGCCATGGATGCGGAGCCGTCATGGCCAGAGTAATATATGGCTCCATACTTCTACGTGCCCAGCAGCTCGGTAGAATCCGTGCCTTATATTGTTGACGTCAACGCGACGCCGCTAACTTTTCTCGGAGTCTGCATCGCCGCAGATTGTCGGGTCGCGGATGCCAGCTGTTGAGCAACTCGGTGCCTGCACGTCGTTTGCCCGTATGCTCAAGCGGGCGAGAAAGAGAAGGTGGAGTGAATAATGAACCCCTGATTGCCGATCCGACAGGGCAAATTTGTGCGCCGTCCGCCGGATTAATATTTTTTTACGATTAGATATGTAAAAATTATGCATACTTATCTCTTTTTAGTTATGATCGGGTGCATTTGAATTTCAATTGACAGGACCTAAACAAACATTCAGGATACAATTTTGGATGGCCAGCTTTCGCATCAGTCTGTGAACTGATTCCAACCAATCCTTGGACGAATACGTATGTCCGATTTAAGGATCAACATTAGAGATGCCTTAAAGCTGTTTTTATAGAGAGAGAGAGAGAGAGTTATGGAGCTGTTTACTACGAGGCGGTGACTCTGCTGCAGCTCCGTGTTAAACTGTTACGCCGACGAGACCATGGAGCGGAGTGCTGGACTATACCTTTCTGTTTGGGGATATCACACGGAATCGTCGTGCGCGTTGTTCACTGTGCAGACTATGCTTAGCTTAGGAGCAAATCATCTTTTAAGGAGACTTTTGTTATTGGGCCTATGTAGGACGACACATCTAGATGTAACATGGTTATGTCATATTTAAACTGATGTCCACTTTATTTGTAGTCTATTTTTTAAATTTTTTATTGTTGTTGCATTATATATTTGTGGAAGCTTAAATATGATATTCTTAAAAACATCTAAATATGAATTAGACAAAGTGTTTCTTATTCTTTAGCACAAGATCTCTGTTTAAAAGTATAGCTGATCTCTGCCTTATACTATAGCTCAGTGAACTGGGAGGAACATGTACGTTCTTTTGCCCTTTCCTCCGAGCACAGCTACACTGATGTGTTCTGTTGAGTTTTGAGGACATGTATAATGATGGCATATGGATACATATGCCTCATAACAAAAAGTAATTTAAGGTATTTATATTTATTTTTTCTTTCCAATGCAAGTTACAACTAGTGGGCCCTATTAAAAAATAGAAAATAAAGATTCTACCACACATGCATCTTTATTTTTCACTCCAGCCTTTTCAGCTTTTGTCATCGGACTATACTTTTTCTTTCAAGCACCCGTCTCCTGAAAAGGATACCGCTTCCCTATCCGAACCTACTTTACGTCATATCCGATTCTATATGGCATACGAGGCATCACCTTAAGGCTATGCATTGTACATGCCCTGATGCGAGCACGTCTTCACGGCATGACGTGGGCTTCCCTTTGCCCGATGGCCAACCTCTGGTGGTTGGGTGATATACGGCCGAATAGTCAAACATGTGTAGCCGAAGCTTCTCATGATGATTTCGCAATAAGAAATAAGAAAAACATTCCCACGCCTTACACTAAAATGGAGCAAACGTTAGAGCATATTCAATCCATGACGTGGATGTATGAATAACTAACTTTTACATCAGCAAGGCTTCCACGCTCGTCCCCATGGTAGAGTCTCTCGTCGTTCCACCTCTGCTGTTAGAAATACGATATGCAAATCAACTCGACGAAGAACGAAAACAAGCAGGGGACATAAGATTTAACGTGAAAACCCCCTCCAGCACTAAGGGGAAAAACCATGGGCGCCAGCCAGCCAAACTTCACTATATCGGGGGAGGTTACCAATGCCGGGGATTTACAATTGATCGACTTATCCTGTGTGACGACTTACAAGAGGTATATATAACACAGGTGACCTCGCTTCGCCCGCTTGTCAGAAGTTAGGCTTTCTCTTTATGACTATGTACGGTAGGGTAAAAACTCCACTGCAATTTTTATAAATTAATAAGAGTATCTGGGAACAAAGACTAAGAAACTAACAAAAATAAAGCTAACAACTACAGAGCTGAAAAGAAAAGAAGAAAAAGGGATAAAAAAGAAAGAAGAAAGAAAACAACAAAGGGGCTCGAGCTGAGCCCCTAAGAAGAAGAGCTAAAACTAAGGAAAGGAAAAAAGAGGAAAGCTCATCAAGAGGACAACACACTGGCCAACCAAGTATTGAATTCAGCTTCATATTTCTTCTTGATCATGTGGGAGAGCAGTTTCATTTCTTCGAAATATATGTGCTTCCAGCCCTGAAAGGAAGGTTGTATGTTCTCTAAAATCTTGTTGTTTCTAGTAATCCAGATAGCCCATGATCCCAGGATAACTTCCATGAAGAAAGGAACCCTTAATTTATCCCTTAAATCTTGGAAAGCCTCAAGAACAGACAGGTTGTGAGATCTTTGTGGACATATGAAATCCCAGCATCTCATGGAAAATGGGCAACCCCGAAATAGATGATGTAAGGTTTCTTCTTCCTGACAATTCCATACTGCACAATTGTACTCCTCCAGTATGAATGTTTTCCTTCTCAGCAGATTTCTTGTGTTCAGCCTGTCATGTAAAAGCATCCAGAAGAACATCTTGTGTTTAGGTTGGCATGATGATTTCCATATCCATGTGAAATGAGGTGGAACTTTTTTTACTCCTATCAGCACTTTATATGCTTTTGAAGAAGTGAAGCACTGTTACCCCAAATATAACTCCAGGTGTCAGTCATGTCTTGATATTCTGATTGCCTCAAAGAGTGACACTTGTCCTGATCTAGCTGAAGAAATTGCTGGCGGGCTTGAATGGATAGGGGTAAATGGAAGAGATCTTCAAGATATTCCGATTGCCTCAAAAAGCCTTTCTCTTTATACTGGAATTTGGAGCATAACATAACAAACTCCACCTTGAGACAAATTTCATCTTGTAGCATGAATGATAACTTCCTCCCTGAACAACAAAAAAACACTTTCGGCGCCAAACATCCACTGGGGCTAATGAGTTATACCAACTAAGTCTGAGCAAAGCTCAAACTTAGCAACAGGAACTGGCTTTGTCAACATATCAGCAGGATTATCATGAGTACTAATCTGCATACCTTCAGTTTACCTTGCTCAGCAATGTCTCAAACATAATGACATTTGACATCAATGTGCTTTGTTATCTCATGGAACATCTGATCCTTAGTGAGGTAAATGGCACTCTGACTGTCACAATACAAGTTAATGCAAGAATTATGTCCACAAAGTTCAGCATATAAACCTTTCAGCCAAACTGATTCTTTACATGCTTCTGCAATAGCCATGTATTCTGCTCCAGTGGTAGACTGGGCAACTACTGGTTGCAACGTTACCCTCCAACTCACGACACAACCACCAACTATGAATACATAACTCGTAAGAGGCTTCCTCTTGTCCAAATCACTGGAAGCAAAATCTGAATCCACATAACCAGCTAGTCCGTCACCAGTTCTTCTGAATTTCGAACAAGCATTGGAAGTGCAATGAAGGTACCTGAAAATCCACTGAACAACCTTCCAATGTTCTGAAGTAAATATGCCCTAGAGGCAATAATAAAGTTGTTATTTATATTTCCTTATATCATGATAAATGTTTATTATTCATGCTAGAATTGTATTAACCAGAAACTTAGTACATGTGTGAATACATAGACAAACAGAGTGTCCCTAGTATGCCTCTACTTGACTAGCTTGTTAACCAAAGATGGTTAAGTTTCCTAACCATAGACATGTGTTGTCATTTGATGAACGGGATCACATCATTAGAGAATGATGTGATGGACAAGACCCATCTGTTAGCTTAGCATTATGATCGTTTATTTTTATCGCTATTGCTTTCTTCATGACTTATACATATTCCTCTGACTATGAGATTATGCAACTCCCGAATACAGGAGGAACACTTAGTGTGCTATCAAACATCACAACATAACTGGGTGATTATAAAGATGCTCTACAGGTGTCTCCGATGGTGTTTGTTGAGTTGGCATAGATCGAGATTAGGATTTGTCACTCCGTGTATCGGAGAGGTATCTCTAGGCCCTCTCAATAATGCACATCACTATAAGCCTTGCAAGCAATGTGACTAATGAGTTAGTTACAGGATGATGCATTACGGAACGAGTAAAGAGACTTGCCAGTAGCGAGATTGAACTAGGTATGATGATACCGACGATTGAATCTCGGGCAAGTAACATACTGATGACAAAGGGAATAACGTATGGTGTTATGCGGTTTGACAGATAAAGATCTTCGTAGTATATGTAGGAGCCAATATGAGCATCCAGGTTCCGCTATTGGTTATTAACCGGAGATGTTTCTCGGTCATGTCTACATAGTTCTCGAACCCGTAGGGTCCGCACGCTTAACGTTCGATGACGATTTGTATTATGAGTTATGTGATTTGATGACTGAAGTTTGTTCGGAGTCCCGGATGAGATCATGAACATGACGAGGAGTCTCGAAATGGCCGAGACATAAAGAATGATATATTGGACAATGTTATTCGGAGACCGGAAGAGTTCCGAGAAGTACCAGGTAAAAACGGAGTGCCGGAGGGGTTACTGGAACCCCCCAGGGAAGTAATGGGACAACATGGGCCTTAAGGGAGAGAAAGGGCAATCCACGAGGAGGTGGCACCCCCTTGGGGAGTCCGAATAGGACTAGGGGAGGGGGCGCGACCCCCTTTCCCTCTCCCTTCCTTCTCCCCCTTCCACCAAGTGGAATCCTACTAGGACTTGGAGTCCTAGTAGGACTCCTCTCTCCTCACGCACCCTACAGGGGCCGGCCGGCCTCCCCCTCTCCTCCATTATATACGGAGGCAGGGGGCACCCTAGAACACACAAGATCAATTGTCTTAGCTGTGTGCGGTGCCCCCCCTCCACAATTCAACACCTCAGTCATATCGTTGTAGTGCTTAGGCAAAGCCCTGCGCCGGTAACATCATCATCACCGTCGCCACACCGTCGTGCCGATGGAACTCTCCCTCGTCCTCAAATGGATCAAGAGCTCGAGGGACATCATCATGATGAACGTGTGCTGAACACGGAGGTGCCGTACGTTTGGTACTTGGATTTGTTGGATCGTGAAGACGTTCGACTACATCAACCGCGTTACTAAACGCTTCCGCTTTCGGTGTACGAGGGTACGTGGACACACTCTCCCGTCTCATTGCTATGCATATCCTAGATAGATCTTGCGTGATCGTAGGATTTTTTTTGAAATACTGCATTCCCCAACATGTTCTTTACCAGGGTTAGCCATGTATCGACTGGCCAAACTCATTGCAAATGACAAAGCAGGCCTATAACACACCATGTCATACATTAAAGAACCAACAACACTGGAATATGGAACTCCTGTCATATACTGAAACTCTTCATCGTTAATAGGACAATGACAATATGATATTTTGAAATGAGGAGCAATGAGAGTGGTTGCTAATTTAGCATTATGCATGTTAAAACGATGAGGAACTTTCTTAATGTAATTCTGCTGACTAAGAAATAACAAACCAGAATTTCCGTCTCTCGTAAACTCCATACCTAGAATTTTTTAGCAGCACCAAGATCCTTCATCTCAAACTCACTACTTAACCGTGCTTTCAAAGTAGTGACCTCTTTCTTGCCCTTGGCAGCAATCAACATATCATAAACATATAGCAGCAATTATATAGGTGTCCCATCAACAAATTTAATGTAAACACCACTATCATATGCAGACCTCTTAAATCCATGTGCTATCATAAATGAATCAAACCTTTTATACCACTGTCTTGGAGACTATTTCAAATCATCACTAGTAGAAAATAGGTCTTTGGTCCTGGCCAGATCAGAGCATTAGTCTCGGTTGTGTTACGAACTGGGACTAATGGGAGCACGAGTCCCGGTTCGAGAGGCTAGGACATCGGCTGGGCCTTGGCAGGCATCCGTCCCGGTTCTGCTGGGTTTAGTCCCGGTTCCAGCCACCAACCGGGATTAAAGGGGTTTCCGCCCTTTAGTCCTGGTTGGTGTCTGGAACCGGGACTAAAGGGTAGGCCATTAGTCCCGGTTTTAGACACAAACTGGGACTAAAGTTTTGCCTATATATATTCACGGCCCGCATCTCCTTAGTTTTTTGGCCGTGGAAGGGTGGAGGTGTGGGCTACTCTGTTTTTTTGCCTACATATGCACATGAGGTGTTCGATGAAATTCCGGAGCCACACTTAATCTTTCTCCTCTGTTCTTCCTCCAAGCTCCATTTTCCCCAAGATTTTTCTAGGTTTGACGGTACACGGAGTATCCAAGTGTTCTAAAAAGGTTAGCAACTTAACCCTTGATACTTATCCAACGTATCTATAATTTTTGATTGTTCCATACTATTATATTATCTATTTTGGATGTTTTATATGCTATCTTATATTATTTTTGGGACTAACACCTAGAGCCTAGTGCTAGTTTCTATTTTCCTTGTTTTTGAGTTTGGCACAAAAGGAATATCAAATGGAGTCCCAACGGAATGAATCTTTCGCGATGATTTTTCTTGGACAAGAAGACACCTACGAGACTTGGAGTTGAAGTCAAGAAGACCCACGAGGCGACGCCAAGCCATAGGGGTGTGTCCCCGTGCGGTCCCCTCGGGAGTCCACCGATCTACTTCTTCGTCCAATAAATTAAGATATATTCCCAAACCCTCAGAGGGAGCCACGACAATACTTTTCCCTCGCCGCAACCTTCTGTTCCCATGAGATCCCATCTTGGGGCCTTTTCCTGCGATCTACGAGAGGGGGATTTGATCACGGGGGGCATCTACATCAACCCTATTGCCCCTCCTATTAAGTGTCAGTAGTTTACCTCAGAGCTACGGGTCCATAGCTAGTAGCTAGATGGCTTCTTCTCTCTCTTTGATCTTCAATACCATGTTCTCCTCGATGTTCTTGGAGTTCTATCCGATGTAATATTCTTTTCCGGCGTGTTTGTCGAGATCCAATGAATTGTGTATTTATGATCATATTATCTATGAATATTATTTGAATCCCCTTTGAATTTTTATATGCATGATTTGATATCTTTGTGTTTCTCTTTGAATTATCGGTTTGGTTTGGCCAACTAGATTGGTATTTCTTGCAATGGGAGAGGTGCTTAGTTTTGGGTTCAATCTTGCGGTGTCCTCACCCAGTGACATAGTAGGGGTAGCGAGGCACGTATTGTATTGTTGCCATCAAGGATAAAAAGATGGAGTTTTCATCATATTGCTTGAGTTTATCCCTCTACATCATGTCATCTTACTTAAGGCGTTACTCCGTTCTTTATGAACTTAATACTCTATATCCATGCTGGATAGCGGTCGATGTGTGGAGTAATAGTAGTAGATGCAGAATCGTTTCGGTCTACTTGACACGGACGTGATGCCTATATGCATAATCATTGCCTTGGATATCATCATAACTTTGCGCTTTTCTATCAATTGCTCGACAGTAATTTGTTAACCCACTGTATTATTTGCTTTCAAGAGAGAAGCCTCTAGTGAAACCTATGGCCCCCAGGTCTATTTTCCATCATATATTTTCAAATTTATAAACCAAAAATACCTTGCTGCAATTTATTTAATTTTATTTTGTTTTACGTTTTGGCAATCTTATATACCTATCTCTATCAGATCTCACCTTTGCAATTGATCGTGAAGGGATTGACAACCCATTTATCGCATTGGGTGTAAGTGTTTGATTGTTTGTGCAGGTGCATAGATTGGGGATTGGCTTGTACCTCCTACCAGATTGATACCTTGGTTCTCTAACTGAGGGACTTTGCTGCATCACCCTTTCCTATTCAAGGGAAAAACCAATGCAAGCTCAAGAAGTAGTAGGAAGAATTTCTAGCGCTGTTGCCGGGGAGGTCTACATCAAGCCTACCAAGTACCTATCATAAACTCTCATATCTTGCATTACATTATTAACCATTTGCCTCTCGTTTTCCTCTCCCCCACTTCTAAAACGATTTTATGAAAATACAAAAAGATTTGCCTTTTTATTCGCCCTTCTTTCGTTCTTCTTTTCATTTGCCCTTATGCCTTACTTGGTTTGTTTGCTCGTTTGCTTGGCATAATTGTGTATTTTATTGAAAAACAATAAGCAAAGAGTCTGTGGACCCTCATCCACTTTCTAATCTTTTTAAGAGATCCAATTATGATGAACCTATTTCTAGTGAGTTGACTGCACTAGATTATCTTTATGAAGTTTTGCTTGAAATTCGTGAATCTAAAAATTGTGATGAAGTGTTAAAAGAAGAAATTTATGAAGTGATTCACAATAGCTCCTTGGATGAAAAGCATGATTGCAATGATGTTATTATAAATTCTATTAATGTCAATTATGCTAATAATATGGAAAACCCTAAGCTTGGGTATGCTAGTTTTGTTATGTCCACTAATTGTAATGATCATGATTAGGGTGATAATGCTTCTTATGATCTTGAAAATTCATTTAAGCCTCATGATGAATATGTTTGCTATAGTATTGAAAGTGGGTTTGGAAGATTGTCAACTTTAGGAAATAATGATCCCACTACTTTGGAGTTTGATCAATCTTATGATCTTTTCGATAAAAAGTGGGCTTGGAGAAGCAATGACTTTATTTTATGTTAATCCCACTATTTTGGAAGAGTGTCCACTTTGCATGCATGTGGATCATTAAGAGGATATTTTATGTGATAGCTATATTGTTGATTATGATCCGACATGTAATTATTATGAGAGAGGAAAATATGGTTGTAGTTTTCATGTTACTAAATTACCTCTCGTTATGTTGAGATTGCTATTGTTTCTTTCTTCTTCTTCTTTGCATATGCTAGTTTTTGCTTGCCTTGATAATATGTTTGCCGATAAAATGCCTATGCATAGGAAGTATGTTAGACTTAGATATGTTTTTCACGTGCTTCATGATGCTCTCTTCGTGTCTCAATTGCTATCTTTCATGTGAGCATCATTGAAATTATCAACACCTAGCTAAAAGGCTTTAAAGAAAAGCGCTTGTTGGGAGACAACCCAATATTTTTATTTTATGTTTATATAAAAATACACATTATTACCTCTGTAGTAATTGTGTTTTGGTGTTTAAATTAGTGTTCGTGCCAAGTAAGACCTTTGGGATGGCTTACGGTGATAGTTGATTTGATCTTGCTGAAAAACAAAAACTTTTGCGTCCAGTCACAGAATTGTTTAAATTCACTGGAGAGTGGAAAAACCCTGATTTTTTTTACACAAGATTGATATACAACTTGCCTCTGTTTTCCAAATGTTTCAGAAGTTTTGGAGTTACATAAGTATTAGAACAATTCAGATCTTCGCAGACTCTTCCGTTTTTGACAGATTCTCTTTTCTGTGTGTTGTTTGCTTATTTTGATGAATCTATGGGTAGTATCGGGGGGTATGAACCATGGAGAAGTTGGAATACAGTATATATTACACCAATATAAATAAATAATGATTTCACAACAGTACCAAAAGTGGTTATTGATGTCGCTTGAAGCTACGTCGGTATTTCCCCAAAGAGGAAGGGATGATGCAGCACAGCGGCGGTAGGTATTTCCCTTAGATATGAAACCAAGTTTACCGAACCAGTAGGAGAACCAAGCAACACAACGTAAACAACCCCTGCACACAAATAACAACCACTCACAACCCGACGTGTTAAAGGGGTTGTCAATCCCTTACGGGTAACGGCGCCAGAAGCGGTGCACGGACAGGATAAAGTTTTGTAGTAAATTGATAGATCGAACGCCAAATAAAATAAATAAACAAAAATCACAGCAAGGTATTTTTGTATTTTTAGTTTAATAGATCTGAAAATAAATGCAAGAGAAAAGTAGATCGCAAAGGCAAATATATGAGAAAGAAGACCCGGGGGCCGTAGGTTTCACTAGTGGCTTCTCTCAAGAAAAATAGCAAATGGCGGGTAAACAAATTACTGTTGGGCAATTGATAGAACTTCAAATAATCATGACAATATCCAGGCAATGATCATTATATAGGCATCACGTCCAAGATTAGTACACCGACTCCTGCCTGCATCTACTACTATTACTCCACACATCGACCGCTATCCAGCATGCATCCAGGGTATTAAGTTCATGGAGAAACAGAGTAATGCAATAAGAATGATGACACGCTGTAGACAAGATCTATCTATGTAGAGATATACCCCATCGTTTTATCCTTAGTAGCAACGATACATATGTGACGTTTCCCTTTCTGTCACTGGGATCAAGCACCGTAAGATCGAACCCACTACAAAGCACCTCGTCCCATTGCAAGATAAATAGATCAAGTTGGCCAAACAAAACCCAAATATCAGAGAAGAAATACGAGGCTATAAGAAATCATGCATATAAGAGATCAAAGAAACTTAAATAACTTTCATGGATATAAAAATATATAACTGATCATAAACTCAAAGTTCATCAGATCACAACAAACACATCGCAAAAAGAATTACATCATATGGATCTCCAAGAGACCATTGTATTGAGAAACCAGCGAGAGAGAGAGAAAGCCATCTAGCTACTAACTACGGACCCGAAGGTCTACAAAGAACTACTCACGCATCATCGGAGAGGCACCAATGGAGGTGGTGAACCCCATCTGAGATGGTGTCTAGATTGGATCTGGTGGTTCTGGACTCTGCGGTGGCTGGATGAATATTCCGTCAACGTGCCTAGGTTTTTTGGAATATTGGGGTATTTATAGAGCAAAGAGGCGGTCCGGGGGTACCCGAGGTGGGCACAACCCACCATGCGCGCCTAGGCCTCCTCGCGCGCCCTGGTGGGTTGTGCCCCCCTCAGGGAACCCCCCAGGCGCAGCTAGGGCCCATTGTGTTCCTTCTGGCCCATAAAAATTCTCCGTAAAGTTTCGAGGCATTTGGACTCCATCTTATATTGATTTTCTGCGATGTAAAAAACATGGAAAAATCAACAACTGGCACTTGGCACTATGTCAATAGGTTAGTACCAAAAAATGATATAAAATGGCTATTAATTATTGTAAAACATTCAAGATTGATAATATAACAACATGGAAAAATAAAAAATTATAGATACGTTGGAGACGTATCAGCATCTCCAAGCTTAATTCCTACTCGTCCTTAAGGATGGCAATGGGCTGGGTTTGGATCGGGTTGAACAATCTCAAATCCATATCCATGTCCATGAAGACAGTCTTTGCCCGCCCATGAAAAAATCCATGGGTGAAAAATTGTGTCCATGTCCAAATCCGATGGATATCCATTGGGTCCTCTCGAGACATATAAATAAGACATAACACAATATTAACATAAACTCTTCCATTCTTCACCTCGTGGTAGGCTAGGCTTCACTTATGGTAAATCAACATCCACTAACAACCTAAGATCATTTAGTATTTTTCTAACAGACGAGAATGACGAGTCATTTAAGAAGGAGGTAAAAATAAGGGAAGGGTGTTGGAGTATGTTACAGAGGGGGTTGAATGTCAACTAAAAAAAGTTACGATGGGGATTGTGTAATTTCGTATGCATGTTTTAGATAAAAAAATTGTTAAATTGCTGTGGGACATACGACCGTGGGGCAGGGATAGCAGATTTCCCCCCATTAAGTCATACTATCGGTTCGGGTTTGGGTATATCCATGGGTACAAGATTATATCCATGCCCTATCCACGAACAATCGGGTCGGGTTTGGGCGCCGCCCATGGACACAAAAGCATATCCAAACCCTATCCATTCGGATCGGATATCCATGGATATCCATGTCCATGGATAAAATTTCTATCCTTACTCGTCCTCGAGTAGGTAAGTGATAAAAACAGAATTTTTTATGTGGAATGCTGCCTAACATGTCATATTATATTTGTTTCCTTTATAGCATGGACATTTGGACTCTTACTTGTTCAAAGCAATAGTCTAGTTTTGAGATGATAATTTAGATACTCAAGTATATCAACAAGCAACCATGTCTTTCAAAATATCAATGCTAAAATAAGTTATCCCTAGCCCATCATGCTCAAACATTGATCCATTCATGAAACACACTCGAATATTAGCTACACCCAATACTTAAGTACGATCATATTGCCTCCTAGTTGGTGCTTTTATAAGAGAGGATGGAGACTCAAAATAAAAATTGCATAAAGTAAAAGAAAGGCCCTTCGCTGAGGGAAGTAGGGATTTGTAGAGGTGCCAGAGCTCAAAGCAAAAAACTTAGAGATAAAAACATTTTGGGAGGTGTATCCATCCCACCAACGAAAACGACTTAGAGTTCCCAACACTTTCAGTGCTAGATATATCATAGGCGGTTCCCGAACAAAAAATAAAGTTTATTCCTTTTTCCACCATACTTTCACTTTCCATGGCTAGCTGTATCCATGGTTGCCCTCCATACCAACACTTCCCAAGGAATTTATTATTTGACAACATAAAGTAAATTTATTTATTTTTTGCATTTCGGGACTGGGCATCCCTAATACCTTTGCCTTACTCTTGTGCAATGACAAGAGAATAAACACTCATCTTGAGAACAACACATCTAGCATGGAAAATATTAGCCACCCCTCACCGCTCCGCGAGCGAAAAAACACACAAAAGAGAAGTTTATTTTGAAAATTAGAGATGGCACATACAAATTTTCTTAGAATGGCAAAAGAATACCGCATATAGGTAGATATAGTGGACTCATGTGGCAAAACTGGTTTAAGGGTTTTTGGATGCACAAGTAGAGATCATACTTAGTGCAAAATGAAGGCTAGCAAAAGATTGAGAAGCGACCAACCAAGAAACGAATAATATCATAAGCAAGCATTAAGCATAAATAACACCGAATAATGCACCACAAGTAGGATAAAATTTCATTGCATGACTATTGACTTTCGTACTTGCATAGGGAATCACAAACCTTAACACCAGTATTCTTACTAAGGCATAATTACTCACCAATATGACTCACATATCGCATCATCATATCTCAAAACTATTACTAGGAATCAAGTTTATTTTGTCCAATGATCTTCATTAAAGTTTTTATTATATCCTTCTTGGATATCTATCACTTTGGGACTAATTTTCGTGTGTTGCTTTTGACAAGCTCCAACAAATATAAGTGAAGATCATGAACATAATTTTTTATTTCTCTCAAATTAATTTAAGTGAAGCAAGAGAAAATTTCTTGAAAATTTTACTAACTCTCAAATAAATATAAGTGAAGCAAGGGAGCATTTCTTCAAAAATACTAAAGCACACCATGCTCAAAAAGATATAAGTGAAGCACTAGAGCAAGTCCATAGCTCATAAAAATTTAAGTGAAGCATAGAGAGCAATTCTAACAAGTCATGACATAATTTTGGCTCTCTCAAATAGGTATGTCCAGAAAGGATTTATGACATAAAACACAAAATAAAACAAGAAAAGATTCATATCATACAAGACGTTCCAAGCAAAACACATATCATGTGACGAATAAAAATATAGTTTCGAGTAAAATACCGATGGTCGTTAGAAGAGAGAGGGGATGCCACTCGGGGGCATCCCCAAGCTTAGTTGGTTGCTCTTTTTGGATAATAGCTTGGGATGCCGGGGCATCCCCAAGCTTAGGCTCTTCTATCCTTCGTTCATCTATCGTAAGATAACCCAAAACTTGAAAACTTCAATCACACAAACTCAACAAAACCTCCGTGAGATCCGTTAGTGTAAGAAAACAAACCACTACTATAAGTACTGTATCAAACCAATTCATATTTTTTTGTATTATATCTAATGTATTCCAACTTTCTATGGCAAAAACTCATCCAAGAAAACCATAGAGCCATCAAAATAAGCACACAACACAAAGAAAACAGAATCTGTCAAAACAGAACAGTCTGTAGCAATCTGACTTAGATGAAAACTTCTGGAACTCCAAAAATTCTGAAAAATAGGACGACCTGAGAAATTTGTATATTAATCTTCTGCAAAAAGTATGAGGGCAAAATCACTTTCTAATAAAAACTAGAATTATTTTCGTGAGCGCAAAGTTTCTGTCTTTTTCAGCAAGATCAAACAACTATCACCCAAGAAGATCCTATCGGTTCTACTTGGCACAAACACTAATTAAAACCCAAAAAACACAATCATAACAGCAACATAATTGTGATAACACTCAAGAACATAAAGCAAAAAGCAAAACTAAATTTTATTCATTGGGTTGCCTCCCAACAAGCGCTATCGTTTTACGCCCTTAGCTAGGCATAAGGCAAGGATCTAAATTTTGTCATCTTTATTCTTAACTTTCTTAGAGGTATTTCCATCATGGGGTTTTGTGAACACAACATAAAACATATTATCCACGGAGACCTTAGTGTTCCTAAGTTGGTGTTCATCATAACCTTTTTGATTCCCCGCAACAATCCAAGAATAATGTTGATTAACATTATTGAAACATGTTGGATTATATCTAAAAAGGGGACTTCCTTCTTAAGATTCTCATCAAAGATTTTATTATCCCCAAGCAAATGTCTCAAAGCATAGTCACTATTGTAAAGAATTTCATCTATCATAGGTTTTTCATGATTCATACCATAAAAGTCAAATATTTCTCTAGCTTCGCGTATTATGTAGTCAAACTCATTCATAAGAACGAGAGTGGCCAACTTTTTAGCCCTAGGATTCTTTATATCGGGGAGCTAAAAAAACAATCTTTGCAAAGTAGGATGGGTACGAATAAATTTACTTTCAAGTTTCAGAACTAGTGCTGAAATAGCATCCGCATAAGATCTAGTAGTTTCAAGTATAGGAGCATCATCAAGACTCAAATTTCCCACACAATTGAAAAATTCTTGGAAACATTCTTTTCCCATAACGTTCCCTTTCCCCAAGATAAAAGTTTTAGCATCCAGATTGCCCGTACATCCTATCTTAGGAGTTAAGGCCATCATCTGTTGGTGCCATACCGAAATCGCTCGTGATTGCAAAGAACAGATCTGACGAATAAAAGGCGAACGGAAAAGAGAGGCGAATAAAACGGTAAATTTTTGTGAAGTGGGGGAGAGGAAAATGAGAGGCAAATGGCAAATAATGTAAATTGTGGGGAGATAAGATTTGTGATTAGGAACCTGGTATATGTTGAAGATCCTCCCCGGCAACAGCGCTAGAAATTCCTTTTGATGTCGCTTGAAGCTAGTCTGTATTTCCCCAAAGAGGAAGGGATGATGCAGCACAAGGGCGGTAGGTATTTCTCTCAGATATGAAACCAAGGTTATCGAACCAGTAGGAGAACCAAGCAACACAACGTAAATAGCCCCTGCACACAAATAACAACCACTTGCAACCCGACGTGTTAAAGGGGTTGTCAATCCCTTTCGGGTAACGGCGCCAGAAGTGGTCCGCAGACGGGATAAAGTTTTGTAGTAAATTGATATATCGAACGCCAAATAAAATAAAGAAAGAAAAATCGCAGCAAGGTATTTTTGTATTTTTAGATTAATAGATCTGAAAATAAATGCAAGAGAAAAGTAGATCGCAAAGGCAAATATATGAGAAAGAAGACCCGGGGGCCGTAGGTTTCACTAGTGGCTTCTCTCGAGAAAAATGGCAAACGGTGGGTAAACAAATTACTGTTGGGCAATTGATAGAACTTCAAATAATCATGACGATATCCAGGCAATGATCATTATATAGGTATCACGTCCAAGATTAGTAGACCGACTCCTGCTTGCATCTACTACTATTACTCCACAGATCGACCGCTATTCAGCATGCATCTTGTGTATTAAGTTCATGGAGAAATGGAGTAATGCAATAAGAACGATGACATGATGCAGACAATATCTATCTATGTAGAGATAGACCCCATCGTTTTATCCTTAGTAGCAACGATACATACTTGTCGTTTCCCTTTTTGTCACTCAGATCAAGCACCGTAAGATCGAACCCACTACAAAGCACCTCTTCCCATTGCAAGATAAATAGATCAAGTTGGCCAAACAAAACCCAAATATCGGAGAAGAAATACGAGGCTATAAGTAATCGTGCATATAAGAGATCAAAGAAACTCAAATAACTTTCATGGATACAAAAAGATATAACTGATCATAAACTCAAAGTTCATCAGATCCCAACAAACACACCGCGACACTACTAGGAAAAGGCCTACTAATGGCGCACCTAATTTGGCCATTAATGGCGCATTAGCGGTGCGCCATTAGTGCCACGCCATTAGTATATTTTACTAATGGCACACCTGGGATGCGCCATTAGTATATACAATAGTGCGCCATTAGTATGCCTCCCAGGGGGCCATGTATACCCAGGTGCTTTGGCATACTAATGGCGCACAACAATAGGATGCGCCATTAGTAACTTCGGCATACTAATGGCGCATTGTTTAATGATGCACCATTAGTATCCTTTGGCATACTAATGGCGCACTATGATGTGATGCGCCATTAGTATGAATATTAGGTTTTTTTATTTTTTTATTTTCTGTTTTTTGCACAGGTTACAAAATGTATAATTGGACAAAATATAGACAGCACACATCAACAACAGATTCATCGAATAAAATAGAAGATTAGTCTCTGAATACAATTCATCATTTTAGTCTCCGAATACAATTCATCATATTAGTCTCCGAATTGAAAAGACCGAACAAAGATAGAACATTATATTACAAGTCTCGAGACCGCGAGTTTGTCTTCACATTACAAGTCGATATCGATCATCTAAACTACCATCACATAGAAGAGAGCTGCAGTCATCACGATGAGCATCATCACGATGAAACTCGTCTTCATCCGGTTCCTCCAACGCTCCCTCCCCTCTCCCGCTAGATAGCGGGCATATCTAGATTCGACCTCGGCCCTAGTGGTGTACCCTTTGTAACTGTTACCGCTGAATCAGTGAACCTGTCTCCGACACTCCTCCCAGTCGTTGTAGACTCCGGGAACCTTACCCTTGTACACGACATACCACGGCATCGCTATGCAGTAGCCAAACGAAATGCTAGTACCAATTCATAGACAATACATAAGCAACATATAAGTATGCAACAGAACGATCGAAAGAGAAAAGCAAAACATTAATAGCATCGATTACATCTAAGTTGAACGACTCTCGAAACCAAAGAGACATACTACAAGTTCATTAAAGTTTAATTACAACATGAGCCAATCGATGTTTCAGAACTAGACACAGCATCACTGTTTTCGACTCGACTCAAGGGACCGGAGCGTGGATGAAGCCGCCGTTTATCGTGGGAGTCATGAAACAACGGGCGTTGTCAGCCTGCATTTGTAGGATTGTGTCGATGTCACTGTTGGACGGTTGATTTCTGAGGTAGAACTGCCCCGAGGTACGAAGGACATCTTGATGGATGATTTCCGCAAACTCCGACTGGATGCGAAAGAATTCTTGTCTGATGTCCGCGTCCTGGATTGCCGACACGCTCGCGGCCCAATCTTTGAGTCTACTCGGTAGCAGAAGTTAATGATGGTCCCTTATGATCGCCCGCATGTGATGGATGGCGTAGTAGGCACCCTTCTGACCGCCAGTTGGCTGCTTGACGCAGCAGAACATCGTATTGTGGGAGAACACGTGCTTGCCGTACTTACGAATAGGCCTGGTGAAGGTGCCTCCAGATTTGACGTAGCCGGGGAGAACATCATCAAGAACCTTCTTGACATTTGTGTAGTCTACATTCGACTGACGGTCCGGGTCGAAATATGTGGCCATGGAATATTTGGGGCTTAGGAGGATGAGCGTGCAACGTGTGTCACTGCAGAAAACACGGAATGTTAAAAGAAAAACAATCGAAATCTAAGAATTCATATGTTACGGGGCGGTTGAGGTGAGGACTTACTCGGGAAAGCAAGGCATGAGGAAGTTATCCTTATCTTGGTTTGCTAGAATGACGCCTTCGAGGTAAGAACTCGCGACTTGCCGGTCCCCAGCGCTGCCCAAGATCTTGGCACGCATGTAGAAGGGGTCGACTATCACGATGTCCGGGGTCTTGTCGCGAATGATCTGCATCTCCATACTCAGCGAAAATAGCCGAACGAAGGTGTAGTGCAGCGGATGAAGGTTCAACATAGCGTGGATGTCATCAAACCGTAGGACGATCGTACCCCTGATGGAGTTATACACAAAGCCCTTGCCCTCTGGCACCTTGGCCACGAAAACCAGGTATGCCACATCCTTCTCTCCGAGACGCCGCTTCTCCAAAGAAAGAACACTGTCATGCAGACTCCGCATAGCACCGGTTGCAGCATCGAGCATATTTCTCGGTAGCATCGGCCTACCCGCCACATGCACCCTCCTCGAGATATCCTCAGGTGCAGGTGGCCCGTCCTGAGCACGGATCGTACTCGGTGCCGGCTGGCCCACACCCTTGTTAGTCTTTCTTTTGCGTGCCTTCTTCTTCTCCTGTAATGGGACCGAGTTCTGCTCACAGACCGCCTTCTTGAGTGTGTTGGGGCTGATAATATTTCGCACCTCGCCTATCTGAGGCTCGGTGAAGTCGGCAGCTGGAGGCGTCTCCTGAGAGCTGAACGCTAGACGACGCCTGTTGCAACTTGGCTTCTCCGCGGTACCAGCTAGATCGCGCATGTCTTTTGTTGGGTTGGGTTCTTGAGAAGGAGGCCCCATGAAGTCGCCACCGTACCCATGATCGGCAAAGTACTGATCGACATTGGCAAATGTATCGTCGTCGTCGTCGTTCTGATCCTGTGCCATATGCATGTTTGGATCCAGTGGCATAGGGATGTCCGGCACCGTTGCGGCGGTCTTGCCATGGGGCCGACTTGGCGCCGACACGACTGGCGGTGTTGTCTTTGGGGTGGTGTCCCTCGCCCCCAAACGAATCTGACTCTTCGGCCAAAGCAGGGGCCAGCTCAGGCAGGCGCTGAGGGTCATCACATCATCATCGTCGGCCCCGACGGGTCGAATCGGAGGTAACAACTCGTCGCAGCCTGGCAGCACCCGAACCAGTTGAACCCTAAACAAGTTGGGTGGCATCTGGGTACCGTGGAACAAGGGGTTGCCCGGTTGAACGATTTTGCCCTTGGCGACATCGACCAACTCGTTGTTCACGAAGTGCAGGAGAGTGCACGAAACGTCGGCGGCGCCCTGTGAAAACATGTAGGGCGTCAGGGATGCCCAGTCAAAGGCAAGGAGATGAAGTCCTTGGCCGAGAGAGGCTTAATTAGTTACCGTGATGATGGCGTCGAGCTCGGCTAATGTCGAGGCACCGCCAATGGCGGGCGTGCAGTTGACGGAGGGGCCGCTTGCTGCATAGGTGCCGGCCGGCGTACACCCGGGTGCATTAAGCTCCCGTGCCGGCGTCGGAGACACCAATGCCGCCTCCGTCGGAGACACCAATGGCCCCGCCATCACGTTCTGCGAGTTGCTGGCCGTGAAGCTAGGAATCGGGGGCGGCCCCTGTTGGCCGCCCGCAATCCACGCACTAATCCCCTAGATCAAGGTAGGCACAATGGCGGTGATCGTCCTTCCGAGTTGTTGTTCCACTTGCTCTTGGACCATCTCCGGAATCCGCACCACCTGTGCCCTGAGTTCTTGAACCTCGCGCGCCTGGCTTTCCGACCTGGTCTTTTTCTCCTTTCGCCCACCAGTGTTATAGTATGACGACCATTTTGTCGACAAGCCTTTGCCGGCCACACGACCAGCTGACGTCGGCTTACTGAGCTTATCCTTGTTCTTCATTACATTCAACGCCCTATTTAGAGTGGTGTCCCAAGGGTTGCTCTTAGTCGACCCCGCGCTACTGCTTTCAGTCGCCTGTGGAAGGAATGTGAACCATTTAGAAATTTGGCTTCATTAATTAGAATGCAACCATATGAAGCTAATTACGCGGGGGTGTATTCCTTACCAGAACAAGCTCAAGCTCCCTGGTCTTCGGATCCGTGGTAAGCTCCTTTGTTTTTGGGTCCTTCTTGTACCGAGCCCTGACAAAGTTCCTGGTCTGCTTGTCACCGTATTTATCAAAGAGGGGCGGTAGGCCTTGCTCGGCACAGTCCGCCTCCTCCTTGTCCCATATAGGCTCCGCCACTCTGTAACCGCCGGGACCGAGTGTGTGTTCCCCTAAGTTCAGCTCCCGCATTTCTTTCCCCCACTTACTTGATTCGGAGCTTGCGGTGCTCGAGCAATTGATCTTGAAGTCGTTGTAGTCATCTTCGGTGATCGAAGGATTTTTCTCCTTGATCTTCTCATAACTCTCACCTTTCTCGATCATTTTCTTCACATTGCTTTTCCAAGTAGACAGGGCCGTGCTCATCTTCGTGAGGGCAGCATTGTTCACTTTATTCCCTTTGAGGCTTGCGTTTTAAAATTCAGCGAGGAACTTGTATCGTTTGTGCAGCTTCGTGAAGAGGAGGTTGCGCAAATTCCCTCGGTCAAGATGCCTGAGGTTCTCGGTGTTGATCGAGATGGTGCTCCGAAGAATGCACCCGAGCTGAAGCGAGTACCCCTTGACTATTCATTCGGGCGCCATTGGATTCCCGTTGGAGTCCACTTCAGTAACTTCCTCCTTGAGGGTGCGGAGCACGGTCGGGCGCCGGTCCTTCCATTGCCTCTTCGGTTGGCTGCCATCTGTGCATGCGCCGCCATCACCAGTGGTGGCATCCTCAGCGGCACCATCAGTGGTGGCATCAGTGGGGTCATCCTCGGCGGTACCATCAGCGGTCTCAGGATCGGTGGGGAAGGCGGCGGCCTCATACAAGTGAGGTTGTTCCTCCATCTCCTGGGACAGCTCCCAGAATGCCTTGACGCCCGAACCCCCGGCCTCATCGTTGTTGGCCATGTTTCTCTCTAAATAGGAACAAAGTTTGGTCAAAAAGTTGGTTATTGTCAAGGAACAAGATCTCTAAGTTGACCAAATAACCTAATTCTCGAGGAATGTCGCCAAAAAGTTGGTTATTGTCAAGGAACAATTGAGAGATGTTTGTCTAGAAAGTTGGTTGCTGCAAAGATACAAGGTTGTGAGTTTGGTCAAATTGCCTATGATGTTTGTGATATTGCCTTGGATCTTGAAGGCACTGTTGCATGATGCCTTCCTAACCCCCTTCTTCTTGTCTCCTCTCACTATCTCTCTCACACACATGGCAAGCAAGGGTGTCTGAGTGTGTGAAAAAAAATACTAAACTAATCCAACCACTAAAGCAAATTAATTTTTATTTCGGTTGAGAATCGGGCACCTTCTAGGTCAAGAAAATTGGGCATGACCTTTGCTAATTTTCTTGACCTAGGAGTGCCCCATTTCTCAACCGAAACGGAAATTAATCAACGTTTCAGGAGAAAGGGGTTATTTTAGAAGATCACAAGTAGCAGCAGCATCACTTGACAAAATCACAACTAGCAGCAGCAACTCGCAGATAGCAGCAGCAACATCACTTGACAAGTTTCAGACCACATAAATAGCACAAGTGACATGAAAATTCACTTGTAGTGTACTGATAGCACAAGTGACATGAAAATTCCTTTTACTGTCAAAAAACTACTAATAGCACAAGTGACATGAAAATTCAGGAGTAGGAGATCACAAACTGTCAATAAAAATGATGTACTGCTGCTTTCAGTTAATTCAAATTAGCTAAAACCTTTTACTGTCAAATAGTGCTAATGTTTACTCTATGAAATAAACTACTCCTCCTCTCTTCTCTTCTTCAGTTAATTAGGAATAGTTTTAGAGGTAACTAACTGAAACTATTTATCATGTTGACAACAGTAGCATGTGGACCTATCATGGTGATTTCATATCAAAATAGAGGAGTACTCCTATTCATTTGGAGAACTCATACAACAATTGTTATGCATCAAACTTGGGATCAACAGTAGCATGTGGCCTTATCATTCTGGTTTTTGGATGATTTAGTTAATCAAATTCCTCAATTGAGGAACACCTGGACTTGTCATTCCGGTCTTGGGATGCCACTAAAAATGCCACTTGCAAATCCAGAAACAGAACTGAATTGTTTTCTTTATTTTTATACCAACTATGGGAAGCACATAATACCAATGCTTACAGAAAAGAAATCTGTGTGCTCAACAAAACTTAGGCATTGATCCTATAACTCATCGTGCCAGAGAGAGAGAGGGGGGGTCTGACCTGCTGCTGTGCGTCCGAGGCACGGTGCGTGGGAGGTTTGCCGGTGATGGATGTCGCCTACCTGCCGGTGACGGATGCCGCCTGCCTAGATGCAAATGGGGGTTGAGTGAGTCACAACAGGCCAGGGAGAGAGAGAGAGGCTTACTGACCTGCTGCTGTCCGGCGGCGGCTGGTCCAGATCCAGGAGCCTCTGTGGCCGAGCGGGATGGGGCGCGGGGAGGATGCCGGGGAGTGGGCCGCGGGGAGGATGTCGGGGACGAGGTCCGGGTGGTGGTGGTGCTCCGACGATGGTGGTGTGGACGGGGCGGCGTCCGGGCGGCGGGGTCGCGTCGAGGCGGCGGGGCAGCGGCGTCGGGGCGGGGTCGAGGCGGCGTCGGGGCGGCGGGGCAGCGTCGTCGGGAGAGGAGAGGGGAAGGGGATCGAGGGCGAGGGCGAGGGAGAGAGAGGGGATAGGGAGGGGCCGGCCGGGGAGGGAATATGGATGGGGCCGGGCACAATACTAATGGCGCACCACCCCTCGGTGCGCCATTAGTATTTTTTTTCTTATAGCAATGGCACAATACTAATGGCGCACCACCCCTCGGTGCGCCATAAGTACATCCATACTAATGGCGCACCTCACCGTGGTACGCCATTAGTATTTTTTTATAAGACAGTAATAATTTTTTAAACTAGTTTAAATCATAACAGTAATATTTTTTATAAGACAGTAACAGTAATATTTTTTTATAAGACAGTAATAATTTTTTTTAAATATAATCAAACAGTAATGCCGGTGGAGCGGGGGAGGGTGCGCGGGGTGCGGGGGGTCGGCGGCGGCGGTTGAGTAGGGGAGGGGTGCGGGGGGTCGGCGGCGGCGGTTGAGTAGGGGAGGGGTGCGGGGGGTCGGCGGCGGCGGTTGAGTAGGGAATCGAGGGTGCGGGGGGTCGGCGGCAGCGGCCGGTGGACCGGGGGGTGCTCGGCAGCGAGGGGGACTGGATCTGGCGAGGTGGGATAGCGATCGAGATGGAGGGGGATCGAGATCGAGTGTCCATGAAATTTAAAAATATTCATGATAGTTCAAAAAGTGCCCATGAAATACAATCGAGAAATGAAGGCTACGATTTAAATACAATCGATCTTAGCTAGCTATCTGTTCACAATCTTCTTGCCCTTCTTTTTCGCAAATGGAGTTCTTCTGTGGAACGGACGCCCTTTAGGTAGGGTGGTCCTGCTTCTTCTTGTGGTGTATGCTGCTACTTCATCATCGTCGTCATGTTCGATCCTCGGGTCACCATACTTGTCGAAGTCTTGCTCATTGGCTACTCCATCCATTCCGATGATCTTCCTTTTGCCTCTCCTCACGACAACACGACTGGTCTTTGACGGGTCGGTAATGAAGAAGCATTGGTCCACTTGGGAAGCCAGTACCCATGGCTCATTTTTCGCGGTGATGTTTGCGCCCGCGGTCTTGGATTTGGCTTCGGGTATAACCATGGTGGTGAAATACCGGTCTTCTTTTAGGACGCTCTTGGCCCATCTGACACGGAACATCGGGACCTTCTCTCCAGCGCAGCTCAGCTCCCAGATCTCCTCGATCCTTCCGTAGTATCTGTCCTTGTCGTTACCGGTGTAGGATTCCATCGTTACCCCGGAGTTCTGATAACCATAGCTCTTCATGTCCTTGGCCTCGGTGTAGAATGTGTAGCCGTTGATATCATACGCCTCATAGGTCATCAGGTTGTGCTCGGCGCCCTGTGACAAGGCGAATATGAGTTGTTCTTCCGTGGAAGAATCCTCATGTAAAGGGTACGACAGAAGCTTCTGCTTGAACCAACGCGTGAAACATGAGTTGTGCTCTTTGAGTATATCTCGGTCCGTCCTCTGTTGGCCTCGGTCATTGTACGTCTTCTTAATAAAGGTTTTGTGCTCTACCACCCAAGGATCGACCACGTCTATGTGTTGTAGCGCGACTAGGTTTGCTCTTTCAAAGTTGGCGAGTCGACCCTCGAAGTCGACATGCATTTCGCGACGACCCTCACGGTGACCCCATCCAGCGAGCCTGTCGAGGTGCCTGTTGATGGGCAGACCAACGGGGTTCTCGATGCCTAGATAATTCGTGCAGTAGGAGATGCACTCTTCGGTCAGAAAGCCCCTGGCTATGCTTCCCTCTGGACGTGACATGTTGCGAACGTATCCTTTGATGACACCATTCATCCTTTCGAACGACATCATGCTGTGCAGGAACGTCGGCCCGAGTTGGATGATATCGTCCACGATATGGACCAGCAGATGCACCATAACGTCGAAGAATGCGGGCGGGAAGTACATCTCAAGCTCGCATAGTATCACCACGATCTCTTCCTGTAGCCTTCTGAGTTGCCTCACGCCAACAGACTTCCGAGAGATGACGTCGAAAAAGTTGCATAGGCCAAATAGGGTTTCATGGACGTGCGCGTCCATGATCCCACGGATTGCAACTGGAAGTATCTGCGTCATCAGCAGGTGACAGTCGTGAGACTTCATCCCGCTGAACTTCTGCTTCGCTGGGTCTAGGTATCTGCTTATCTTCCCCGCGTAACCGTAAGGAAGTTTTACTCCTACGAGGCAGGTGAAAAACTGCTCGATCTCCTCCTGACTTAGAGTGAAGCACACGGGAGGGTAGTCATTTCCGGTCTTCTTGGCCTTCTTGCCTTTGCGACGACTTTCTGTGTCCTGCTTCGCCTCATCATCATCATCATCATCATGATCATCATATATAGTGTGAAGCTCCTGCCTGATGCCCATTGATTTCAAGTTTGCCCTTGCTTTCGGCCCATCTTTGGTCCTCTCTGGCATGTTGAGCAGGGTACCAAGCAGACTCTCGCACACGTTCTTCGTGATATGCATGACATCAAGGCTGTGAGGCACACGGTGGATCTTCCAGTACGGCAAGTCCCAGAAAATAGACCTCGTTTTCCATACCTTCAGCAGCGGCTCTGGCGCCTTTCGCTTCTTTCCCGGCTCTGGCGCCTTTTGCTTCTTTCCCGGCAGTGGGCAGTCTTTCCAATTTTTCAACAGCTCGTCTATTTCCTCGCCGCTCCTCGTACGCGGGCGTCCTCGGGGTTCGGTTTCACCATCGAACAGATCCTTGTGTTTTCTCCACGGGTCATCGTCGCGAAGCCACCTTCGATGTCCCATGAACACGGTTTTCGAAGACCCGGGATCTCTATCTAGCTGGCGATACGTTGTGTCATCCATGCACCTGACGCATCCAGAAAATCCATGGGCCACCTGCCCCGCGACATATCCGTAACCGAGATAGTCGTGCACCGTCGTGAGCAGCGCGGCTCTCATAGGGAAATATTCTTTCTCTGCGGTGTCCCACGTATTGGCTGGCGTTTTCCACAGCGTGTCAAGCTCCTCTTTTAGCAGCCCCAGATACAGATTGATGTCGTTCCCTGGTTGTTTCGGTCCTTCAATTAGCATACTCATGTGAATGTACTTCCTCTTCATGCACAACCAGGGGGAAGGTTGTACATCCACACAAACACAGGCCAGGTGCTATGTGTGCTTCTCTGGCTGCCAAACGGATTGACTCCATCGGTGCTCGCGCCCAGCACGATGTTCCTTGGATCATTCCCAAATTCTGGGTCTTCGAAGTTCAATGCTTGCCACTGGCTCGCATCCTTAGGGTGACTCAGCATCTTGTCTTTTTTATCTATCTCCGGATCATTTGCGTCATCTTCTCGCTTCTTCTCCTCCCTATCCGCGTGCCAATGCAGGAGCTTTGCTACCTTAGGGTTCGCGAAATACCGCTGCAGACGAGGAGTGATCGGAAAGTACCACACCACTTTTCGAGGAGCTTTCTTCCTCTTCTTGTATCGGGTGACGCCGCACACTGGACATATGGTAGACTCCGCATGCTCGTCCCGATAAATGATGCAATTGTTCATGCACACATGGTATTTCACGTGCGGTAAATCTAGAGGACACACGATTTTCTTCGCCTCCTCCAAACTGGTCGGGCACTTGTTCCCCTTGGGAAGATGTTCGTGCCAGAATGACATGTTCTCGTCGAAGCATGCGTCGGTCATTTTGTGTTTTACCTTCATCTCCAGAGCTATGAGCGTTACTTTCAGGCGGGTATCCTCGGGCCTGCATCCTTCATACAATGGAGTGACCGCGTCTAACTCAAGTTGATCCATCTTGCCTTTCTCTCGGGCGGCAGCTCTTGCGTTATCCGTCTGCTTGAGAAGCAGCTCTTGAATATGAGGGTCCTGCACCCAGCCCATCGATGGTCCAGCGTCGTCTGCTCCGCTGGCATCATCATCTTCATGATCATGCCCGTCGTCTGCTCCGGCATCTTCCTCATCATCATGTCCTGCATCTTCTACATGATGACTGTGTACAGCATCACCGTCGTGATCATCTCCTGGGGATTCTTCGTCTTCTCGCCCGCCCGAGCCGCGGTGGTTGTCTTGCTGCCCTTCCTCATTTCTTGCCCGACCCCCATGGACGACTTCATAGTCATCTTCATCACCTTGCCACCGATAGCCATCCATGAAACCACACAAGAGCAGGTGGTCCCGCACCTGCCCGGATTCCGGGTCCGCAATAAGACTCTTCAGCTTGCATCTTCGACACGGACATCTTATCTCCGTCTCGTTCTTTTGAAGCATATCGGCCTTCGCGGACCTCAAAAACCTATTCACGATGCCTTCGGTCATCATGCGGACCATGGTCGCCTGCGGGGTAGAGCAAAAGGATATTTTAGAACCAAGAAAAAATTTGGCATGACTTTCCCTAAAAATAGGACCAAAAAGAATGCTTAATGCCAAAATTCTCGCCGAAACGGAAATGAATCAACATTCCGGCAAAATATTGGCAACTATCGCATTTCAAATACTGATACACCTCCAAACACAAACACATATGCAACACCACAAACATATGCAACACCACGAACATACATAGATCTAGCTAGGCCATAAAAAGTGCATGTGCACATTGTTGTAGGGAGAACAACATAAATATAGCTTCCCCCATTACTTACCTATCAAAACAAGGTAATTTAACCACTTAAATTGAATGAATCTATGGTGGAAATGAGGTGAAAAAGAGGAGGCACCCGAGACAAGGAGGAGGTGGAGAGAATGAAGTGGGGAGAAAGTGAGTGTGGTAGGAGAGGCTCCCCAAAATATCTTGTTGCTGCCCACTTACTAATGGCGCACCAACTACAAATGCGCCATTAGTAATCCAGGTAACTAATGGCGCACCATCTAGTGGTGCGCCATTAGTAGTTTTGCAAAAAAAAATTTACTAATGGCGCACTGTCCCACAGGTGGAACAGTGCGCCATTAGTAGTTTTGCAAAAAAGGGAATAAAAATATAATAAAAAAACAACATTAGTGGCACACTTTCCAACAGGTGCGCCATTACTAGTTACAACTAGTAATGGCGCACTTTGTCTGGATGCGCCATCAGTATGTTTGGACAGGCACACTAGTTCAATTTTTTTTGATACTAATGGCGCACCCTGTGCCAGGTGTGCCATTAGTAGTTTCAACTCTAATGGCGTATCAGAAGGTGGTGCGCCATTAGTATATACTAATGGCGCACCGCTTGTCAGGTGCGCCATTAGTGTCAATCCCATCTATAGCCCTTTTTCTAGTAGTGCGAAAAGAATTACATCATATGGATCTCCAAGAGACCATTGTATTGAGAAACCAGCGAGAGAGAGAAAGCCATCTAGGTACTAACTACGGACCCGAAGGTCTACAAAGAACTACTCACGCATCATCGGAGAGGCACCAATGGAGGTGGTGAACCCCATCCGAGATGGTGTCTAGATTGGATCTGGTGGTTTTGGACTCTGCGGTGGCTGGATGAATATTTCGTCAATGTGCCTAGGGTTTCTGGAATATTGGGGTATTTATAGAGCAAAGAGGCGGTCCGAGGGCACCTGAGGTGGGCACAACCCACCAGGGCGCGCATGGGCCTCCTGGCGCGCCCTGGTGGGTTGTGCCCCCTCGGGGCACCCCCAGGCGCAACCAGGGCCCATTGTGTTCCTTCTGGCCCATAAAAATTCTCCATAAAGTTTCAGGGCATTTGGACTCCGTCCGATATTGATTTTGTGCGATGGAAAAAACATGGAAAAACAACAACTGGCACTTGTCACTATGTCAATAGGTTAGTACCAAAAAATGATATAAAATGACTATAAATGATTGTAAAACATCCAAGACTGATAATATAACAACATGGAACAATAAAAAAATATATATACATTGGATATGTATGAGTGATTTATTTTCTTATACTAACGGTTCTCATGAGTTTTCTGTTGAGTTTTGTGTTGTGAAGTTTTGGGTAAAGATTTGATGGACTATGGAATAAGGAGTGGCAAGAGCCTAAGCTTGGGGATGCCCAAGGCACCCCAAGGTAATATTCAAGGACAACCAAGATCCTAAGCTTGGGGATTCCCCGGAAGGCATCCCCTCTTTCATCTTCGTCTATCAGTAAATTTACTCGAGGCTATATTTTTATTCACCACATGATATATGTTATGCTTGGAGCTTCTTATATGATATGATTATTTGCTTTTTAGTTTGCCACAATCATCCTTGCTGTACACACCTTTTTGAGATGGACACGCATGAATCGGGATTTATTAGAATACTCTATGTGCTTCACTTATATCTTTTGAGCTAGGCAATTTTGCTCTAGTGCTTCATGATAACCCACAAGTATAGGGGATCGCAACAGTTTTCGAGGGTAGAGTATTCAACCCAAATTTATTGATTCGACACAAGGGGAGCCAAAGAATATTCTCAAGTATTAGCAGTTGAGTTTTCAATTCAACCACACCTTGATAACTTAATATCTGCGGCAAAGTGTTTAGTAGCAAAGTAATATGATAGTAGTGGTAACGGTAATAAAAGTAAATGGAGCAAAAATAATATTTTTGGTGTTTTGTAGTGATTCTAACAGTAACAACGGAAAAGTAAATAAGCGAGAACCAATATAGGAAAAGCTCGTAGGCATTGGATCGGTGATGGATAATTATGCCGGATGCGGTTCATCATGTAACAGTCATAACATAGGGTGACATAGAACTAGCTCCAATTCATCAATGTAATGTAGGCATGTATTCCGAATATAGTCATACGTGCTTATGGAAAAGAACTTGCATGACATCTTTTGTCCTACCCTCCCGTGGCAGCGGGGTCCTAATGGAAACTAAGGGATATTAAGGTCTCCTTTTAATAGAGAACCGGAACAAAGCATTAGCACATAGTGAATACATGAACTCCTCAAACTATGGTCATCACCGGGAGTGGTCCCGATTATTGTCACTTCGGGGTTGCCGGATCCACATAGTAGGTGACTATAGACTTGCAAGATAGGATCAAGAACACACATGTATTCATGAAAACATAATAGGTTCAGATCTGAAATCATGGCACCCGGGCCCTAGTGACAAGCATTAAGCATAGCAAAGTCATAGCAACATCAATCTCAGAACATAGTGGATACTAGGGATCAAACCCTAACAAAACTAACTCGATTACATGATAGATCTCATCCAACCCATCACCGTCCAGCAAGCCTACGATGGAATTACTCACGCACGGCGGTGAGCATCATGAAATTGGTGATGGAGGATGGTTGATGATGACGACGGCGACGAATCCCCCTCTCCGGAGCCCCGAACGGACTCCAAATCAGCCCTCCCGAGAGGTTTTAGGGCTTGGCGGCGGCTCCATATAGTAAAACGCAATGATTTCTTATCCCTTATTTTTTTCTCCCCGAAAGCAAATATATAGAGTTGGAGTTGGCTTCGGAGGAGCTCCAGGGGGCCCACGAGGTAGGGGGGGCGCGCCCTAGGGGGGGAGGGTGCGCCCCCACCCTCGTGGACAGGGTGTGGCCCCCTGGTCTTCATCTTTGGCAATGGTTTTTTATTATTTCCGAAAAGACGTTCCGTGAAGTTTTAGGTCATTCCGAGAACTTCTGTTTCTGCACATAAATAACATCATGGCAATTCTGCTGAAAACAGCGTCAGTCCGTGTTAGTTCCATTCAAATCATACAAGTTAGAGTCCAAAACAAGGGCAAAAGTGTTTGGAAAAGTAGATATGACGGAGACGTATCAACTCCCCCAAACTTAAACCTTTGCTTGCCATCAAGCAATTCAGTTGATAAACTAAAAGTGATAAAGAAAAACTTTTACAAACTCTGTTTGCTCTTGTTGTTGTAAATATGTAAAGCCAGCATTCAAGTTTTCAGCAAAGATTATAACTAACCACATTTGCAATAACTCTCAGGTCTCATGTTTACTCATATCAATAGCATAATCGACTAGCGAGTCATAATAATAATTCTCGGATGACAACACTTTCTCAAAACAATCACAATATGATATAACAAGATGGTATCTCGCTAGCTCTTTCCGAGACCGTGAAACATAAATGCGGAGCACCTTTAAAGATCAGTGACTGACTAGACATTGTAATTCATGGTAAAAGAGATCCAATCATAGTCATACCCAATATAAATTAATAGTAATGAATGCAAATGATAGCTGCGCTCTCTAGCTAGTGCTTTTAATAAGAGGGTGATGACTCAACATAAAAGTAAATAGATAGGCCCTTTGCAGAGGGAAGCAGGGATTTGTAGAGGTGCCAGAGCTCGGTTTTGAAATAGAGATAAACAATATTTTGAGCGGCATACTTTCATTGTCAACATAACAACCAAGAGATGGCAATATCTTCCATGCTACACACATTATAGGTGGTTCCCAAACAGAATGGTAAAGTTTATACTCCCCCTCCACCAACAAGCATCAATCCATGACTTGCTCGAAACAACGAGTGTCTCCAACTAGCAACAGTCCCAGCGGGAGTTTTGTTTGCAATTATTTTGATTTAGTTTGGATAAAGCATGGGACTGGGCATCCCGGAGACCAGCCATTTTCTCGTGAATGAGGAGCGGAGTCCACTCCTCTTGAGAATAACCCGCCTAACATGGAAGATAAGGGCAGCCCTAGTTGATACATGAGCTATTTGAGCATACAAAACAGAATGTTTATTTGAAGGTTTAGAGTTTGGCACATACAAATTTACTTGGAACGGCAGGTAGATACCGCATATAGGAAGGTATGGTGGACTCATATGGAATAACTTTGGGGTTTAAGGGATTGGATGCACAAGCAGTATCCCCGCTTAGTACAAGTGAAGGCTAGCAAAAGACTGGGAAGCGACCAACTAGAGAGCGACAATCAGTCATGAACATGCATTAAAATTAATACACATTGGATGCAAGCATGAGTAGGATGTAATCCACCATGAACATAAATATCGCGAAGGCTATGTTGATTTGTTTCAACTACATGAGTGAACATGTGCCAAGTCGAGTCACTTAAATCATTCAAAGGAGGATACCACCCACTATACCACATCATAACCATTTTAATAGCATGTTGGCACGCAAGGTAAACCATTATAACTCATAGCTAATCAAGCATGGCACGAGCAACTATGATCTCTAGTTGTCATTGCAAACATGTTTATTCATAATAAGCTGAATCAAGAACGATGAACTCATCATGTCTACAAAAACAAGAGAGGTCGAGTTCATACCATCTTTTCTCATCTCAGTCAGTCCATCATATATCATCATAATTTCCTTTCACTTGCACGACCGAACGAGGTGGATAATAATAAGAGTGCACGTGCATTGGACTAAGCTGGAATCTGCGAGCATTCAAAAAAATAGGAGAAGACAAAGCAATATGGGCTCTTGGTTAAATCAACAATAATGCATATAAGAGCCGCTTCAACAATTTAATCATGGTCTTCTCCTATCGACCCCCAAAGAAAAGAAAAGAAATAAAAACTATTTACACGGGAAAGCTCCCAACAAGCAAAAGAAGAACATGAAATATTTTTGGGTTTTCTTTTTAATTATTACTACTACAGCAAGAAAAGTAAACTACTACTATTTTTTTGTTTTTTCTTAAAGTTTATCAAACACACAAGAAGAAAGCAAGAAAAGGAAAATAAACTAGCATGAATGTTATAGTGAAAAAGTATGAGCACCGACATCTAGCAATGAGTGTGTGTAAACATAAATATAATGTCGGTGGGAAATACGTACTCCCCCAAGCTTAGGCTTTTGGCCTAAGTTGGTTCATTGCCAAGGATGGCCTGGCGGATACCCGTAGGTGTAGCTGGGGTCATACTGAGATGCAGCGTTTATCGCCTCCTGAGCTGCAGCGCGGCGTCGAGCTGCCTCCGCTCTCCTCTCGTACTCATCTGCCTCCTCTCTGGTAATAATATATCTTCCTTTTGCCTGATAATCAAAGAAGGCAGGAGCAGGGAGAGTAATACGGACAGCACGCCGTTTGTCAAAGATTAGTCAATACTGGAGAGGTGATTCATTCCTCTCGACAAACTGGTGATAGACCATGGAATTAAAATCTAAATAAGTAGGAGCCAACTCCATATCATCCTCACGAACATCCATATCAAGAAAATCAGCTAAGCGGGTTGCATAAATTCCTCCAAAGAAATCTCCATTAAATCTATTATGATGCAAGCTACGTGCAACAATGGCTCCCATATTATAAGATTGGTCTCCTAACACAGCACTCCTAAGAATACTGAGGTCAGGCACACACATATGACATGCTTCATCCTTACCATTTATGCACCTACCTATGAAGAGAGCAAAATAATGTATAGGAGGAAAGTGAATGCATCCTATGGTAGCTTGTGCTATATCTCTAGATTCCACTACAGTTATACTAGCAAGAAAGTCTCTAAATTCAGATTTACGGGGATCACTAGCACTACCCCATTGTGGACGTTTGCAAGCAGAAGTAAAATCCTCTAAGTCCATGGTATAAGATATTTCATAAAGATCAAACATGACAGTTGGAGAATTACGTGAAGATGAAAATTCAAACCTCCTCACAAATGAACTAGTGAGCTGATGGTACGGCGGGCATTTGTCTGCCTCAAAGCTCACAAGATCGGCGTTACGCAAATATGCGTTAAATTCCTCTTTGATTCCCGCTCGATCCATAAAATTTTCTGAAGGCCACTCACAAGGCCGCACTGGAGCATCCCTTGGTGGCTCGTCATCAGCATCACGCATTGCAAGCCTAGGTCCTTGCTTCCTTGAAGAACCACCTTGGAACATTTTCCTAAGCATATTTCTTCCTCTGAAAAATTTCTGAAATTTTTAGTAACTTCAAACAAAAGTGAACCAAGCTCAACAAAATTGATAGCAACTACTCCTATATGTGCGTAGAGGATATATCATGCATTAGAACTATTTGGAACCATATAAATTTGACATGCAAGCTCAAGAACATGGTCACCTAGGCAGCACAAATTTGCAATGAATAAAGCACTAGAGCAAAAACTAATTGGACCAATGGAGGAGTCACATACCGAGGAACAATCTCCCCAAGCAGTTTTGTGAGAGGTGCTTTGATCAAGGCGATCGAAAATCGCAGCAAAGTGAGCTAGAACCCGTGCTTGAGCTAGATATTCGTGTTTGTGGGAGGAAGAAGAACTGTATGGGTGCAGGAATAAGTGGAGGAGGACCACCGTGGGCCCACGATGCAGGGGACGCGCCCTGGGAGGTAGGGTGCGCCCTCCACCCTCGTGGCCAGGTGGTTCACCCCCCTGGTGTGTTCTCAGTTCCATAAATCCTCAAATATTCTCGAAAAAATCATATTTCATTTTTAGGGCATTTGGAGAACTTTTATTTTTGGGGTATTTTTATATTGCACAGATAAAACAGAAAACAGACAAAAAAACTATTTTTACTTTATTTCAACTAAATAATAGAAAGTAGAAAGAGGGTACAGAAGGTTGTGCCTTCTAGTTTCATCCATCCCATGCTCATCAAAATGAATCCACTAACAAGGTTGATCAAGTCTTGTTAACAAACTCATTCCGATTAACATGAAACCGGAGAAATTTTGAATAACACTATGTTACCTCAATGCGGATATGCACATCCCCAATAATAAGAATATCATATTTCTTCTTGACAGTAGGAAGAGGAAATTCAAAACCTCCAAATATAATCGATGGAATTTTTCCAATAGAGTTGATACTATGAACTTGAGGTTGTTTCCTCGGAAAGTGTACTATATGCTCATTACCATTAACATGAAAAGTGACATTGCCTTTGTTGCAATCAATAATAGCCTATGTAGTATTCAAAAAGCTCTTCCAAGAATAATAGACATACTATCATCCTCGGGAATATAAAGAATAACAAAGTCCGTTAAAATAGTAACGTTTGCAACCACAACAGGCACATCCTCACAAATACCGACAGGTATAGCAGTTGATTTATCAGCCATTTGCAAAGATATTTTAGTAGGTGTCAACTTATTCAAGTCAAGTCTATGATATAAAGAGAGAGGCATAACACTAACACCGGCTCCAAGATCACATAAAGCAGTTTTAACATAGTTTCTTTTAATGGAGCATGGTATAGTGGGTACTCCTGGATCTCCTAGTTTCTTAGGTATTCCACCCTTAAAAGTATAATTAGCAAGCATGGTGGAAATTTCAGCTTCCGGTATCTTTCGTTTATTAGTAACAATATCTTTCATATACTTAGCGTAAGGATTCATTTTGAGCATATCAGTTAATCGCATATGCAAAAAGATAGGTCTAATCATTTCAGCAAAGCGCTCAAAATCCTCATCATCCTTTTTCTTGGATGGTTTCGGAGGAAAAGGCATGGGTTTTTGAACCCATGGTTCCCTTTCTTTACCATGTTTCCTAGCAACAAAGTCTCTCTTATCATAACGTTGATTCTTTGATTGTGGGTTATCAAGATCAACAGCAGGTTCAACTTCTACATCATTATCATTACTAGGTTGAGCATCATCATGAACATCATCATTAACATTTTCACTAGGTTCATGTTCATTACCAAATTGTGTTTTAGCATCAGACATAGAGATATCGTTTGGATTCTCAGGTGGTTCAACAATAGGTTCACTAGAAGTTTGCAAAGTCCTATCATTTTTCTTTTTTCTTTTTAGAAGAACTAAGTGCATCAATATTATTTCTCTGAGAATCTTGCTCAATTCTCTTAGGGTGGCCTTCAGGATACAAAGGTTCCTGAGTCATTCTACCAGTTCTAGTAGCCACTCTAACAGCATAATCATTTTTCTTACTATTCATTTCATTGAGCAAATCATTTTGAGCTTTAAGTACTTGTTCTACTTGAGTGGTAACCATAGAAGCATGTTTGCTAACAAGTTTAAGTTCACCTCTAATATTAGCCATATAATCACCCAAGTGTTTAGTCATATCGGAATTGTATTTCATTTGTCTACCAAAGTAAGCATTAAAATTCTCTTGTTTGACAATAAAATTATCAAACTCTTCTAAGCATTGTCTAGCGGACTTATAGTGAGGAATATCACCTTCATCAAATCTATAGAGAGAATGTACCTTTACTACCTGTGTCGGGTTATCAAGACCATGAGGTTCTTCAATAGGTAATGGATTACGATCATAAGTTTCTTCAACAGGCGGTAGATTAAGACCATGTATTTCTTCAATAGGAGGTAAATTCTTAACATATTCAGCTTTAATACCTTTTTCTTTCGTAGATTTATTTACCACTTGCGTATCTTCAGGACTGAGAAATAGAACACCTCTCTTCTTCGGAGTTGGTTTAGGAATAGGCTCAGTAATTGGAGCTGGCTCGGGAGGTGGCTCAGGAAGTGCCCAATTATTTTCATTTGTCAACATATTATTCAATAGAATTTCAGCTTCATCCGGTGTTCTTTCCCTGAAAACAGAACCAACACAACTATCCAGGTAATCTTCGGAAGCATCGGTTAGTCCATTATAGAAGATATCAAGTATTTAATTTTTCTTAAGAGGATGACCAGGCAAAGCATTAAGTAACTTGAGAAGCCTCCCCCAAGCTTGTGGGAGACTCTCTTCTTCAATTTGCACAAAGTTGTATATTTCCCTCAAAGCAGCTTGTTTCTTATGAGCAGGGAAATATTTAGCAGAGAAGTAATAAATCATATCCTGGGGACTACGCACACAACCAGGATCAAGAGAATTAAACCATATCTTAGCATCACCCTTTAATGAGAACGGAAATATTTTAAGGATATAAAAGTAGCGAGATCTCTCATCATTAGTGAATAGGGTGGCTATATCATTTAATTTAGTAAGATGTGCCACAACAGTTTCAGATTCATAGCCATGAAAAGGATCAGATTCAACCAAAGTAATTATATCAGGATCAACAGAGAATTCATAATCCTTATCGGCAACACAAATAGGTGAAGTAGCAAAAGCAGGGTCAGGCCTCATTCTATCTTTAAGAGATTGCTTATTCCATTCAGCTAATAACCTCTTGAGCTCATATCTATCTTTGCAAGCTAAAATAGCTGCAGAAGCTTCTATATCAAAAACATAACCCTCAGGAATAACAGACCTATCTTCATCATCACTTTCATCAATATAATCAGTTTCAATAATTTCTTTCTCTCTAGCCCTAGAAATTTGTTCATCAAGAAATTCACTAAGGGGCCCAGTAGTATCAAGCATAGAAGTAGTTTCATCATAAGTATCATGCATAGCAGAAGTGGCATCATCAATAACATGCGACATATCAGAATGAATAGCAGAAGAAGGTTTATGTGTCGCAAGCTTACTCAAAATAGAAGGTGAATCAAGTGCAGAGCTAGATGGCAGTTCCTTACCTCCCCTCGTAGTTGAGGGATAAATTGTTGTCTTAGCGTCTTTCAAGTTCTTCATAGTGACCAGCAGATATAAATCCCAAGTGACTCAAAGAATAGAGCTATGCTCCCCGGCAACAGCGCCAGAAAATAGTCTTGATAACCCACAAGTATAGGGGATCACAACAGTTTTCGAGGATAGAGTATTCAACCCAAGTTTATTGATTCGACACAAGGGGAGCCAAAGAATATTCTCAAGTATTAGCAGTTGAGTTTTCAATTCAACCACACCTGGATAACTTAATATCTGCAGCAAAGTGTTTAGTAGCAAAGTAGTATGATAGTAGTGGTAACGGTAATAAAAGTAACGGAAGCAAAAGTAATATTTTTGGTGTTTTCTGGTGATTGTAACAGTAACAACAAAAAAGTAAATAAGCGAGAACCAATATAGGAAAAGCTCGTAGGCATTGGATCGGTGATGGATAATTATGCCGGATGCGGTTCATCATGTAACAGTCATGGCATAGGGTGACATAGAACTAGCTCCAATTCATCAATGTAATGTAGGCATGTATTCCGAATATAGTCATACGTGCTTATGGAAAAAACTTGCATGACATCTTTTGTCCTACCCTCCTATGGCAGCGGGGTCCTAATGGAAACTAAGGGATATTAAGGTCTCCTTTTAATAGAGAACCGGAACAAAGCATTAGCACATAGTGAATACATGAACTCCTCAAACTATGGTCATCACCGGGAGTGGTCCCGATTATTGTCACTTCGGGGTTGCCGGATCATAACACATAGTAGGTGACTATAGACTTGCAAGATAGGATGAAGAACACACATGTATTCATGAAAACATAATAGGTTCAGATCTGAAATCATGGCACCCGGGCCCTAGTGACAAGCATTAAGCATAGCAAAGTCATAGCAACATCAATCTCAGAACATAGTGGATACTAGGGATCAAACCCTAACAAAACTAACTCGATTACATGATAGATCTCATCCAACCCATCACCGTCCAGCAAGCCTACGATGGAATTACTCACGCACAGCGGTGAGCATCATGAAATTGGTGATGGAGGATGGTTGATGATGACAACGACGACGAATCCCCCTCTCCGGAGCCCCGAATGGACTCCAGATCAGCCCTCCTGAGAGGTTTTAGGGCTTGGCGGCGGCTCCGTATCGTAAAACGTGATGATTTCTTCTCCCTTATTTTTTCTCCCCGAAAGCAAATATATAGAGTTGGAGTTGGCGTCGGAGGAGCTCCAGGGGGCCCACGAGGTAGGGGGCGCGCCCTAGGGGGGGAGGGCGCGCCCCCACCCTCGTGGACAGGGTGTGGCCCCCTGGTCTTCATCTTTGGCAAGAATTTTTTATTATTTCCGAAAAGAATTTCCGTGAAGTTTCAGGTGATTCCGAGAACTTTTGTTTCTGCACATAAATAACATCATGGCAATTCTGCTGAAAACAACATCAGTCCGGGTTAGTTCCATTCAAATCATACAAGTTAGAGTCCAAAACCAGGGCAAAAGTGTTTGGAAAAGTAGATACGACGGAGACGTATCACTTCACTTATATCTTTTTAGAGCACGACGGTGGCTTTATTTTATAGAAATTGTTGAGCTCTCTTGCTTCACTTATATTAGTTTGAGAGTCTCTAAACAACATGATAATTTGCTTTGGTTATGAATCTAGTCCTAATATGATGGACATCCAAGAGGGATATAATAAAAACTTTCATATAAAGTGCATTTAATACTATGTGAAGTTTAATTCCTTATGATTGTTTTGAGATATAAAGATGGTGATATTAGAGTCATGCTAGTGAGTAATTGTGGATTGGTAGAATACTTGTGTTAAAGTTTGTGATTCCGATAGCATGCACGTATAGTGAACCATTATGTGATGAAGTCGGAGCATGCTTTATTTATTTGAGTGGCGGTCGGGGACGACCGATGGTCTTTTCCTACCAATCTATCCCCCTAGGAGCATGTGTGTAGTACTTTTTTTGATAGCTAATAAACTTTTGCAATAAGTATGTGAGTTCTTTATGACTAATGTTGAGTCCATGGACTATACGCACTCTCACCCTTCCACCATTGCTAGCCTCTCTAGTACCACACAACTTTCGCCGGTGCACTACACCCACCATATACCCTTCTTCAAAACAGCCATCATACCTACCTATTATGGCATTTCCATAGCCATTCCGAGATATATTGCCATGCAATTTCCACCGTTCCGTTTATTATGACACGCTTCATCATTGTCATATTGCTTTGCATGATCATGTAGTTGACATTGTATTTGTGGCAAAGCCACCGTTCATATTTTTTATACATGTCTATCTTGATTGTTGCATATCCTGGTACACCGACAGAGGCATTCATATAGAGTCATATTTTTGTTCTAAGTATCCAGTTGTAATTCTTGAGTTGTGAGTAAATAAAAGTGTGATGATCATCATTATTAGAGCATTGTCATTATTAGAGCATTGTCCCATGTGAGGAAAGGATGATGGAGACTATGATTCCCCCACAAGTCGGGATGAGACTCCGTACGAAAAAACAAATAAAATGAGAGAAAAAGGAGAAAAAAGAGGCCAAAGAGCCCAAAGTAAAAATGAGAGAAATGAGAGAAGGGGCAATGCTACTATCCTTTTTCCACACTTGTGCTTCAAAGTAGCACCATGATCTTCATGATAGAGAGTCTCTTATTTTGTCACTTTCATATACTAGTGGGAAATTTTCATTATAGAACTTGGCTTGTATATTCCAATGATGGGATTCCTCAAATTGCCCTAGGTCTTCGTGAGCAAGAGAGTTGGATGCACACCCACTTAGTTTCTTTTTGAGCTTTCATACACTTATAGCTCTAGTGCATCCATTGCATGGCAATCCCTACTCACTCACATTGATATCTATTGATGGGCAACTCTATAGCCCGTTGATACACCTATTTGATGTGAGACTATCTCCTTCTTTTTGTGTTCTCCACAACCACCATATTCTATTCCACCTATAGTGCTCTACCATGGCTCACGCTCATGTATTGCGTGAAAGTTGAAAAAGTTTCAGAACATCAAAATTATGAAACAATTTCTTTGGTTGTCATTGGGGTTGTGCATGATTTAATACTTTATGTGATGAACATGGAGTATAGCCAGACTATATGATTTTGTAGGGATAACTTTCTTTGGCCATGTTATTTTGAGAAGGCATGATTGCTTTGTTAGTATGCTTGAAGTATTGTTGTTTTTATGTCAATATTAAACTTTTGTTTTGAATCTTAAGGATCTGAACATTCATGCCACAATAAAAGAATTACATGGATAAATATGTTAGGTAGCATTCCACATCAAAAATTCTGTTTTTATCATTTACCTACTGGAGGACGAGCATGAATTAAGCTTGGGGACGCTTGAAACGTCTCCAACGTATCTATAAATTTTGATTGTACATGTTATTATATTATTTGTTTTGGATGTTTTATATGCATTAATATGCTATTTTATATTATTTTTGGGACTAAACTATTAACCTAGCGCCCAGTGCCAGTTTTTGTTTTTTTCCTTATTTTTGAGTTCCGCAGAAAAGGAATATCAAACAAAGTCCAAACGGAATAAAAATTTCATGATGATTTTTATTGGATCGAAAGACACATATGGGACTTGGAGTTGAAGTCAGAAGATCCATGAGGTGACGACAAGCCGTAGGGGCGTGCCCTAGGGGGGGGCCTGGATTGTGGTCCCCTCGGGAGTTGTCGTGGACTTAACACGACAGATGTCCTAGTGAAAGGACTTAGTCGTGGAGCCATCGCAACTAGGTTAGCTTGAAGGGGTTAAGCAGGACAAAGGACACATAGATTTTACCCAGGTTTGGCCCCTCTCGATGAGGTAAAAGCCTACTCCTGCTTTGTGTTGTATTGCTAGGGTTTCGATTACCAGGGAGCGAATACACTTGCCCTAGCTTTTGATTGTTTGTTACCTGTCCTTAAACCACTGCCGGGTCGTCCCTTTATATACACAGGTTGACGCCCGGTGGTTTACATAGTCACAGCCGGCTCATACATAGCGTGTCCGGCTTGATGACTAACTAAACTTGCCTTACAATATAAGTTATACATATGGCGGTTCATCCTCTTGGGCCTCAAGTCGCCTCTGGGTCTTGGGCCGTCAATAGGCTCGCTATGACCTGCCATCTTCATTGATAAGTCGCCAGTGGAATGACCCGGCTCCTCCTGGGTGGGTTATATCCAGTAGTTATATCCCCAACATTAGGCCCCAGGTTGATTTGAACTTCTTCATATCAATCTTCAGCACCTTGACCTGCCAAAGTCTTGCATCGTCTGTTTAACAAAATTGTTGTAACCCGCCATGATGTCAGCTCACACAACCTCCTTAAACCGCCATGACGTCATTTCACATTAATTTCGCACGAGGCCCATAAGATCTTTAACTGATCCTTGTCTTAATGACAATCCCAAAAATCGAGGCATCCATATAGCCACATGATGATTTCGGCCTCCTCGATTCCCACGCATGCCTTATATCCATCCTCTTATAGGACGGGGGTCTTTTTTGTTTCCCCCTTGCCTCCTCGCCTTTGTCTTCCTCTTGCGTCTCCTCTGCCGCCCGAGCTCCACCGCCGCAACCTCTGACCACTGCATCAACTCAAGCCACTGCATCGACCTGAACAGACCAGAGAACTCCGGCGCGCCACTGCTGTCCCTCATCGCCTGTAAGTGCTCCTCTCCGTTAACCTCAGATCTGCATTAGGGTTTCCTCTGTTCATCGATGTTCTTCGCCGTTCTTCATTTTCTCCTTTAGCTCAAGTAGCTTTTGATCTGAACAGGGCATGAACCTTGCGCGGTAGTAGTTTAGCATTCGTTTTTATCATCAGAACACCATCTCTCCATAGAAGATCTCATCGGAGCGCTCAAACTTTTCTGCTGCCGCCACCTTAGGTTTAAAATTTATTGCCTTTTTTGCACTGATGTAGACCCAAAATTATAGCTCCAGTCTTTGAAATCTGTTTGTCCCTTACTTAGCAAAATTATACTTGAATCATGTTTTCACTTATACTGCCTTTTCATACTCATTCAATTTTTGCAGGCAAATTCACCTTTTTGGACCAAGAAGCTGCAGGATAAACCGGTCAAGAAGACCCGGACAAAGAGCAAAGCCATCAAAAAGCCTGCCAAGAAGAAGACCAATCCCGCCGAGTTATTTAACTTAGACAATAATGATGATGATGAGTCGGAGGTAGAACTTGATTCCCTTGGCTCATTTTTTGTACATCTTATTGACAATGACCATTATCAGGATGATGCGGAGGCCAGCCGTGCAGATGATGAAGAGGTAATTTCTCTTTCCTCCGGCTCAGAACCTCTGCCAACACAGAAAACTCGACAAGCAAGCTGGAAAGTAAGATTTTCTCACCCTTTAGCTTACTTGGACCCCAACTTTCTTTTGAAGAAGCAGCAACATGAAGATCGCCGCACAACCCGGAATAGCGGCGGTGGAGTTTTATCCTCCCGCTTATCGAACACCCCAACACCTCACAAACGTTGACCGGAGGTTTCAAATATTTCTGACTTACCTTATCCAAAGGTGGGTCTTTTTCAACAACCTCTTAACCCATCTGATTCAAACTATCAGGGAACGTCTCATTCCTCCTCCGGTGACTCAACTGGGACTCAAATCTCGGCCTTCAAATCTGTGCCTAGGTGAGAACATTAAGTCTTATCCACTTTGAATCATGCACTTAATTTTCATATTAACTTTGTCTCATGCTTCCTTTTCAGCGCTATGGCCAAGCCCAGCAAGAAGAAGAAAATCGACAAATCGGCTGAAGAGCCCAAAAATGTTGATCCGGAGCAACATGCCACAACTGAGACTTTGCACCAGGTGTCAGAAGCTACCATGGACGACCCCTCTCCAGAGGACCACCCCGTCACTCAAGACGCCATGGACGCTGATCCAGAAAATGATAAGCCGCCCAGTCCTCCTCAGTCGGTTCATGAGACTGATGATATAATGATTACTGGGACGGCTTATCAGGCCCCAGGCAACCCCATTGCCCTGTCCAAGCACAACGTCAACGAGGAGTTCTCTGCTGTTGACAAGGGAAAATGGAAAGTTGACTTGGAAGGCTATGCTCAATTTAGTGCTCAAGAAATTTACTCTGGTTATTTGAACCGCCTTCACACCATCCGTGACTTTGAAGCCGACTTGGTCAACCTGATGAAGGAGCGTTTTGAGGTAATCCAACACAATCCTCTTTATAAATATATCTCTATCAGCCACCAAGTCTATAGAATATGATAGAATTGAATATACTGTAGACTATTAAATGGTCATAAAATAGATGAAGATCAAAACTAGTAGCCCCCAAGGGCCGGCTTAAACTATCAAGTTAAGTCGGGAATTCAATTAGTAGTGATCAACTTTGCATCTGTAGCCCCCAAGGGCCGGTTTAATCAGTATGAATAAACCGGGACTTATCACCATGGCTGAATAAAATCCAACTATGTAGCCTTTATAAATAGGATCATATCATTTTGCCCGTGCCATCATATAAACTTGTCTTAAAAAGAGCAATAGGCATTAGCCCCCAAGTGCCAAGGAATATACTTGTATTGTGCTTGGGACTTTAAAAAACAATCATGATCATAATACATTCCATGTTGTTCATGTCGCAGGTGAACTAAATGAGAAGGAATCCCAAGTCAAAGATCTGAGGGCCAATATTCAAACTCAACGATCCGAGACTTCAAAAGCCAAATCAGAGCTGAAGACTGCATTGGAAAACATTGAGAACTTGAAACAAAACTTCAGCACTGATAGAACCGGCTGGGAGACCGAGAAGGCGTCTTTATTAAAGAGAGCAGAGGATGCTGAAGCAGCCCTTAAACCGGTAACTGATGAATTGTCCGGTTTAAAGCATCAGATCAACAGTATGACATCAGCCATCTTCGGTAAGTAGTAAAAATGACTCCCCTTTGCACTAATAGGCATATCATAATCATCTGCCGGTTTATCAATAATTTTACTGATGCAGGCTCCCGAAGCGTCAAGTTGGGCTCAGACATGCGCATCAAGCATAAGGCTGTCTATACTCTTGTAGAACAGCTATACACTGGCGCCCAATGGACAATTGCTGCTGCTATTCATAAGAAACATCTGTCGACCCTCATCAAGGAAACATTGGAGAAGTTAATGGTGCTGCCGCAAAGGATCGATGAGTTAAAGCGAGCATCTGCCAGAGCCGGCGCCATGACTGCTTTAAGCTGGGCAAAGGCGTGGCAAGCAGATCTTGATCCAGAAGACTTAGCCAATGGTTTCCCTAGTGTAAAAGAAGACAGGTCTCCCTTCAGCGCTGATGAATTTGCACAAATAGCAAGGGAAATGCGTCCGTTAGCAAGCAAGCTGGCCGAAGAGACCAATCTACACTACAAAAAAAGACACTTCCGTGATGATACGTGTTTGTCACAGTAGGTCACGTTTTCTGTGATGCATGTACATCCATGACAAACTTATGACAGAATCAAGATAGTCATACCTATACTGTCATAGAAGTGTTCCATGACATTACCAAAATTATCATCACGGAAGTGTCCACTTCCATGACGATAAATCACGCGTCATGGAAGTGCTTTTGTCAAGGGTGACCAGCATGTGGCATGCACCATAACGAGACACCGTTAAGCTATCGAGTCCGGTTTTGGATCCGATAACCCGCTAACAGCCCGAACCAATGATGATTTTCCACGTGTAAAATTCTCATTGGCCGGAGGAAACACATGTTGGCTCACTGTTGGGACAAATGTCATCCATTCATTGGACAGGAGGCGCCTATGATACATCAACACGTGGCACGACCCAACAGAGGACCATTCCAGTGAAAAGGCCGACCCGTTTGACTTGGTCAAAAGGTAACGGGCCAGCCCACAGAAAGCCTGTTAACAACCTGTTCGTATATAGCCCATTTACGGCCCACTAACTAACGACCCATTATGGCCTATCCGAATTAAGCCCAGTAGCTTCATCTGGCCCTTCCAATATGATTCTAGCCCGTTGTAACTTCCGGCCCATATATGGCCCATGATGTCTTTCGGCCCATACAAGACCATTTGTAACTCTTGGCCCGTTAACGGCCCGTGGTGAATCTGGCCCGCATTGAACAGTGTACCCCTTTATACCCATTAACAGCCCATTATTCCATTGGGCCGTTTCCAGCCCGTGTTATCTTTCGGCCTTCTCAGGGCCCATTTATTCTTGGGCTCATTTCCAGCATTCGGTTACTTACGGCTCGTCATTGGCCTTTTTTGCCTATGGGCCAAATTCAGCCCGCAGTTACAATCGGCCTGTTTGCGACCCGTTACTCCGTTGGGTTGTTTTCATAACGTCATCAAATACGGACAATTAACGACGACCTGTTATTGTCGGCCCATGAACGGACGATTCCAAATCTAGCTCATTTACGACCCATAATGTGGTCTGTTATTGGCCCATGTTTGGCCTATCGATCATACGACACGTAGAAGGCCTATTGATGCTACGACCCGTAGAAGGCCCATTGATGCTGCGACCCATAGAAGGCCCATTCTTTCGACGACCCTAAGAAGTCCCATTGTTTCTATGGCCCGTAGGAGGCCCATGGTAACTACAGTAAATATGTAGCCCATCGTTATTGTGGCCTAGTTAAAAAAAGGTTATTGCGGCCACTAGCAAACCGCGGAAAAAGAACCGCACTGACTACAAGCAAACAAATAAAAAGGACAACAAGGAAATAAATAAGCAAGCAACTTACACTAGGCTATCACGGCTATTACACATATTACATCCACTGGGCATCAAAGTTCGCCACCAGTGAAAATATAAGGAACAAAGCAACACATCATATACACTGGTTGTCAAAGTTGGCGACCAGTGCAAGTAAACGCCACAGCAAAACAAGTCTAGAACTAAAACCACTTCAGAAGAGCTCAAGAAACAATATCCTGGGTACCCATAATGCTGGCAAGATTCTTAGCAAGCTTATTAACTTTCTCTTGTTTGGCGCTTAAATCCTCCAGCACTTGCTGTTGCACCAGAAAGTATGCATCTGAATTCTGCAGGGACTTCCTCAGTCCTTCGGCTTCCTGTCGCATAACATCTGATCAATGTCTTTCAACTTTAAGTTGAGACTCAAGAAGCCAAACTGATTCAGGCAGCGAGTTCGAAGAGCTGGTGCCAGTAGTAGTAGCCAGTAACTCGAACACTTCATCAAGATAGGACTTTGGGGTTATCTTAGTGTCTTCAATATAGTTTTTATCAGCTTTCAATATTACCTTGTCTGCATTACTTCCTTTACCATTGCATAACGGGGTACTCTTCTCCAATATTTTATTCGCGTTCTAAAAGAGAAACAAACAAACACATCACAGGTTTACAATGTAGCATATGAAACTCATTTTGGTAAACCAGTTCAGTAGTAAGGTGGACATGATAACAACATGAAACAAACATATATCTATGTAGTATGGTCACTGTATGGTCTATATCATTCTAGTTTATGTTGCCAAATCAAGATAGATACAATTTGAGTCATATCTATTTAAGACAAAGCAGCATAGACAGAATATAAGTGTGGGAAACTACACAACAATAACAACACTTGTAATGTACATGGCATGAGAACATAACTGTTTATTCAATTGAAACTGAAATCAACATAGAGCAAGTTACAACAGCAAACACGTTAAGGAAATAGGTTTAAAACATACCTGTTGCACCATTGGAATTTCAATTGCATCCTTTAATTTGAAATTAGTTGGTATGAGTAAATACAGTGATGCAAGAGCAAAGTAGTATGAACCATAGCTACAGAACCTGACCTGAGAACAATTCTTCTTCCGCTTTGAGCCTTGACTTGGGGTTCGGAGTGGTGGTCCTTGTGCTTTGGGCACTGCAGTTGCCTTACTATCTGCTCGTGTTTGGGTGCTCTGTGGCGGAGACGATGTTGTATCAACTAGAACTGGGTTACTATCTACTGGGATTGGGGTTAGGAGGGGTGTAGCTGGTTCTCTGTCCAACTAGGTAGGGGTACAATCTACGTGAGTCTGAGTTATGGGTGGCGGGGCTCGTTCTTGGGAAAGTACAACCATGGTTCTATCTGCATTGATAGGTAGCACAATCTTTTTTGAAGACCGTGTTTTTACTCCCACAGATATTGCCATCACTCCCTCCAATTGAAATGGCCGATAAACAAGAAAAGTAATTGAATGTACAGACATTGTAAGATAGACAGGTGCAATGGATAGTAGGGAAGAAAACAGGGCATGAAATAATTCACATTTATGTTGTCTAACCAAACAGAACAGCATGACATAATTTCACATATATGATGGCTAATTAAACAAGATAGCATGACACAATTTCAAATGTATGATGGCTAACTAAACATGATAGAATGACATAATTCGAAATATGATGACTATGTAAACAAGATGAGATGATATAACTATAATATGTCTTTAGAAAATGGGTTGGCATGCCATAATTCAGATACATGCTCTCTATGTAAACATCTTGGCATGATATAATTCAAATATATGATTTATATACTAAGCAAGTGAGCAGAGGGCAATCGCATATATGATGTGTCAACTAAGGAGATGGCATTCAATATTGTGCATATGATGTAAAAACTAAGCATTGCAATACAACATATGCATGATATGAGTAATATAACCCTGCCAAGTTTGAGCATACACCTCAGGGGGATAATAGGACTAGTCATCTACCTCTGAATCCTCCTCTGAAGAGCTATCTGTAACCAGCAAGATATCTGCTTCAGCAGGTAGCATTGTCTGCTCTGAAGACCTTGTTTTCACTCCAGATTTCTCCATCACCAATTCAAATGGCTGATGCACAGGAAGAGCAGTTGAATATACAAACATTGTCGACAAATGAAACGAGAAATACAAAAAAAGGATGGCATGATATAATTCACATATATGACGCTTGGCTAAACAACATGGCATTGCATAGTTCACATATATAATGCCTTGCAACAAGATAGCATTGCATAATTCACATATATAATGTCTTGCAACAAGATGGCATCGCATAATTCACATATATGGTAATTAGACACTAAACAGGTGGCATTCACACAAAGCATGTCTAAACTAAGAAAATGACATAGCAATGCAAGATACCATACGCACGATATGAGCAACATAACCCTACCAAGTTAGAGCATGCACCTCGGGGGGAAATATGACTAGTCATCTGTCTCTGAATCCTCCTCCGAGGGGCTATCCATAACCAGCAAGACATGCGCTTCGTCAGATAGCATTGTCTGCTTTGAAGACCTTGTTTCCACTTCAGATTTTTTCCATGACCGTGCTGAATGGCTGATGCACAGGAAGAGTAATTGAATGTACTAAAATTGTTGACAAATTTAACACATAATAAAAAAAATGATGGCATGATATAATTCACATCTAAGATGACTGGCTAACTAGGGTGGCATTGCAAAATTCACATATATGATGCCTGGCAAAACAAGATGACATTGCATGATTCACATATACGATAAAGAAACTAAACAGATGGCATTGACACAAAGCATGGCTAAACTAAGCAGATGACAAATTTGATGTATATAGTAAGCAATGTAAGGCACCATATGCATGATATTACCAACATCAGCATGCCAAGTTAGAGCAAAGACCTCAGGGGGTAAATAGGAGTGGTCTTCTCCTTTCGAATCCCCCTCAGAACAGTTATCTTCCTCTTGATTACAATCTGAAATGGGTGGAGGGGGGCTGCCTTTGCGCCCACCATGGAGCGACGTCTGCATGAAATTTTATTGCCACGCAAGGCTCGTCTCTTTTGCTCTAAAGGTTCAGTTCCATTGTGTACAATAACTGACATGCATAGGAATAAAACATAGTGAGATTATGTAAGGAGTGCATGGACAAATCCAGAGTGATGGTAGCAAACTGTGGATAGACCCAAAACCAATGATAGCAGGAAGATAATAGCTTTAGTTAAAAATACAGATAGTGGCTCCTTTAATGTTTGTTTGCACCCAACATGAAACTCATAGTAGACACCCGAGATTAACCAGATAGTAGATAGATAGTATTGATTGCTTCACCAATATGTACCCCACAACCATTTAAAAACTCAAGTTTTAGCATTAGTTTGGACATGACTCAGAGTCTAATAGGTGAACACGACGATAAAGTAGCATGTAATCATATTAAGCGATGCATAACGTAAGCAGACACGGAAGAGTGCGACCTCTCTTGCGGACCCGTGTAGTCCTCAAGGTCATCTGCTCAGTTGATGATGGTAATGCAGTTGTCGTGGCTGCCGGTGGCGGGGAAGAAGAGCTGAGGTGGCGAAAGACAGTCTGGAGAGCGGATCCCTACTGTGGTGAACCCTTCCATTGTTGGAGCAGCTGAGCTGGGGTGGAACACGGCGCAGCAGGAGCAGGACAAACCACACAAGGTTTTCTTTGACACATATGTGTAACAGAAGTAATTGTGTAAGGACTTGTTTGAATTTGAGTATTCTAACAATCCAGGGATAGGAAATAGACCGGAATAGGATAGGAACGCACGTGCAAAACAGAGAATTTAAAAACACGGGATTTATGCCAATCTGGGTGTTTGATTCACAAGAATTGGAAGACATAGGATGCAAAGGAGCAAGGTGAGATTAAGTCAAACCACAAGAAAATGTACGGTTATAATGCTATTATGCTACTATCTCTTAGTCTTGTGCTTCATGAATAGGAATTTGAAAAGGACAACAAGTGGAAATTAAAATTCCTACGGTTTTTCTTTCAAGGAGACACTAAAGGAACAAATCCTACAGTTTTCCTTTGCTCCATTCCTTTGAACCAAATTCATGAATAGTAGTACCATAGGAAACTTTCCAATTCCTATGTTTTTCCTTCACTTTTCCTTTCAAGCACTAGCGATTCTAGTAGGCAGACTTGAGCAAGGAAAAGCCTACACTCAAAAAAGGTTTTTGTGCTACTTCTATTACTTTGGACCCAGGCCACTGCCCTACTAGCTCAACTCCCAGGCCCATCGACAAATGCACAACTCAAACACGCATAGATTAACAATGATGGTGTTCAAGAGAGTCCATCACGGATAGCTAAGTTGCCTGGTACCTCACTGCTTTTCATATAGTAGGAGAAACTAATCGTATTTAACGTTACTATGTGTGCTCAATGGACAATATATATAACATGTAGAGTAAAAAAGAGATGCAACAAGTGTACAACCTCTTTGGCGAAGCCATGTCGATCTCAGCGTGATTGGGTTGGTCGGTGAGGATGATCCGGCTGACTTGGCTGTCAGAGGAGGGGAAGAAGATATTAGGCATCTGGAGATGGAGCCTAGGGTATTGCTCCACTATGATGGAGGGTTTCGTCGTTGGAGCAGCTCCAGTGAGTTGTACGACGCCGAGGCTGAAGCAGGACAAGGGAGACAACGTTAACCTCAGTGGAATTCTAATAGCATCTCCAATAGATGACATAAAATACATAACCACATAGTGCTAGATGTAAAATACATCAGCCGCTCATCTCTGAACTTAACTGTCGAAACTGAATTTAACTATCGAAACTGAACTTAACTGTCGAAACCGAATTTTTCTGTCGAAACTGAACGCACTAGTAGCAGAAAAGCAGTAGCAGAGCATGCGAGAGCTGGGGCAGCTGGTCGTGTAGCAGCATCAGGTGAGGCTACCCTGAGCCGGCAGCCACCACCGGCCAAACATCCGCCCCCCGCCGCCCGCGGCCGGCGGTGCGCCACCCCCCGTCCCGAAACCACTCCCCACTGCCGATCCGCCGCCGCCCCGGCCATCCCTCTAGCCCCCCGGTGCCGAGCTTTTTCTTTGGCGGTCCCCATGCTACGACCCCACCACTGCCGGCGACCATCGCCCCCACCCCGAACCCTAAGATAGATACTGGGGTACCTCTCTGGCGAGCCTCCCTCCCCATTACGACTGGTTCTTCCTTAACTCCGGCGAGCCCTCCCACCCCCTGAAAATTGACTGACCTGAAAGTCGATTAAATCAGCTGAAGTGTAGCTAAATCGAAGCAGCATCACAAGCCAGAGCAAGAGCGAGAGCAGTAGCGCGAGCAAGAGCAAGAGCAAGAGCAGACCAAGCAGGGGACCGAGAGCAAGAGCAGAGCAGTAGCGCGAGCGAGAGCTAAAGCAGCAGCAACTCCTACTGATGTGGACATCACCGCTAAGGGAGCGACGCCATGGAGGAAGTGGCCGGTGTTGCCGTCGTGGATGGAGCCGCGCCGTGTCGGCTCGAGACCGAGTGCCGGCAGCACCGTGAGATCGAATCAAGAGGAAAATGCAGCGATTAGTGTAAAACCTCTTTGGTGGCGCTGATTAGGCCTCAGCTTCATCCGAGGAAACGGTGATGATAATGCTCTTCCGGTGGTGCAGGTGAAGACGGCGGTGTGGGAATGGAGGTGGCACGAAAGACGAGGGGAACGTCTGGGCAGCTCCTTGGAGGTGGAGGACGGGGTGGCTGAACCGGCGGGAGGACGAGATCGACGACGGATCCTCATCCGGTACGGTGGATGAGGGACGTCGAGGTGTTGCTGTGGACGACGTCGTCGGGGAAGAGGCTCCGGCTGGGTGGCGGACGGAGGAGGGTGTGGGGCTTCGTGGGTTTTCGTGGCTTCGGTGTACGAATGGGTGGGCGGATGGGATGGGAGTGGGGAACCATGGCTTAGGGACGTGCTTGTCCGAAATGTGGGGTAAGTTACAAAATTACCCCCACCGATTTGAGCTAGGCGGTTCTTTCGGTTCAGGGGTATCACAGGCATTTCGCGTTTCGGGATTTCACAAGAGGTGGGAGTTTTCGTGCGCGTTGTAATTCTGGAATAGCAATGCGCGGGTTGAGATGGAGGGAGTTGTCGGAGCACAACGAGACAAAGATATATCTTAAATATTTTGGGGTAACAAGGTGCGGGTTGAAGCGGCGGGAGTTTCGCAACACGATAGACAGAGACGCTACCTTGAAATTTCGGCATAACAAGGCGCGGCTTGAAATTTCAGGAGAACAAGCTTAACGTGTACCAAAAAAAGACAATTCGCACCTCATCACTAGAGAGAGCTATGTCCCGTTTTACTATATTACTAGAAATGCATTCAAATACAACAAAAAAAGAAAAAAAATCAAGACAATAAACATAACATGTACAATACCAAAACAATTTGCACTTTCCTCAACAATAAAAAAACAATGTGTGTTGTCTAGCATATGGACTAAATTTGAGTACATTTTCCCTGTTTGAATGGGAATGTACTCGGGTTAGTTATACAACCATCTAAATATTATCTTCACAACACATGACATGAATATAGGAGAAGTAAATTCCTATATAAATACGAACTACCTGTACATACGATCTCAAATTCAAATATATGTATAGATTTTATGTTGAATTCAAATCTTAGTACATGTATGCTCTAGCTAGATGTTCGGAGTCTAAACCATGTATGATATACTATGTATAGTGTGTCTAACAAGCACAACACACACACAAACACCATTTAGACTAGTAAGGTACATGTGCATTGCACACATGAGATTTGGCAACCAAATTATGAATAAATACCACATTATAGCATGTAAGCTTTGAGTCATATATGCATGATGTAGATGTTCATTTAATTCTTATAGTTCATTTCATTCAAAATCATCTAGTTTTATAAGAAAGATAATCTATTTTAAGATTCATGGAATTGTGCGTTGTAAGGCATAAAGTAAAAACAAATAATGGCAAATCATGTAGAAAAACATTTGGGCAATTCTGATACGGAAGATTCTAGAACAAAGAAGAAGTGCTTGTGTTTTGAGGTTTGTGCATTATGCTTAAGTTCAACCATGGAGTCTTCTAGATTGTACAGGTGGCAAAATCTGGTGGAATCTAGATGATATCTAACGGCCAGTTGTGCTCAAATTTGCCATCTCTGCATCATCGGATTGGCCTCATCCAACGACCATCTTTCAAAGTTAAAGTTATCCACACACTATATAAAAAATATAAAATATAATATATATATATATATATATAGGGGTATAGATATAGATATGTGATGCGAAAGCCACCCATCATCTCCAATTAGAATAGTGTGTCCATGCACAGATGCAATGTGGCCAAACGATGTCCACCATCGATATCTCAAATACAAATTAGTCAGACCTTGTTCAATGTGTATACAGTACAACATGCTCGTTTCCAAACCACACCACGCATATCTCAGTTATATTCATGCATGCATGGGTTTCAAACATCATGATCTCTTATTCAAATATTTGAATTCTACTTTACATTGATTATGACGTCACCTAGTCTTTTACACCCACACAATCATCTTCTCTTTATAATTGTACCATTAACTTTCTCTCGTGCATGCATGCACACACAGTACCCGTCGACATTATCCATCACACACATGCAATCATTTTCTTCAGGTCGGTCTCCCATGCATGCACACACACACGTCCCCCTCCCCATCATATCGGGCATTCTTTATCTCTCACGTGCATGAGCAATGATTGATGTTCCTCTATGTGTCTGTATATATAGCTAGGTCTTTCACAGTTTTCCACACAAACCGATCAATCTATATATCTAGTGAGATCTCACCCTCTTTCCCACGTCCACATCGATCAATCTATACCTCTCTATATAGGATTACATAGCTAATACACCCACATTAATTATATATCCAACGCCCCCCTCTCATCATCCATGCCTCTTCTTCATCTCTCAGACGCGCGCACAGTGGCGAAGATAGGGGGCAACAAGGGCCCTGCCCCCCTAACATCACTATATATCGAGGCTAATATGAATGTGATCATTAGACAATTGCTGGTAAAATGGTTTAAGTTGATTAATTGGCCCTCCTCGTAAAGGATTAGTAATGCTTGGCTCCCTAGCTCATTTATTTTTCATGGCTCCGCCACTGCGTGCAACAGCGCACGTTCTCGCCCCCTCTCTTCAAATATCAATCTCGCACTTGTGCACTCCTTCATAGTCTCCCTCCACTTGGCCCCTCGCACCATCTTCTAGCTCCCCACCAGATTCTGCCACATGTACAATCTAGCAGACTCCATGGTTGAACTTAAGCATAATGCACAAACCTCAAAACACAAGTGGTTCTCCTTTGTTCTAGAATCTTCCGTATAATAACTGCCCAAACTTTTTTTCTAGTTGAATTGCCATTATTTGTTTTTTACTTTATGCTTTATAACGCACAATTCCATGAATCATAAATTAGATTAAGGGCTTCTTTGATTCAAAAGATTCTCAAAGGAATTTTGGAATATTCTAATCCTTAGGAAATTTTCCTACCTTGGTTGTTTGATTCGTAGGTTTGTAAACCATAGAAATTTTTGCATAGGATTCATTTGCACTAGATTTCATAGGAAACATCCCATCCACTCAAACCACTTTGAAAGAATCCTGCATTTTTTCTATGCACAATCAAACACTCGTACAGTCCTGTGGGATTCAAGACGACATTCCACTCTAATCCCATGTTTTTCCTATTCTCGCGTTTTGGAAATCCTACGAATCAAAGAGGCCCTAGCTTTTTATAAAAACTAATTTATTTTGAATGAGATGAACTATAAGAATTAAATGAAGGTCTACATCAGGCATATATGACTCAGAGCTTACATGCTATAGTGTGGTATTTATTCATAATTTGGTTGCCAAATCTGATGCGTGCAATGCATGTGTACCTTACTAGTACTTCGAGTATGTGAAAACACGTAAATTAGAATTCCAATGGCATGCTACACAGTGTCTCTCTTACAGTTCATGAAGCTACATGGCACATGCGGAGGCGTTGTCGCGACCTCCTTGTGTGGATTGACCACAGTGATGTGTTGCTGCTTCCATAAGAATGTACTCGTCCTCTTTGAGCCACACTAGCGGTACATGCATGAAGCGAAGATGTGCACGCACGCCACACACACACACTCATTCCCTCGCACGCACATGTGGGTACACAGGGCGACGCATTTTTGTACGAAGATCCACCCCATGTGATAATTTGACGCGTGTAAAGTCCTTCATTTCATTGATGGTCAATTAATACATCGCATGCAGATTTAGTGGACGTGAGGGCAGAAGAAAGACATTACTACTCCATTTCGTGCATGCGAGTAGTTAAATCATGGGGTGACATCTACGACTAGTTACATCACTGACTTGTGCAGTTGCATTTGAGCAGTGTAGTACTCCCTCTATCTCAGTTTACAAGTCTTGCACGTGTACCTAGGTCATTAATTTGACCAACTTAATAAGAGGCATACATTACGAAAAATATATCATTACAAACTTCAAATATTCTATTTTTTAATGGTATATTTTTTATGCTAAATTTTTTATGTTCTACTAAACTCATCGGGAGATGTTTCAGGCCTCGAAACCAAAACCGTCAATTAATATTTACCTTGTTCCCATCACATTCCAAAGTACTAGTGCTACAATTAAGTGCAAGCCTACTCACACCTACCAGTACGTACCAAACCTGAACGTGTTCCCACTATGAAGATTTTAGTACTAGTGCTAGTACTTAGGTTATAAAAAGGGGAACTACCTAACCGAAAATTACTCTACCTTCCTCCTCATAAGTCCTCCTTCTTCTCCGTCCTTGCCTTGGCCGGTGTGCAGAGCTCTAGGTCGAGAACTATCCGAACTACTCGTAACAAGGGAGCGGCAACCTAGCCTGTGGAAAAAAAGAGAGGGCTCGCCGCCACGCAGAGACATCGAAAGATCTCTCACGGGCAGGCGATGGCTCCCAGGAGTGCCCTAGCTGCAAAGGCGAACATGCCGAGCTGGCGACGCTGGAGTCATTATCCCTCAACGGCATGCCCGATCATCTCAATAAGCACCTCAATAAGCAGAAGGAGTTCATCCATGGCTTGGTGGAGCTGCTGAAGGAGAGCCTCGACGACATGCCCGCTGAGCTCAATGAGCAGGGGGAGTTGACCGCCAGCTTGGTGATGCTGCTGAAGAAGAGCATTGCCTTGGAGAAGAAGGCGACCGGAAAAATCCTGCAAGTTCAGGAGGACAAGGAGAAGCTCTGCCACGAGCTCGACCTGCTAAAGGAGAAGAACGCCGGCTGGAAGAAGCTGCATGAGAATAGTAGTTCCTCGATGAAGATGCTGCAGGCCCTCGTCATGGAACAGAAGGAGGAGTTGGCGAAGCTCCGCATCGAGCACCCGGCTGCTGTCAAGGTACATAATGCGGCCGTGGAACAGATGATGAAGGCTCGCATCGAGAAATCCTGCGTCATGGACAGAATGAATAAGATGGCGGAGGAGACGCACAAGGAGATGGAGGTCGTGGAGGCGATGAAGAAGCTGTTACGACTCCATGGCCAGCAACCCTTCATGTAGTAGAGCGCAGCACCCCAGACTTGTGTGTACGTCTTCCTTCTTTTTTGGGGGTGATAATCTTCCTTCTTCTTTTGCTCCAATGTTTCTTCTTTTGCTTCAGGTGTTTTGCCACACGTGTCATGTTCTCTGCGAGGCATGAATATAACAATGCTAACAATGAGATGACTAGCAAATTAGATCATTTTTATCGCCATATGGAACTGGGCTACCGTGTTTCGTGCTCCTCCGTCGTACTGCTCCAGCGGAAAACTTGAGTATACCGCACGGTTCTTTGCTCCTCCTCAGGTCGTCGGCACATTTATACAAGCAGTCAAATCACAAGGCCCCGCCTTCCAGCAGTAATGAGCCATCAAATCACAAAGGCCCTCGCCTCTCTTGAAACTGACCTAGCTAGACTGCCCCGCCCTCTATCCTTTTAGAAAATGTATACTTTTGTACAATTGCAGGATCGATGGATTGCGCCATGGAGCAAAACTAACAATATGAAATTAAAGAGAAAAGGTGGTACATATAGAGAGCGCTCGTCGCCAAATTATGCATATAGTACTATTAAAAAAGCTAGTACGTTCTTAATTGGGGTGCTAAATTCTATTAAAGAAATTAGCATACCTATTTAATTCTTGGGTTCTTATTATTTATGCCACTAGTTTGTGAATCACTACTTAGTTTTGCCATTAGAAGTTACAACTACTCAAAAATGTCATCGATCCGTGAGATGCCTGCTAAAAATGCAATTAGATATCTCAAAAATGCCATCGTTAAGTTAGATGTTTGCTCAAAAATGCCATTAGACATTGTGATTTTCACGTCAAAACTGTTGACCATGTTACATGACAAAAATAAGCCAATTCTCACAATGATAAGTGTGGCCCCGCTTGTCAGGAGTAACCAAGTGAACAATTTTTACAGGAAAATAAGAACGCTGTTGGGATCAAGTAGGCCCCACACTTTATTTTACTGTAGTGAGATCGAGGGAGAGCTGGCATGTTGGTCCATCGGTATTTATGTCATAATAACATGGCAAAAGAGTTTTGAGTCAAAATAATGGTGTCCAGCACAACACGCCCCTCAAATAAAACTAAGCACCCTGAAATCTTTTACAAAACTAAGCCCCCTGAAATTCTTTGATAACGAAACTGCTGGCTATATGATGTTGGCCATATATATTGTACGTATATAATGTGAAGAAACGAGTGGTAGTCGTAGTACTATACCAAATAAAAGATGAACTGTAAGAAATACTAGTATGTATGTACTGAGGAGTTAAAGTAACAAGAAGAAACATAACATAGTTCTGCTGGGGGCTCAACACAACACACCCGTCAAATAAAACTAAGCACACCAAAAATTAAACTAAGCAACTAATCCGGTAGACACTGCATTAGAACCACCATGAGCAACAACACTGCCACCTTACTCGGAGTCCTTGTCCATGTGCCTGAATTCGTCCTTGTCCCTCTTCCTCTTGGCCGATACTTCTTTGCTTGAACCGCACACTTGGCTCTTACTCTTTATCCAACCCTTATAGATATTGAAACAAAGGTAGCCATCCATTGCAGCGTAGTGGATGTGGTCTATATCTAGTACATTCCACTCCCATGCATGATGAAACTTGAACGGAGGTTTCTTCAGTGTACCGTACGAAGGATGAACCATGGCTCCTGCTAGGGTCAGCATTGAAGGCTGATGATGGGAGGGCACCAACCCTTTCTTCTGGAGGTCGAAGGGGTGGCCTACAATGAGGCCTATCCGATCCAGGATTTCCTTGTCGTTCCTAAATTCTACAGTAATGAATTTGACTCGGCCGTTGAGGGATTCCTGGATTAGGGGGTCCTCAGATAGCCGGACTATATACTTTGGCCGGACTATTGGACTATGAAGATACAAGATTGAAGACTTCATCTCGTGTCCGGATAGGACTCTCCTTGGCGTGGAAGGCAAGCTTGGCAATTCGGATCTGTAGATATCCTCCCTTGTAACCGACTCTGTGTAACCCTAGCCCCCTCCAGTGTCTATATAAGCTGGAGGGTTTAGTCCGTAGGACAACAACAATCATAATCATGGGCTAGCTCCTAGGGCTTAGCCTCTATGATCTCGTGGTAGATCAACTCTTGTAATACTCATATCATCAAGATCAATCAAGCAGGAAGTAGGGTATTACCTCCATCAAGAGGGCCTGAACCTAGGTAAACATTGTGTCCCCCGCCTCCTGTTACCATCCGCCTTAGACGCACAGTTCGGGACCCCCTACCCGAGATCCGCCGGTTTTGACACCGACATTGGTGCTTTCATTGAGAGTTCCACTGTGCCGTCACCATAAGGCTTGATGGCTCCTTCGATCATTGGCAATGATGCAATCCAGGGTGAGGTTTTTCTCCCCGGACAGATCTTCGTATTCGGCGGCTTCGCACTGCGGGCCAACTCGCTTGGCCATCTGGAGCAGATCGAGAGCTACGCCCCTGGCCGTCAGGTTAGGTTTGGAAGCTTAAACTATACTGCCGACATCTGCGGAGACTTGATCTTTGACGGATTCGAGCCCATGTCAGGTGCACCGCACAGTCACGACAAGCATGACTTAGCTCTGCCATTGGACGGTGTTCGGGAGATCATACGTGTGGCTACTCCGGCCCTCAATCCGGAGCAGATTGTGCCGTACGAGGATGGGTGGATGGACCCCGCCGCGGAGGCCGCACACTCAGTTGGGATAGAGCCGAATACTGACTTCACCTCCTACGAGACCTGTGTTGCCGGACTCCTGGATTCATCCCCGGCCACGGGCTCCGAACCGCCTGCGTTAGTGCCTATCGAATCTGATTGGGCACCAATTATGGAATTTTCCTCCACAGATATCTTTCAGCACTCTCCCCTAGGCGATGTGCTAAATTCACTAAGGTCTCTCTCCTTGTCAGGAGGCCCTTGGCCGAACTGTGTCCGGCTTGAGTGGGAAGCGGCCGACGAAGAAATTCGTTCCCCACCCACCACCCACTTAATAGCCACTGTCGACGACTTAACTAACATGCTTGATTTCGACTCCGAAGACATCGACGGTATGGACGACGATGTAGGAGAAGAACAGGAACCACCACCCACAGGGCGCTGGACTGCCACCTCATCATATGATATATACATGGTGGACACCCCCAAAGATAGCGATGGCAATAAAGCAACAGAGGATAATCCCGTCGAGAAGCAATCTAATCACTGGCGTCAACGGCACCGCTCTAAGCCCCGCCATAGCAAAAGCAGTGATACCAACACAAGAGACAATAATGTTGCGGATAGTGCTGAAGACGAAGACAATCCCCTCCAGCCAGGCCTTGAGCGGGAGGACGGGCAAGCTAGCCCTAAGGAACAAGCAGTAGATGGAGAATCAGAGGATGACAATTACATGCCTCTCTCCGAAGACGAGGTGAGCCTCGGCGACAAAGAATTTATCATGCCTGAGGATCCCGTCGAACAGGAGCGCTTCAAGCGTCGGCCCATAGCCACAGCAAAAAGCCTGAAGAAAAAGCAACAGCAGCTCCAAGCTGACCAAGATTTGCTAGCGAATAGATGGATTGAGGTCCTGGCGGCTGAGGAATACGAACTCGAGCGGCCAACCAAAAGTTACCCAAAGCGCAGGTTGCTACCCCAATTCGAGAAGGAAGCATTAAAGCCTACGCTTCCAGCGTATGATGCGGCTGACCGGCCACCTCGTGGACGAGAAAAAGCGGCATATCAGGCCGAAGTCCAGCCCGCACCCCGCCGCCAGTCAAACAAAAATACCAAGGCCCGGGGTAACACGCAGGACCTGCGAGACATATTGGAAAACAAATCAGGACACGTAAGATTGATCTACGGATCACACGGGCACGCCCCAACGCGTGACGACGACCGTCATGCCGGATATACTAAAAGCAAATCTGGCCGGGCCGAATACAGCAGACAAGACTCGTATGAACTGCGTCATGATATAGCCCGGCACAGAGGCGCCGCACACCCCCTATGCTTCACTGATGAAGTAATGGATCATGAATCCCCAGAAGGTTTTAAACCTGTGAGCATCGAATCATATGATGGTACAACAGACCCATCGGTATGGATTGAAGATTTCCTCCTCCACATCCACATGGCCCGCGGTGACGATCTACATGCCATCAAGTACCTCCCATTAAAACTCAAAGGACCTGCTTGGCATTGGCTCAATAGCCTACCGGCAAACTCCATTGGCAGTTGGGAGAATTTGGAGGACGCATTCCTTGACAACTTCCACGGCACTTATGTGTGACCACCGGATGCCGATGATTTGAATCACATAACCCAACAGCCAGGGGAATCAGCCAGGAAATTCTGGACTCGGTTCCTAACTAAAAAGAACCAAATTGTCGACTGTCCGGATGCCGAGGCCTTAGCGGCATTTAAGCATAACATCCGCGATGAGTGGCTCGCCCAACACCTCGGCCAAGAAAAACCGAAATCCATGGCAGCCCTCACGACACTCATGACCCGCTTTTGTGCGGGCGAAGACAGCTGGCTGGCTCGTAGCAACAACACATCAAGAGATCCTGGCAATTCAGATGCCAAAGAGAGCAACGGCACAACAGACACAAGCGCCGCAATAACGGCGACAACGCCGAAGACACGGCAGTTAATGCCGGATTCAGTGGCTCTAAATCCGGTCAGCGGAAAAAGCCGTTTAAAAGAAGCAATCTGGGCCCGTCCAGCTTGGACCGCATACTCGATCATTCGTGCCAAATTCACGGCACCCCCTGATAAACCAGCCAACCACACTAATAGAGAATGCTGGGTGTTCAAACAGGTCGGCAAGTTGAATGCCTAAAACAAGGAAAAGGGGCTGCATAGCGACGACGAGGAGGAGCCCCGACCGCCGAACAAAGGAGGACAGAAGAAATTGCCTCCCCAAGTGAAAATGGTAAACATGATATGCGCAACCCATATTCCCAAGCGGGAACGGAAACACGCACTGAGGGACGTCTATGCGATGGAGCCAGTCGCCCCAAAGTTCAACCCATGGTCTTCTTGTCCGATCACCTTCGATCGCAGGGACCACCCCACCAGTATCCGTCATGGCAGTTTTGCCGCAGTGGTCCTTGACCCCATCATTGACGGATTTCACCTCACTCGAGTCCTTATGGATGGTGGCAGCAGCCTGAACCTGCTCTATCAGGATACAGTGCGCAAAATGGGCATAGACCCCTCGAGGATCAAACCCACCAAAACCACCTTTAAATGTGTCATACTAGGTGTAGAGTCCTGCTGCACGGGCTCAATCACAATGGAAGTGGTCTTCGGATCTCCGGACAACTTCCGAAGTGAGGAGTTAATCTTCGATATCGTCCCCTTCCGTAGTGGCTATCACGCACTGCTCGGACAAACCGCATTTGCCAGATTCAATGCGGTACCACATTATGCATACCTCAAGCTCAAAATGCCAGGACCTCGCGGGGTTATAATAGTTAATGGAAACACATAACGCTCGCTCCGCACGGAGGAGCACACTGCGGCCCTCGCAGCAGAAGCGCAAAGCAGCCTTATGAGGCAAACCGCCAATTTGGAGAAAAAGACCCCGGGCACCTTCAAGCGAGTCCGGAGTACCCTGCAAGAGGATCGCCAGGCACGTTTAGAGCTCGCCTAGCAATTCGGCCTCCGTCCTAGCCCCAATCAAGCGGAGAAATTTACACCACGCGTACATAATTATGCACTCAAGATACCATTGGCATAGGCGGAGGCACAACCATGGCACGGCCCATAATGCGGCTCAACCGCTTCAGGACCTATATACCTTTAACATTTTCTTCCTTTCAGGCCCCTATTCTACGAAGGCCCTCTCCGATCGATTATCGGACCTGTCACGGGAAGGAAACACCAAGGAAGCAAGAAGCTTTGATGTACAAGGGAATCCTCAGGTGGTCTCTGATAACAATAGATATACCTGTTTTGCATACCCACACGCAGCTTGCCCTTAGATAGGACATGTCAAATAGTCCTTTTTTTACTTATTTCACTACATGTATGCATACGCTTTGACGTATCATTTAAATAACAATGTACATCATTAGCTCATTATTGCATTCCTTTATCCTTTTTTCCTTGTCTACTTATTTACGACAAATTGCACCCGTACATTTTGATACGAACAGTGCGCCGGGGGCTTAGGTGTACCCCATAACACGACATGAAAAGTCCGAACACTTTCGACAGTGCGGCACCCCGAACTTATAGCATTATATGCATCAGCTCCGAATCATGTCTGGAGTCAATAGTTGGGTTTGGCCGGCTCCCATGTTTTGGTACCTTACGGTCCGCTATATCGGCTAAGGTAGCACTGGGAGAACTACTGCGATTGTGTCTCGGTTCTTCCGGACGAGCACCTCAATAGAGAAACCTGAAAATCGACTGTCATGATGCGGCGAGAGCTGGTCGTTGTTCGAGAAGTCTCAAATCCTTAAAGATTTTTTCCCCTTCGGGAGAGGAGTCGGCCTTGTCCGATTTAGGCGTACATAGCGCCCCAAGTTTGGCCTTCTGAATACTAGGGGCTTCGGCAAAATTTAAAATTGTAGACTTCTATGGCTAAGTGAGAGTGATAAAGCTTTGTAGTCCGATTGCTTGGTTCGTTGTGCTGAACACCTCCTTCGAAGGACCCAATATTGGGATAAAGAGTGATCAGGTTTATCCCGAACACTATGTACTAGTTACATGGGGGCAGAAGCCGATGACTCGCCAACTCTCAAATATTATAAACGGCCGCATAGAAGGTAATATTTTAAATTAGCAATCGTTAAATAGCGCACATGAACTAGTTTCATATTACAGGATCACATGAGTACATTCATTCAAATATTACATCCTTAGCACATTCCTCCACCACAAGGCGAGCACCCTTCAGGACACTTTCATAATACTTTTTGGGGTGGCGATGCTCCTTGCCCTCCGGCGGCCCCTCCTTCACCAGCTTTTCGGCGTTCATCTTAGCCTAGTGCACTTTCGCCCAGGCAAAAGCCCTCTGTGCACCCTCAATGCAGACGGACCGCTTTATGACTTCAAGCCGCGGGCAAGCATTCACAAGTCGCCTTACCAGGAAGAAATAGCTACCAGGCAGGGGCTCGCCAGGCCACATCCGGACTATGAGGCCCTTCATGGCCAGTTCGGCCGCCTTGTGAAGCTCGACCAGTTGCTTCAACTGGTCGCTCAAGGGCATCGGATGTTCGGTCTCAGCATACTGAGACCAGAACAACTTCTCCATCGAGCTCCCTTCCTCGGCTTGGTAGAACTCCGGGGCATCCGACACACTGCTGGGCAGATCTTCGAACGCTCCTGGAGAGCTCCGAATTCGGGTAAGTAAAAGGAAAGTTTCCTTCACATGCTTGCTTTGCATAATGAATGCCTTACCCGCCACTATCTTGTTGACCGCCTCAATTTTCTGGAGGGCCTTTTGGGCTTCAGCCTAGGCATTTTGTGCATTCTCGAGGGCCTTGGCAAGCTCGGACCCTTGCGTCTTAGAGTCACGCACCAAGGACTCGTACTTCTTGACAAAGTCCTGGAGCTCTTGCTGCACCTTGCCGATTCGGGCGTCTTGCTTCTCGCGCTCGGCGCGCTCCGTGGCCGCTTTGCCTTCGGCTTCGGACAGCACCTTCTTCAGGGCCGCTACCTCGGTCGTGGCCCCTAGCAAAATTCATGATGATCATGTGATCTAAGAAACCACCTTCCTTTTTATTTATCAATAAACAGATGGGGTATTACTTACCTTTGTTCTCTTCGAGTTGCCTCTTGGTAAGGCCGAGCTCTTCCTTGGACCGCTCAGGGTCCCGCTTCAGTGCGGCGAACCTCCGCTGTGCGAGCGGCAACGGCCAGCAGCGAAGCCTGCTTATCCACATAGACATATTTTGATTAGAATCCTGTGATTATTATTTGATCCTCTGTTCGGCCTTTCTTCACGAACACCAAACAGAGCATCAGGGGCTAGTGTCTATGCTGTAACATTTTCTCATAATTTGATTACTTACCTCAAAGCCTGTTAGGAGGCTGGCACAGGCTTCAATGAGCCGGCTTTTGGCGGACTGAACCTTCTTGACCACCGCACTCATGATAGCGCGGTGCTCTTCGTCAATAGAAGCGCCACGAAGCGCTTCTAGAAAATTGTCCGACGCCTCTGGATGGACAGAGGTCATCGGCACAGACGGCTTGCCCCCCTTGGTGAGGGGTCGCCTGACAGAATCCGGAACCATTGGAGGTTCCGACGCAGTATTCGGCTGGCAGCTAGACTTGCTGCCCCCGGCATTAGGGCCCACGGGAGTCTTGCCCCTCATGCGCCCAGCGCCTGGAATGTCGCCTTGGGGTGTCTCCGGAACTATCTCCCCTTGGTTCAGTGCCCTTTGAGACAACACCTCGACGTCGTCCGTAGGGCGGGGGGAGGAGGCGGTCGGGAGTGAATCACTGTTCATCTCCGACGGGCCCAAAGAATCATCCGACGAGGATACGTTGATATGCGCTTTGGATGGACTACATGATCATGTTCGGCATGATAAGAAGTAATAAAATAAAACATACCAAGAATTATTATGGTATCTGGATTCTCACAACTTCGCCATGGGCTAGTCCCTGGGTAACCACTCCTCGTCGCTGAAAGCAGCCATTGTGGAACAGTCTGGAAGGAGAGTCCTTCCCTTCTTGGACCCTTCGGCCTCCCCAGACGGGGCGGCCTTCCTTTTCTTGTCTCCCCCGGCTGAGGGGGGGGGGGGAGAACTTTCCTCCTCCTCGTTTTCGTGGGAGGAGGGCGCCTTGGTGTTGTCGAACGATTAATCCGATACGACATTGCGCCGGAGACCTTTCCTGGTCCCCATGGCCTTCTTCTTGGCTTTCTTCGCACCTCGTAGGGCGCCGGAACCAGCATCTCCGTTAGGAGAGCCCTTGCTGGATCTTCGGGCAGTGGGGCCGGACAATCGATCTGCCTCGCTGTCGCGACCCAGTCCTGTTAAATGGCGTGGAGGCTTAGATCCCCCACATGATTATACTGGGGAAAGAAACATCTTATGAGATATAAGGAGCTTACCGGATTGGCAGGGCGCTTCGCGCTGAGTCCGCAATCCTCGATAAGGGGAGGAGGTACCTCGGCGGACTTGAACAACACCTTCCAGATGTCCTGGTGCGTCGTGTCGAAGAGCTCTTGCAGCGTCTGCTGCTTAGCCGGGTCGAACTCCCACAAATTGAAAGCCCGTCTTTGACACGGGAGGACCCGGCAGAAGGGCATGACTTGGACCACATTGGCAAGCTTGATTTTCTTGCTTATCATGTTTTTGACGCAGTTCTGGAGTCCGGTCAGCTCCATCGATGAACCCTAGGATAGGCCCTTCTCTTTCCAGGAGGTGAGCCACATGGGGATGCCGGATCGATATTCGAGGGCCGCCACCCAGTTGGTGTCGTGCGGCTCGGTGATGTAGAACCACCCCGATTGCCACCCCTTTACGGTCTCCACATAGGAGCCTTCGAGCTAGGTGACGTTGGGCATTTTGCCCACCATGGTGCCTCCGCACTCCGCTTGCTGGCTGACGACCACCTTCGGCTTAACGTTGAAGGTCTTCAGCCATAGGCCGAAGTGGGGCTTGATGCGAAGGAAGGCCTCGCACACGACGATAAACGCCGAGATGTTGAGGATGAAATTGGGGGCTAGATCATGGAAGTCCAACTCGTAGTAGAACATGAGCTCGCGGATAAATGGGTGGAGGGGAAATCCCAGCCCGTGGACAAAGTGGGTAAGGAATACAACCCTTTGATGGGGTTCGGGGGTGGGAACGATCTGCCCTGCGTCTGGGAGCCGGTGCGCGATATCTGCGGCCATGTATCTGGCTTCCGGGAGCTTCATAATGTTCTCCTCCATAATGGAGGAGACCATCCACTTGCCTCCCGCTCCGGACATGTTTGGAGTGTTTTTTCGGAGAAAATGCGAACTTGGGCGCTGGAGCTCGAGTGCGCGAGAATGGATGGGCAGGGAAGAAGAGGGCGTGGGTAAAAAGGAGGAGTCCTTGTCCCTTTATAAGGGCAGTAGAAACTGTGCGCCTCCCCACTCGCCTGGTAAACTCGCTTATTCCCCAAGCGACGTGATTGATGGCGCGGTTGGGTTACCCACACCCGTATTGATGAGAATCCCGTGATAAGGGGACACGATCTCTACTTCGACAAGATGTGCCAAGAAAACTGCCTCGCAATATGTGTAGTAGCTGGTTGAGAAAAATGGTTCGGATAATGACCGGGCCATGGCGTGATGTCACATTATGAAAAGTTGTCAGCAGATTAGATTTGTGGAAATATTATACTCTCTACGGTGGTATGTGGAATTTGTTTTGCAGAGCCGGACACAATCCTTGTGTTCAAAATCTTCTATGGAGTATTCAGAGGAGGAATCCGCCTTGCAATACCGAAGACAATCTGCGCGCCGGACTCATCATCATTGAAGCCTGGTTCAGGGGCTACTGAGGGAGTCCTGGATTAGGGGGTCCTCGGACAACCGGACTATATACTTTGGCCGGACTGTTGAACTATGAAGATACAAGATTGAAGACTTCGTCTCGTGTCCGGATAGGACTCTCCTTGGCGTGGAAGGCAAGCTTGGCAATTCGGATCTGTAGATCTCCTCCCTTGTAACCGACTCTGTGTAACCCTAGCCCCCTCTGGTGTCTATATAAACCGAAGGGTTTAGTATGTAGGACAACAAAAATCATAATCATAGGCTAGCTCCTAGGGTTTAGCCTCTACGATCTCGTGGTAGATCAACTCTTGTAATACTCATATCATCAAGATCAATCAAGCAGGAAGTAGGGTATTACCTCCATCGAGAGGGCCCAAACCTGGGTAAACATTGTGTCCGTCGCCTCCTGTTACCATCCGCCTTAGATGCACAGTTCGGGACCCCTACCCGAGATCTGCCGGTTTTGACACCGACAACCGTCCTTGAGGAAGTTCTTAAAATCCTGGCACTCAATGTCAGCATGGCATATGTGGTAGAGCAAGCATAAGTCATGCATGCAAACCTGGATCACGGCGGGCTTCTTCTTCTCTGCCTCCTTTAGAGTCTTCTCGCTTCCCAGGATTGTGGTGTATCAACATCTAGCCCAGCGACCCACTCATCATTTGATTTTTCGAACATGCGTCTGAAGCGAGCAAGGCATCGTTTCACCATTGCGGAAGAACGTGTGTAGATGACGTCAAACTCAACACCGGTGATGGTTCTAACCTTGTACTCACCGCCAATCATGGAGATTTGGGATGCCATGGATTTGGGAGGAGGGTTGGGTTTAGTGGAACTGCCGTTATGTGAAAGGACAGGACGACTAGGAGCGAACTGCCGTAATGTTAAAGGACGTCCGGGGATGAGTACGAGCGAGAACTGCTAGCTGTTTTTGTAAAAATGCTGAGTGGGGCGTGCGAACGGCAGGGTAGTGGCTTGCCTGGTGGATAAATGGATTTATGCACAGTACTCTGGGGGCCCAATTAGATGTCATGTCTACTCGACGCCCAATTAAATGGCTTTCGATGTCATGTTAAGCGTCGGGAAAATTACAGGTGATATGAAGCTTCCGAGAATATAACGCCCTCGATGCGGCTATATCTCCCACGTGTCGAAGCACGACTTAGAGGCATAACCACATTGAAAGCAATGTCACAAGTGAGGTAATCTTCACACAACCCATGTAATACAGAAGGGAAAGAGATACATAGTTGGCTTACAATCGCCACTTCACACAATTACATGAATAAAGCATTACATTATCCAGATACAATCAAGGTCCAACTACGGAACCAAAATAAAAGAAGACTGCCCCAAATGCTACACAGATCCCCGATCGTCCCGACTGGGCTCCACTACTGATCAACTAGAACAAAACAACACAAAGAACAAGATCTCCATCGAGCTCCTCCATGAGCTTGGTTGCGTCACCTGCTCGGTAACATCGGCACCTGCAAACTGGTTTTGGAAGTATCTGTGAGTCACGGGGACTCAGCAATCTCACACCCTCGCGATCAAGACTATTTAAGCTTATAGGTAAGGTAAAAGGTATGAGGTGGAGCTGCAGCAAGCGACTAGCATATATGGTGGCTAACCTACGCAAATGAGAGCGAGAAGAGAAGGAAAAGCACGTTCGAGAAACTATGATCAAGAAGTGATCCTAGAACAACCTACGTAAAGCATAACTCCAACACCGTGTTCACTTCCCGGACTCCGCCGGAAAGAGACCATCACTGTTACACACGCGGTTGATGTATTTTAATTAAGGTCAACTTTAGGTTTTCTACAACCGGACATTAACAAATTCCCATCTGCCCATAACCGCGGGCACGGCTTTCGAAAGTTCAAATCCCTGCAGGGGTGTCCCAACTTAGCCCATCACAAGCTCTCACGGTCAACGAAGGATATTCCTTCTAGTGGGAAGACCCGATCAGACTCGGAATCCCGGTTACAAGACATCCTCGACAATGGTAAAACAAGTCCAGCAACACCGCCCGAATGTGTCGACAAATCCCGATAGGAGCTGCACATATATCATTCTCAGGGCACACTCAGATGAGATATCCTGCGAGTAAAACCAACCCTCAAGTTGCCCCGAGGTGGACCCGCAGTCTACTCGGACGGACCAACACTCAGAGGAGCACTGACCCAGGGGGGTTAAAATAAAGATGACCCTTGGGCAGGCCTACCCAAGGGAAAGAAAAGGCTAGGTAGCGAATGGTAAAACCAATGTTGGGCATTGCTGGAGGAGTTTTATTCAAGGCGAACTGTCAAGGGGTTCCCATTATAACCCAACCGCGTAAGGAACGCAAAATCCGGGAACATAACACCGATATGACGGAAACTAGGGCGGCAAGAGTGGAACAAAACACCAGGCATAAGGCCGAGCCTTCCACCCTTTACCAAGTATATAGATGCATTAATTAAATAAGAGATAATGTGATACCCCAACAAGTAAACATGTTCCAACAAGGAACAACATCTCCATGTTCCAACAAGGAACAAACTTCAATCCTCACCTGCAAGTAACAACGCTATAAGAGGGGCTGAGAAAAGCGGTAACATAGCCAAACAACGGTTTGCTAGGACAAGGTGGGTTAGAGGCTTGGTTCAACAATATGGGAGGCATGATAAGCAAGTGGTAGGTATCGCAGCATAGGCATAGCAAAAGAGCGAAAAACTAGCAAGCAAAGATAGAAGTGATTTCGAGGGTATGGTCATCTTGCCTGAGATCCCGCAAGGAAGAATAATGAGTCCATGAAGAAGACAAACGGACGTAGTCGAACGGGTCCTCACAAACACGACGTTACTGGAACCAACCCGAAGAAGCAACACCAGAAATAAGCACACAACATAGTAAACAACCAACACATGAACATGTTATGACATGCGGGATGCAGTATGCGATGCATATGCATGATTTGCAAAGGAATGATTGAACCTGGCCTCAACTTGGAAATCCAAGAGTGCCACTGGAAAGGTGAGATGATTTCGGTTGAAATCGATATAAAGATCACCAGAATCGGATGCACGGTTTGGAAATGGCAAGCAAAACAAATATGGCACTGGTCTGCGATAATCAGCAAGTAGCCATCTAAATGCATCAAGATATATATGCTACATCACTCAAACATGGCAACAAAATACATGGTAGGGATCCACTCATGATTCTTGACAAAAGATGAACACTGAGCTATGGCTAATTCATTCATTAACAGGTTCAAACAAGCATGGCAAAAGAGCAAATGATAACAAGTTTCAGACTTAGTGAAATTCACACAAGTCTGGAATTTATCATCAGGAAGCACACTTTAGAGCATGAAAACTACAAGCTACAGGAACTTATCATGGCAAAGAAAGGCATGGCATGAAGCTACTCAAAGCACTTAACAAAAGTCCCTTAGTGACCTTGAGCCAAAATGGATCAGAAAATACAATTGCAAGCATGTGAACATAGCAAAACATAAATAGATTTCAGACTTAGTGAAAAACTGGAGCATGCAAATCAGTTAACAAGTAGGCATGTTTACGAGCTCGATGCACTCACTACAGAGCATGGCATGATAAACTAAGCATACAACCATCAAGAATACATGGCATAGAAGCTAGACATGGAAAGAACAACATCATAGCATGCACGGATCAATAGCAACAACCTCGGCAAAATCGCTAAACATGTCAACGATCTGCCAGGAACATTTTATAGCAAAAGTAGAGCTGGATTTACTCAAGCTAGGGTGCTCCATAAATGCAGACAAATACATGGATGGATAGATCACCACAATGTTAACAAGACATCCTTACTGATCATCCTCAAAAGAGGCACGGATCACTAGGAAACAACATGAACATATGGCATAACGACAAAAACAGGACAAGGACTTAGTGAAATTCTAAGTCCCTGAAATCAGCATTACCGATTACGTTACTTTGCAATCTTGTGATAGTCACCACAAATATCACAAAAATACATGGCAAGCACCCCTGTAAATATGGCATGGCATATAACAAAACACATGTAGAGCTCAGGGTCATAGCATGCACACATTTAACATGGCAAAAATGACAATATGCCATTTGCTGAAACAGATCTGCCAAATTACTCACATAGCCCTCTTCCAACGACATTTCGGGCATCAAGATGAGCTCAAATGAAAATGATGCAATGAGATGAAATGATGTACTCGTCGAGACGAACATTTTGATATGTTGCACGCCCGAAACAGAGTAACGGGTGATGAATTATGAGCTAATGAACTGAGGCATATAAATCTGAATTTTTTTGGACTTAGTGGATATTTTACCTCAGCGAAAAGTCAACGCGGGATGAGGATATCTGGGATGTGGACGCGGCGTTTGGATGGAGGGTGTGGTGGATCTGGTCCCGGTTGACGCGGATGACGAGGACGGCGGATCTCGCCGGAGACGACGGGGTCGAAGGCCGGAGTGGAAGGAGATGACCGAGAGGAGCGGGAAGGCGTGGACGGCTCCGGTGGCGCAGCACGGAAGTCGAGGCGGCGCATGGCGGCGGTGATGCTAGGTGGCGGCGGTGGAACGAGGCGGCGGTGGTAGCCGGCGGGCGGCGGCGCGCCCCGGCCAAGCAAAGGAGACGCCGGCGCGGCCGGGTCCGGTGAGTTGCGCGGTCGCGCGAGGGTGCGGGCGGCGCGTGGAGCCGCGGATGCGGTGGCGGAGACGGCGGCACAGTGGCGCAGCAGGGCGGAGATGGCGGCCGGCAGGCGCGGACGGCCGACGCTGGGCGGCGGAAGGCTCGGGCGCTCGGGGCGGCGGTGGATGGGCCCGGCGGGCTCGCCCCGGGCCTGGACGGGCCGTGCGGCTGGGAGGCGCAGGGAGGACAGGGCGGTGCCAAGTGACACGTCGCGGTTGGACGCGGGAGCGGCGGCGCTGAGGTGGCACGCCCTCATTGGGCGAGGTGAGGTGGCCGGGCGGGGTGGACATTGTCCGGCGCGGGACGAATTGTCCGGCGGCGCGCGGAGGAGGAGGTTAGTGTTTCGTCTGCGCGGAAAAATCCGAGAGGCGCACATATTTATAGGTAGAGGGAGCTAGGAGTGTCCAAATGAGGTGCGGTTTTCGGCCACGCGATCGTGATCGAACGACCGAGATGATGGAGGAGGCTTAGGTGGGTTTTGGGCCACTTTGGAGGGGTGTTGGGCTGCAACACACGAGGCCTTTTCGGTCCCTCGGTTAACCGTTAGAGTATCAAACGAAGTTCAAATGGCACGAAAGTTGACAGGCGGTCTACCGGTAGTAAACCAAGGCCGCATGACAAGTCTTGGTCCAATCCAAAAACTTTTAACACCCGCACACGAAAAGAGGTAGAAAGGGACACCGGGTGACATAGGAGCGCCGGATTGCAAAACGGACAACGGGGAAAAATGCTCGGATGCATGAGACGAACATGTATGCAAATGAAATGCACATGATGACATGATAAGAGATGCATGACACACAAGCAAAGACAACGCAACAACAGCAAATAACTGGAGGACACCTGGCACATCGGTCTCGGGGCGTTACAGAGAGCCCTTGGATCTGAGATCGAACGGTTGCATGGCGTGATTCTAGACCTATGGGTGAATATCCTATCCTAGAGGGTTATTCTGTAAATTTTCAGCAACTTAGCATGCGACCGTTCGATCTCAGATCCAAGGGCTGCCAGCAGTGCGTATCATGGTTGTGCCTACCACGACCGTCACCTTGCTCGCGCAGTCGCACCCTTGGAGATTTAACACAGTGCATTAGGCTATCTGATGTTGGCATGTCATACATAGTCATCACTTAGTCACTCATACTACAACAAGGTTAGCTATAAGGTTGGCTATAAGAGTATTTTTTGTTTACTTCTCTCTATCCCTTTCTTCGTAGTAGTTATTGCATTTGCCAAGGAGTGACCTCTTCTAATGAAATGGTGCTTAGATGAGGTGCTATGGGCATTAAATGGCTTAGCAACTCAAGTCCCCAATGCATAGGTGCTCAGTTTTTTGTTGCTAAGTTTGCTTCATCTAGGTACACGCGCTTAGCACTTTTTCTTCCTGTGGTCACCAAACTAGTCTCTCTCTTCTTAATTAACTTGCCACATCAGACTCTATGACTATGCGTCAGGCTTAGCACCTGTAGGATCAAGTACAATAGTGGGCTATAAGCCCGCTTTACCTGGCATTTTTGCATATGTGGGGGAAAGAGGCAAGGAAAAGGTGGAGGAGTGGGCTCTCAAGAAAGAGCCAATCTCTACATGGTGGAACATCGGGAGAGGCACCAGTATGGAGGTGGTCAGGAATCAGGAGACTCACGCCGGTCGTAGCGCCATAGTTAAAATGATAATGGCAAGTCAAATCACCAGGCCCCACCTGTCCAGCAGTAACTCGCTGTCAAATCACACAACCCTACGTTTGCAGCAGCCTACTCCCTCATCTTGTCACGTCTTTGTTGAATCGACTAGGCGGAACTGCCCCTCCTACCGCACGGGAAAAGCCCCGCCCTCGACTTTTAAATAGTACAGTATACTAATTTTGTATCCATGGATTGCGCCATGGAGCAAAGCCTCAAGAAAACAACGGTACACATTTACAGAATACAATATACAACACGCCTGAGGGAGTCCTGGGTTAGGGGGTCTCTGGACTGTTGGACTATGAAGATAAAATATTGAAGACTTCGTCTCGTGTCTGGATGGGACTCTACTTGGCATGGAAGGCAAGCTAGGCAATACGGATATGTATATCTCCTCCTTTGTAACCGACCTCGTGTAACCCTAGCCCTCTCCGGTGTCTATATAAACCGGAGGGTTTTAGTCCGTAGGACACAACAAGAACATACAGTCATACCATAGGCTAGCTTCTAGGGTTTAGCCTCTCTGGTCTCGTGGTAGATCAACTCTTGTAATATCCATATCATCAAGAATAAATCAAGCAGGACGTAGGGTTTTACCTCCATCAAGAGGGCCCGAACCTAGGTAAAACATCGTGTTCCCTGCCTCCTGTTACCATACGCCTTAGACGCATAGTTCGGGACCCCCTACCCAAGATCCGCCAGTTTTGACACCGACATTGGTGCTTTCATTGAGAGTTCGTCTGTGTCGTCGCCATTAGGCTTGATGGCTCCTACTATCATCGATGGCGATGCAGTCCAGGGTGAGACTTTCCTCCCCGGACAGATTTTTGTATTCGGCGACTTTGCACTGCGGGCCAATTCGGTTGGCCATCTGGAGTAGATTGAAAGTTACGCCCCTGGCCATCAGGTTAGGTTTGGAAGCTTAAACTATACGGCCGATACCCACGGAGACTTGATCTTTGACGGATTCGAGCCTCTGCCTTGTGTGTCACGCGGTCACGATGAGTACGATTTAGCTCTGCCATCGTACAGTGTTCAAGAAATCACACCGGCAGCCGCTCCGACCCTTAATTCGGAGCCAGTTGCGCCTCCCATGGACGGGTGGATAGACCCCGCCACAGAGGCCGCATCCCCAACGGCGATCGAGCCGAATATTGATCTTACCCTTCATGAGAGCCGTGTTGTTAAACTACCAGATACTTCTCCGGCCACGGACTCCGAACCGCCTGCGTCCGTTCCTCTCGAATCCGATTGGGCGCCGATCATGGAGTTTATCTCCGCGGATATCTTTCAGCACTCGCCCTTCGGCGACATACTGAACTCATTAAAGTCTCTCTCCTTGTCAAGAGAGTCCTGGCCGAACTATGTCCAGCAGGATTGGGATGCGGATGATGAAGAAATTCGCCGCCCACCCACCACCCACTTAGTAGCCACTATCGATAACTTAACCGACATGCTCGACTCCGACTCCGAAGACATCGACGGTATGGACGATGATGCAGGAGATGAATAGGAACCACTGCCCACAGGGCACTGGACGCCCACTTCATCACATGACATATACATGGTGGACACACCAAAAGACGACGACAACGAGGAACGGAAGGACGCAACGAAGGGTTGTCAACTCGAGAAGCAGTCAAAGCGGCAGCGTAAGCGCCGCTCCAAATCCCGCCTCGCCAGAAACAACGATCATATAGACCCAGCGTTAGAGCAGGGTGAACCATCGCCGAACCACGGCAACACGGAGAATCAAACCGAACAACCCGACTCTGTCAAAGATAATAGTCCAGACGACATCACACCAGACAGACACCCGGAGCAACATAATGCCCGTCAAAGGCTTGTTGCCACCGCGAGGAGTCTAAAAAAGCAGAAGCAAAGGCTCAAAGCTGGGCAAGACACTCAGATGGAGTAAAGTACTCAACTCAGAAGTGAAGTACGGTGGTAATCGCCACACCAAGAGCTACCCGAAGCAGAATTTGCTACTTGAATTCGATGAGGAGGCCTTAGGTCCCCCACAACCAAAAATTAAAATGGCCATATGGCCGGATAGACGACCTCACGGCCAACATAGAGCGGCAAACAATGCCGCACATAAGCCAATACGCGATCCACGCGAGGGCTCGCATCAAAAGGACGACGCAACCAGATCCATCTATGGACCACGCAAGTGCCCTCCAACATACGATGAAACACAACGAACATCTGAACAACGCGGTACACCCAGATACAGGGGTGCCGCACACCCCCTATGTTTCACCGATGAGGTGCTAGACCATGAATTTCCAGAGGGATTCAAACCCATAAACATAGAGGCATACGACGGAACAACAGACCCTGGGGTCTGGATTGAGGAAAATATCCTCCATATCCATATGGCTCGAGGAGATGATCTCCACGCCATTAAGTATTTACCCCTCAAACTCAAAGGGCCAGCTCGAGACTGGCTTAAAAGTCTCCCAGAAAGCTCCATTGGAAGCTGGGAAGAGCTCAAAGACGCTTTTCGGGCAAATTTTCAAGGGACTTATGTCCAACCTTCGGACACGGACGATTTGAGTCATATAACTCAACAGCCCGGAGAGTCAGCCCAAAAGCTTTGGAACATGTTTCTTACTAAAAAAGAACCAAATAGTCGACTGTCCGGACGCCGAAGCCTTGGCAGCTTTTAAGCATAGCATCCGCGACGAATGGCTTGCCAGACACCTTGGCCAAGAAAAGCTGAGAACAAGGCAGCATTAACAAGCCTCATGACCCGCTTTTGCGCAGATGAGGATAGCTGGCTAGCCAGATGTAGCACTAGCGACCCCAGTACATCCGAAGTTAGAGATGGAAACGGGAAATCACGGCGCAGCAAAAATAATAAGTGCTAGAATAAAGAAGACAACCCAAAGAGCACGGCAGTAAATGCCAAATTCGGAAGCTCTCAGCCAGGTCAATAAAAGCCGCCCCCTAAAGGTGCCAAAGATGAACTGTCCAGCCTAAACAAAATTCTGGACCAAATATGGCAGATCCATAGCACCCCTGGTAAACCCGCTAATCATACCCATAGAGAATGTTGGGTCTTCAAGCAGTCCGGCAAGCTGAACGCCATACACAAGGGGGAGGATACACCAAGCAAAGACGAGGATGAGACTCTCAAGCAAGACACTGGGGAACAAAAGAAATTGCCACCAGAAGTCAAAACAGTAAACGTGTTACACGTGATCAAGGGGAGAAACAAAGCGGCACCCCCAGAGAAATATGCCCAAGGGCCTATCACCGTGGAGTCCGGCCACTGGTCGTCTCAAGCGATCACTTTTGACCATCGGGATTACTCAGCAAGTATCCGGCATGCAGGATGGGCTGCCTTGGTATTAGACCCAATAATTGACGGATACCATCTCACACAAGTCCTGATGGACGGTGGTAGCATTCTAAACCTGATATATCAGGACACAATCCGCAAAATGGGGATAGACCCAACGAAAATTTGCCACAACAATACTACCTTTAAAGGAGTAACGCCAGGCCCAGGGGCTCTTTGCACGGGCTCCCTGCTACTAGAGGTTACATTCGGCTTCCCCGATAACTTCCGTAGCAAAAACTTAACATTCCACATTGCTCCGTTCCAAAGTGGCTATCAAGCAGTACTTGGACACGAAGCTTTCGCTCGCTTTAATGCAATACCGCATTATGCTTCCCTCACGCTTAAGATGCCCGGTCCATGTGGCATCATTACAGTGAATGGAAATATTGAGCGATCCTTGCACGCCGAAGAGAGTGCGACTGCCTTGGCAGCCGCACACTAAAAACGACCTCACCAGCTAAAGCATTTGATAGGTCGTCAAGACCAGGGACACAGTTAGACGAGTACGGCGCAGCTACATGTAATTCATACAGGTTTGATGGCCACACCCCTATTACAAATACAAGGGGCTCAACGCGCGCAGACAAGTGGCAATTTTTACTCATCTTGAATTGTACATGGTTTCTTTAAACCTACCTTTTTGCACGACAACTTTTCACCTAAGTTTCTCTCTTTTACAGATGACCATTGTGGTACACCCGTCCAGGATACGGCACAATGGAGACACAGGCGCAGACGTGCAGCAGGGACCCGTTCCAAGGATTCTTTTTAGATTAAGACCCTGCGTAAACCTTTTTTACTGTCTCTTGTTGATACACATTCCTCGGAATCTCGGTACAATTGAGAAGGATGCTGACGTCTTAGCATGTGGCCACGTCAGAATAATGCACGTATATGCATCAGCTCTGAATCATGTCTTTGGTCAAATGTTGGGTTTACTCGGCTCCTGTGTTTTGCTGCCTTACGTTCCGCTCTATCGGCTAAGGCGGCACCAGGAGAACTACTGCAATTGTGCCGCGGTTCATCCGGACGAGCACCTCAGTAGAGAAAGCCGAAAGCTGACTGTCATGATATAGCGTGAGACTAGTCAACCACTCGATGACCTATCAGAATGTTAGAATTCCTTTGCCTTAACAAAGGGTCGTTTCCCGGCAAGGCATGTACGCACCCCGAATTCGAGAGAGTGTGGAGCCACCAGGGGCTATATAGTAGCCCCACCGTCAAAATCCTATGGCTAAGTGAAAGTGTTAAAGCATTATAGTCCGGTTGCCTCGTTCGCTGCGCTATCACCTCCTTATTAGGACCAAGACGTTGGATTAAGTGTGGACACACGTCTTCTGCGAACACCCCCGCATTATATTCGTGGGGGCTGAAGCCGACGACTGCAATCTTTCAGGTTATATACATATATACATAAACGGCCGCACAGGAGGCATCATATTACTTTCGGGCAAAAGTATAAATACAGCCTTGATAAATTTCATAAAAACATTGTTTTTACAATGGGAATACATGTCACTCAAACATAATATTCTTTGAGCACTAGGCCTCTATCGAACGAGCACCCTCAAGAACTTCTTCAAAATAGTGCTCGGCAGCCACTCGGCCTATGGCCGAACCCTGCGCCGCAACAGTGGTAGTATCCATCTCCGCCCAGTATGCTTTGACACAGGAAAGGGCCATCTGGGAACCTTCTATGCACGCCGACCTCTTCATTGCATTGATGTGCGGCACCGCACCAAGGAACTGTTGCGCTAAGCTGAAATAGCTGTTCGGCTTCGGTTTTTCCGCCCACAGATGATCTACGACGGACCTCATGGCAAGTCCGGACAATCTATTGAGTTCGGCCCATTCGTCAAGCCTGTCAGTTAGTGGAAGCGGACGCTCTGGAACGTTAAACTGTGACCAGAATAGCTTGTCCACTTCACGATCTGTTTGATCTCGAAAGTATTCGGCCGCATCAACAGCACTCACCGTTAAATCCAGATATGCGTCTGCCGAACTCCACAGCCGATCCAGAGGGGCATACCGTGGATCTCCGAACTTCCTCCGCAGCAAAAAGGGCTTCCCAACCACAATATCAATAGCTTCACGCAGCTCTTCCTTCTTTGCCCTCATGGCAGAGCGGGTGTCTTTGGCCGCCATCGTGGCCTTTTCGAGGTCCGTCGCCTTCGCTTGGTTCTCTTCTTCAAGGAACTGGCAACGGTCGGCAGTGTTTCTTAACTTTACAGCCATCTTGGCCATTTTATCTTTGCTCTCGCAATGTGCCACCTTTTCGGCTCTTAACTCTTCGGCCGCCTTTAAAGCGGCTGCATTACTAATTCTTGCTTGTTCCTTGGCTCGGGCAAGTTCCGCCCAAAGGGTCTCCACGGTGGCAGCTCCATCTGCAGTCACAACATATTAAAGATACTGGCATCATGCTACTCTTACTATGTGACATTCACCAGAAAACATTACTTACCCTGTACCTCATCAAGCCGCTTGTTAACAAGCTCGATGTCGACATCTGCTGCATCTAGTTGTCGCTTTAGTTTGGCAAACTCATTAGTCTGGCTAGCCACTGGAGCTTCCACCACCTGCACATAAAGGCGGCTTGGTTATTACCTAGGACTATGATCTGTCGTGGTTCTAACTCTGACAGTGATGTAGGGGGGTGTATATGGAGAGGCTAGATCTCAGCTATGGGGAAGGTGTAAGCACATGAAGATGTACGAGTTCAGGCCCTTCGCGGAGGAAGTAACAGCCCTACGTCTCGGTGTCCGGAGGCGGTCGATTGGATTATAGGCGTGCGAATAACAGGGGTGCGAACCCTTGATACCGGGTTGGGGGTGGCTTATATAGAGTTCGCCAAGACCCCGGCCAGCCCACGTTACCAAGGGTTCAATGTACATTAATGTGGGCGTTACTGGTAACGCTGGTAATAAAATGCTATAATGACCATAAAGACTACTTAATAGCCGACCGTTTGCCTGTGGAGTGACTTTAGGTCTCCTGGCCAGTCGAGTGGTTGGCTTCATGGTCGAGTGATAGCTTCTTGGTCGAGTGAGATACCTTCAAGTCGATTGAAAGATGACTTCTTCTAGGGATGTCCTTGGGTAGGGCTCTTTTGGACGGGTTCGTGCCCCTACCCTGGGTACATAGCTTCATCATTAGCCCCCGAATGGATCGAGGTTAGAGTGGGGAAAGAGTTGGTGATCTTTCCGACTGGTTCTTTGGGTTACCTGAGTGCCTCGTTTTGGGTCGACCGTCACGGATGACGTCATCAACCTCTTTCAGTCGCCTTGATCCATTCCAGGCCTTTTGTCGAGTGAATTTCTTTACCTGTGACATACCGAGCGCCGACACGAGCGGGGTCTTCTGTTTTGGCAAGTTGTTCTGCAGCCCGCGGATGTCGCGGGATTCGGATTTTGGGAAGCGCGCGGGACAAGAGCGGCCGCAGTAATCGGAAGCGATAAAGCGGAAGCTCCTCGATTTCTGCACCACCTTTTTCGCCATGTACCGTGCGCGCCTCTGCTGCGGGATTTGGCTGGATCGCCTGGGCCTACCAGTCAGCCACTCGGGAGCGACCTCTTATAAATCACCGGCTCGGGGTTTCTAACCAGTGCGCTTTCTTCTTCCTCTCTGCCTTCGCAAGTTCCTCCGCCACCTCTGCTCTCACCCTAGCGCCACAGGCCCGTGCGAGACTTGCCGGCGACGATGGCGAAGGACAAGACCTCTGCTCTCGAGCACGCGAAGTAGGCGGCGGCGCAGGGGAAAGGGAAGAGGTCTGCTCGGGGCGGATCCTCCTCAAGGTCTGCTCTGCCCCGGGGCTGGATCCAAGGGGATTGGATGTCGTCGGTGATCCGGCAAGAGGATCTCGACGACATGGTCGAGGGGGGAGTCATTCCCCACGAAGCTGCGCGTCTCTCGGGGAGAGAGATCGAGCCGCAGCCCCGCGACGGTGAGTGCGTGCTTCTAGCCACCCATATCGACCGTGGGTTTTCTCTGCCACCCCATCCTTTTTTCCGGAGCTTCTTGAACTTCTTCAGAGCGCAGCTCCACCACTTCACTCCAAACTCCATCGTATACCTTGCTGCTTTCATTTCCATTGGGGACTCTTCAAGCATATCTTTACCTGCCGCTCTCAGTCGGTTAAGAAGGCCAAGTCGAGTGACGAGAGGACGCAGGTGGTCCAGCTGTGTGGGGGCCTGGCGATCCAAACGAGGGGAAAGAGTTGTTTTCCTTCTATTACTTTCCCGGAGTCGGTCCACGGTTGGCAGTCGACCTGGTTTTACTGTCGAGACCAGGCGACCCCAGGACAGTCGACTGGTCTTCCCCCTTTCTCTCTTGACTGAGCTGAAAAACCCGCTTCTCTGAAAGTGACGCCAGAAGAAAAGGCCCAAGTGAAAGTGCTGGCCGGTCGAGTGGTTGAGCTCGTCCGCGAGGGCGTGACTGGTATGGACCTGCTGGAGGTCTTCCTCCGGAGGTGCATCCAACCGCTCCAGGCTCGTGACCATCCGATGTGGCTGTACTCGGGTCTCGACGACACCACTCGGATCCACCCGGAGGAGGTCACTGACGAGATGCTGGAGGGGTGGCTGTCGAGCATCACGGGGAACAAAGACAACCCCCGAGGAGCCAGGAGGGTAATTCCACTCGACAACTCATACGACGTGGACCAGGTTAGTCTTTATGCTTCCGACTGAGATCTTGTTTTCTTCATTGGTCTTCTTTGAGTTGGTCGATTGACCTTTTATCTTGTTGTTTTCCAGGCGACCACCGAGATGTACTCGACGCCCAATGGGGCACATGAGCTAACTGTGGAAGGGGAGGTGAGCGGAGGTGAGAGCGGAGACGATCAAGGCGAGTGGGAGTCCGACGGTGAGGGAGAGGGAGGCGACAACGTCGACTCCAGCGAAGAGGAGGAGGAGGAGGAGGACGAACCCCCCCCCACCCAGAGAGGCGATCCAAACTCACACACGATCCATCGCGGGAACGTGGCAAGGCGACTGCTCCTGTTGGGTAGTCGTCGAAACGCCCTCGGACCTCTTCTCCGACGCCGACTGGGAAGGCTCCCAAGCAACCACGCGCGACGCCGTCCAAGCCGCCCAAGGCTCTGCCGAAGATGAAGATGGCTGTCCCTACCATTTCCGGGTAATAACAAAACTTGCTTTCCTTTGTCGACCGTGGACAGATCCTTGGTCGATTCATTGAGCCGACTGACTGACTTTCGAGGTTTGCAGCGCTACTACTTCTGAGGTCTCCGCCAAGGACGATGACCAAGAGATGGAGGATGCTGTCACCTCCAACCCTGGTACAATCACTGACGTTCCGTTTTGAGTCGACTGAACATTTATGGCAACTCTGGTCGATTGAGTGTTTTCCTTGTAGCTCCTCCTCGCGTTATCGGCCTCCCGGATGACGACGACAACGAACCGCTGAGAGTGAGGAGGAACAGGAGGGCGTTGGCTGACAAGGACCCCCAATCTGCTCCGGCGTCTGAGGCCGTAGCTCGGGATGGTGGCGACACCACTCGGGCTTCTGTGACTTTCGCCGTTCCTCTGACGAGTGTGCGGCCCTCGACGTCGACTGCGGATCCGTCTTCGCTTTTTGCCGCGTACCCTGCCCCTGAGGACCAAGCGGCTGCTGCAAGAGAGGCTATACGCCAAGCGGGGATCACGATGGAGCAAGTGAAGGTGGCTCGGGAGGCCAGCGAAGCAGCTTATGACGCAAGCTCGGCTCTTCAGAGTAACGGCCAAGTCAGTCAACTCATCTCTTGGTCTTGTTACGATGTGCTATTTGAAGAATCTTTTTCCGAAGATCTTTATATCTGTACACCCGCTGGGTGTGTTTGCCAATTCTTGGACGAGTGGGGGCACGCTAAGTGCACCCACTGGGTGTAGTTCCCGAGACTACGGTGGACTGCTGGCAGTCGACTGTAGTCTTTATATTGTGTTGTTGTAGCTGTATTTCTTCACTCGGTCTGGTCAGGCCATGTCGAATGGAAATGTATCCGGTCGACTACAGGCAGTCGACTTTTTCTCTTCTCTTTTTTTTACAGTGGGGGCACGCTGAGTGCACCCACTGGGTGTAGTCCCCGAGACTACTGTCGAATGTTTTTGATTCGGCTGTAGTCTTAGAAACGCCATCATTGTCTCTTAGTTACTCGGAAGCAACTTATCTTGGACGTCTGTTCATTGATTTTTCTTTTCGCAGAAATCCTGTGAACTTGTAGCTCGCTATACTGAGTTGGAGAACCAGCAGATCCAGCTCAACCTAAACTTGAAGCTTGCTCAAGAGAACTTGAAGAAGGCGCAAGAAGAAGCAAAAGGTATGGCTGGTGGGGTTCTCTATTCTTGACGAGTGATTTTTCTTCCTTGTCCATTCTTGATGTTGATTTCACTCGACGCGCCGCAGATAAACTGGAGGAAGCTCTGAAGAAGAAGGACCAAGATCTTGCAGAAGCACAGACGGAGGCCTTGAGCAGGATGAAGCTTGCTGAAGAGAAAATGGCTTCGGTCGAAGCTCTTGAGCAGGAGAACTCCAGGCTAAAAAGTGCTCTTGGGGTAGCCAATCAAGAGGTCACCCGACTGAAGAACGACAACGCGGCTCTGCGCGACAAGGCAGGCGATCTGGTGGGGAAGAAGAACGATCTAGAAGCTTATCTCGGTGAACTCGCCAAGAAGCTGTTCGTCATGCTCGAAGGTAATTACTCTGCCCTGACTGTCTTGCAGTTGCCAAGCCTTTGAAGAGCCACTATCTGACTCTTGAATCGCGTTTGCAGAATTCTACCAGAACTTCGAAGAAGAAACCAGTCGAGTGGAGCCAGGCTTGGACCCCGCCAATTCTCTCGTGAAGGATGAGGCTGCCATGAACGTGCTCCGACTGGAGTCTCGTGTTACCAGCGCTGTTGATTATCTTGCTTGACTGAAGGTCGCGATGTCGCAGATCGACACGTCACTCTGGCCCGGGACGACACTTCAGAACGACCTCGAGTCTCTGATGACTCGACTGAACGAAGTCCCAGGTCGAGTGGCGGAATGGAAGAAATCTGCTGCCAGATGTGGTGCTGATGTCGCTCTATCTCTGGTCCGTGTCCGTTGCAAGGAGGCGCGAGAAGAGAAGATGGCTGCCATCCAAGTTGCCAACACTAGGAAGCACAATTTTCAAGACTTCATGGAGACTTTCATCGCTGCTGCCACCCGTATTACAGACGGGATCGACTTGGACGAGTTCGTCGCCCCTTCCAGTCCTCCTCCTGAGGAATGAAAAACTTTCATGCTTCACTTTAAATTTGCCTCGGGATGCCGAGAGGATTTGTAACCGTTAAACTCGGCCGAGCCGAGGGCTCGAGTACTTTTGATCTGAGGTCTGCGACCTTTAGGTTTTATCTGAACTTGATTTCTTCGTTGGATATTTTCATGATTTGATCTGTCGAGTGGAACTTGATCTTCACTCGGAATAATCTCATATTTGTGGCGTAACTCTTTTGCGGATTGAGTTGTGTCCTGTACTTAGGTGAGCATTGGGCTGCAGCTAAGCTCCCCCGAGTGGGAGTCTGGCTCTCCACCCGGTAGGATTTTTAAATACTTAGGCGAGCGCAGGGCTGCACCTAAGCCCCCGAGTGGGAGGCTGGTTCTCCACTCGGTAGGATTTTTTAAACACTTAGGCGAGCGCTAGGCTGCAGCTAAGCCCCCGAGTGGGAGGATTGCTCTCCACTCGGTAGGATTTTCTCAAACTTAGGCGAGTGCCTGACTGCAGCTAAGTCTCTAAGTGGGAGAACTTAGGCGAGTACTGGACTGCAGCTAAGCCCCCGAGTGGGAGGATTGCTCTCCAATCGGTAGGATTTTTTCAAACTTAGGCGAGTGCCTGACTGCAGCTAAGTATCTAAGTGGGAGAACTTAGGCGAGTACTGGACTGCAGCTAAGCCCCCGAGTGGGAGGATTGCTCTCCACTCGGTAGGATTTTTTCAAACTTAGGCGAGTGCCTGACTGCAGCTAAGTCTCTAAGTGGGAGAACTTAGGCGAGTACTGGACTGCAGCTAAGCCCCCGAGTGGGAGGATTGCTCTCCACTCGGTAGGATTTTTTCAAACTTAGGCGAGTGCCTGACTGCAGCTAAGTCTCTAAGTGGGAGAACTTAGGCGAGTACTGGACTGCAGCTAAGCCCCCGAGTGGGAGGATTGCTCTCACTCGGTAGGATTTTTGAACACTTAGGCAAGCACTGGGTTGCAGCTAAGCCCCCGAGTGGGAGGATTGCTCTCCACTCGGTAGGATTTTTTCAAACTTAGGCGAGTGCCTGACTGCAGCTAAGTCTCTAAGTGGGAGAACTTAGGCGAGTACTGGACTGCAGCTAAGCCCCCGAGTGGGAGGATTGCTCTCCACTCGGTAGGATTTTTTCAAACTTAGGCGAGTGCCTGACTGCAGTTAAGTCTCTAAGTGGGAGAACTTAGGCGAGTACTGGACTGCAGCTAAGCCCCCGAGTGGGAGGATTGCTCTCCACTCGGTAGGATTTTTTCAAACTTAGGCGAGTGCCTGACTGCAGCAAAGTCTCTAAGTGGGAGAACTTAGGCGAGTACTGGACTGCAGCTAAGCCCCCGAGTGGAAGTCTGGCTCTCCACTCGGTAGGTTTTTTCAAACTTAGGCGAAACGGATTCGCGGCTAAGTCACCCACTGGGGGATAATTTTTTTTATTACATCTCGTCTAAGGGAGGACTCAAGTGTAAAAGGGGCGGAGTAGTTCCGCATTCCAACCTCGCGGCTCGTCGATCTGGCGATCAACATTGTAGAGGTGATACGCTCCATTGTGGAGGACTCTGGTGACGATGAAGGGGCCTTCCCAAGTAGGGGCAAGCTTGTGTGGTTTCTGCTGATCCACTCGGAGGACCAAATCTCCTTCTTGGAAGGCTCGACTCTTTACATTCCTGGCGTGGAATCGACGCAAGTCCTGCTGATAAATGGTCGATCTGATCATGGCCATCTCCATCTCTTCTTCTAGGAGGTCGACTACGTCTTGCCGGGCTTGTTCTGCTTCGTCTTCGGTATAAAGCTCGACTCGGGGTGCGTTGTGAAGAAGATCACTTGGCAGAACTGCCTCGGCTCCATAAACCAGAAAGAATGGAGTTCTTCCAGTCGACCGGTTTGGGGTGGTCCTCAATCCCCACAAAACTGACGGAAGCTCGTCGACCCAAGCACCTGCCGCATGCTTGAGATCACGCATCAGTCGAGGCTTTAGTCCTTTGAGAATCAGACCATTTGCCCTCTCTGCCTGCCCATTCGACTGGGGATGTGCGACCGATGCATAGTCGACTCGTGTGCCTTGAGAGGCGTAGAAAGCTCTGAACTTGTCTGAATCAAAGTTTGACCCATTGTCAGTGATGATGCTATGCGGGACTCCATATCTGAATGTTAGCCCTCTGACGAAACTGATAGCAGTGCAAGCATCAAGATTCTTGATGGGCTTAGCTTCGATCCACTTGGTAAACTTGTCGACTGCCACAAGCACATGAGTGAAACCGCTCCTGCCTGTTCTCAGTGGACCGACCATGTCCAGTCCCCAGACAGCAAAGGGCCAGACAAGTGGAATGGTCTTCAGGGCTGATGCAGGCTTGTGTGACATGTTGGAATAGAACTGGCACCCTCCACACTTGTCGACTATCTCTTTTGCCATCTCATTTGCTCTTGGCCAGTAAAATCCCACTCGGTATGCTTTGGCCACATTGGTCCGAGAGGACGCATGGTGACCACAGGTCCCCGAGTGGATGTCATCAAAGATTATCCGAGCCTCTTCTGGTGTTATGCACTTTTGACCGATTCCAGTGGCGCTTTCTCTATACAATTGTCCCCTTATGACTGTGAAGGCTTTGGATCGGCGGACAGTCTGTCTAGCCTCTTCTTCGTCCTCCGGGAGTTCTTTCCTTAGGATATACGCGATGTACGGTATCGTCCAGTCAGGGGTGATTGCCAGGATTTCCATGATTAGGTCGACCACAGCAGGGACTTCGACTTCAGTCGGATCTGTGGCACTTTTCGGTTGCGGGGCTTCTTCTGTAAAAGGATCCTCCTGAACTGACGGCGAGCGGATGTGCTCCAAAAACACATTGCTGGGAATGGCTTCCCTCTTGGAGCCTATCTTTGCCAGATCATCAGCCGCTTGATTTTTCAGTCGGGGGATGTGATGAAGCTCTAACCCCTCGAATTTCTTTTCTAGCTTTCTCACTACATTGCAATAACCAGTCATTGGCGGACTTCTGACGTCCCACTCCTTCATCACCTGATTAACCACCAAATCCGAGTCGCCATAGACCATGAGGGGACGGACGCCGAGTGAAATGGCCATGCGCAACCCGTACAAAAGTGCTTCATATTCTGCTTCATTATTGGAGGAATTGAAGTGAATCTGTAGGACATATCTGAGCTTATCTCCTCGGGTGGAGACCAATACTACCCCAGCACCGGAACCATTCAGCATCTTAGATCCATCGAAGAACATGGTCCAGTGCTCCGACTGAACTTGAGTCGGAAGCTGCTGTTCGATCCACTCGGCGACGAAATCTGCAATTGCTTGGGACTTGATAGCCTTCTTTGCTTCAAACTTGATATCTAGGGGAAGGAGTTCAATCGCCCACTTCGCCACTCGACCAGTTGCATCTCTGTTATGCAGAATCTCTGACAATGGGGCATCGCTGACGACTGTAATGGAGTGGTCAGAGAAGTAATGTGCAACCTTTTTCGTGGTCATATAAATCCCGTATACAAGCTTCTGATAATGAGGATATCTTTGCTTTGAAGGTGTCAAGACTTCAGACACATAATATATTGGGCGCTGAGCTCTGAAGGCCTTTCCTTCTTCTTCCCGCTCGACCGTAAGTACTGTACTGACAACTTGTCCTGTGGCTGCAATGTAAAGCAGCAAAGGCTCTTTGCTGATTGGGGCAGCAAGCACCGGCTGGGTGGAGAGCAGAGCTTTGAGGTCCGCAAACGCTGCATCAGCTTCTGGAGTCCACTCGAACTTGTCAGACTTTTTCATTAGTCGGTAAAGAGGCAACGCCTTTTCACCGAGACGAGAAATGAATCGACTTAGAGCGGCCAAGCAACCTGTAAGCTTCTGGACATCGTGCACACGCACATGGCGCTTCATCCGGAGTATGGTGCCAATTTTCTCGGGATTAGCGTCGATTCCTTGTTCGGAAACGAGAAAACCGAGTAACTTTCCACCCGGAACTCCGAATGTGCACTTTGATGGATTAAGCTTGATATCATACCCCCTGAGGTTGGCAAAGGTTTCAGCAAGGTCAGTCAGCAGGTCGGAACCTTTCCGTGACTTGACCACAATATCATCCATGTATGCTTCCACGTTCCGATTGATCTGAGTGAGCAAACACTTCTGAATCATCCTCATGAACGTGGCTCCAGCGTTCTTGAGGCCGAAGGGCATGGTGATATAACAGAAGCACCCGAATGGAGTGATGAAAGCTGTTTTGATCTCATCGGGTCCATACAGACGGATCTGATGGTACCCGGAATAGGCGTCTAGAAAAGACAATCGCTCACACCCCGCGGTCGAGTCAACTATTTGGTCGATGCGAGGGAGAGGAAAATGATCTTTCGGGCAGGCCCGATTGATATGTTTAAAGTCGATGCACATGCGAAGCGACTTGTCCTTCTTGGGGACCATGACAACATTGGCGAGCCACTCGGAGTGGTAAATCTCTCGGATGAACTCCGCTGCTAAGAGCCGAGCCACCTCCTCCCCAATAGCTTTCCTCTTCTGGACGGCGGACCGTCAAAGATGTTCTTTCACAGGCTTGAACTTTGGGTCGACTCGTAGACGGTGCTCAGCCAGCCCCCTGGGAATTCCAGGCATGTCAGAAGGCTTCCATGCGAAGATGTCCTAGTTCTCACGGAGTCGAGCGTCTTCGAGATGTGAGTCGGGGAAGCCTCGGGTCGGTCGGGTGTATGTGAACTGCCTTTGTTTCACCGGTTGACTGAAAAGCTGACTCTGAAGCGGGCTTCTTAGCTCGTAGCAACTCACTCGGATCTGCAGTCTTCTGATACTCTTGTAGCTCAACTACTGCCATCTGTGCGTCAGCAATCTTTGAGCCTTTCTGAAAGCACTCTTCTGCTTTCTTCCAATTGCCTGTAACAGTGATCACACCTTTGGGACCAGGCATCTTCAACTTGAGATACACATAACATGGTCGAGCCATGAAGCGTGCATAAGCTGGCCTGCCCAAAATGGCATGATAAGCACTTTGGAAGTCAACAACCTCGAATGTCAACTTTTCCTTGCGGTAATTCTTCGAATCACCGAAAACCACATCAAGGGCAATCTGGCCGAGTGATTCGGCTTTCTTCCCAGGAATGACTCCGTGGAAGCTCATGTTGCTGGTACTGAGCCTGGACATCGGAAGGCCCATCCCTTTCAGTGTTTCAGCATACAGTATGTTCAGGCCACTGCCACCATCCATCAGGACTTTGGTCAGTCGAGTGCCTTCGACAACTGGGTCGACCACCAAAGCTTGCCTCCCAGGAGTGGCAATGTGCGTGGGGTGATCAGACTAGTCGAATGTTATGGCAATCTGAGACCACTTCAGATAGCTGGGTGTCGCTGGAGCAACCATATTCACTTCACGGTTAATGACTTTCAGTCGACTTTTGCTTTCGACATCAGCAAAAATCATCAGGGTGGAATTGACTTGGGTGTATCCATCGTCGCTATCATCCTTGTCCTCAACTCTATCTGGCTCTTTTTCCTTATCTTTGGGCTGCTTGCCCTGGAACTGCTGGATCAGGAGCCGGCACTGTCGAGCGATATGCTTTGGGTAAATAAAATTACCCTCTTCATCTTTCTTGGTGTGGATGTGACATGGCAGATCCAAAACATCATTTCCATCCTGATCCTTGACATTCTTGGGCTTCCAGGTGCCCTTGGCCTTTCCTTTGAAATTTCCCTGGGTTACGGCCAGGGCCTCCCCAGGGGCGGCTGGCTCGGCCTTCCGCTTCTGTTTCCGACTGGAGTTTCCTCCGGTTTCTTGGGCGACTGCCTTTTGCTTGCCACTCCGGAGGCGATCTTCGTCTTCGCCATTGGCGTATTTGGTGGCAATCTCCATCATCTGATTCAGAGACATCTCCCCAGTTCGACCAAATTTCAGATTCAATTCTCTGTATTTAACGCCTTCTTTGAAGGCACAAACCGCTTGATGATCTGGAACATTCTCAACCGTGTGATGCAATGTGATCCACCTCTGGATGTAATCCCTCAGCGTTTCATTCGGTTTCTGCACACAGGACCGCAACTCTGTAAGGCCTGCAGGCCGCTTGCATGTTCCCTCAAAGGTTGTGACAAACACTCGGGAAAGGTCTTCCTAGGTGTAGATGCTGCTGGGCGCTAACTGATTTAGCCATGCCCTGGCTGAGCCCTCTAACATGAGAGGCAAATGCTTCATGGCCACCTCATCATTGCCCCCACCAATCTGTACAGCCACTCGGTAATCTTCGAGCCAAGTGTCAAGCTTAGACTCACTGGTGAACTTGCTGACTCCAGTCGCTAGCCTGAAGTTGGGAGGAATCACATCGGCTCTGATGGCTCGACTGAAACACTTTGGCCCTGAAGCACGCACTCTGCTACTGGCAGGCGCATCTCTATCGTGGCCTTCTCGGTGAGCTCTATTCCTGTCGACCAGACCCTGAACGAGGATGGATCTCGCATCAAAGCCTGGGTCCCTGGGGTCGACTGGACTCCTCTACCCATTATTATGAGGGCGTCTGTCATCTCGCTGTCGAGGCGCATATGACCCACTCCTCGGGGGAGGGGTTGGCACTCGACGTCGATCCTCACGGTCGAATCGGTGATCATACTGCTCATTTCTTCTGTACTGATCGTGCCGGTCTCCACGTCCCTCACGCCTCGGGGGCGATCTCGGGCTGTGAGCCGACTGGACTGTATCCGTTGCAACGGATCGACTATGGATTCTATTCCGCGACTGGGAAACAGCGGAATTCTGGTTCCCCGCCGCCCGAAGCAGTGCTCAGATCTGCAATAAGCCCCTGCCAGCCTCTAACTGGGAGGGCTGAATTGAGTCTGCTATATGGGCCGCGGCGGCCAAATTCTGAACTAGGGTTCGATATACCTGCGTCGGAGGGAAGAGCTGACGTCGACTGGACTCAGGAGCTTGCTGACGCGCTTGCTCGTCGAGTGTTCGCTGGAGATTCTCCAGTCGAGTGCGCTCGGCCAAGTTAGACAAGCGCGCGTCCTCCAAGGCCCGGGCCTCGGGGGTTTCTCCGATGATAGGAGTGTGGAGTGCGTCTATGTTCCGGCAGCAAAGCTCCTCTCGCTGCAATGCCGTGACAGGTTCGGGGAGATACTCGTCATGGGGATGCGACGGGTCGCCCCCACCCGCGCCTCCCTCAGCGCGAGGGAAACCTGGAGGACTGTGTGCTCCATCAACCGCCTGGACCTCAGCCGCTGGGTCGCTACTGTCACACTCGGATGCGGTCTCTGCGGAGCCAGTCGAACAGGCCGTAGAGGGATTCGTCGGGCTCGATTGCCGCGACTTGCGGGGCGGCCGACTGGCGGGCGACGACATGCCTCACCCACCTCTGAAGTCTCGACCTACCAGAGCGCTTGCGCCGGTGGGAGACAGAGCGGGGAGACGACACGGGGGCCGACCCATACTGGGTCGACGGCTGCCGCAGGAGGACGCCACGAACGCATGCGCGGAAATGCGTCGCGCCGCGGACGGGGAGCGCGTCGATGTCGAGTGGCGCCTCCTGAAGCCAAGCAGAGTCGTCTGCGATGAATGTGAGCGCGCCGAGACGGATCTTGCGGCCCTCCACCAAAACTCCGCACGAAACCATGATGAAAGGGATCGGAAGAACCGCAACTTCTCCAATTAATCGCTAAGATTCCTACCCCAAGGTGGGCGCCAACTATCGTGGTTCTAACTCTGACAGTGATGTAGGGGGGTGTGTATGGAGAGGCTAGATCTCAGCTATTGGGAAGTTGTAAGCACACGAAGATGTACGAGTTCAGGCCCTTCACGGAGGAAGTAACAGCTTTACGTCTCGGTGTCCGGAGGCGGTCGATTGGATTATAGGCGTGTGAATAACAAGGGTGTGAACCCTTGATTCCGGGGTGGGGGTGGCTTATATAGAGTTCGCCAAGACCCTGGCCAACCCACGTTACTAAGGGTTCAATGTACATTAATGCGGGGCATTACTGGTAACGCTGGTAATAAAATGCTATAATGACCATAAAGACTACTTAATAGCCGACCATTTGCCTGCGGAGTGACTTTAGGTCTCCTGGCCAGTCGAGTGGTTGGCTTCATGGTCGAGTGATAGCTTGTTGGTCGAGTAAGATACCTTCAAGTCGATTGAAAGATGACTTCTTCTAGGGATGTCCTTGGGTAGGGCTCTTTTGGACGGGTCCGTGCCCCTACCCTAGGTACATAGCTTCATCACGATCCTCTGTTCGCCGCCGTTCTCGACGACAACCAGAGTCTCAGGGGCTACTATCTACACAGGGCACACCTAAAAATGTGCGGTACTATCAAAAAGTATATCATTTCACGTACCTCAAAGCCCGTTAGTAGACTCATAAAAGCTTTGTGCAATCCGCTTTTGGCGGACAAAATTCTTTCCATCACCGTACCCATCAACGTACGGTGTTCTTCTGAGATGGCCGCTCGCTCCAACAGCTCCCTCAGTACGTCCGACCGCATACCAGACGGTGCCGGACTCTTTTGTTTGCTCTCTTCAAGAGCCGGACGCTGGGGACTTCGGGTGACTATAGGATTATCTTCTGGCCTCACCGGATCCAGAGAGGCCCTCCGTGACGACACTTCAAGGTCGCCCGCTTCTTGAGCGGGGAGTCCGAGGGAGGCGTTTCGCTCTCCATCATCTACGGAAGAAGATCCCCCGAAGACAAGCTCTGCTAAGAAGGGCTAAGATCCGAACAGCAAGATAAATGCTTTGGTTATTTTCCTCAAAGGTAGGGTAGTATATCCTCACTATTAAAGTACTTTTTGATTACTTATAGCTCGTTAGAGGGCAGATCCCCGCGCGGACTTTGTGCGGCAAGAGCACCCTCCAAGGCAGGACCCTCTGGTGGAGATTTCTTCTCCCGTTTGGAAACCTTGGTTTCCGGATCTTCAGAGGTAGTCCTCTTCCTTCCCCGGGGTGAGAGAATGTCAGATTCCTCCCCTTGGTTATCCTCCCTCACGTAGGCGCCCGTTCCCTCGGTCGGAATAGGGAGCGGAGGATTCCCGCTTTCGCCCTCTTTATTCCCCCCTTTATCTTCCTTTGAGGGCTCCGGGCAAGGTGCTAGCTCGAGCATATTTTCCAGTACCGGATTTTCCAAACACTCAGGAAGGGGGGCCGAACACTGAATCATCTTCGCCTTTGTTAGCCAGTCCTGGTTAAAGAGCAATTTCTCAGAATGACGTCATGATAAATGAAAGACGGTGTGTTCGGCTAGAGGATTACTTACTTGGTTGGCGGTGCGGTTGCTGCTCAGGCCCACGTCCTCGGTAGTGTCCGGACACTCTATTTGGGGTCCGAAGAATGATTTATACATCTCCTCGTGCGTCAGGCCGAGGAAATTCTAAATAATGCGGTCCTTCTGGGTTGAACTCCCACATGCGGAGGGGCCGGCGTTTGCATGGCTGGATTCGTCGAACCAGCATGACTTGCACCACCATAACCAGACTGAAATCTCCTTCGAAGAGATCTTGAATGCGGCTCTGCAGTATAGGCACATCCTTGGCTGGACCCCAGCTCAGCCCTTTGCTAATCCATGACATCAGTTGTGGTGGAGGGCCGAGCGGAAAGCAGGGGCAGCCGCCCACTTGGCACTTCTGGGAGCTGTGATCTATAGCGCCCTCTCCGTAGCCATTTGGGACTTGCCTATAATCTAGGAGTCCTAGACACGGTTGGGTTACCCACGACCGTATTGATGAGAATCCCGTAATTAGGGGAACACGATCTCTGCTTTGACAAGACGTGTTAAGAAACCGCCTCGCGTTATGTGTGGAGCTGGTTGAAGAAAAACGGTTCGAATAATCACTGAGCCATGGCATGATGTCATGCTGCCAAAACGTGTCAGCAGATTAAGATTTGTGGAAATATTATTCTCTCTACGGTGGTATGTGGAACTTATTTTGCAGGGTCGGACACTATCCTTGTATTCAAATTCTTCTGTGATGTGTTCGGAGGAGGAACCCGCCTTGCAATGCCGAAGACAATATTGCGTGCCGGGCTCATTGTCATTGAAAGCCTGGTTCATGGGCTACTGAGGGAGTCCTAGATTAGGGGGTCTCCGGACAGCCGGACTATATCCTTTGGCCGGACTGTTGGACTATGAAGATACAAGATTGAAGACTTCGTCTCGTGTTCGGATGGGACTCTACTTGGCGTGGAAGGCAAGCTAGGCAATACGGATATGTATATCTCCTCCTTTGTAACCGACCTTGTGTAACCCTAGCCCTCTCAGGTGTCTATATAAACCGGAGGGTTTTAGTCTGTAGGACACAACAAGAACATACAATCATACCGTAGGCTAGCTTCTAGGGTTTAGCCTCTCTGATCTCGTGGTAGATCAACTCTTGTAATACCCATATCATCAAGAATAAATCAAGCAGGACGTAGGGTTTTACCTCCATCAAGAGGGCTCGAACCTGGGTAAAACATCGTGTTCCCTGCCTCCTGTTACCATCCGCCTTAGACGCACAGTACGGGACCCCCTACCCGAGATCCACCGGTTTTGACACCGACAACGCCCGTCGCGTTCGTGTCGCACCCCAGACGGCCGGTCGGTCTGGAACGCCGCTCTCTGAATGGAACACACGTCATATTGCGTTTGCACACACGTGTGGGGCCGCAATTGAGAACCGACCATAGGCACACTCCCCGGCCCCGCAAGTCGGGTGAGTTAATAGAAGAGAGAGATGAGTGATAGTACTAGAGAAGTGACGTACAGACATTGGTGCCTGGACGATCCCTGCATGACACGGAAGATCAGTTCGTCCATGCATGTGACCAGACTCTAGCAGACACGCCTGGATTGGCTATCGTCTACATATCGTTCAGGCTGTGTTGTACAGGGCTATAGTTCTGGTGAGAAATCTAAAAAAAGGTTTCTTGTCATCTCGCAAAAATAGGTGTCATGTGCTTCGGATCACTGCGAGGGTTAAACAGCGACAACCGAGTTCCTCCAAGGCGCTAGTCATGGGGGCCACATGCACGAAGACTATTCGGCTGCCATCTATGTCAAGCCGGCTATGTTAATTAAGGCATCTATCAATGGACCCCTTTTCTACGAGTTTATCTTTAATTTGAGCTTTGATCCTCGTCTAGTTTGTCCGTCGGGATTCATGTTGTCTCCTTTGGGCAGTGAGGTTATGGCTTCTTGTCATGTTATAGTCTGGTGCTTCAGATCAAAGTGAGGACAACTGCGCGTCCGGGGCACGTGCATGAAGACAGTCATTGACGAAGTCAAGCCGACTCCGGTAGACAAAAGAAAACTAGTAGTACTCCACTATATAGGAAGGAGCCTCTGCGCTTGCTTGCTAGTGTTGCTCCCTTCACACTGTCTCGTCCTCTCTAGATCTAAACACGACAGCGGTGGCCACACACTCTCTCTCTCTCTCTGCTCACCGCTGGTCACAGATCCAGCCAGATCCTCTCCGCCGAGGAACGTGAGAAGGTGCAACGTTCACGCGATCGTCCTCGGCGACGGCTCTTACCTACTGCCGTCGCGTCCCGACCAGCATGCCATGCCGTTCTCTCCGAAGCACTGCTGGCTAGGGAGGGCCTCCGACCCCTTCTTCCTCGCTGCCATAGTGTGGGCAGCTCCGGCCTCCCGCCGCCCACCTAGCAACATCCCTGCGACCCTCAGGTATAACTTCCTTCAAAACCGGCCTTGCTCTACTTCCCGAGCTCCTAACGTCGCTGCATTTGTATCTTTTACTATTTCCCAGTCCCCCTCGTAGATAGGATCGATCGGCTATTCGAAATCCACCTAAATTTTTACTATCAAGAGGTAAAACTAGTTCATGCACTCGAATCTAGTACCACTTGGCTCAAACAAGGAAGAAAGGGGGTGGGGTGGGGGTAGGCGAAGATTTGTTACCTGAATCTAGGACTTGGTCGAAAGAGGAAATAATGGGGGTGAAAAGTAGTAGTGACTGGCTATCCAACTAGTCTCTATGTCTAATAGGGAAATAAAGGGAAACGCGGTACAGACTCAATATAAACCCGATCTATTGGTTGAAAAAGGAAAGAAAGTGGGGACTGGGGGACAAGTCAACAGAGTAAGTCCATCACTAGATTTGCTAGCCTCACACAGTATAAGGTGGCTATACCGAACAAAAATGGGACCAACCCAGATATCCTATTTTGATGTTTGTTTCCCCGAGCCACTCTTATGTAATGCTACTGGTAAAATGTAGCAGCCGCACTGCTAAAAGTAAGGACAATTAAACCAATGTTGCTGGGAAAATGAAGCAATGGCACCATTAAAGTAATGTCATATTTAATGGTTGTCATAGTTGATCCTAATGCACACACTAATATCTAGCAATCCTGCTGCTTTAGAAATTGCTACTGTCCCTGTAGGATTTCCATTCAGATAAGGAACAGGCTTCTTTTCATTTGATGTATGTTTCATCACTTGTTTGTCACCCTCCATTCCACCTTTTTTGTGCAAACAGAGACATACATTTCACGCTTGATCTTAGTTGAACTGGACAAATGATATCCAAATTATAGTTGAACATTCCAAGAGCTTCACAACCAACCTTGATGTTGCTCCATTTTATTGCAACTAATGAAGAAGAAGCTCTGTGGGTTTCGTTTTCTAATGGAAATGGAACCGGGACTGGAGCCCTTTTCTTGAAAAAATGAAGAAGAAGCTGCTAGCTCATGGGACGTTGCTTCATTTTAGGTGAACTGCACCAAAAGGTCCCATGGATTGAATCATCCATGTTGGTGACTGGTGTCATCCCTTCTACAATGGCGTTGACTGCAGACATGGTTCCCATCACGAGGTATGTTCCATTTTGGTCTGACTGTTTGCCAAAGATCCTGCATGTTGAGTCTGCTCTTGTGCTACTGTTTTGGCACTGCCATGATAAAGTAGTAATGTTATTATTTTGCACCTTAATCTAGTGGCACTATTAATTTGAGGCAATGTTTTGGCACCGCTAGTGGCACTGATTTTTTTATATATCGAAAGAGGGGGTTTCCTCCGATTTCATTCAAGAAATCCAACCATAGAGAACCATTATCCGACAACATCTCAGTGTAAATGGGCAGTTATGCAACAACTACTAGAACGGACTAAGTACTAGCAGGAGACAAGTTCGCCACATAAGCTAGGCAGCTAGGGGGACGTAGCACCAGCTCGACCAAGTTTGGATAGGGACTGAAAGAGCCAGCTTCAGCATCCCAGTCTAAGCACCCCGGCCTCCATCCTTGCAATGCACGGTACACCTTGTTTGCCACCTACTCGACCCTAGTGCCACTAATAAAATGAAGTAATAATACCGTTAAAATAGAGCGGGTGTCCTCTCTATCATTTCATTTCCAATGTAGATAAAGAAAGTGCTTCTCTTTGTTAGTATATGTTTCATCAACTAGTCCCATTGTTAATGTTTAAGCGTTTATGCAAACTAGGGTGCTTAATTTTAGTTGATCTGCACAAAAATAGAGATTGGAATGTCTCAAGGCCCCTCCTTGTACTACCGTTGTACACTGATGTTCATCACTGGCAGAAGGTGTATCGGGGAGACTTGGGTCGATTTCCCATATGAAGTGTACCATATGAGGGGTCGCAGGGCCCATCTTGCCCTCGCAGCATGGCATACTATGATACTATCGCAATATTTTATTCTATTTATTAGTGTATGTTTCATCAACTAGTGCCACTATAATGTAATCACGCATTTTCATTATCTGTGCAAACAGGGTTATTCCGCTGCATTTTGGTGGAACTGCACAAATCACTACCAAAAAAGACACATCCGTGACATTTTGGGCCGAACGAATTTTTTTCTGTCACACATACGACACTTCTATGACGATAATTGTGACAAAACCCTGTATCATCATAGATGTGGTGGGATCCTACTTCTATGACAAAAAATCATGACAGAAAATGGGCTTTTCGTCCTGGGCGGGCCGGAGACGCAGCTGCATGACATTCTTTGGGCCGTCCATGACGGAAAAAACTATGGTAGAAGCGAGGGAGAGGAAAATTTCGGGTAGTTCCCGGTTACGGTGGGATGTCGAGGGCTGAGTGATGCGCATTTTTCTCGTACACGTACGTGCATGTGTGTGAGGCGTTGGCTCTAACTGAACCCGAGCGAGGCGTTGGGCTCTAACTGAACCCGAGTGATTGCACTGCAGGCTATGCGTTACTGAACTTGAGCGATCGATCGATGGCTCTTAACTGAACCCGATCGAGCGATTCCTTCGCTACTGCTGCTAACTGAAGTCGATCGATGCTGCCTCTGGGATGAACAGTGAGCGTTGTGGGGGAGGGAGGGTTGGATGAACAGTGAGCGGTGGCATTGCCTCTCAATGAACAGGACCCCGTGGTGTGGTGGAGGGGAGGATGAACAGTAGACGGTGGAGGGGTCCCGTGGAGGGGTGGTTGAACAGGACCCCGTGGTATGGACGGCTGGATGAACAGTAGACGGTGGAGGGGTGCCTGTGGAGGGGTGGTTGAACAGTAGCCGGTGGAGTAGCGCGCGGTGGAGGCTGGATGAACAGGAGCCCGTGGAGGCTGGAGGAGGTCGATGGTAGCCCGTGGAGGCTGGAGGAGGTCGACGGTAGAGATGAACAGTATCCCATGGAGTCCCGTTTTGCAATACGCCACACCCCTCCCGATGAACAGGACCCCCGTCTCGACCGTAGGAGGTCCGTTTCGTCCGTTTTGCCGTACGCGACACGCCTCCCGATCAACATGACCCCCGTTTCGACCGTAGGAGGTCCATTTCGTCCGTTTTGTGCTATGCCACACCCCTCCCGATTAACAGGACACCCATTTCGATCGTAGGAGGTCTGTTTCCTCCGTTTTGCGGTACGCCACACCCCTCCCGATCAACAGGACCCCGTTCCGAACGTAGAGGTCCGTTTCCTCCGTTGTGCAGTACGCCAGGCCTCGTTTCCATCGCCTGTTCCGTCCAAGCCCTCCCGATGAACACGACCACGCATTCCGTTCCGACCCAGCTGGTTGGCTCCCACGCGTTCCGTTGCCTCCCGATGAACACGACGCATTCCGTTGCCTCCCCATGAACACGGCGCATTCCGTTGCCTCCCCATGAACACGACGACGACGTTGTTTCTCCGTTCTGACCCAGCCATGTACACGAGCCCTGGCCGTACGTATGCGCGAGTAGGCGTTCGAGACCCCGCCCATATGTGCACATATGTGGTCGTATTTTCTTTCTTGCACCCTGGCCGCTGTACGTACGTGTACATGGTACGTGCGCACCTCTACTACGACACATACATGCCTCTACTACGACACATGCATGCCTCTACTACGACACGTGCGCGCCTTAACATCCACCAGTATATATGTACGTACACGTTCGCGACTAGAATGACAACGCTACGTATGCTTTGACCAGGTGGGTCCCGACTGTCAGGCACTTCCTTGCTTGCGAAGATGTAGCTGGTGGGTCCCAGCAGTCAGGGGGCGAATCATTTTTTTTCCCGGACGCACTTCCTTGCATGCAAAGATGTAACTGGTGGGTCCCAGCAGTCAGGGGCAAACGTTTTTTCTGCGAAATACGGTGGCCCGTCAAGTGGGTCCCTGCTGTCAGGTGGAGGAATAATTATTTTGCACGTAATAAGGAGGCACTTCCTTGCTGCGGCCATGGACCCAGCTGTCAGCCTCTCCATGTATAGTCCACGTCCGATCGAAGCCGTTCCTTGACCACGTTGACCACGCCGCGCCGAGAGCACCAGGGCGGTGGACGACGGCGAGGCCTAGGAAGGGGACGACGCGGAGCCGGGGAAGACGCAGCAGTGGATGCCCACGCGTAGAGGAGTACGAGGGTTCACTGGTTCGCTGCGGTGTGAAGTTGTCATCGCCGCAGAATAACAGGGGGTGTGGGTGAGTAGAGGGATGGCCTGGCCAGCGGTGGGAGTAGTAGGGGGCGGTGAGGCCTCTGCCGCATCGTAGCCGGCCATGGGAGGTAGGAGCACGAGGCATGACCGGCGCTGGTTTGGGCGGCTGGAGCAAGAAGACCAGAGGTTGAAGAAGAACTACGGTCGTTGGATGGACATCGTACGGTCACTGGAGCTAGAATCGTGCATATTGACTAAGTTGACAAAGCCCTCCGTCACCGTCAACTTAGTAGGCCCACAAGTCAGCCTGCAACTATACTGGGTCCCAGCTAATAGGGGGAGTATTCATTTTTTTTGTGCGTAATAAGGAGGCACTTCCTTGCGCGCAAAGATATAGCTGGTGGGTCCGAGCTATCAGCGGCGGTAACATTTTTTTGCGAAATACAGAGGCCCTTTCGGTGGGTCCCTGATGTGAGGTGGAGGAATCATTATTTTGCGTGTAATAATGAGGCATTTCCTTGCGTGCAGCCATGGACCCAGCGGTCGGCCTCTCCACGTACAGTCCACTTCAGATGCATGTCGGTCGTTGACCACGTTAACCAGGCCGCGCCGAGAGCACCAGGGCGGTGGACGATGGCGAGGCCTAGGAAGGGAACGACACGGAGGCAGGGAAGACTCGGCAATTGTTTCCCACGCGGAGGGGAGTACGACTATACGAGGGTTTACTGGTTCGTCTGTCGTCGCCGGAGAATAACAGCAGGTGTGGGTGAGTAGAGGGATGGCTAGGCCAGCGATGGGAGTACGGTGGGGCGGTGAGGCCTGCGCGGCAACAGAGCCGGCCGCAGGGAGGAGGGAGCAGGCAGTCCCGCCGGCGCTTGTTTGAGCGGCTGGAGCAGGAAGAGCAGAGATTGAAGAAGCACGACGGCCGTTGGATGGCCATCCAACAGTCACTGCTTGTGCGTCAACCTTTTTATAGGAAAGCCTCAAATAGGTGGAAAACAGCATACAACCTATCTGCCATTATTTCTAATAATTTACAGCCCATTTGCTAATTATTAAGGTTTTTTTGGAGCCCATATTCTTTTTGTTAGCATTATAGCCCATATTGTGGCCACGGTTAAAAAATTATACGAAATTTTGCATATTTCGGTGCGGTCCGAACTGTTTTTAATCCCGAAATTTCGACTCACATTCAAACTGATTTTAAAAATAAATGTATATCAATATAAAATCCAACAAATTCTCCACGCATAAAAATTAATGTAATTTAAAATCTTGAAATGAAAAAAAGATATTTGAAACTAATTGTCGGTTTGATGTGTTTTAAAAATGTACAACCCATTTCTCATTACTGATGGGCCATTTTCTCGGCCAGCCGAATGAAAGCTCTCCTTGTCTTGAAAGATTTGCAGCCCAATAGGCCTGACAAAGCGACTTACTTGGCAAATCACAAAAAAACTGGGTTGTGGCCGTGGACCCATCTGTCAGCCTCTCCACGTACAGTACTCTTCCGATGGAAGTCGTTCCTTGACCACGTTGACCACTCCGCGCGGAGAGCACCACGGCGGTGGACGGCGGCGAGGACTAGGAAGGGGACGACGCGGAGCCGGGGAAGACGCGACAGTGGAAGCCCGCGCGGAGAGGAGTACGAGGGTTCACTGGTTCGGCTACGGTGTGAGGCTGCCGTCGCCGCAGGGCCTGGCCAGCGGTGGGAATAGTAGGGGCGGTGAGGCCTCCGCGGAAGCACAGCCGGCCATGGGAGGCAGGAGCATGCGGCACGACCGGCGCTGCTTTGGGCGGCTGGAGCAAGAAGACCAGAGGTTGAAGAAGCACTACGGCCGTTGGATGGACATCATACGGTCACTGGAGCTAGAATCGTTCATATTGACTAAGTTGACAAAGCCCTTCGTCCCCGTCAACTTTGTAGGCCCACAAGTCAGCCTCCCACCAAGGTGGGTCCCAGCTAGCTGGGGGAGTATTCATTTTTTGTGCGTAATAAAGAGGCACTTCCGGTGGGTCCGAGCTGACAGCGGGGGGAACGTTTTTTTCACAAAATACGGTGGCCCGTCAGGTGGGTCCCAGCAGTCAGGGGGCAAACGTTTTTTTCGCAAAATACGGTGGCCCGTCCAGTGGGCCCCTGCTGTCAGTTGGAGGAATCATTATTTTCCGCGTAATAAGGAGCACTTACTTGCTGCGGCCGTGGGCCCAGATGAGACTCTCCACGTACAATATACTTCTGATGGAAGTCGTTCCTTGACCACGTTGACCTCGCCACGTTCCGTTGCATGCATCTGTCCATGGGCGTGGTGCGTCCCCACTGTCAGCCTCTCACGTACAGTCATCTTCCGATGACTCTCGGTTGTTGACCATGTTGACCACACCGTGTCGAGCGCACCCAGACTGGAATGACCCGGAGATGGGGAAGACGAGGCAGTGGAGTCGCAGATGGAGAGGAGTGGGAAACTTCACTCGTTCGGGTGCGCGGCAGCACAACCACGGTGCCGCCCATGGGAGACAGGAGCAAGAACAAAGGTTGAAGAAGGAGCATGACTGTTGGATTAACATCCAACGGTCCAGCTGCTAGAATCATTTGTTGATTAAGTTGACAAAGCCATGCATACACGTCCTCTTAGTAGGCCCACAAGTCAGTCACCAAATCTGACGGGTCCCAGCTATCAACGGGATGAATAATTTTTTTCGCAAAACAAGGAGGCACTTCCTTCCGTGCAAAGATATAGCCGGTGGGTCCCAGCTGTCAGGTGGAGGAAACATTTTTCAGCTTAATAAGGAGGAACTTTCCTTGCGTGCGACCATGGACCTCGTGGGTCCCAACAGTCAGGCTCTCCACGTACAATCCTCTTCCGATGACTCTCATTTGTTGACCACGCCGCACCGAACACAGAGAGGCGGTGGACGACGGCGAGGCCCCGGATGGGAATGACTCGGAGATGGGAAAACGCGGCAGTGGAGTCGCAGATTGAGAGGAGGAGAAGGGTTATAACTGGTTCTGTTGAGGCGTGGGGCTGTAGTCTGTGGAGAATAACAGGAGGTGTCGAGGGGTGGAGGGATAGACTGGTCGGCGGTGGGGTAGCGCTTCGTAGCGATGCATGCTAAGCAGAGCCGCTAGCCGCCGGAGGCCGGACCAGGCGGTCCCGGCGACGCTGGAGGAAGAAGACGAGAGATTGAAGGTGCATGCCGACCGTTGGATATAAATCCAATGGCCGTGGATGACACAATCATTTGTTGACCCAGTTGACAACACCCTGCGTAGGCTTCGACCTATTGGTCCACATGTCAGCCTGCAAAAATGTGGCAAATATTTAATCCATGTTTTCTAGAACGTACAGTCCATTTGCTGGGCTGGGTGACCAAATAATTTCGCGTCAATCAGGCCCATTTATGTTTTCTAAGAAATCCCAGCCCATTTGCACTTTCTTGAAATACACGTATTAGGTGGGCTCGTTATATATATAATGTTATGTTAGAAGGAGCAATTAATATCAAAGAATGAACCGGAGAGGCACCTTTTATATATATATAATTAAGAAATTAGTGAGTTATTGCTCAAAATAAAAATGAGCGCGTTATTATTATATTGGTCCTTAAAATCTTCGCAAGCTTTTGTACGCAATCACCAGGATTTTCCTTGCCTGTGAGTCAAAAATAACCAGGATTTTCCTTGCCAACTTCCGTTAAACATTTACTTTTATAAATTAATAACACGTGGGATGTTTTTATAATGTATATATTCTATAAAATATACGATAATAGTAATAATATAAATATATATAATGTGGTTAGAAGGGAAAACATAAATTGTACACGACATTACTTTTATAAGAGACCTACGTTTTATACCCCACACTAGGCATACTAACAAGTTCACACACAAATATAACAGAAAAGGTAAACATTCATATCAAACTCAGGTTCACAGGACACGTTCATATTCATCCAACATTCACTATCAACAACTCAAAAGATTCATATATACACAAGCTCAGCATATCTATGCATCCAAATGATTGATAGATCACACGACAATATTCATACATAATTCACAAAAAGATTCAGATATACACATGTTCAGTATGTTTATGCATCCAAATGATTGAGATCACAGCCAATATGATCCATGGATGAAATTTAATTACCTAGGGTACAGACTGGTAAATGGTGTTCAATCGGAGGTACTTCTTGCTAAAATTAGTTCTTGTACGAGTAAACTTTCGAGTACATAAGAGGCAGCACAGACAACCTGAACTTTGCTTGTAGGTTTATCCTCAAATAGTGGCCTCGTGCCGAGGGAGGTTTGAGCAACTTGGCCACTACTTTCATCCAACTAGTTTACTGGCTCATCTTGGTCTTGTATCTCGCCAAAATTCTACATTGCAGACGAGAAAGGAGGCAGTTGAGAAAATGAACCACCCAAATTTTGTGTGTAGTTCAACTAAAGTGGAGCATCCTTGGCGTGCAGACTGATTAAGTGCCAGATGATATATGCGTCAACCAACTTGTCTGGAATCTTTAGACTCCATGCCATATAGTTCGCTACCATATGTGCCGATAACCAAAAGGCACAAGCTTGGACCAAAGACCGGACTGCGTTTTTCTGAATATGCACCAAGCAATATTTTTGGCGTTCACTCTCCTAATACTTGGAGTTTGACAATTGGTTGACGCCGATTGATACTCGAATGAATATAGGCACTTCTTGTCAACATCGATGCTTGTCTCGGTGAACTTTGGAGTACATAGCAGCATCATAAGTACTTGTCCATCTGATCATTTTGTGCAGTTCTACTGAAATCACCCGATGTAATGATTTGCCTGCGAGTTCAGGCTCCAAATTACTCCTTTTTGAAATCGGCAAACAGTAGCACAATACCAAATTACCAATACATATGACAGGAACAATAATCAGGATAAACACCAGTACCAACCTGTGTGAGGTAGTGATACGTCTCCAACGTATCTATAATTTTTGATTGCTCCATGCTATATTATGTACTGTTTTGGGCAATATTGGGCTTTATTATCCACTTTTATATTATTTTTGGGACTAACCTATTAACCGGAGGCCCAGCCCAAATTTGCTGTTTTATGCCTATTTCGGTGTTTTGAAGAAAAGGAATATCAGACGGAGTAGAAACGGAACGAAATCAACTGGAGAAGTTATTTTTGGAAGGAAACACACCTGATGGACTTGAACCTCATGTCACAAGATACGGGAGCTGCCCACGAGTGTGGGGGTGCGCCCACCCGCCTAGGGCGCGTCCCCCCCTGCCTCGTGGGGCCCCCGTGGCTCCCCTGACGTGCTTCTTCTGCCTATATAACTCCATATACCCTAAAACTTCCAGGACGGATATTACATCGGGAGTTCCGCCGCCAGAAGCCTCCGTAGCCACCGAAAACCAATCTAGACCCATTCCGGCACCCTGCCGGAGGGGGCAATCCCTCTCCGGTGGCCATCTTCATCATCCCAGTGCTCTCCATGACGAGGAGGGAGTAATTCTCCCTCGGGGCTGAGGGTATGTACCAGTAGCTATGTGTTTGATCTCTCTCTCTCTTGTGTTCTTGAGGTGATACGATCTTGATGTATCGTGAGCTTTGCTATTATAGTTGGATCCTATGATGTTTTCTCCCCCCTCTACTCTCTTGTAATGAATTGAGTTTCCCCTTTGAAGTTATCTTATCGGATTGAGTCTTTAAAGATTTGAGAACACTCGATGTATGTCTTGCCGTGGATATCTGTGGTGACAATGGGATATCACGTGATTCACTTGATGTATGTTTTGGTGATCAACTTGCGGGTTCCGCCCATGAACCTATGCATAGGGGTTGGCCCACGTTTTCGTCGTGATTCTCCGGTAGAACTTTGGGGCACTCTTTGAGGTCCTTTGTGTTGGTTGAATAGATGAATCTGAGATTGTGTGATGCATATCGTATAATCATGCCCACGGATACTTGAGGTGACATTGGAGTATCTAGGTGACATTAGGGTTTTGATTGATTTGTGTCTTAAGGTGTTATTATAGTACGAACTCTAGGGCTGTTTGTGACACTTATAGGAATAGCCCAATGGATTGATTGGAAAGAATAACTTTGAGGTGGTTTTGTACCCTACCATAATCTCTTCGTTCGTTCTCCGCTATTAGTGACTTTGGAGTGACTCTTTGTTGAATGTTGAGGGATAGTTTTATGATCCAATTATGTTAGTATTGTTGAGAGAACTTACACTAGTGAAAGTATGAACCCTAGGCCTTGTTTCAACACATTGAAATACCGTTTACGCTCACTTTTATCACTTCCTACCTTGCTGTTTTATTATTTCAGATTACAAAAACTATTATCTACTATCCATATTGCACTTGTATCACCATCTCTTCGCCGAACTAGTGCACCTATACAATTTACCATTGTATTGGGTGTGTTGGGGACACAAGAAACTCTTTGTTATTTGGTTGCAGGGTTGCTTGAGAGAGACCATCTTCATCCTACGCCTCCTATGGATTGATAAACCTTAGGTAATCCACTTGAGGGAAATTTGCTACTGTCCTACAAACCTCTGCACTTGGAGGCCCAACAACGTCTACAAGAAGAAGGTTGTGTAGTAGACATCAAGCTCTTTTCTGGCGCCGTTGCCGGGGAGGTTAGTGCTTGAAGGTATATCTTTAGATCTTGCAATCGAGTATTTTAGTTTCTTGTTTTATCACTAGTTTAGTTTATAAAAGAAAACTATAAAAAATGGAATTGAGTTTGTCTCATACACTTCACCTTTTTAATATCTTTCATAAGTATGATGGAAAGGATAATTGTGCTCAAGTGCTAGAAGAAGAAATATATAAAATGTTTGGCACTAAATATTTAAATGATGAGCATGATTGCAATGTTGTTACTATGAATTCCTTGAATATCCATGATGCTAATGATATGCGAAGCCACAAGCCTGGGGAAGCTATGTTTGATGAAGATGATATTTTTTTGTCCCCCAAGTTTTGATGAGCAAATTTATTATGATGAAAGCATGCCTCCTATCTATGATGATTATTGTGATGACAAATATGCTTTAAAGAAGAAGAATAACAATGAAACTTGTCATCTTGATTTCAATTTTCAATCCCATGATAGTTACTTTTGTCCCCCACTACTATTAATGAGAAGAATTTTGCTTATGTGGAGAGTAGTAAATTTTCTATGCTTGTAGATCATGAAAAGAATGCTTTAGGTGCTGGTTATATTGTTGAATTCATTCATGATGCTACTGAAAATTATTATGAGGGAAGAACATATTCTTGTAGGAATTGCAATAATATCAAGTTTCCTCTCTATGTGCTTAAAGTTTTAAAGTTATGCTTGCTTTACCTTCCTATGCAAGTTGATTCTTGTTCCCATAAGTTGTTTGCTCACAAAATCCCTATGCATAGAAAGCATGTTAGACTTAAATGTGCTAGTCATATTCTTCATGATGCTCTCTTTATGTTTCAATTCTTATCTTTTATGTGAGCATCATTGAAATCATCATGCCTAGCTAGGGGCATTAAACGATAGCGCTTGTTGGGAGGCAACCCAATTCTATTTTAGTTCCTTGCTTTTTGTTCCTGTTTAGTAATAAATAATTCATATAGCCTCTGTTTAGATGTGGTTTTATGCTTTTAATTAGAGTTTGTGCCAAGTAGAACCTTTGGGAAGACTTGGGTGAAGTCTTATTGATCATGCTGTAAAAAACAGAAACTTTAGTGCTCACGAGAACTGCTGCCATTTTTATTAGGAGAGCGATATTTAGTTAATTATTTTTGCAGGTGATTAATAGATAAATTCCTCAGGTCCATCAATTTATTTGAGAATTTTATGAGTTCCAGAAATATACGTTTGATCCAGATTACTACAGACTGTTCTGTTTTTGACAGATTCTGTTTTTTCATGTGTTGTTTACTTATTTTGATGAATCTATGGCTAGTAAAATAGTTTATAAACCATAGAGAAGTTTCAATACAGTATGTTTAACACCAATATAAATAAAGAATGAGTTCATTACAGTACCTTGAAGTGGTGATTTATTTTCTTATACTAACGGAGCTTGCGAGTTTTCTGTTAAGTTTTGTGTTGTGAAGTTTTCAAGTTTTGGGTAAGGATTCGATGGACTATGGAATAAGGAGTGGCAAGAGCCTAAGCTTGGGGATGCCCAAGGCACCCCAAGGTAATATTCAAGGATAACCAAGCGTCTAAGCTTGGGGATTCCTGGGTGGCATCCCCTCTTTCATCTTCGTTCATCGGTAACTTTACTTGGAGCTATATTTTTATTCGCCACATGATATGTGTTTTGCCTGGAGCGTCATTTTATTTTCTCTAGTTTTGCTTTCTGTTTGAATAAAGTACCAAGGTCTGAAATTATTAAATGGTAGATTCTTCACATAGTTGCATAATTATTCGACTACTCATTGATCTTCACTTATATCCTTCGGAGTAGTTTGTTGTTTGCTCTAAGTGCTTCACTTATATCTTTTAGAGCATGGTGGTAGTTTTATTTTGAAGAAATAGATGAACTCTCATGTTTCACTTATATTATTTTGAGAGTCTTAAATAGCATGGTAATTTTCTTAAAATCCTAGTATGCTAAGCATAAAAGATTTGTAAGAATTCTTAAGAGTGTGTTGAATACTAAGAGAAGTTTGATGATTGATGATTGTTTTGAGATGTGGAGGTAATAATATCAAAGTCATGCTAGTTGAGTAGTTGTGAAATTGAGAAATGCTTGTGTTGAAGTTTTCAAGTCCCGTAGCATGCACGTATGGTAAACGTTATGCAACAAATTTGAAACATGAGGTGTTATTTGATTGTCTTCCTTATGAGTGGCGGTCGGGGACGATCGATGGTCTTTTCCTACCAATCTATCCCCCTAGGAGCATGCCCGTAGTACCGAGGTTTTTGATGACTTGTAGATTTTTGCAATAAGTATGTGAGTTTTTATGACTAATGTTGAGTCCATGGATTATACGCACTCTCACCCTTCCATCCTTGGTAGCCTCTTCGGTACCGTGCATTGCCCTTTCTCACATTGAGAGTTGGTGCAAACTTCGCCGGTGCATCCAAACCCCGTGGTATGATGCGCTCTATCACACATAAACCTCCTTATATATTCCTCAAAACAGCCACCATACTTACCTATTATGGCATTTCCATAGCCATTCCGAGATATATTGCCATGCAACTTTCCACCATCCAGTTTATCATGACACATTCATCATTGTCATATTGCTAGCATGATCATGTAATTGACATAGTATTTGTGGCAAAGCCACCGTTCATAATTCTTCCATACTTGTCACTCTTGATTCATTGCATATCACGGTACACCGCCGGAGGCATCCATATAGAGTCATATTTTGTTCTAGTATTGAGTTGTATTCATTGAGTTGTAAATAAATAGAAGTGTGATGATCATCATTAAAATAGAGCATTGTCCCAAAAAAAGGGGGAAGGCCAAAAAAAGAAAGGCCAAATAAAAAAAGAGAGGGACAATGCTACTATCCTTTTTCCACACTTGTGCATCAAAGTAGCACCATGATCTTTATGATAGAGAGTCTCTTGTTTTGTCACTTTCATATACTAGTGGGAATTTTCATTATAAAACTTGGCTTGTATATTCCAACGATGGGCCTCCTCAAGTGCCCTAGGTCTTCGTGAGCAAGCAAGTTGGATGCACACCCACTAGTTTCTTTTGTTGAGCTTTCATACATCCATAGCTCTAGTGCATCCGTTGCGTGGCAATCCCTACTCCTTGCATTAACATCAATCGATGGGCATCTCAATAGCCCATTGATTAGCTTCGTTGATGTGAGACTTTCTCCTTTTTGTCTTCTCCACATAACCCCCTCATTATTCTATTCCACCCATAGTGCTATATCCATGGCTCGCGCTCATGTATTGCGTGAAAGTTTATGAGTTTGAGATTCTAAAGTATGAAACAATTGCTTGGCTTGTCATCGGGGTTGTGCATGATGAGAGAATTCTTGTGTGATGAAAATGGAGCATGACTAAACTATATCATTTTGTAGGGATGAACCTTCTTTGGCCATGTTATTTTGAGAAGACACAATTGCTTTGTTAGTATGCTTGAAGTATTATTATTTTTATGTCAGTATGAACTTTTGTCTTGAATCTTTCAGATCTGAATATTCATATCACAAGTAAGAATTACATTGAAATTATGCCAACTAGCATTCCACATCAAAAATTATCTTTTTTATCATTTACCTATTCGAGGACGAGCAGGAATTAAGCATGGGGATGCTTGATACGTCTCCAACGTATCTATAATTTTTGATTGCTCCATGCTATATTATGTACTGTTTTGGGCAATATTGGGCTTTATTATCCAGTTTTATATTATTTTTGGGATTAACCTATTAACCGGAGGCCCAGCCCAGATTTGCTGTTTTATGCCTATTTCAGTGTTTTGAAGAAAAGGAATATCAGACGGAGTCGAAACGGAACGAAATCAACTGGAGAAGTTATTTTTGGAAGGAAACACACCTGATGGAGTTGAACCTCACATCAGAAGATACAGGAGCTGCCCACGAGGGTGGGGGCGTGCCCACCCCCCTAGGGCGCGCCCCCTTCCTTGTGGGGCCCCCGTGACTCCCCTGATGCGCTTCTTCTGCCTATATAACTCCATATACCCTAAAACTTCTAGAACGGAGATTAGATCGGGAGTTCCGCCGCCAGAAGCCTCCGTAGCCACCGAAAACAAATCTAGACTCGTTCTGGCACCCTGCCGGAGGGGGCAATCCCTCTCCGGTGGCCATCTTCATCATCCCGGTGCTCTCCATGACGAGGAGGGAGTAGTTCTCCCTCGGGGCTGAGGGTATGTACCAGTAGCTATGTGTTTGATCTCTCTCTCTCGTGTTCTTGAGGTGATACGATCTTGATGTATCACGAGCTTTGCTATTATAGTTGGATCCTATGATGTTTTCTCCCCCTCTACTCTCTTGTAATGAATTGAGTTTCCCCTTTGAAGTTATCTTATCGAATTGAGTCTTTAAAGATTTGAGAACACTTGATGTATGTCTTGCCGTGGATATATGTGGTGACTATGGGATATCACGTGATTCACTTGATGTATGTTTTGGTGATCAACTTGCGGGTTCCGCCCATGAACCTCTGCATAGGGGTTGGCACACGTTTTCATCGTGATTCTTCGGTAGAACTTTGGGGCACTCTTTGAGGTCCTTTGTGTTGGTTGAATAGATGAATCTGAGATTGTGTGATGCATATCGTATAATCATGCCCACGGATACTTGAGGTGAGATTGGAGTATCTAGGTGATATTAGGGTTTTGATTAATTTGTGTCTTAAGGTATTATTCTAGTACGAACTCTAGGGATGTTTGTGACACTTATAGGAATAGGCCAAAGGATTGATTGGAAGAATAACTTTGAGGTGGTTTCGTACCCTACCATAATCTCTTCGTTCGTTCTTCGCTATTAGTGACTTTGGAGTTGTCGGAGTAATGGGCCACGGGTAGGCTAACCCGAGCCCTAGAAACTTTCAAGACATCGGGGCAGGCTGCACCCCTCAAGACCCCAGGACATAGAGCCGCCTTTAGAGAAGCCGGCGGCAAGGCAACCGCCAAGCCACTCGCGGCCGAGTCCGAGGAACGACTTCAGGATAAGCCAACTCCTGACTGCCGAATTCCCGAGAAGCCGACCTTGGGGAGTCCGACCGCGAATCCAACAAACCCCATATCCTCATCAGGAGAGACAGGACAGGGGAGTGGCTACAGTGAAGCCTGCTCCCGCACCTTTCCAGGGGCAGGCATGGCCAAAGTACGCCGTACCTGGGGAGATCTCCGTGCGGCGTGGCATTGTTGCTGTGCCGGCCCTGACATCAGCACCATTGGGCCAGATCATGCGCCCACGACGGCTTGTCTGTACGACCCTGGGCGGCGGGTCCCACCAGCCAGTGGGACCCTAGAAGACAACAAGTGCGCCACCAATCGGACCCGTTGGGAGTCGCCCCCCGAGAGTCGGCCAACTCCTCCCCCGGGGCCCACGCGCCATTAACCAGATGTGACGGAGAGTGGCAATAGTGATCGCCCGCCAGGTGGCGGGGCTGTTGCCATGACTCCATGACCAAGCCCGCGTCATTAGAAGCACGACTACAGTAATCAGCAGCCGACAAGACCCGCCCGCGACGGACGCGTCTAGTCGGCTTTGTACCGAGCCAGTCGGCGGGCCCCAGGAGTCAGCGGAGAAGACGGAGGCTGGAGGCACTCATGGCTGGGCCCGGGTCCAGCCGGATTACCATTGTACCCCTGGGGGGTAGGTCTACATAAACCCCCCAAGGCACCCATGCAAAGGGTTGGAATCCATTAGCTCTAGACCAGATCATATAGGAAGGAGAGAACTAGCCATGCCTTCTCCTACCTCCAGGAAACAGCTCAAGGAGCAATCGTGTGAACACTTTGCCATAGTGATCATGCGGAGACCTCGTAGAGCAGAAGTAGGGGTATTATCTCCCCGGAGAGCCCTGAAGCTGGGTAAGATTCGTCGGCGTGCATGTCTACGCCTCATCCCGTTTCCAGGCACCGGCGACGTTCTACTCGCCCCCACCATGATAAGCCATCCTTTGGCATATATCGCACCCAACCCCCGACATTTTGCACCCACCGTGGGGCCTGGTGCACCGTCGTCCGGAGACCTGTTCTGGACGAGAACCCTTTTCCTCCATGGCGAGCGCAGCCACCCAGGCAAGCCAGACGGAGTTAGCGCCGACGCGCTGCACGGTGTTGAGATCGCCTGCGCAGCCATCTGCCTCGTCGAACTTGTCGGCAAGGTTCGCCTCTCCGACGAACCTGCATCCGATGCGGGCACGGGCGACTCCGAGAGCCTCCTCGCGATCCTCCTCGATCAACTCCATGTCGCCGGCGAGCCTGCCATGGACTTGGAGTCTGTAGGTTCCACCGACCCGATGCTGGTCGACTCCGACACCGCGTCGCTCGACGCGTTCCCCACTAATGTGGTGGTCTACAACGAGCCTCTCCCTCCTGCGGAGAGCGGCAGAAGCACCGTCACTGAGGTGCTCGTCATCAGTCATGATGAGCCCCCCGGCGGAGGAGCGCGTGACCCACTTGGTGCAGCGCTACAAGACCTGACTGTGCCCATTCCGGAAGACGCTGACGCGGAGACGTTGGAGGCGCGCCGCCTTCAGCTCGTCGAAGGCGCGAAGAAGTTGGCTAGCATGAGACGCTTGTCAGAAGCCGACCAGCGAGAGATGGATCACGTTGTTGGTGGCTCGCCAGCCCCGGCTCGGCCCAGTCGCCTAGGCGCAGTCCAGCAGCACGGTGTAGCCATCGCCAACCTGTTCGGGGCAAGTCGCCCTGTGTACGCTACATCTACGGAGAACATTCGAGCCGCCCAGGTGGCGGCGGACGAGATGCACAATTTCGAGGGCGAAGAGCGCCGCCTGATGATGGAGCAAGTCCAGCGGCTCCTCGACGCGGCTGCCGCGCAGAACGAGGCCGGCTGCCGCATGGAGGCGCCGCAACGGCAAAACGAAGACCTTCGCCGAGATCAAGGCGCGACGTCTCGACCGCCGACTGGTGGCGCCCGAGGAAGAAAGGACAAAGATCCGACTGTCAGCCACAGTCGGACTCACATTACCATAGAGCGTGACCGAGACGGCCGCCCAAGAGCAGTAGAACGTCGGGACGACTATCCGCCTCCTCCTCCTCTTAAGGAAAGGCAAGTCTCCCCGTCGCCTGTTGATCATCCGACTCTCGGCGACCGCCTTGGCCGCCGAGAGGGTGTCGGGGAAAATGACGCCCGCCACCGGATCGACCGACTTCACCGATCCCTCGCGCTGGAAGAAGAAGACCAGTTGGGTCCGCCTTGTTTCGGGCCACGCATTCGAGACAAGCCCTTTCCCAAAGGGTTCACGCTCCCGAGAGACACACCCAAGTACACCGGCTCCGTGAAGCCGGAAGACTGGCTGGTCGACTACTCCACGGCTGTCAGCATAGTGAACGGCAACAAGCGTGTCGCCGTAAAATACGTTCCGCTCATGCTCCAGGGCATGGCCCGGACATGGCTGAACAGCCTGAAGCCCCGCAGCATCAACAGCTGGGTCGACTTCACCGAAGCATTCCTCTGCAACTTCACCAGCATGTACAAGCGTCCTCCCAAGCCTCGTCAGCTTTCCTTGTGCATGCAAGGTCCCGACGAGTCGACTCGCGACTACCTCACGCGTTGGGCCGAGCTTCGGAACTCTTGCGAGGGCGTGCATGAGGTGCAGGCTATCAAGTACTTCACCGCCGGGTGCAGAGAAGGCACCCTCCTCAAGCACAAGCTCCTCTGCGACGAGCCAGAAACCCTCGACGAGCTGCTGATCATAGCAGACAAGTACGCCACGGCCGACTCCTCCATGAAGGCGGAGATTCAAGTTAGCGCAACTGGCAAAGTGGCTCCTCAACCTCCAAGAACTCCGGCGGGAGACGCCTGTCGGCGGCAACAGCAGAGCGACCACAAGCGCAAGGCCCCGCTACCGGTTTCCAGCAGCCGGCAGGTCGCGACAGTTGAAGTCCAGCAGCCGGATGGGCAGCCTCCACCCAGGCGACAAAAAGCTGGCAAGCCCAACTGGTTGTCGGCCTTCTCATACGAGCAGACCCTGGATGGTCCTTGCAAATTCCATAGCGGCGCAAAGCCGTCGAATCACACCACCCGGAAGTGCCACTGGCTCACGAGGATCGCCAAAGGAGACGGCCTCCTACCTCCCCCGCCTACTGGGCAGCCACCTCCGCCTCCGCCCCAGCAGCCGGCTGTCAGGCCAGTCGGCGCAGTACAAGACGAATACCCCGAAGAACACGGAGCCTACGTGGTATTCACCAGTATGGCTGATGATCGACGCAGCAGGCGGCTGCAGCGACAAGAGGTGAATGCAGTAGCATCAGAGATGCCCGAGTTCATGCACTGGTCCGAGAAGCCTATCAGCTGGAGCAGGGCTGATCACCCAGAGGTGATGCCGAGTCTGGGCTCTTATGCCTTGGTCTTGGATGCCACCTTTGCCACGGATAGACGAGTCGCTCGTTTCTCGTGAGTTCTGATAGACGGAGGCAGCATCATTAACAAACTGTACAAGGACACCATGGAGAAATTAGGAATCAAGCAAAGACAGCTTCAGAACAGCCGGACTGTGTTCCACAGCATTGTTCCTGGGCTTTCCTGCTCACCAATCGGCAAGATCCTGATGGACGTCCTCTTTGGAGACAAAGATCACTTCCGCCGAGAGTCAGTTTGGTTTGAGGTGGTGGACCTCGAGAGCCCATACCATGCACTACTTCGCCGACCCGCCTTGGCCAAGTTCATGGCGGTCCCCCATTATGCCTACCTCAAAATGAAGATGCCCAGTTCCAGGGGAATTCTGACCATAGCCGGCGACTACCGGAAGTCGTCTGCCTGTGCGGCTGAGAGCAGTCAGCTAGCCGAGTCCCTGGTGATCGCAGCCGAGAAGCGGCTCCTTGAGCGGGTTGTGGCGATGGCCGACAAGCAGCCAGAGGTGTCGCCAAACCCAAAGGAGTTGGAGGCTGAGGGTTCGTTCAAGCCGGCCAAGGAGACAAAGAAGATACCCTTGGATCCGGAGCACCCAGAGAGGTACGCTGTCATAGGCGCAAACCTCGACAACAAATAGGAAGGCGAGCTCGTCGATTTCCTCCGTGAGAATCAGGACATCTTCGCATGGTCCCCCAAAGACATGCCAGGTGTACCGATGGAATTCGCCGAGAACAAGCTACATGTCCGATCTGATGCAAAGCCGGTCAGGCAGCCCCTGCGCCGCCTATCAGAAGAGAAGAGAAGAGTTGTCGGAGAAGAAATAGCCCGGCTCCTAGCAGCCGGCTTCATTATGGAAGTATTCTTTCCAGAGTGGCTAGCCAATCCGGTCCTGGTACTGAAGAAGAACAAGGAGTGGTGAATGTGTATTGACTACACGAGCCTCAACAAGGCCTGCCCCAAGGACCCGTTTGCTCTACCAAGAATTGATCAGGTGATAGACTCCAGCGCCGGATGCGAGCTGTTGAGCTTTTTGATGCATATTCAGGATATCACCAGATCAAGCTAAACCCGGCTGACAGACCAAAGACCGCCTTCATCACGCCGTTTGGAGCCTTCTGCTACCTCACCATGACGTTCGGCTTGAGGAATGCCGGCGCCACCTTTCAGCATTGCATGCAGAAGTGCCTCCTCAAGCAACTTGGGAGAAACACCCACGTCTACGTGGACGATGTAGTGGTGAAGACGGAAAAGCATGGAACACTACTGGAAGACCTCAAGGAGACCGTTGAGAACCTACACCGATTCCAGATCAAGCTCAACCCCGAGAAGTGCGTCTTCGGAGTACCAGCCTGCCAACTCCTTGGCTTCCTGGTCTCTGAACGCGGCATAGAATGCAACCCTGTAAAAATCAAGGCCATTGAGAGGATGGAGGTACCCAGCCGACTGCTGGACGTGGAAAAGTTCACCGGCTGCTTGGCGTCCATCAGCCGATTCATCGGTCGGCTGGGCGAGAAAGCTCTCCCCTTATACCAACTCATGAAGAAGACCACTTTTTCGAGTGGAACCACAAGGCGGATGAAGCTTTTCTTCAGTTGAAGAAGATGCTGACTACTCCACCCGTTCTGGCGGCTCCGACTCCTAAGGAACCTATGCTCCTGTACATCGCCGCCACTAGTCGGGTAGTCAGCACGGTCATTGTAGTGGAATGCAAGGAGGAAGGCAAGGCACTACCTGTCCAGAGACCGGTATATTACCTGAGCGAAGTACTGTCGGCCTCCACGAAGAACTACCCCCACTACCAAAAGATGTGCTACGGCGTGCACTTTACCGCAAATAAATTGAAGCCTTACTTTCAAGAGCATCCAATCACTATGGTCTGCACGGCCCCACTTGCCGAGATCATCGGAAGCCGAGATGCTTCTGGCCAAGTGGGCCATAGAACTGGCTCCCTACACCATCCACTACCAGCCCTGCACCGCCATCAAGTCACAAGCACTGGTCGGCTTTCTCGTCGACTGGGCCGAGACCCAGTACCTACCTCCAGCGCCCGACTCCACCCATTGGCGGATGCATTTCGACGGCTCCAAGATGCGCACCGGCTTGGGAGTTGGCGTTGTCCTCACTTCTCCTAAAGGCGACAAGCTCAAATACGCACTGCAAATCCATTTTGCCTCCTCCAACAACGTCGCTGAGTACGAGGCGCTCATTCATGGGCTCCGGCTTGCCAAAGAACTCGGCATTCACCGGATCATGTGTTATGGTGACTCGGACTTAGTGGTCCAGCAGTCGTTTGGCGACTGGGACGCCAAAGACGCAAACATGGCGAGTTACCGTTTCCTCGTGCAGCAACTCAGTGGGTATTTCGAGGGGTGTGAGTTCCTCCATGTGCCAAGAAATGACAATGACCAAGCAGACGCCTTGGCACGAATCGGCTCTACCCGCCAAGCAATACCATCCGGCGTCGCCCTTCAACGCCTCCTCAAGCCGTCTGTCAAGCCATCACCAGAATCAGACTCCATCTTCGTGCCGGCTCCTCCCGAAGAAGTCGGATCCGACTTCAGAGCCCCGGCAGACGGTACGGGGATTTTGGCAGATGGCTCCAAAGCCGCCATAGTCGAGGCCGGCCTAGGGACTGCAGAACCCGGCCCGAGGACTGCAGAACCCGGCCCGGGGACTGCGGCGGCGGGCTCGAAGACTCCAGAACTCGGCCCAAGAGCCGCGCCAGTCGGCCCAGGGACTTCATTAACCCAGCAAGCGGTTGTTGACTCCAACCTGCCGCCTCCCAGCCCAGCCGCCCTCGTCCAAGTCGCAGTTCTGGCAGTCGAAGAAATAGCAGCACCCTCATGGGCCCAGCCCATCCTCAAATTCCTGGTGAGCAAACAGCTGCCGACTGATGAGACCTTAGCTCGGCAAGTACAACGCCGAGCGGAAGCCTACACCATAGTCAACAGAGAGCTGGTCAGGCGCAGCGTCACTGCTGTCTACCAGAGCTGCGTAGAGCCAGAGCAAGGCCAAGCAATTCTCAAAGACATCCATCAAGGCGAGTGCAGCCACCATGCGGCTTCAAGAGCACTCGTCGCCAAAGCTTTTCGACACGGTTTCTTCTGGCCGACTTCCTTAGAAGAGGCCAAGGAATTGGTCCAAAAATGCAAAGGGTGCTAAGAGTTCAGCTCCAAGCCGCATCAGTCGGCTTCTGCACTCAAGACCATCCCCATTGCCTGGCCTTTCGCAGTTTGGGGTTTAGACATGGTGGGACCATTCAAGAAGGCACGAGGTGGCTTAACTCACTTACTTGTCGCAGTGGACAAGTTCACCAAGTGGATAGAAGCGAAGCCAATCAAGAAACTGAACGGTCCGACTGCCGTGACTTTCATCTTCGATATCACAATTAGGTACGGCATACCACACATCATCATCACCGACAACGGCACAAATTTTGCCAAAGGCGCCTTGGCCCGTTTTTGCGCAACACAGGGCATCCGACTGGACCTAGCGTCCGTCGCCCATCCACAGTCAAACGGCCAGGTGGAGCGAGCAAACGGCCTCATCCTGCCCGGCATCAAGCCCCGACTGGTCGAGCCTCTGGAGTGCTCGGCTGGCTGCTGTCTCGATGAGTTGCCAGCCGTCCTCTGGAGTCTGCGCACGACTCCAAACAAGTCAACCGGCTTCACGCCTTTCTTCCTCGTCTACGGTGCTGAAGCCGTCATCCCAACGGACATAGAGTTCGACTTCCCGCGAGTCACCATGTACACCAAGCAGGAAGCAGAAGAAGCACGTCAAGACGACGTTGATCTGCTGGAAGAGGGACGGCTGTTGGCACTCAGCCGGTCCAGCATCTACCAGCAGAGCCTGCGCCGATACTATAACAGGAAGGTCAAGCCGAGATCTTTCCAAGAAGGCGACCTTGTGCTCCGACTGATCCAGCGAACAGACGGCCAGCACAAGCTGTCGGTGCCTTGGGAAGGCCCTTTCATCATCAGCAAAGTGCTGGGCAACGACTCCTACTACCTGATTGATGCTCAGAAGCCCCGAGCACGCAAGAGGGACGACTCCGGCAAAGAGACAGAGCGGCCATGGAATGCAAATCTCCTCCGAAGATTTTTACAGTTGATAGAGTATGTACCACGCTACCTTTTTGTATTAAAGTACCAAGACTTTGGGCCCCCCGAGACGAGCTCGGGGACTGCCCTCTTTTGTCTATATGATAGAAATTATGCCTACGAGTATGTTACTCTTTGTTATGCCGCTTGGCACCGGGCTCGACAGGTCGGCCCGGGGACTTGCCGCCTTGCACTATGAAATGCTTCCTGCAGCCGGACAAGTAGTGTGTGGCGCCTAAGCCATCTCTTGTCAGAAGCCGCAGCTTGCAGAGTGACTATACGGTGGGCAGGAGTAAGGTAGAATGGGCGTTCACATGAAAAATGGCTAAGGACTCAAAGCATAAAACATAGCTTAAGCTGGCTTCCAGCCTTCCTTTTTTTCTTTTCGCAAACCGACTATTAAGCAGTCGGCTCACCGCCTTCTATTTCAACTTGCTAAAAAACTCTAAAACGGCTAAGTACTTGCCTTCCCAAAGTAGCCAAGCATTTGATTCAACGGCAGTCCGCAGAGCGGCTGTCCGACTAGCAAAACAGGCAGCTAAGGGAAAGCGGCAAAGGAAAAAGCCAAAAGAGTAATGAGCAAGAAAAGATAGAATTCGGATAAATATTTACATAACATAGGCCCTTGGCCAAATCTTCGAGCAAAAGTTCAAAATACACCCCGCGGGTGGAATTGTGCGAATTAACAAGTTCTTCAAAAGACTACTAAAGCAGATAAAATAAAGATAAGGCGGCAGCCTAAGATGCGGCAGACGGATTTGGAGGGTCGGAGGAGACGGCAGCGTCAGGCGTTGGGGCGGCCGGCTGGGTTGTCTCGGCTCGATCGCCTCTGGCGGCAGTCGGCTCGGTCGCATGCGGCTCGTTGCTGGAGGCACAGTCAAGCTGAGGCTGCCGTCCGCTCCGTCTTCTGGTGCTTCCGTCTCGCCTCCGTCCTCCGCATCGCCTTCCTCCTCGGCGCTGGAACCGATCACCTCCGCCGAGTCCTCGCCATAGTCTGGGTTCATCCCAAACCACTCCGGCGGTACCTCCTCACCGTCTTCAGACCGCTCAGGGACGAAGATGCTGGTGTCGGTGTACTCGGCGATCGCCGCGGCACGCTTGATGAGGGCGTCTTCCGCGGCTGCTAGCTCCGGCTGGGCCTCTGACCAGAGTGTGGCCAGCCGGTCTAGGTCCAGCCCCGGATACCACGCCTTGACGAACTCCAAGGCCCGGCGCACTCCAGCTCGGGCCGAGGAACCTTTCCAGGCCTCAAGATGACCAGATGCGACCTCCAGCCAGTCGGTAGTCTGACTTGGGGTGCGCGGAGCCTGCATGTCCGGCCACAGGGCAGCAATCGCCTGGGCGCCGACACATTGAAGCTGGCGCAGCATCTGGTGAGTCGGCCGAAGGCGAGCCTCGATGCTCAGGATATGCTCATCAAGGGTTCGGGGGGCGTCGACGGCGATCTTTGCCCCTTCCGCCCTCCGACCTTCATGGTCAGCCTCGATGCCTTGGATGGTGGCCTGTGAGTGCCCAGGGAAGAAGTCTTCCAAGACGGAAGAAACGAAGAAGCAAGTCAAAAACCAGGAGTCGGCACGACTTATAGTCGGCAGCTCGAAGAAAGAAAGTAAAGAAACTCACCATCAACAATGTCCTCAATCTCATGGAAGCCGGAGGCCAGCATTGCCTCTTTGTCAGTCCAAGAGGAGCGCTCGCTCGCGAACTCGGCCAGGAGGGCGGTTTCCGCCTCTTCTGCCTCCTTCTGCGTCTTCACAAGCAGCTCCCTCTGCTCTGCCAATTGTGTGGCCAACAGAGCGCGCTCTATGGCGAGCTTGCTGCACTCCTCCCCCTTGGTGCGCAACACGGAGTTGGCTTCGCTCAGCTGCTGTTGAAGAACAGCGTTGGCTTCTGAAGAGAAGGAAGAAAGAAGGCGTTAAGTCATGAATAAAGAAGGTAGCCGGGGAGATCCGGCCCGACTGCTCAGCAGTCGGCCCGAATCTCGGGGACTACAGCCCGCGGGTGCGCTAGCGCACCCCCGCAAAGAAGGAAAAGGACTCACTCCAGCTCTCCGACAAGTCGGCGGTCCGCTTGCCCAGCTCTTCAACGTTACGGTTGAAGGCAGTGACACGGAGGTTGTGGTAGTCCTGCGACAAATATTTTAGGCAAAAGTAAGTACCTGGAACTCACCAATTGGAGTTCCGGGCCGCCTGCTCAGCAGCCGGCCCGAAACTCGGGGACTACGCCCAGTGGGTGCGTTGGCGCGCCCCCATAGAGAGGAACATGAAAAAAAAGGTCCAAAGAGAAAGCATACCCGGATGGCTGGCCGCGACGCCAGGTATGCCTTGGTGCAGTTCTGGATCGCGTCGCCCTCAGCTCGCAACTTCGTCTAGACGTCCAGAAGCGCCTGGTTCAGCGGCCCCGTGCCGCCTCTTCGCACCCACCCAATGGGCGCGGCGCTCATCGCTTCGGCGTCTGGGACCGCCAAGCTGGTGGTGCCGGTCTCCAGGGGGCGTGGCGCTGAAGTTGCCTTCTCAAGACGGCGGCGCGTTGGCGAGCCGACTTGAAGGAGTAGCCTCGCCACGGCCTCGTCTTCAGTCGGCGGCACCGGCGGGTCCGCCGGCCATGTGCCTTGCGCGCTCCCAGACGGTGGCGGAGGTGACGATGTCTGGCGTGGAGGAATCGCCGCCTTCCCTCTCCATGATGGGGTTCTTGCCGCCGGCTTCCCCAGTCTGCCCCGTGAACTCCGGAGGCGGCGGCGCAGAGTTCAGCGGGGTGACGAACACTGCCGATTGGCGGTGCGCGGCCTCCTTAGCTTGCCGCTTTGTCACGGCGACGGCTTCGGCCTCCGCCAGTTTCTTCTTGACGGAGGCCTCCGTATTATCGGCCTCCACCTTCTCCAGGCGAGCGTCCTCTTCCTCCTTGCGCTTCTCATGCGCGTTCCACTCCATCGCCTCCCGGAGGTCGGCGGCAGGGTCAATCCGCTGAGTGGTGGAGAACGTCTCCGCTGACTCCATGACGGAGGCGGCGACAACCCTCTCAAGAGTGAGGGGAGCCCTGAAGCAAGGGGAGCAAGTAAAAGACTCAGACAAAGCCGCAAAGAAAGAATAAAGCGTTAAGATGGAATACTCACGCGAAGACCAGTGGCGGCTTCTTTACTTCCTTGCGGAAGCGGATAGCCTTCGCGACCGCCTCGTCCCACTTGGTCGCCGCAGCCGAACTCTTGGGCTTCTTCACCTGACTGCCGAACAAAGTCGGCACGGCCCTGCGTTTCTTCCCGCCGCCTGGAGCACCCGGTGCGGCAGAAGAGCCCACGCCGGGATGGCTGGCTCCTGGCTGGTGTGGGAGGCGACCTCCTCATCATCATCAGGCCAGTCCTCTGGACTGGCCCTAAGCCGCGGGCCGCCTCCTCCCTCGGCGTCATCTTCCAAAGCTGCCGCCCCCAGATCGGGGTCGTCGACGTCGCTCTCCGCCCGGTCGGCAAGGAACTCGCGGGTCGGCCCCGTGGTGCCGGCTGGTGGATGGAGGAGGGGATTCTGACCAAAGCCGACTGGTCAGGTCGCACAAAACAAACTCGGCGAGAAAAGAAGACAATTCAAAGAAAGAAAGAAAAGGCAACTCACTGTGGGTGGGGGGTTGGCACGGGAGTATGGATCCTTGCCGAACCGCCAGTCCTCCAGGAGCTTGCTGTCCGAGAGGTAGTTCACCACATAGGCCACCTCCTCGTGAGGCATGTCCTTGGTGCACATCCAACTCGGGTCATGGTGCCTGCTCATTTGGCATATCATGTGGGGGCGACATTGGAGCGGGAGAACTCGGCGCGCCACGAAGGCAGCCAGCAGGTCCGGACTAGTCAAGCCCTCCGACTGCATCAGCACTCAGAGTCGCGCGACAGCGCCAGCTCCCGCAAGCGTTAGCGACTTGGCCCGGTATGACCAGTTGGGCAGTCTCCCAGCCGGCGGGCCAGCCTCGAAAGCCGGCAGGTTGACCCAGTTGCCCCTCGCGAAGACGCTCTTCATGTAGAAGTACGATCACTGCTACATCTTCACCGACTTTATCAGCTTGATGGTGGGGAAGGGGTTGTCGGCCCCCGACCTCCGCACGGCGATGAATGCGCCGCACTGAGCCGGCACGCCTGTAGCCTGGGTGCCGAGCTTGGAGTAGAAGAACTCCCCCCAGAGCTCGAGGGTGGGGAGGACTCCGAGGAAGCCTTCACACAAGGCCACGAAGGCGGACAGAAGCACCACCGTGTTGGGCGTGAGGTGGTGCGGCTGGAGGCCGTAGAACTCTAGAAAGGAGCGGAAGAAGCTGCGCGCCGGCAGCCCCAATCCGCGCAGGTAGTGCGAGCGGAAGATGACCCGCTCGCCCTCCTCCGGCGCTGGAGAGATATCCCCCCGCGGTGCAAGGCATACCCGCACGTAATCTTCACCGGGAAGCCGACGAGTCTTGCAGAGGAACTCGATGTGGTCATCGTGAACTTCTGAGCCGTCCCAGGTGCCGGAATGCACCAAGGGAGGCGCAGCGGTAGAAGAAGAACTCATCGTGAGCGGATCGCCGCGGTGTTCGGCAAAGCTTGGGCGCGCGGCGGAGCAAGGAAGAAGAAGAAGAAGAAGAAGAAGAAGAAGAAGAAGAAGAAGAAGAAGAAGAAGAAGAAGAAGAAGAAGAAGAAGAAGAAGAAGAAGAAGAAGAAGAAGAAGAAGAGCAAGGAGTAGCATGAAGGAGGGGCGCGCGTGCTCTGCCGTGCCCCCTCCTCCCCCTACTTATAGCCTCATGGGCTGCGAAGCCGAGGGGGCGGTCGTGGGATTTACTGCACCCACGACCCCACGACCCCCACGTTTCCATGACAAAGTTACTGCGTGCAGTAACTTCACAAGAATCCCAACCGTCCGCTCAGGCCACAGCGGATACGCTCGAGCGCCGAGGCGCGATAGTGGCGGGCCCCTCTTACGGGCCTGTCCCGTCACGCGCGTAGGCTGGCAGACTGGCCCGGCCGCGCGTTGCCACGTGACAGGCCCGGAACGGGCGGCGGCCTAGAAGCTTAGCCGGCACGCTACTTGGATCCCGTCGCGACGCTCGAAATATTGTGCAAGCCAGAGTTGGGCGGGTCCGACTCCTTCTAGTCGGCCCGGCGGAGATCAAGCAAGAACCATGCCTCGGGCACCCGAAAAGAGAAACTGCTGAGGCTTCTCGGCCGATCGTCCGCGGCGCCTCATCAGCTTCGGGGACTACTATCGGAATAATGGGCCATGGGTAGGCTAACCCGAGCCCTAGAACCTTTCAAGACATCGGGGCAGGCTGCGCCCCTCAAGACCCCAGGACACAGAGCCGCCTTTAGAGAAGCCGGTGGCAAGGCAACCGCCTAGCCACTCGCGGCCGAGTCCCAGGAACGACTTCAGGATAAGCCGACTCCTGACTGCCGACTTCCCGAGAAGCCGATCTTGGGGAGTCAGACCGCGACTCCAACAAACCCCATATCCTCATCAGGAGGGACAGAACAGGGCAGTGGCTACAGTGAAGCCTGCTCCCGCCCCTTTCCAGGGGCAGGCATGGCCACAGTACGTCGTACCCGGGGAGATCTCTGTGCGGTGTGGCACTGTTGCTGTGCCGGCCCTGGCATCAGCACCAGTGGGCCGGATCCTGTGCCCACGACGGCTTGTCTGTACGACCCAGGGCAGCGGGTCCCACCAGCCAGTGGGACCCCAGAAGACGGCAAGTGCGCCACCAATCAGACCCGTTGGGAGTCGGCCCCCGAGAGTCGGCCAGCTCCTCCCCCGGGGCCCATGCGCCATTAACCAGATGTGACGGAGAGTGGCAATAGTGATCGCCAGCCAGGCGGTGGGGCTGTTTCCACGACTCCATGACCAAGCCCGCGTCATTAGAAGCACGGCTACAGTAATCAGCAGCCGGCAAGACCCGCCCGCGGCGAACGCGGCATGTCGGCTCCGTACCGAGCCAGTCGGCGGGGCCCACCAGTCGGCGGGCCCTAGGAGTCGGCGGAGAAGACGGAGGCTGGAGGCACTGACGGCTGGGCCCGCGTCCAGCCGGATTACCATTGTATCCCTGGGGGGTAGGCCTATATAAACCCCCCAGGGCACCCATGCAAAGGGTTGGAATCCATTAGCTCTAGACCAGATCATATAGGAAGGAGAGAGCTAGCCTTGCCTTCTCCTACCTCCAGGAAACAGCTCAAGGAGAAATCGTGTAAACACTTTGCCATAGTGATCATGCGGAGACCCCGTAGAGCAGCAGTAGGGGTATTATCTCCCCGGAGAGCCCTGAAGCTGGGTAAGATTCGCCGGCGTGCATGTCTATGCCTCATCCCGTTTCCAGGCATCGGCGACGTTCTACTCGCCCCCACCATGATAAGCCCTCCTTTGGCATATGTCGCACCCAACCCCCAACAGGAGTGACTCTTTGTTGCATGTTGAGGGATAGTTTTATGATCCAATTATGTTAGTATTTTTGAGAGAACTTACACTAGTGAAAGTATGAACCCTAGGCCTTGTTTCAACACATTGCAATACCATTTACGCTCACTTTTATCACTTCCTACCTTGCTGTTTTTATTATTTCAGATTACAAAAACTATTATCTACTATCCGTATTGCACTTGTATCACCATCTCTTCGCCGAACTAGTGCACCTATACAATTTACCATTGTATTGGGTGTGTTGGGGACACAAGAGACTCTTTGTTATTTGGTTGCAGGGTTGCTTGAGAGAGACCATCTTCATCCTACGCCTCCTACGGATTGATAAACCTTAGGTCATCCACTTGAGGGAAATTTGCTACTGTCCTACAAACCTCTGCACTTGGAGGCCCAACAACGTCTACAAGAACAAGGTTGTGTAGTAGACATTAGGTAGCATATCAATTACTGTTTCCTTTGACTAGAAGCTGAGATAAGCCAAGCGACTGACAGCAAAGGAAGAAAGCAAGCGGAGATTAGCGACTGGCAGGAAGGACGGAAGCTGTCGAGGCAATGAAGCACCCACAGTTTTTGTGCAGTTCCACCAAAATCGAGCATCCCTGTTGGCACATATATTGAGAGAGTGAGATTACTGTAATAGTGGGACTAGTTGATGAAACATACACTAACAAATAGAAGCACCCTCATTATCTTAATGGGTAAAGTTAGCAACATAGTAGTCTTGCTTAAAGCGAGGTATTAGTTTATTTAATCAGTGCCAATTAGCTCAACTCAACACTCAAAGCATTGCCATTTATCATAGGTTGCAAAATTTAACGTGAAAAGATAAAGGAGTTTCTCATGACAGTAGCACGATACAAATAGAGATGACATCAAACTAATATGGATGAAGGCCTTAGGCCCGTACCAACCTGAGAAAAAGCTTATTCATGTAGTCCCATAAGAGATGATAAAGCACTCACTAGAATCACACAATAGTATATATTTTTGTGCACTTCAAATGTATGGTTGAAATCACTCTTGTTTACCAGTGCTGAGATTATATCAAAAGATTATCAAGAACTTCTAGCAGAGTTAAAGCACTGGCTGGGATACAGTTCATTGTATTGTCTTGTGTAGTTCCACTAAAATGTAAGATTGGCACAACATGATCCCTGTTTGCACAAGTAGGATCAAGGTGAAACCTTCATTAGCTTAGTGAGAAAGGATATGAAGACATTAGCATATTACTCAAACAGTAGCATCAAATTCATGATGGACAATACGCAAAACATTGCCTTATTGAACCAATGGCAATAAATTGACATGCAAAACAATAGAACTATTATGTCATGACACTAATAATATTCCCTCCCTGCTCCACCACATGATTCACCTCCATAGACAAACATACACACATACATGATTCAGCATAGGTTCCTACTAAAGATTTGTTTAACTCCAATAGGAAAATTAGGCAGTAATAAATTAGTGGTACTTAAGTACTCCTAATTAATTAAGTGAGACAGCAGAAGTGGAAGGGCTCCCTGGAGGATCGTCTCACATGTAAGGTAGTCATTGTTGGAGCCCTTGAATGGCCTCGACTGAGGCCTCTGGCTTCAGCAAGATCGCCTTGGCACTATTTATTCTTCTTCTTCCTCCTCTTCATGCTCCGTTTCTCTTTCTCCTCACTAGTTGGTGAAACCAAGTACATGATTGGCCTTCTAATTCAGAATTAGTTTTGTCAGTGAGGGAGTACAAGTGTACTAGTAAAAAAACAGCATTATTTTCTCATGGCAGTCAAAAAATAGAGATGAACACATGCATTAAATATCATTCTTACCTAAAGGAAGGTTATGGCGCCAATATGGATGATGAGGATTGGAACACAGATCTCCCTTTGTGCATTTCCACCAAAATGAACCAACTGTTCCATTCTGACATTCCAGTTAAACAACACAAAAGTCACTTCTTTTAAGAAGAGTTTTGTGCAGTGCACCAAAAGGTCACAACAGCAACCAGGTGAATTGGATATCCCTGTTTGCAGAAAAAGGCACAGAGGAAACAGTTAGAGTCTCAAACAATTACAGGCAAAAACATTTGGCTAAACTTGTCATGGCTTATAACAGTGGCATGGCTTCATTTTTACCAGGGACATTAGATTAAGAACAACTAAGGCTGCGTTCGGTTCACAGGTTTGGTGCAGGATTTTCGTAGGAACACAATTCCTACGGTATTCTTTCCCTTCCAACCGTTCGGAACACGGGAAAGGTGAATAGTGTTTCATAGGAAAGCTGGTTTGGTAGTGCTGATTCCATAGGATTAGAAACATCCACGCGCTGCTCATTTTTTGGGCGGAAGCCCGAGGCAGGCGCTCGCTGCCATGCGTTAGACAAGTTGTTTTGTTGTGTTGCCGGAATAAAAAAATCAACCTATGTGTGGTACGTGAGGTGAGGACAAGAGTAGTCACCGTGTAGCTGAATAGACAAATTGCATCTCATACTGCCAAGCATGCTACTCTAAAAAACAAATCTGTACATTTCGTAGTCCATCCGAATGCATTCTCTTGAGAGTTTCCTCCGGTTCGCTGTTCCATAGTTTTATACCTACATTCCTTTCCTATTCCTCTATTTCCATCAAAACCTATGTTTTCTGCCCCTTTATTCCGAACGGAGCCTAAATATTTGGTATAAGGGTGTGGGACAGTGGGTGCACCAGCAGTCCCGCATCATGTACGTAAACAGGGGCATAAAGTGGTGATTCATAGTTTGTTGCCCCGAGAAACAAACATCCAAGAAACATAACTGGGTTGGTCCCATTTTTGTTCACTTTAGCCACCTACTCCTATGTGTGGATAGCAAATGTAGTCCTGGTCATACCACTATGTACAGCGTTACCCCTATATTTCCCTTTTCGACCAAGAGACCGGTTGGATGACCAGTCTGTACTACTTTCACCCCCTTTCCTTCCTGTTTGTACCAAGTCCGATGTACATACTAAATTCCCCCACCCCCACTTTATTTCTTGTTTGAACCAAGTACTCCCTCCGTCCGGAATTACTTGTCATCAAAATGGATGTGTCTAGAACTAAAATACATCTAGATACATCCATTTCAATGACAAGTATTTTCGGACGGAGTGAGTACAAGATTCGACTCCATGAAGTAGCTTTACCTCTAACAATAGAAAAAAATATGTGACGTTGGACCATCCGATCGAGAGGGGCTGAGAGGTAGAAAATGATGCACATGCAGCGACGTAGCGAGCTGGGGAAGTAGAGCTAAGGCGGTTTCGAACGAAGATATACCTCAAGGTCGTCGGGATGTGGATAGGTGGGCGGCAGGAGGCTGGATCCGCCCACAGGCAACAACGAAGGGATCGGAGGACCTCCCGCGCCGGCGCTCGGCCAGAGATAATGATGCGGCCGGCAGTGGGTCTCCTCCCTCACTGTCGACAACGGCCTAAACGCTGTCCCTCCTCCCCTTCACCAGCGGAGGGGGATATGTCCGGATCTATAACCAGCGGTGAGGATAGAAAGCCAGTGTTTTTTGAAGGGAGAAAGACAGTGTTACTACCCCATATCTTGTTTAGATCTGGAGAGGATGAGAGTGTGTGAGTAGAGCAACCCTAGCAAGCAAGCGCGGAGGCTCCGGCCTATATATACGTAGTGGGGTAGTTTTCCTTTTTCACTCCATCAAAACAATCGTTTAAAATTGTGTACTACTACATGCCAGGTCGCGGTTTTTTTAGTTGTTGATTGTTTTTTGAGATAGCTACCCGCTTGTTCCGAGTGGTGTTACGGTGTGCCAGGTCGCACTTTGTATCATTCAAGTTTGGTACTACAAGTCCCTCCATTAAATGAGCAACCACCCCCTCGTAAAAATTGTGAACAAGCCCATGACTAAAATTAGCGGAAACGTGGGTTGCCCCAACATGCATTATTATTTATATTTTCTACTCCCTCCGTTCCTAAATATAAGTCTTTTTTATTAGCCACACCTAAGACAAGATTTTTTTTATTAATAGTTAACCCCACATGTCATAGACACAAAAATTGTGGTAAGATTCCCTTAGGCAAGCCAAAGTGTGTCTAATAATTTGAGCAACTCAGGTTAGGCAAGTGTGGCAAGTGTGGGAAAAATAATGTGGCAACATAAGACAAACGTAGTCACAATCCAAACAGCCCCGTAATTTTTTTGTGACATGCATGAAAATTTGGTTAGTTAAATTTATAGTCAAAATTTGGCAAGGTGCATCAAATCAACACATGCAAGTATCAAAAGGAAAGTCACGGCATGCATGCATGCGTTGTACTCCCTCTGTTTCCAAATATAAGTCTTTTTAGAGATTGCAACAAGTGACTACATACGAAGTAGAATATGTCTACTCCTACATACGAAGTAGCCCATTTGAAGTGTGTAAAAAGACTTATATCGATTGCAGTGCTTTGATGTGTCGCATCAACTCGTACAAGACCAAGAAATTTGATTACTACAACGCTCTCTCCCTCGCGGACTGAGCTCCGGTGCCTTAACTGCACCTGCCTTTGGCTGCATGACAGGAGGGCCAACCACCTGTTGGGCCCACCTGTCATAGACGCAAAGGCAGGAGAAGCAAGTAGAAGCTTTTGCTACACGCTATCCCTCCCGCACGAGGTGGAGGGACATGCATTAGTGGATTCGATACTGTAGAAGTAGGAGTAACATCATTGTTCGTCTTCTCGAAGAGGCGAAGAGCCCAGCGCAACCCGAACGTGGCAATTGCGAACGCTCGTGTGGTGCGGTTCCTTGGAGTACTAGCCAGGCTCTTGCATGAGACAAAATTGCTATTGTTTAACAATTAAACTCCATTATCCATTGGTTGATACTCATTCTGCATAGGTCCACGCGCTTAGCACTGTTTCCTCCTGGGGTCACCAATGTTTATTTGCTAATTAATAGCATTGCATGCAATGAACTAGCCATTGCAAGTCATTAAAAGCATGCACACCTCTCATCTCTTATTGGTTGATATGTCAAGAAACAAGAAACAAGGTAGAAGTTAATGCACCGCGCCTAAGTGTTTTGGGACTATTTGGTTTCGGTGTGCAGTGGCACTAAGATCGGTCGCTCACGATAGTACATACTCCATACCATACTACCATAGTACTCTCTCTAGCTTAGGCTGTTTTATAGATTGTCGTTGTGATGGACGATATACATGAGCTAGGCGGTCCGAGTATGACCGTTGGTGTTGAGCCAGGTGAATACATGATTGGCATTCGCGTAGGCCTCCATCAAACGTCTAAACAGTAATGTCAGGCACCGCCGGGGCGCGCAAGTGATGGGCTCGCCGTTTGCGTTGCGCCACGAGAAGGACTTTGATTTAGAGGGCGGCATGCATGCATTAGCGTGCTTTGACAGCGTGAGCGTGAGTGTCTGACGCGAAGTATTTCATTTTCATTTGGCTGACGAGGGTGCGTTGCAGCAACGAGTCCGTGGTTTGATTTCCCACATATGCATAATTTTGGTTTTTACAGTATTTCTTTCTCCATTGACAGGTAGGCCCACGTAGATAGATAAAGAACACAAGATGATGAGGCGCATGCGGACTGTTTGACTGGTTAACCAGACAAATACAGAGCTATACGCCGAGCCAGTGACCATATAATCACCATATCTCGTGTACAATGATCAAAGTGAGCTATCAAGACAAGTTCAATGACCGCCAATGCATTTTACTCAGTAATAAATGACCATAATTGAAGGGGAATCCAAATTTGCTTTGTCTTCTATCCTTGAGCTCTTGACAAACCAATGCACTATATGGTTGTCCGGCCACTCCACCCCAGAGCTCTCACCAAGCGCCGTTCATGCCACCACGCCACACACTAACCGGTAAGGCAGCAATGGCATCCCGTCGCGCCGAGTTCCTCGCCGCCCACGACCGCACATAAAATGGTAGGGAAGTGATGGCATCCCGCCGTGCCGAGTTCATCGCTGCTCGCGACCTCACAACTATGTGGGAGGAATTTGAAGATGCCAAGGCCGAATGGGCGGTAGAGCAAGAGGCGGCCAAAGCCGCACAGAAGGAGTGGAAAAGTCATAAAGCACTCAAGAAAAGAGAGGCCCGCCGCCGTGATAAAGAAAAGGGCGCACGCGCTGCTGCGGAGAGGTCGGCGGAGATCCAAGCAAGGTGGGGTGTCGCCGACAAAGCCGGGAAGGAGAACGACGGCGTCTGGCTAGCATGTGAGAAGTAGTAGTACTAGTAGTTAGTGTGTGTGTATGTGTCTGAGTACGAGCATGTACCAATACTACTAGTTACGAGTATAGTTTTTAGAGCAAATTACCAGTACATTAGCCTAGACTAAATGGAAAAATTCCTATCCTAAGCATCAAATGCCATCTCTTTCTCTATAGAATTGAGATGCATGTCATCTCACTTCCTATGATTTTCATATTCCTATCCTATGAACGAAAGGAGGCCTTTGTTGGAGTAACTACTGTAGCTAGCAGTACTGCTGGTATAGTAGTTTTCTTCAAGAAGCGGAATTCAACGAAGTCATGACGGTTCTTTCATCCGAGCAACTTCAAAGTGGGAAGTGGGCCTGTGATTTGATGGCTCATTAGTCATTGTTACTGCGGCACGACGACCTGAGTGACTCTCCCTTCGAGTTCTGCGTGCATGGCAAGTGGACCAGGATGGTCGGCGTCCCACATGTTGGCGAACGGAAGTATTCTTTCCGATATCGAGCAGCAAGGAAACCGCGTGGTATAGTATCACTGCTGATTGGTTCGCAAAAAAATAGTATCACTGCCGATTTATAATTGTTTTTTATTTCTAATGAATGCTAGCGTTTCAACTCTTACGACGAAGGGTGCCAAACACGGCATGTGCTGGATGTCCCACACGTCAGCGAAAGGAGTGGGACATGAACAGCGTGGTAGAGCCCAGCGTAAAGAAAACAACGTGGTAGAGCGTCTCCACTTCTTCCACTTAGTGGTATGAACGATACAAAGTGCGGCCTGGAGAGAAAGACACATCTAGTTGGAAGGTCTCGAGGCATACACGTAAACAAAATATAAAAGTTAATATGTGCCTCCAACTAATATAGTAGTAGTAGAGTACTTAGGCACGTACTCCATAACATCACCATGCATTGCACGTACAACATTTAGTGGTAGTACGTAGTAAGAGACAAATGCCTCCCAAGAGTTCCCTTCTCGACCTACTTTTGGGTGTTTGGTAGAGTCTATGGAGGGTGCATGAGTCCACACTAGTTTAGCACAAATACACTAGAAGCATGCATGAAGAGAGCATGCATGAAGAGGGGTGTTGAGTTGAGCATGCATGAAGAGGGAACAACTACGATGAGACGAGAACGCAACCAAACACACCCTATATGCCACGCATGTTCATACCATTTGTGCCTTTCTACTTTAGTTACTGCGCTACATTACTCAGGTTCGTACGTCCACTCCTAGGTACATGTCCGTCTCGTAGTTCCAGTCCCACGTGTTCTTCATATAGATGGAACGATCCTTGCATAACATGTGCACCTTGATGCTAGATGTCTCGCGTGTTGGCAAAAGGATGAACAAAGCTCACGTAAAAAATAGAGTGGAAGAACATAGATTCCAGACGACCGAGAAGGAGCAAGGAACCTCGTGGTGGAGCGTCTGCACTCATAATATTTAATATTATTCAGCGATATAAAATTAACCAATCATCTCCACAGTGGACTGGAAGAGTAGGAAACACGACAGCCCAGTGTAGTTACATCATACTAGTACATGGCTAACCCACGCTATCACCATATTTCTTGACTTCCATGCGACACCTATCTCTAGTAATCCAGCAGCCTGTATCGCTTCTCCCTCCTCGTCTCTATCAAAGTGCGGCGAGCTGGCGTTTCTGCTGTCTATTGAGGTTGGTTAACTATCACATGTTGGCAACATGCCAAGAGCATTCTAAAAAAAATTCTTTCATGTTACGTTTTCAAAAAGAAAAAATCCTTTCACGTACGAATTTGCATGTATGCTTTGAGCAACTTGCATGTCCTATACTGCTCATGTTTGATACTCTAACTTAGCTAGAGGTTAGACTAACTCATGACTAACCCTGAACTAACTGTAGCCAAAGAGGTGTTTGGGTGACAGGGTTAGATTGACAATAAATGGACTTCATGGAGAGAAAAAGTGATTTTTCAGTGGTCCCAATGAGAACTATCTCTAGTTAGCACCTCTTGCGTGGGATAGTTTTTTTTTGTGGGTTTGGTGCAAGTTGCTCCAATTTAAACCCTCATGCTTGGATACTTTAGGGCTATTTGAGCCCCAACTAGCTCAAACTAACTCTAACCCATGGATCCAAATAGGGCCTATGGCCAGTCTCAACGCGGAGCAATCGCGTGCACCGGGAAGCGGCGCTCTCTCGGCCGTCGCGCCACTCCAAAGCCGGCGCCAGTGAGAGGTCGCCTCTGCTCTGGTCGGGCATTAATGCGGCACTGACGCTCCAAGGAGACGCTGACCGTTTCATGCGGGAAGCGCGCACTGGCAAGGGAGTATAGGTTTTGAACCGTTTCAGGTGTAGTACTGGTAGTTTGCAAAACTACTCAGTTATTGCACTCAGTTTCCTAAGAAATTGTGGTAAAAAATGTTACTCCACAGCCTGCTTCCCTTCTCCTTCCTCTTCCACCGCCCGCGCACGTCCGCGGGAAGCGACCGGTCAACCCTTATATAGGAGTGCTAGCACAAAAAGATGCATGCATGACCACTAAAATTTCCATATTAAGCACCGCTCCGGCGGGAGTATGGTGTATGTTGTTACCTTCAGCCGGCCCATGGCTACCGGGCGACGGCGACCAGAGAAGAGGCGGCGGGAGGGGAATGAATGCAGCTACTGTTTGGGCTTGCCTTCTGGCTTAAATAAATGTGCAGCATCACGTGTGCCCGCGGGTGCACAAATTGTAACATAAGTGTCTGCTTAAGTGGGCATCACGTAACTGGTGTGCGTGTGTGTGAGAGAGATCCTGAGAGACAGAGTGCGGGTGTGCGACTCTACTCTTCGGACATGTACTCAACCTTTTGCATCGGGATATAAGTATAATGGTATTTACTTTAGCTAGTGATTTACGTGGCCATGTTAACATGGTTGTGTCAAAAAATGGCACTTCCTGCTCGTGATTTGCGTTATATAATTACAAGCAAGATTCTCGTGCATTGCACGGAACATCAATATGCATTTTTTTTACAAAACACCTGTTGTGATTGACCCATGCAGGAGTAATCCCATGTGTAAAACCTAATGATATCTTGAGAATTTTATCGGAAAACTGGTATCTCGAGAATGTCATCGAAAAAAATGAAAGATGAGAGATAAGGCGAGGAGGAGTGGAGCGTGGTGGTGATTGGTGGTCGGAATGGGCGGAGGCATGGGGATGGACGGCACCGGCGGGCGGCAGCGGCCACCATGCATGCTAGATTGTTCCAGAGACTTATTCCTTTTTTTAATTGCTGAGCAATGAGGTTGCGGGAGATAATGATGTGGAGAGAGGTGCGGGTATCTTTTGTAAAATTATCATAGTTTGCTTTCTATCCTCATATATAGATCATACGGTCCGTATTACAAGATGGCGGGCACACCATCACCGCCAACTCGTTTTTTATAAGGGTACATATGATAAGTTTGCTGACTACTAAAGTAAAGTGGAATTTGTCCATGTTATGCAAGTAAATAAAGGTGATTGTTTATCATACGGGTAAGGTTGGATCAAGGGTGGTAGGAACAAATGCTCCGCCTAGAGCATGTGTGTGTGAGATGGAGTCTTAGTGTGTGTGGGGGGGTGTGAGAGAGAGAGAGAGAGGAGAGAGAGAGAGATGGAGTTTGTAACGCCCTCGATGCGGCTATATCTCCTACGTGTCGAAGCACGACTTAGAGGCATAACCGCATTGAAAGCAATGTCGCAAGTGAGGTAATCTTCACAACAACCCATGTAAATAAATAAAGGGGAAAGGTAGATAGTTGGCTTACACTCACCACGTCACACAAATACATAAATAAGTCATTACATTCATCCAATACACTCAAGGTCCGACTACGGAACCAAAATAAAGATCAACCCCCAAATGCGACAAAGTCCCCGATCGCCCCAACTGGGCACCACTACTGATCATCTGGGAAAGACACGTAGTAATGACGAGAGTCTTCATCGAACTACCACTTGAGCTCAGTTATATCATTTGGAATGGTATCATCGGTCCCTGCATCTGGTTTTGAAAGGAATCTGTGAGTCACGGGGACTCAGCAATCTCGCACCCTCGCGATCAAGACTATTTAAGCTTATAGGTAAGGAAAAGGTATGATGTGGAGCTGCACCAAGCGACTAGCATATATGGTGGCTAACATATTCGCAAAAGAGAGCGAGAAGAGAAGGCAAAAGCACGCTCGAACAACTATGATCAAGAAGTGATCCTAGAACAACCTACGTCAAACATTACTCCAACACCGTGTTCACTTCCAGGACTCCGCCGAGAAGAGACCATCACGGTTACACACGCGGTTGGTGCATTTTAATTAAGTTAAGTTTCAGGTTATCTACAACCGGACATTAACAAATTCCCATCTGCCCATAACCGCGGGCACGGCTTTTGAAAGTTCAAATCCCTGTAGGGGAGTCCCAACTTAGCCCATCACGAGCTCTCACAGTCAATGAAGGATATTCCTTCTCCCAAGACAATCCGATCAGAATCGGCATCCCGGTTACAAGACATCCTCGACAATGGTAAAACAAGTCCAACAATACCGCCCGAATGTGCCGACAAATCCCGATAGGAGCTGCACATATCTCGTTCTCAGGGCAAACTCAGATGAGCCAGACGTCGGGTAGGCCAGCCCAGAGTTGCCCCTGGTAGCCCCGGACATCGCTCAGTTGGACCAACACTTAGAGAAGCACTAGCCCGGGGGGGTTAAAATAAAGATGACCCTTGAGTCCGCGAAACCCAAGGGAAAAAGGCTAGGTGGCGAATGGTGAAACCAAAGTTGGGCATTGCCGGAAGAGTTTTATTCAAGGCGAACTGTCAAGGGGTTCCCATTATAACCCAACCGTGTAAGGAACACAAAAATCCGGGAACATAACACCGATATGACGGAAACTAGGGCGGCAAGAGTGGAACAAAACACCAGGCATAAGGCCGAGCCTTCCACCCTTTACCAAGTATATAGGTGCATTCAGATAATTGAAGATAAAATTGTGATATCCCAACAATAAACAATGTTCCAACAAGGAACGATCTCCAAGCTTCACCTGCAACTAGCAACGCTATAAGAGGGAATGAGCAAAGCGGTAACATAGCCAAACAACAGTTTGCTAGGACATGGTGGGTTAGAGGTTTGACATGGCAATTTGGGAGGCATGATAAGCCAATGGTAGGTATCGTAGCATAGGCATAGCAAAAGACCGAGCATCTAGCAAGCAAAGATAGAAGTGCTTTCGAGGGTATGGTCATCTTGCCTGCAAAGTATTCAGAGTTGCCTTGATCCTCGTAGGCGTACTCAACGGGCTCCTCGTTCACGAACTTGTCTCCCGGCTCTACCCAAACAAGAACAACAAGCAAAAGGAGCACAATCAACCACGTGCAATGCTCAAGCAACATGATGCAAACGTGGTATGATATGTGGAATGCGGTATGTGATGCATATGCATGATTTGACAAGGAATGATTGAAACTGGCCTCAACTTGGAAATCCAAGAGTGCCACTGGAAAGGGGAGTTTATTTCGACTCAAATCGATATAAATATCACCGGAAACGGATGCACGGTTTGGAAATGGCAAGCAAAACAAATATGGCACCGATCTGCGATAATCAGCAAGTAGCCATCTAAATGCATCAAGATAAATATGCTACAGCACTCAAACATGACAACAAAATACATGGCAGGGATCCACTCATGATGCTTGACAAAATATGAACACTGAGCTACACCTAAATCATCCATTAACAGGTTCAAACAAGCATGGCAAAAGTGCAAATGATAACAGGTTTTAGACTTAGTGAAATAAACAGCATATCAGGAATTTATCATTAGGAAGCAATCTTTGGAGCATGAAAACTACATGCTATAGGAACATATCATGGCAAATCAAGGCATGGCATGAAGCTACTCTAAGCATATAACAAAATTCCCTTATTGACCTTGAGCCAAAAGGAATCAGAAAATACAATTGCAAGCATGCGAACATAGCAAAAACATAAACAGATTCAGACTTAGTGAAAAAATGGAGCATGCAAAACAGTTAACAGGTAGGCATGTTTACGAGCTCGATGCACTCACTATGAGGCATTGAATGACAAACCAAGCATACACTCATCAAGAAGACATGGCATAGAAGCTAGACATGGCAAGAACAACAACATAGCATGCACGGATCAACAACAATAAGCTCGGCAAAATCGCTAAACATGTTAACAATCTGCCAGGAACATTCTATAGCAAAAGTAGAGCTTGATTGACTCAAGCTAGGGTGCTCCATAATTGCAAACAAAGACATGGATGGATAGAGCACCACAATGTTAACAAAACATCCTTACTGATCATCCTCAAAAGAGGCACGGATCACTAGGAAACAACATGAACATATGGCATAAAAACAAAAACATGACAAGGACTTGGTGAAATTCAAAATCCCTGAAATCAGCATCATTGAGTAAGCTACTTTGCATGCTTATGCTAGTCACCACAAAGATCACAAAAATACATGGCATACACCCCTGTAAAGATGGCATGGCACTCTACAAAATACATGTAGAGCTCAGGATCATAGCATGCACACATTAATCATGGCAAAAATGACAAAAGGCCATTTGCTGAAACAGATCTGAAATATTCCTCACATAGCCCTCTTCCGACAGCATTTCGGGCATCAAGATGAGCTCAAATGAAAATAATACAATGAGATGAAATGATGTACTCGTCGAGACGAACATTTTGATATGCTACACGCACGAATCGGAGCTACAGATGCAGAGTTATGGCATGAGAAAGAAGGCAAAAAAAATTAGGGTTAGGCGAGAAAAATTCAACCCCTCGTTCAGATCTGGATCGGGGCACAATTTTCGAGGTTCGTCGGGGTACTGTTCGCCGCAGACAAAGGTGGCCGGAGCTCGCTCGATGAGGAGGTGGCCGGCCGGACTTGGAGGACGGCGGCGTTGGCGGAGAAGGGCGTGGCGGCCTCGGGCGTCGGCGGAGGTCGCCGATGTTGGGGAAAGTGCGGCGGCGCGGCAGAGGAATGAGCTCGCCGGCGGGACAGCGCGGAGGCACTGCCAGGACGGGGCGGCGGAGATGGCCGGCGAAGCGGCGCGGGAGGAGAAGGGCGGCGGGCGCGGGCGTCTCCTCGGGCCCGGTCGGCGGAGGAAGGGCTGCACGCGGGCCAGGCGGGCTTCGGCGGCGCGGGATCCGGCGGGGACACGTGGCAAGAGGCGGTTAGCCGCGGCGGTGTGTCCGGCGCCGGCGGACAATGTCCGGCGCGCTGAGGACGAAGGGGACTAGGGTTAGGGGTGTTTTGACCCGAAATTTCGGGGGAAGGTCTTTAGATAGAGGTAGGAGGAGCTAGGAGGCTCCAAATTGAGCACAGTTTTCGGCCACGCAATCGTGATCGAATGCTCTAGATGATGGAGCAGGCTTAGGTGGGTTTTGTGCCAGTTTGGAAGGGTGTTGGGCTGCAACACACATGAGGCCTTTTCAGTCCCTCGGTTAACCGTTGGAGTATCAAACGAAGTCTAAATGGTACGAAACTTGATAGGCGGTCTACTGGTAGTAAACCAAGGCCGCATGGCAAGCCTCGGTCCAATCCGAAAATGTTTAACACCCGCACACGAAAAGAGGTAGAAAGGGACACCGGAGGACATAGGAGCGCTGGAATGCAAAACGGACAACGGGGAAAGTGCTCGGATGCATCAGACGAACACGTATGCAAATGCAATGCACATGATGACATGATATGAGATGCATGACAAAGACAAACACACGGAGACAAAAACCCGACAACGAGGAAATAAAATAACTTAGTGCCGGAAATGGCAAGAGTTGGGATACATATAAGGTAAATTACATCCGGGGTGTTACAACTCTACCACTACGAAAGGATCTCGTCCCAAGATCTAGTACTGGAAAAACTCCAGGTACTCAGAACGGAGGTGATCCTCGCATTCCCAGGTGGCTTCACGGTCGGACTGATGTGACCACTTGACTTTCAGGAATTTGATTGACTTGTTGCGAGTCTTGCGCTCAGTTTCTTCAAGAATAGCAACGGGGTGCTCACGATAAGACAGGCCTTCTTGGAGATCAATGTCTTCGAAGTTGACGGTGCGGTCAGGTGTCTTGAAGCACTTGCGGACTTGAGAGACATGAAACACGTCATGCACGTTTGCAAAGTTGGAGGGAAGCTCAAGTTGATAGGCGAGATCACCTCTTTTGCTGACGATCTTGAAAGGACCCACGTATCTAGGGAAAGCATCCCTTTGATACCGAAGCGACGAGTACCTTTCATTGGAGGGACGCGGAGGTAAACATGGTCTCCGATCTCGAAAGCCAAATCACGATGCTTACTATCATAGTAGCTCTTCTGGCATGATTGCGCGGCTTTGAGATTATCACGAATGACTTTGCACATCTCTTCTGCCTCTGTGATCAAGTTATTTCCAAGAAGTTGACGCTCACCAGTCTCTGACCAGTTAAGAGGAGTACGGCACTTCCTGCCATAGAGAATTTCAAATGGGGCCTTGCCCGAACTCGCTTGGAAGCTGTTGTTGTAGGAGAACTCGGCATATGGAAGACAATCTTCCCACTTCATACCGAAAGAGATAACGCAAGCCCTGAGCATATCTTCAAGAATCTGATTGACACGCTCGACTTGGCCACTAGTTTGCGGATGAAAAGCTGTGCTGAAACGGATGTTGGTGCCCATGGCCTGCTGAAAAGAATCCCAAAACTTCGAGGTGAAGATGCTGCCATGATCTGAAGATATCAACTGTGGAATGCCGTGCAGAGAGACAATCTGAGAGGTATATAGCTCTGCCAATTGAGCTGTTGTGATAGATTCTTTGATAGGCAGAAAGTGAGCCACTTTAGTGAGTTTGTCGATGACGACAAAGATAGCATCATTGCCACGCTTGGACTTTGGAAATCCCGTCACGAAGTCCATCTCAATGTGGTCAAACTTCCATTCTAGAATGGCAAGAGGTTGGAGGAGACCAGCTGGTCATTGGTGTTCTGCCTTCACTCTTCTGCAGACATCACATTCATTCATGAACTGAGCAATCTCGCGCTTCATTCGAGTCCACCAATACGACTGCTTGAGGTCATGGTACATCTTTGTACTTCCAGGGTGGATAGAGAGGAGTGAGTTGTGAGCCCCGTTCATAATGACTTTACGAAGTTCACCTTTAGGCAAAACAATGTGATCCTCAAAGAATAGAGTATCCTTGTCATCAAGGCGATAGCACTTGTACTTAGGTTGACTCTTGGCAATCCCAATCTTCACCTTCTTCACCAAAGCATCAAGAAGTTGAGCCTCGCGAATCTGATCTTCCAAAGTAGGAGAGACTTGGAGGTTGGCCAGAAATCCTTGAGGAACAACTTGCAGATTGAGTTTGTGGAAAGCTTCACAAAGCTTGGGTTGGTAAGGCTTGAGAATCAAACTATTGCAGTAAGCCTTCCTGCTCAATGTGTCAGCTATTACATTGGCCTTGCCTGGAGTATATTCGATACTTGGATTATACTCTTGAATCATTTCGACCCAACGAGTCTGCCTGAGGTTGAGATTAGGCTGAGTGAAGATGTACTTGAGACTCTTGTGGTCAGTGAATATGTCCACTTTTTGTCCCAATAAGAGATGTCTCCAAGTTAAAAGAGCATGAACAACTGCCGCCAACTAGAGGTCATGAGTGGGGTAGTTCTTCTCATTGGGCTTCAACTGGCGAGAGGTATAAGCCACAACTTTCTTCTCTTGCATCAACACTGCACCAAGACCTTGAAGGGAAGCATCACAGAAGACCTCGAACGGTTTGGATTCATCAGGAGGAGTCAGAACTGGAGCAGTGACTAATTTTTCTTTTAGGGTGTTGAAAGCGATGTCACATTCAGGAGACCAGATGTACTTCACATGCTTCTGGAGAAGGTTAGAAAGAGGCTTCGTGATCTTTGAAAAGTTCTCAACGAACCTTCGACAATAGCTTGCGAGTCCAAGGAAGCTGCAGAGTTGCTTCACGTTCTGAGGTGGTTCCCAATTCACAATTGCAGACACCTTCTCAGGATTCACAGCAATGCCCTTGGCAGAGATGATATGCCCAAGATAGAGAACCTCATCGAGCCAAAACTCGCACTTTGAAAACTTGGCATAGAACTGATGTTCTCTAAGCTTATCCAGCACCAAACGCAAGTGTTTGACATGATCTTCCTTGTTCTTGGAAAAGACCAAAATGTCATCGAGGTAGATCAAGATGAAGTCATTTGTGTAGGGGTTGAAGATGAAGTTCATCATGCGAGAGAATGTCGAAGGAGCGTTGACGAGACCGAAAGACATGACAGTGTATTCATATGAACCATAGCTTGTTCTAAATGCTGTCTTAGGGATATCTTGCTCACGAATTCGAATCTGGTGATAGCCCATACGCAGATCAAGCTTGGAGAATACTTGAGCACCTTTGAGTTGTTCACACAGCTCGTTGATGTTGGGAAGTGGGTACTTGTTCTTTATAGTCTTCTTGTTCAATGGACGGTAGTCGACACAAAGTCGGTCCGTTCCATCCTTCTTCTTCACAAAAAGAACTCCACAACCCCACGGAGAAGAACTAGGTCGGATGAGACCCATTCGCTCTTGAATATCGAGTTGTTTCTTCAGCTCCTTCAACTCTTCAGGTCCAAGCTTGTAAGGATGTTTGCAAACAGGTTCCGTGCCAGGCTCAAGATCGATGATGAATTCAACTGGCCGGTGCGGAGGCATTCCTGGAAGCTCTTCTGGAAAGACGACGTGATATTCGCAAATGACTGGAATTTGAGAGATGGCATCTAGCTCACCCTTCTCACTGAGAGAAAACAGTCGAATGGTATCATCCCTTGCGGCAAAGACAATTACATCCTCAGACGAATGAGTCAATTGAATCTGCCTGGCAGCACAATCAAGCTGAGCCTTGTGCTTAGAAAGCCAGTCCATTCCAAGAATAAGATCAATATCTGAGTTACCAAGGACCACTGGAGAGGATAGAAACTTATAGTCGCCCAACGTGATAGTAACATCCGGGGCCATAGCGCTTGCATTCATGAATTTACCCGGAGAAACAACTGATAACTGCCTAGGCAATTCTTGTAAAGGCAACTCATGCTTAGAAACAAATGGTCTCGAGATGAAACAATGTGATGCACCAGTGTCAAAAAGAACTTTTGCAGGAATATCGTTAACAGGAAGGTTACACATGATAACATCTGACGAGTCCTCTACCTGAGCTGCATTCATCAAGTTGACCTTAGCAGACTTGGGGTTATGCTTGACCACTGCGGTGCTGGCAGATCTCACAGGAGGAGGAGGAGGAGGGAGACGCCTTTGATTGAAGCATTTTTTGGCATAGTGACCCTTCTGTTGGCACTTGTTGCACGTGACCTCCGAGAGCGAACGGTGATACGGAGCACTAGATCTTGGAGCTTGAGACGAAGTCTTGTTCTAAAAGCCGGGGTTGGGTGAGGAGGAAGAGGAGGCAGCCAATACTTTTGCTGCTTAGCCACTTGAGTTGAGGAAGAAGGAGTTGCATCTATGACTCGCTTCTTGGAAGCATCGCACTTCAGTTGGGCATCCTCTTGCTTCATAGCCATGTTGTAAAACTCATCGTACTTCTTGGGCTCAAAAAGGACGAGAGCTAGCTGGAGTTCTTCTCTGAGACCACCCCTGAACTAGTAAATCATGCTCTTCTCGTCAGGGACGTCTTGCTTAGCGAAACGGGCGAGCTTCTGAAACATGATGTTGTACTGGTAAACATACATTGTGCCTTGCTTCAGGTTGCGGAATTCCTCACGCTTGCTCTCAACCACACTCTAAGGAATATGATGAGCTTTGAAGTCTCGGCGGAATTCATCCCAGGTAATCACACGGCCTCCTCTGGAATCAGTGTATTGCTGAAACCATTCTGTAGCTTGGTCTTTGAGTTCGAAGGAGGCAAACTTGACAAAGTCCTCATGCCTGACGTTGCTGCACTCGAAATGCTTGCATATGTCCACGAGCCAATCATCATCGTCTGAGGCCTCGACACAGTTGCTGAAGGTCTTTGGTTGGTTAGCAAGGAACTGGTTGAGTGTAGCAAACTGATTCTGATTGTTCCCATGGCCTTGGTTGCACTCTTGCAGAATTTGCATGATCAGCTGTGTGTTTGCATTGGTAGCGGCCATCACAGCTTGCCATGCCTCCAGAGGTGGAGGTGGTGGTGGCGGATCCTGATTCTGATTGTTGCCCTTAGTAGGACCATCCTAAAGAGGGTGACATCCATTAGCATATTGAACGACAAATATTTAAGCTGAACCCAACGGATAGAAATTGCAACATAAAGTCTTCCCATCTGAACAAAATGAACAAATGAATTTCAATCGAAATGGTCACATTTCCATAAATTGAGAAGCCACTTGAATATAGGTAGAAGAAAAAACAACAAGGTACGGACAAGACCAAATACTTGGTGAGGATTACCCAATCCCAAACAAAATATCCGTGAAAGAAGAACTAGAGCTACAAGAATTCCCACCTATGAAACTCCCGAACCTTTCCGGTTATGCAATCAGGTGTTGGGGATACAGGGGAAGCATAATATCTCACCCAAAGCTAGCAAATCCTACATCCAGTTGTATCAATCCTTCAACACATAACCAAGAAACCTTCGAAAATCATTTACCTCAACCTTCGAAAAGCATCCGTTATACAAGTTATGGCAATACTCCCGAACTTCCGCCCCAGTACTGGGTGGCGTTGAGGTTATCTCACCAACAACTGCATAAAAGAGATTTTCGATGTCGGCGAAACTCAGGTATTCCAAAATCTCAACGATAAAATTGTGACAACAACACCTCAGAGCTCAACTCCCCGGGACACTGCCACAACCCCTAAATGACAGGAGGCACCAAGAACAATGTTCTCGTCACAAAACCATCGGAACGATTCCAAGATACCCGCGTGATCCTAAAAAATTTTAGTGAAATTTGAGAAGAGAAGAGCCAAAACTCTACGTCAGGACGCCTTACCAGAGCGATGAAGGACTGCGGTGTAAAAAGAATTCCTAACTCTCCGATATATATAATCCTAAATGACTCAAAACATTTTTCTAGACTCAACAACGCCAACGATTCGATCAAGCAGGGGGCTCCTAAGGTCGGGGAAGGCTCTGATTACCAACTTGTAACGCCCTCGATGCGGATATATCTCCTACGTGTCGAAGCACGACTTAGAGGCATAACTGCATTGAAAGCAATGTCGCAAGTGAGATAATCTTCACAACAACCCATGTAAATAAATAAAGGGGAAAGGTACATAGTTGGCTTACACTCGCCACGTCACACAAATACATAAATAAGTCATTACATTCATCCAATACACTCAAGGTCCGACTACGGAACCAAAATAAAGATCAACCCCCAAATGCGACAAAGTCTCCGATCACCCCAACTAGGCACCACTACTGATCATCTGGGAAAGACACGTAGTAACGGCGAGAGTCTTCATCGAACTCCCACTTGAGCTCGGTTATATCATCTGGAACGGTATCATCGGTCCCTGCATCTGGTTTTGAAAGGAATCTGTGAGTCAAGGGGACTCAACAATCTCGCACCCTCGCGATCAAGACTATTTAAGCTTATAGGTAAGGAAAAGGTATGATGTGGACCTGCACCAAGCGACTAGCATATATGGTGGCTAACATATTCGCAAAAGAGAGCGAGAAGAGAAGGCAAAAGCACGGTCGAACAACTATGATCCAGAAGTGATCCTAGAACAACCTACGTCAAACATTACTCCAACACCGTGTTCACTTCCCGGACTCCGCCGAGAAGAGACCATCACGGTTACACACGTGGTTGTTGCATTTTAATTAAGTTAAGTTTTAGGTTATCTACAACCGGACATTAACAAATTCCCATCTGCCCATAACCACGTGCACGGCTTTCGAAAGTTCAAATCCCTGCAGGGGAGTCCCAACTTAGCCCATGACAAGCTCTCACGGTCAACGAAGGATATTCCTTCTCCCAAGACAATCCGATCAGACTTGGCATCCCGGTTACAAGACATCATCGACAATGGTAAAACAAGTCCAGCAATACTACCCGAATGTGCCGACAAATCCCGATAGGAGCTGCACATATCTCGTTCTCAGGGCACACTCAGATGAGCCAGATGTCGGGTAGGCCAGCCCAGAGTTGCCCCTGGTAGCCCGGGACATCGCTCAGTTGGACCAACACTTAGAGAAGCACTGGCCCGGGGGGGTTAAAATAAAGATGACCCTTGAGTCCGCGAAACCCAAGGGAAAAAGGCTAGGTGGCGAATGGTAAAACCAAAGTTGGGCATTGCTGGAAGAGTTTTATTCAAGGCGAACTGTCAAGGGGTTCCCATTATAACCCAACCGTGTAAGGAACGCAAAAATCCGGGAACATAACACCGATATGACAGAAACTAGGGCGGCAAGAGTGGAAAAAAACACCAAGCATAAGGCCGAGCCTTCCACCCTTTACCAAGTATATAGATGCATTCAGATAAACAAGATAATATTGTGATATCCCAACAATAAACAAGGAACGATCTCCAAGCTTCACCTGCTACTAGCAACTCTATAAGACGGGCTGAGCAAAGCGGTAACATAGCCAAACAACAGTTTGCTAGGACATGGTGGGTTAGAGGTTTGACATGGCAATTTGGGAGGCATGATAAGCAAGTGGTAGGTATCGTAGCATAGGCATAGCAAAAGAGCGAGCATCTGGCAAGCAAAGATAGAAGTGATTTCGAGGGTATGATCATCTTGCCTGCAAAATACTCAGAGTTGCCTTGACCCTCGTAGGCGTACTCAACGGGCTCCTCGTTCACGAACTCGTCTCCTGGCTCTACCCAAACAAGAACAACAAGCAAAAGGAGCACAATCAACCACGTGCAATGCTCAAGCAACAAGATGCAAAGATGGTATGATATGCGGGATGCGGTATGTGGTGCATATGCATGATTTGACAAGGAATGATTGAACCTGGCCTCAAGTTGGAAATCCAAGAGTGCCACTGGAAAGGGGAGTTGATTTCTATTGAAATCGATATAAAGATCACCGGAATCGGATGCACGGTTTGGAAATGGCAAGCAAAGCAAATATGGCACCGGTCTGCGATAATCAGCAAGTAGCCATCTAAATGCATCAAGATAAATATGCTACAGCACTCAAACATGACAACAAAATATATGGCAGGGATCCACTCATGATGCTTGATGTCGGTGTCAAAACCGGCGGATCTCGGGTAGGGGGTCCCGAACTGTGCGTCTAGGCCGGATGGTAACAGGAGGCAAGGGACACGAAGTTTTACCTAGGTTCGGGCCCTCTCGATGGAGGTAAAACCCTACGTCCTGCTTGATTAATATTGATGATATGGGTAGTACAAGAGTAGATCTACCACGAGATCGAGGAGGCTAAACCCTAGAAGCTAGCCTATGGTATGATTGTTGATGTGTATGTTGTCCTACGGACTAAAACCCTCCGGTTTATATAGACACCGGATAGGGTTAGGGTTACCTAGAGTCGGTTACAATGGTAGGAGATCTGTATATCCGTATCGCCAAGCTTTCCTTCCACGCCAAGGAAAGTCCCTTCCGGACACGGGACGGAGTCTTCAATTTGTATCTTCATAGTCCAGGAGTCCGGCTGAAGGTATAATCCGGCCATCCGGACACCCCCTAATCCAGGACTCCCTCAGTAGCCCCTGAACCAGGCTTCAATGACGATGAGTCCGGTGCGTAGATTGTCTTCGGCATTGCAAGGAGGGTTCCTCCCCCAAGTACTTCATAGAAGATTTTGAACACAAAGATAGTGTCCAGCTCTGAAAAATAAGTTTCCACATATTGCCACAGAGAGAATAATATTTACACGAATCTAATCTGCCGACGTATTCCGTAGCGCGACACACCACGGCCAACCCTTTATCCGAGTCGTTTCATTATCCCACCTCAGTGCGTCATGCGAGGCGGTTTCCTTGGCACGTCTTGTTAAAGCAGAGATCGTGTCCCCTTATTCCGGGATTCTCATCAATACGGGCGTGGGTAACCCAACCGCGCCATTGATTACGGCGCTTGGGAGATAAGCGAGTTTTACCAGGCTGGTGGGGACACGTAGTTGCGTCCACCCATATAAGGGGATAAGGATCCACCTTTTCACCTACGCCTTCTTCCTCCCTTGCTTATCCATTCTCGCGCACTCGAGCCCCAGCGCCCAAGTCCGCACTCCCCACCTCAACCTTCTCTAGCCATGTCCGGAGCGGGAGGCAAGTGGATGGTCTCCTCCGTCACGGAGGGGCACATCAAAAGACTAAGGAAGTCCGGATACTTGTCTAACGACATTGCGCACCGGCTTCCCGAAAAGGGGCAGCTCATCCCCACCCCTAGGCTCCATGAGAGGGTGGTGTTCCTCCACCATTTCCTCCACGGACTAGGTTTCCCTCTCCACCCATTTGTCCGGGGGCTCATGTTCTACTACGGCCTGGATTTCCACAATCTGGCCCCGAATTTTGTCCTCAACATCTCGGCGTTTATTGTCGTGTGCAGGCTTTCCTCCGCATCCGCCCCCATTTCGGCCTATGGCTCAAGACGTTCAACGTCAAGCCGAAGGTGGTGCGCGGCAACGAGGCGGAGTGCGGAGGCGCCATGGTGGGCAAGATGGCCAACGTCTTATGGCTTGAGGGCTCCTTTGTGGAGACCCTGAAGGGGTGGCAATCGGGGTGGTTTTACATCACCGAGCCGCGCGACCCCGAATGGGTCGCAGCCCTGAGTTTCGGGCCGGACCCCCCTACGCGGCTCAACTCCTGGAAGGACACCGGCCTGTCGTGGGGTAAAAGAGGAGAGCTGATCGGACTCCAAACATGCGTCCAAACCCTGGTGGACAAGAAGCTCAAACTTGCCAACGTAGTCCAGGTTATGCTCATCCGCCGGATCCTCCCGTGTCAACAATGGGCTTTCAACCTGTGGGAGTTCGACCCGGCGCGGCACCAAACTCTGAGCAGGCTCTTCGACACGACGTACGAAGATGCCTGGAAGGTGCCTTTCAAGGGCGCCGAGGCTCCCGCATCCGCTACCGAGGATCGCGGATTTAGTGCGCAGCGCCACGCTCTCGCAGTAAGCTGTTTTTTTCCTTTTATAGGGTATCAGTTTTTCATAGTTTGCCTCCATGCGGGATCTAAGCTCCCTTACCTTTGACAGGATTGGCAGGTGACGTCCGGACAGATCAACTGTCCGGCTCCTTTGCCCGAAGTCCCAGCGGACGCTCACTTGGCGAAGCTGCTGGTTCCGGCACCCCGTGTGGTGCCGGAGAAGAGGGCCAAGAATAAGGCCACGGGGACTCAAAAGAGTGCCCGACGACCGGAGGTGTCGGATTCACCATCCGACGAATCCAAGACGCACTCCTCCCATGAAGACGAGGAGGGGGGAGAAGAGACCCCTCCCCCTCCAGCGGAGGAAGGGAAGAAAAGGAAGGCCGCCCCAACTGGGTAGGCTGAAGGGTCCAAGAAGGGGCAAACCCTTCCTCCGGACTACTCCACCGACACCGACGACGGCGGAGAGGAGTGGGTGCCCAGGGCCAAGCCCCTGGCCAAATCATGAGTATCCGGATACCAGAGTAATTCATAGTATTCGTTTGTTGCACAGCTTTCCCTTATGTCGAATGTGTTTATGCAGCCCACCCAAAGACCGGCTCGACGCGTCGTCGAGCGGCTCACTGGACTCATCGGATGTGAACTCGCTTCCGACGGCTTCCTCCCCCCGCCCTACGGACGACACCGAAGTGTTGTCCCAACAGGTTCCAATCCAGGAGGAGGTGGTCCTGGAGGTGCCACAAGGCGACCTCCCGGACTCCAAGAGTAAAGGGGATGAAACCCCCCAGGGCTCCAAGTCCGGCCCTAGGCCGGACACCGCTCCGTAACCTTCAAAGGTTCCAGAGTCCGGCGGGGGACCTCCTTCCAAGAGGAGCAAGCCCACCGTGCCGGCGACCTCAGTCCAACCGGAGGCGCCGGACAATCTGTTGGAGGCGCTCCAAGGCGCCTCCATCGATGAGGGGCACCGCACCATTATGAGTGCGGTGGTCCAAAAGGTTCAGTCCGCCAAGAGCGGACTGACAGAAGCTTGTACTAGCCTTTTAACAGGCTTTGAGGTAAGTAAAGAGTGTGTAAATAATATTACCGCATAGACAGTAGCCCCTGATGCTCTGTTTGGCGTTCGAGAAGAAAAGCCGAATAGAGGATCAAATAAAATTCGCAGGAGTCTAACAAAAAGGAGTCAATATGCGTGTGCAGGCTTCCTGCTGGTGTCCGCCGCACTGACTGCGGAAGTGGACACACTAAAGAAGAACCTCGAGCGGTCCGAGCAAGAGCTCGGGCGTGCCAAGAAGTAGCTCGAGGACAATGAAGGTAAGAAATACCTTGTTTAAATATATATAAAAAGGTGCAATTGTGAAAAATGACAGGATTATCGTGGCTATTGTAGGGGCCACGTCTGAGGTGGCGACCCTTAAGAAAGCGTTGGTCGAGGCCGAGAAGAGGGCGGCCACGGAGCGCACCGAGCGAGAAAAGTATGAGGCCGAGGTTGGCGAGGTGCGGCAAGAACTCCAGGCTCTCATGGAAAAACATGAGAGTTTGGAGCTTGACTCAAGGACGCAAGCGTCCGAGCTCGCGGCGGCTATTGAAAGTGCCAAGTCGGCCAAGGCCGAATCCCAGAAGACCCTCCAGGAGTTGGATGAGGTGAAGAAGATAGCGGAGGATAAGGCATTCTTTATGCAAAGCAAACACATAAGCATGAGTTACTTGTTACTTACCCGAATCCGAAGTACTCCAGGTGCGTTCGCAGATCTTCCCCGAAGTGTGTCTGATGCCGCCACATCCTATCGAGCCGAGGAGGGCAGCTCGACAGAGAAGGTGTTCTGGTCTCAGTATGCTGAAGCCGGACACCCCGTGCCCCTGAGCGACCAGTTGAAGCAACTGGTCGAGCTCCACAAGGCGGCCTAACAGGCCATGAGGGGCCTCATAGTTCGGCTGTGGCCTGGAGAGGCTCTGCCTGGGGTCTATTTCGGGCTGGTGCGGCGGCTGGTGGAGGCCTGTCCAAGGCTCGAAGTCATCAAGCGCTCTGTCTGCATTGAAGGTGCCCGTAGGGCCCTTGCCCGTGCTAAGGTGCACTGGGGCAAGCTAGATGCTAAGAAGCTTGAGAAGGACGGGCCACCGCCGGGGAAAGAGCATCGCAAGCCCGAGAATTATTATAAGGATGTTCTGAAGGGTGCCCGCCTTGTGGCGGATGAATGTTCTAGGGATGTAATTTTTGAGTAAAACTCGCTTGTTTTGTCCTGTGCGCTGAAAACTTGTTCATATGCGCTAAGCAATGCTGTTGGAATTTAAAATATTACCTTCTGTGCGGTTGCTTATCAATTTTGAGAGATGGCGAGTCGTCGGCTTCTGCCCCCATGCCGCTAGTGCTGGGGTGTTCGGGGATAAACCTGAGCGCTCTTTTTCCCATGTTTGGGTCCTTCGAGGGAGGCGCTCAGCCCAACGAACAAGGCAATCAGACTATAATGCGTGAACACTCTCACTTAGCCATAGAATTCTATAATTTTAAATTTCGGCAAAGCCCCTGGTATTCGGAAGACCGAGTTTAGGGACTCGAAAAAACCTCTCGAACAGCGACCAGCTCTCGCTTCATCATGATAGTCAATTTTAGCTTTCTCCACTGAGGTGTTCAACCCAGCTCAACCGGGGCACAATCGCAGTGGTTCTCCTAATGCTACATTAGCCGATATAGCGGAACGTAAGGCACCAAAACGTAGGAGCCGGGCAAACCCAACTATTGACCCAAGACATGATTCGGAGCCGATGCATATAATGCTATAAGTTCGGGGTGCCGCACTTGTTAAAGTGTTCGGACTTCTCACACCATATTGAGGGGTACTGAAGCCCCTGGCGTATTTTGGCCGTACCAAAGTGTACGGGTGCAACATGTCGTTAAGGAACATATATAAAGAAAAAAGGTAATGCAAAAATAGACGAAAGCTATGCATTGTTTATTAAAAAGGGGTGCGATCAAGGCAGAACGATACAAGTAATGCGATAAGTGGAAGGTTGGACTAGTTAATATGTCCGTTCTAGGGGCAAGCTGTGGAATAGTATGCGGAACGGGTATACTGATTGTGATAGAGACCGCCTGGGAGTTCCGTAATGCGGCGTGGCTTGTCTGCTTCCCTGGTTCTTGCATCGTTTGTGCGGCAATTGAACTGCCGAACAGGTCTTCCGAAGGATGGAGTCCTGAAAGTAAGAGAAAATTAAAAAATCGGCAGCCCCTGGTATGGTTTAAGCCGTGTTTTGGGCGGGCCGTGATGGTGCCCCTCCCCCTGTGCCCATGGTATCTCTAGAGCTTAGTTATGTACGTGAAGTACTGGCGTCGCCTTTTTGTGAGGGTTGGGGTTGGGGCCACATTGCTACACCTGCTCGGATCGTGCCAGGCGGTCTTGTTGTAGGTTACTTCGGGCACGCTTGACGGTGTCTGGTCGTTTAGTGGCCGGACTGGAGAACTGCCTGGAGAGGCTGCTTTGTACTTCCGCTGCAAGGGCTGCCGTGTGCTCCTCCATTCGGAGGGAGCGTTCGGTGTTTCCATTGACCGTAATTACTCCTCGAGGGCCTGGCATCTTGAGCTTAAGGTACGCATAATGCGATACCGCATTGAACTTAGCAAATGCGGTTTGCCCGAGCAGTGCGTGATAACCACTGCGGAACGGGACTATGTCGAAGATTAACTCCTCGCTTCGGAAATTATCCGGGGATCCGAATACCACTTCAAGTGTGACCGAGCCTGTACAGCTGGCCTCTACACCTAGTATTACGCCTTTAAAGGTCGTTTTGGTGGGCTTAATCCTCGAGGGATTTATGCCCATTTTCCGCACTGTATCCTGGTAAAGCAGGTTCAGGCTGCTGCCGCCGTCCATAAGGACTCTAGTGAGATGAAATCCGTCAATAATTGGGTCTAGAACCAATGCGGCGAATCCTTCGTGATGGATGCTAGTGGGATGGTCCCTTCGATCAAAGGTGATCGGGCAGGAGGACCATGGGTTGAACTTTGGGGCGACTGGCTCTACCGCGTATATGTCTGAGGGAGTCCTGGATTAGGGGGTGTTCGGGTAGCCGGACTATACCTTCAGCCGGACTCCTGGGCTATGAAGATACAAGATTGAAGACTTCGTCCCGTGTCCGGATGGGACTTTCCTCGGCGTGGAAGGCAAGCTTGGTGATGCGGATATTCAAGATCTCCTACCATTGTAACCGACTCTATGTAACCCTAACCCTATCCGGTGTCTATATAAACCGGAGGGTTGTAGTCCGTAGGACATCAACTCCATATACAACAATCATACCATAGGCTAGCTTCTAGGGTTTAGCCTCCTTGATCTCGTGGTAGATCTGCTCTTGTACTACCCATATCATCAATATTAATCAAGCAGGACGTAGGGTTTTACCTCCATCAAGAGGGCCCGAACCTGGGTAAAACATCATGTTCCCTGCCTCCTATTACCATCCGGCCTAGACGCATAGTTCGGGACCCCCTACCCGAGATCCGCCGGTTTTGACACTGACATTGGTGCTTTCGTTGAGAGTTCCTCTGTGCCGTAGCAATCAAGAAGGATGCCTCCTCCCATCTTTAAAGACGGCGCCGTTGCTAAGGGAGCCTTGGTTGTCGGCCAAACTCTCAGGCTAGGTGGTTTCCTCATGACTGCCTGTTCGGCTGTTGCGCGTACGGTGACCTCACGGGTCATCAAAAGCATCCTACATGTCAGCTCAGAGCTCGTCGAGCAGCTAGATCCAATGGATCTCTCTTCCGTAAACGAGCTCTTGGATCGCATCGCCGCCCTGGGGGTCGCTACGGATTATGACAAGGTTGGGCTTAAACACGATCTAAGAGAAATTAACTCTCCCCAAGTCACCCACCATGTTGCCGTGGTAGAGGCGCAGTGCGGCGACCCTTCATCTATTTTAAGGACTAGCTACGTCCGAATTCCCGATCCCTCCAAGACGGATACCCGCGGAGGGGAGGATGTAACTCAAGACCTGAGCTTAGGATCAGGCAACAGGCCAGATTCATTGGATAACATCCAAGAATCCGAACTTCAGAGTTCGGAAACTCTTCGGCCTCCGAATCTTGGATTGGGTGAGGTTTCAAATTCAACGACACCCGCCCACCCAATCATAAGCGATCTCTCCCAAATCAGGTAGAGGCCCGAGGAAACAGTACATCATTACTGGGCCAGATTCCTCCTGGTTATGAACAGGATAAAGGATTGCCGCGAGGGAGACGCAATCTCAATTTTCTGCAGTAATTGCACGGACGAGGGAATGCTTAACGTCGTAAGTCATCATGATATTACACGCTTCGCTAACTTGGCGTCCATAGTACAAAAATACTGTGCGATGGAAAGCGCCTGGAAAACCGAAATAAAATTTTGGGATAATCCGGCCTTGAATAGTAATCCCGTCCGAACTAAGAGGGTGCATCATCATAGGACACCCGGGATAAACACCAAAAAGCCAAAACCCTCTACAGGGCATGGAACCGTACTGGAAAGATGGCTTGATGGACCCTGTAGAATTCATAGTACAGAGGACGCCACACCAACTCACAGCCTTAGAGCATGTTGGATACTCCGGCAGGTGGCCAAAATCGGCGAGGACCTCTTAATTCCGGAGGCTGCAGAAAGCCAGCCCAAGGACACCAGTACCGTTCTCACAGTCTTCGAGACTTTCGCATCAAACAATGTGCGAAAAAGAACACTCCGCAGCCTCGCTGAAGTCTATCAAGTTGCAACAATAAACCCATGGAGCGACACTGCCATTACCTTCAACGCAAGTGATGAACCTAGATTCTGAACAGCCGATGCGGGTGCGGCCTCCAGGGCACTGTTCGGCGGCAGAGCTAGATCATGCTCGTCGGGACAGTGCGGCGCGCTCGGCAGTGGCTCGAATCCGTCGAAGATCAAGTCCTCGCGGATGTCAGCCGTGTAGTTTAAACTTCCGAATCTGACCTGATGGACAGGGGCGTAGCTCTCGATTTGCTCCAGATGGCCAAGTGAATTGGCCCGCAGTGCGAAGCCACCAAAGACAAAGATCTGTCCGGGGAGAAAGGTCTCACCCTGGACTGCATCGCTGTTGATGATCGTTGAAGCCATCGAGCCTGACGGCGACGACACAGAGGAACTCTCAATGAAAGCACCAATGTCGGTGTCAAAATCGGCGGATCTCGGGTAGGGGGTCCCGAACTGTGCATCTAGGCCGGATGGTAACAGGAGGCAAGGGACACGAAGTTTTACCCAGGTTCGGGTCCTCTCGATGGAGGTAAAACCCTACGTCCTGCTTGATTAATATTGATGATATGGGTAGTACAAGAGTAGATCTACCACGAGATCGAGGAGGCTAAACCCTAGAAGCTAGCCTATGGTATGATTGTTGATGTGTATGTTGTCCTACGGACTAAAACCCTCCGGTTTATATAGACACCGGATAGGGTTAGGGTTACATAGAGTCGGTTACAATGGTAGGAGATCTGTATATATGTGTCGCCAAGCTTGCCTTCCATGCCAAGGAAAGTCCCTTCCGGACACGGTACGGAGTCTTCAATCTTGTATCTTCATAGTCCAGGAGTCCGGCTGAAGGTATAATCCGGCCATCCGGACACCCCCTAATCCAGGACTCCCTCACTTGACAAAATATGAACACTGAGCTACGGCTAAATCATCTATTAACAGGTTCAAACAAGCATGGCAAAAGTGCAAATGATAACAGGTTTCAGACTTAGTGAAATAAACAGCATATCAGGAATTTATCATCAGGAAGCAATCTTTAGAGCATGAAAACTACATGCTACAGGAACATATCATGGCAAAGCAAGGCATGGCATGAAGCTACTCTAAGCATATAACAAAAGTCCCTTAGTGACCTTGAGCCAAAAGGGATCAGAAAATACAATTGCAAGCATGCGAACATAGCAAAAACATAAACAGATTCAGACTTTGTGAAAAACTGGAGCATGCAAAATAGTTAACAGGTAGGCATGTTTACGAGCTTGATGCACTCACTACGAGGCATTGCATGACAAACTAAGCATACACTCATCAAGAAGACATGGCATAGAAGCTAGACATGGCGAGAACAACAACATAGCATGCACGGATCAACAACAACAAGCTCGGCAAAATCGCTAAACATGTTAACAATCTGCCAGGAACATTCTATAGCAAAAGTAGAGCTTGATTGACTCAAGCTAGGGTGCTCCATAATTGCAAACAAAGACATGGATGGATAGAGCACCACAATGTTAGCAAAACATCCTTACTGATCATCCTCAAAAGAGGCACGGATCACTAGGAAACAACATGAACATATGGCATAAAAACAAAAACATGACCAGGACTTGGTGAAATTCAAAGTCCCTAAAATCAGCATCATTGAGTAAGCTACTTTGCATGCTTGTGCTAGTCACCACAAAGATCACACAAATACATGGCATACACCCCTGTAAAGATGGCATGGCACTCTACAAAACACATGTAGAGCTTAGGATCATAGCATGCACACATTAATCATGGCAAAAATGACAAAAGGCCATTTGCTGAAACAGATCTGAAATATTCCTCACATAGCCCTCTTCCAACAGCATTTCGGGCATCAAGATGAGCTCAAATGAAAATGATGCAATGAGATGAAATTATGTACTTGTGGAGACGAACATTTTGATATGCTACACGCACGAATCGGAGCTATGGATGCAGAGCTATGGCATGAGAAAGAATGCAAAAAAATTAGGGTTAAGCGAGAAAAAGTCAACCCCTCGTTCAGATCTGGATCAGGGCGCAATTTTCGAGGTTCGTCGGGGTACTGTTCGCCGGAGACAGAGGTGGCCGGAGCTTGCCCGATGAGGAGGTGGCCGGGCGGACTTGGAGGACGGTGGCATTAGCGGAGAAGGGCATGGCGGCCTCGGGCGTCGTCGGAGGTCGCCGGCGTCGGGGAAAGTGTGGCGGCGCGGCGGAGGAACGAGCTCGCCGGCGGGATGGCGTGGAGGCGCGGCGAGGACGGGGCGGCGGAGATGGCCGGCGAAGTGGCGCGGGAGGAGAAGGGCGGCGGGCGCGGGCGTCTCCTCGGGCCCGGTCGGCAGAGGGAGAGCCGCGCGCGGGCCAGGCGGGCTTCAGTGGCGCGGGATCCGGCGGGGACACATGGCAAGAGGCGGTTGGCCGCGGCGGTGTGTCCGGCGCCGGCGGACAATGTCCGGCGCGCGGAGGACGAAGGGGACTAGGGTTAGGGGTGTTTTGACCTGAAATTTCGGGGGAAGGTCTTTAGATAGAGGTAGGAGGAGCTAGGAGGCTCCAAATTGAGCACGGTTTTCGGCCACGCAATCGTGATCGAACGCTCTAGATGATGGAGCAGGCTTAGGTGGGTTTTGGGCCAGTTTGGAAGGGTGTTGGGCTGCAACACACACAAGGCCTTTTCAGTCCCTCGGTTAACCATTGGAGTATCAAACGAAGTCCAAATGGTACGAAACTTGATAGGCGGTCTACCGGTAGTAAACCAAGGCCGCATGGCAAGTCTCGGTCCAATCCGAAAACGTTTAACACCCGCACACGAAAAGAGGTAGAAAGGGACACCGGAGGACATAGGAGCGCTGGAATGCAAAACGGACAATGGGGAAAGTGCTCGGATGCATCAGACGAACACGTATGCAAATGCAATGCACATGATGACATGATATGAGATGCATGACAAAGACAAAACACACGGAGACAAAAACCCGACAACGAGGAAATAAAATAACTTAGTGCCGGAAACGGCAAGAGTTGGGATACATATAAGGTAAATTACATCCGGGGTGTTACAACACTCCACCACTACGAAAGGATCTCGTCCCGAGATCTAGGACTGGAAAAACTCCAGGTACTCAGAACGGAGGTGATCCTCGCGTTCCCAGGTGGCTTCACGGTCGGAATGATGTGACCACTTGACTTTCAAGAATTTGATTGACTTGTTGCGAGTCTTGCGCTCAGTTTCTTCAAGAATAGCAACGGGGTGCTCACGATAAGATAGGTCTTCTTGGAGATCAATGTCTTCGAAGTTGATGGTGCGGTCAGGTGTCTTGAAGCACTTGCGGAGTTGAGAGACATGAAACACGTCGTGCACATTTGCAAAGTTGGAGGGAAGCTCAAGTTGATAGGCGAGATCGCCTCTTTTGCTGACGATCTTGAAAGGACCCACGTATCTAGGGGCAAGCTTCCCTTTGATACCGAAGCGACGAGTACCTTTCATTGGAGAGACGCGGAGGTAAACATGGTCTCCGATCTTGAAAGCCAAATCACGATGCTTACTATCATAGTAGCTCTTCCGGCGCGATTGCGCGTCTTTGAGATTATCACGAATGACTTTGCACATCTCTTCTGCCTCTGTGATCAAGTTATTTCCAAGAAGTTGACGCTCACCAGTCTCTGACCAGTTCACTGCCGAGCGCGCCGCACTGTCCCGACGAGCATGATCTAGCTCTGCCGCCGAACAGTGCCCTGGAGGCAGCCAATACTTTTGCTGCTTAGCCACTTGAGTTGAGGAAGAAGGAGTTGCATCTATGACTCGCTTCTTGGAAGCATCGCACTTCAGTTGGGCAGCCTCTTGCTTCATAGCCATGTTGTAAAACTCATCGTACTTCTTGGGCTCAAAAAGGACGAGAGCTAGCTGGAGTTCTTCTCTGAGACCACCCCTGAACTAGTAAATCATGCTCTTCTCGTCAGGGACGTCTTGCTTAGCGAAACAGGCGAGCTTCTGAAACATGATGTTGTACTGGTAAACAGACATAGTGCCTTGCTTCAGGTTGCGGAATTCCTCACGCTTGCTCTCAACCACACTCTGAGGAATATGATGAGCTTTGAAGTCTTGGCGAAATTTATCCCAGGTAATCACACAGCCTCCTCTGGAATCTTTGTATTGCTGAAACCATTCTGCAGCTTGGTCTTTGAGTTGGAAGGAGGCAAACTTGACAAAGTCCTCATGCCTGACGTTGCTGCACTCGAAATGCTTGCATATGTCCACGAGCGAATCATCATCGTCTAAGGCCTCGACACAGTTGCTGAAGGTCTTTGGCTAGTTAGCAAGGAACTGGTTGAGTGTAGCAAACTGATTCTGATTGTTGTCATGGCCTTGGTTGCGCTCTTGCAGAATTTGCATGATCAGCTGCATGTTTGCATTGGTAGCGGCCATCACAGCTTGCCATGCCTCCAGAGGTGGAGGTGGTGGTGGCGGATCTTGATTCTGATTGTTTCCCTTAGCCGGAGCCATCCTAAAGAGGGTGACATCCATTAGCATATTGACTGACAAATATTTAAGCTGAATCCAACGGATAGAAATTGCAACATAAAGTCTTCACATCCGAACAAAATGAATGAATGAATTTCAATTGAAATGGTCACATTTCCATAAATTGAGAAGCCACTTGAATAGAGGTAGAAGAAAAACAACAAGGTATGGACAAGACCAAATACTTGGTGAGGATTTCCCAATCCCAAACCAAATATCTGTGAAAGAAGAACTAGAGCTACAAGAATTCCCACCTATGAAACTCCAGAACCTTTTCGGTTATGCAATCAGGTGTTGGGGATACAGGGGAAGCATAATATCTCACCCAAAGCTAGCAAATCCTACATCCAGTTGTATCCATCCTTCAACACATAACCTAGAAACCTTCGGAAATCATTTACCTCAACCTTCGAAAAGCATCCGTTATACAAGTTATGGCAATACTCCCGAACTCCCGCCCCAGTACTGGGTGGCGTCGAGGTTATCTCACTAACAACTGCATAAAAGAGATTTTTGATGTCGGCGAAACTCAGGTATTCCAGAATCTCAATGATTTGTGACGACAACACCTCGGAGCTCAACTCCCTGGGACACTGCCACAACCCCTAAATGACAGGAGGCACCAAGAACAATGTTCTCGTCACAAAACCATTGCAACGATTCCAAGATACCCGCGTGATCCTAAAAAAATTTAGTGAAATTTGAGAAGAGAAGAGTCAAAACTCTACGTCGGGATGCCTTACCAGAGCAATGAAGGGACTGGGGAGTAAAAAGAATTCCTAACTCTCCGATATATATAATCCTAAATGACTCAAAACATTTGTCTAGACTCAACAACGCCAACGATTCGATCAAGCAAGGGGCTCCTAAGGTCGGGGAAGGCTCTGATTACCAACTTGTAATGCCCTCGATGCGGATATATCTCCTACGTGTCGAAGCACGACTTAGAGGCATAACCGCATTGAAAGCAATGTCGCAAGTGAGGTAATCTTCACAACAACCCATGTAAATAAATAAAGGGGAAAGGTACATAGTTGGCTTACACTCGCCACGTCACACAAATACATAAATAAGTCATTACATTCATCCAATACACTCAAGGTCCGACTACGGAAACAAAATAAAGATCAACCCCCAAATGCGACAAAGCCCCCGATCACCCCAACTGGGCACCACTACTGATCATCTGGGAAAGACACGTAGTAACGACGAGAGTCTTCATCGAACTCCCACTTGAGCTCGGTTATATCATCTGGAACGGTATCATCGGTCCCTGCATCTGGTTTTGAAAGGAATCTGTGAGTCACGGGGACTCAGCAATCTCGCACCCTCGCGATCAAGACTATTTAAGCTTATAGGTAAGGAAAAGGTATGATGTGGAGCTGCAGCAAGCGACTAGCATATATGGTGGCTAACATATTTGCAAAATAGAGCGAGAAGAGAAGGCAAAAGCACGGTTGAACAACTATGATCAAGAAGTGATCCTAGAACAACCTACGTCAAACATTACTCCAACACCGTGTTCACTTCCCGGACTCCGCCGAGAAGAGACCATCATGGTTACACACGCGGTTGGTGCATTTTAATTAAGTTAAGTTTCAGGTTATCTACAACCGGACATTAACAAATTCCCATCTGCCCATAACCGCGTGCACGGCTTTCGAAAGTTCAAATCCCTACAGGGGAGTCCCAACTTAGCCCATCACAAGCTCTCACGGTCAATGAAGGATATTCCTTCTCCCAAGACAATCCGATCAGACTCGACATCCCGGTTATAAGACATCCTCGACAATGGTAAAACAAGTCGAGCAATACCGCCCGAATGTGCCGACAAATCCCGATAGGAGCTGCACATATCTCGTTCTCAGGGCACACTCAGATGAGCCAGACGTCGGGTAGGCCAGCCCAGAGTTGCCCCTGGTAGCCCCAGACATCGCTCAGTTGGACCAACACTTAGAGAAGCACTGGCCCGGGGGGATTAAAATAAATATGACCCTTGAGTCCGCGAAACCCAAGGGAAAAAGGCTAGGTGGCGAATGGTAAAACCAAAGTTGGGCATTGCTGGAAGAGTTTTATTCAAGGCGAACTGTCAAGGGGTTCCCATTATAACCCAATCGTGTAAGGAACGCAAAAATCCGGAAACATAACACCGATATGAAGGAAACTAGGGCGGCAAGAGTGGAACAAAACACCAGGCATAAGGCCGAGCCTTCCACCCTTTACCAAGTATATAGGTGCATTCAGATAAACAAGATAATATTGTGATATCCCAACAATAAACAACATTCCAACAAGGAACGATCTCCAAGCTTCACCTGCAACTAGCAACGCTATAAGAGGGGCTGAGCAAAGCGGTAACATAGCCAAACAATGGTTTGCTAGGACATGGTAGGTTAGAGGTTTGACATGGAAATTTGGGAGGCATGATAAGCAAGTGCTAGGTATCGTAGCATAGGCATAGCAAAAGAGCGAGCATCTAGCAAGCAAAGATAGAAGTGCTTTCGAGGGTATGGTCATCTTGCCTGCAAAGTATTCAAAGTTTCCTTGATCCTCGTAGGCGTACTCAACGGGCTCCTTGTTCACGAACTCGTCTCCTGGCTCTACCCAAACAAGCACAACAAGGAAAAGGAGCACAATCAACCACGTGCAATGCTCAAGCAACAAGATGCAAACATGGTATGATATGCGGGATGCGGTATGTGATGCATATGCATGATTTGACAAGGAATGATTGAACCTGGCCTCACCTTGGAAATCCAATAGTGCCACTGGAAAGGGGAGTTGATTTCGATTGAAATCGATATAAAGATCACCGGAATCGGATGCACGGTTTGGAAATGGCAAGCAAAACAAATATGGCACCGGTCTGCGATAATCAGCAAGTAGCCATCTAAATGCATCAAGATAAATATGCTACAGCACTAAAACATGACAACAAAATACATGGCAGGGATCCACTCATGATGCTTGACAAAATATGAACACTGAGCTACACCTAAATCATCCATTAACAGGTTCAAACAAGCATGGCAAAAGTGCAAATGATAACAGGTTTCAGACTTAGTGAAATAAACAGCATATCAGGAATTTATCATCAGGAAGCAATCTTTAGAGCATGAAAACTACATGCTACAGGAACATATCATGGCAAAGCAAGGCATGGCATGAAGCTACTCTAAGCATATAACAAAAGTCCCTTAGTGACCTTGAGCCAAAAGGGATCAAAAAAATACAATTGCAAGCATGCGAACATAGCAAAAAGATAAACAGATACAGACTTAGTGAAAAACTGGAGCATGCAAATCAGTTAACAAGTAGGCATGTTTACGAGCTCGATGCACTCACTACGAGGCATTGCATGACAAACTAAGCATACACTCATCAAGAAGACATGGCATAGAAGCTAGACATGGCAAGAACAACAACATAGCATGCACGGATCAACAACAACAAGCTCGGCAAAATCGCTAAACATGTTAACAATCTGCCAGGAACATTCTATAGCAAAAGTAGAGCTCGATTGACTCAAGCTATGGTGCTCCATAATTGCAAACAAAGACATGGATGGATAGAGCACCACAATGTTAACAAAACATCCTTAGTGATCATCCTCAAAAGAGGCACGGATCACTAGGAAACAACATGAACATATGGCATAAAAACAAAAACAGGACAAGGACTTAGTGAAATTCAAAGTCCCTGAAATCAGCATCATTGAGTAAGCTACTTTACATGCTTGTGCTAGTCACCACAAAGATCACAAAAATACATGGCATACACCCCTGTAAAGATGCCATGGCACTCTACAAAACACATGTAGAGCTCAGGATCATAGCATGCACACATTAATCATGGCAAAAATGACAAAAGGCCATTTGCTGAAACAGATCTGAAATATTCCTCACATAGCCCTCTTCCAACAGCATTTCGGGCATCAAGATGAGCTCAAATGAAAATTATGCAATGAGATGAAATGATGTACTCGTGGAGATGAACATTTTGATATGCTACACGCAGGAATCGGAGCTACGGATGCAGAGTTATGGCATGAGAAAGAATGCAAAAAAATTAGGGTTAGGGGAGAAAAAGTCAACCCTCATTCAGATCTGGATCGGGGCGCAATTTTCGAGGTTCGTCGGGGTACTGTTCACCGAAGACTGAGGTGGCCGGAGCTCGCCCGATGAGGAGGTGGCCGGCCGGACTTGGAGGACGGCGGCGTTGGCGGAGAAGGGCGTGGCGGCCTCGGGCGTCGGCGGAGGTCGCCAGTGTCGGGGAAGTGTGGTGGCGCGGCGGAGGAACGAGCTCTCCGGCGGGGCGGCGCGGAGGCGCGGCGAGGACGGGGCGGCGGAGATGGCCGGCGAAGCGGCGCGGGAGGAGAAGAGCGGCGGGGGCGGGCGTCTCCACGGGCCCGGTCGACAGCGGGAGGGCCGCTCGCGGGCCAGGCGGGCTTCGGCGGCACGGGATCCGGCGGGGACACGTGGCAAGAGGCGGTTGGCCGCGGCGGTGTGTCCGGCACCGGCGGACAATGTCCGGCCTGCTGAGGACGAAGGGGACTAGGGTTAGGGGTGTTTTGACCCGAAATTTCGGGGGAAGGTCTTTATATATAGGTAGGAGGAGCTAGGAGGCTCCAAATTGAGCATGGTTTTCGGCCACGCTATCGTGATCGGACGCTCTAGATGATGGAGCAGGCTTAGGTGGGTTTTGGGCCAGTTTGGAAGGGTGTTGGGCTGCAACACACACGAGGCCTTTTCGGTCCCTCGGTTAACCGTTGGAGTATCGAACGAAGTCCAAATGGTATGAAACTTGACAGGCGGTCTACCGGTAGTAAACCAAGGTGGCATGGCAAGTCTCGGTCCTATCCAAAAATGTTTAACACCCACACACGAAAAGAGGTAGAAAGGGACACCGGAGGACATAGGAGCGCCGGAATGCAAAACGGACAACGGGGAAAGTGCTCAGATGCATGAGACGAACACGTATGCAAATGCAATGCACATGATGACATGATATGAGATGCATGACAAAGAAAAAACACACGGAGACAAAAACCCGACAACGAGGAAATAAAATAACTTAGTGCCGGAAACGGCAAGAGTTGGGATACATATAAGGTAAATTACATCCGGGGTGTTACAGAGTCTTAGTTTGTGTGTGTGAGAGAGAGAGAGAGAGAGATGGAGTCTTAGTGTGTGGGGGGGTGCGTGCGTGCGTGCATGTGTGTTTGTGTGTGTGTGTGTGTGTGAGAGATGGAGTCTTAGTGTGTGTGGGGGGGTGCGTGAGTGTGTGTGTGTGTGTGTGTGCATGTGTGTGTGTGTCGCGGGGTCCTCTGTGGTGGATGTAATTTAAGTGTGCATGGCTTCATCATAGAGAGGTGATGTGTATGGAAGAGGCCACCAACGATGGGGTGCGAGAGAGAAAATGCCCGTAGAGAGGGAAGAGAAGGTGTGTGCGCGTGAGAGGAGTCGACATCGAGAGAACGTGTTTGTTCGAGAGACACTGAGGAAGACTACTATATATCGATGGTGCATGTAGGCGGGAATTAAACAAAGGGATGGTCTTATTGGTTTCAGGGATATAGGGGAAGAGTGAGAGGCGGGGGGGTAGCTAGAAGGAGATTGTTAAGTGTGAGTGTGTGTTTTACCCATCCAGGCGGAAGTTATGTGCACAAAAGAGGAGAACGATTCGATGTGGCGTTAGGATTGAGGGTAATTAACTACGTGTGGAGACATAGAGACCTTGAACGTGCATGTGTGAGAGGTATACATGTATACGTGGGATGTGTGTGTGTGTGCGCGCGCGCGCGCATGATCGAGATAAAAGAAAGAAGACATAAGTCATAAGATCAATGACATGGGAGAGACGGATCGGTATGACAATATGCATGCATGTGAGAATGCAGGGAAGAAGGCCCGACAATTGAGCATGTGTTTTTGTCTTTAAGAGATAGTGGCGTGGGCTGGAGCATGCATCTATGGCGAGCAGAGGGAGTGAGGCGCAACGATTGTGCAAAAGAGACCAACCTATAAATGCATATGTATGGAGAGACATATATAGTGTGGGTGATAGGAAGCAAGATTCCGTGCGAGAAAGAAATGTTGACGGAGAAACTACAGATAGATACAGAGATGGAGATGCTAGCTAGAGGGACATCCGCTAGTTTGGGTGTTGGAGATGACCGTCGGGTGGTTCAAAGGGTGAAGTTATATATGTGTGTGAGAGGGCACTTGACTACATGTAGAGAGAAACATATGTATTGCGCGTGATAGGAATCAAGAGTGAGGGCGAGAAAGAAGGTTGATGGAGAAACAGATAAATAGAATGATAAAGATGCTAGCTAGTGTGCGTTAGAGATAGGAGTCGAGTGGATCAGAAGGCTGGGTTATGTGTGTGGGTGTGAGAGAGATAGAGAGAGGGTGCATGTGAGTCACATACAAACAGATATCAGAGAGAAATGAGATATAGAGAGACGGAGTTTTGTGTCTGCGAGAGAGAAAGATATTTCACAATGAAAGTGATAGCTAGAGAGACATACGAGGGAACGCAAGATATCTCTAGGGAGAGAGGGCATGTGTGAGCGACATACAAGAGAACAATGGAGAAATATGACACCTTGGGAGACAGAGTTTGTGTTTGTGTGTGAGAAAGAGATATTGAAGAGGAAGAGTCATAGGTTCTCATATCTAAGGAGCGAAAGACATCTCTGTATGAGGGGTGTGCGAGTGGCACACATGGGAATAGTAGAGAGAAATGAGACCCCGGGAGACAAAGTTTTGTGTTTGTGTGAGAGAAAGAGATTCCACATGGAGAATCATAGTTAGAGACACATAGTAGGGAGCGAGATATACTTAGAGAGAGATAGAGTAATGAAGGTCGAGGGAGAGAGTACCATCAGTGTGTTACAAAGATAAAAGATCATTGTCGACATACAGGTAGCACGAGAGATACCTGAGAGACGATGAACGTGTATAGGTCCAAAGAGATAGTCCTATATAAGCATGAGTGATAGCTATATGAGACGAATATCTGGATTAAAGGGGATTCAAATATTTAAACTGCAGATCACGACATCGATGATATCATAACGCAAATTGGTGTATCAAACATGCATGTTCATTTGAATTTGGGCACACGTGTAATGTTATATAGTTTATCAATATTCGTGATCCATATATTCTTCAATTACAAACAATGCATGGTTTATATGCAATTAATGTCTAAACGGGATTACACTATATGTTGTGTGTGTGAAACACGTTATACATGTTTGAGAAGTAAAAAAACCCGCATGAAACACACATTAATTGGAGACAGTTGGCGAGCAATGCATACATTGGATTTCAACATAAAGTGGTTTCAAATATTTGAAAATCCAAATTGATGGATACAACCTTATGAATCTGAGATCATGCCATTTGTAAACCATATTTATGTATAAATGGTGTTGTGCTTTTGAAAGTATATATAAAAAATGATGTATATAGAATGTAATACCAATTGAAAATGGATCCGGCCCGGAAAAAAAAGAATACAAACGGGATTCGAATTGAGTTGGCACGGTAAACGTGCACTCTGCAAAATTTGAACGAAGCGGGGAAAGTCACAGTAACCGCCCGAAACCAAAATCTGCGAGATGGAAATCACTACTGCCTATCCCTGCCACGCAAAGCCTATCTGCTGGATTTCTATAGGTTTTGGTAGGGGTAGGTTTGTAATTTCACCCAAATGTGACGTAACCGCCTCTCACCCAGATTCATACACGGTGGGCGCCAAAACACAGTGTGTCCTCGGCCGAAATGGACTCCCTCCTTGATTCATATTCATACACGGTGGGCGCCAAAAACAAACTCTCGTTGGCAAATATTCGGTGTATGCGAGATTACTGTCCTATCCCCAACCGACTAATGTTGCTGTGATGTAGTAGAAATTTGAAACAGGGGCTAAGTTTGTAAATTTCCTCGCATTTGAGACAAGCACGCCCTGAATACATGGTTCCCCCCTTCCTCTCTACCTCCCTTTTCCCCATTCGTACTCCGTGGGCGCCAAAACACCCTCTCCACCCCACCCTCCTCCGTCCGCCGCCGTTCGCCACCCCGTCCACCGTCGTCCTCCTCCACCATGCCGGAGCTGATACCCCGATGCTGTTGTCCATTACAAGAGATCGACCTCTCTCATCCACGGCTTCGGACCGGGATCCTTGCATCCCGTCCTCTCGCTTCATCCCCGCCGTCGTCCACCTTGTCGGCGCCGCTCCTATGACCGTCTCGTCCACCGTGCCCCGCCGCCACCGTCTACCCTCCTAGATCTGCTTCCACGCCGCCGACAGCCATCGCTACCGCAGCACCGTCAAATTCTCAGCAGATGCGTACACGGCGCTGCACCAGAGGCGGTACTCTTTCGTATCTGCTCAACTTATTTATCACAGCAAGAAAATAGATCGCCACTACTTTACTCTAATTTCTTGTCTTGGTTGCGAAGTTTCCTTTGTCTGCTTTGCACCTTCAGATCCGCCATGGCACGCTCAACACTATACTCCCAATGCTTATGGTTTCCCCTTTTATATTCCACACTAGTTAAATCACAGTAGACTAAATTTCAAAATTGGGTCAGTCGATTTTTCAGAGCTCACCGGAGTTCGCCGGTGTGATCGAAGGGGCTCGGGTGGTTGTGGGGCCTTGCCGAACGAAGAAAACTCTACGCGGGTGGGGGTTGGGGTGGGGGTGGCGGAGGAACACAGGCGGTGGGGGCCGGTGGTCCGGCCGGCGGCCCGTGCGGTGTTTTGTATGGGAAGAATCAGAGGCGAGGAAGAAGAAGGGTTAGGAGACGTAGGATCTTCATCCAACCGCCTGAAATGGTCGAGAGACAGCTGGGAGTTTCATTCTTAATGCGCTCTGGTTCATCATGTGTGGGCACTGCGCAACCAACATTTTATTATCCAAAATCTTCTTGCTCTTCTTTACCATGTTCCTCTTCTGTTCTTCTTTAATATGTACTCTCTCCGTTCCTAAATACAAGTCTTTGTATAGATTTCACCATGGATTACATATGGAGCAAAATGAGTGAATCTACACTCTAAAATGTATCTGGATACATCTGTATATGATCCATAGTGGAAATCTCTACCAAGACTTATATTTTGGAACGGAGGGAGTATGATAGTAGTACAGTATGTTCCTTGTACTGAGGATGAGCAGGGACATTTGCAGTGTAGAGGTCTATACGGTCGGTTGTGATGGACACTTTGAGCCTCTTTGATTCGTAGGATCTTGTAAACATAGGAATAGGATTTGTAGTGGCCTGCCCACTTGAATCATATAAGAATAGCAAGGAAATGCGGGGAGTTGTGTCGCCTTTGAGAGTTACACTGATATTAATAGTACCGCACCTTCACTTGAAGATAGCTGGTATCCGAAGCCTTTCTAGCCGTACCGGTAATACTAGCACATATATTCGAGCAAGTTCCACTTTGCTGATTTTACTCTGATGCTTAAGGTTTTCCCGTTATATCTACACTATGATCTGTGTAGCTGCTTTGTGTCGCACTAGCAGCATTCCACTCTTGAAGCTAAACACTACAATGACTTACAAAATTGGCACCAAGGCATTGAGTGCCATTCTGGATGCAATGAAACTCATACGCTCCCCACCTATTGATTCTTGTTCAGAATATGATCCTAATGACTATTCTAACCTCAAGGAGTCAAAGGCAGATGGCCTGTCCTGTTCACCCATCAAGGTGCCTGTTCTAATTTGGCAATGTTTTATTGATTGTGGGTATCTTGCATATGTTGTCTTGCATTTCTTCTACTTTGTTGCACCACCATCTCCTTAGTTTACTCATCATATATGTCGAGATGCCATGCCCATCCATTATCAATACATATTCCATCTGTCATCATACCATGTTTTTCCACTCAAATGATGTTCTTGTGCATCAGACATCAAAAAGGAAGAGGGTGATTGCCGAACCTGAAGGAGCACCAACAAAGTCCTTGAAAAACGTGGTGGTGCCGGAGAAATCAGACATCACCCCACTTATATTGGTTGTACAACCAGTGACACAAAACGTAGGACCGACTCCGGCAGACTGTACCCATACTTCACTGGCCACACCACTAGCCCCACCACACAGGACCTGCACTCCAGCAAAAGGTATACCGATTTCATTTGCCATAGCACTAGTTGTACCACAGAAAAATCCCACTCCAGCTAAAAGTACAGCAAGTCCACCGGCCAAAGACCTATCCCAACTTTAGAGACGGCCAATTCCTGCAGATTGGAACCCCATTCCATTTATTCCTAGTTTAAAAGACAATGCTTTCAATGTTGTTAGAGACTACGTGCATATATTCCCATCATGGGAAGATTATTGTGAAGACAAACACCATTTTCACATCTTCCTGTCCAACTTACGTGTAAGTGCTATTATTCATGGTTATTATTTTCCTGTTTTCTGCTAATTGAACACATTAATGATTTACATTACATTGTTGTAACTAGGCGAGGGTCAATCTGGATAGTCATGACGAGTAAAGCTTGCTTGTGCTTTTCAAGGAAGCATTGCAGCAGTATCGGTGTTACCTGAGGAAATCACACTTTGATGGCAAGTCTATAAACGAATTTCCGGTGAAGTCTCCTGTGCTAAATTTAGAAGACATTGAATGGAAAAACCTTGTTATGCACTGTTCTCATTCCCAAGATGAGGTACTGTCTATGAAATCACATGACAATTTGAACTTCTACTTTTTCGCATGTGCCTTACGGATCTTTTTTACAGGAAATCTGCTCGAAGAAGAATTCCGGTTTGACAAGAACGACGGGATATCGCAAATATGATGCCCGCTGCTTTGCTCTTGTTAGTACCCGTTGTCATATATCACTGTACTTGCATACATACCTGGTTCATTATGTGACAGCAGTATGCATGATAGCTTGCTTATCAATTGTTTGCTCCAAATTATCTGATCTGTATGAATGGTTACATTAGTGTAGAATATATCCAATGCCAATGTTTTTTTAGCTCTGCATTGTTCTTGTAAGTACATGTTGTCCTTTATCAGTGTACTTATAATGACAGGTAGTTGTTCATGTACCATCACTCTGCGGCTTATTTTCCTTTGCCCTCCATTTTCTACACATCAGATCTATATTTACTCTTACCATAAGGTTGGTACTGAAGAAGTTTAGCTATGCATTGCTCTTGGATGTACCTTTTGCTTGTATCGCTGCACTTACATTTATAGCTACTTGGTTATGTAGCATCACTCTTCATCTTATCTTAAATATTCTCCATTTTTCGTATATTATCACATCTATATTTACTCTTAACAAAATGTAGAATAAAGGCAATGCTTTTGAAGAAGATTTTGTGGTAAACTTCTTGAATTGCCCCCCCCCCATCAGCATGGACAAGGCCTTTATCTTCACCAATAATGTAAGTTTGTCCATCTCAAGCCTTCAAACTTTGTTGTATATATTTGGTTAGGCATGACTGCAATAGTTGTTTATTTTTGGTGTTTGCATCAAATTGCTTCTTTAAAGTTTATTATGTAGTTCATAAACAAAAGTTTGTCCTTTCTCAATTTAAGTTTTCAGTTGTACAACCAAGTTCCTTCTTCATACCATGTAAATTAAACTATATAGAGCAAGTGATCTTCTTTTGCACTGCATGTATGCTTCTGTTCTTCATCTGTAATCCAATGGTGTGGTGAACCTACCCACTACAGCACAATGTCATATTCTGCAATGTCTTAACTATGAACAATGTCATATCATTCTACTATTATTTAAACCGTCTCTTTATTTGCCAATCTGAAATGGTATAAATTGACAGCACACTAACCATTTATAATTATGAGTTCTTGATCTGTAATCCAGTGGTGTCGTGAAGCTGCCAACTGCTTCACAATGTCATTTCCTGCCATGTCTTGACCTGAACAATACCATATTGTGTTAATGCAATTTTAAATTGTGTCATTTTATTTGTTAGTAAGAAATGTGATGATTTGTCAGCACTGATACTTTTATGTGCAAAACCTATCATCTGTCTGCTTGTTTATCTTTCAGAGTGAGGAGGATATAAATGTTGAACAAGCGCAGTCTCATCATCTTGCTCAGTTGCTTGCGCTGCAGCTCCACAGCAGGGCTAACCATTCTTGAACTCTATTGGAGTGATGTTGGTTTTTTATATTATTTTGTCAGCGTGTTTATTTGCACTGGTGGCGATCTTTGATGCCCAGTGTATGTAATTTGTTGTCTGCTTATGCTTTATTATCATAGTGGCGAACTTTGATGCCCAGTGGATGTAATATGCCGTAATTTCTTTATTGTATAGTCTTGGCTTTTTCTCATTCACGATGCTGTAGTTATTTTACTATATATATATATATCCTGTCTTTGCAGTAAACCGGCCAAACCGTAAAATTACGGTGCATAATGGGGCCGTCATGCAATCACGATGTAGATTGGACCTGAAACATGCCGAACAGCTCACGGGCCGGCAGCAGCCCGAAATGAACCCCGGCCCATGATTGTGCGAATCAAATCACGGGCTTTTAACAGGCCAAAATTGTCTCGGTCCTTATTTGGCCCAATCAGATATCGGCTGCGAGCAGGTCAGATGCAAACCGTGTCATAGTTAGGCCCAACTATATGATGGGCTTTTAACAGGCCGAAATTAATATGGGGACGAAATGTTAAACGGGCCCTTAACAGGCCAAAACTAATATCAGGCCGAATTACTAAGTGGGCCTTTAGCAAGTGGGCTCAAAAGCATAGTGTCCAGTTGACGAGCCCAATCTGATATGGGCCATAATTGAGCCCAAAGCCTCTTAAAGGGTCGGACCTGATCTAGGCCGTAATTTGGCCCAGAATGTGGTAGGCTTGTAACGGGCCGGATCTCATATGGGCCACTATTAGGACCAGCGCGTGGCAGGCCATTAATGGACCGGATCAAATATGGGTCAGCATTTGGCCCAAAACATGGCAGCCAGTTAATGGGCCGGCCTACTAGGGTCCTCAAAATCTTGTGGGCCTACAGTTGGGCCGGCCCATTAATGTCGGCGAAATCTCGTGGGCCTTTAGCTAGGCCGACCCATTATGGCACACAAACATCTTGTGGGCCTTTACCTGGGCCGGCCCTTTATGGCCCGCAAAATCCCGTGGGCCTTTAGTTGGGCCAGCCCATTATGGTCCGCAAAATCTTGTGGGCCTTTAGCTGGGCCGGCCCATTATGGTCCGCAAAATCTTGTGTGCCTTCAGTTGGGCCGACCCATTTATACTTGATGGGCCGGTCCACGTGTCAACATATCATAGGCGTGTCTCGCCCATTGGATGAGTGACACTTGTGCCAACGCGGACCTGACACGTGTCTCCTCCAGCCAATGATGATTTTACACGTGGAAAATCCCCATTGGTCGGGGCTGTTAACGGGTTATCGGATCCAAAACCCGACCCGATAGCTTAACGGCATTCCGTTATGGTGGATGCCACGTGTCGGTCACCCTTGACGAAAGCACTTCTGTGACGCACGATTTATCGTCATGGAAGTGGACACTTCCGTGATGATAATTTTGGTAATGTCATGGAACACTTGTACGACAGCACAGGTATGACTATCTTGATTCTGTCATAAATTTGTCATGGATGTACATGCATGACAAAAAACGTGACCTACTGTGGCAAACACATATCATACGGAAGTGTATTTTTTGTAGTGAGCACTTGTGCTTTCACTTTCGATGAAGCGTGAGTAGTTTACCACAGACCTACAGGTTCATAGCTAGTAGCTAGATGGCTTCTTCTCTCTCTTTGATTCTCAATACCATGTTCTCCTTGATGTTCTTGGAGATCTATCTGATGTAATCTTCTTTTGCGGTGTGTTTGTCGAGATCCGATGAATTGTGGATTTATGATCAGCTTATCTATGAATATTATTTGAATCTTCTATGAATTCTTTTATGCATGATTTGGTATCTTTGTAATTCTCTTCGAACTATCTGTTTGGTTTGGCCAAGTAGATTGGTTCTTCTTGCAATGGGAGAGGTGCTTAATTTTGGGTTCAATCTTGCGGTGTCCTCACCCAGTGACAAAGTAGGGGTAGCGAGGCACGTATTGTATTATTGCCATCAAGGGTAAAAAGATGGGGTTTTCATCATATTTCTTGAGTTTATCCTTCTACATCATGTCATCTTACTTAAGGCGTTACTCCGTTCTTATGAACTTAATACTCTAGATGCATGCTGGATAGCGGTCGATGTGTGGAGTGATAGTAGTAGATGCAGGCAGGAGTCGGTCTGCTTGACATGGACGTGATGCCTATATTCATAATCATTCCCTTGGATATCGTCATAACTTTGCGCTTTTCTATCAATTGATCGACGGTAATTTGTTCACCCACCATATTATTTTCCTTCAAGAGAGAAGCCTCTAGTGAAACATATGGCCCCGGGGTCTATTTTCCATCATATATTTTCAGATCTATAAACCAAAAAACCCAAAAATACCTCGCTGCAATTTATTTGTTTTTACTTTTTTTATGTTTTAGTAATCTTTTATATCTATCTCTATCAGATCTCACCTTTGCAAGTGACCGTGAAGGGATTGACAACCCCTTTATCGCATTGGGTGCAAGCGTTTGATTGTTTGTGCAGGTGCATAGATTGGAGACTTGCATGTATCTCCTACTGGATTGATACCTTGGTTCTCAAAACTGCGGGAAATACTTGTCTCTACTTTGCTACATCACCCTTTCCTCTTCAAGGGAAAACCCAACATAAGCTCAAGAAGTAGTAGTCACTGATCCGGTCGCATCCCATCCGCCGGCGGGAAGGGAGGATGTGCATCATTTCTCTGTTTGACGTCGTCGAGGCAGCACTTCCCGATCTGCGGTACTCGTCGTTCTCTCTGACCAAGCTCTGGCGTGGTAGGGCCTTCACAACTTGCTCGCTGCCGCAATATGGGCAGATCCCGCCCGTCGCCGCTCTCCTAGTTACATCCCAACGACCCCCAGGTACAGCTTTCTTCCATCCCGCCTTGCTCCACTGCCCATCTTCCCACGCCGCTGCATGTGGAAAATCTTGCATGTGGATCTTCCCTAGTTGTTTGCTCAAAACATAGCTCGTCCGGCGTACTTTCCATACTGCAATCTCGTCCTCACACCATTTTAGATAAACAACCATGTTGTTATCTTCCCTTAGGATAAGGAATATGCTTTTGTTGTGTCGCCGTATGTGTCGTCAACTGTTATTGGCTAGTATTTGTTTCCTTTCTACCTCTTTTTTGTAAATAGGGCTATCCATTTCACCTCATTGCTATTGTGACCTTTTGGTAAACTGCACAAATCAGTTTTTTCTTAAGAGTGTTTTGTGCAGTTCTACTAAAATGTCACACAGGCAACGTCTCTACATTTCAGTGCGACTGCACAAATGGAGATTGGTTTTGCTCTATCCTCCTCATCCAACTCCGAGCCTAATCTTCTCCAACTATTTGCTTAATCTTCTCCAACTAGTTAGTCTTAAGAGAGACTACACAGGTGACCGGCTTCTATTTGTGTGTTTATTGTTTCATCAACAGTCCTCTATTATTGTAATCACACTTAATATCTTTGGAACAGGGACTCTCAGCTCCATTTTAGTGGAACTGCACAAAATGATCGGAATGTTGCATGCTCCTAACAGCTACTTTTTTTCCAACATGCCTTGTTGAATTAGATAGAGCTGGGGGAAGTTGCTGCCAATGAAAGCATGGATCAATTTTAATTTAACACCTTCTCACAACTTTTTCTTCAGTTATGATGTAAATATTAACTCTGGTCTGCTAATCATTGAGATGCATTAGGAAGGAAGTTAGTTTTTTTCGAAAGAGCATGGATGTTAGTTTCCTTTCTAGTATTTTGATTGATGTTGTAACGAGACAACCTTCCAGCTGGCAAGACAAACAAAACAAAATCTCAAAGCTTCAGAGCATTGTACAATTTCATGTCGCTGGAAAATTATTGTATACGTCAATTATGTAAACAAATGCTAGAAGCTCGATAGCATTGCCAGAAGCCATTAACATACGGGTCCATGTGCCATGCACCAAATTGTAGTGCACAACCGCATGGGAGACTCAGCCCGATCGTTGCGCCACACTAATAGTGTAATGAGCAGTCAAACCATAAGCCCCACCTTTCCCACTGTAAGTTGCTCGGAAGAAGCAACCATCAATATGCTCTTCTTTGAATCCGCTCATACTACTCCCTCCGTGACAGTTTGTAGAGCGCGCTTCAATAATCTCTAGGACCAAGGTGACTAGCGATCGGCCTCAAAAATAGCATTGGTAGTTATAGCATGATGTCTATTACTAGCGGAAATAATGTGTACACACATGCATGTAGTGCTTCCACCCCGGGTACACACATGCATGCACTTACTCCACTCCGTGTACACAGCTACATTGAGAGAAAATTGTGGGCTTGATTGTGGTTACCACACCCTAATTAATTGAGCATTAAACCAAACGCGTATAAAATCTCTCTGGTGGTGGGAATGCATGGGAATTGAAGCGCTCCCTATAAACTGTGACGGAGGGAGTAGTATGAAGGTGCAAAACCAAGTCTGTGTATGGCATGTCGGTCAACGCGCTTCCTCTTGGGATATCACTGACATATGGGACCGGAGTGTGAGCAAACCGATCTCAATTGACGGTAAAAAATGGCCAACCCGCCCCTCCTTGAGAGAGACGAGGAGCGAGACCACACAGACGGGTTCGCATGGAGGCCAAGATATATTCGAGCATGGTTGATCGATATCATCATTACATGTTCGATGTTTTTAATAGTACTATTGGACCGCTTTTTTCTGCACTTCTCCCAAATAAATGTGTACTTTATTAGAGATTAAAATAAAATAAGAGTACAGACGCTCCACCATGTGGTTACTAGTACTTGTATACTAGTAGTACTACTCGTACTACTAAACCTTGCGCTTGGCTCTTCGCCTCTTCGGGAAGTCAAACAATGATGGTACTACAATGTATGTCTTTGACAATCTGACATCGAATGAACTGATGCACGTCCACCGCCTGGGAGAGTGTAGGTTGCATTAGTCAAACGCTTCTCCTCGTCCTGCGAGCCACCGCACTTGAGGTAGACGGAGAGGGAATAAGCGAGCTTCACCATGTCCCGCAATCTTCTCCTTGTTCTACAAGTTGACAGGACACACCAAAGTAGTGCTAGTCCATACTCCCTCTTTTCCGGTTAATATGGCCTAATCTTTTTTGCAGGTAAATGAGAGAGCTTTATTCATATATAAGCATTCTTAGGACAATCAGCCAAGAGACTGGTCACTAGGAAGCGAGGTACCCCGCAAAAAAAGGATGCGAGGTGTTTCATCAAGCCAACTCTTGGTCACATTCAAAGTTGTTGTTGGGGGGAATAGACGGGCGGAGGATGGAGTGATTCCTGAGTACGGCGAGCAAGTAAGTGTTGTTGTTTGGGGTGTTACCATGTCTGTTGAGGTTATGATCCTGACAATGAGTACTAGGGGTACAAAAGAGGGGCAGAGCCTAGCTACGGCGCAGGTGTAACACTCGGTGTTTAACTAGTTCAGGCCCCTCTCGGCGGAGGTAACAGCCCTACGTCTCGTGCCCTGAGGCTTGGTTTTTCCTGAGGGATATGATTATAAAGGTTTCTTAACCCCGGGCTAAGGAGGAGGAGTGCGGCTTATATAGAGTGCATGCAGCTCCAACGTCTTCACGTCGCCGGGGCACTTAATGATCATTACTACAACAATTACAGGTATAAAGCGCCACAACTACAGCAAGTACATGTAACGGTAGTTATGACTCTACATTAAGGATGACTTAGGATTCCTCGGCCGATGCAGCTCCCACGTCGCCCCTTCACCTCCCTTGTCTGAGTGGTGGTAATCCTGCCGACTAAAGACTGGTCGCCGAGTGACGTCGAGGTGTCCGAGTGAACTTCCTGGTAAGCGCGTCCGAATGCAAGTGTGGTCCTGAGACCTACCAATGATGGTGTGGGGCCCTAGGTGGACCCCATATGATAGGTCCTTAACCCTACCTATAGTAGATGACCTCATCAATGTCCGATTTTAGTGAGGGAGAAGGGGACAACGCAGATTTTATCGATAGCCACCAAAATTACTAGCATCAGGCTTGAACTGTCCGACTGTGAAGGTAATAATTGTCACACATCAACGAAACCAAGCATATGCATTTTGCCCAGGTTTCCTTTTTTCTGCATAACATCTCTGTTCGCTGATACTAGTTTGCCTGCAGGAGAAAGCTCCTTGCATCAACAGAAGTTTGCCAAACGGAATATGCACACCCACAACAACGTGAGGCTCCCAACAGCCCACCCAAGAATTCTGAAAATGAATTTGGCGTCACGACAAAGGCCATTTGCAATGTGTTTCAGCATTATGTGTCGTACGTTGCACTTGCAGAAGCAATTAAGGACACATACACCAACTGCCAAAAGGGTGTTCGTTCGTCAGCCATCTTTGCTGGGTCTCGTGCCAACATCCCCAAACGAAAGTATATCATCGAGGAGCTACGCTAGCAACCCATGATTTACCGGATGCCCGGTGCTCCCTCCGAACACTGCTCACGCAGAATTGTATCAACCACACTTCCTATCATTGTCTGCCAAACAACTTGCCATGTCAGTAGCAAAAAGCAGATAATAACACATTACAACACACCGTTCGCATTAGTATCCCCTACCAACAAATCGTTTTTCATCTTCTTTCATAGTAGGAATTGGATAGTGCACACTAAACCTCGGCTGACTAGAGTGACCGGGGCGGACATTACCCACCAACTAGCCCGCAATGGCATGCTTGATCATGAACTAGGATCTATTATGTTGCGGCGGCAGAACCAACTGGATCGCAAGTCAAGCTCGGATATCCTGTACTTATATCACTGCCACATCCCCAAGTGTGATTTCTCGGTACGGCTATGCATTGTTAGCAGTTCTCACCCCCTCCCTAAGAGGTGGAGCCAGCCGTGCTAGAGGACTATGAATAATCTGTGTAAGGGTCGCGATCGATCTACCATGGAAGCTAGGGTTCATGGAGGAATGGGGAATTTGGTAGCGTGTTTATCCTCCCAACCTCCCTCACTGCTACAGCTATTACAATCGGCCGAAGCCGCCGTCCGTCCAAAGCCAATCCGTTCGAACGTTACAAGGGTATTTAAACTACTACAGCCATTCTGGGCCGGCGTGCTATCTGGGCTTGGTCTTCACTCCAGTGGGCCGCGCCGCAGGCCCACGAGGAGTTTTGAAATCTGTCGCCTCTTCTCTACTTGTCGGATGGTGAACAGGGTCTTCACCTGTTGTCGCTGTTGCCTGATCATCTGAAGCGTTGCCTGGTGTACTGGCATTCCTCCCTCCTTAAGAGCCGGCTTGACCCCAAGCCGGAGCACGGGGAAACTGCTGCTTCAAATGCTCCAAATCTTCCCATGTAGCATCTGCATGAGAAGATTCAGACCAGTGAACCAGGCCTTGGACAATAGTTCTTTTACCTTGAGATTGCACCTGCCTTTACAGTACGCTGAGAGGAACTTGTATGGCTACTCGGACTGTGGGCAATGTCTGACTGGTAATGGTCTCTCGGGGCAAAAACTTCTTGAGCTGAGGAACATGGAAGACATGGTGTAACCTTCTCCTATCATGAAGATCCAATCTATAAGCTCGATCTCCAATGCGCTCCAAAACTTGAAAGGGCCCATAATATTTGAAGGCAAGTTTCTGATTTGCTCTGGAGTATAATGACAACTGAGCATATGGTTGCAGCTTAAGAAAGACACGATCTCCCACTGCAAAGACCCGTTCAGTCCTCTTCTTGTCAGCCTGGCTTTTCATACGCTGTTGCGCTCTTAACAAGTGTTGTCTAGCTGTTTCTGTGACTGCTTGGCAGTAACCAGTCTTGCATTTCCAATGGAGCAATTGTATCAATTGTAGAGATGCCAAAATACCTGGGAGTATATCCATACAATATTTCAAAAGGAGATTTTCCCAAAGCAGAGTGCCAGTTGGAATTGTACCAAAATTCACATAAGGACAATTTATGTGGTTGAGCACTGATAAAATATCTCAAATAACACTCCACTTGCTGATTTACTCTCTCATTCTGCCCATCTATTTCATGATGATTTGTTGTACTCATATTCAATTGAGTTCCTGTTTTTGCAATCAACACTTTCTAGAAATGACTAGTGAAAAGTGGATCTCTATCAAATATGATCACACTAGGCATACCAAGCAACTTGTAAACATTATCCAAGAACACCTCAGCCACCTTCTGGGCATTGAAAGGATGTTTGAGTGGAATAAAATGACCATACTTGGAAAATTTGTCAATCACCACTAAGATACAGTTGTACTGAGATGATTGTGGAAGACCATTAATAAAATCCATAGACACAGTATCCCAGGCCTTGTGTGGAACTGGCAAGGGAGATAATAGTCTAGGGTAAGGAACTCTTTCAGGTTTAGCTTTCTGGCAGACCAAACAAGATTGCACCTGTGTCAAGATGAACTTCTTCATCCCATACCAAGTGAACAGAGTATGAATCCTTTTGTATGTTACTGGAAAACCTGAATGACCCCCCAAAGGACTATCATGAAAAGTAGAGAAAAATTTTATGATGTAATGCAGGAACAGGGCCAACCCAAATACTCTGCTTATATTTTAGGAGACCATTAACCAAACTATAAGGTGGTTTAGAAGCTGGTTGCACAGCTAGTTGTTGCATAATTGCCATAGCTCTCTCATCATGTTTATAACTGTCAACAATCTCAACTAACCATGTAGGTTGGTTACTGGAAATGGAAAATAACTGAGAGCCATCAGGAGGTCTTCTGGACAGAGCATCAGCTGCACTATTTGATGTACCTTGTTTATACTGAATTTGATAATGCAATCCAAGCAGTTTAGTAAGACACTTCTGCTGCCAGACTGTATGCAGTCTTTGGTCTTGCAAATGAGCCAAACTTCTCTGATCAGTTTTAATAGTGAACTATTGGACTTGCAAATAAGGTCTCCACTTATCCACTGGCAGTAAGATAGCTAAGTATTCCTTCTCATATACTGATAGAGCCCTGTTCTTGGGTCCCAAAGTTTTACTAACAAATGCTAGTGGGTGTCCTTGTTGCATCAGCACTGCACCAATACCATATTCACAAGCATCAGTTTCAATCATGAAAGGTTTACTAAAATCTGGTAAGGCCAAGACAGGAGCAGACACTAGAGCATTTTTAAGTGTGATAAAAGCTTCCTCTGTAATGCTGGTCCACACAAAAGGAACCCCTTTCTTAAGCAGATCAGTTAAAGGTCTTGCAATAATCCCATAATGTTTAATGAATTTCCTATAATAACCACTCAAACCAAGGAAACCCCTCACTTCTTTTACATTATGTGGAGTAGGCCATTGCTGAACAGCCACTATCTTATCAGGGTCAGTTGAAACCCCTTCTACAGAAATAACATGCCCCAGATATGCTATCTTGGGCTGAGCAAAGTCACATTTAGACATTTTGGCCTTCCACTGCTCCTTATGCAGAATAGATAGCACCTCATCCAAATGTTCCCAGTGCTCTTTCAATGTTTTACTGAATACCAAGATATCATCAAAAAAACACCAATGCAAACTTCCTCAAAACAGGAGAAAGATCAAAATTCATTTGCCCCTGAAATGTGTTGGGTAACGCAGTAATTTCAAAAAATTTCCTATGCACACGCAAGATCATGGTGATGCACAGCAACGAGAGGGGAGAGTGTTGTCTACGTACCAACGCAGACCGACTGCGGAAGCGATCTCACAACGTAGAGGAAGTAGTCGTACGTCTTCTTCCCGATCCGACCGATCCAAGCACCGTTACTCCGGCACCTCCGAGTTCTTGGCACACGTTCAGTTCGATGATGTTCCTCGGGCTCCGATCCAGCAAAGCATCGAGGAAGAGTTTCGTCAGCACGACGGCGTGATGACGATCTTGATGTACTACCGACGCAGGGCTTCGCCTAAGCACTACAACGGTACGATCGAGGTGGAATTTGGTGGCAGGGGGCACCGCACACGGCTAAGGAACGATCTCAAGGATCAAGTTGTGTGTCTATGGGGTGCCCCCTGCCCCCGTATATAAAGGCCAGGGGCAAGGGGTTCGGCCGGCTAGGAGGGAGGCGCAGGGAGGAGTCCCACTCCTACCGGGAGTAGGACTCCTTCCCCCAAATCCTATTCCTAGTAGGACTCTTCGGGAGAAAGAGAAGAGAGGGGGGCCGGCCCCTTTCTCCTAGTCCTAATAGGACTAGGGAAGGGGGGTTCGGCCGGCCAGCCTGTGGACTGCCCCTTCTCTCTTTTCCACTAAGGCCCAATAGGCCCATTTGCCTCCCGGGGGGTTCCGGTAACCCTCCCGGTAATCCGGTAAAATCCCGATTTCACCCGGAACACTTCCGGTGCCCAAACATAGGCTTCCAATATATCAATCTTTACGTCTCGACCATTTCGAGACTCCTCGTCATGTCCGTGATCTCATCCGGGACTCCGAACAACCTTCGGTACATCAAAATGCATAAACTCATAATAACTGTCATCGTAACGTTAAGCGTGCGGACCCTACGGTTCGAGAACAATGTAGACATGACTGAGACACGTCTCCGGTCAATAACCAATAGCGGGACCTGGATGCCCATATTGGCTCCTACATATTCTACGAAGATCTTTATCGGTCAGACCGCATAACAACATACGTTGTTCCCTTTGTCATCGGTATGTTACTTGCCCGAGATTCGATCGTCGGTATCCAATACCTAGTTCAATCTCGTTACCGGCAAGTCTCTTTACTCGTTCCGTAATACATCATCTCACAACTAACTTATTAGTTGCAGTGCTTGCAAGGCTTATGTGATGTGCATTACCGAGAGGGCCCAGAGATACCTCTCCGACAATCGGAGTGACAAACCCTAATCTCGAAATACGCCAACCCAACATCTACCATTGGAGACACCTGTAGTACTCCTTTATAATCACCCAGTTACGTTGTGACGTTTGGTAGTACCCAAAGTGTTCCTCCGGTAAACGGGAGTTGCATAATCTCATAGTTATAGGAACATGTATAAGTCATGAAGAAAGCAATAGCAACATACTAAACGATCGGGTGCTAAGCTAATGGAATGGGTCATGTCAATCAGATCATTCTACTAATGATGTGACCTCGTTAATCAAATAACAACTCCTTGTTCATGGTTAGGAAACATAACCATCTTTGATTAATGAGCTAGTCAAGTAGAGGCATACTAGTGACACTCTGTTGGTCTATGTATTCACACATGTATTATGTTTCCGGTTAATACAATTCTAGCATGAATAATAAACATTTATCATGATATAAGGAAATAAATAATAACTTTATTATTGCCTCTAGGGCATATTTCCTTCAGTCTCCCACTTGCACTAGAGTCAATAATCTAGATTACACAGTAATGATTCTAACACCCATGGAGCCTTGGTGCTGATCATGTTTTGCTCGTGGAAGAGGCTTAGTCAACGGGTCTGCAACATTCAGATCCGTATGTATCTTGCAAATCTCTATGTCTCCCACCTGGACTAAATCCCGGATGGAGTTGAAGCGTCTCTTGATGTGTTTGGTCCTCTTGTGAAATCTGGATTCCTTTGCCAAGGCAATTGCACCAGTATTGTCACAGAAGATTTTCATTGGACCCGATGCACTAGGTATGACACCTAGATCGGATATGAACTCCTTCATCCAGACTCCTTAGTTTGCTGCTTCCGAAGCAGCTATGTACTCCGCTTCACATGTAGATCCCGCTACGACGCTTTGTTTAGAACTGCACCAACTGACAGCTCCATCGTTTAAAGTAAACACGTATCCGGTTTGCGATTTAGAATCGTCCGGATAAGTGTCAAAGCTTGCATCAACGTAACCTCTTACGGTGAGCTCTTTGTCACCTCCATATACGAGAAACATATCCTTAGTCCTTTTCAGGTATTTCAGGATGTTCTTGACCGCTGTCCAGTGATCCATTCCAGGATTACTTTGGTACCTCCCTGCTAAACTTATAGCAAGGCACACATCAGGTCTGGTACACAGCATTGCATACATGATAGAGCCTATGGCTGAAGCATAGGGAACATCTTTCATTTTCTCTCTATCTTCTGCAGTGGTCGGGCATTGAGTCTTACTCAACTTCACACCTTGTAGCACAGGCAAGAACCCTTTCTTTGCTTGATCCATCTTGAACTTCTTCAAAATTTTGTCAAGGTATGTGCTCTGTGAAAGTCCAATTAAGCGTCTTGATCTATCTCTATAGATCTTTATGCCTAATATGTAAGCAGCTTCCCCGAGGTCTTTCATTGAAAAACTTTTATTCAAGTATCCCTTTATGCTATCCAGAAATTGTATATCATTTCCAATTAGCAATATGTCATCCACATATAATATCAGAAATGCTACAGAGCTCCCACTCACTTTCTTGTAAATACAGGCTTCTCCAAAAGTCTGTATAAAGCCAAATGCTTTGATCACACTATCAAAGCGTTTATTCCAACTCCGAGATGCTTTCACCAGTCCATAAATGGATCGCTGGAGTTTGCATACTTTGTTAGCTCCTTTTGGATCGACAAAACCTTCTGGTTGTACCATATACAACTCTTCTTCCAGAAATCCATTCAGGAATGCAGTTTTGACATCCATTTGCCATATTTCATAATCACAAAATGCGGCAATTGCTAACATAATTCTGATGGACTTAAGCATCGCTACGGGTGAGAAGGTCTCATCGTAGTCAACCCCTTGAACTTGTCGAAAACCTTTTGCGACAAGTCGAGCTTTATAGACAGTAACATTACCGTCAGCGTCAGTCTTTTTCTTGAAGATCCATTTATTCTCAATTGCTTGCTGATCATCGGGCAAGTCAACCAAAGTCCATACTTTGTTCTCATACATGGATCCCATCTCAGATTTCATGGCCTCAAGCCACTTTGTGGAATCTGGGCTCACCATCGCTTCTTCATAGTTCGTAGGTTCATCATGATCTAGCATCATGACTTCCAGAACTGGATTACCGTACCACTCTGGTGCGGATCTCACTCTGGTTGATCTACGTGGTTCAGTAGTATCTTGTTCTGAAGCTTCATGATCATCATCATTAGCTTCCTCACTGAGTGGCATAGGTGTCGCAGAAACAGTTTTCTGTGATGTACTATTTTCCAATAAGGGAGCAGGTACAGTTACCTCGTCAAGTTCTACTTTCCTCCCACTCACTTCTTTCGAGAGAAACTCCTTCTCTAGAAATGATCCATTCTTAGCAACGAATGTCTTGCCTTCGGATCTGTGATAGAAGGTATACCCAACAGTTTCCTTTGGGTATCCTATGAAGACACATTTCTCCGCTTTGGGTTCGAGCTTATCAGGTTGAAGCTTTTTCACATAAGCATCGCAGCCCCAAACTTTAAGAAACGACAACTTTGGTTTCTTGCCAAACCATAGTTCATAAGGCGTCGTCTCAACGGATTTTGATGGTGCCCTATTTAACGTGAATGCGGCCGTCTCTAAAGCATAACCCCAAAACGATAGCGGTAAATTAGTAAGAGACATCATGGATCGCACCATATCTAGTAAAGTGCGATTACGACGTTCGGACACACCATTACGCTGTGGTGTTCCGGGTGGCGTGAGTTGCGAAACTATTCCACAATTTTTCAAATGTACACCAAACTCGTAACTCAAATATTCTCCTCCACGATCAGATCGTAGAAATTTTATTTTCTTGTTACGATGATTTTCAACTTCACTCTGAAATTCCTTGAACTTTTCAAATGTTTCAGACTTATGTTTCATTAAGTAGATATACCCATATCTGCTTAAATCATCTGTGAAGGTGAAAAAATAACGATATCCGCCACGAGCCTCAATATTCATCGGACCACATACATCGGTATGTATGATTTCCAACAAATCTGTTGCTCTCTCCATAGTACCGGAGAACGGTGTTTTAGTCATCTTGCCTATGAGGCACGGTTCGCAAGTACCAAGTGATTCATAATCAAGTGATTCCAAAACCCCATCAGTATGGAGTTTCTTCATGCGCTTTACACCGATATGACCTAAACGGCAGTGCCACAAATAAGTTGCACTATCATTATTAACTTTGCATCTTTTGGCTTCTACATTATGAATATGTGTATCACTATCTTCGAGATTCAACAAGAATAGACCACTCTTCAAAGGTGCATGACCATAAAAGATATTATTCATATAAATAGAACAACCATTATTCTCTGATTTAAATGAATAACCATCTCGCATTAAACAAGATCCAGATATAATGTTCATGCTCAACGCTGGCACCAAATAACAATTATTTAGGTCTAATATTAATCCCGAAGGTAGATGTAGAGGTAGCGTGCCGACCGCGATCACATCGACTTTGGAACCGTTTCCCACGCGCATCGTCACCTCGTCCTTTGCTAGTGTCCGCTTATTCCGTAGTCCCTGTTTCGAGTTGCAAATATTAGCAACAGAACCAGTATCAAATACCCAGGTGCTACTGCGAGCTCTAGTAAGGTACACATCAATAACATGTATATCACATATACCTTTGCTCACTTTGCCATCCTTCTTATCCGCCAAATACTTGGGGCAGTTCCGCTTCCAGTGACCAGTCTGCTTGCAGTAGAAGCACTCAGTTTCAGGCTTAGGTCCAGACTTGGGTTTCTTCTCCTGAGCAGCAACTTGCTTGCTGTTCTTCTTGAAGTTTCCCTTCTTCTTCCCTTTACCCTTTTTCTTGAAACTAGTGGTCTTGCTAACCATCAACACTTGATGCTCCTTTTTGATTTCTACCTCCGCAGCTTTCAGCATTGCGAAGAGCTCGGGAATAGTCTTGTTCATCCCTTGCATATTATAGTTCATCACGAAGCTCTTGTAGCTTGGTGGTAGTGATTGGAGAATTCTGTCAATGACGCAATCATCTGGAAGATTAACTCCCATCTGAATCAAGTGATTATTATACCCAGACATTTTGAGTATATGCTCACTGACAGAACTGTTCTCCTCCATCTTACAGCTATAGAACTTATTGGAGACTTCATATCTCTCAATTCGGGCATTTGCTTGAAATATTAACTTCAACTCCTGGAACATCTCATATGCTCCATGACGTTCAAAACGTCGTTGAAGTCCCGATTCTAAGCCGTAAAGCATGGCACACTGAACTATCGAGTAGTCATCAGCTTTGCTCTGCCAGACGTTCATAACATCTGGCGTTGCTCCAGCAGCAGGCCTGTCACCCAGCGGTGCTTCCAGGACGTAATTCTTCTGTGCAGCAATGAGGATAATCCTCAGGTTACGGACCCAGTCCGTGTAATTGCTACCATCATCTTTCAACTTTGCTTTCTCAAGGAACGCATTAAAATTCAACGGAACAATAGCACGAGCCATCTATCTACAAGCAACATAAACAAGCAAGATACTATCAGGTACTAAGTTCATGATAAGTTTAGGTTCAGTTAATCAAATTACTTAGGAACTCCCACTTAGATAGACATCCCTCTAATCCTCTAAGTGATCACGTGATCCAAATCAACTAAACCATAACCGATCATCACGTGAGATGGAGTAGTTTTCAATGGTGAACATCGTTATGTTGATCATATCTACTATATGATTCACGCTCGACCTTTCGGTCTCTGTGTTCCGAGGCCATATCTGCATATGCTAGGCTCGTCAAGTATAACCTGAGTATTCTGCGTGTGCAAAACTGGCTTGCACCCGTTGTAGATGGACGTAGAGCTTATCACACCCGATCATCACGTGGTGTCTGGGCACGACGAACTTTGGCAACAGTGCATACTCAGGGAGAACACTTCTTGATAATTTAGTGAGAGATCATCTTATAATGCTACCGTCAATCAAAGCAAGATAAGATGCATAAAAGGATAAACATCACATGCAATCAATATAAGTGATATGATATGGCCATCATCATCTTGTGCTTGTGATCTCCATCTCCGAAGCACCGTCATGATCACCATCGTCACCGGCGCGACACCTTGATCTCCATCGTAGCATCGTTGTCGTCTCGCCAATCTTATGCTTCCACGACTATTACTACCGTTTAGTAATCTAGTAAAGCATTACATCGCGATTGCATTGCATACAATAAAGCGACAACCATATGGCTCCTGCCAGTTGCCGATAACTTAGTTACAAAACATGATCATCTCATACAATAAAATCAGCATCATGCCTTGACCATATCACATCACAACATACCCTGCAAAAACAAGTTAGACGTCCTCTACTTTGTTGTTGCAAGTTTTACGTGGCTGCTACGGGCTTAAGTAAGAACTCATCTCACCTACGCATCAAAACCACAATGATAGTTCGTCAAATAGACTCCGTTTTAACCTTCTCAAGGACCGGGCGTAGTCACACTTGGTTCAACTAAAGTTGGAGAGACAGTCTTCCGCAAGCCATCTATGTGCAAAGCACGTCGAGGGAACCGGTCTCGCGTAAGAGTACGCGTAAGGTTGGTCCGGATCGTCTCAACCAACAATACCGCCGAACCAAAGTATGACATGCTGGTAGGCAGTATGACTTGTATCGCCCACAACTCACTTGTGTTCTACTCGTGCATATAACATCAAACCATTAAACCTAGGCTCGGATGCCACTGTTGGGTAACGCAGTAATTTCAAAAAATTTCCTACGCACACGCAAGATCATGGTGATGCACAGCAACGAGAGGGGAGAGTGTTGTCTACGTACCAACGCAGACCGACTGCGGAAGCGATCTCACAACGTAGAGAAGTAGTCGTACGTCTTCTTCCCGATCCGACCGATCCAAGCACCGTTACTCCGGCACCTCCGAGTTCTTGGCACACGTTCAGTTCGATGACGTTCCTCGGGCTCCAATCCAGCAAAGCGTCGAGGAAGAGTTTCGTCAGCACGACGGCGTGATGACGATCTTGATGTACTACCGACGCAGGGCTTCGCCTAAGCACTACAACGGTACGATCGAGGTGGAATTTGGTGGCAGGGGGCACTGCACACGGCTAAGGAACGATCTCAAGGATCAAGTTGTGTGTCTATGGGGTGCCCCCTGCCCCCGTATATAAAGGCCAGGGGCAAGGGGTTCGGCCGGCTAGGAGGGAGGCGCAGGGAGGAGTCCCACTCCTACCGGGAGTAGGACTCCTTCCCCCAAATCCTATTCCTAGTAGGACTCTTCGGGAGAAAGAGAAGAGAGGGGGGCCGGCCCCTTTCTCCTAGTCCTAATAGGACTAGGGAAGGGGGGTTCGGCCGGCCAGCCTGTGGGCTGCCCCTTCTCTCTTTTCCACTAAGGCCCAATAGGCCCATTTGCCTCTCGGGGGGTTCCGGTAACCCTCCCGGTAATCCGGTAAAATCCCGATTTCACCCGGAACACTTCCGGTGCCCAAACATAGGCTTCCAATATATCAATCTTTACGTCTCGACCATTTCGAGACTCCTCGTCATGTCCGTGATCTCATCCGGGACTCCGAACAACCTTCAGTACATCAAAATGCATAAACTCATAATAACTGTCATCGTAACGTTAAGCGTGCGGACCCTACGGTTCGAGAACAATGTAGACATGACTGAGACACGTCTCCGGACAATAACCAATAGCGGGACCTGGATGCCCATATTGGCTCCTACATATTCTACGAAGATCTTTATCGGTCAGACCGCATAACAACATACGTTGTTCCCTTTGTCATCGGTATGTTACTTGCCCGAGATTCGATCGTCGGTATCCAATACCTAGTTCAATCCCGTTACCGGCAAGTCTCTTTACTCGTTCCGTAATACATCATCTCACAACTAACTTATTAGTTGCAGTGCTTGCAAGGCTTATGTGATGTGCATTACCGAGAGGGCCCAGAGATACCTCTCCGACAATCGGAGTGACAAACCCTAATCTCGAAATACGCCAACCCAACATCTACCATTGGAGACACCTGTAGTACTCCTTTATAATCACCCAGTTACGTTGTGACGTCTGGTAGTACCCAAATTGTTCCTCCGGTAAACGGGAGTTGCATAATCTCATAGTTATAGGAACATGTATAAGTCATGAAGAAAGCAATAGCAACATACTAAACGATCGGGTGCTAAGCTAATGGAATGGGTCATGTCAATCGGATCATTCTACTAATGATGTGACCTCGTTAATCAAATAACAACTCCTTGTTCATGGTTAGGAAACATAACCATCTTTGATTAACGAGCTAGTCAAGTAGAGGCATACTAGTGACACTCTGTTGGTCTATGTATTCACACATGTATTATGTTTCCGGTTAATACAATTCTAGCATGAATAATAAACATTTATCATGATATAAGGAAATAAATAATAACTTTATTATTGCCTCTAGGGCATATTTCCTTCAAAATGTTCCTGGTGCTCCTGTCAGACCCATGCCCATTACATTAAATTCATAATGTCCATTATGAGTCTGAAATGCAGTTTTGTATTCCTATCCTGGTGCTAATCTGATCTGATAATACCCAGCTTTCAAATCAAGCTCCTGCAAGTTCATCCAAGAGTTCATCTATTACAGGCACTGGATACTTCCCTTTTTCTGTGATAGCATTGAGTTGTCTATAATCAACTACCATTCTCCAAGTCCCTTCTTCCTTCTTTTTAACTAACAACACAGGAGAAGAGAAGGCACTATTACTATGCCTAATCGTTCCTGAGTCAACCAGCTCTTTAATCTGTTTTTCCAACTCATCTTTTATATGTGGAGCAATCCTGTAGGGCCTAACAGACACTGGTCTTGCCCCAGGAATCAAGGGAATGGTGTAATCTTTAAGCCTTCTAGGAGTTAGTGTAGTTGGATTTTCAAACACTACAGCATGCTTATCAAGTAAAACCTGCAACTCTGGCTGAACAACTTTCTGTTCCACAGGTCTGATCAGAGAAACAGAAAACACTATAAATGCCACATCTTCAGGTAACAGCCCTTGTAATGTGACTGTGTCTCCTTCATAGTAGAAGGACAACCACTTTTGGACCCAATCAACCTGCATAGGACTGTGCTGAGCAAGCCAATCCAACGCAATAATTCCATCATAACTGGCCAGGGGTAGCAGTCTGAAACTAGTAGCAAATTCTACCTGACCACAACTCCATGAACAGTGTTTCAAAATAGAATCACATTGCAATGTACCTCCACCAGCTACAGATACTGTCACAGGTTCATGTGTCTGAACATTTGTCAACTTGTGTTGCAAATTGCTGTCAATGAAAGAATGTGTACAGCCTGAATCAACTAGAAAAATAAGTTCCATGCCTTGCAACTCAATCAACAGCTGCAGAGTTGGTGCATTAGATTGTTTCCCTACAGCAGCAGCAGACAAGTGCATAGTACAAACAAACATCTGATCCTGATTACTACTATCAGTGGATATTGTTTCTTCTGATTGAATGTGATCAATAAGCTCCTGCACTATATGCAACTGGACTGACGACTTGCACACATGATCTCTAGACCACTTCTCACCATAGACAGAGCACAAGCTCTTAGACTTACGAAAATTCCTTAAAGCAGACCATTTATCTTCAGACTGACTCGGTTTCTGAACTTCAACACTTCGTTTATCTTCAGAATTGCGATGTTTATACGGTGGCAGTGGCAATGGCATCGACCCCGATCTAGCAATAGGAACATGATTAATAGGAGTAATACCCTCACCTAACTCATGCAACAATGCCAAATCATATGCTGCATCTAAATCTCGTGGTTTCTGCAGAGCTATAGCAACACGGACACCAGGTTTGTGTCCATCTAGAAATCTAGTTGTGTAATGCAGAGAATTGGATGCCTCTTCATACGCAGATAATTGATCATACAAATCAGCAAAGCGCTCCACATAATCAGCTACAGAGGAGGTCTGAGCTATACATAATCAGCAAAGCGCTCCACATAATCAGCAAAGCGCTCCACATAATCAGCTACATAATCAGCAAAGCGCTCCACAATGTCCGGCGGCGGGATTTTTGTCCGGCGTGGCGCGGGGACGATTTCTAGGGTTTGAGAGGAAGGAGATCCGCGAATTTCGGGAGGGGGCTTTATATAGGCATAGAGGGAGCTAGGAGAGTCCAAATGAGGTGCGGTTTTCGGCCAGGCGATCGTGATCGAACGCTCTAGGTGATGGAGCGGAGTTAGGTGGGTTTTGGGCCAAATTGGAGGGGTGTTGGGCTGCAACACACACGAGGCCTTTTCGGTCCCTCGGTTAACCGTTGGAGTATCAAACGAAGTCCAAAATGATACGAAACTGGACAGGCGGCCTACCGGTAGTAAACCAAGGCCGCATAGCAAGTCTCGGTCCAATCCGGAAATGTTTAATTCCCACACACGAAAGAAAGGTAGAATTGACCACCGGAGGATAACGAAGCGCCGGAATGCAAAACGGACAACGGGGAAAATGCTCGGATGCATGAGACGAACACGTATGCAAATGCAATGCACAGGATGACATGATATGAGATGCATGACAACGATAACAACACACGAAGACAAAGACCCGAACCCGAGAAAATAAATTAACTTAAAGCCGGAAACGGCAAGAGTTGTATTACAAATTGGGAAAGTTATATCCGGGGTGTTACAGAACTTAATGTCTTTTTGCTAATTAATAGCATTGCATATAATGAATTAACCACTACATATCATGTTTGATAGTGTCGAGTCATTGAAAGCATGCACGATCCACATTTCTTATTGGTTGATATGTCACGAAAAAAACGAGAAGGGAGTTAATGTACTGTGCCTAAGTGTTTTGGGACTATTTGGTTTTCGTAAGCCTGCTCTTAATGCATGGGTGCTTAGATGAGGTGCTAAGCACATTAAATAGCTTAGCAACTATACTCCCCAATGCATAGGTGCTTAGCTTATGGTTGCTAAGCTTGCTTCATTTAATGATTTAGCAACTAAAGCTCTTCATGTATTGGTGGGCTTCTTTCCTTTAAATATTTTGCCTAGGTCCACGCGCTTAGCATTGTTTCTTCCTGGGGTTACCACACTCATCTCTCTGATCTTAAATAACTTGCCACATCAGATTTTTTGCCTACGTGAAAGGGTTAGCACATGTATAAGATGGAGCATTGGGAGGGGCCTAAGGTCACTTATACACCTAGACGGAGGGAGTAGTTAAGAACTTGCTTCAATGTGGGGCTAAATAAACGGTGTTTAAACTAATCCTCAGATGAACACGGCGATGTTTAAACTAATCCACCCTCTTGACAAAAAAAGCAGTGTTTAAACTAATCCCTAGTTTACACGTATGCGGATTAACTAAAATTACTTCCACAGCAGTTTGCTGGTTGTAGCGTGCAGTGCCCCGGATGGCTCCGTCTCCCCACATCGGTACAGAAGTGGGCCCGTTGGTACATCGCCGTCTCCCCACGTCTGTACACGGCGTTACCGAGCCAAGTTGGTCTAACGCATCTGAGACATAGGCCCGGATACATTTGTTAAATCAGAATACGCTGGGAGATACTCCCTCCGTTAGTGTATAGATTTTTTAGAAAAAATTCGAAATATAAGGTGTCTTGTGTTGCACCACTCGTTTGAATAATTTTTTTAAGGATTTGATTACATTTACTTATATTAGGCAAACTTTTTTATTTTCTCATGTCAATTAGTCAGGTGTAATCTCGCTCAAAACTTGTGAAATTTTCACTCCACGGTGTTCTTTAATTTTCGTGCCAAAAACTATACACCCTATATTTAGGAACGGATGGAGTACTAGCCTATATGAGAATCTCAATGCACATGGTCGGTCCAGATTCCAGGTGCATCTGGACCCGGGAGCCAAATTGGTTTTCCCCATGCGTACTTTGTCATAAATTCGTGGTGATGAGAATGTTTGTGAAGCGTATAAACAAACCTTGTTGATATCATGGGGCTGTTTTGTTTTCTTTTAATCATGGTTATATTCATCAAAGGTATACTGGTTTTAGCAGTGCAGTTCAAGAATAAAAGCTAAGTCAACAAAAAAAACACCATGTAACAATAAATCATCCAGAATCAAGATTATTTGACGTGAATCCGACCACAAACCAGTTGCAACAGTTCGCGTAGAAAGAAGCACTTAATTCATGACTGGCTTAAGTACGGCACGCCGAAGCACGCATCATCCTTTAGTATCGTATCAATCCTAAGATTGGATAGGGGCGCTTATAGACGCCGGCGCGCCGGCCGAAAGTTTCGGTCGGTCCAGCCCCGATCGTTTGATTTGAGCCATGCGGCCGTTGGATCCAAGTAAAAAAACGAATCGCCCCATCTCTCTTCTTCCTCGGGGAGTTGGTTGGATCCGCATGTCCCGCTCGGGGGAGCGTGGCGCCGCGCGCCTCCTGTCCCCTCTGGTGGTCATCGGTCCCCACCCTCGCCGGTCTTCCTCGTCGCCGCCGGACCCCGCCCTCGCCGGTCGTCCTCGTCGCCGGTCCCCGCCCTCGCCGGCTGTCCTTGTTGCCAGTTCCTATGCAACAATTCCACCTGCGTTGCAGCTCTTGACGACGACGGTTATAACTCGGCCACCGCCCCTTGCCATTGATGCTCGCTGCAGGAAATTATGTCGACGGCGGCAGTCAGTCAATCAACGCCGTTTTGAATGGATGTAGCAAAAAACTTCACCCGTAGTAGCAAAAATAAACTACGGTTGCAGCAAAAATCAAACACCATCGCCGTCTTTCGCGAGGTCGCAACTCCGCCTTACATGGATGTAGCAAAAAACTTCATCGGTAGGAGCAAAATTCTACTATGATTGCAGCAAAAATCAAACACCGTCGCCGTCTTTTGCGAGGTCGCAACTCCGCCTTACATGGATGTAGCAAAAAAAACTTCAGCGGTAGTAGCAAAATTCTACTACGGCTGCAACAAAAAACGACGTCACAGCTCCGCCCGTTGGATGTAGCAAAAAACTTTGCCAGTAGTAACAAAATCCAACTGCAGTTGCAGCTTCCCCTTGTTGTGCAGTTTCATTGAAACTTTTCTGTCTATGGTTGAAGCTTTTTTTAACAGCTGTTGATGTTGTTCTAGGTGACAGTTGCAACACTAGTATGCACGGGGTGCATCCAGCCATGGCGGCCGGCGAGGGAGCGCCTAGCCGCCGGCAATGAAGGTCGTGGTCGCCCAGTGACAGACAGCCAAGGGGGGAGGGGATTCGCCCGCGTGAAGGCTCGAGGTAGGGGATGGATCTAGCCATGGCGGTAGGCAATGGAGGTCGTGATGGCCCAGTCGCAACTTGGGAGGAGGTGGAGGGGAAAGGGGACATGTTTCCAGGAGGAGGCGTTCACGAGAGGAAGAAGCACAGAAGAAAAAAAAATGTTTCGCTTGAGGCCCACCTAACATACGTGGAAAAGAGCGAGCGAGCGAGGGGCACCGGCCGAGCGTTCGGCCGATGCGCCGATGCCAAACGTTTGCCATTGGGTAGGACCATTGGGATGATTTAGTTTGAGCAACATGAGACATGTCCAAATGACCATGCTGATTTTTTTAATTTATATAAATGACGCATCGGTTTTTGCGAGCTGAATCGTCCAGCACCGCCCTAACATGGGACTCAGCTTCGGTACCTTAAAGGCACCTGCCTTTGAGTCACTGACATGTGGGCCAGCCACCTGTTAAGCCCACATGTCATAGAGACAAAGGCAGGCACCTTAAGGCACCGAAGCATAGTCCCCTAACATGGAGTAGCTTGCCCAATTCGGTGACAGAGCATACACAATGTAGCTACTCACAACTCGTAGTAATAATAGCAAGTTTCAGAAAGAAAAAAAAACTACAAACACCACATCTACTTCTACTTCAGAGGGCCCAACCTCCAGAATTTACAAAAAATTGTATGCCACATCTAGCTAAATATCCGATGATTTGATGATCTAAAGGCATGGACTGAGATCTGAGCTGGCCTGCATATTTTTCGTGGCTTTCTTCAACCATTGGTGGCTGCATGAGCATTGTCTGCCTCACTCCCTTCTGCCTCGGCAACTTTTATCATCTGCATATTCAGCAATAATGGAATTACATAAACAAATTGCCCCAGTTATAAGCATTTTAAATTCGCCAGTCTTTTGTTTTTGTTTTTGACAGTCAGTCAGCCAATCTTAGTTTGAAATGGTATTGCAGACAGGAAAATCACAAAAATACAAATTACTGACTTGAAATTGGCCAGTACTTCGCCAATTAAGACCATGACTAGACTATACAGGACTTGATAAAAATCAACACTGCTGGCTGGCACAGACGTGTGTACTCGAAAAGCAGAATATGAGAGCAATGTTGATATATCAGACAACAATAAATGCCTCGGATCTATATGCTACTCTACCATTGGATCACTAAAAAAGTCGAGGGTTCAGCTAAAGGGCTAAGTTGTTAATAAGGTTGATTGAGAGAATTTCAGTATCCAATCCTCCCCTAAAGGCCTTCCTAGGATATCCATTCTGAATATAACATAAGGAAAGCACTAACTAAATAGCAGGCCTGAATTAAAGCCTGGTAAATGAAAGCCGTCCCCAAATAACACAAAAATATCCACCAGTCTTTGTATTCTGTTTTTGACAAAAATATCCAAGAGGTTTGAAATGGTCTACCAGACAGGAAAATCGCAAAAACAAACATCGATTATTGACTTAACATTGGCCAATACTGAACAGACTAGCACACTTCGCCACTTCAGACCGTAACTTGACTATACAGCACTTGATAAAAATCACACTAACAGCTGGCACAGACATGTGTACACGAAAAGCAGAATATGAGAGAAATACTGAGATATCAGATAAAAATAAATGTGTTGGATCTATATGCTACTCTACCACTAGATCGCTAAAAAAGTCAAGGTTCATCTAAAGGACTTGGTTGTTATTAAGGTTGATTGAGAGAATTTCAGTACCCAACCCTCCACTCAAGGCCTTACCAGGATATCCATTCTGAATAACATAAGGAAAGTACTAATTAAATAGCAGGCCTGAATTACAAAGCCTGGTAAATGCACACCTTCCCCAAATAACGCATACACGAAAAGACAAGGAGCATAGTTTACCTTTGTCAGCACTGTGAATTACATTATCTTTATCTTACTCAGTATCATCCTTGTTTATCACCTCCCATGTCCATATTCTGAAAATACAAAGAAAGGAGAGACACCTTCCTACCATTTTACTTCATCACCAAAAAATGATATTGCAACAGACCCATACCAAGAAATCCATATCAGCAAAGTCACCAACTGCAACATAATTAATGTGAAGTCAGTTCACGCTGAACTACATCACTGGTACAGTACTCAAACCAACACATGTTTGAAACAAAGGACTTACATCCAGCATCTTCAGCATCCTTATGTTGCCACTTATCCAAGTCAACTTTCAGAAACACAGGTGGCTCGTCTTCCTTCTTCAGCAGCCTAGGCCACCACTTGCTCTCAGCTTTCTGGATAAGGCAATATATAGTGCCCCCGGAGATAGCCGACTTGCTCCCCTGCAAAAGCAAATAGCAAAATTAGTATATATATAACTAAGTGCACTAGAAGATGGTTCTTGCCAGCAATCACCCCAACCTTAACACTAACAGCATCAAAGAGCTCGAGGTCAAGCTCAGACTGCATGTCATCAGGGCCCTCTGCTCAGAAGATGAGATGGCCATCAAGCATCAGCTTGACCTTCACATTTTTGGTGTCAGGCAGCTCACGTCAAGTAGACACTGTCAGACCTTTGCGCCCACTTAGTGGTCGGGGTGTGACTAATCCTGCTCAGATCACATTCTCTGTTTACAATTACAACAATCAGTGAGAAAAAAAACACACTGAAACAGTTTAAAGATTATCTACAAAACAACTATCACGATACTCTCAAAACTAGTCATATAACATGTCAAAATTTAAACAACAACCTATTGTAGTTAAATGACATATTTTTTTCAAGCAAATGACTTGTAAAACCAATAAAGTGTTACCTCCATCCCAAATTACTTGTCTCAGATATTTCCAGATCCGGATATATCTAACACTAAAATGTGTCTAGATACATCCGTACCTAGACAAATCTAAGACCAGTAATTCAGGACGGAGGGAGTAGTTTTTAGTGTCAAAGCAAGTTAATAGTGGAAGTGCTGATAAATTGATACTATGCACGCTAGAATAAATATGCACTGCAGTAAAGAGATTCAATACCTGGCAAAAATCTGTTTATAGCATGCACGGACGGCGAGAATGTATCCAAGGAATCCCACAGATATCATTGTTCCAAGCCATATGAAGAAGGTTGCGAACACATCGCCGACGACGACAGAAAATAGCATACCAAGGAACAGCCACCCACACAAAAATGATGGAGCAGCCCAGGCCAATGTGTCCATAGATAGGATAACTCCCCCCAGATCACACTGGCTCACATAAATAATCCACAGCCTACAAGGGCCACATATTTCACCCCAAATCTCAATAACAAACTCAAATGCTTCGGACAGACTTCTCTCACTCGTGTCTGGGACGCATATAAGCCATGCTATGCGGACAAGGCAAAGCAGTGAGCAAGTAGAGATGATAAATCGGAGCAAGAACACGCCTGCGTCTTTGCGTCTTGGATCTTTCACATTAAAATCAGATGCAGCAGCAATTTCTGCAAATTTGTTGATGCCCAGGCGCTGGAAATACCCGCTGATGGTGTATCCAAGGAATCCAGCCGCATAAAACGTCCCGACGTACATGACCAGCATACCGTTGAAGGTCCCAATGAAATGAGTGACGGAGCAGGTCAGTAAAAGGACATAGGAGAAGTGTGCCATAACGAATTGGGTGCTCTCGGAAAGGAAATGGCCCACAAAAAGATCAAGCAGCAGACGAGTAGAGAAAAAATCCAGAAGAGGCCATGCGGCTGATCCGAGAAGGCCCAAAGGAACCAGAACCCTAGAACACCATACAGTAGGGACGCCATAACCATAAAGAGAAGGAATCCATGAGGATCCAGCCTCACCATGAGTTCGAACATCTTGTTGGCCTTCTCGCCTGAGGAATCCTTTTGGTTGGGCTTCTCACTCAAGTGGTTTTTGTGGGCGGCCGTCTCGTTGGGGTGCACCTTAACTTCCGTCCCGCCATCGATATCCTCAGAGACAGCACTCGAAGGAGAATTGGAGGGGGCTAAGGGAAGGGAGTCGCCGGTTGAACGGGGCGGCGGCGCCAACATCAGAGGAGGCGATAGGGCAGCGGCGGCGCCGTTTGCTATTGGCAATCAGGGTTCGGCGAATTGGGGATCTAATGTACAATGGATGGTTGATAGGATAGTCTTTTTAGGATATATTGATAAGATAGTCTTATCTTAACTTTTACATGTAATTTAAAGATGACAAAGAATAATGTCTACAATGAGTCATCTCTTTGCATTATCTTCAATAACTAATATTGTAATACCTAAAAATATGATGGGATATATTGTGCTAAGGGATCATCTTTTGTTTTATCTTAAATAAGAGAAGACAAATATTTTCTTACGAGTTCTCTTTTCTCCACCTCATCATTTATGCTACGTTGCACTTCTAACATAGCATCATTGTACATGCCTAAAAAAAGACGAAGGGATAGGGATGGGTGTGGGCGGCTGGGTTAGACCAGGACGGGTAAGTGTGTCCAGATTAAGAGGGGTGCGTGCGTATGATCACTTGCAAAGTGGCCCCATAGTCGCTAGGCTCCATTTTTGTCATTTGCAGGTTTTTCCTTTTTTCTCGTAAAAGAAAGCTTTTATTTTATTCAAAATGTAGCATCGAACGGATACAAAGCATGATAAACAATACCCAACCTCTGCATAGTTAGAATGTACACAACGAAATACGAACACGAACAATCTAACATAATAAAAATAAAAATCGAGTTATCAACAACAACAAAGTTATATATAAGACCGATATTGTGTCTATGTCGAAGGAGGTGGTAGACTAATCTAAAGATTATGTTGTCACCCACCTTGGATACGGTTTGATGTAGTAGTGTAGACCATATACGAAGCAAGGGTCTGCAACGAAAAAATAACCTGTGAAGGTGAAGAGTTCTTGCTATTAAAAAACTAAATCATTTCTACATAGCCAAAGCGATCATAATAAGGAAAACTCTATCACCCATATTAGCGTTTGGGGACTATTTGCAATGCCACCTAATTAATGACCAAAAATATTGGCAACACTTGATGACTCGCCACATAGAGTGCACAGACCTGCATTGAACAAAGAGGTGTTTGTTGTTTCATTGTGAGTATAAAAGCTACACTTTTGCTTCCTTACCAATTGTGACGAGTAAGTTTGTTTTTGGTTAGAACAACCCCTCTATGAAGATACCGCATGAAGATATTCATTTTTAATGGAATCTTTGACTTCCAATTTTTTGCTACTATCCACTAGAACCTTTGAATGCGTGAGCGCACGATACATAGATTCAAATGTGAAGGACGTAGATGTGGTGAGATTCTAGAGAAACACATGTTGTCCTTATGTCAAGTTAATGGAATCCAAACGCTAGAAAAGAGTCTGAATCCGAAATAATCCAGCCATTGCATGGGAGTTGAAAGAAAGAAAGCATATAAAAACCATATTGTGAGAGTGGAATTAACCAAGAACAGTTGTCACAGCTAAATCCGGTGGATCTCGGGTAGGGGGTCCCGATCTGGTAGCCTTTGCACCATGGTGATAGGAGGCATGGTGTCTACCTAGGACCAAACCCTCTCGACGAGGTAAAACCTACATCATGTTTTGATTGTATTGATGTGATGGGGTACAAAGTACAGGTGATCTACCATGAGATTGTGTGTGTATGAATTCTGTCTCAACATGAGATGATTTATCTTATATTCTAGCCTTGGCTTATATAAGAGTACCGGAGGCCTAAGATAACAGGAGTCCTATTAGGCTATATCAGTGGAGAGGAGTCATTGTCTTGTATGCCAAGTCTTCTGAAATCTCCCTTGTATGCGTCATGGGTTGCCCGAAGTGGCCAGCTAATAAACCGCCATGGGGGTCCTCGGGCTGGCCCTCCAGGATAGGAGACAACATGGTGAGTACTTTGTGTTTCCTCATAGCCGAGGGGTAGCTCGGCAAGGATAATGTCGAACTGTGGGTCGGAAAAGATATTTATCAAGCAGAATTATAACTCAGTACAAGCCGAGCCAGTTTTGTGGGACCCTGGTACGTCTATGATGTATCTATAATTTGATACGTCGTAGTTATGAAGTATTCATGACATGTTTACAACAAATTTATATAGTTTTGGTGAACTCTTATATGAAATTTATGGAACTAACCTACTGATCTAGTGTTATTGGGGGTTGGGTGTGACATATGCCAATGGATGTCTTATCATGGTGGGAGCGAGTAGAACGTCATCAGTGCCTAGAAGCGGGATGAGGAGTAGACACTAACGCCGGCGCACTTTACCCAGGTTCGGGGCTCTCCTAGGAGATAAGACCCCTAGTCATGCTCTGCGGGGTCTCCGCATGATCACTAAAGCACTAGTGAGTACAATGGTTGTAACACCCACGATGCGGCTATATCTCCCACGTGTCGGAGCACGACTTAGAGGCATAACCGCATTGTAGGCATGTCGTAAGAGGGGTAATCTTTACACATCCCATGTACTGAATAAGAAAGAGGTGCAGAGTTGGCTTACAATCGCCACTTCACACAATACATAAATATAGCATTACATCATTCAGATACAATCAAGGTCCGACTACAGAACCAAAAATAAGACAACCCCAAATGCATAAGATCCCCGATCGCCCCAACTGGGCTCCACTACTGATCGTCTAGAAAGGAAACGTAGTAACGTCCTGAGTCCTTATCGAACTCCCACTTGAGTTCAGTCGCATCCCTGGAATGACATCATCGGCACCTGCATCTGGTTTTGGAAGTAATATGTGAGTCACGAGGACTCAGCAATCTCACACCCTCGCGATCAAGACTATTTAAGCTTATGGGTAGGAAAAGGTAGTGAGGTGGAGCTGCAGCAAGCACTAGCATATATGGTGGCTAACTTACGCAAATCAGAGCTAGAAGAGAAGGCAAAGCACGGTCGAGAAGCTACAAAGATCAAGAAGTGATCCTGAAAGCTACTTACGTTCAAGCATAACACGAGACCATGTTCTCTTCCCGGACTCCGCCGAAAAGAGACCATCACGGTTACACACGATGTTGATTCATTTTAATTTAAGTTAAGTTACAGGTTCTCTACAACCGGATATTAACAAATTCCCATCTGCCCATAACCGCGGGCACGGCTTTCGAAAGTTCAAAACCCTGCAGGGGTGTCCCAACTTAGCCCATCACAAGCTCTCACGGTCAACGAAGGATATTCCTTCTCCCAGGACGACCCGGTCAGACTCGGAATCCCGGTTACAAGACATTTATGGTAAAACAAGACCAGCAAAGCCACCCGAATGTGCCGACAAATCCCGATAGGAGCTGCACATCTCTCGTTCTCAGGGCACATCGGATTGTCCAAACTTTCGGTAGACCAGCCCAGAGTTGCCCCTGGTGGCCACCGGCGGCTGACAAAGTGGACCAACACTCAGAGGAGCACTGGGCCAGGGGGGTTTAAAATAAAGATGACCCTTGAGTCCGCGGAACCCAAGGGAAAAAGGCTTAGGTGGCAAATGGTAAAACCAAGGTTGGGCCTTGCTGGAGGAGTTTTATTCAAGGCGAACTGTCAAGGGGTCCCCATTATAACCCAACCGTGTAAGGAATGCAAAATCAAGGAACATAACACCGGTATGACGGAAACTAGGGCGGCAAGAGCGGAACAAAACACCAGGCATAAGGCCGAGCCTTCCACCCTTTACCAAGTATATAGGTGCATTAAAGTAAACAAGATATAATAATGATATCCCAACAATAAACATGTTCCAACAAGGAACAAACTCCAATCTTCACCTGCAACTAACAACGCTATAAGAGGGGCTGAGCAAAGCGGTAACATAGCCAAACAACGATTTGCTAGGACAAGGTGGGTTAGAGGTTTGACATGGCAATATGGGAGGCATGATATAGCAAGTGGTAGGTATCGCGACATAGGCATAGCAATAGAGCGAGCAACTAGCAAGCAAAGATAGAAGTGATTTCGAGGGTATGGTCATCCTGCCTGCAAGGTTCTCTGAGTTGACGTAAGCTTGATCCTCGTAAGCGTACTCAACGGGTTCCTCGATCACGTACTCGTCTCCCGGCTCTACCCAAGGCAAGAACACAAGAAAGGGAAAACACAATCAACCACGGTGCAATGCGCAAGCAACATGATGCAAAACATGGCATGATATGCGGGATGTAATATGCAATGCATATGCGTGCTTCAGAAAGGAAAGATTGAACCAGGCCTCAACTTGGCAAACCAAGTGCGCCACTGGAAAGCTGAGTTGATTTCGGTCGAAATCGATATAAAGATCACCGGAATCGGATGCACGGTTTGCAAATGGCAAGCAAAACAATAATGACACGATCCTGCGATTAACAGCACGATGCCATCTAGAATGCAACAAGACACTAAGCTACTGCACTCTAACATAACAACAAAGAATATGGCAGTGATCCACTCAAGATGATTGACAAAATATGAACACTGAGCTAAGGCTAAATCACACACTAGTAGGTTCAAACAAGCATGGCAAAAGTGCAAAAGATATCAGGTTCACAGACTTAGTGAAAATAACATGTCAGGAATTAACATCAGGAAGCAATGTTTAGAGCAAGATAACAACATGCTACAGGTACATATCATGGCAAAGCAAGGCATGTCATGAAACTACTCAAAGCATATAACAAAAGTCCCTTACTGACCATAAGCCAAAAAGGATCAGAAGATATGATGGCACCCATGTAAACATAGCAAGTTTCGTTAACTGGTTCAGACTTGTGAGAAAACTGGACATGGCATAAACAGAGTTACGTAGGCATGTTTGCGAGCTCGATGCACTCACCACAAGGCATTGTATGACAAACTAAGCATATGTTGGGGAACGTAGCAGAAATTCAAAATTTTCCTACGTGTCACCAAGATCTATCTATGGAGAGACCAGCAACGAGGGGAAGGAGAGTTGCATCTACATACCCTTGTAGATCGCTAAGCGGAAGCGTTCATGTGAACGGGGTTGATGGAGTCGTACTCGTCGTGATCCAAATCACCGATGACCAAGTGCCGAACGGACGGCACCTCCGCGTTCAACACACGTACAGCCCGGTGACGTCTCCCACGCCTTGATCCAGCAAGGAGAGAGGGAGAGGTTGAGGAAGACTCCATCCAGCAGCAGCACAACGGCGTGGTGATGATGGAGGAGCGTGGCAATCCTGCAGGGCTTCGCCAAGCACTGCAGAAGAGGAGGAAGAAGAGACGCAGGGCTGCACCAACGAGATTGAATCGCGTGTGTTATGGGCAGCCCTAGGCCTCATATATATAGGGAAGGGGAGGGGCTGCGCCCCCTCTAGGGTTCCCACCCCTAGGGGGGGCGGCAGCCCTAGATGGCAAAGGGGTGTGGCGGCCAAGAGGGGAAAGGGGAGGGAGGCGCAGCTAGATGGGCCCTAAGGCCCATCCCCTTTAGGGTTTGCCCCCTTCCCACCTCTTAGGCGCCATGGGCCCTTGTGGGGCTGGTGCCCTTGGCCCATGTAGGCCAAGGAGCACTCCCTACAGCCCATGTGCCCGCCCGGGGCAGGTGGCCCCACTTGGTGGACCCCCGGGACCCTCCCGGTGGTCCCGGTACATTACCGATAAACCCCGAAACTTTTCCGGTGACCAAAACAGGACTTCCCATATATAAATCTTTAGCTCCGGACCATTCCGGAACTCCTCGTGACGTCCGGGATCTCATCCGGGACTCCGAACAACATTCGGTAACCACATACAAACTTCCTTTATAACCCTAGCGTCATCGAACCTTAAGTGTGTAGACCCTACGGGTTCGGGAGACATGCAGACATGACCGAGACGTTCTCCGGTCAATAACCAACAGCGGGATCTGGATACCCATGTTGGCTCCCACATGTTCCATGATGATCTCATCGGATGAACCAAGATGTCAAGGACTTAATCAATCCCGTATACAATTCCCTTTGTCTATCGGTACGATACTTGCCCGAGATTCGATCGTCGGTATCCCGATACCTTGTTCAATCTCGTTATCGGCAAGTCTCTTTACTCGTTCCGTAACACATCATCCCATGATCAACTCCTTGATCACATTGTGCACATTATGATGATGTCCTACCGAGTGGGCCTAGAGATACCTCTCCGTCACACGGAGTGACAAATCCCAGTCTCGATTCGTGCCAACCCAACAGACACTTTCAGAGATACCCGTAGTGTACCTTTATAGCCACCCAGTTACGTTGTGACGTTTGGTACACCCAAAGCACTCCTACGGCATCCGGGAGTTGCACAATCTCATGGTCTAAGGAAATGATACTTGACATTAGCAAAGCTTTAGCATACGAACTACACGATCTAGTGCTATGCTTAGGATTGGGTCTTGTCCATCACATCATTCTCCTAATGATGTGATCCCGTTATCAACGACATCCAATGTCCATGGTCAGGAAACCGTAACCATCTATTGATCAACGAGCTAGTCAACTAGAGGCTTACTAGGGACATGGTGTTGTCTATGTATCCACACATGTATCTGAGTTTCCTATCAATACAATTCTAGCATGGATAATAAACGATTATCATGAACAAGGAAATATAATAATAACCAATTTATTATTGCCTCTAGGGCATATTTCCAACAGTCTCCCACTTGCACTAGAGTCAATAATCTAGTTCACATCGCCATGTGATTAACACTCACAGGTCACATCCCCATGTGACTAACACCCAAAGAGTTCTACTAGAGTCAATAATCTAGTTCACATTTACCATGTGATCAACACTCGATGAGTTCTGGGTTTGATCATGTTATGCTTGTGAGAGAGGTTATAGTCAACGGGTCTGAACCTTTCAGATCCGTGTGTGCTTTACAAATCTCTATGTCATCTCCTAGATGCAGCTACCACGTTCTATTTGGAGCTATTCCAAATAACTGTTCTAATTGGAGCTATTCTAAATTGTTGCTCCATTATACGTATCCGGTATCTCTACTCAGAGCTATCCGGATAGGTGTTAAACTTGCATCGACGTAACCCTTTACGACGAACTCTTTTCCACCTCCATAATCGAGAAAATTCCTTAGTCCACTAGTTACTAAGGATGACTTTGACCGCTGTCTTGTGATCCATTCTTGGATCACTCTTGTACCCCTTGACTGACTCATGGCAAGGCACACTTCAGGTGCGGTACACAACATAGCATACTGTAGAGCCTACGTCTTAAGCATAGGGGACGACCTTCGTCTATTCTGCCATGGTCGAGCTTTAAGTCTTAACTTCATACCTTACAACTCAGGCAAGAACTTCTTCTTTGACTGATCCATCTTGAACACCTTCAAGATCATGTCAAGGTATGTGCTCATTTGAAAGTACCATTAAGCGTTTTGATCTATCCTTTATAGATCTTGATGCTCAATGTTCAAGTAGCTTAATTCAGGCTTTCAATTGAAAAACACTTTTCAAATAACCCTATATGCTTTCTTAGAAATTCTACATCATTTCTGATCAACAACATATACTCATCAGAAATTCTATAGTGCTCCCACTCACTTCTTTGGAAATACAAGTTTCTCATAAACTTTGTATACACCAAAATCTTTGATCATCTCATCAAAGCATACATTCCAACTCCGAGATGCTTACTCCAGTCCTTAGAAGGATTGCTGGAGCTTTGCACACTTATTAGCATATTTCAGGATTGACAAAACCTTCCGGTTGTATCACATACAACCTTTCCTCAAGAAAATCATCGAGGAAACAATGTTTTGACATCCTATCTGCAAGATTTCATAAATGATGCAGTAATTGCTAATATAATTCCAACAGACTCTTAGCATCGCTACGAGTGAGAAAGTCTCATCGTAGTCAACTGCTTGAACTTGTCGGAAAACATCTTAACGACAAGTCGAGCTTTCTTAATGGTGATACTTACCATCATTGTCCGTCTTCCTTTTAAAATCCATCTGTACCTAACAGCCTTACGACCATCAAGTAGTTCTTCCAAAGTCTACACTTTGTTTCCATACATGGATCCTCTCTCGGATTTTATGGCCTCGAGCCATCTATCGGAATCCAGCCCACCATCGCTTCTCCATAGCTCGTAGGTTCATTGTTGTCTCGCAACATGACTTCCAAGACAGGATTACGTATCCTTGTCATCCTACGAGGTTTGGGAGTGACTTGATCCGAAGTCTCGTGATCAATATCATAAGCTTCCACTTCAATTGGTGTAGGTGCCACGGGAACAATTTCCTGTGCCCTGCCACACACTAGTTGAAGAGACGGTTTAATAACCTCATCAAGTCTCCACCATCCTCCCACTCATTTCTTTCGAGAGAAACTTTTCCTCGAGAAAGGACCCGATTCTAGAAACAATCCCTTATTGCTTTCGAATCTGAGACAGGAGGTATACCCAACTGTTTTGGGTGTCCTATGAAGATGCATTTATCCGCTTTGGGTTCGAGCTTATCAGCCTGAAACTTTTTCACATAAGCGTCGCAGCCCCAAACCTTTTAAAAAATGACAGCTTAGGTTTCTCTAAACCATAGTTCATATGGTGTCATCTCATCGGAATTACGTGGTGCCCCTTTTAAAGTGAATGTGGTTGTCTTTAATGCCTAACCCATAAACTATCGTGGTAATTCGATAAGAGACATCATGGTATGCATCATATCCAATAGGGTGCAGTTATGATGTTCGGACACACCATCACACTATGGTGTTCCAGGCTGTATCAGTTGTGAAACAATTTCCACAATGTCTTAATTCTGTGCCAAACTCGTAATTCAGATATTCATCTCTGTGATCATATCATAGATACTTTATCCTCTTGTCACGACGATCTTTCAACTTCACCCTGAAATTACTTGAACCTTTCAATAATTCAGACTTGTGATTCATCAAGTAAATATACTCAATATCTACTCAAATCATCTGTGAAGTAAGAACATAACGATATCCACTACACGCCTCAGCACTCATTGGACTGCACATATCAAAATGTATTACTTCCAGCAAGTTGCTTTCTAGTTCCATTTTACTGAAACCGAGGCTTTTAGTCATCTTGCCCATGTGGTATGATTTGCATGTCTTAAGTGATTCAAAATCAAGTGAGTCTAAACGGTCCATTTGCATGGAGTTTCCTCATGCATATACACCAATAGACATGGTTCACATGTCTCAAACTTTTCAAAAATGAGTGAGCCCAAAGATCCATCAACATGGAGCTTCCTCATGCGTTTTATACCGATATGACTTACGTGGCAGCGCCACAAGTAGGTGGTACTATCATTACTATCTTTTGGCATGAACATGTGTATCACTATGATCGAGATTCAACAAACCATTCATTTTAGGTGCAAGACCATTGAAGGTATTATTCAAATAAACAGAGTAACCATTATTCTCCTTAAATGAATAACCGTATTGCGATGGACATAATCCAATCATGTCTATGCTCAACGCAAACACCAATCTCGATGGTAGAGGGAGCGTGCGATGCTTGATCATATCAACATTGGAAACACTTCCAACACATATCGTCAGCTCACCTTTAGCTAGTCTCCGTTTATTCCGTAGCTTTTATTTCGAGTTACTAACACTTAGCAACCGAACCGGTATCTAATACCCTGGTGCTACTAGGAGTACTAGTAAAGTACACATCAACACAATGTATATCCAATATACTTCTATCGACCTTGCCAGCCTTCTAATCTACCAAGTATCTAGGGTAATTCCGCTCCAGTGGTTGTTCCCCTTATTATAGAAGCACTTAGTCTCGGGTTTGGGTTCAACCTTGGGTTTCTTCACCAGAGCAGCAGCTGATTTGCCGTTTCATGAAGTATCCCTTCTTGCCCTTGCCCTTCTTGAAACTAGTGGTTTCACTAACCATCAACAATTGATGCTCCTTCTTGATATCTACTTTTGCGGTGTCAAATATCGCGAATATCTCAAGGATCATCATATATGTCCCTGATATATCATAGTTCATCACGAAGCTCTAGCAGCTTGGTGGTAATGACTTCGGAGAAACATCACTATCTCATCTTGGAAGATCAACTCCCACTTGATTCAAATGATTGTTGTACTCAGACAATCTGAGCACAAGCTCAACAATTGAGCTTTTCTCCCTTAGTTTGTAGGCTAAGAAAATCGTCGGAGGTCTTATACCTCTTGACGTGGGCATGAGCCCGAAATCCAATTTCAGCCCTCGAAACATCTCATATGTTTCGTGACGTTTCAAAAACGTCTTCGGTGCCTCAACTCTAAACCGTTTAACTGAACTATCACGTAGTTATCAAAACGTGTATGTCAGATGTTCGCAACATCCACAGACAACGTTCGAGGTTCAGCACACTGAGCGGTGCATTAAGGACATAAGCCTTCTAAGAAGCAATGAGGACAATCCTCAGTCTACGGACCTAGTCCGCATAATTGCTACCATCAACTTTCAACTAATTTTTCTCTAGGAACATATCTAAACAGTAGAACTATAGCGTGAGCTACGACATAATTTGCAAAATCCTTTTGACTATGTTCATGATAATTAAGTTCATCTTATGAACTCCCACTCAGATAGACATCCCTCTAGTCATCTAAGAGATTACATGATCTGAGTCAACTAGGCCGTGTCCGATCATCACGTGAGACGGACTAGTCAACATCGGTGAACATCTTCATGTTGATCGTATCTTCTATACGACTCATGCTTGACCTTTCGATCTTCTGTGTTCCGAGGCCATGTCTATACATGCTAGGCTTGTCAAGTCAACCTAAGTGTTTGCATGTGTTCCGAGGCCATGTCTGTACATGCTAGGCTCGTCAACACCCGTTGTATGTGAATGTTAGAATCTATCACACCCGATCATCACGTGGTGCTTCGAAACGACGAACTTTAGCAACGGTGCACAGTTAGGGGAGAACACTTCTTGAAATTTTAATGAGGGATCATCTTATTTACTACCGTCATTCTAAGCAAATAAGATGTATAAACATGATAAACATCACATGCAATCAAATAGTGACATGATATGGCCAATATCACTTTGCTCCTTTTGATCTCCATCTTAGGGGCTCCATGATCATCATCATCACCGGCATGACACCATGATCTCCATCATCGTGTCTTCATGAAGTTGTCTCGCCAACTATTACTTCTACTACTATGGCTAACGGTTAGCAATAAAGTAAAGTAATTACATGACGTTTAAGTTGACACGCAGGTCATAAATAAATAAAGACAACTCCTATGGCTCCTGCCGGTTGTCATACTCATCGACATGCAAGTCGTGATTCCTATTACAAGAACATGATAAATCTCATACATCACATATATCATTCATCACATCCTTTGGCCATATCACATCACATAGCATACCCTGCAAAAACAAGTTAGACGTCCTCTAATTGTTGTTTGCATGTTTTACGTGGCTGCTATGGGTTTCTAGTAAGAACGGTTCTTACCTACGCAAAGACCACAACGTGATATGCCAATTGCTATTTACCCTTCATAAGGACCCTTTTCATCGAATCCGATCCGACTAAAGTGGGAGAGACAGACACCCGCCAGCCACCTTATGCAACTAGTGCATGTTTGTCGGTGGAACCGGTCTCACGTAAGAGTACGTGTAAGGTTGGTCCGGGCCGCTTCATCCCACGATGCCGCCGAATCAAGATAAGACTAGTAACGGCAAGCATATTGAACAAAATCAACGCCCACAACTACTTTGTGTTCTACTCGTGCAAAGAATCTACGCAATAGACCTAGCTCATGATGCCACTGTTGGGGAACGTAGCAGAAATTCAAAATTTTCCTACGTGTCACCAAGATCTATCTATGGAGAGACCAACAATGAGGGGAAGGAGAGTTGCATCTACATACCCTTGTAGATCGCTAAGCGGAAGCGTTCATGTGAACGGGGTTGATGGAGTCGTACTCGTCGTGATCCAAATCACCGATGACCAAGTGCCGAACGGACGGCACCTCCGCGTTCAACACACGTACAACCCGGTGACGTCTCCCACGCCTTGATCCAGCAAGGAGAGAGGGAGAGGTTGAGGAAGACTCCATCCAGCAGCAGCACAACGGCGTGGTGATGATGGAGGAGCGTGGCAATCTTGCAGGGCTTTGCCAAGCACTGCAGAAGAGGAGGAAGAAGAGACGCAGGGCTGCACCAACGAGATTGAATCGCGTGTGTTATGGGCAGCCCTAGGCCTCATATATATAGGGAAGGGGAGGGGCTGCGCCCCCTCTAGGGTTCCCACCCCTAGGGGGGCGGCAGCCCTAGATGGCAAAGGGTGTGGCGGCCAAGAGGGGAGAGGGGAGGGAGGCGCAGCTAGATGGGCCCTAAGGCCCATCCCCTTTAGGGTTTGCCCCCTTCCCACCTCTTAGGCACCATGGGCCCTTGTGGGGCTGGTGCCCTTGGCCCATGTAGGCCAAGGAGCACTCCCTACAGCCCATGTGCCCCCCCGGGGCAGGTGGCCCCACTTGGTGGACCCCCGGGACCCTCCCGGTGGTCCCGGTACATTACCGATAAACCCCGAAACTTTTCCGGTGACCAAAACAGGACTTCCCATATATAAATCTTTACCTCCGGACCATTCCGGAACTCCTCGTGACGTCCGGGATCTCATCTGGGACTCCGAACAACATTCGGTAACCACATACAAACTTCCTTTATAACCCTAGCGTCATCGAACCTTAAGTGTGTAGACCCTACGGGTTCGGGAGACATGCAGACATGACCGAGACGTTCTCCGGTCAATAACCAACAGCGGGATCTGGATACCCATGTTGGCTCCCACATGTTCCATGATGATCTCATCGGATGAACCAAGATGTCAAGGACTTAATCAATCCCGTATACAATTCCCTTTGTCTATCGGTACGATACTTGCCCGAGATTCGATCGTCGGTATCCCGATACCTTGTTCAATCTCGTTATCGGCAAGTCTCTTTACTCGTTCTGTAACACATCATCCCGTGATCAACTCCTTGATCACATTGTGCACATTATGATGATGTCCTACCGAGTGGGCCCAGAGATACCTCTCCGTCACACGGAGTGACAAATCCCAGTCTCGATTCGTGCCAACCCAACAGACACTTTCAGAGATACCTGTAGTGTACCTTTATAGCCACCCAGTTACATTGTGACGTTTGGTACACCCAAAGCACTCCTACGGCATCCGGGAGTTGCACAATCTCATGGTCTAAGGAAATGATACTTGACATTAGCAAAGCTTTAGCATACGAACTACACGATCTAGTGCTATGCTTAGGATTGGGTCTTGTCCATCACATCATTCTCCTAATGATGTGATCCCGTTATCAACGACATCCAATGTCCATGGTCAGGAAACCGTAACCATCTATTGATCAACGAGCTAGTCAACTAGAGGCTTACTAGGGACATGGTGTTGTCTATGTATCCACACATGTATCTGAGTTTCCTATCAATACAATTCTAGCATGGATAATAAACGATTATCATGAACAAGGAAATATAATAATAACCAATTTATTATTGCCTCTAGGGCATATTTCCAACAGCATACACCCAACAAGAAGACATGTTGAAGAAGCTAACCATGGCAAGAACCATCTCATAGCATGCAAGGATCAACTACAACAACCTTGGCAAAATTGAATAACATGTAAACAATCTACCAGGAATATTTTATACTAAAAGAAGAGCAAGATTGAGTCATGCTAGGGTACTCCATAAATGCAAACAAAGACATGGATGGATAGAGCATAACTATATCTCAAAATCATCCTTACTGAACATGCTCAAAAGAGGCATGGATCACTCTGTAGCAACATGAATACATGGCATAAAAATAACATCAGGGAAATGACTTAGAAGAATTCTAAGTCCTTGAAATCAGCAACATCACGAGAGCTAATTTGCATGCTTGTGCTAGTCACCACATTGATCACAAAAAATACATGGCATACACCCCTGTAAAGATGGCATGGCATAGCCCAAAACACATGTAGGGCTCAAGTTCATAGGAGGCACACATTAATCATGGAAAAAATGAAAAATGCCCATAATCTGTTAAGAAACAGAAACTAACATTTTATAGCACTCTTGCAACAACATTTTAAACATAGCAAGTTTTGTTATTAGGTTCAGACTTGGCAGAAAACTGGACATGGCATAAACAGAGTTACGTAGGCATGTTTGCGAGCTTGATGCACTCACCATAAGGCATTGCATGACAAACTAAGCATACACCCAACAAGAAGACATGTTCAAGAAGCTAACCATGGCAAGAACCATCTCATAGCATGCAAGGATAAACTACAACAACCTTGGCAAAATTGAATAACATGTAAACAATCTGCCAGGAATATTTTATAGCAAAAGTAGAGCAAGATTGAGTCATGCTAGGGTACTCCATAATTGCAAACAAAGACATGGATGGATAGAAAATAACAATATCTCAAAATCATCCTTACTGAACATGCTCAAAAGAGGCATGGATCACTCTGTAGCAACATGAATACATGGCATAAAAATAACATCAGGGAAATACATGAATACATGGAGCTCGCCGGAGACAGGAGGGGGCGGGGAGAGGTGCGGGGCCGGCAACCTCGCGGCGGCACGGGCGGAGGAGCAAGCCGGCGGGCCAGGCAGTGAGGTCCGCGACGATGGACGGCGCGCCGACGAGCGAAGGCGGCGAGTGGCGGAGCTTGGCGGCGGGGACGACGCGGGGAGGCGCGGGGGCGCTGGCGGTGGCGATGGGCCAGGCGGGCCCGATGCGGGCTCGCCGGGCTGGCGGCGGAGGCGGGCGGTGCGGCGACAGGTGGCGGAAGGCGATTGGCTGGGGCGGATCGGCGGACGTGTCCGGCGCCGGGCGGACGTGTCCGACGCACGGAGGAAGGGGGAGACTAGTGTTTTGGACCCGAAATTTCAGAGGGGGAGGCCTATTTATAGATTTTGGGAGCTAAGAAAGTCCAAATGAGGTGCGGTTTTCGGCCATGCGATCATGATCGAACGACTGGGAGGATGGAGGGGGTTTCGATGGGTTTTGGGCCACTTTGGAGGGGTGTTGGGCTGCAACACACACGAGGCCTTTACGGTTCCTCGGTTAACCGTTGGAGTATCAAACAAACTCCAAACGGCACAAAACTTGACAGGCGGTCTACAGATGGTGTACCAAGGCCGCTTGGCAAGTCTTGGTCCAATCCGAGAACGTTTAACACCCGCACACGAAAAGAGCAAAAGGGGGCGCCGGAGGACGTAGGAGTGCCGGAATGCAAAACGGACAATGGGGAAAATGCTCGGATGCATGAGACGAACACATATGCGAATGCGATGCACATGATGACATGATATGTGATGCATGACAAGGACAAACTGCAAAAAGAAGACAAAACCCAACCACGAGGGAATATCATAACTTAGAGCCGGAAATGGCAAGAGTTGGAATACAAATATGGTAAGTTACATATGGGGCGTTACAATGGTGCTCCTCGAGCTGTATGCTAGAGGTTGAAGAAGGCATAGCTTGCTCTCTTCTCCCTCTAGGTGTGAGTCTAATTCTAACAGGTTGGAACCCTTTGCATGGGTGCCCTAGAGGGTTTATATAGGCCTACCCTTAGGGGTACATTTGTAATCTGGCCGGGTGTAGGACCCGACTGTCAGTGTCTCTAGTCGCCGGCTTCTCCGTCGGCTGTTGGGGCCCGCCGCCTGGTGGGCCCCGCCGACTAGTCTGGTATGGAGCCGACAGGCCGCTCCTGCCGCTCCCGGGTCTTGCCGGCTGCTGATTACTGTAGCCGTGATGCTAATGAGGCAGGCTTGGTTTGGGGAGCGCGGCTACAGTCCCGCCGCTTGGTGGGAGATCCCTGTAGCCACTCCATGTCTTATTTGGTTAATGGTGCACGGGCCCTGAGGGAGGAACGGGCCGCCTGCTGGAAGCCGGCCTCCCTCGAGTACGACTGGTCTGGCCTCCGCCGTCTTCCGGGCTCTCGCTGCCTGGTAGGGCCTGCCGCCTGCAGGCCGTACCGACAGGCCGTCGTGGGAGCAGGGCTCCGCCTGCCAGCAGTGACGTCAGGGGCGGAGGGGCAACAGTGCCGCACTGGGCGGAGATCTCTGCATGTACGGAGCACTGTAGCCACGCCCGGCCCTGGATTCGGGGGTGATGGGTTATACTATAGCCTCGCCAAGTCTTGTCTTCTTAATGGGGGCGCAGGCTCTGAGAATGCCGTGGGTTGCCTGCTAGAAGCCGGCCTCCCTGGAGGCCGCCTGCAAGGTGTCGGCCCGTCTTGGTGCCGCCTTCTGGCGGCCGGCCGTTCGGACCAGCCGGCCATCAGAAGGCGGTGCTTTATCTCGATGTCCTGAGGGGTGCAGCCGGCCCCGGTGTCTTGAAAGGTTCTAGGACTCAGGTTAGGCTACCCGTGGCCCATTACTCCGATAGTAGTCCCCGAAGCTGGTGGGGCGCCGCGGTTGAGGAGCCGAGAAGCCTCAACAGTTTCCTCCTCCGGGTGCTCTGGATGGAAGCTTCATCCGACTCCCGGCAAGCCGCCTGATGGGGAGTCGGTCGCGTCCAGTCGGATCTGTCTTGAATTTCGAACGCAACGGTGGGAACTAGGTGGCGTGCTAGTTAAGCTTCTAGGCCCGCCGTCCGTCGTGGGCGTGTCGCATGGCGTCAGCTAGCCGGGCCAGCCTACCAGCCCACGCGCGTGATGGGATGCGACTACGGGCTGGGCCCACCACCAGGCGGCCTCGGCACGTGAGCGGATCCGCTGCGGCCGAGGCGGGCGGTTGAGTTTCCCCGCGTAGTTACTGTGTGCAGTAACTCACGCGGTAAAGGAGGGAGCGTGGGGTTGTGGGCACAGTTAATCCCACGATCCCACGCCCGCCTCCTCGGCTTCTTAGCCCGTAGGCTATAAGTAGGGGGAGGAGAGGGAGCGGCGGAGCACGCGCGCCCCTCCACCCCGTTCTTGCCTCCTTCTTCTTCCTCTCGCCGCAGCGCCCCTGAGCCACGTCGGAGCGCTGCCGCTGCTCGTCTCCGTCGTGTCCGTCCGCCCCGAGCCCTCTTGGCCCTGCACCACTCTCAGCTCCCCGCCGCGCCATTTTCTTCGTTGAGCTCTCCATGGCGCGTGGGCGGGGAGGAGACTGGGACGGGTCAAACGTCAATGAAGATCACATCACCTTCCTCCACGAGACGCTGCGTCCTCCCGGCGCGGGCTACGTGAAGGCGCGTGTGTCGCCGCCGGGGGAGGGCGAGCGGGTCGTCTTCCGCTTGCACTTCATCCGTGGCTTCGGCCTGTCGGCGAGCGGCTTCCTCCGCTCGTTCCTCGAGTTTTATCACCTCCAGCCTCATCACATCACACCCAACACGGTGATGCTCCTGGTCGCCTTCATCACGATGTGCGAAGGCTATCTCGGCATCCTCCCCACCATCGAGTTGTGGGGAGCATTCTTCTACACCAAGCTGGGCACCTCCATCCAGGAGGTGGCTGCCCAGTGTGGTGCCTTCATCGCGGTGCGCCGGCCGTCCTCGAAGAACGCCTTCCCCACCATCAAGCTGCCACAGTCGGTCAAGATGTGGTAGCAATCTTACTTCTACGTGGAGAACATGGACCCGGCCGTCGACTTCATCAACCTGCCGGCTTATGAAGCCGGCCCGCCGGCTGAGCCTCGGGCCAGCTGGGGCTACAAGCCGAAGCCGGTATCAGTAGATGGCGCCGCCGCCATCCAGCGACTCCGGGAGCTGACTGACACCGAAGGCCTCAAGGCGTCTGACTTATTAGTCGCCTTCGTCGTGCGCCGGGTTCTCCCGCTCCAAGGCCGGCCTCACCTGATCATCCGGATGAGCGGGCATCGTGACCCATGTCGGCTGAGTACCAAGGAGATGCGGGCTGCCGAGGTGGAAAACTTGGTGAACAAGATCTCCGGCCTCAAGCTGGAGGGGTCCTAGCGGTTCGGCAAGTCGCCGTACTCCCGTGCGAACCCGCCACCCACCGTAAGTTCTGCGATATCTTTCTTCTTCAATACCTTGTTTTGATTCCGTCTGGTGGTCTTGAACAGTCGGACTTTGGGATGCAGATATATATGTCTTCGATGACAGCTGCTATCGTGGGGCCGGGTGGTGACTACGCGCCGGACCGGGCCGTGAGCTACGTGGACGACCCCGACTTGGGGGCGGCCGCCTTGGAGGACCCCGCAACAGGCGGCGTCTACAAAGCAGGCGTCTCCAAAGAAGGCGGCATCGAGACCTGGCCTGATGATGACGAGGAGGAAGAAGAGTCGCGCCCTGCATGGGGCGCCGGCAGGGCGGACGCGGGCCCCTCCGTCGAGCCGACTGCCTGAGGCGGCGTGCGAAAGTGCAAACAGGGCGCCGCCCTATTCGGTAGCGCGCCGAAGAAGGCCAAGAATCCGACCACCATGACAAGGCAGAAGGAGGCCGCCGCGAAGGCGGCCAAGTTTCAGAAGCTCCCGAAGGCGCCTCCCATGGTGTCGGCGTGAGTACCCTTTCTTGAGCTTTTCTTTCTTGCCGATCCTTTCCGAGATTTCTCACTTCAGTTTTCTTTGCTCAGGGCCCTGCTCTCTCTTGAGAAGTCGGCCGCCGCTTCCTTTGTTGGGTCGGCAGAGACCTCCACTACCACCCGGCAAATCGATCCGGCCGCCGATCTCCAGGAGGCGACAAAGCAAAATGCACGGGGGGCGCGCGAGGAGTAGGAAGCCGCCCGCCTGGAGAAGGCGGAGGTAGACAAGGCGGAGGCCGCCACTTTGAAGAAGCTGGCGGAGGCCGAGGCTACTGTCGCGGTGAAGAAGCAGGCTGAGGAAGCCGCGCGTCGTCAGTCGGTGGTGTTCGTCGTCCCCCTGAACTTCGCGCCGCCACTGCCAGAGTTTGTGGCGCCGACTGGGGAAGCCGGCGATGAGCACCCGATCATGGAGAGGGAGGGCGGTGACGTCGTCTTGTCGGACGTGATCGTTCCTCCGCCACCGCCGTCTGAGGAGGCGCGGGACAAGCAGCCGACTGACTCGCCAGCACCACCAGCCGGAAGCGAGATGTTGACGGGCCCAACTCCTGAGGTCCGCACCCCGTCACGCCGCCGGATTGCCAAGGCGGCCTCGGCGCCACGCCCACTGGAGGCCGCAGCCGTGAGCTCTTCGATCCCGGACGCCGAGGCGACCAGCGCTGTGCCCGCCGACTGGATGCGGGGAGGCAGGACGGGCCCTTTGAATCAGGCGATTGTGGACATCCAAGGCAAACTCCGGGCCGAAGCCGACGCCCTGAAGCGGTGCAACCAAGCGTTCCTGGAGTCGCGAGCCGCCGTCTGGGTATATTTCTTTATCTTTAATTCTTGTATTTCTTATACTTCTCTGTGGGGGCGCGCCAGCGCACCCACTGGGTGTAGTCCCCGAGTTTCGGGCCGGCTACTGAGCAGGTGGCTCGGAACTTTAACTAGCAAGCTCCGAGTACTAACATTGTATGATATCTTCACCGCAAGATTATCATAACCTCCACGCGGTCATCTTCAACTCTAATGTCCGAGATCTGGACAAACGGACCGCCGACCTGTCGCAGAGCCGGAGTAAGTCCTTGTTTTCTTTCTGTGCGGGGGCGCGCTGGCGCACCCGCGGGCTGTAGTCCCCGAGATTCGGGCCGACTGTTGAGCAGTCGGGCCGGATCTCCCCGGCAATTGTTCTTCTTCTTTGTTGATATTGACGACTTCTTTCTCTGCGGGGGCGCGCTGGTGCACCCGTGGGCTGTAGTCCCCGAGATTCGGGCTGACTGCTGAGCAGTCGGGCCGGATCTCCCCGGCGACTGTACTTCTTCTCTGTTGTCTACTGACGCCTTTTTCTTCTTCTACTTTTGCAGAGGCCAACGTCGCCCTAGAGCAGCAGCTGGGCGAAGCCAACACCGCGCTGTGTGCCAAGGAGGCGGAATGCAGCAAGCTGGCCGAAGATCATGACCGGCTGGTCACGCAACTGGCAGAGCAGGCGGAGCTTCTCAAGAAGATACAGAAGGAGGCAGAGGACAAGGAGGCCGGCCTCCTTGCTGAGTTCGAGACCGAACGCTCCGCCTGGACCGACAAGGAGGCAATGCTGACTGCCGGCTTCGGCGAGATTGAAGACATGGTTGATGGTGAGCTTCCTCCTTTACTCTTTCTTCGAGCCGCCGACTTCTGATCAGGCCGGCTTCTTGTTTCTAATTTGGCTCTTTTACTTTTTGTCCGAGCAGACTTCTTCCCAGGCCACTCCGGCGCTGCCAATCAGGCCATCGAGGCTGATCGCGAAGGGTGGAGGGCGGAAGGTGCGGAGATTGCTGCCGATGCCCCCCGGACCCTTAGTGAACAGCTTCTCAGCATCCAGGCCCGTCTTCGGCCGGCTCACCGGATGCTGCGCCGTCTTCAGCGTGTCGGCGCCCAGGCGATTGCCGCCTTGTGGCCGGAAATGCCGGCTCCACGCACACCCAGCCGGACTGCCGATTGGCTGGAGGTGGCGGCCGGCCGTCTTGAGGCTTGGAAGGGTTCCTCGGCCCAGGCGGGGGCACGCCGGACCTCGGAATTCGTCAAGGCATGGTATCCTGGGCTAAATCTAGCCCAGTTGACCACGTTTCGACAGGAGGCCCAGGACGATGTGTATGTTTTGGGTCCTTAGCCATCTTTCATGCAGACACCCTTTCTTCCTTAACTCCTGCAGGCCGAACAGTCGCTGTCGCTCTGCGAGCTGCGGCTTCTGGTAGTAGAAAGCTTAAGTGCCAATACATTACCTGTCCGGCTACAGGAAGCATTACATAGTACAAGGCGGCGAGTCCCCGGGTCGACTGTTCGAACCCGGTGCCAGACGGACAAATGAAATAACACAATGACAGGCGTAATACTTATCATATAGATAAAAGAGGGCAGTCCCTAAGCTCTTCTCGGGGGACCCGGAGTCTTCATACTTAATACAAAAGTTGGCGTGATACATACTGCATCAACTGTAAAACCTTCGAAGGAGGTTTGCATTCCATGGTCGCTCCGTCTCCTTGCCGGGGTCGTCTCTTTTGCGTGCTTGAGGCTTCTGAGTGTCAATCAGGTAGTAGGAGTCATTGCCCAACACCTTGCTGATGATGAAGGGGCCTTCCCAAGGTGCCGAGAGCTTGTGCTGGCCGGCTGTTCGCTAGATCACCTAGAGCACAAGGTCTCCCTCTTGGAAGGATCTTGGCTTGACCTTCCGATTGTAGTATCGGCGCAGGCTCTGCTGGTAGATGGTGGACCGGCTGAGTGCCAGCAGCTGGCCCTCTTCTAGCAGATCGGCGCCGTCTTCTCATGCTTCTTTTGCCTCCTCTTCGGTGTACATGGTGACTCGAGGGGAGTCGGATTCTATGTCCGTCAGGATGACAGCTTCGGCACCGTAGACGAGGAAGAAAGGCGTGAAGCCGGTTGACTTGTTCAGAGTTGTGCGCAAGCTCCAGAGGACGGCCGACATCTCATTGAGCCAGCAGCCGGCCGAACGCTCCAGAGGCTTGACTAGTCGGGGCTTGATGCCGGACAAAATGAGGCCGTTTGCTCGCTCCACCTGGCCATTTGACTGCGGATGAGCAATGTACGCTAGGTCCAGTCGGATGCCCTGCATCACGCAAAAATGGGCCAAGGCGCCTTTGGTAAAGTTTGTGCCATTGTCGGTGATGATGCTGTGTGGTATGCCATACCGGATGGTGATGTCGGAGATGAAAGTCACATAAGTCGGACCATTCAATCTTTTAATTGGCTTTGCTTCTATCCACTTGGTGAACTTGTCCACCGCGACAAGCAGATGAGTCATGCCGCCGCGTACTGTCTTGACACTACAAAAAAAGACACGTCCGTGACATTTTGGGTCGAACGAAAAAAAATTCTATCATACATATGACACTTCTATGATGATAATTGTGACAAAACCCGGTATCATCATAGATGTGGTGGGCTCCTACTTCTATCACAAAAAATCATGACAGAAAATGGGCTTTTCGTCCTGGGCAGGCCGGAGACGCAGCTGCATGAAATTCTCTGGGCCGTCCATGACGGAAAAAACCGTGGTAGAAGCGAGGGCGAGGAAAGTTTCGGGGAGTTCCTAGTTACGGTGGGAGGTCGGGGGCCGAGCGATGCGCATTTCTCTCGTACACGTACGCGCGTGTGTGCGAGGCGTTGGCTCTAACTGAACCCGAGCGAGGCGTTGGGCTCTAACTGAACCCGAGCGATTGCACTGCAGGCTACGCGTTACTGAACCCAAGTGATCGATCGATGGCTGTTAACTGAACCCGATCGAGCAATTCCTTCGCTACTGCTGCTAACTGAAGCCGATCGATTGGATGAACAGTGAGCGTTGCGGGGGGGGGGGGGGGGGTTGGATGAACAGTGAGCGGTGGCGTTGCCTCTTGATGAACAGGACCCCGTGGTGTGGAGGGCTGGATGAACAGTAGACGGTGGAGGGGTGCCCGTGGAGGGGTGATTGAACAGGACCCCGTGGTGTGGAGGGCTGGATGAACAGTAGACAGTGGAGGGGTGGTTGAACAGTAGCCGGTGGAGTAGCGCGCGGTGGCGGCTGGATGAACAGGAGCCCGTGGAGGCTGGAGGAGGTCGACGGTAGCCTGTGGAGGCTGGAGGAGGTCGACGGTGGAGATGAACAGTATCCCGTGGAGTCCCGTTTTGTGGTACGCCACAACCCTCCCAATGAACAGGACCCCCGTTTCGACCGTAGGAGGTCCGTTTCGTCCGTTTTGCGGTACGCCACACCCCTCCCGATCAACATGACCCCCGTTTCGACCGTAGGAGGTCCGTTTCCTCCGTTTTGCGGTACACCAGACCCCTCCCGATGAATAGGATCCCGTTTCAAACATGGCCAGTCGAACACAAGGCCGTTTCCTCCGTTTTGCGGTACGCCAGGCCTCGTTTCCATCGCCTGTTCCGGCCAAGCCCTCCCGATGAACACGACCAGGCATTCCGTTCCGACCGAGCCGGTTAGCTCCCACGCGTTCCATTGCCTCCCGATGAACACGATGCATTCCGTTGCCTCCCCATGAACACGACGCATTCTGTTGCCTCCCCATGAACACGACGACGATGCTGTTTCTCCGTCCGACCCAGCCATGTACATGAGCCTTGGCCGTACGTATGCGCGAGTAGGCGTTCGAGACCCTGCCCGTATGTACGTACGTGGCCGTATTTTCTTTCTTGCACCCTGGCCGTTGTACGTACGTGTACATGCTATGTGCGCGCCTCTACAACGACACGTACGCGCCTCTACTACGACACGTGCGCGCCTCTACATCGACCAGTATATATGTACGTACACGTTCGCGACCAGAATGACAACGCTATGTACGCTTCGACCAGGTGGGTCCTGACTGTCAGGCACTTCCTTGCCTGCGAAGATGTAGCTGGTGGGTCCCAGCAGTCAGGGGGTGAATCGTTTTGTTTTTTTTGCCCAGACGCACTTCCTTGCGTGCGAAGGTGTAGCTGCTGGGTCCCAGCAGTCAGGGGGAATCATTTTTTTGCCCGGACGCACTTCCTTGCGTGCGAAGATGTAGCTTGTGGGTCCCAATAGTCAGGGGGGCGAATCGTTTTTTCGGACTCACTTCCTTGCATGCGAAGATGTAGCTGGTGGGTCCCAGTAGTCAGGGGGTGAATTGTTTTTTTGGACGCACTTCCTTGCGTGCGAAGATGTAGCTAGTGGGTCCTAGCAGTAAGGGGGAAACGTTTTTTTTTCACGAAATACGGTGGCCTGTCCGGTGGGTCCCCGCTGTCAGGTGGAGGAATAATTATTTTGCGCGTAATAAGGAGGCACTTCCTTGCTGCGGCCATGGACCCAGCTGTCAGCCTTTCCACGTACAGTCCACGTTCGATGGAAGCCATTCCTTGACCACGTTGACCACGCCGCGCCGAGAGCACCAGGGCGGTGGACGACGGCGAGGCCTAGGAAGGAGACGACGCGGAGCCGGGGAAGACGCGGCAGTGGATGCCCACGCGTAGAGGAGTATGAGGGTTCACTCATTCGGCTGCCATGTGAGGCTGACGTCGCCGCAGAATAATAGGGGGTGTGGGTGCGTAGAGGGATGGCCTGGCCAGCGGTGGGAGTAGTAGGGGGAGGTGAGGCCTCCACGGCATCATAGCCGGCCACGGGCGGCAGGAGCAGGCGGCACGACCGGCGCTGCTTTGGGCGGCTGGAGCAAGAAGACCAGAGGTTGAAGAAGCACTACGGCCGTTGGATGGACATCGTACGGTCACTGGAGCTAGAATCGTTCATATATTGACTAAAGTTGACAAAGGCCTCCGTCCCAGTCAAATTATTAGGCCCACAAGTCAGCCTCCCACCAAGGTGGGTCCCAGCTAGCAGGGGGTATTCATTTTTTTGTGCGTAATAACGAGGCACTTTCGGTGTGTCCGAGCTGACAGTGGGGGGAACGTTTTTTCGCGAAATACGGTGGCCCGTCCTGTGGGTCCCAGCAGTTAGGGGGAAACATTTTTTTTGCAAAATACTGGTGGCCCGTCCGATGGGTCCCTGCTGTCAGGTGGAGGAATAATTATTTTCTGCGTAATAAGGAGCCACTTCCTTGTGGCTGCCGTGGACCCAGCTATCAGCCTCTCCATGTACAATACTCTTCCGATGGAAGTCGGTCATTGACCACATTGACCACTGATGTCTACTACACAACCTTCTTCTTGTAGACGTTGTTGGGCCTCCAAGTGCCGAGGTTTGTAGGACAGTAGCAAATTTCCCTCAAGTGGATGACCTAAGGTTTATCAATCCGTAGGAGGCATAGGATGAAGATGGTCTCTCTCAAGCAACCCTGCAACCAAATAACAAAGAGTCTCTTGTGTCCCCAACACACCCAATACAATGGTAAATTGTATAGGTGCACTAGTTCGGCGAAGAGATGGTGAAACAAGTGGTATATGGATAGTAGATAAAGGTATTTGTAATCTGAAATAATAAAAACAGCAAGGTAACAAGTGATAAAAGTGAGCGTAAACGGTATTGCAATGTGTTGAAACAAGGCCTAGGGTTCATACTTTCGCTAGTGTAAGTTCCATCAACAATAATATCATAATTGGATCACATAACTATCCCTCAACATGCAACAAAGAGTCACTCCAAAGTCACTAATAGCGGAGAACAAACGAAGAGATTATGGTAGGGTATGAAACCACCTCAAAGTTATTCTTTCCAATCAATCTGTTGGGCTATTCCTATAAGTGTCACAAACAGCCCTAGAGTTCGTACTAGAATAAGACCTTAAGACACAAATCAACCAAAACCCTAATGTCACCTAGATACTCCAATGTCACCTCAAGTATCCGTGGGTATGATTATACGATATGCATCACACAATCTCATATTCATCTATTCAACCAACACAAAGGACCTCAAAGAGTGCCCCAAAGTTCTACCGGAGAATAACGACGAAAATGTGTGCCAACCCCTATGCATAGGTCCCAATGTCACGAAACCCGCAAGTTGGTCACTTTAACATACATCAAGTGGCACGTGGTATCCCATTGTCATCACAGATATCCACGGCAAGACATACATCAAGTGTTCTCAAGTCTTTAAAGACTCAATCCGATAAGATAACCTCAAAGGGGAAACTCAATTCATTACAAGAGAGAAGAGGGGGAGGAGAAACATAAGATCCAACTATAATAGCAAAGCTCGCGATACATCAAGATCATATCATCTCAAGAACACAAGAGAGAGAGAGAGATCAAACACATAGCTACTGGTACATACCCTCAGCCCCGAGGGAGAACTACTCCCTCCTCGTCATGGAGAGCATCGGGATGATGAAGATGGCCACCGGTGAGGGACCCCCCCTCCAGCAGGGTGCTGGAACAGGGTCCCGATTGACTTTTCGTGGCTACGGAGGCTTCTGGCGGCGGAACTCTCGATCTATTCTCTGTTCCGGAAGTTTTATGTTACGTGGAGTTATATAGGCAGAAGGAGCACGTCAGGGGAGCCACGAGGGCCCCACGAGACAGGGGCGCCCCCTAGGGGGGGCGCCCCCCACCCTCGCGAGCACCTCGTTCCTTCCTTGACGTGGGGTCCAAGTCCATCAGGTGTGTTTCCTTCCAAAATTAACTTCTCCAGTTGATTTCGTTCCGTTTCGACTGCGCCTGATATTCCTTTTCTTCATCAGGAAGCTCAACAAAAGAAACTAGTGGGTGTGCATCCAACTTGCTTGCTCACGAAGACCTAGGGCAATTTTGAGGAAGCCCATCATTGGAATATACAAGCCAAGTTCTATAATGAAAAATTCCCACTAGTATATGAAAATGACAAAACAAGAGACTCTCTCTATGAAGAACATGGTGCTACTTTGAAGCACAATACATGAGACTCGCTATATGAAGAACATGGTGCTACTTTGAAGCACAAGTGTGGAAAAAGGATAGTAGCATTGCCCCTTTTATTTTTTTTATATTTTTTTATTTGGCATTTCCCTTTTTTATGGCCTTTCTCCTTTTTTTATTTGGCCTTCCTTTTTTTGTCCTTTCTTTTTTTTATTTGGGACAATGCTCTATTAATGATGATCATCACACTTCTATTTATTTACAACTCAATGATTACAACTTGATACTAGAACAAAGTATGACTCTATATGAATGCCTCCGGCGGTGTACCGGGATGTGCAATGATGCATGAGTGACATGTATGAATAATTATGAATGGTGGCTTTGCCACAAATACGATGTCAACTACATGATCATGCTAGCAATATGACAATGATGGAGTGTGTCATAAACGAAACGGTGGAAAGTTGCATGGCAATATATCTCGGAATGGCTATGGAAATGCCATAATAGGTAGGTATGGTGGCTGTTTTGAGGAAGGTATATGGTGGGTTTATGGTACCGGCGAAAGTTGCGCGGTACTATAGAGGCTAGCAAAGGTGAAAGGGCGAGGGTGCGTATGATCCATGGACTCAACATTAGTCATAAAGAACTCATATACTTATTGCAAAAATCTACAAGTTATCGAAACAAAGTACTACGCGCATGCTCCTAGAGGGATACATTGGTAGGAAAACACCATCGCTTGCCCCCGACCGCCACTCATAAGGAAGACAATCAATAAACACCTCATGCTCCGACTTCGTTACATAACGGTTCACCATACGTGCATGCTACGGGAATCACAAACTTCAACACAAGTATCTCTCAAATTCACAACTACTCAACTAGCATGACTCTAATATCACCATCTCCATATCTCAAAACAATTATCAAGTATCAAACTTCTCATAGTATTCAACACACTCATAAGAGAATTTTATTATTCTTGAATACCTAGCATATTAGGATTTTAAGCAAATTACCATGCTATTTAAGACTCTCAAAATAATATAAGTGAAGCATGAGAGTTCATCTATTTCTTCAAAATCAAACTACCACCATGCTCTAAAAGATATAAGTGAAGCACTAGAGCAAATGACAAACTACTCCGAAAGATATAAGTGAAGATCAATGAGTAGTCGAATAATTATGAAACTATGTGAAGACTCTCTAACATTTAAGAATTTCAGATCTTTGGTATTCTATTCAAGCAGAAAGCAAAGCAAAAGAAAAGGACATTCTAAGAATAGCAAACATCATGTGAAGGAGCAAAAACTTAGGATCAACCGATACTAACCGATAGTTGTTGAAGAAGAAAGGTGGGATGCCAACCGGGGCATCCCCAAGCTTAGATGCTTGAGACTTCTTGAAATATTATCTTGGGGTGCCTTGGGCATCCCCAAGCTTGAGCTTTTGTGTCTCCTTAATTCCTTCATATCACGGTCTCCCTAAATCTCAAAAGCTTCATCCACACAAAACTCAACAAGGACTCGTGAGATAAGTTAGTATAAACCATTGCCAAAACCTTATCATACTCTACTGTAGAAAATCACTAAAATCATTATTCAACATTGAATACTAAATGTCTCTGCATATTTAATAGTCCTATCCTCAAATAGAATCATTAAAGAAGCAAACATATGCAAACATAACAGCAATCTGCCTAAACAGGATAGTCTGTAAAGAATGCTGCAATATCCATACTTCCCTAGATCCAAAAATTATGAAAGAAAATTCCCACTGTAGTAAATTTATCAGAGCTTAATATGCAAAAGGTTTCAACATTTTATCACATTCTGACTTTTCTAGGGAATTATTGCAACAGCGGTAAACTTTCTGTTTTCAAACAGCAACATGTATACTTGTAAAATAGGCATAATAAAGGCTACCAATGCCACTTTTATTGAAATAAAAGATGAAAAAAATTATTATAAATAACAGCAAGCAAATCCTAACAAAATAAATTGACGCTCCAAGCAAAACACATATCATATGGCGAATAAAAATATAGCTCCAAGTAAGGTTACCGATGAACGAAGACGAAGGAGGGGATGCCTTCCGGGGCATCCCCAAGCTTAGGCCCTTGGTTGTCCTTGAATATTACCTTGGGGTTCCTTGGGCATCCCCAATATTAGGCTCTTGCCACTCCTTATTCCATAGTCCATCGAATCCTTATCCAAAACTTGAAAACTTCACAACACAAAACTTAACAGAAAACTCGTAAGCTCCGTTAGTATAAGAAAATAAATCACCACTTCAAGGTACTGTAATGAACTCATTCTTTATTTATATTGGTGTTAAACCTACTGTATTTAAACTTATCTATGGTTTACAAACTATTTTACTAGCCATAGATTCATCAAAATAAGTAAACAACACATGAAAAACAGAATCTGTCAAAAACAGAACAGTCTGTATTAATCTGGATCAAACGTATACTTATGGAACTCATAAAATTCTCAAATAAATTGCTGGACCTGAGTAATTTACCTATTAATCATCTGCAAAAAGAATTAACTAAATAGCACTCTCCAAATAAAAATTGCAGCAATTCTCGTGAGCGCTAAAGTTTCTGTTTTTTACAGCATGATCAACAAGACTCTCCCCAAGTCTCCCCAAAGGTTCTACTTGGCACAAACACTAATTAAAATCATAAAACCACATCTAAACAGTGGCTATATGAATTATTTATTACTAAACAGGAACAAAAAACAAGGGACAAAAATAAAATTGGGTTGCCTCCCAACAAGCGCTATCGTTTAATGCCCCTAGCTAGGCATGATGATTTCAATGATGCTCACATAAAGGATAAGAATTGTAACATAAAGAGAGCATCATGAAGAATATGACTAGCACATTTAAGTCTAACCCAATTCCTATGCATAGGGATTTTGTGAGCAAACAACTTATGGGAACAAGAATCAACTTGCATAGGAAGGTAAAACAAGCATAACTTCAAAATTTTAAGCACATAGAGAGGAAACTTGATATTATTGCAATTCCTGCAAGCATATGTTCCTCCCTCATAATAATTTTCAGTATCATCATGAATGAATTCAACAATATAACCAGAACCTAAAGCATTATTCTCATGATCTACAAACATAGAAAATTTACTACTCTCCACACAAGCAAAATTCTTCTCATGAATAATAGTGGGAGCAAACTCAACAAAATAACTATCATGTGATTGAAAATTGAAATCAAGATGACAAGTTTCATTGTTATAATTATTCTTTAAAGCATACGTGTCATCACAATAATCATCATAGATAGGAGGCATGCTTTCATCATAATAAATTTGCTTATCAAAACTTGGCGGACAGAAAATATCATCTTCATCAAACATAGCTTCCCCAAGCTTGTGGTTTGCATATCATTAGCATCATGGATATTCAAAGAATTCATACTAACGGCATTGCAATCATGCTCATCATTCATATATTTAGTGCCAAACATTTTATAGATTTCTTCTTCTAGCACTTGAGCACAATTATCCTTTCCATCATACTCACGAAAGATATTAAAAAGGTGAAGCGTATGAGACAAACTCAATTCCATTTTTTATAGTTTTCTTTTATAAACTAAACTAGTGATAAAACAAGAAACTAAAAGACTCAATTGTAAGATCTAAAGATATACCTTCAAGCACTCACCTCCCCGGCAACGGTGCCAGAAAAGAGCTTGATGTCTACTACACAACCTTCTTCTTGTAGACATTGTTGGGCCTCCAAGTGCAGAGGTTTGTAGGACAGTAGCAAATTTCCCTCAAGTGGATGACCTAAGGTTTATCAATCCGTAGGAGGCGTAGGATGAAGATGGTCTCTATCAAGCAACCCTGCAACCAAATAACAAAGAGTCTCTTGTGTCCCCAACACACCCAATACAATGGTAAATTGTATAGGTGCACTAGTTCGGCGAAGAGATGGTGAAACAAGTGGTATATGGATAGTAGATAAAGGTATTTGTAATCTGAAATAATAAAAACAGCAAGGTAACAAGTGATAAAAGTGAGCGTAAACGGTATTGCAGTGTGTTGAAACAAGGCCTAGGGCTCATGCTTTCGCTAGTGTAAGTTCCCTCAACAATAATATCATAATTGGATCACATAACTATCCCTCAACATGCAACAAAGAGTCACTCCAAAGTCACTAATAGCGGAGAACAAACGAAGAGATTATGGTAGGGTACGAAACCACCTCAAAGTTATTCTTTCCAATCAATCCGTTGGGCTATTCCTATAAGTGTCACAAACGGCCCTAGAGTTTGTACTAGAATAACACCTTAAGACACAAATCAACCAAAACCCTAATGTCACCTAGATACTCCAATGTCACCTCAAGTATACATGGGTATGATTATACGATATGCATCACACAATCTCAGATTCATCTATTCAACCAACACAAAGGACCTCAAAGAGTGCCCCAAAGTTCTACTGGAGAATCACGACGAAAACGTGTGCCAACCCCTATGCATAGGTTCCCAATGTCACGAAACCCGCAAGTTGGTCACCTTAACATACATCAAGTGGCACGTGGTATCCCATTGTCACCACAGATATCCACGGCAAGACATACATCAAGTGTTCTCAAATCTTTAAAGACTCAATCCGATAAGATAACCTCAAAGGGGAAACTCAATTCATTACAAGAGAGAAGAGGGGGAGGAGAAACATAAGATCCAACTATAATAGCAAAGCTCGCGATACATCAAGATCGTATCATCTCAAGAACACGAGAGAGAGAGAGAGATCAAACACATAGCTACTGGTACATACCCTCAGCCCCGAGGGAGAACTACTCCCTCCTCGTCATGGAGAGCATCGGGATGATGAAGATGGCCACCGGTGAGGGATCCCCCCTCCAGCAGGGTGCTGGAACAGGGTCCCGATTGACTTTTCGTGGCTACGGAGGCTTCTGGCGGCGGAACTCTCGATCTATTCTCTGTTCCGGAAGTTTTATGTTACATGGAGTTATATAGGCAGAAGGAGCACGTCAGGGGAGCCACGAGGGCCCCACGAGACAGGGGCGCCCCCTAGGGGGGGCGCCCCCCACCCTCGCGAGCACCTCGTTCCTTCCTTGACGTGGGGTCCAAGTCCATCAGGTGTGTTTCCTTCCAAAATTAACTTCTCCAGTTGATTTCGTTCCGTTTCGACTGCGCCTGATATTCCTTTTCTTCAAAACACTGAAATAGGCATAAAACAGCAAATCTGGGCTGGGCCTCCGGTTAATAGTTTAGTCCCAAAAATAATATAAAAGTGGATAATAAAGCCCAATATTGCCCAAAACAGTAGATAATATAGCATGGAGCAATCAAAAATTATAGATACATTGGAGACGTATCAACCACGCCGCGCCGAGAGCACCGCGGCGGTGGACGACGGCGAGGCCTAGGAAGGGGACGACGCGGAGCCGGGGAAGATGCGGCAGTGGAAGCCCGCGTGGAGAGGAGTACGAGGGTTCACTGGTTCGGCTGCGGTGTGGGACTGCCAACGCCGCTGAATAACAGGGGGTGTGGGTGAGTAGAGGGATGCCCTGGCCAGCGGTGGGAGTAGTAGGGGGCGTTGAGGCCTGCGCGGCAGCACAGCCGGCCATGGGAGGCGGGAGTAGGCGGTCCCGCCGGCGCTGCTTTGGCAGCTGGAGCAAGAAGATCAGAGATTGAAAAAACACGACGGCCGTTGGATTGACATCCAACGGTTACGTCTGCTAGAATCGTTTGTTGACGTATATAATAACTAAAAAAATCTTGCATACGCGCCAACTAAACAGGCCCACAAGTCAGACCACTCCCTCTTTTTTTAATAATTTATATATAGCTCATGGCAACTTCTTATGCAATTTATTGCAGTCATTTTTTTGGTTGGCCAGGGCCAATTTTGCATATTTCTATGGGTTCCAAACTCTTTTTAATACCGAAATGTTGAGCCAGATTTAAAGTACTTTGAAGATATATTTAAATTAGGTTAATGCCCAGTGAAATAGGAATCTGAAAATGTGAAAAAATTCAGAAATTATGAAGTAATTGCCAATTTGTCATCTATTTTTATATTTACAACCCATTTCATATTACTTTCAAGATTTGCAGGCGTCTTGAAAGAGTTGCAGCCCATCAGGGCGTAGAAAAATAAGTAGGCCTGGATTGGGTATTCTTCAGAAAAAATAAACTGGGCTCATTTTCACAAAGAAAAAATAGCTGGGCTAGTCACATGGTGAACATAAAATATAAGCCTGGGCTAGACGGGCCACAACCCAGTTCAAACCCTGCTCCGTCTCAACAATACCAAACAAAAAAAATACTGCTCGAGTAGCTACGTCCCAGGTGTCAGCCGATCTTGTGTTGTTCTATTGTCTATTGACTATACGCTCACAATGTTGTGGGTCCCAGATGTCAGGAAAACACTAGGAGGAAGCATTTTATTTTTCCATACGCTGACGTGGTGGGCCCCTACTGTGATCCTCTCCACGTACTTCTGCCGATTCCTGTTGTTTGTTGGCCATGTTGACAACGCGAGAGGGCGGCGCCGCGGCGAGCGCACCAAAGCGTGCGGAGGACGTCGGCGTTAATGATTTAGGAGATGGTGGGGCGGCGATGCATGCGCTGAGGCACAGCCAGCTATGGGAGGCGGAAGCAGGCGGCCCCGCCGGCGCTGGTTTGGTTTGGCGGCTGGAGGAAGACAGGACTGAAGAAACACGACAGACTGTAAAAGCAGCAGGAGTTCTTAACAACCTTAACTGAAACCAGCAGGGGCACTTAACAACCAAAGCTGAAAGCAGTATGAGTACTTATACAGGTTCAACCATACAAAGCACGCCTCAAACAGTTAACCAAGGGTGAGGCCGCCAAGCCCCAGGACAAGGCCCAGGCGCCACCCCACGCATCCACAACCTTCTGAAAGCGGCTTCATCTTGCAACGTGGTCAATAAACAGGAAATTCGCTTTAGAGCCATGGAAAAGCATGAACATAATCTTCTGTCCTATTCTCCAAGATGGACGGGGCTTCATTATTTGAGACCACCCATGAATAAGTATCTTTTCACCTCCAAGGGGAATTGATTAGGTCGACATAAACATCATGTTGTGACCAAGCGCAAGTCTGACCCGACCATGGTCAGGCATCTGTATAGGAACAATAGAACTCGGTAGTTCCTGTTTCAAGAAGATCACAACTGTAAAACTGTGTATAAGCAATAGTTTATGAACAACATATATAACAAAAAACAGCTCGTACCATAAGTTCCTCGACACAGTTGGACCTGTTCAACGAGTGCAGCAGTGGCACACATATCCCACGTGGCCTTCCACCATTGAAACGCCCCATGAGGACCTCAAGACGATCAATAAAGTGTAGGAACTTGTGGATGTCGATCCAGTCAACTTCAGTGCCATTAGTAACAGCCGAGTTATTACAGAGTAACAAACGAGCAAACTGCTTAACTCTGAAAAAACCTACATGTGCCACCAATTATAAGAAAATATTAGTTAGAAGTAGCATCTTCGTGAGAGATTCGTTGCTACTTCTAAAGTTAAATTGTGATTAGTTAGAAAAAATAGGTGGATTAAGAAGTAATCGAGGCAACAAGCAAGAACCAGATACAAAACTAACACGGATGAACAATTGGAACGACGTCGGGGTGGAAGGTCGCAGTGAAGATGAGACCATGTTCTGCTATTTCCATCAACATTCGTGCACCAACTTTCAGTCCGTAACACTTGAGAAAGTTTATCCAAGTTCGGACATAAAAAAGCAGCGATCTTCTTGTTTCATGAACCCAACTCGGAACTTATATCCATGGCTTGTCTTCACTGTGACCATTAAACTAGTGTATTCAGTTATGGCAAGGCCGAGCATCTTGAGTACATGTGTTCTGGTAGAGCAAATAATACACTGCAGGAAAAATAATATGCGAACACAGCATGTTCAAAAAACCTCCACCCTCCCGGATAGAAAAGATGATTCTAGGAACATACTGTGCGCATTTCAAAATGTTGTGTTAGGATGAGAAGGAACAAGTGTGGCGTCTTGCCGAGGGCGCAGAAACCTGTAGGGTACTCGCACTTTGGGCACTGCAAATGAAACACACTAGATTCAGTAGGAAGAAAAATGCATCAACGGCGGCGGCTGCCATCCTAGGATTACCTGCGACCAAGGGACTTGGATTTATCGGGGATGGATGAAGAATTCGTACCTGGTTCTCCATGATAAAACCCCATGCAATCGCCGAGAGGGGGTTTTCTCTGAACAAGTAGATGAGGGAGAAGGGGATTCAGGCCCAGTGAAACATTGCCGCTTCGTCCGTCCAGCTTACTACTAAAGCTGGAAGGGGGGGTTGTGATTTTATGGCTCATTGGGCATTACTGCGGCGCTACGACCGGGGTGTGTCTACCATGAAGTTGTGCACTCTAATTTGTGCATATGGCACGTGGACCCCGTTGCCGGTTGCCCCACATATCAGCGAAAGAAAGTAGAAAGACAGGAGTAACTAGTTACACATAAATATATTTTTTGACAGAGAGATACTCCCTCTGTAAAGAAATATACAAATCTTTTATATCACAGGCTCACCTTGCCGAGAAATATACTCCCTCTGCAACGCACGGGCATTATGGGGGTTTAGCTTTTTTTATGGGGGTTCAGCTGAGAATATAATACTCAGATAGGCTCATGGTTCTGGACTTTGGGCCGCAGGCCGACCCTGCATGTTTGGGGGCCCATGTATTCTACCTCAGCGCTTTTCATATTGCAAGCGATTGGTACGGCGCTAGTTTTAGATGCTATCGCAAGGCGAATACACAAAATTGAATAAAGCATGACAGCTGTTGGAATGAAATCGAACGACAGTTCCTAACCAGCAATCAGAGTTGCAATTCTATGAACGATATACCATGTGATAAATAATACCATCATACTACTTATACACACAGGACACTTGTTTCATCATGGCAGATTATTACATCAAAATCTTTCGGAGGATAGATCAGTTCGGCAGTTGTGTGCTGCCACTGAAGAATTTCAAAGTTGATCTGGATCAACTCTCCTTGCCGAGAAAGTTCAATTTTGACATCATCCCCTACCGCAAGATATGATTTAGATTTGAACCTTGACCATCCTTTAGCATGAATCATCATGTGACCATCCTTTGTACTTACGGTATATTGAACAGGTTCATTCACACCAAGGCTGCGCATGGTAAGAGAAACTTGGCCGTGGTCGCCCAGATTGTTGAACGACTCCCTCGTTGCTCTAGGAATTCTCTGTTTGCAAACAAGAAGACATACCCAAACAGTTAGATCAACATAGTGAATCATGTGAAACAACATGGAAAGAAAAAAGAACGAAGCACTTGGGCGGCCAATGCTTACCAAGAAGGTGGACATGTCGGTTTTTGTAAGGACTTTGGTATATGAAGTGCGAACTGCAGCCCAGTCTGTTGCTGGTGCAACTGCACGGGCTGGAGCAGATGCAAGTGCAAGTGTTGGTGCAGGTGCCGAAGTCGCTGCTACTGCCGGAGATGGTGCTCCTTGTAGAGCTGGTACTGGTGTTGGAGCAGGTGCCGGTGTCGATGCCCGATCCTCCGGTAGATCAGACTGATCCGCTGATGCGGTCGGTGCCCAATCCTCAGCTGGACCAGACTGAGCTGCTGCCGCTGTCAGTGCTAGAGCAACTACCGGTGCTCGATCTGTGCGAGACAACGGCGATCCTGTCTGGTCTACTATGATTAGCTTTCTAACTTGACTAGGATCCGTGACCGTGATCCAGTTTTTTCTTCATTTCTTTTAAACGCGAGAAGGACTAATTGTGGCGTTTTTGTTAAACCAAACAACAGTTCATCATAGGGATTCAGCTTGTACTCAGACAACGGACTGATCCAATTTTTTCCAGTAATATAAGTGATGGACAGTGCCTTCGTTACTGACACGACATAAGAAGTGAAACCTGCAAAAATAGCCATCGCAGAGCAAACCAAACGGTTTATTCTGTGATGAATTTCACATGGCAAAACCTGCATCGTAAAATTGCAGGAAAAGAAAGAAAACATGACATTAAATCAATAAGATTTAGACAGTAAATCAATAAGATTTACTTGATATGACACGAGTGAATCCTTACCAGGAAATCACTACGTTGAAGTACTAAACAGAAGATTGATCGTCCAACTACGCGTGGCATGCAGGGGCCCCGCCTACTCCCACAAGCAGGACAGTCCAAAGGTCATGACAAATCGTATAGACCGAACATCCATGGGACTGGAAATCCTGGTGGGTGCGATAAACCCTGCAATGCATACAGATATTGGAGTGTAACCATAATTGATAAACCGTCCTCACAAAAAATGTGATCTCGATACTTCAAAATATACCGACTGAATTGAGTGGACAGACATTAACATAGACCGTTCTCAGGACTGACCACACACCAAAAGTGGCAGTACTAATAAACAATACAGGGTTCACAAACACAAATCAAGTACTGAACAATAGTACTTACTACAGACAAGCAAAGTTGCACTAACTAAACTCTGCAGACTATTTCTTGCCACCGACCTACGGGATGAACCCCGCATAACTAACTAGGCCATGGACTTTGTGTGAGATGTCTACATGCACCATCACCATCTTGTCAACCTTGGAGAACCTAACAGAGTGGTCTTTCCACTCATAAACATGATGATGAAGACATGCCGCATCAGATTTGTTGGGAAGCTTTACAAGAACCACACCCTTCATAATCGAAGGCACAGCCAGGAAATTGTTGTGGTCAAGTACAGCCTCGAGAACACGCCTGACAATGATGCTACAGGAAAACACTAGTTCAGGACACGTGGCGACAAGGACACAACAGCTGGATAGTTCAGTAGTAGAACTCATCATCAGGTCTTCCAGTTCACACGACATGACTTTGAGAACTTCATCTCCACCGCGGACCTGGTTCTAATTCAAACAGAAACCATATTTTATTACTACCTCTGTTCAGAAATATAAGATGATTTTCGATATTATACTCCATATATGACTACATATACGCACAGAAATGAGTGAACAAAGACACTAGAACATGTCTTCAAAGGCATGAGAGCAGAGGGATTACATGCAATATCCATAACACAAGTTACTGAGGCAAATATACCCTCTTAAAAGGTAGCATTGATGTTCATAAAGTACTCCCTCCATCCCAAAATTCTTGTCTTAGATTTGTCTAGATACAGATGTATCAAGTCACATTTTAGTATTAGATACATCCGTATCTAGACAAATCTAAGACAAGAAATTTGGGACAGAGGGAGTAGTTGAAAGTAATCTATAAGAAATCAGTGTCAACCACTCGCATGTTTTGGTCAAAAGAGGAATTTAGAACCGTCATTTGGCACACTAAAATCACATGCAAGATCACCCAGAAAGTTGTACTACCAGTACTAGTACTGCGTGTTAGATGAAAAAACACAACCAAGATCGAGAAAAAGATCGTCAACAAGAGACATTACCTGGACTTGCTTAATGGGGGATCCCGGAGAGGGGGGCTTGGACAGGGCGATGGCTTTGAGCTTGCCTGCGGTAGTCTCGGCGGGGTGCTTGCGCTTCTTCGTACCATGAGCCTCGACAGTTTTGGCCAGAGCCATAGACATCACGTCGGCCGGTGCTCCGGCGTCCATCCAAGAGAGGAAGCTGAGAGAGAAAAGTGAAAGGAGGAACGAGATGAGGGAGAAGCGAAGCGAGTGGGGGTTTTCTTCAAGAGAGGAAGCTGAGAGAGAAGAGTGAAATGATGGTTGCTTCGTCTGTCCAACTTACTGCTGGAAAGGAGGGGGTTTTGTGATTTGACGGCTCATTGGGCATTACTGTGGCGGTTCGATCGGGGTAGTCTACCGTCACTCTACTACGGAGTAATTTAGTGCATGGCTTGTGGACCCAGGTGCTGACTATCCCACACGTCGGTGAAAGTGAGTAATTTAGTGCATGGCTGGAGGAGGATCCGCACGGTGGAGCGTGTCCACTGTTTTTGTGAAGAAAAAAATGATTACAACAAGCGTTTCCACCCTTACGATGGAGGAGTGCGAAACACGACAGCCACTTGAACATACACAATGCTCCTACTACTAGGCATGTGCAGTGGTTCATACGTCAGTACTACACAATCTTGTTGCTAGTGTAGTAAGATATGACAATAACAAAAGATGTTGTGCGCATGTCAACTACTCCTATATGTAACATAGTACCGCTTTTTCGACTGTCCGGTCGAGAATGAATGGTGAGATCAATGTTAACAGAACTAGGTCCACAGCGCATAGAGAGTACGATGCTACAGTACTCCACGAAACATGAACCATATGAAGCACGAATAGTGTTAGGCAGGGTGTATGAAGGGTGCACGGGATGGGAGCAAAAGTTCCCTTCTCGACCCACTTTTGGGTGTTTGGCAGAGTGCATGAAGGGTGCATGAGTCCACACTAGTAGGTTGACAAAAATACAAGAAGAGGAAACAACTATATTGAGATGAGAATGCAACCAAACACACCCACACGCTTTGTGCTACAGGTGACTGATCTGCACCGTCTGAGTTTGATCCAACGGTCATGTTGCGCCGAGACATAGACATGTCCATGCAGAGGGCGCCTAAATACCACTGAAGTCCCTCTGCTTCTCGAGGTGCACGACGTTGGTGATGCAGGGTGCAACCGCCCGCAGAGCCCGCTCCCGGTCGATGGGAGCCAGCTCGTCAAAGACGGCGTCCAATGGCACGAATGGATTCCGGTGACAGAGCCCTAAAAGGATTCGCCCGGCAACGGCGACGGCATCCCGCAACCCCTCCTTGTCCAGCTCAGCCCCCACCATCGCGCGAAGACAACTCAGCTCCTCGGAGATATAGGTGAAGAAGGAGACCAGGTCAGGAAGCCGCAGCTCGTTGAAGTCGACCGGGTGGTCGAACGGGTTTAGCCCGACGGCCGGCATCGTCGCGCTGGCACGACGGTAGGCATCGCGCAGCCGCAACATGTGCATGGGAACTTGGTTCACCAAGTGGCTGAGGCGATCCTGGACCTCGTCACGATCGGCCCGCTCGCGCTCTAGCCGGCTCCCCTGACGGCCTATCGTATCTCCCGATTTCTGCAGCAACGCCGCCGACGCCTCGAGCATCTTTGTGGTGGACGCCTGCCGCTTTTAAAGCTCCGTGAACTCCTGCACATAACGGAGGAACATGGGACTCCTCTCCTCCTTGAGCTCACGGAGCTCCACATCCTTGGCCCTGAGCTCCGCATCCTTGGCATGGAGCTCCTGTGTCAGGAGCCTCACCTCGGACTCCGTGATCTGCTGCGCCGCCATGGCACCAGGTAGAAGCAATGGGGAGAGGAAGCAAAGGGGGCGAAACGGCTGAAAGGCAATGCAATCTACGGGAAGGTGGAGGGAGCAGGGAATCTTTTGGTTTTCACCACGGTAAAACACCAGTCGACAACTTCTCACATCAGGGAGCAGTGGGTTTTTACAGTCGGAGTCATCATGACTAATTGCTGCCGTGCCTGCTCCCGTCAATCAAAAAATTAAAAATCCTGCCGCGCCTGCTCCTGTCAATCAAAAAATTAAAAATCCTGCCGCACCCAAACACCAGAGCAACGCCGCGGTGGATATTTAAATTTACCTGCCGGCAAGTAGATAAGAAAAGGGGTGAAAAAACAAATGTGGCGGCGGCCTAGCTAATCGGTCGAACTAGCCCAACTAGCTAGCCACCGTGCTTCACTGATGTACTCGGCGAGAAAGGTCGTCTTTCATGATTTGACAACTCATTTACTTGCTTCAGTGCTACGACCGAGGAGGACCCAAAAATGCGCGGTAGGGCGTCCCACGTCAGGAAGAATATATGCGTGCACCACCCGGGAGGACCCCGAAACCGCGCGGTAGGGTGTGCCACGTCTCGGCACGGAGGAAAAATGTGCGTGTAAAAATATACTGTATCAGACGTAGTACCTATGGTTCGACCTCGGGACCCAGCCAGTCGGTCAAAAACACCCCACTAGCCACACAGCTTCATCATGCAAACATGGCACGAAGGATAGATGTGGTTAGCTCCGTCTCGATCAGCCACAACGTCTCTTGTTCTAGGCGATTCTTCTATTTTCCAAGCTTTTTTTAGTTGTAATAACACCACGGCAAGCTAGCACCGCTCTTCGTGTGTGCCCATGAAAAGGTTAGACGATGGAGAGAAGAGAGATTGAGATCGCAGACCTGGGACCCACTAGTAAGTGAGACAATGGTCATGCACGTGTTGACGAGGCACTCCCTCTCCTCTGCTCAACGCAAGTACTGTATAAAATCAAGTTATGGGACAAAGCCAACAACCGTTCGTTTTTTTAGGCTATCGACTTACGCTTTGTAGTCCAGGTTGCCAGTTCGAATCTCGTCTTTCAGATTTGTTAGTTTTATGTCCAAATTTGATTAATGACAAGTGGGACCCCCGTGTGTTGTTTCGATATTTCAGTGTAGGATAGTTTTTTTGAACAAACACTTTGCACGGTTAGACAAGTAACGACACGAGTTACACGTATTTTGCAAGTTTACGAACAAAAATGACAGTGGCATAGAATATCACATCCACCCCGCAGCATAGATACTATGGTGATATGAGTTTTTACACCGTTGGAAGTGAGATCCAATGGCTTGGGAGTAGTCTTTGTAATTATGCGCAATTTTCAAACTCTCCAAAGGTTTTTTTGCAAATAAAACATTCAAGCCTCGTGTGTGTCGCTGCATCTTCGATCCAACGGCTCCCCGGTGCTCATATTAGGTGCTCCCCGTAGCTTAATTACCTGCTACGGTGATATGAGCATCTAGGTCGTATGATCGGTGATCCGATGGCACATGCGTAGTACTTGTACTTTCTGCGCATTTCCCAAACTCTATCAGCCGTATATTGCAAAAACATTCAAACCTCCTACTGTGGGCCATTAGATCTCAGTGAACTCGTATCACCATAGAATCTATGGTGCGAGAGCACCTCATATTCTCCCGTGCGAGAAAACATAAGGTGCTATCGCAGCTTGGATGCTACGGTGATACGAGCTTGGAGGTTGTTTGATCTGAGATCCAGTGGCATCTGAGCAGTCTTTGTGCTTGTAAGCAGTGGCCGGACTCTTTTGGGGCTTTTCTGCAAAAAACCATTCGAACCAACGAGGAGGTGTTGGGTCACAAATCCAACGCCTCTGAAGAGCTTGTATCACCAAGGTGTGGTAGCACATGATATTCTTACATACAAGAGAATATGATGTCCTCCTTCATCTTAGATGCTACGGTGATACGAGCTTCGAGGTCGTTGGATATGGGATCAAAGGGCCTCTAAGTAGTTTTTGTACAAATTGTGTGCAATTCTCAAACTCATCAAGGTTTCCTACAAAAATATCAAGACACATCCTGTGAGTTGCTATATCTTAGATCTACAAGCTCCAAGCAACTCGTATCGGCATATAGCATCTATGGTATGGGGGCACATGATATTCTCCCGAGGAGGAGGGGTGGGGGTGCACAACCAATCGGTGGTTGGGAGGGTGGGGACAAATATAATCTAAACAACCCTAAACAGAGCTCCACAATTTTTTATCTAAGGTCGAGGGGTTGACCCCCGACAATCATAGCTCCGCCTAAACACAACATTTGCATGTACTGTAGTACTAGACTTAATATTCATGTTTTAGTTTCATGTTCATTTTAAATATTGAACTGAGGACCATGGATGTATTACATTTTACTCCCTTCGTTCCTAAATATTAGTCTTTTTAGAGGCTTCAAATGGACTGGCACATACAGATGTATATAGACATATTTTAGAGTCTAGATTCACTCATTTTGCTCCGTATGTAGTCACTTGTTGAACTCTCTAAAAGACTAATATTTAGGAATAGAAGGAGTATTTTTGAATTCGTGTCATACATGCATGGTTTGGAAAAATAGATGCACTATACTTATTGGATTGTTGTTGTGTTCATGCGTGTGTGTGTGTGTGTGTGTGTGTGTGGTCATATGCTTGATACATACAAAGTTTTCTCACCTCCATATTGTTCATCTTTTAAGTTTGAATTTGCATTGGAAAACTTACTAGGGATACCATGAAATGTGAAATCCACGTTGAGAGCACTATATCACAAACTCACTCTAATTCAACAACTCGTCATAAATCAATTACCACGTTGAGATTAGTATTTGCAAGGAAAATACATGTATTGTAATACACATAGATTCATTTGGCAATTTAAAAGGTTCCTTTCGTATTCTCGAATGGTAGGACCCAACAGCGTACCAGCCAGACCTTGGCTCGTGTTGATTATAAAAAAAACCGGCTCGTGTCCTTCGGTGGCGTGCGTGGTACGCACATTAGGCAACCCCAACCAGTCGAGCCTCAGCGTTTCAAGTCGAAATATCTGGCGGCCAGAATTCCAGCCCTAGGAAATTCCCCTCATGTCCCCGGTCCATAATGACTACCGATGAACAACGGAGGGATGCTTTAGTAACTAAACAACGTTACCTACCGTGCCGAGCACGGTTCAATTCCCTCGGCCGCCGCTCGTCAAGGTCACCCGTCAACTACATTTCCTAGTACTTGAGTTAATATATCAGGCAATGCACTGGTACAGAGGGATTACCCTTTTACTCTGCATTTATAACTTGTCTGAAGTCTAACTAAGCAAAATGTTTGACCAAATCCTTTCTTAAGAAATACAACAGGACAGATGTACGGCTTGAAAATTTATTGCATGATGCAGGTTATGATATTGTTTCGAATCCTGGATCTTAAATTTCAGAAAAGCCAAAAGTGAGCATAAATTCTTGAAACTAAGCATGGTCACGTGATATGGCACAAATATTACTTCGTAAGTTTTTTCTTCAATTTGAGACAAGCTGCTTATGACAAGTTGCACAAATGAAGAGCGAAGGTATTTTGGAACAAAGACCTGTCACGTTAAGGCGAACGCTTTCACTATTGAAACCGTGGGCGTTTACGTGCCGCCACGAGTCCCCGCTTCTCATCGGCAGGTGCTGTCCAAGCAAGCGTGTGAGTCGACGGGAGGCGTGCGAGCAGACCGCTGCGCCGGCTATCAGGGAGGCATGTGAGCAGACCGCTGTGCAGGCTCACCGGGAGGCGAGCCCACCGTCGTCCCAACTGCTCCCACTTTTAATGTCGCCGGCGCCGCAGTTTAAAATCAACCCCGCACTACCCGGTATAGCTACAATCCTCTCTCTTCCTCTCCGATTCTCCTGTCGTCTACCTCCAACTAGCCTGACCTAAACGTACGCCATGCCGCATCACGATGGTCTGCCCTTAGTGTTCCAGTTTCTCGAGGAAGACACCCAGCCGGAGTCTCAAGAACATAAGGCGCTTTGGGACGAGCTTGAACTGGCCTTGCGGGAAGACGCCGCGCCTGTCCCCGCTCCCGTTCCGGCTCCCGCCGCCCTGCGCCAGCGCCCATCTCCGTGGCATTGATGGGCTGGGAGCCACACATTGTCGCCGAGCTTGATCCCACGGGGTTCCATGAGGTCCCCGCTGACTTTCACGTGCCCGTGCACCTGCCAGTGCATGTGCCTACGCGTGCATTGACGCGCACGCCCGTGCCGGTGCCCGTGCACCTGCCAGCGCGTGCACTGACGTGCGCGCCCGTGCACAAGAATGTCTCTGCCGCGCCGTTGACAACGCCTATCCCCATGCGGGTGCCAGTGCCCCCCCTCAGCGGCATGGATGGCCGCCGTCGACCGCTTCCTTGCACCAACGCCAGTCGCCTCCTCCCGCTAGTTGACTCGCTCCAAAGTCCAGAACATTTTGGCCTTCCTTGAAGCTAGGCCAACGTCCAGGAGTACGCCAACAATGGCGCAAGACGCCGCCGTCGCCATCGGTCAGTGGCCCGATGACACATAGAGCACGGCAGAGGATCCGCTTCCCACCGCGAGACGCCCCCGCCGCCGCCGCCGCTTAATCTAAATTTGCCATGAAAAACGTTCGGATTGCCATGCTTAAAATCTGAACGTTTATCATTTCCATTTATTTTATATCGATCTTCGTATAATTTAAAGTCGGAGTCAGACTGAATGAAATGTATGGTTTGATCGATTGAATGTTCTGCTAGAGCCGTATCAAATTAAATATAAAACATCATCAAACCACATGTATTCCTTGTCATCCAACGACCTAGACTGCTTCAATGTCGAGCGCTCAACACGTTTAGCATGCAGTTAATTTCATGCCAAAAATAGTGCTAATCACATGACAACACGCAAATAATATCCTAGTAGTTAATATCCGCATGCACTTAATATACTTCCAAATTAACGTGCATTGCACGTACACACTGACTAGTGCTGCTAGTACGTGAAACTGGTGCCGTGACTTGTGAACGCGTCCAGATATGGTCAACGGCGACATCACCTGCGAGTTCTTCATGTTTGCCCGTGCGTCTAAACGCAGAAGGGGAGGAGAGAGAGAGCACACATGGAACCCACCAGTAAGTGAAGGCGAATAGTACTAAAAATAATATTACATGTTATCCATTAATTAGGCTGTGGTAATATAAAAACATTATGTGAACAAAGGGGGTACAACAAACATTGCTATTCTACGTATGTTGCCTATTGACGTGTGGCTTGAAGGCCCGGTCGCATGTTCAATCCTCGTCCTTTATTTTTTAATTTGTATATGGTTCCAAATTTGTTTCATGACATGTGGGCCCCTCAGTGTGTATTTTGTAGCACTTTAATTTGTGGGTCGAAATTTGTCCCATTCCAAGTGGACTATCGGTGTGTAGTTTTGTAGCTTATTTATAATAATTAAAGATAACAACATAGTTTTTTCAATAATACCATGGTGCGACGTTGAAGGCGAGAAAGGACGTGCGAGAGAGCGATGACCGAGCCAGAGGGAAATCAACTAGGGGAGTTGCGTGGGTTGCAATGGTGTTTGGGGTAGTTGTGGGCCGAATGCTACGAAAATATAATCTAAACTGACCGGAATAAATGCCTACACAAATTAATCCAAGGTTGGAGTGCCCCTCATAATGTAAATAGCTCCGTCTTTGCGAGGGATGGAGAGGTAGTAGCTTCAACGCGTGGAAGATACGGTGTGAGAAAGCGAGGTCAATCGAGAGACATATAGATAGAGATACAAAGTGAGTGTGGTCCGACATTCATTGAACAACTATATATGCTCTGGAGAGATATTGTACGATTGAGCTTTTTGGCAAGGGTGAGGGCTGTAAGATAGAGCTTGAGAGATGATCCAGTCATAGACGTGTAGATATATTTTGTGCGTGGGAGGAAGCAAGGTCAACCGATCACATAGGGTCGCCGTGCGATCGAAAGAGTGAGACGGGTTGGAGAGAGTGACCTAGATAAACGATGTGCGTGAGAGAGTATACAATGTGAATAGGTCGAATCGGGCTCAAACATGGTGATATATCGTTTTTGTTCGAGAAAGAGCGAGGTCAATCGAGACATACAGAGAGGGAGAGAGAGAGATTGAGCGAGCGTGGCCCACCATGAGGTCGAAAGAGTGGCGGCGGCTTGGATGGACTGACCTAGATAGACAATCTACGTGAGAGAGTATAGAGTGTGTCGATCGAGGCCCGAACAGGGAGATATATCATTTGTGTGTGAAAGAAAACGAGGTTAAACGAGACTCAGATAAAGAGAGCGAGATTGAGCGAGTGTGGCCCACCGTGCGGAAGAAAGAGTGAGACAGTCTCGAGGGAGTGACCTAGATATACAACGTGCGTGCGTGCGCACGAGAGGTTGGGGGGCTAGATAGGCAATGCATGTATTTAGCGCGAGAGGGTGAGAGGGAGAGGGGGAGCGAGAGAGCTCGGCATGGGGTGAAATGGCTGGTGTGTGAGATAAATACATTTGGTAACAGAGTGGAAAAAGGGGTTGTGTAGTTGAGAGACTTAGAGATCGAAACATGGAGAGAAAGAATGAATGTGTGTTGGAAACCGATAGCTTCCTAAGGTGGTTAGGAGAGGAAGATTGACCAATACAGGAAGTATGTAGCGTTTGTGTGTGTGTGTGGGGGGGGGGTGCTAAAAACAACATTTGAATGTACATAGTATGCGACTTAATATTGATGTTTCAATTCGGTGTACATTGTAAGATTTGAACCGAGGACCAGGCATACGGGTAATTATTTCGAATTCGTGCCATACTAAGTTTCGAAAAGTTGACATTGACTCAGTTTGTTGTGCTATTTTGTAGGTCATATGTTTGAATCCATCCAAAAGTTTTCTCACTACTATGGTGTTCATCATATACATATGAATTTGTATTAAAAAAGTAGCGTGGATGCAGTGAAATGCGAAATCCACGTTAGAATTGGAGATCGCTACGTGACACACACTCTAATTCAAATAACTAACTACGTGACACACACTCTAATTCAAATAACTAATTATGTGACACACACTCTAATCCACGTTAGAATTGGAGATCGCTACGTGACACACACTCTAATTCAAATAACTAACTACGTGACACACACTCTAATTCAAATAACTAATTATGTGACACACACTCTAATCCACGTTAGCGTGGGTACTGTTTCAATTTTTTTCAAATAAATCCTCATTAATTAATTTATAGTACTCCCTCTGTTCACTTTTATAAGACCTTGAAGACATTTCAGACAATGTGCAAAATAGTTCATTTTAAGTTGTCTAAAACGACTTACAAAAGTGAACGGATGGAGTATCTCGTTTTGAATGACTAATTATTGCAAGGAAAACACGGGCAAGGTAATACATACAGATTCGTTTGCAAATGACAGAAGATTCATTTGCATTCTCAAATGTAGGCGCACCAGGTAGACCAGGGTCGTGTTGGGGTGGACGCTGCTTCGGTGCCTTAAAGGCAACTGCCTTTGGGTCACTAACATGTGGGCCAGCCACCTATTGGGCCCACATGTCATGGACACAAAGGCAGGTGCCTTAAGGCACCGAAGCATAGTCCTGTCGGGGTGGTCGCCTGTGCCGGACGGACGCGTAGCACCCAGCCACCCACCCCCCTCCCCCCCTAAAAAGGACGACAACAATATAAGTTCGCGCTTCCACGTTTCGGATTGAAATATCTGGCGGCCCCAATTCCAGCCCTGCAAAATCTCTCTTCTCCACTGTCCCTTCCGCGCACAGATTGCTCAAATCCCTAATTTGCCGCCAACCCTTGAATCGCCCCTCGTCTTGTCTCTTTCCCCACCGTTCCCCACCTCTGTGCCGGACGACGACGACGGTCGCGCTTCACCACTACACCGGAGCTACCACATCTACGCCCTCGTCCACCGCACTGGGTGGTCCACCCATAATGTCGGCCGCCGCAACCGACGTGCCTCACAGACACCGATTTCCACTGCATCAGGTGCGCTTCACCAACGTCGTCTCCCAGCTCACCGGGGCTACTTCACCGAGCACATCGTCGCACCTCCGCCCCCTGAGGCCGTTGGGGCTTCACCAATGGTCCCGTCCACTGCATCGTAGCACTCCGCTGCCACTCAAGATCTGCATCCGTGCGTGGCCAGCCAACGCCAGCGCATCACCCTCAACGGCTCTGAAGTGACCGCACTCTAGCTAGGCGAGCATGCCCAAACGCCGGCCCGAACTAGGTATCCGTACATCACTCCCTTGTGCACTGTTCCGACGATGTTTGGATATCCTTTCACTGCTCTCTTAGCTTACACGCCTATTCAACTCTGACTTTAACTCTTATTTCTTCTGGAGATATCATCTAAAACAAGTAAATCCATTTTTTAGCGAAGCATGACGGCGCTACGAGATCTGGTACACATCCTGCATGAAGGAAATATGCCCTAGAGGCAATAATAATGTTATTATTTTATTTCCTTATATCATGATAAATGTTTATTATTCATGCTAGAATTGTATTATCCGGAAACATAATACTTGTGTGAATACATAGACAAACTAAACGTCACTAGTATGCCTCTACTTGACTAGCTCGTTAATCAAAGATGGTTATGTTTCCTAACCATAGACATGTGTTGTCATTTGATTAACGGGATCACATTATTGGAAGAATGATGTGAATGACATGACCCATTCCATTAGCTTAGCGCCCGATCGTTTAGTATGTTGCTATTGCTTTCTTCATGACTTATACATGTTCCTATGACTATGAGATTATGCAACTCCCGTTTGCCGGAGGAACACTTTGTGTGCTACCAAACGTCACAACGTAACTGGGTTATTATAAAGGTGCTCTACAGGTGTCTCCAAAGGTCCAAGTTGGGTTGGCGTATTTCGAGAATAGGATCTGTCACTCCGATTGTCGCAGAGGTATCTCTGGGCCCTCTCGGTAATACACTGTTGGGGAACGCAGTAATTTCAAAAAATTTCCTACGCACACGCAAGATCATGGTGATGCACAACAACGAGAGGGGAGAGTGTTGTCTACGTACCAACGCAGACCGACTGCGGAAGCGATCACACAACGTAGAGGAAGTAGTCGTACGTCTTCTTCCCGATCCGACCGATCCAAGCACCGTTACTCCGGCACCTCCGAGTTCTTAGCACACGTTCAGCTCGATGACGTTCCTCGGGCTCCGATCCAGCAAAGCGTCGAGGAAGAGTTCCGTCAGCACGACGGCGTGATGACGATCTTGATGTACTACCGACGCAGGGCTTCGCCTAAGCACTGCAACGGTACGATCGAGGTGGAATTTGGTGGCAGGGGGCACCGCACATGGCTAAGGAACGATCTCAAGGATCAAGTTGTGTGTCTTGGGGTGCCCCCTGCCCCCGTATATAAAGGTTGGAGGAGGGGGGCCGGCCGGCCAAGGGAGGGGAGGCGCAGGGGAGTCCTACTCCCACCGGGAGTAGGACTCCTCCCCCCAATCCTAATCCAATTAGGACTCCCGGGGGGGAAAAGAGAGAGAAGGGGGGCCGGCTCCTTATCCTATTCCTAATAGGACTTGGGGGGGGGGGCGCCGGCCAGCTAGTGGGCTTCCCTTTTCTCTTTTCCACTAAGGCCCAATAGGCCCATTAGTCTCCCGGGGGGTTCCGGTAACCCTCCCGGTATTCCGGTAAAATCCCGATTTCACCCGGAATACTTCCGATGTCCAAACATAGGCTTCCAATATATCAATCTTTACGTCTCGACCATTTCGAGACTCCTCGTCATGTCCGTGATCTCATCCGGGACTCCTAACAACCTTCGGTACATCAAAATGCATAAACTCATAATAACTGTCATCGTAACGTTAAGCGTGCGGACCCTACGGTTCGAGAACAATGTAGACATGACCGAGACACGTCTCCGGTCAATAACCAATAGCGGGACCTGGATGCCCATATTGGCTCCTACATATTCTACGAAGATCTTTATCAGTCAGACCGCATAACAACATACGTTGTTCCCTTTGTCATCGGTATGTTACTTGCCCGAGATTCGATCATCGGTATCCAATACCTAGTTCAATCTCGTTACCGGCAAGTCTCTTTACTCGTTCCGTAATACATCATCTCACAACTAACTTATTAGTTGCAGTGCTTGCAAGGCTTATGTGATGTGCATTACCGAGAGGGCCCAGAGATACCTCTCCGACAATCGGAGTGACAAACCCTAATCTCGAAATACGCCAACCCAACATCTACCATTGGAAACACCTGTAGTACTCCTTTATAATCACCCAGTTACGTTGTGACGTTTGGTAGTACCCAAAGTGTTCCTCCGGTAAACGGGAGTTGCATAATCTCATAGTTATAGGAACATGTATAAGTCATGAAGAAAACAATAGCAACATACTAAACGATCGGGTGCTATGCTAATGGAATGGGTCATGTCAATCAGATCATTCCACTAATGATGTGACCTCATTAATCAAATAACAACTCCTTGTTCATGGTTAGGAAACATAACCATCTTTGATTAACGAGCTAGTCAAGTAGAGGCATACTAGTGACACTCTGTTGGTCTATGTATTCACACATGTATTATGTTTCCGGTTAATACAATTCGAGCATGAATAATAAACATTTATCATGATGTAAGGAAATAAATAATAACTTTATTATTGCCTCTAGGGCATATTTCCTTCAGTCTCCCACTTGCACTAGAGTCAATAATCTAGATTACACAGTAATGATTCTAACACCCATGGAGCCTTGGTGCTGATCATGTTTTGCTCGTGGAAGAGGCTTAGTCAACGGGTCTGCAACATTCAGATCCGTACGTATCTTGCAAATCTCTATGTCTCCCACCTGGACTAAATCCCGGATGGAGTTGAAGCGTCTCTTGATGTGTTTGGTCCTCTTGTGAAATCTGGATTCCTTTGCCAAGGCAATTGCACCAGTATTGTCACAGAAGATTTTCATTGGACCCGATGCACTAGGTATGACACCTAGATCGGATATGAACTCCTTCATCCAGACTCCTTCGTTTGCTGCTTCCGAAGCAGCTATGTACTCCGCTTCACATGTAGATCCCGCTACGACGCTTTGTTTAGAACTGCACCAATTGACAGCTCCACCGTTTAAAGTAAACACGTATCCGGTTTGCGATTTAGAATCGTCCGGATCAGTGTCAAAGCTTGCATCAACGTAACCTCTTACGGTGAGCTCTTTGTCACCTCCATATACGAGAAACATATCCTTAGTCCTTTTCAGGTATTTCAGGATGTTCTTGACAGCTGTCCAGTGATCCATTCCAGGATTACTTTGGTACCTCCTTGCTAAACTTATAGCAAGGCACACATCAGGTCTGGTACACAGCATTGCATACATGATAGAGCCTATGGCTGAAGCATAGGGAACATCTTTCATTTTCTCTCTATCTTCTGCAGTGGTCGGGCATTGAGTCTTACTCAATTTCATACCTTGTAACACAGGCAAGAACCCCTTCTTTGCTTGATCTATTTTGAATTTCTTCAAAATCTTGTCCAGTTATGTGCTTTGTGAAAGTCCAATTAAGCGTCTTGATCTATCTCTATAGATCTTTATGCCTAATATGTAAGCAGCTTCCCCGAGGTCTTTCATCGAAAAACTTTTATTCAAGTATCCCTTTATGCTATCCAGAAATTCTATATCATTTCCAATTAGCAATATGTCATCCACATATAATATCAGAAATGCTACAGAGCTCCCACTCACTTTCTTGTAAATACAGGCTTCTCCAAAAGTCTGTATAAAGCCAAATGCTTTGATCACACTATCAAAGCGTTTATTCCAACTCCGAGATGCTTGCACCAGTCCATAAATGGATCGCTGGAGTTTGCATACTTTGTTAGCTCCTTTTGGATCGACAAAACCTTCTGGTTGTACCATATACAACTCTTCTTCCAGAAATCCATTCAGGAATGCAGTTTTGACATCCATCTGCCATATTTCATAATCATAAAATGCGGCAATTGCTAACATAATTCTGACGGACTTAAGCATCGCTACGGGTGAGAAAGTCTCATCGTAGTCAACCCCTTGAACTTGTCGAAAACCTTTTGCGACAAGTCGAGCTTTATAGACAGTAACATTACCGTCAGCGTCAGTCTTTTTCTTGAAGATCCATTTATTCTCAATTGCTTGCCGATCATCGGGCAAGTCAACCAAAGTCCATACTTTGTTCTCATACATGGATCCCATCTCAAATTTCATGGCCTCAAGCCACTTTGCGGAATCTGGGCTCACCATCGCTTCTTCATAGTTCGTAGGTTCATCATGATCTAGCATCATGACTTCCAGAACTGGATTACCGTACCACTCTGGTGCGGATCTCACTCTGGTTGATCTACGTGGTTCAGTAGTATCTTGTTCTGAAGCTTCATGATCATCATCATTTAGCTTCCTCACTGATTGGCATAGGTGTCGCAGAAACAGTTTTCTGTGATGTACTATTTTCCAATAAGGGAGCAGGTATAGTTACCTCGTCAAGTTCTACTTTCCTCCCACTCACTTCTTTCGAGAGAAACTCCTTCTCTAGAAATGATCCATTCTTAGCAACGAATGTCTTGCCTTCGGATCTGTGATAGAAGGTATACCCAACAGTTTCCTTTGGGTATCCTATGAAGACACATTTCTCCGCTTTGGGTTCGAGCTTATCAGGTTGAAGCTTTTTCACATAAGCATCGCAGCCCCAAACTTTAAGAAACGACAACTTTGGTTTCTTGCCAAACCATAATTCATAAGGCGTCGTCTCAACGGATTTTGATGGTGCCCTATTTAACGTGAATGTGGCCGTCTCTAAAGCATAACCCCAAAACGATAGCGGTAAATCAGTAAGAGACATCATGGATCGCACCATATCTAGTAAAGTGCGATTAGGACGTTCGGACACACCATTACGCTGTGGTGTTCCGGGTGGCGTGAGTTGCGAAACTATTCCACAATTTTTCAAATGTATACCAAACTCGTAACTCAAATATTCTCCTCCATGATCAGATCGTAGAAACTTTATTTTCTTGTTACGATGATTTTCAACTTCACTCTGAAATTCTTTGAACCTTTCTAATGTTTCAGACTTATGTTTCATTAAGTAGATATACCCATATCTGCTTAAATCATCTGTGAAGGTGAGAAAATAACGATATCCGCCACGAGCCTCAATATTCATCGGACCACATACATCGGTATGTATGATTTCCAACAAATCTGTTGCTCTCTCCATAGTACCGGAGAACGGTGTTTTAGTCATCTTGCCTATGAGGCACGGTTCGCAAGTACCAAGTGATTCATAATCAAGTGGTTCCAAAAGCCCATCAGTATGGAGTTTCTTCATGCGCTTTACACCGATATGACCTAAACGGCAGTGCCACAAATAAGTTGCACTATCATTATTAACTTTGCATCTTTTGGCTTCTACATTATGAATATGTGTGTTACTATCTTCGAGATTCAACAAGAATAGACCACTCTTCAAAGGTGCATGACCATAAAAGATATTATTCATATAAATAGAACAACCATTATTCTCTGATTTAAATGAATAACCATCTCGCATTAAACAAGATCCAGATATAATGTTCATGCTTAACGCTGGCACCAAATAACAATTATTTAGGTCTAATATTAATCCCGAAGGTAGATGTAGAGGTAGCGTGCCGACCGCGATCACATCGACTTTGGAACCGTTTCCCACGCGCATCGTCACCTCGTCCTTTGCTAGTGTCCGCTTATTCCGTAGTCCCTATTTCGAGTTGCAAATATTAGCAACAGAACTAGTATCAAATACCCAAGTGCTACTGCGAGCTCTAGTAAGGTACACATCAATAACATGTATATCACATATACCTTTGCTCACTTTGCCATCCTTCTTATCCGCCAAATACTTGGGGCAGTTCCGCTTCCAGTGTCCAGTCTGCTTGCAGTAGAAGCACTCAGTTTCAGGCTTAGGTCCAGACTTGGGTTTCTTCTCTTGAGCAGCAACTTGCTTGCTGTTCTTCTTGAAGTTTCCCTTCTTCTTCCCTTTACCCTTTTTCTTGAAACTAGTGGTCTTGCTAACCATCAACACTTGATGCTCCTTCTTGATTTCTACCTCCGCAGCTTTCAGCATTGCGAAGAGCTCAGGAATAGTCTTGTTCATCCCTTGCATATTATAGTTCATCACGAAGCTCTTGTAGCTTGGTGGTAGTGATTGGAGAATTCTGTCAATGACGCAATCATCTGGAAGATTAACTCCCATCTGAATCAAGTGATTATTATACCCAGACATTTTGAGTATATGCTCACTGACAGAACTGTTCTCCTCCATCTTACAGCTATAGAACTTATTGGAGACTTCATATCTCTCAATTCGGGCATTTGCTTGAAATATTAACTTCAACTCCTGGAACATCTCATATGCTCCATGACGTTCAAAACGTCGTTGAAGTCCCGATTCTAAGCCGTAAAGCATGGCACACTGAACTATCGAGTAGTCATCAGTTTTGCTCTGCCAGACGTTCATAACATCTGGCGTTGCTCCAGCAGCAGGCCTGTCACCCAGCGGTGCTTCCAGGACGTAATTCTTCTGTGCAGCAATGAGGATAATCCTCAGGTTACGGACCCAGTCCGTGTAATTGCTACCATCATCTTTCAACTTTGCTTTCTCAAGGAACGCATTAAAATTTAACGGAACAATAGCACGAGCCATCTATCTACAAGCAACATAAACAAGCAAGATACTATCAGGTACTAAGTTCATGATAAGTTTAAGTTCAGTTAATCAAATTACTTAGGAACTCCCACTTAGATAGACATCCCTCTAATCCTCTAAGTGATCACGTGATCCAAATCAACTAAACCATAACCGATCATCACGTGAGATGGAGTAGTTTTCAATGGTGAACATCGTCATGTTGATCATATCTACTATATGATTCACGCTCGACCTTTCGGTCTCTGTGTTCCGAGGCCATATCTGCATATGCTAGGCTCATCAAGTTTAACCTGAGTATTCTGCGTGTGCAAAACTGGCTTGCACCCGTTGTAGATGGACGTAGAGCTTATCACACCCGATCATCACGTGGTGTCTGGGCACGACGAACTTTGGCAACGGTGCATACTCAGGGAGAACACTTCTTGATAATTTAGTGAGAGATCATCTTATAATGCGACCGTCAATCAAAGCAAGATAAGATGCATAAAAGGATAAACATAACATGCAATCAATATAAGTGATATGATATGGCCATCATCATCTTGTGCTTGTGATCTCCATCTCCGAAGCACCGTCATGATCACCATCGTCACCGGCGCGACACCTTGATCTCCATCGTAGCATCGTTGTCGTCTCGCCAATCTTATGCTTCCATGACTATTACTACCGTTTAGTAATCTAGTAAAGCATTACATCGCGATTGCATTGCATACAATAAAGCGACAACCATATGGCTCCTGCCAGTTGCCGATAACTTAGTTACAAAACATGATCATCTCATACAATAAAATCAGCATCATGCCTTGACCATATCACATCACAACATACCCTACAAAAACAAGTTAGACGTCCTCTACTTTGTTGTTGCAAGTTTTACGTGGCTGCTACGGGCTTAAGTAAGAACTCATCTCACCTACGCATCAAAACCACAACGATAGTTCGTCAAATAGACTCCGTTTTAACCTTCTCAAGGACCGGGCGTAGTCACACTTGGTTCAACTAAAGTTGGAGAGACAGTCTTCCGCAAGCCATCTATGTGCAAAGCACGTCGAGGGAACCGGTCTCGCGTAAGAGTACGCGTAAGGTTGGTCCGGATCGTCTCAACCAACAATACCGCCGAACCAAAGTATGACATGCTGGTAGGCAGTATGACTTGTATCGCCCACAACTCACTTGTGTTCTACTCGTGCATACAACATCAAACCATAAAACCTAGGCTCGGATGCCACTGTTGGGGAACGCAGTAATTTCAAAAAATTTCCTACGCACACGCAAGATCATGGTGATGCACAGCAACGAGAGGGGAGAGTGTTGTCTACGTACCAACGCAGACCGACTGCGGAAGCGATCACACAACATAGAGGAAGTAGTCGTACGTCTTCTTCCCGATCCGACCGATCCAAGCACCGTTACTCCGGCACCTCCGAGTTCTTAGCACACGTTCAACTCGATGACGTTCCTCGGGCTCCGATCCAGCAAAGCGTCGAGGAAGAGTTCCGTCAGCACGACGGCGTGATGACGATCTTGATGTACTACCGATGCAGGGCTTCGCCTAAGCACTGCAACGGTACGATCGAGGTGGAATTTGGTGGCAGGGGGCACCGCACACGGCTAAGGAACGATCTCAAGGATCAAGTTGTGTGTCTTGGGGTGCCCCCTGCCCCCGTATATAAAGGTTGGAGGAGGGGGGCCGGCCGGCCAAGGGAGGGGAGGCGCAGGGGAGTCCTACTCCCACCGGGAGTAGGACTCCTCCCCCCAATCCTAATCCAATTAGGACTCCCGGGGGGGGGGGGAATAGAGAGAAGGGGGGCCGGCCCCTTATCCTATTCCTAATAGGACTTGGGGGGGGGGGGGGGGGGCGCCGGCCAGCTAGTGGGCTTCCCTTTTCTCTTTTCCACTAAGGCCCAATAGGCCCATTAGTCTCCCGGGGGGTTCCGGTAACCCTCCCGGTATTCCGGTAAAATCCTGATTTCACCCGGAATACTTCCGATGTCCAAACATAGGCTTCCAATATATCAATCTTTACGTCTCGACCATTTCGAGACTCCTCGTCATGTCCGTGATCTCATCCGGGACTCCGAACAACCTTCGGTACATCAAAATGCATAAACTCATAATAACTGTCATCGTAACGTTAAGCGTGCGGACCCTACGGTTCGAGAACAATGTAGACATGACCGAGACACGTCTCCGGTCAATAACCAATAGCGGGACCTGGATGCCCATATTGGCTCCTACATATTCTACGAAGATCTTTATCGGTCAGACCGCATAACAACATACGTTGTTCCCTTTGTCATCGGTATGTTACTTGCCCGAGATTCGATCGTCGGTATCCAATACCTAGTTCAATCTCGTTACCGGCAAGTCTCTTTACTCGTTCCGTAATACATCATCTCACAACTAACTTATTAGTTGAAGTGCTTGCAAGGCTTATGTGATGTGCATTACCGAGAGGGCCCAGAGATACCTCTCCGACAATCGGAGTGACAAACCCTAATCTCGAAATACGCCAACCCAACATCTACCATTGGAAACACCTGTAGTACTCCTTTATAATCACCTAGTTACGTTGTGACGTTTGGTAGTACCCAAAGTGTTCCTCCGGTAAACGGGAGTTGCATAATCTCATAGTTATAGGAACATGTATAAGTCATGAAGAAAACAATAGCAACATACTAAATGATCGGGTGCTATGCTAATGGAATGGGTCATGTCAATTAGATCATTCCACTAATGATGTGACCTCGTTAATCAAATAACAACTCCTTGTTCATGGTTAGGAAACATAACCATCTTTGATTAACGAGCTAGTCAAGTAGAGGCATACTAGTGACACTCTGTTGGTCTATGTATTCACACATGTATTATGTTTCCGGTTAATACAATTCTAGCATGAATAATAAACATTTATCATGATGTAAGGAAATAAATAATAACTTTATTATTGCCTCTAGGGCATATTTCCTTCATACACATCACCTAAGCCTTGCAAGCAATGCAACTAATGAGTTAGTTGCGATATGATGTATTACGGAACGAGTAAAGAGACTTGCCAGCAACGAGATTGAACTAGGTATTGAGATACCGATGATCGAATCTCGGGCAAGTAACATACCGATGACAAAGGGAACAACGTATGTTGTTATGCGGTCTGACCGATAAAAGATCTTCGTAGAATATGTGGGAGCCAATATGAGCATCCAGGTTCCGCTATTGGTTATTGACCGGAGACGTGTCTCGGTCATGTCTACATTGTTCTCGAACCCGTAGGGTCCGCACGCTTAAGGTTTCGATGACAGTTATATTATGAGTTTATTAGTTTTGATGTACCGAAGTTAGTTCGGAGTCTCGGATGTGATCATGTACATGACGAGGAGTGTTGAAATGGTCGAGACATAAAGATTGATATATTGGACGACTATATTCGGACACCGGAAGTGTTCTGGAGAAGTTTCAGATAAAACCGGAGTATCGGGGGGTTACCGGAACCCCCCCGGGGGTTAATGGGCCACATGGGCCTAAAGTGGAGAAGAGGAGGGGCGGCCAGGGCAGGCCACGCACTGTGGGATCGAAAGTATGTCTAGAGGGGGGGTGATTAGACTACTTGACCAAATAAAAACTTAACCTTTTCCCAATTTTAGTTCTTGGCAGATTTTAGCTATTTTAGGACAAGTCAGGCAATCATCACACAATTCAAGCAAGCATGCAAAGAGTATATTAGCAGCGGAAAGTAAAGCATGCAACTTGCAAGAATGTAAAGGGAACGGTTTGGAGAATTCAAACGCAATTGGAGACACAGATGTTTTCCCGTGGTTCGGATAGGTGGTGCTATCCTACATCCACGTTGATGGAGACTTCAACCCATGAAGGGTAACGGTTGCGCGAGTCCATGGAGGGCTCCACCGACGGAGGGTCCACGAAGTAGCAACCTTGTCTATCCCACCATGGCCATCGCCCACGAAGGACTTGCCTCACTAGCGGTAGATCTTCACAAAGTAGGCGATCTCCTTGCCCTTACAAACTCCTTGGTTCGACTCCACAATCTTGTCGGAGGCTCCCAAGTGACACCTAGCCAATCTAGGAGACACCACTCTCCAAGAAGTAACAAATGGTGTGTTGATGATGAACTCCTTGCTCTTGTGCTTCAAATGATAGTCTCCCCAACACTCAACTCTCTCTCATAGGATTTGGATCTGGTGGAAAGAAGGTTTGAGTGGAAAGCAACTTGGGGAAGGCTAGAGATCAAGATTCATATGGTAGGAATGGAATATCTTGGTCTCAACACATGAGTAGGTGATTCTCTCTCAGAACATATGAGTTGGAAGTGTAGATGTGTTCTGATGGCTCTCTCCATGAATGAAGAGGAGGTGGAGGGGTATATATAGCCTCCACACAAAATCCAACCGTTACACACAATTTACCAATCTCGATGGGACTGAATCAACAAACTCGGTAGGACCGAAATGGTAAACCTAGTGACCGTTAGAGATTTTCGGTGGGACTGACATGCAACTCGATAGGACCGATATGGTTAGGGTTTGGGCATAACGTAATCTCGGTGAGACCGATTACACAAACTCGGTGAGACCGATTTTGGTAATTAGCTAACCAGAGAGTTGGTCAGGCAAACTCGGTGGGACCGATTTGCTCTTTCGATGAGACCGAAAAGTTACAAAAGGGAAACAGAGAGTTTACATTGCAATCTTGGTGGGACCGATCCGCTCTTTCGGTGAGACCGAAAAGTTACGAAAGGGAAACAGAGAGTTTGCAATCCCATCTCGGTGAGACCGAGATCCCTATCGGTAGAACCGAATTGCTAGGGTTTGGCAGTGGCTTATGACAAGTGAAACTCGGTGGCGCCGGATAGAAAGAATCGGTAGGACCGAGTTTGGCTTAGGGTTTAGGTCAAATGTGGATATGGGAAAGTAGTTGAGGGTTTTTGGAGCATATCACTAAGCACATGAAGCAAGAGGCTCATTAAGCAACACCTCATCCCTCCTTGATAGTATTGGCTTTTCCTAAAGACTCAATGTGATCTTGGATCACTAAAATATAAAATGAAGAGTCTTGAGCTTTTGAGCTTGAGCCAATCCTTTGTCCTTAGCATTTTGAGGGTTCCACTTTCACATCCATGCCATGCCAATCATTGAGCTTTCCTGAAATAATCATCTTGGAATAGCATTAGCTCAATGAGCTATATGTTGTTATGAATTACCAAAACCACCTAGGGATAGTTGCACTTTCAATCTCCCCCTTTTTGGTAATTGATGACAACATATAGATCAAAGCTTCGACAAATGATAATAGGCATGAAATATATCGTCGCTTTGAGAAGTATGTGATAAGTAAGAGCTCCCCCTAAATTTGTGCATATTTAAGATTTTCTTTGGACTGCAAATGCACAAAGAGTTAGAGTCATGGGTTACTCTTTCATGTCACATACATCTTGGTGGAGCGCTTAAAATGATAAGAATGAAATACATGCACCCATCACCAAGAATAGTGAATGATCACATAAGATAGATAGGATAATAGCATTAAGCAAGCATTAAGTGTAGCTTATGATCAAACACATGATCATCAATGTCTCACAGATAATGACATAGTAACATAGTACTCAAGCATGCAAAAGCAAACAAAGTTCGAAAAACCACCAAATAAAGCAAGAGAGAAAAGCAACACTCTCTCTCTCGAAGCCTATGATCTATACATTTTCTCCCCCTTTGGCAACAAGTTACCAAAAAGTTCCTAGAAAATGCATAGTGCTAAATCGACACTCAGGCTTGATCTTTAGGTGGTGGTGGAGTCCGGAGCACTCCAAGGACGAAGCCTTCTGTAGACGTGGTCGGAGTCGAGGCTGAAGTAGACGCTGGAGCTGGTGGAACTAAGGCTATAGCTGGTGCAGAAGTGGTGGCTCTGGTGTCAGCAACTGGCACTGCAGACGACCTCAGACCTCGTGGCACTCTGGCAAAGGCATCAGTTGTAGTCTTGCCTCTCCTCTCCTGCATGTCATCTTGGAGCTGCTCCTCTGCAGTGTGAATCTCTGTCACCTTGATATCCAAGTCATAGAACCTTTGTTCTACGATCCTCTCTAGGCTTGCCTGGTTCTGAGTTAGGGTGGCTAATCCTTTCTCAATCCGTAGGGTGGATGCAATCAGGTAACCAAGCTGCTCTTGTTTGGTTTTCAAGAAATATTCAGATGCCTCCTCTTGAGTTGGCATCTTGGCAGCTTTCTCCTTCCTTCCCTTCTCCTTCTTGGCTTGTGCTTGTGCTGAAGATGGTTCATTCTCAGTCATAACAACTTGATTATCTTCAAAGTCTGGACGGATGGGCAGGTGTTCCTTGTCCAATAAGTATATGCCCGTGCCCATCTTGGAGTTAATGAGCTCCTGAATTTGTGGGGCATACCCACAGCTCCTCTTCTGGTCTGCTGCAGTCCTCTTGATGGTCTCTACCATGAGGCTCATCACCTTGAACTTCTGTGGCACATCAAAGATATGTAGCAAATTGATCGCATGGCCTCTGATCATCTTGTGATCACCTGACTTGGGCAACAAGGTGTGCCTCAGTATCCAATTGATGGTTGGTAGCCCTGACAGAAGATAGTGTACTGAGCCAAACTTGAAAGTGTCAAGTGCTTCATTTGGAATCTCCTTGTACATGTTTGACATTGAGTTGTGGTCCATCTTCTTCTTGGCATAGATATCCAAGTCATCCTCATGCTCTTGTGGGGCATTGATCAGCTGAGCCCATTCAGCAACTGTAGACTGGTACCTCGTACCCTCAGACATCCAAACAATTCTCCCATCTGAATAAAAATGTGCGGTGGAGTAGAACTGCATGATGAGTTCCTCGTTCCACTTTGTGAGCTTCTGCCCAACAAAGTCCTCTACTCCACATGCCTTGAAGCTGTCCTGCACTCCAGGGTAGTACTCTTCGTTGTCCTTGATGTATTGCCAATCAACCCATCTCATATCACATACAATTGCCTTCTTATCTAGCAGCACTGTCTCATAGAAGTCCTGCTGTTCCTTGGTGTGAAATCTGTAGTCCACAGCAGTCCTCCTCCTTGAAGCATACGGATCTGCTTCTCTCCACTTCCGGAGCCCTGAATTGTTGGGGAACGTAGTAATTTCAAAATTTTCCTACGCACACGCAAGATAATGGTGATGCATAGCAACGAGGGGGAGAGTCTGATCTACGTACCCTTGTAGATCGCAACGGAAGCGTTGACACAACGTAGAGGAAGTAGTCGTACGTCTTCTTCCCGATCCGACCGATCCAAGCACCGTTACTCCAGCACCTCCGAGTTCTTAGCACACGTTCAGCTCGATGACGATCCTCGGGCTCCGATCCAGCAAAGCGTCGAGCAAGAGTTCCGTCAGCACGACGGCGTGGTGACGATCTTGATGTACTACCGACGCAGGGCTTCGCCTAAGCACTACAACGATATGATCGAGGTGGAATTTGGTGGCAGGGGGCACCGCACACGGCTAAGGAACGATCTCAATGATCAACTTGTGTGTCTAGAGGTGCCCCCTGCCCCCGTATATAAAGGATCCAAGGGGGAGGGCTGGCCGGCCAAGGAGGAGGGCGCAGGAGGAGTCCTACTCCTACCGGGAGTAGGACTCCCCCCCTCAATCCTATTCCTAATAGGATTCCTCAAGAGAGAGAGAGAGAGAGAAGGGGGCCGGCCACCTCTCCTAGTCCTAATAGGACTAGGGGAGGGGGAGGCGCGCAGCCCACCTTGGGCTGCCCCTTTCACCTTTCCACCAAGGCCCATATGGTTCCCGGGGGGTTCCGGTAACCTCCCGGTACTCCGGTAAAATCCCGATTTCACCCGGAACACTTCCGATATCCAAATATAGGCTTCCAATATATCAATCTTTATGTCTCGACCATTTCGAGACTCCTCTTCATGTCCGTGATCACATCCGGGACTCCGAACAATCTTCGGTACATCAAAATGCATAAACTCATAATAACTGTCATCGTAACGTTAAGCGTGCGGACCCTACGGTTCGAGAACAATGTAGACATGACCGAGACACGTCTCCGGTGAATAACCAATAGCGGGACCTGGATGCCCATATTGGCTCCTACATATTCTACGAAGATCTTTATCGGTCAGACCGCATAACAACATACGTTGTTCCCTTTGTCATCGGTATGTTACTTGCCCGAGATTCGATCGTCGGTATCCAATACCTAGTTCAATCTCATTACCGGCAAGTCTCTTTACTCGTTCCGTAATACATCATCTCGCAACTAACTCATTAGTTGTAATGCTTGCAAGGCTTAAGTGATGTGCATTACCGAGAGGGCCCAGAGATACCTCTTCGACAATCGGAGTGACAAATCCTAATCTCGAAATACGCCAACCCAACATCTACCTTTGGAGACACCTGTAATGCTCCTTTATAATCACCCAGTTACGTTGTGATGTTTGGTAGCACCCAAAGTGTTCCTCCGGCAAACGGGAGTGGCATAATCTCATAGTCATAGGAACATGTATAAGTTATGAAGAAAGCAATAGCAACATACTAAACGATCGGGTGCTAAGCTAATGGAATGGGTCATGTCAATCAGATCATTCAACTAATGATGTGATCCCGTTAATCAAATAACAACTCTTTGTCCATGGTTAGGAAACATAACCATCTTTGATTAACGAGCTAGTCAAGTAGAGGCATAGTAGTGACACTCTGTTTGTCTATGTATTCACACATGTATTATGTTTCCGGTTAATACAATTCTAGCATGAATAATAAACATTTATCATGATATAAGGAAATAAATAATAACTTTATTATTGCCTCTAGGGCATATTTCCTCCAGTCTCCCACTTGCACTAGAGTCAATAATCTAGATCACATCACCATGTGATTAACATCGATAGTTCACATCATCATGTGATTAACACCCATAGTTCACATCGCACCATGCGACCAATACCCAAAGGGTTTACTAGATTCAGTAATCTAGTTCACATCGCTATGTGATTAACACCCAAAGAGTACTAAGGTGTGATCATGTTTTGCTTGTGAGAGAATCTTAGACAACGGGTCTGCCACATTCAGATCCACATGTATTTTGCAAATTTTTATGTCAACAATGCTCTGCATGTAGCTACTCTAGCTAATTGCTCCCACTTTCAATATGTATCTAGACCGAGATTTAGAGTCATCTAGATTAGTGTCAAAACTTGCATCGGCGTAACCCTTTACGACGAACCTTTTGTCACGTCCATAATCGAGAAACATATCCTTATTTCATTAAGGATAATTCTGACCGCTGTCCAGTGATCTACGCCTAGATCACTATTGTACTCCCTTGCTAAATCAGTGCAGGGTATACAATAGATCTGGTATACAGCATGACATACTTTATAGAACCTATGGCCAAGGCATAGGGAATGACTTTCATTTTCTATCTTCTGCCGTGGTCGGGCTTTGAGTCTTACTCAACTTCACACCTTGTAATACAGGCAAGAACTCTTTCTTTGACTGCTCCATTTTTGAACTACTTCAAAATCTTGTCAAGGTATGTACTCATTGAAAAAAAAACTTATCAAGCGTCTTGATCTATCTCTATAGATCTTAAAGCTCAATATGTAAGCAGCTTCACCGAAGTCTTTCTTTGAAAAACTCCTTTCAAACACTCCTTTATGCTTTACAGAATAATTCTACATTATTTCCGATCAACAATATGTCATTCACATATACTTATCAGAAATGCTGTAGTGCTCCCACTCACTTTCTTGTAAATACAGGCTTCACCACAAGTCTGTATAAAACTATATCCTTTGATCAACTTATCAAAGCGTATATTCCGACTCCGAGATGCTTGCACCAGTCCATAGATGGATCGCTGGAGTTTGCATATTTTGTTAGCACCTTTAGGATTGACAAAACCTTCTGGTTGCATCGTATACAACTCTTCTTTAGTAAATCCATTAAGGAATGCAGTTTTGTTTATCCATTTGCCAGATTTCATAAAATGCGGCAATTGCTAACATGATTCGGACAGACTTTAAGCATAGATACGAGTGAGAAAATCTCATCGTAGTCAACACCTTGAACTTGTCGAAAACCTTTTGCGACAATTCTAGCTTTGTAGATAGTAACACTACTATCAGCGTCCGTCTTCCTCTTGAAGATCCATTTATTTTCTATGGCTTGCTGATCATCGGGCAAATCCATCAAAGTCCATACTTTGTTCTGATACATGGATCACATCTCAGATTTCATGCCCTGAAACCATTTCACGGAATCTGGGCTCATTATCGCTTCCTCATAGTTCGCAAGTTCGTCATGGTCTAGTAACATAACTTCCAGAACAGGATTACCGTACCACTCTGGTGCGGATCTCACTCTGGTTTACCTACGAGATTTAGTAGTAACTTGATCTGAAGTTACATGATCATCATCATTAGCTTCCTCACTAATTGGTGTAGTAGTCACAGGAACAGATTTCTGTGATGAACTACTTTCCAATAAGGGAGTAGGTACAGTTACCTCATCAAGTTCTACTTTCCTCCCACTCACTTCTTTTGAGAGAAACTCCTTCTCTAGAAAGGATCCATTCTTAGCAATGAATGTCTTGCCTTCGGATCTGTGATAGAAGGTGTACCCAACTGTCTCCTTTGGGTATCCTATGAAGACATATTTCTCCGATTTGAGTTTGAGCTTATCGAGATGAAACTTTTTCACATAAGCATCGCAACTCCAAACTTTAAGAAACGACAGCTTAGGTTTCTTGCCAAACCATAGTTCACACGGTGTCGTCTCAACGGATTTAGATGGTGCCCTATTTAACGTGAATGCAGCTGTCTCTAATGCATAACCCCAAAACGATAGTGGTAGATTGGTAAGATACATCATAGATTGCACTGTATCCAATAAAGTACGGTTATGACGTTCAGACACACCATTATGCTATGGTGTTCCAGGTGGCGTGCGTAGTGAAACTATTTCACATTGTTTTAACTGAAGACCAAACTTGTAACTCAAATATTTTACCTCTGCGATCATATCGTAGAAACTTTTATTTTCTTGTCAAAATGATTTTTCACTTCACTCTGAAATTCTTTGAACTGTTCAAATGTTTCAGACTTATGTTTCATCAAGTAGATATCCCCATATCTGGTCAAATCATCTTGTGAAGGTCAGAAAATAATGATACCTGCTGTAAGCCTTAATATTCATCGGACCACATACATCAGTATGTATGATTTCCAACAAGTCTGTTGCTTGCTCCATTGTTCCGGAGAACGGCGTTTTAGTCATCTTGCCCATAAGGCATGGTTCGCAAGCATCAAGTGATTCATAATCAAGTGATTCCAAAATCCCATCAGCATGGAGTTTCTTCATGCGCTTTACACCAATATGACCTAAACGGCAGTGCCACAAATAAGTTGCACTATCATTATTAACTTCACATCTTTTGGTTTCAATATTATGAATATGTGTATCACTAAGATCGAGATCCAATGAGCTATTTTCATTGGGTGTTTAACCATATTAGGTTTTATTCATGTAAACAGAACAACAATTTATTCTTTTACTTAAATGAATAACCGTATTACAATAAACATGATCAAATCATATTCATGCTCAACGCAAACACCAAATAACACTTATTTAGGTTCAACACTAATCCCGAAAGTATAGGGAGTGTGCGATGATGATCGTATCAATCTTGGAACCACTTCCAACACACATCGCCACTTCACCCTTAACTAGTCTCTGTTCATTCTGCAACTCCCGTTTCGAGTTACTACTCTTAGCAACTGAACTAGCATCAAATACTGAGGGGTTGCTATAAACACTAGTAAAGTACACATCAATAACATGTATATCAAATATACTTATGTTCACTTTGCCATCCTTCTTATCCGCCAATCACTTGGGGTAGTTCCGCTTCCAGTGACCAGTCCCTTTGCAGTAGAAGCACTTAGTCTCAGGCTTAGGATCAGACTTGGGCTTCTTCACTTGAGCAGCAACTTGCTTGCCGTTCTTCTTGAAGTTCCCCTTCTTCCCTTTGCCCTTTTCTTGAAACTAGTGGTCTTGTCAACCATCAACACTTGATGTTTTTCTTTGATTTCTACCTTCGTTGATTTCAGCATCACGAAGAGCTTGGGAGTTGTTTCCGTTATCCCTTGCATATTATAGTTCATCACGAAGTTCTACTAACTTAGTGATGGTGACTAGAGAATTCTGTCAATCACTATCTTATCTAGAAGATTAACTCCCACTTGATTCAAGCGATTGTAGTACCCAGACAATCTGAGCACATGCTCACTAGTTGAGCGATTCTCCTCCATCTTTTAGCTATAGAACTTGTTGGAGACTTCATATCTCTCAATTCGGGTATTTGCTTGAAATATTAACTTCAACTCCTGGAACATCTCATATGGTCCATGACGTTCAAAACGTCTTTGAAGTCCCGATTCTAAGCTGTTAAGTATGGTGCACTAAACTATCAAGTAGTCATCATATTGAGCTAGCCAAACGTTCATAACGTCTGCATCTGCTCCTGCAATAGGTCTGTCACCTAGCGGTGCATCGGGGACATAATTCTTCTGTGCAGCAACGAGGATAACCTCAGATCACGGATCCAATCCGCATCATTGCTACTTTCAACACAATTTTCTCTAGGAACATATCAAAATAAACACAGGGAAGCAACAACGCGAGCTATTGATCTACAACATGATTTGCAAAATACTACCAGGACTAAGTTCATGATAAATTTAAGTTCAATTTAATCATATTACTTAAGAACTCCCACTTAGATAGACATCCCTCTAATCCTCTAAGTGATCACGTGATCCAAATCAACTAAACCATAACCGATCATCACGTGAGATGGAGTAGTTTTCAATGGTGAACATCGTTATGTTGATCATATCTACTATATGATTCACGCTCGACCTTTCGGTCTCCGTGTTCCGAGGCCATATCTGCATATGCTAGGCTCGTCAAGTTTAACCTGAGTATTCTGTGTGTGCAAAACTGGCTTGCACCCGTTGTAGATGGACGTAGAGCTTATCACACCCGATCATCACGTGGTGTCTGGGCACGACGAACTTTGGCAACGGTGCATACTCAGGGAGAACACTTCTTGATAATTTAGTGAGAGATCATCTTATAATGCTACCATCAATCAAAGCAAGATAAGATGCATAAAAAGATAAACATCACATGCAATCAATATAAGTGATATGATATGGCCATCATCATCTTGTGCTTGTGATCTCCATCTCCGAAGCACCGTCATGATCACCATCGTCACCGGCGCGACACCTTGATCTCCATCGTAGCATCGTTGTCGTCTCGCCAATCTTATGCTTCCACGACTATCGCTACCGCTTAGTGATAAAGCAAAGCATTACATCGTGATTGCATTGCATACAATAAAGCGACAACCATATGGCTCCTGCCAGTTGCCGATAACTCGGTTACAAAACATGATCATCTCATACAATAAAATTTAGCATCATGACTTGACCATATCACATCACAACATGCCCTGCAAAAACAAGTTAGACGTCCTCTACTTTGTTGTTGCAAGTTTTACGTGGCTGCTACGGGCTTAAGCAAGAACTCATCTCACCTACGCATCAAAACCACAACGATAGTTTGTCAAATAGACTCCGTTTTAACCTTCTCAAGGACCGGGCGTAGCCATATTCGGTTCAACTAAAGTTGGAGAAACAGTCGCCCGCAAGCCATCTATGTGCGAAGCACATCGAGGGAACCGGTCTCGCGTAAGCGTACGCGTAAGGTTGGTCCGGGTCGTCTCGTCCAACAATACCGCCGAACCAAAGTATGACATGCTGGTAGGAAGTATGACGTGTATCGCCCACAACTCACTTGTGTTCTACTCGTGCAAATAACATCAAACCACAAAACCTAGGCTCTGATACCACTGTTCGGGAACGTAGTAATTTCAAAATTTTCCTACGCACACGCAAGATCATGGTGATGCATAGCAACGAGGGGGAGAGTCTGATATACGTACCCTTGTAGATCGCAACGGAAGCGTTGACACAACGTAGAGGAAGTAGTCATACGTCTTCTTCCCGATCTGACCGATCCAAGCACCGTTACTCCGGCACCTCCGAGTTCTTAGCACACGGTCAGCTCGATGACGATCCTCGGGCTCCGATCCAGCAAAGCGTCGAGGAAGAGTTCCGTCAGCACGACAGCGTGGTGACAATCTTGATGTACTACCGACGCAGGGCTTCGCCTAAGCACTACAATGATATGATCGAGGTGGAATTTGGTGGCAGGGGGCACCGCACACGGCTAAGGAACGATCTCAATGATCAACTTGTGTGTCTTGAGGTGCCCCCTGCCCCCGTATATAAAGGATCCAAGGGGGAGGGCTGGCCGGCCAAGGAGGAGGGCGCAGGAGGAGTCCTACTCCTACCGGGAGTAGGACTCCCCCCTCAATCCTATTCCTAATAGGATTCCTCGAGAGAGAAGGGGGCCGGCCACCTCTCCTAGTCCTAATAGGACTAGGGGAGGGGGGAGGCGCGCAGCCCACCTTGGGCTGCCCCTTTCACCTTTCCACCAAGGCCCAATAAGGCCCATATGGTTCCCGGGGGGTTCCGGTAACCTCCCGGTACTCCGGTAAAATCCCGATTTCACCCGGAACACTTCCGATATCCAAATATAGGCTTCCAATATATCAATCTTTATGTCTCGACCATTTCGAGACTCCTCATCATGTCCGTGATCACATCCGGGACTCCGAACAATCTTCGGTACATCAAAATGCATAAACTCATAATAACTGTCATCATAACGTTAAGCGTGCGGACCCTACGGTTCGAGAACAATGTAGACATTACCGAGACACGTCTCCGGTCAATAACCAATAGCGGGACCTGGATGCCCATATTGGCTCCTACATATTCTACAAAGATCTTTATCGGTCAGACCGCATAACAACATACGTTGTTCCCTTTGTCATCGGTATGTTACTTGCCCGAGATTCGATCGTCGGTATCCAATACCTAGTTCAATCTCGTTACCGGCAAGTGTCTTTACTCGTTCCGTAATACATCATCTCGCAACTAACTCATTAGTTGTAATGCTTGCAAGGCTTAAGTGATGTGCATTACTGAGAGGGCCCAGAGATACCTCTCCGACAATCGGAGTGACAAATCCTAATCTCGAAATACGCCAACCCAACATCTACCTTTGGAGACACCTGTAATGCTCCTTTATAATCACCCAGTTACGTTGTGACATTTGGTAGCACCCAAAGTGTTCCTCCGGCAAATGGGAGTTGCATAATCTCATAGTCATAGGAACATGTATAAGTCATGAAGAAAGCAATAGCAACATACTAAACGATCGGGTGCTAAGCTAATGGAATGGGTCATGTCAATCAGATCATTCAACTAATGATGTGATCCCGTTAATCAAATAACAACTCTTTGTCCATGGTTAGGAAACATAACCATCTTTGATTAACGAGCTAGTAAAGTAGAGGCATACTAGTGACACTCTGTTTGTCTATGTATTCACACATGTATTATGTTTCCGGTTAATACAATTCTAGCATGAATAATAAACATTTATGATGATATAAGGAAATAAACAATAACTTTATTATTGCCTCTAGGGCATATTTCCTTCATGAATCTCTCCTGAGCTTCATGTCCTCAGCCACAGGATGAGCATCGTTGTGGTCTGGGATCTTGGGCTTGAGTTTTCTGAGAACTTGATCTTCATCATCTTCTGCAGTGTCAGGCACTGGGGCCTTGTTCTTCTCAGCAGCTGGGATGCTTCTTGTATTCCTCTTTGGCTTTGGCTTTGGAGCTTGCTTGGCCTTGGAAGCAGCTGCCCCTGATCTTATGGCATCACCCATCAGCTTGGGTGCCTTTGGTGCTGGTGCAGCTACCTCTTCTTCTTCCTCCTCATCTTCCATGATGGAAGCCTTTCCAAGCACTCTGGCTACGGTCTTCTTGACCCTTTCCTTTCTGTTCTTGTCTTCAGCAGCAACTGGCTCTATGGGAGTGGGCTTCTCAGTTGAAGCTCTAGCCTTTGACATAGGCTGCCTGCCTGCTGGCCTTTTGATCTTTAACCCTGGCTTTGTGCCCTGTGCTGGCTCAACTCTCTTGGAAGTTGCTTCCTCTTCTGCCACATAGTCCTCATCCTCTGATTCTGAGGTTCTCTTCTTTCTCTGTCTTGTGGCAGCTTTTGGCAGGTTGCTAGGAGTACTTCTGCTGCCATCATCTGATGAACTTGAGGGACTAGTGCCCTCACTCATCTGCACTTGCTGCTCTGACAAATTCTGGCTATCACTCTGATCAGACATGTTGCAAACTCTGACTGTTGACCCTGTGAATAGATTATAGATGAGATAGAGTGGATGAGCATCACAAAATGCAGAGATTTTTGCAAAAGAATAATTCAAAAACTTAGTTTTAGTTTCCCACTGAAATCATCTCGGATCTACCGATTTTTAAACTCGGTGATACCGAAGCAGTTTTGGCACCTGAACTAGTGAACTTGGTCAGACCGAGTCACAGTTCGGTGGCACCGAGACTGCTAGGGTTTCACAAAGTTCCAAAATCGGTCACACCAATAAGTAATTCTCGGTTAGACCGAGTCTCACTTGTGCAATGGCATAAGCCAAATCGGTGGGACCGAGTTTTTCAACTCGGTGGGTCCGAGATGGTTTCGGCGGAAACCTAACCCTAAAATTTTCGAATTAAACCTAATCTACGAGTTCATTGACTGGATAGAAGTGTTTCAAACGTGGCAAGAATCATGATGATCACAATGTGCTAAGAATCGGATTGGGGAATAGCACAAAGATCGAGTCCATACCCTAGTTCGGCGGAGACTCGCTACGGCGGCAACGGCGAGGTTGATTCCCGTTGACTGCGACGGAGACCAGCGACTGGAGGCGGCTGGCGGCGAGAAGACGATCCGGGGACCACGTTGGCAGAGCAGGCTATCGCGCGGGCGAAGGGCTTCGGAGAAATTTCCAAATTTTTGCCCGTGACTATATATAGCCCGACCCTGTCGGTGTGACTGAGTGGAACAACTCGGTGGCACCGAGATGCAAAACTATATACAGTTGTTGCAACTCGGTGTGACTGAATGGTTCAAATTGGTTGCACCGAGATAGAAAACCTAGATCAACTTAATGATCTCGGTAGGACTGAAAGTAGGATATCGGTCAGACTAAGAATCACAAAGAGGTTTTGGAAGTTTAAGTCTATGACGAATCGGGGACTCTGAGCGCTCCTCACACAGAGTGGTTCGAATCTGACTTGATCAAATTTTGTGATGTAGCATGAATAGAGTTTGAGACGAGAAAAGCATAGATAGCTAGAGGAGGTTCTTAGGCACTCTTGTCCATCCACTTGGCAAAAGAAAATAAAACCAAACAATCAAAACAACAAGTGGATGTCCTCGAATGAGTAAAATATGCAACCAACATGCTCACACAATAAGATGGCAAATAAAATATGTGACAAAGCATGCACAACCAATTCTAGCATCTATCAAGCAATTTGCGATGACTAGGTCATCTATATATGAGTATATTGACTTAGGAGTCAAGTGAGAACACTTGATCATAGGTCATACTCATTTTTTAAGCTCAAGTGGGGTTACCACTTTTACATAAAGCATTGTTGTGTTCACATCTTTAGAGTTGCTTTAGCTCAAGTCTTAGAGTAAAGCTCCCCCTAGATGTGATATCCCCCCTAAGAGGGATGAACTAACCTTGGGTTTTGTCGATGATGACTTCATGTAGATGTTGAAGATGTGGATGCTCAATGTTGATGTAGATCACTTGGAGTTATCCATTTGAGTGAATTGCACTTTCAATACCTACATGGGTTAGTCCCACAAGGAACAAACAAGGATATCCATAGACATAGAGTGATGCACACACAAGATGATGTCCATGAAAACTTTTAGGTTACCTTGTCGCTTGTCTTACCAACAAGAGGGTTTGTGACTCCTTGAACTAGTGCAAGATGTGGAAGTTGATTGCACTTGTTCTTGCCAAAATGATAAGAGTGAAGTATGTTGGCGGAGTCATCCTCAAGAACTCTCTAGTTCTTCTTCTTTTGGATCCACACCATCTTGATGGGAATCCTTGGAGTTGTAGTCGTACTTGATGAAGTGGAACTTGACATGGTCTTGGGAATCCACTTGACTAAGGTCTTAGGAGCTTCTTCAAATGCATCAATTTCCTCTTGAAGCTTGTCCTTGCCTTTTTGCTTGTAGCCTTGTGGTGGAAGATCATCTTGAGCTTGTGTTCCCTTGAAGGAAGTATCATACTTCTCTTGTTGAGGAACAAACTTTGTCTTGGGGTATTGATCTTCTTCCCACTCAACTCCATTGGCATTGAACTTTCGTTCAAAACCAACACCTTGATTCTTCCGGTGCATTCCTTGCTTGCGCACAATTTCCTCGAATTGCTTACTCCCGGCAAGGCTTTTGTACACTCCTTTCTCTATAATTCCCTTCAATAAGCTATTTTCTTGCTCAAGTGTAACTTGGCTAAGAGAATCATTAGTGGAATCAAGAGAACTACTAGAAGCAACAATATTTGATTTAGCATGATCATTGTTACTACTAGAGGAAGAATCTTTCTTGTTCTTGTTACTAGACTTGACTTGAGGCATGTAAGTGGATAAGAGTAAACGCTTGGTAATGTAAGAATAACTTTTCTTGCGGAGATCATCATTGGTTGATTTTAAAAACTCATGCTCTTGCTCAAGATTGAGCTTTTCAAAGCGTAACTTCTCATGAGCTCTTAAAAGTTCTCGATGATCTTCGAAGATAGTTTCATGAGCTAACTTAAGAGTGTTTAGTTCTTTAGTTAGAGCCTCAATCTTCTCCTTATCATTGTCATTCGTTTTATCTTGATTAGCATGATTAATTGACGTTTCATCATAGTATTCATCACTAGAGTTGTCAACAACCAAATCATCATCACCTAACAAGTCATCTTCATCACTATTAAAATCAACATACTCGGGGTGTGTTACCTTAGGACCTTTGGCCATGAAGCATCTTCCAATTCCTTCATTTGGTGAGTCAAATATGTCGTAGGAGTTAGTTGACACAAGTGCTAGACCGGCAACACCTTCATCTTAAGTATCTTCGGAGTCAGAGTGATAACTTCTCTCGGAGTGGCTGTCGGAGTCGGAGCCGGATACCCATTCACCAACATGAGCTTGATGTCTTCGTTTTGTGTAGCTCCTTGATGATTTTTCCTTCCTTTCCGAATCCTTGCTTCTCCGTGAGTATCTTCGTTCATAACGATAATCTCTACTCCTTCTCTCTCTTGGTGGTGATTCTTTGCTTCTTCTTTTTGAGAGTCTTCTCTTCTCTTGTAGGGAGCCGTACACTCATTAGAATAGTGTCCGAGTCTTCCACAATTGTAGCAGTTTCGCTCTCGACTAGAAGATCTTTTGTTATTGTAGGACCTTGACTTGGAGCTTCTATCTTTGCTTCTACTCTTGTAGAACTTGTTGAAGTTCTTCACCATTAAGCTCAATTCTTCATTGAAGTTTTGTTTCTCACTTGATGATGTAGGGGCTTCACATGAGGCTTTGTAGGCACCACTTGATTTGTTGTGAAGTTCCTCTTTATCCTTAAGTGACATCTCATGAGCAACAATTCTTCCAATCACCTCCGTTGGCTTGAGATCTTTGTAATTGGTCATCATTTGGATCAATGTGCACACGGTATCATATTTTCCATCCAAGGCTCTTAGAATCTTCTTGATGATGAATCTATCGGTCATCTCTTCACTCCCTAAGCCGGCAATCTCATTTGTGATGAGAGCAAGCCTAGAGTACATTTCAGTGACACCTTCACCATCCTTCATTTTGAACTTGTCAAGTTGACTTTGAACCACATCCAACTTGGATTCCTTGACGGAGTCGGTACCTTCGTGCATATCAATCCAAGTGTCCCAAATTTCCTTTGCATTCTCAAGACGGCTGATTTTGTTGAATTCTTCGGGGCACAATCCGTTGAAGAGAATATCACAAGCTTGAGCATTGTATTGCAACATCTTCAACTCATCCGCGGTAGCTTCATGGTTTGGTTCTCTCCCATCAAAGAAGTCACCTTGCAAACCAACACACACAATAGCCCAAACGGCGGGGTTATGTCCAAAAATATGCATTTTCATTTTATGCTTCCAACTAGCAAAATTAGTACCATCAAAGTAAGGACCTCTACGGTGATAATTTCCCTTGCTAGACACCATACTCTCCTAGGTTGTGAAACCAAGGCTATGACCACCAAAATCTATGGAAATCAAAGCAAATGGAGACCAAAGCTCTGATACCACTTGTGGGATCGAAAGTATGTCTAGAGGGGGGGTGATTAGACTACTTGACCAAATAAAAACTTAACCTTTTCCCAATTTTAGTTCTTGGCAGATTTTAGCTATTTTAGGACATGTCAAGCAATCATCACACAATTCAAGCAAGCATGCAAAGAGTATATTAGCAGTGGAAAGTAAAGCATGCAACTTGCAAGAATGTAAAGGGAAGGGTTTGGAGAATTCAAACGCAATTGGAGACACGGATGTTTTTCCGTGGTTCGGATAGGTGGTGCTATCCTACATCCACGTTGATGGAGACTTCAACCCACGAAGGGTAACGGTTGCGCGAGTCCATGGAGGGCTCCACCCACGAAGGGTCCACGAAGTAGCAACCTTGTCTATCCCACCATGGCCATCGCCCACGAAGGACTTGCCTCACTAGCTGTAGATCTTCACGAAGTAGGCGATCTCCTTGCCCTTACAAACTCCTTGGTTCAACTCCACAATCTTGTCGGAGGCTCCCAAGTGACACCTAGCCAATCTAGGAGACACCACTCTCCAAGAAGTAACAAATGGTGTGTTGATGATGAACTCCTTGCTCTTGTGCTTCAAATGATAGTCTCCCCAACACTCAACTCTCTCTCATAGGATTTGGATCTGGTGGACAGAAGGTTTGAGTGGAAAGCAACTTGGGGAAGGCTAGAGATCAAGATTCATATGGTAGGAATGGAATATCTTGGTCTCAACACATGAGTAGGGGATTCTCTCTCAGAACATATGAGTTGGAAGTGTAGATGTGTTCTGATGGCTCTCTCCACGAATGAAGAGGAGGTGGAGGGGTATATATAGCCTCCACACAAAATCCAACCGTTACACACAATTTACCAATCTCGGTGGGACCGAATCAACAAACTCGGTCGGACCGAAAAGGTAAACCTAGTGACCGTTAGAGATTTTCGGTGGGACTGACATGCAACTCGGTAGGACCGATATGGTTAGGGTTTGGGCATAACGTAATCTTGGTGAGACCGATTACACAAACTCGGTGAGACCGATTTTGGTAATTAGCTAACCAGAGAGTTGGTCAGGCAAACTCGGTGGGACCGATTTACTCTTTCGGTGAGACCGAAAAGTTACAAAAGGGAAACAGAGAGTTTACATTGCAATCTCGGTGGGACCGATCCGCTCTTTCGGTGAGACTGAAAAGTTACGAAAGGGAAACAGAGAGTTTGCAATCCCATCTTGGTGAGACCGAGATCCCTATCGGTAGAACCGAATTGCTAGGGTTTGGCAGTGGCTTATGACAAGTGAAACTCGGTGGCGCCGGATAGAAAGAATCGGTAGGACCGAGTTTGGCTTAGGGTTTAGGTCAAATGTGGATATGGGAAAGTAGTTGAGGGTTTTTGGAGCATATCACTAAGCACATGAAGCAAGAGGCTCATTAAGCAACACCTCATCCCTCCTTGATAGTATTGGCTTTTCCTAAAGACTCAATGTGATCTTGGATCACTAAAATATAAAATGAAGAGTCTTGAGCTTTTGAGCTTGAGCCAATCCTTTGTCCTTAGCATTTTGAGGGTTCCACTTTCACATCCATGCCATGCCAATCATTGAGCTTTCCTGAAATAATCATCTTGGAATAACATTAGCTCAATGAGCTATATGTTGTTATGAATTACCAAAACCACCTAGGGATAGTTGCACTTTCACGCGCCCCCTCCCCCTCTAGTACGAATTGGACAAGGAGGGGGGGGGGCGCCCCGCCTTTCCTTCCTCTCCTCTCTCCCTTCCTCCCCCCTCTCCTACTTGGACCAGGAAAAGAGGGAGTCCTACTCCCGGTAGGAGTAGGACTCCTCCCTGGCGTGCCTCCTCCTGGCCGGCCGCCCCTCCCCTTGCTCCTTTATATACGGGGGCAGGGGGCACCTCTAGACACACAAGTTGATCTTCGTGATCGTTCTCTTAGCCGTGTGCGGTGCCTCCCTCCACCATAATCCTCGATAATATTGTAGCGGTGCTTAGGCGAAGCCCTGCGATGGTAGAACATCAAGACCGTCACCACGCCGTCGTGCTGACGAAACTCTTCCCCGACACTTTGCTGGATCGGAGTCCGGGGATTGTCATCGAGCTGAACGTGTGCAGAACTCGGAGGTGCCGTACGTTTGGTACTTGGATCGGTCGGATCGGGACGACGTACGACTACTTCCTCTACGTTGTGTCAACACTTACGTTGCCGGTCTACGAGGGTACGTAGACAACACTCTCCCCTCTCGTTGCTATGCATCACCATGATCTTGCGTGTGCGTAGGATTTTTTTTGAAATTACTACGTTCCCCAACACTGCACACCCGTATAACCTTGTAAGTATATGTCCTCCGGTACAACATCAAGGTCGATTCCTCTTATTTGATGAACCATTTGCCGTGTCAAAAATGCATAGGGGGATGCAAGGAGCACAAGGCCTGCACATCCAAGCAGTGGTAACATGGACTTGTACATGGAACATCCCAAGCACAAGCAGAGCTACAGTGAGCCTGTACAACGAGCTAGCGTAAGTCCATGCATTTCATTTAATTCGTACTGGCATTCGTGTATGATTTGTGTGAAGTGGCTGATCCACGAATTCAAGTTACCAGGGGCGAACATTTAACTTAAAAAATACGAAGGCACTTGCACTCCAGAAATCAACATAACTTGAGAAATGTGAAGCTACATGCACTTTGAAAACCAGCTAATGATCCAAAGTAGTTCAGATTATAAACACTAAATGATGCAAGCACCAAAAAAACACAAAATGCAACATGGTGTACAAGGACTACAAACATAGTCTATACCTGCTTGAATTATTCGTTCTCTGGCTGAAAATATCGAAGTGTAATTGCACGTATAAATAGTGCGCAAACTTCATATCAATATATCTATCCTGCACAAGTATGCCAATAGTTTCAAACAACAGATTAGAAAAGTATTTATGCTATGTTGGCATGATACGGGGACTTTCTGGTAGATGGCCTCGACGTTTCCTCAAGCTATGAAAATGCACTATAATTTGCTTGTCATCAATGCCTACAAATCTCTGTCTCTCTCAACATAGTAGATCATCATTAGACACTAAATCCTTCAATGAGCTTGCAAAATGCTTGCATTAGATCCCTCATTAGACACTATATGTTCATCACCAGGAGCATGGAAAATGTTTGCATAAAATCCTTCATTAGCAGTCTATTCATTAGACACTTCAGGCTCAAGAATAACATGAGCTTGTATGTTTGCACCGGAAACTTGATTAGATACATCAGATTCAGTCAGTTCAGTATTGATTGGGGGAGTTATAAAATAAGTAGAAATTGGTTTCATTTTCTCATAGATTCCCTACATACAAGCCGTTTTACAACACCGTCAGGTTTAACTATTGGCCAGAAATTGCAGAGTTGAATTAGATATAATCAGGGATCTGATGTACCTGCTCGTTGCGCATGCTACTCTTGCAAGCTGCGACTGTTCGTTTGCGCAAGCTCGATGCCATGCCCGTGCTGCCGCCACTGCCTCCCACGCAAGCTACACCCAGGGTTGGATCTTCATCTTCTTGTCCTTCCGTTCGCTTGAAGCCCGGTGACCGCCCTCCAACGAGGGCGCGAGGAAGTGCTGTGCCGGTCTGTCCACCGGCAGCTAGGTTAGGAGCAAACTAGACTGGAGGCTGGAGCGAATGAATTGGGATTTTTCCTGCTGTCGATCGATATGGGAGGCGCTCGTTTGGGCCACGAGCCTGCTATAGGGCCTGCCTTGCACTTATGTTATTGGCCCATCCAAATTGAAACATTTTTCTTCATTTTTTACATTGCCTGCTCGTGCGTTGTGACGAAAAAAACTAGCGTGGGCCAACCTGGACGACTCAAACTAGGTGCACACTTTCCAGCCACCTAAGGCGGCCGCCCATACCAGCCCCTATGGTGGCGTCGCCCCTTTTTGCGTGTCTGATTGGATAGTGAAAAATATTCCAGTGGTGCTTTTGATTTACCTACAGAATGGTTGAATTGCTTGTTTCTATGAACTTAGTTCACCAATAATGTGAAGGATGCTAGTCTTTTCATCCTATTGTAGATTGCTTAGATCTCGATATGCCAAAAGTAATCACATGAAATATACAGTAAAAGCCAGTGTGATGTGTTTGGCTACAACTAGTCTGACTACATGTCCTCATATAACATATCAAGGACGCACCATCTTACCAGATTAACCATTTGACTTACCCATGCAGTGTGGGAAGAAAGAAGTATTGGGACTGCGTATCCAAGCAATTGATGCCATGGATTCCTTCGTACAACCTTGTAAGCGAAAAAGAAGTTGCAGTGTGCCTGTACAAAGAACTAGCGTAAGTTTAGTTACCTGCTTCTCGGAATTTTAGTTAGCCACTTATTGCAAAATTGTTCAATTACGTTGCTTTGCTTAATTTAGTTTGCTACTGATTACATAATGGCACATCATGTTAATCATATTGTAGACTGCGCCTATCTATGTGTTTGATACTTACTGTTAAGAATTACCTGTTTGCCTTGACTTAAATATCTACTTGTTTATTTAACTGTTTTGCTACTGCAACAACGGGTTACAATGATGTTAATAACTACTTTTCAGCATCCAATTGAAAATCTTTAATTCCTTGTTTGTTTAACTGGTTTACTGTTATAACTCCCAGTTGAGATGTTTTGCTAACTTCAACTTTTCTGAATCCAATCGGAACTTTAATGGCAAAACAGGTTAGCCCAAGATCAAAGAGCGAGGTCCCCATGGACGTTGCATCATCCCACAGCAGTGGCACTGGCCCAATTGTGCATTATGAATTGCCAACTGTTGATGCTCTAGAGGCTAAACTAGTGGTAGAAAGAGATTCTGCTTTTGCACTTAGAGGTGAAGTTGACATGTTGAGGAAGCAAACAGAACAATCACAAGCAGTACTCAAGACAACCTTTAAATATTTGGTGGATTTCAAAATGAAGCAAGCTGAGACTGACCAGATTGTTAAGGTCTTCAAGGAAAAAAGGAAATTAAATTCCTACTTGGTAAATCATAGGTGAAATGTTCTTTCCATAGTTGAATAACATTTGTGTTGTCTGTTCATGTAATCAATCAAACCATTTGTTTTAGAGATCATGTAATAATTTTTGTTTTGTTTTTTGGTTTGTAATTTTATTTGAGCACAAGTCTGTATTAATTGTTAAGACTCGGAGACATTTCATTTGGATTGCTATGCCAGACCGACAAATATGCTAATCGGGCTGAATGTGCATTCAACAATAGTAGTAGTATAGATGGACCATAAGTGGCATGCATCGGAAAGGGCCAAGATGCTGTTGTAGCCAAAAAAGTACATCGGCCTGGCTTATGTATGTTAGTTGATATTATTGATCCATATACTCTATAAGTGTTTATATGTCTATTAGTTCTGTACATTCTTGGTTGATTCACTCGGTATTTGAATCTTGATACATTGCTTGTGTACATATCTAAATGGGAGTACACATTATGCTGCGTGTGACATTTGAGTTGGACATGAAGTGTTCCAAATATTCAAATTCACCTTAAACTGGATTCTAGTTTCTGAGTTTGAGTATCGGCATTTATAAACCATACTCATATATGACAGTGGAATACATCTTTGTCGTCCTTCTGAAGATATATATAAACACATAGAATGATTTATAAAGATTCATATAGGAATACAAAATGGATTCGAATTTAGTTGCCAGGGTAAACGTGGATGCTTATTGTCCCAAAATTCGAAAGAAGCAACAAAATGTCCACTCCCACGTCGGCTGCCCGAAGCCAAGTGTTTGGGAGATGGAAATTACTGGCTACCCATTACACGGACAATCCATCAGCCCGATTTCCACTGCTCTAAATAGGGGTAGGTTAGTAACTTCAATTAGACGTGACACGACCACCTCTGAGCCCATTCCGACACGGTGGGCGTTAAACATGGGCGGCAAAACTCATTTGATTCAAGCTCATCCGAAAGACCTCTGTTTCTCCCTCCATTCCCCATTCATACACGGTGGGCGGCAAAACAAACTCGACTCGGCCGAAATCGATGTAGGCAAATATTTTCAATAGGGGCAGGTTTGTAACTTCACTCAGACGTGACACAACCGCCCTACCTATTAGCCCCGTTCATACACCGTGGGCGCCAACCATGGGCGCTAACCACCCTCTCCTCGCCTGAAATCGCTCCGGGCAAATATTGGCGAGATGCGAGATTACCGTCCTATCCCCAACCGACGAGAAGTCCAAATTTTAAACGGGGCTAAGTTCGTAACTTTCCCATATTTCATACAGGCGCGTCCCAAAAACATGGTTCCCCGTACCTCTCCCTCCATTTTCCCATTCATACACCGTCCGTGCTAGAACACCCCATCCCCACACCAGCCTCCGTCCGCCACCCCATCCATCGCCGCCGTCCTCCACCACATCCATCACCACCATCCTCCACCATGCCGGAGCGCCTACTAAGACCACGTCGTCCACTGCTAGAGATGGACGTTTCTCATCCACGGCGACGGACCAATAGCCTTGCATCACGTCCTCTCGCTTCATCGGTGCCATCGTCCTCTTTGCCGGGGCCGCTCACACAACCTTCTCTTCCACCGCAATGGGACTTATCCCCCGATGCACCCGTCTACCGTCGCAGATCTGCTTCAATGCCACCGACAGCCATCGCGTTCCCGATGCCTACACGGCGCCACAAGAGAGGTGGTACTTAATATCTCCTCAACCTTTTGATCTCAACCAAAAATAGATCTTAACTTGGTTACTCTACTTTCTTTTTAGCTCTTAGAATTTAGTTCTTAGTTCGAAGCAAACAATGGATGCTGAATATCATTTCTCCGGTTTGTAGCTTCAAATCTGCCATGGCACAACCATAGTACGGTTTAATTGATCATGTTGGTTCTGTGGTGGTTTATTTAATAGAAATCGGAGGGGAAACCCCCTTTTGCTAAAAAAATATGCTTAGAGTTTCCCCCTTTTATGATCACTATACGATCAGAATACGTGCTTCGTGTCATAATAACACTGCTCCACCCATCAAGCTAAACAAGCTTAGTTGTTCAAATACGAATCTGATATTATTAAAATAGAGTTGTTTAATTGGTCAGCTAAATGTTCCTAAATTAGTTTTGAAAATGCATGTTCACCGCTCGGGTGTGTATCCCTACAGGGTGCCCATGGTGGGCCGGCCCACCCTGGGATTTTGGGTCGTCCCAGGCCTCGATTCCCCTCTGTTCTGCTGCGCGCTTCCGATCTCTACTCGCCCCAGCCGCCTGCCTCGCCGGCGACTTACCGTCCCCGGACGACATGACTCTAGGAGGATATGCCGGACTAACAGGAGGCCAGGAGCCGCTCGCCCAACAGCGTCACCGCTGCCCGGGCGCGATGCCGTGCCTACTTTCCTAGTCCGTTCAGGGCTCAGGAGTGCAGCACCCACCAAGCCAACCTGATTTATCCTGAGATACGTCCTCAACACTCAGCAGCCACTCCTCATCACCCATTTTCTAATTGATTCATTACTCATTAGGCAGGACTGTCATTAGGGTTTGTTGTGTGCACAGTGTTACCTACACTTAATGGTTCAGATGTATTTCGGTAATCTTTAGTACCTCTAAAGTTCACAGGGTTTTCAAAATTCCGGCCCTCGGAACATAAACTAGTCATTTTGGATTGTTGGTCATAGTGACATTAACCCAGATTACTACTGCAAGCCAGGTTTGTTGACAATTTTACTTGTCTTTCTTACTCATTTGATATAATACCCAATTATTCACGTCGATTAGTTGCAAACAATAAGTGCTAGACAAACTTCTTCATTCAGATTTTGGACGGTCTCTTACTGCAGTTACAATTCTGCATACTTGTCCTAGTAAGCTCACAAGTAAATGATTGATTCACTACATCTATGCTGGCCTTGTCATATTTGTTATCAATATTATTTTAGGGTGGACCACCCTGTTTCTAAATACTGGAATAGCATTTCTCTATGTGATCTCTTCCATCATGTGTGGGTAATGAACACTGCATTGTATAGAAAGAAAGTGTCATTTCCAGCTTTTACATAGGTTTCAATCTTTTACATGGAATACAATCTGCCTACTTGCTTTGTGTCGCACTACCAACACTCCACCCTTGAAGCTAAACATTACGCCACTCATAATTGCTTAGTTTATTTGTTCAAATACGAATTTCATATGATTCTAATGTTCCTACTTTAGTTTTGAAATGTGTGCCTGCCTGTTATAGAGACGTAAGGGGTTTGTATTCTGTGTGTGGTCTGGTCAGCATAGTTGGGGAGGTGAACTTTGCATATGCAGGGGTTTATAGGGAGACACTCTCCGAGTTGAATCTGCAATGCATTCCATAGATAATCTGACTACTTTTTATGTTTTCATGAATCTCAGATTCTGAACAACATTATAATGATTATGAGCTTGCGCGCATGAAAAGAATAAAGCGGAACAATGCCATGGCTGTCAAACTTGGCATTAAGGGACCGAAATCAAGTCTGGATGCAATGCAATGCAAACACTCTCCACCTACATATTCATGCTCAGAATATGATCCTAACAGTGATTCTGAGCTAGAGGGAGACCTAAGTCAATGTAGCTCCCTAGTGGAGGGGTCAGAGGAAGATGCCTTATCTTATTCAGCCATCAAGGTACTTACTCTAACTTTCCAAGGTTACATTGCTCGCACATATCTTGCAACTGATGCTTTGCATTGCTTCTACTTTGTTGAACTGCCATTTGCTTAGTTTACACATCGTGTATGTGAATACGCCCTGCCTATCCATTTTCATTACATATTCCATCTGTCATCATACCATATTTATCCACTCAAATGTTGTTCTTGTGTATCAGACGTTCAAAAGGAAGAGGGCGCTTGCTGATCATGGAGGAGCACAAGCAAAGTATTTGGAAAAGGTAGTGGCACCTGATAAATCAAATAACCCTTTAGGTGTAGTTGCAATATCACCTGACCCACAAAATACCCCAACTCTAGCAGACTCTAGCCCTACTACACTAGTCATTTCTGCTGCCTCAACTCAGCAGACCCCAACTGCAGCAAACAGTATAATTATGCCAGTTGACATATCACCAGTTGTGCGACGCAAAACCCCCATTCCAGCAAAGAGTACACCAAATCCAGTTGCCAAATCCCTTTTCGAACCAGAGAGAGCCCCAATTGCAGCAAATGGGACCCCTGTTCCATTTCTTCCCAGTTTAGAAGACGAAGCTTATGTTGTTGTTAGGAACTTTGTGCGCATCTTTCCTTCATGGAAAGATTATATCGCAGACACAGAATAATTTCTAGTCTTCCTCCGCAACCTACACTTAAGTAATGTACTAATGTTATTCATGGTCATTACTGCATATGTTTCTGCTGACAGAAGACACAAGATTTCATTCTTTTAAATAGGCGAGGAGCAAACTAGATTGTGATGACAAGCAAGGGTTGTTTGCGCCTTTCAAGCACTCGTTAATGAAGTATCGTTCCTACCTGAGGCAAGCGCACTTCGATGGCAAGCCTCTGAATGAAATTTATGTAAAATCTCCTGTGCTACATTTATCCGACGGTGACTGGAATAATCTTGTTACACATTGGTCTCGGCTACAGCGTAAGGTACTGTCTATGATATCACATCACATTTTGAACTACATTTCTGCATTTGCCTTAATGTCTCACTTGTACGGAAACTGTTAGCAGAAGAACATTCGTTCTCAAGGGACCACAGAATCTCGCAACTATACTGCACACTGCATTGCTCTTGTGAGTACCTCTTGCCCTGTATGACCATACTTACTTTCATAGCTATTTGATTATGTAGCATCACTGCATATGTTAGCCTCGTAATCATCCATTTAGTGGACATTATAAGATCCGTATGGACTCTTACATAAATTTAGAATCAACCCAATGCTTTTGAAGAGGTTTAGCTCTGCAGTCCTCTTGTAAGGACTGAACGTGGTCTATCACTGTACTTACATTAACAGCTACTCCCTTTGTCCCATAATATAAGAACATTTTGTACAGTACACCAGTGTTCAAAACACTCTTGTATCATGGGAAGAGGGATTGGTTCATTTTGTAGCATTCTGCATCTTATCTCCCTCGCCCACCATTTACTAAAAAAGATCAGATCTATATTTAATCTTACCAACAAGTAGAATACACAGACAATGCCAGTGCAGAAGTGTAGCCCATTGCTCTTGTCAGTACATTTTGTCCTGTAACGCTTGTACTCCCAGGGATTGGTAGTTGATTATGTAGCATCAATCTGCATCTTATCTTCATTATCCTCTATCCCTTCCAGTATTATCATATCTATAATTACTCTCTACAAAATGTAGAGTACATGCAATGCTTATGAAGAAGATTCTGTGCTGAAATTCTTGAGTTATCCTTCCCTTGACATGGGGAAGGGCATTATAAAGCCGGTGTTAACTGTTAATGTAAGTCAGTCCTTCTAAAGCCTTTATCCTCAACTGCTGTTTAATTTGCTCATACTCCCTATCGTTTACTGCTGTTTAGTTAGCTGTTTCTACCAAAATGCATGTTCGTAAGAACCGTAAGTTCTAAGTTTTACTTGTAAAACCAAATTCCTTATTCATACCATGCACATTACTTAATACTCCCTATATGTATGCTTGTTTTTGTGGATCTATAATCTAGTGTGTGGTGAAGCAGCTCACGTTTGCACCTTGTCATCTCCTGTTTTATCTTACTGATGTGGCTGATGATATAAACAACATGCCATGCACATTATCCAAAATAGATACAATGATTTTCTTTGCCCTTCATCTATGCTTGTTATGTTGACATGGTAATCCAGTAGTGTGGTGAAGCTCCCCACATTATGAACAATGCCAAATTATGCTATTAATATTTTGAACTTACTCTTTATTTTTTGAAATTGGATAGAATTGACAGAACAATTATCATCTTTGTTTATACACATGCAAAACCTGTCATCTCTCTGCTTTGTTTCAGGTCGATATGCCTGATGGCATGCACAAGTCTGCTGAAGGCTGTGAGACAAACCCAACATATATTGCAGCAAAGAAGGCAAAACATCTTGAAGATAGCGAGACAACCCCAGTCTTGTCTTGATGCAGTGTTCAAGTTACTTGAGACTAACAATCAGACAAGCTCACGGAATTCGTTGTCTGAATCAGTTCGACTTCTTCAGTCCCAAGTTCTAGCAGAAAGGCATTCTAGAACTCTTCGACTTGAAGTCCTATCTCTAAGAAAGATTGCGGAGAACACCAATGAGAACCTCATCGCTAAACAGCTACACCTGGAAGCTATGACCGACATGCTAGGCCGGTCTCACAGCCTTGCTCAGCAGCTTGTGCAGCAGTTCCCCCGCAAGGCTAACCTTTCTTGAACTGTCTTGGAAATGCTCTTAGTTCATTATTATTTTCTTACGCTGCAATGGTGCCCAGTTTTTGTAATCTGCTTCTTCGTTGCGCTTTATGATCACTGGTGCCGAACTTCGATGCCCAGTGGATGTAATATACCTTAAATCCTTTATTGTATAGTGTAGGTTTATTCTTAGTTACTATGCCGTAATTTCTTTATTGTATAGAGTAGGTTTGTTCTTAATTCCTACTAGTTACTGCCATCATTCGCTATCTGAAAAAAATCAGATGTAGTCGACCGGACCGAAACATTCGACTCTAACAGGACAGGTTTTTAGCGGGCCACAATTGGGCCAGCCTGCGTCTTTCTTGGGCCCGAATGATTGGGGCCTTCACACATTGCGCCAGGCCCAAACTTACACCGGCCTATATTTTAGTTAGGCCTTTTGTTGACCCAGCGCTTAGTTTGGCCCAGGTAGCATTGGGCCATTAACAGACTGAATATTGTACTGGCCTATTACGGCCGAGATAAAATCATGAGCCTTTAGCAGGCCAAAAATGCATGTTGGGCCTCAATTTTCACTAGTCGTCGACGGGCCTTCAGCAGGCCGAAATGTAGACCAGGCCGTTTTGGGCCCAATTAGCTCACGGGCCGAAACATATCTCAGGCCTTAGTTGGCCCACTGATATCATGGGCCTTTAAGGGGCTGAAAGCTTAGCACATGCATCAACGGGCCGAATTACGCGACAGGCCTTTAACAGGCCAAAAGTCACATTGGGCTTAACTCTTGCCACCTTTAGCACGCGCCGTTAGTGGGCCCGATGTCCCTTCGGACCATATATGGCCCATGGGCAGCACAGGCCATTCCCAGGCCGAAAGTCACACCGGGCTGAAATGGGCCCATGTCTACATCAGGCCTCTAACAGGCTGAAAGTCATTGGGCTGTAGTTGGGCCCAAATATTTGGCGAACAATTAACGGGCCAGATCTGGCTTCAGGCCGCAAATGGGCCCAAATATTAGGTGAACAATTAACGGGCCAGATCTGGCTTCGGGCCGTAAATGGGCCCAAATATTGGGTGAACAATTAACGGGCCAGATCTGGCTTCGGGCCGTAAATGGGCCTTTATTAAGCAGGTCGTTATTGGGCTGGCCCACTAGTACCTGATTAAGTTCTACGGGCCTTTGACTAGGCTGGCCTTTTTAACCTATATGGGCCTCTGTTGGGCCCAACCATGTGTCGACGTATCATAGGCATGTCTCCTCCAATGGACGGGCGACATCTGGCCCACTGACGAGCTGACAGGTGTTCCCTTCAGCCAATCAGAATTTTACACGTGGAAATTTCCCATTGGTCAGGGCTGTTAATGGGTTATCGGATCCAAAATCCGACCCGATAGCTTAACGGCGTTCCGTTATGGTGGATGCCACGTGTCGGTCACCCTTGACGAAAGCACTTCCGTGACGCGCGATTTATCGTCATGGAAGTGGACACTTCCGTGATGATAATTTTGGTAATGTCATGGAACACTTCTACGACAGCACATGTATGACTATCTTGATTCAGTCATAAAATCATCATGGATGTACATGCATGACAAAAAACGCGACCTACTATGACAAACACGTATCATCATGGAAGTGTATTTTTTGTAGTGTGAACGGTCCCACCATATCCAGCTCCCAAACAGCGAAGGGCCAGGCAATGGGGAAGGTCTTGAGTGTAGAAGCCGGCTGATGTGTCTTGGAGCGGAACTTCTGACACCCTTTGCATTTCTGGACTAAGTCTTTGGCGTCTTCTAGAGCAGTCGGCCAGAAAAAACCGTGGCGGAAAGCTTTGGCCACGAGTGCTCTTGAAGCCGCGTGGTGACAAAACTCGCCTTGATGGATATCTTTGAGGATTGCTTGGCCTTGCTCCGGCTCTATGCAGCGTTGGTAAACACCAGTGACACTGGGCCGCACAAGTTCTCTGTTGACGATGGTGTACACTGCTGCCTGGCATTGCACTTGCCGGGCCGAGATCTCATCAGTTGGCAACTCTTTGTTCACCAGGAAGTTGAGGATGGGCTGGGCCCATGAAGGTGCTGCAATTTCTTCGACTACTACTTGCACGAGGGCGGTTGGGCCGGGAGGCGGTGGGTTGGAGTCGGCTGCCACTTGCTGAGTCGATGAAGTCCTCGGGCCGACTGCTGTAGTCCCCGGGTTGCCCGCCGAATTCCTCGTGCCGGCTGCTGGGTCCTCAAGTCGGATCCAACTGCTTTAGGAGGAGCCGACACAAAGATGGAATCCGATACTGGTGATGGCTTGACGGACGACTTAAGGAGGCGTTGTAGGGCGACGTCGGCTGGTATTGCTTGCCGGGTGGAGCCGATTCATGCCAAGGCATCTGCTTGCTCATTGTCATTTCTTGGCACATGGAGGTACTCGCATCCTTCAAAGTATCCACTAAGTTGCTGTATGAGGAAGCGGTAGCTCGCCATGTTTGCATCCTTGGTGTCCCAGTCTCCTGACGACTGCTCGACCACCAAGTCGGAATCACCATAGCACAGGATCCGGCGAATGCCGAGTTCCCTGGCAAGCCGGAGCCCGTGAATGAGTGCCTCGTATTCAGCGACGTTGTTGGAGTCGGCAAAGTGGATTTGCAGCACATATCTGAGCTTGTCGCCTTTGGGAGAGGTGAGGATGATGCCGGCTCCCAAACCGGTGCGCATCTTGGAACCATCAAAATGCATCCGCCAATGGGTGGAGTCTGGTGCTGGCGGCAGGTACTGGGTGTCGGCCCGGTCAACGAGGAAGTTGGCCAGTGCTTATTTTGATGGCGGTGCGAGGCTGGTAGTAGATGGTGTAGGGGGCCAAATCTATGGCCCATTTGGCCACTCGGCCTGAAGCATCTCGGCTTCCGATGATCTCGGCAAGTGGAGCTGTGCAGACCACAGTGATTGGGTGCTCTTGGAAGTATGGTTTCAGTTTCTTGGCGGCAAAGTGCACGCCGTAGCACATCTTCTGGTAGTGGGGGCAGTTTTGCTTGGAGGCGGACATCACTTCACTCAAGTAGTACACTGGTCTCTGGACTGTAGTGCTTTGCCTTCTTCTTTGCGTTCCACAACTATGACCGTGCTGACCACCCGGCTGGTGGTGGCGATGTAGAGGAGCATGGGCTCCTTAGGAGTCGGGGCCGCCAAGACAGGCGGAGTGGTCAACATCTTCTTGAGCTGGAGAAAAGCTTCGTCCGCCTTGTCGTTCCACTCGAAAAAAGTGGTTTTCTTCATGAGCTGGTACATGGGAAGAGCCTTCTCGCCCAGCCGACTGATGAAACGGCTAATGGATGCCAAGCAGCCGGTGAATTTTTGCACGTCCAGTAGTCAGTTGGGCACTTCAATCCTCTCGATGGCCTTGATCTTCATAGGGTTGCACTCTATGCCGCACTCTGAGACCAGAAAGCCAAGAAGTTGGCCGGCTGGTACTCCAAAGACGCACTTCTCCGGGTTGAGCTTGACCTAAAATCGGCGCAAGTTCTCACAGGTCTCCTTGAGGTCCTCTAGCAGCGTTCCATGCTTTTCTGTCTTCACCACAACATCGTCCACATAGACGTGGGCGTTTCTGCCGAGTTGCTTGAGGAGGCACTTCTGCGTGCAACGCTGGAACATGGCGCCAACATTCCTCAAGCCGAACGTCATGGTTAGGTAGCAGAAGGCTCCGAATGGCATGATGAAGGCGGTCTTCAGCCTGTCGTCCGAGTTTAGCTTGATCTGATGATACCCTGAGTATACATCCAAAAAGCTCAACAGCTCGCATCTGGCTGTGGAGTCTATCACTTGGTCGATTCTTGATAATGCAAAGGGATCTTTGGGGTAAGCTTTGTTGAGGCTGGTATAATCAATACACATGCGCCACTTCTTGTTCTTCTTCAGCACTAGGACTGGGTTGGCTAACCATTCTGGAAAGAACACCTCCATGATGAAGCCGGCTGCTAGAAGCCGGGCTATCTCTTCTCCAACAACTCTTCTCTTCTCTTCCGACAGATAGCGCAAGGGCTGCCTGACTGGCTTGGCATCAGACCGGACATGTATTTTGTGCTCGGTGAAATCCGTCGGAACACCCGACATGTCTTTGGGTGACCATGCAAAGATGTCCCGATTCTCATGGAGGAAATCGACGAGCTCGCTTTCCTATTTGCTGTCAAGGTTTGCACCTATGACAGCGTGCCTCTTCGGGTGCTCCGGGTCCAAGGGTATCTTCTTGGTTTCTTTGGCCGACTTGAACGAGCTCTCGGCTTCCGACTCCTTGGGGTTCGGTGACATTTCCGGCTGCTTGGCTGCCATTGCCACAACCCGGTCAAGGAGCCGCTTCTCAGTAGCGATCACGAGGGACTCGGCTAGCCGGCTGCTATCTGCCGCATAGGTAGACGACTCTTGTAGTCCCATGCTATGGTCAAGATTCCCTTGGAGCTTGGCATCTTCATCTTGAGGTAAGCATAGTGGGGGACCGCCATGAACTTGGCCAGAGCAGGCCGGCCAAGTAATGCATGATAGGGGCTCTCAGGTCCACCACCTCAAACCATACTCGCTCTTGGGGAAAGTGATTCTTGTCTCCGAAAAGGACATCTATCCGGGTCTTGCCAATTGGTGAGCAGGAAAGGCCAGGGACTATGCCATGGAATACAGTCCGTCTGGGATAAAGCTGCCTCTGCTTGATTCCTAACTTCTCCATAGTGTCTCGGTACAGGATGTTGATGTTGATGCCGCCATCTATCAGGACTCGGGAAAAACGAGCAGCTCGCCTCTCCGTGGCAAAGGTGGCATCCAACACCAGAGCATAAGAGCCGGTATTGGGCATCACCTCCGGGTGGTCGGCTCTTCTCCAGCTGATGGGCTTCTCAGACCAATGCATGAACTCGGGGGTCTCTGATGCCACTGCGTTTACTTCTTGTTGTCGCTGCCGTCTACTGTGCCTATCGTCAGACACACTGGTGAACACGACATAGGCTCCATGCTCTTCAGGGTATTCGTCTTGTATCGCGCCGACTGGCCGAACCGCCGGCTACCGAGGAGGAGGAGGAGGCGGCGGGCCAGCAAGCAGAGGGGGCTAGAGTCATCACCCTTGGCGATCCTAGTGAGCCATTGGCACTTCCGAGTGGTGTGGTTGGATGGCTTCGCGCCGCTGTGGAACTTGCAGGGTGCATCGAGAGTCTGCTCATACAAGAAGGCGGGCAACCAGTTGGGCTTGCCACCCTTCCGGTGTTTGGGAGGAGGCTGCCCTTCTGGCTGCTGATCTTCAACTGTTGCCACCCGCCGGCTCATGGAAGCCGGCTGTATGGCCTTGCGCTTGTTGTCATTTGATTGCTGTCGCCGACTAGCGTTGCCAGCCAGGGTCCGAGGAGCTTGAGGGGCCACCTTGCCCGACACATTGACTTGGATCTCCGTCTTCATGGAGGAGTCGGCCGTGGCATACTTGTCTGCTATGATCAGTAGTTCGTCGAGGGTCGCCGGTTCGTCACAGAGAATCTTGTGCTTGAGGAGGGTGCCCTCTCGGCACCCGGCAGTGAAGTACTCGATGGCCTGCACCTCGTGCATGCCCTCACAAGAGTTGCGTGGCTCGGCCCAACGCGTGAGGTAGCCGCGAATCAACTTGTTGTGGCCTTGGACGCACAACGAAAGCTGACGAGGCTTGGGCGGCCACTTGTACGTGCTGGTGAAGTTGTGGATGAAGGCTTCAGTGAAATCAACCCAGCTATTGATGCTTCCTGGCTTCAAGCTGTTCAGCCATGTCCGGGCTGTGCCCTGGAGCATGAGCGGAACATACTTCATGGCAACACGCTTGTTGCCATTGGCGATGCTGACGGCTGTCGAGTAGTCGACTAGCCAGTCCTCCGGCTTCCCGGAGCCGGTGTACTTGGGTGTATCTCTCGGGAGCATGAACCCTTTGGGGAAGGGCTCATCTCGAATGCGGGGGCCAAAACAAGGCAGACCCAACTCGTCTTCTTCTAGCGCTAGAGATTGGTTGAGGCGATTGATGCGGTGGCGGGCATCGTTTTCTCTGATTCCCTCTCGGTGGCCAAGGTGGTCGCCGAGTGACGGGTGATCAATAGGCAGCGGGGAAATGCGCCTCTCCCTATGGGGAGGGGGAGGAGGGCAGTTGCCTCGTCGCCGCACTGCTCTTGGGAGGCCGTCTTGGTCGCGCTCGATGGTGATGTGAGTCCGGCTGCGGCTGGCAGCCGACTCGTTGTCTCCTCTATCGCGGACGCCACCAGTCGGTGTCCGGGATGTCACGCCTTGGTCTCGGTGAGGAAGCAGGTCATCGTTTTGCCAGTTGGGCGCTTCAGTGCGGCACCCGGCCTCTTGCTGCTCAGCAGCCGCGTCGAGGAGCTGCTGGACTCGCTCCGTCATGTGGTGATGCTCGTCGCCCTCGAGCTTGTCTAGCTCGTCTGCTGCCGCCTGGGCAGCTCGTATGTTCTCTGGAGGCGTGGCGTAGACGGGGCGATCTGTCCCGAACATGCTGGCGAAGGTCGCGCCACGCTGCCGGATCTGGCCAATGCGGTTAGGCCCATCAGGAGCTGGCGTGCCACCGACGGCATGGTCCATCTCATGCTGGTAGGCCTCGGAAAGGCGTCTAATGCTGCCCAGCTGGTTGGCGCTCTCGACGAGCTGGACGCGGTGTGCCTCCAGCGTCTCGGCGTCGGCGTCTTTCGCAATGGGTGCAGTCAGGTCTTGCATCACCGCTTGCAACGGATCCTGGCCACCTCCGCCAGAGTGCTCGCCATGGCTGATGACGAGCACTTCCATGACAGTGCTGCCGCCGCTGTCCGCGCGAGGAAGCGGCTCGTCGTAGACCACCACGTTGGTGGGGAACGCTTCGAGCGACGCCGTGTCGGAGTCGACCAACATCGGGTCGGTGGAGCCAACCGACTCTAAGTCAGCAGCAAGCTCGCTGGCGACGTGGAGCTGATCGAGAAGGCTCATGAGGCGGCTCTCGGGGCCATCGGTGCCCGCATCGGACACGGGCTTGCCGGAGAGGCGAATCTCGCCAACAAGATCGGCAAGGCAGCTTGCCGTGCAGGTGACCTTCGTGCCGTGCAGCGCGTCGGTGCAGACACCGTCCGGCGTGCTGGGCTGGCTGCGCTCGCCAGGAAGGAACAAGGTTCCCGTCCAGAACAGGTCTCTAGGAGACGGTGCACCTCGCCCCACGGTGGGCGCCAAATGTCGGGGGTTGGGTGCGAAATATGCCAATGGATGGCTTATCATGGTGGGAGCGAGTAGAACGTCACCGGTGCCTGGAAGCGGGATGAGGCGTAGACACGAACGCCGGCGCACTTTACCCAGGTTCGGGGCTCTCCTAGGAGATAACACCCCTAGTCCTGCTCTGCGGGGTCTCCGCATGATCACTAAAGCACTAGTGAGTACAATGGTGCTCCTCGAGCTGTATGCTAGAGGTGGAAGAAGGCAGGGCTTGCTCTCTTCTCGATCTAGGTGTGAGTCTAATCCTAACAGGTTGGAACCCTTTGCATGGGTGCCCTGGGGGTTTATATAGGCCTGCCCCCAGGGGTACATTGGTAATCTGGCTGGGTGTACGACCCGACTGTCAGTGTCTCTAGTCGCCGGCTTCTCCACCGGCTGCTAGGGCCCGCCGCCTGGTGGGCCCTGCCGACTGGTCTGGTATGGAGCCGACAGGCCGCTCCTGCCGCTCGCGGGTCTTGCCGGCTGCTGATTACTGTAGCCGTGATGCTAATGACGCAGGCTTGGTCATGGGAGCGTGGCTACAGTCCCGCCACCTGGTGGGAGGTCACTGTAGCCACTCCATGTCTTATCTGGTTAATGGTGCACGGGCCACGAGGGAGGAACGGGCCGCCTGTTGGAAGCCGGCCTCCCTCAGGTCTGACTGGTCTGGCCTCCGCCGTCTTCCGGGCTCTCGCTGCTTGGTAGGGCCTGCCGCCTACAGGCCGTACTGACAGGCCATCATGGGAGCGGGGCTCCGCCTGCCAGCAGTGATGTCAGGGGCAGAGGGGCAACAGTGCCGCGCCGGGCAGAGATCTCCGCCTGTACGGAGTACTGTGGCCACGCTCGGCCCTAGATTCGGGGGTGATGGGTTATACTGTAGCCTCGCCACGTCTTGTCTTCTTAATGGGGGCGCAAGGTCTGAGAACGCCGTGGGCCGCCTCCTAGAAGACGGCCTCCCTGGAGGCTGCCTGCAAGGAGTCAGCCCGTCTTTGTGCCGCCTTCTGGAGCCAGCCGCCTTCTGGCAGCCGACCGTTCGGACCAGCTGGCCATCAGAAGGCGATGCTTTATCTCAATGTCTTGAGGGGCGCAGCTGGCCCCGATGTCTTGAAAGGTTCCGGGACTCGGATTAGGCTACTCGTGGCCCATTACTCCGACAAGTGCCTAGTGCAAGTTGTTGTTTTCTACATGTTTTTGACTTTTCAGAAAATCCCTACCAAACGAAGTCCAAATGCCACGAAACTTTATGGTGTTCTTTATGGACCAAAAGAGACCCACAGAGTACAGGAGATGCACCAGGGGGTGGCCAGGGGAACCACAAGCCCGGGGGGCGTACCCACCCCCTAGGGCGCACCCCTTGAGCTTGTCATTCCCTTGTGGGGCCCCTGACGTGAAACCGACGCCAAAAACTCCTATAAATATAGAACCCCCTAGAAAGAAACCTAGAACTTCCACACCACCACCGCAAGCCTCTGTATCGAAGCGATCTCATTTGGAGGCCTTCTCTGGCACCCTGCCGGAGGGGGAAATCATCACCGAAAGCCATCTTCATCATCCTGGCGGTCTCCATGACGAGGAGGGAGTAGTTCACCATCGGGCCTGGGGGTATGTATTAGTAGCTATGTGTTTGACCTCTCTCTCTCTCTCTCTCTCTCTCGTTTTCTTGATTTGACACAATCTTGGTGTAACCATGGGCTTTGTTAATATAGTTAGATCATGTTTTTTCCTCTCTATCTTGTTGTGATGAATTGAGTCTTGCTCTCTGAGGTTTTGTTATGTTGGATTGAATATTTTTGATTTGAGAACACTTCATGTATGTCTTGCATGTGGATACCCTGGTGACAATGGGGTGTTCTATTGAGTCACTTGATTTATGTTTTGGTAATCAAATTGCGGATTCTCGTGGTGACACTGGGGTAATCCAGGCACATAGGTTTATACACGTTTTCGTCCTTCTTTCTCCATTAGAAACTTTGGAGTGATTCTTTGTTGCATGTTGAGGGATTGTTATACAATTCAATTATGTTAGTACTGTTGAGATATTGCACTAGTGACAGTATGAACCCTAAGCCTTATTTTCAAGCATTGCAATACCATTTCTGCTCACTTTTATCACATATTTGAAGGAAATATGCACTAGAGGCAATAATAAAGTTGTTATTTTATATTTACTTATTCATGATAAAGGTTTATTATTCATGATAGAATTGTATTGATCAGAAACCTTGATACATGTGTGAATACATAAACAAACACCGTGTCCCTAGTAAGCCTCTACTAGACTAGCTCATTGTTCAAAGATGGTTAAGGTTTCCTAACCATTGACATGAGTTGTCATTTGATAATGGGATCACATCATTAGGAGAATGATGTGATGGACAAGACCCATCCGTTAGCTAGCATAATGATCGTTCGGTTTTGTTGATATTGCTTTCTTCATGTCAAATACATATTCCTTCGACTATGAGATTATGCAACTCCCGGATACCGGAGGAATGCCTTGTGTTCTATCAAACAACACAATGTCCTTCGACTATGAGATTACGCAACTCCTGGATACCAGAGGAATGCCTTGTGTGCTATCAAACATCACAACGTAATTGGGTGATTATAAAGATGCTCTACAGGTATCTCCGAAGGTGTTTGTTGAGTTGGCATAGATCGAGATTAGGATTTGTCACTCCAAGTATTGGAGAGGTATCTCTGGGCCCTCTCGGTAATACACATCATAAGCTTGCAAGAAAACGACTAAGGAGTTAGTCACGAGGTGTATTATGGAACGAGTAAAGAGACTTGCCGGTAACGAGATTGAAATAGGTATGAAGATACCGACGATCGAATCTCGAGCAAGTAACATACCGATGGACAAAGGGAATTACGTATGTTGTCTTAAGGTTTGACCGATAAAGTCCTTTGTAGAATATGTAGGAACCAATACAGGCATCCAGGTTCCGCTATTGGTTATTGACTGGAGAGGTGTCTCGGTCATGTCTACATAGTTCTCGAACCCGTAGGGTCCGCACGCTTATCGTTCATTGACGATATAGTATTATATGAGTTATGTATGTTGGTGACCGAATGTTGTTTGGACTCCCAGATGCGATCACGGACATGACGAGGAGCTTCAGAATGATCCAGAGGTAAAGATTGATATATAGGATGATATGGTTAGGCCAAGGGGTTAAGCCCACGGGGCTTCAGGTCGGTGCAAAAAGGAGTTTTGCATAGGCCGGGGGGCCACACGCCAGAGACCCTGGCGTCTGGCCCTGGACGGCGAGGCCCATGGCGTCTAGGCCAGATGCCAAGAACTATGGTGTCTGGTCCTAGAAGTTTGAGAAGGACTCTTCCTTGCGGGCAAAACCGACTTATGACGAGAGCATTTTTGTGTGACGAAAATGAAGCATAGCCAAACTATATGATTTTGTAGGGATAAGCTTTCTTTGGCCATGTTATTTTGAGAAGACATAATTGCTTAGTTAGTACGCTTGAAGTATTATTATTTTTATGTCAATATTAAACTTTTGTCTTGAATCTTTCAGATCTGAACATTCATGCCACAATAAAGAAAATTACGTTGAAAATTATGCTAGGTAGCATTCCACATCAAAAATTCTGTTTTTTATCATTTACCTATTCGAGGACGAGCAGGAATTAAGCTTGGCGATGCTTGATATGTCTCCAACGTATCTTTAATTTTCTATTGTTCCATGCTATTATATTATCTATTTTGGATGTTTAATGGGCTTTAATATACCTTTTTATATTATTTTTGGGACTAACCTATTAACAGAAGGCCCAGTGCTGTTTTTTTGCCTATTTCAGTGTTTCGCAGAAAAGGAATATCATATGGAATCCAAATGGAATGAAACCTTCGCGAGGATCTTTTTTGGAACAAATGCAATCCAGGAGACTTGGAGTGGACGTCAAGGAAGCAACGAGGCGACCATGAGGTAGGAGGGCGCGCCCAGGGGGGTAGGCACGCCCCCACCCTCGTGGGCCCCTCGTAGCTCCACCGACCTACTTCTTTCGCCTATATATACTCTTATACCCTGAAAACATCCAGGGGAGCCACGAAACCACTTTTCCAACGCCACAACCTTTTGTACCCTTGAGATCCCATCTTGGTGCCTTTTCCGGCGCTCCGCCGGAGGGGGATTCGATCACGGAGGGCTTCTACATCAACACCATAGCCTCTCCGATGATGTGTGAGTAGTTTACCACAGATCTTCGGGTCCATAGTTATTAGCTAGACGACTTCTTCTCTCTTTTTGGATCTCAATACAAAGTTCTCCTCGATCTTCTTGGAGATCTATTCAATGTAATTCTTTTTGCGGCGTGTTTGTCGAGATTCGATGAATTGTGGGTTTATAATCAAGATTATCTATGAACAATATTTGATTCTTCTCTGAATTCTTATATGCACGATTTAATATCTTTGCAAGTCTCTTCGAATTATCGGTTTAGTTTGGCCTACTAGATTGATCTTTCTTGCAATGGGAGAAGTGCTTAGCTTTGGGTTCAATCTTGCGGTGCTCGATCCCAGTGACAGAAGGGGAAATGACACATATTGTATTGTTGCCATCGAGGATAAAAAGATGGGGTTTATATCATATTGCTTGAGTTTATCCCTCTACATCATGTCATCATGCCTAATGCGTTACTCTATTCTTATGAACTTAATACTCTAGATGCATGCTGGATAGCGGTCAATGTGTGGAGTAATAGTACTAGATGTAGAATCGTTTCGGTCTACTTGTCATGGACGTGATGCCTATGTTCATGATCATTCCTAGATATTCTCATAACTATGTGCTTTTCTATCAATTGATCGACAGTAATTTTTTCACCCACCGTAATATATATGCTATCTTGAGAGAAGCCACTAGTGAAACCTATGGCCCCCGGGTCTACTTTACATCATATAAGTTCCAATCTACAATTCTAGTTTACATCGTATTTATTTTGCAATCTTTACTTTTCCAATCTATACAACAAAAATACCAAAAATATTTATGTTATTATCTTTATCAGATCTCACGTTTGCAAGTGGCCGTGAAGGGATTGACAACCCCTTTATCGCGTTGGTTGCAAGGTTTTTGATAGTTTGTGCAGGTACTAGGCGATTTGCGTGTAGTCTCCTACTGGATTGATACCTTAGTTCTCAAAAACTGAGGGAAATACTTACGCTACTTTGCTGCTCAAGAGGTAGCAACCACCATGGTGAGCTTCTTGTTCTTATCTTTTTTTAAAGAAAAAATTCTTACATGTATGATCTATATAGGTACTTGTATTATTGTTTGTTATTATATAGTGCCATGGTATTGGTATCAACCCCCGTCGGCTCTCGTCCGGTTTATGATTCAGATGTGGTATATTATATTTTATAACTATTTGTTTCATTTAGTGTTTATGACAATTATGCCGACCAACTTAACATAGATGTCTTTATCTAGGAGGTATGGGAACCGGAAATTCCAACCGACCCTCTTGTCGAGAGGTTAAATTTAGTTGAAAGGAAAAGAATTATTTGAAATAAAAATTGAAAATAATTATAGAAGAGAAGATGAAATTGGAGTTGCATGTTGCCGATGCCGTTGATCTACACAAGATCTAGATGGATGCAATGCGCTTGAATATTAGAAAGATTAGAAAATATGCCATTGATAATGGGGCTTGGTATCATTTTGTTGATGAATCAATTGTTACCTTAGTTGCGATTTTGATCGCATTTGTTGTTGCATTTAAATGTTTCACATAGTTGTATGTTAGTTTCAATGTATGTTTTAGTTAGATGCTCTAGAGAGTTGTATGTTGTTCTATGAGAACTATGTATGAACTTTATGTATTTTTTCCAGCAATTACATTTGATCACTACTGTACTTCGGTTTTAATGTGATGATGAACTTGTATTAATCTGGTCATTTCTCTATTCATGATGTTCTTTAATGGTTTTTGATATACTTAATTATACAATGCACACAGATGAACCAGCAATGGATGTACGGTGACCGATGCACCTCTGACTACATTACGGGCCTGTATAATTTTCTCAAAGTGGCCGAGGCGAACAAGCAGAATGGTTTTATGTATTGTCCATGTACTGTCTGTGGGAATACGAAGGATTACTCTTCCTCGAAAACCCTTCAATTCCCCCTGCTTGAGAAGGGTTTCTTGCCACACTATAGTGTTTGGACCAAGCACGGAGAAAGAGGGGTTATGATGGAAGACAACAAAGAAGAAGAGGATGATGACAACTATCATATGTTCCCTAAATACGGTGATACTGCAATAGGGGAAGCTGAAGATCAAGGGGCACCAGATGTGCCTGATGATGATCTTCGCCAGGTCATTGTTGATGCATAGAGAGGATGCGAAAGTGAAAGGGAGAAGTTGAAGTTCGATCGCATGGTAGAGGATTGCAAAAAAGGGTTGTACCGAAATTGCGAAGATGGCAACACAAAGCTCGGTACCGCACTGGAATTGCTGCAATGGGAGGCAGAGAATGGTGTATCTAACAAGGGATTTGGTAAGCTACTGAAAATAATGAAGAAGAAGCTTCCAAAGGGTAATGAATTGCCTGACAGTGCGTATGAAGCAAATAAGATTTTCTGCCCTCTAGGATTAGAGGTGCAGAAGATACATGCATGCCCTAATGATTGCATCCTCTACCACGGTGAGGAGTACGAGAATTTGAATGCATGCCCGGTATGTGGTGCATTGCGGTATAAGATCAGCCAAGATGACCCTGGTGATGTTGAGGGCGAGAGCCCCAGGAAGAGGGTTCCTACCAAGGTGATGTGGTATGCTCCTACAATACCATAGTTGAAGCGTCTGTTCAGAAACAAAGAGCACGCCAAGTTGTTGCGATGGCACAAAGAAGAGCGTAAGAAAGAGGGGAAGTTGAGAGTATTTGCTGATGGGTCGCAATGGAGAAAAATCAAGAGAAAGTGGCCGGACTTTACAGGTGACGCAAGGAACTTATGGTTTGGTTTAAGTGCAGATGGCATTAGTCCTTTTGGGGAGCAGAGCAGCAATCATAGCACCTGGCCCGTGATTCTATGTATCTATAACCTTCCTCTTTGGTTATGCATGAAGCGGAAGTTCATTATGATGCTAGTGCTGATCCAAGGCCCTAAGAAACTCGACAACGACATTGATGTGTACCTAAGGCCATTAGTTGAAGAACTTTTACACCTGTGGGATAAAAAAGTTGTATGTGTGTGATATGAGCACAAACAACAGGAATTTGACCTACGAGCGTTGCTGTTTGTAACCATCAATGATTGGCCTACTCTTGGTAACCTTTCGGGATAGACAAGCTAGGGATACAACGCATGCATGCACTATTTAGATGAGACCGAAAGTACATATTTGGACAAATGCAAGAAGAATGTGTACCTAGGACAGCATCGATTTCTTCCGACCAAGCATGCCTTAAGAAAGAAAGGCAAGCATTTCAAAGGTGAGGCACATCACCAGAAGAAGCATGTCTTCCGTACTGGTGATGATATACTTGATATGGTCAAGGATTTACAAGTAATATTTGGAAAGGGTCCTGACGAACAATCTGTTCCGAATGACGCTGATGGACATGCATCCATGTGGAAGAAGAAATCTATACTTTGGGACCTATCCTATTGGAAAGACCTAGAGCTCCGTTCTACAATCGACGTGATGCACGTGATGAAGAATCTTTGCGTGAACCTGCTAGGATTCTTGGGCATGTATGGGAAGACAAAATATACACCGGAGGCACGGGAGGACCAGCAACGCATAAACAAAAAGATGGCATGCATCCAAAGCAGTATCAAGGTCCTGCCAGCTACGCTCTTACTAAAGCAGAGAAGGAAATCTTTTTTGAATGCCAGCTCAGTATCAAGGTCTCGTCTGGCTTCTCATCGAATATAAAGGGAATAATAAATATGGCAGAGAAAAAAATTCCAGAACCTGAAGTCTCATGACTGCCACGTGATTATGACGGAACTGCTTCTAGTTGCATTTAGGGGGCTTCTACCAGAAAAAGTTCGATTAGCTAGTGTGAAGCTATGTGCATCCTCAATGCAATTTCTCAGAAGGTAATCGATACAGAAATCCTACCAAGGTTACATAATGATTTGGTCATATGTCTTGCCAGTTTCGAGTTAGTGTTCCCACCATCCTTCTTCAATATTATAACACACGTCCTAGTTCACCTAGTCGATGAGATTGCAATTTTGTGTCCTATACTTCTACACAATATATTCCCCTTTGGGAGGTTCATGGGATTCTTAAAGAAATATGTTCTAGCCGTGCTAGGCCAGAAGGAAGCATCTCCACGGGCCATCAGACATAGGAGGTCATTGAGTTTTGTGTTGACTTTAGTCCTGACCTTAAGCCGATTGGTGTTCCTGAATCGCGGCATGAGGGGAGACTAGGTGGAAAAGGCACACTAGGACTAAACTCAATAATATGTAGGGACGGGCATTCTTGGGCGCAAACACACTTCACAGTTCTGTAGAATTCTTGGTGTCCACGTATATCAATGAACATAAGAATATTCTATGCTCCAAACACCCGGAGCAGTCCGATGACTGGATTACACGTGAACACATGAGGACTTTTGGCGGTTGGTTGCAAACACATCTCATGGTTAACACCACTGTTGGAGATGACATGTACTTGTTGGCCAGGACACCATCTTTGACTGTATTGACTTTCCAAGGGTACGAGATAAATGTGAATACATTTTACACAATCATCCAAGATAAAAAGAGCACCAACCAAAACAGTGGTGTCCGCTTTGATGCAGCAAATACCAATAGGGAAAAGGACACATATTATGGTTACATAGAGGACATATGGGAACTTGACTATGGATGTGATTTTAAGTTCCCTTTGTTTTAGTGCAAATGGGTCAATCTGTTAGGAGGCGGGGTACAGGTAGACCCGCAATACGGAATGACAACAGTGGATCTCAACAATCTTGGGTACACGGACGAACCATTCCTCCTAGCCAATGATGTGGCGCATGTTTTCTATGTGAAGGACATGCTACCAAACCGAGAAAAAGAAAAGATAAGGAAGCAAATACATCATACGATGAGCCAAAGCGCCACATAGTTCTTTCAGTAAAAGAGACATCATGGGAGTGGAGGACAAGACAGACATGTCAGAAGATTATGAAAAGTTTCATGAAATTCCTCCCTTCAGAGTGAAGACTGACCGAAGCATCATGTTAAACGATGAAGATTATCCATGGTTACGACGCAATAAGCAAGGAACACACACGAAGAAATAGTTTTATACCCCAAGATCCCACTCTGGGATGTGACCGACTTCACCGCCATCACTTCCTCTCTAGTGTGAGTTTCCAAACTTATAGCTGAAAAGTGCCACTTCTGACAAACCAGAGGGAATCTTTGTAAGAGCTAGCTAGGGCATTTTGGCATTTGAAACATGATTTTAGAATAATTATTTATTAATTTATGAAATTTCAATTATTCCTATCCTTTTAGTATTCTAATTATACAGAGGAGTTAATCAGTGCAAGTATGTCTAAAAAATATGAATGTCTTCTAAGCATTCCAGATAAGTCGCTTGAGGTTGTCAGGCATAGGCCATACACACCCTCACCAGTTGTAGTGATTTCAGTCCCAAGTTTTGTAAGGTTGTTCATACGCGGCTAGTCCCGGTTGGTGGCTCCATATAAAATAACAATGTTTATATAGACATGGCTTAAACGTCCTGACATAGATGAACACAACAGAAGCATCGGAGATGATAAGAGAGAAGCATTGTATGACATAAAGTTGGAGGTACTATGTGGTTTCTATGATAAGAGAGAAACATTGTATGACTGCAGTTACATGAAGGCGATGTATTAACTGGCAAAATTAAGAATGTGAATAAAAATAGGTTCATAGTTTACCTAACATGCAAGCAGAGTGAAATGAAGAGACGGCCATTCTCGAGAAATAACCATGATCCATTGGTGATGAAACTTTTGAAAATATTGATGAGGTTCGTTTACATACAAGATGATTTGTATAGCATGCTCTCTTATCGCAAATTCAGGAAAGGGATAAATCAAATAATACTATGAGGATAGTCTATTGTTTTGGCATATCTCATGAACATCCAGACACCTTTATATTATCTTACATCAGGAGAGAAACCCACATCATGAGTATGTTGGGTTCTACCCAAAGGGTTTTAGATTCAAAAAGAAAGATTTTGGCAGCAATGGTACCTTAACTACAAATAACAAAAATAGTTTTTGTCGTAAATAAAACTTCACAGCAAAGAAGATTACTAAACTAATAACTTAATAGAAAAAAACTAAAATAATTTGGATGTTTAGTCCCGGTTGGTGGCTCCAACCGGGACTAAAGGCCTGCCGCACATTTTCACACCCGTATTAGTCCTACCTCGCCAAGTGACAAGCTAGTCGACCACCTTAAATATCCGGGTCATCCAGAAGGGATAGGCTGCTGACATCATTGCATCCTTTGTTAAGGATATGAACTCTTACTATGAATCTTCTACAAGATTCATATGAACCGTCTACAAGATTCATAATAAGGGTCTATCTCCTTCACATAGGGAACACTGGTGTCGACTTTTTTTAATCACTATGTGTCTACGCATCAAAATAAATTAGGTTAACAAAAAGTATTAGGTTAGACTAATAACTTAACAAAAAGAAAATATAACATTATTAGGTTAACAAATAATTGTTTTCCTATATAAAACTTAGCAGCAAAGAAAAATTCTAAACTATTAACTTAACATAAAAAAATTATAAATTGATAGAACTAGCTATTTGGTCACTATCTGATGAAAATCTATATCATGAAATAAAGTTATATAAAATTCTAGTTATGATCAACTAAAACAAAACTATAATATTCTTCAATAGCAAAAAGAATCAACTAAAAAGCTTTTATAAAACTCTAGTTATGATCAAAATAACATTAACTTAAAATTATATAAAATTTATGCAACTAAAATTTTCGTAAAGTATTTTTTGTTACTTATGCTCTTGAGAGAAGCCACTAGTGAAACCTATGGCCCCGGGTCTATTCTCATCATACCAATCTCCATCACTTTAATCTTGTTTTGCTTTTTACTTTGCCTTTACTTTTTACTTTGCATCTTTATACCAAAAATACCAAAAATATTATATCTATCAGATCTCACTCTCGTAAGTGATCGTGATGGGATTGACAACCCCTAATCGCGTTGGTTGCGAGTAGCTATCACTTTGTGCAGGTACGAGGGACTTGAGTGTGGCCTCCTACTAGATTGATACCTTGGTTCTCAAAAACTGAGGGAAATACTTATGCTACTCTGCGCATCATCCCTTCCTCTTCGGGGAAAACCAACGCAATCTCAAGACGTAGCGAGAAGGATTTCTGGCGCCGTTGCCGGGGAGTCTATGCAAAAAGTCAACATACCAAGTACCCATCACAATCCCTATCTCTCGCATTACATTATTTGCCATTTTCCTCTTGTTTTCCTCTCCCCCACTTCACCCTTGCCGTTTTATTCGCCCCCTCTCTCTCTATCCTCCCTCTCTATTTGCCTTCTTTGCCCGTTTGCTCTTGTCTGCTCGTGTGCTAGATTGCTTGTTTGTCGCGATGGCTCAAGATAATACTAAATCGTGTGACTTCACCAATACCAACAACAATGATTTTATTAGCACTCCGATTGCTCCTCTTACCGATGCTGAATCTTGTGAAATTAATACTACTTTGTTGAATCTTGTTATGAAAGATCAATTCGCCGGCCTTCCTAGTGAAGACGCCGCTACTCATCTGAATAGCTTCGTTGATTTATGTGATATGCAAAAGAAAAAAGATGTCGATAATGATGTCGTTAAATTGAAGCTATTTCCTTTTTCGCTTAGAGATCGTGCTAAAGCTTGGTTTTCGTCTTTGCCTAAAAATAGTATTGATTCTTGGAACAAGTGCAAAGATGCTTTTATCTCTAAGTATTTCCCTCCCGCTAAAATCATCTCTCTTAGAAACAATATTATGAACTTTAAGCAACTTGATCATGAACATGTTGCATAAGCTTGGGAGAGAATGAAATTAATGATACGTAATTGCCCTACTCATGGTTTGAATTTGTGGATGATTATACAATTTTTTTATGCCGGATTGAATTTTTCTTCTAGAAATCTTTTAGATTCGGCCACGGGAGGCACTTTTATGGAAATCACTTTAGGAGATGCTACTAAACTCCTAGATAATATTATGGTTAATTATTCTCAATGGCATACTGAAAGATCTTCTAATAAAAAAGTGCATGCGATAGAAGAAATCAATGTTTTGAGTGGATAGATGGATGAACTTATGAAATTATTTGCTACTAAGAGTGTTTCTTCTAATCCTAATGATATGCCTTTGTCTACTTTGATTGAGAATAACAATGAATCTATGGATGTGAATTTTGTTGGTAGGAATAATTTTGGTGACAACGCTTATAGACGGAATTTTAATCCTAGGCCATATCCTAGTAATCCTTCTAATAATTATGGGAATTCCTACAACAACTCTTATGGAAATTATAATAATATGCCCTCTGAATTTGAGAATAGTGTTAAAGAGTTTATGAATTCACAAAAGAATTTTAATGCTTTGCTTGAAGAGAAATTTCTTAAAGTTGATGATTTGGCTAGAAACGTTGATAGAATTTCTCTTGAGATTGATTCTTTAAAGCTTATATCTATTCCTCCTAAGCATGATATCAATGAGTCTCTCAAAGCCATGAGAATTTCCATTGATGAGTGTAACTAAAGAACCGCTAGGATGCGTGCTTCCAAAGATGCCTTTATTAAAGCGTGTTCTTCCAATACCTATGAAAATCAAGATGAAGATCTAAAAGTTATTGATGTGTCCCCTATTAAATCTTTGTTTTGCAATATGAATCTTGATGAAACTGAATATGATCTTCCTTTACCTAGAAGGCGTTCTAAAAATTTGGAGTATTTAGATCTTTATGATGAAATTGATGAAAGTGGGATTGAAATAAATAAAAATCTAGATGTTGCTAAACCCACTATATTGGATTTCAAGGAATTTAATTATGAAAGTTTCTCTTTAATTGATTGTATTTCCTTGTTGCAATCCGTGCTAAATTCTCCACATGCTTATAGCCAACATAAAGCCTTCACTGAACACATTGTTGATGCCTTGATGCAATCTTATGAAGAAAAACTTGAGTTGAAAGTTTATATCCCTAGAAAACTTTATGATGAGTGGGAACCAACTATTAAAATTAAAATTAAAGATCATGAGTTTTATGCTTTGTGTGATTTGGGTGCTAGTGTATCTACTATTCCCAAGACTTTGTGTGATTTGCTAGATTTCCGTAATTTTGATGATTGCTCTCTAAACTTGCATCTTGCAGATTCTACTATTAAGAAACCTATGGGAAGGATTAATGATGTTCTTATTGTTTCAAATAGGAATTATGTACCCATAGGTTTCATTGTTCTTGATATAGATTGCAATCCTTCTTGCCCTATTATTCTTGGTAGACCTTTCCCTAGAACGGTTGGTGCGATTATTGATATGAAGGAAGGGAATATTAGATTTCATTTTCCACTAAAAAAGGTCATGGAACAATTTCCAAGAAAGAAAATAAAATTACCATATGAAACTATCATGAGAGCCACTTATGGATTGCCTACCAAAGATGGCAATACCTAGATCTATCCTCGCTTTTATGCCTAGCTAGGGGCGTTAAACGATAGCGCTTGTTGGGAGGCAACCCAATTTTATTTTTATTCCTTGCTTTTTGCTCCTGCTTAGTAATAAATAAATTATTTAGCCTCTGTTTTGGTTGTGTTTTTTGTGTTTAATTAGTGTCTGTGCCAAGTAGAACCGTTGGGAAGACTTGGGGAAAGTCTTGTTGAACTTGCTGTAAAAAACAGAAACTTTAGCGCTCATGAGAACTGCTGTCATTTTTTGTTGAAGACTCTTATTTAGTTAATCCTTTTTGAATATGATTAATAGATAAATTCCTAACGTCCAGAAATTTAGTTTAGAATTTCTGGGGTTCCAGATCTTGCGCTAGCTACATATTACTACAGTCTGTTCTGTTTTTGACAGATTCTGTTTTTCGTGTGTTGTTTGCTTATTTTGATGAATCTATGGTTAGTAAAATAGTTTATAATCCATATAGAAGTTGGAATACAGTAGGTTTAACACCAATATAAATAAATAATGAGTTCATTACAGTACCTTGAAGTGGTCTTTTGTTTTCTTTCGCTAACGGAGCTCACGAGTTTTCTACTTTAAGTTTTGTGTTGTGAAGTTTTCAAGTTTTGGGTGAATTCTTTTGATGGATTATGGAACAAGGAGTGGCAAGAGCCTAAGCTTGGGGATTCCCATGGCACCCCCAAGATAATCCAAGGACACCAAGAAGTCAAAGCTTGGGGATGCCCCGGAAGGCATCCCCTCTTTCGTCCACTTCCATCGGTAATTTACTTGGAGCTATATTTTTATTCACCAACATGATATGTGTTTTGCTTGGAGCGTCTTGTATTATTTGTGTCCTTGTGTCTTAGTATGCCACAATAATCCTTGATGTACACACCTTTTGAGAGATCCATACATGAATTAAAATTTGATAGGACACTCTATGTGCTTCACTTATATCTTTTGAGCTAAGTAGTTTTGCTCTATGTGCTTCACTTATATCTTTTGAGCGTTATAATTTTGCTGTATGTGCTTCACTTAGATCCTTTAGAGCACGGTGGTGGATTTGTTTTAAAGAAACTATTGATATCTCATGCTTCACTTAAATTATTTTCAGAGTCTCTTAATGGCATGGTAATTTGCTTAATAATAATATGCTTGGTATTCAAGATTTGTGAAACTTTCTTTTGAGTGTGTTGAATACTAAGATAAGATTGAAGCATGATAATTGTTTTGAGATATGGAGGTGATAATATTAAAGTCATGCTAGTTGAGTAGTTGTGAATTTAAAGAATACTTGTGTTAAAGTTTGTGATTCCCGTAGCATGCACGTATGGTGAACCGTTATGTGATGAAGTCGGAGCATGATTTATTTATTGATTGTCTTCCTTATGAGTGGCGGTCGGGGATGAGCGATAGTCTTTTCCTACCAATCTATCCCCCTAGGAGCATGCGCGTAATACTTTGCTTTGATAACTTCTAGATTTTTGCAATAAGTATATGAGTTCTTTATGACTAATGTTGAGTCCATGGATTATACGCACTCTCACCCTTCCACCTTTGCTAGCCTCTCTAATATCGCGCACTTTTCGCCAGTATCATACACCCACCATATACCTTCCTCAAAACAGCCACCATACCTACCTATTATGGCATTTCCATAGCCATTCCGAGATATATTGCCATGCAACTTTCCACCATCCAGTTTATCATGACACATTCATCATTATCATATTGCATATCCCGGTACACCGTCGGAAGCATTCATATAGAGTCATATTTTGTTCTAAGTATCGAGTTGTAATTGTTGAGTTGTAAGAAAAATAAAAGTGTGATGATCGTCATTATTAGAGCATTGTCCCAAGTGAGGAAAGGATGATGGAGACTATGATTCCCCCATAGGTCGGGATGAGACTCCGAACGAAAATAAATAAAAAAGAGGCCAAAGCAGCCCAAATAAAAAGAGGCCATAAAAAAAGAAAATGCCCAAATAAAAATAATAATAATAATAAATGGGAGAAAAAGAGAGAAGGGACAATGTTACTATCCTTTTACCACACTTGTGCTTCAAAGTAGCACCATGATCTTCATAGTAGAGAGTCTCTCATGTTATCACTTTCATATACTAGTGGGAATTTTTCATTATATAACTTGGCTTGTATATTCCAATGAAGGGCTTCCTCAAATTTCCCTAGGTCTTCATGAGCAAGCAAGTTGGATGCACACCCACTTAGTTTCTTTTTGAGCTTTCATATACTTATAGCTCTAGTGCATCCGTTGCATGGCAATCCCTACTCACTCACATTGATATCTATTGATGGGCATCTCCATAGCCCGTTGATACGCCTAGTTGATGTGAGACTATCTTCTCCTTTTTGTCTTCTCCACAACCACCATTCTATTCCACCTATAGTGTTATATCCATGGCTCACGCTCATGTATTGCGTGAAGATTGAAAAAGTTTTAAAAAAGTTAGAGTATGAAAAAAATTGCTTGGCTTGTCATCGGGGGTGTGCATGATTTAAATACTTTGTGTGGTGAAGATAGAGCATAGCCAGACTATATGATTTTTTAGGGATAACTTTCTTTGGCCATGTTATTTTGAGAAGACATAATTGCTTTGTTAGTATGCTTGAAATATTATTATTTTTGTGACAATATAAACTTTTGTCTTGGATCTTTCGAATCTGAATATTCATATCACAATTAAGAAGATTTGCATTGAAATTATGCCAAGTAGCACTCCGCATCAAACATTCTCTTTTTATCATTTACCTACTCGAGGCCGAGCAGGAATTAAGCTTGGGGATGCCTGATACGTCTCCAACGTATCTATAATTTTTGATTACTCCATGCTATATTATCTACTGTTTTGGACTATATTGGGCTTTATTTTCCACTTTTATATTATTTTTGGGACTAACCTATTAACCGGAGGCCCAACCCAGAATTGCTGTTTTTTGCCTATTTCAGTGTTTCGAAGAAACGGAATATCAAATGGAGTCCAAACGGAATGAAACCTTCGGGAACGTGATTTTCTCACCGAACGTGATCCGGGAGACTTGGACCCTACGCCAAGGCATCAGAGAGGCGGTCACGAGGGTGGGGGGCGCGTCCCTCCTAGGGCGTGCCGCCCTGCCTCATGGGCCCCTCGGAGCTCCACTGACATACTTCTTCCTCCTATATATACATCTTGGGGCCTGTATCCACGAGATCCCATCTTGGGGCCTGTTCCGGAGCTCCGCCGGAAGAGGGCCATCATCACGGAGGGCTTCTACATCATCATAGCCTCTCCGATGAAGTGTGAGTAGTTTACCTTAGACCTTCGGGTCCATAGTTAGTAGCTAGATGGCTTCTTCTCTCTTTTTGGATCTCAATACAAAGTTCTCTTCCTCTCTTGTGGAGATCTATTCGATGTAATCTTCTTTTTGCGGTGTGTTTGTTGCGACCGATGAATTGTGGGTTTATGATCAAGTCTATCTATGAATAATATTTGAATCTTCTCTGAATTCTTTTATGTATGATTGGTTATCTTTGCAAGTCTCTTCAAATTATCCGTTTGGTTTGGCCAACTAGATTGGTAGTTCTTGCCATGGGAGAAGTGCTTAGCTTTGGGTTCGATCTTGCGGTGTCCTTTCCTAGTGACAGAAGGTGCAGCAAGGCACGTATTGCATCGTTGCCATCAAGGATAACAAGATGGGGTTTATTTCATATTGCATGAATTTATTTCTCTAGATCATGTCATCTTGCTTAAGGCATTACTCTGTTTTTAACTTAATACTCTAGATGCATGCTGGATAGCGGTCGATGAGTGGAGTAATAGTAGTAGATGCAGAATCGTTTTGGTCTACTTGTCACGGACGTGATGCCTATATACATGATCATGCCTAGATATTCTCATAACTATGCTCAATTTTGTCGATTGCTCAACAGTAATTTGTTCACCCACCGTAGAATACTTATGCTCTTGAGAGAAGCCACTAGTGAAACCTATGGCCCCCGGGTCTATTCTCATCATATCAATCTCCATCACTTTAATCTTGTTTTGCTTTTTACTTTGCCTTTACTTTTTACTTTCATCTTTATACCAAAAATACCAAAAATATTATATCTATCAGATCTCACTCTCATAAGTGACCGTGAAGGGATTGACAACCCCTAATCGCGTTGGTTGCGAGTAGCTATCGTTTTGTGCAGGTACGAGGGACTTGAGCGTGGCCTCCTACTAGATTGATACCTTGGTTCTCGAAAACTAAGGGAAATACTTACGCTACTCTGCTGCATCATCCCTTCCTCTTTGGGAAAACCAACGCAAGCTCAAGATGTAGCACACGTCTTGTCGAAGCAGAGATCGTGTCCCCTTATTACGGGATTCCCATCAATACGAATGTGGGTAACCCAACCGCGCCATCAATTACGGTGCTTGGGGGATAAGCGAGTTTTACCAGGCTGGTGGGGGCGCATAGTTTCATCCGCCCTTATAAAGGGATAAGGTTTCACCTTTTTCTACCCACGCCTTCTTCCTCCTTGCTCATCCATTCTTGCGCACTCGAGCTCCAGCGCCCAAGTCCACATCCTTCTCCTCAACTCTCTCCAAACATGTCCGGAGCGGGAGGCAAGTGGATGGTCTCCTGCGTCGCGGAGGGACACATAAAAAAACTACGTGGGGCCGGATACTTAGCCGCGGATATCGCGCACCGGCTGCCAGCCGCGGGGCAGATTGTCCCTACCCCGGAACCTCATGAAAGGGTGGTTTTCCTCCCCCACTTCATCTGCAGACTGGGGTTTCCCCTCCATCCATTCGTCCGCATCCTTATGTTCTATTATGGGCTGGACTTTCATGATCTGGCCCCGAAGTTCATCCTCAACACGTCGACGTTCATCGTCGTGTGGGAGGCCTTTCTCCGCATCCGGCCCCACTTCGGCCTATGGCTGAAGACCTTCAATATCAAGCTGAAGGTAGTAGGAGGCCAACAAGCGGAATGTGGCAGAGCCATGGTGGGCAAAATGCACAACCTTACATGGCTCGAGGGCTCCTTCGTGGAGACCATAAAGGGGTGGCAATCGGGGTGGTTCTACATCATCGAGTCGCGCGACACCAATTGGGTGGCGGCCCCCGAGTTTTGATCCGGAATCCCCACGCGGCTCACTTCCTGGAAGGGGAAGGGCCTGTCCTGGGGTTCATCGGTGGAGCTGGACGGACTCCAGAAGTTTATCCGGAACATTATAAGCAAGAAACTTAGGCTTGTCAACATAGTCCAGGTCATGCTCTTCCGCCGGATCCTCCCGTGTCAACAACGGGTTTTCAACTTATGGGAGTTCGACCCGGCCCAGCACCAGACTCTACGCGAGCTCTTCGACACGACGCATAAGGACGTCTGGAAGGTGTTGTTCAAGGGTGCCGAGGTCCCTCCTTCTCTTACCGAGGACCGCGGGCTAAGCGCGAAGTGCCCTGCGAATCTGGTAAGTTCTGTACATCTGGTAGGGTATTTATTTCCCATAGCTTAACCATGTGCGGGGTCTGAGCTCCCATGCCTTTGACAGGACTGGGTGGAGACATCGGAGCAGATTAACTGTCCTTCCCCTCTACCCGAATACCCTGCGTACGCTCTCCTGATGGAGATGCGGATTCTGGCTCCTTATGAGGTGCCGGAGAAGACCAAGAAGAAGGCCAAGGGAACCCGAAAGAGTTCCCGGCGCCAGGTGGTATCGGACTCATCGTCCGATAACTCCGAGATGCACTCTCCAATGAAAACGAAGAGCAGGAAGATGAAGACTCTCCCCCTCCAGCCGGGGGATACAACAAAAGGAAGGCCGCCCCAACCGGGGAGACCGAAGGGTCCAAGAAGGGAAGGACTCTCCTTCCGGACTGTTCCACCGCCGCCGCCGATGGCGAAGATGAGTGGTTACTCAGGGCCAAGCCCCTCGCGAAGTCATAAGTATTCGGATACCAGAGTAACTCATAGCATACTTTTATTGCACGACTTCTCCTAATCGTCGAATATGATCATGCAGTCCGCCCCGAGCCCGTATCGACATATCCTCGTCGGACGGTTCCTTGGACTCGTCGGATATGGATAGTGATACACTTCCAACCGCCTCCTCTCCTCACCCTACGGACGATTTCGAGGTACTGTCTCAAGGGGCACCGAGCCGGGGGGGGAGACAGTCCCGGAGGCGCCTCAAGGCGACCTTCCGGACTCTAGGCGTGAAGGGAGCAAGACTCCCAAGGGCTCCATGTTCGGCCCCAGTCGAACGCCGCACCGGAACCTCCAGTGGTTCCGGAGTCCGGCAAGCGGGCCCCTTCCAAGAGGGGCAAGCCGCCCGTGCCGGTGACCTCTGTCCATCCAGAGGCACCGGACAACCTGCTGGGAGCACTTCGCGGCGCTTCCATCGACGAAGAGCACCACACTATTATGAGTGCGATGATCAAGAAGGTTCAGTCTGCCAAGAGCGGACTGACTGAAGCCTGTGCGAGCCTTCTAACAGGCTTTGAGGTAAGTATTTAAAATATAGGAAACTATTACCGCATAGACAGTAGCCCCTAATGCTCTGTTTGGTGTTCACAAAGAAAAGCCGAATAGAGGATCAAATAATATCTGCAGGAGTCTAAAATAAGTATGTCTGTATGCGTATGCAGGCTTCCCTACTGACCTCTGCCGCACTGACGGCGCAGGTCGCTGCACTGAGGCAGAACCTCGAGCGGTCCGAGAAAGAGCTCGGTCTTGCCAAGAGGTAGCTCGAGGAGAACAAAGGTAAGTAATGCCTTGTCCATATATATATATATATATGTATAAAAAAGATGCGGTTGCAAAATGATAGGATCATCATGGATGTGCCAGGGGCCACGACCGAAGTGGCGACCCTAAAGCAAGCGCTGTCCGAGGCCAAAAACAAAGCAGCCAAGGAGCGCACCGAGCGGGAAAAACAAGAGGCACGGGTGGGCGAGGTGCAGCAAGATATCCAGGCTCTCGTGAAGAAGCACGAGGCTATGGAGCTTGACTCGAAGACGTGAGAGCACGAGCTTGCCGCGGCCCTCGAGAGCACAAAGCATGCCAAGGCTGAAGCCCAAAAGTCCCTCCAGGAAATTGAAGCAATGAGGAAGATAGCGGCGGGTAAGGCCTTCAATATGCAAAGCAAGCATGTGAAAGTAAATTACTTGTTACTTACCCAAGTCCGGAGCTCTCCAGGAGCATTCGCAGATTTGCCCCGCAGCGTGTCGGATGCCACGAAGTATTACCAGGCCGAGGAGGGAAGCTCGACGGAGAAGTTGTTTTGGTCTCAGTATACTGGGACCGAACACCCGATGCCTGTGAGCGACCAGCTGAAGCAACTGGTCGAGCTGCACAAGGCGGCCGAACAGGCCATGAGGGGCCTTATAGTCCGGATGTGACCTGGCGACTCCCTTCCCAATAGCTACTTCGGCCTGGTGAGGCGGCTTGTGAATGCCTGCCCACGGCTGGAAGTCATAAAGCGGTCCGTCTGCATCGAGGGTGCACGCCGGGCTTTTGCCCGTGCAAAGGTGCACTGGGCCAAGATGGACGCCGAGACGCTGGTGAAGGAGGGGCTGCCGCTGGGCAAGGAGCATCGCCACCCCGAAATGTATTATGAGGGTGTCCTGAAGGGTGCCCGTCTTGTGGTGGACGAGTGTGCGAAGGATGTAATTTTTGAATGAATTTGCTTGTGTGATCCTGTATTATGAAAACTTGTTCATATGCGCTATGCAACACTTGTTTGAATTTAAAATATTACCTTCTGTGCGGCTGTTTGTTAAATCTGAGAGATGGCCAGTCGTCGGCTTCTGCCCCCATGCCACGAGTGCTGGGGTGTTTGGGATAAATTTGAGCACTCTTTTTCCCATTGTTGGGTCCTTCGAGGGAGGTGCTCAGCACACCAACAAGGCAATCGGACTATAATGCTTTATCACTCTCACTTAGCCATAGAAGTCTACAATTTTAAATTTTGGCGAAGCCCCTAGTATTCGGAAGGCTGAATTCGGGGCGCTATACATGCCTTAAGACGGAGAAAGCCGACTCCTCGGTCTAAGCGGCATAAGTCTTTAGGGACTCGAGACCTCTCGAATAGCGACTAGCTCTTGCCTTATCATGACAGTCAGTTTTAGCTTTCTCTACTGAGGTGCTTAGCCCAGATGAACCGAGGCACAATCGCAGTAGTTCTCCCAGTGCTACCTTAGCCGATATAGCGGAACGTAAGGTACCAAAACATGGGAGCTGGGCAAACCCAACTATTAACCCAAGACATGATTCAGAGCTGATGCATATAATGCTATAAGTTCGGGGTGCCGCACTGTCGAAAGTGTTCGGACTTCTCATGCCGTATTATGGGGTACGCTTAAGCCCCTGGCGTATGGGCCGTACCAGAGTGTACGGTAGCTGAATGTCATGAATGAACATATATAGAGAATGCAGTAATAGTCTAGTTCTATGCATTGTTTATTCAAAAAGGCGCGTCGAAGTAGAATGATACAAGTAGTGCGATAAGCAAAAAGTAGGACTATTTGACATGTCCCCTCCAAGGACAAGCTGAGGAATGGTATTTAAAGCAAGTATTTCACTCGTTATCAGAGACCACCTGGGAGTTCCGTGGTGCGACGTGGCTTTCTACCTCCTTGGTTATTGCATCGTCTGTCCGGCAATCGTACTGCCGGACGGGGTTTCCAGAGATTAAAGTCCTGAAAGAGAGAAAAATAACAAAGCGGGAAGCCCCTAGTGCGGTTGAGCCGCGTCTTGGGGCGTGCCGTAGTCGTGCCCCCCATCCCCACCTGTGCCCATGGTATTTTCAATGCATAATTATGTACGCGTGGTACGGATTTCGCCGTTTGGCTGGGACTGGGGTGGGAGCCGCATTGCTATGCGAGCTCGGAACGTGCCAGGCGGTCTTGTTGCCAATTACTCCGGGCGCGCTTGAAGGTGTCCGTGTCTTTAATCGCCGAACTGGTGGGTTTCCTTAAGAGGCTGCTTTGCGCTTCTGCTGCAAGGGCCGCAGTGTGGTCCTCCGCGCGGAGAGAGCACTCTATGTTTCCATTGACTGTGATGACCCCCCGAGGTCCTGGCATCTTGAGCTTGAGATATGCATAGTGCGGTACCACGTTGAATCTCGCAAATGTGGTTTTCCCGAGCAGTGCATGATAGCCGCTGCGGAACGGGACTATATCGAAGATTAACTCCTTGCTTCGGAAGTTATCCGGGGATCCGAAGACCACTTCCAGTGTGACTAAGCCTGTGCAATGGCCCTCTACACCTGGTATGACGCCTTTGAAGGTCGTTTTTGTGGGTTTGATCCTTGAGGGGCCTATACCCATTTTGCACACTGTATCCTGATAAAGCAGGTTCAGGCTGCTGCCGCCGTCCATGAGGACTCGAGTGAGGTGAAATCCGTCGATGATTGGGTCTAGGAATAGTCCGGCGAATCCGCCATGACAGATACTAGTGGGATGGCCCCTGCGTTCGAAGGTGATCGGACATGAGGACCGTGGGTTGAATTCTGGGGCGACTGGCTCCAACTCATATACGTCCCTTAACGCACGCTTCCGCTCCCTCTTGGGCATGTGGGTTGCGTATATCATGTTCACCGTGCGCACTTGTGGGGGGAACCTCTTCTGTCCTCTGGTGTTCGGCGGCCGGGGCTCTTCCTCGTCATCGCTATGTAGCCCCTTATCTTTGTTTTCGGTGTTTAACTTGCCGGCCTGCTTGAACACCCAACATTCCCTGTTGGTGTGGTTGGCTGGCTTGTCGGGGGTGCCATGTATTTGGCACGAGCGATCGAGTATACGGTCCAAACTGGACGGGCCCGGAGTGCTTCTTTTGAATGATTTTTTCCGCTGGCCGGGTTTAGAGCCTCTGAATTCGGCATTGACTGCCATATCCTCGATATTGTCGCTATTGACGCGGCGCTTATGTTTGTTGCGACGTGACCTGCCATTGCTATCCTTGGTATCTGAAGTACCGTGGTTCTTTGATATGTTATTGCTGCGAGCCAGCCAGCTTTCTTCTCCCATGCAAAAGCGGGTCATGAGTGTCGTGAGGGCTGCCATAGATTTCGGCTTTCCTGGCCAAGGTGCCAGGCGAGCCACTCATCGCGGATGTTGTTTTTAAAAGCTGCTAGGGCCTCTGCATCCGGACAGTCGATGATTTGATTTTTCTTTGTCAGGAACCGTGTCCAGAATTGCCTGGCCGATTCCTCTGGCTGCTGAATTATGTGGCTCAAGTCATCGGCAGCTGGTGGTCGCACATAAGTGCCCTGGAAGTTGTCGAGGAATGCGGCTTCCAGATCTTCCCAACAACCAATGGACTCTGCTGGCAGGCTATTGAGCCAATGCTGAGCTGGTCCTTTGAGCTTGAGTGGGAGGTATTTGATGGCGTGTAGATTGTCACTGCGGGCCATGTGGATGTGTAGGAGGAAGTCCTCAATCCATACCGCAGGATATGTTGTGTCGTCGTATGATTCGATATTTACATGTTTGAAACCCTCTGGGATTTGGTGATCCATTACTTCATCTGTGAAGCATATGGGGTGCGCGGCGCCTCTGTAGTGGGCTATGTCGCGACGCAGCTCGAATGAGTCTTGTCCGCTGTGTTCAGCCCGGCCGGATTTTCTTTTACTCTATCCGGCGTGACGGTTATCGTCTCGCGTAGTGGCGTGCCCTCGTGATCTGTAGATCGATATTGCGTGTTTTGCTTTGTCCTCCAATACGTCTCGCAGGTCTAGCGTGTTTCCCCGTGCCTTGTCATTTTTATTTGAGTGGCGTCGGGGTGCGGGCTGAGTTTTTGGCTGAAATGCCTCTCTGTCACGGCCACGAGGTGGCCGATCAGCCATGTCATATGCTAGAGATGTAGGTTTTAATGCTTCCTCCTCCAGTCGTGGTAGCAACCTGCGCTTTGAGTAACTCTTGGAGGGGCGTTCGAGGTCATATTCCTCGGCTGCAAGGACTTCAGTCCATCTGTCAGCTAGCAAATCTTGATCATCTTGAAGCTGCAGCTGCTTTTTCTTAAGGCTATTTGCCGTGGCTATAAGCCGGCGCTTGCAGCGCTCTTGCTCAACGGGATCCTCCGGCATGACAAATTCGTCATCGTCGAGGCTTGCCTCGTCTTTGGAGGGAGGCATGTAATTATCATCCTCCGCCTCTCCATCTGCCGCTCTCTCGGGAGGGCTGGCTTCTCCATCCTCCTGCTCTAAATCTTGCTGGAGGGGATTGTTGTCGTCTTCGGCACTGTCCGGAGTGCTATTATCTCCTGTGCCGGTGTCACCGCTTTTGCTTTGGCGAGACTTAGAGCGGCGCCGCTGACATCGGCGCTTGGGTTGCTTCTTGGAAGGGTCATCCTCCGCTGTCCCGTCGCCATTGCCTTCTTTGGGTGTGTCCACCATGTATGTATCATATGATGAGGTGGCTGCCTAGTGCCCTGTGGGCAGTGGTTCCTCTTCGTCTCCCGCATCGTCGTCCATACCGTTGATGTCTTCGGAGTCGAACTCGAGCATGTCAGTCAAATTGTCGACAGTGGCTACTAAGTGAGTGGTGGGTAGGCGGCGAATTTCTTCGTCATCCGCATCCCAATCCTGCCGAACATAGTTCGGCCAGGACTCTCCTGACAGGGAGAGACACCTTAATGAGTTCAGCATGTCGCCGAAGGGCGAGTGCCGAAAGATATCCGCGGAGATGAACTCCATGATCGGCGCCCAGTCGGATTCGATAGGCACGGGCGCAGGCGGTTCGGAGTCCGTGGCCGGGGAAGAATCCGGCAATTTGGCGTCACGGCTCTCGTGAAGGGTAAGGTCGATACTCGGCTTGATCGTCGCTGAGAATGCAGCCTTCGTGGAGGGGTCTATCCCCTCGTCCGTGGATGGCGCAATCGGCTCCGAATTGAGGGTCGGAGCGGTTGCCGATGCGATCTCTTGCACATCGTTCGATGGTAGAGCTAAATCATGCTCATCGTGACCGTGCGGCGTACTCGGCAGGGGCACGAATCTGTCAAAGATCAAGTCTCCGCGGATGTCGGTCGTGTAATTTAAGCTTCCAAACCTGACCTGGTGGCCAGGGGCATAACTCTCGATCTGCTCCAGATGGCCAAGCGAGTTGGCCCGCAGTGCGAAGCCGCCGAATACGAAGATCTGTCCGGCGAGGAAGATCTCACCCTGGATAGCATCGTTACCGATGATCGAAGGAGCCATCAAGCCTTATGGCAACATCAAAGTGGAACTCTCAATGAAAGCACCAATGTCGGTGTCAAAACCGGCGGATCTCGGGTAGGGGGTCCCGAACTGTGCGTCTAAGGCGGATGGTAATAGGAGGCGGGGGACACGATGTTTACCCAGGTTCGGGCCCTCTTGATGGAGGTAATACCATACTTCCTGCTTGATTGATCTTGATGATATGAGTATTACGAGAGTTGATCTACCACGAGATCATAGAGGCTAAACCCTAGAAGCTAGCCTATGGTATGATTTTTTTTCCTATGGACTAACCCCTTCGGTTTATATAGACACCGGAGGGGGCTAGGGTTACACAGAGTCGGTTACAATGGGACGAGATCTACATATCTGTATCGCCAAGCTTGCTTTCCACACCAAGGAGAGTCCCATCCGGACACGAGACGAAGTCTTCAATATTGTATCTTCATAGTCCAACAGTCCGGCCAAAGGATATAGTCCGGTTGTCCGGATACCCCCTAATCCAGGACTCCCTCATTGCTATTGCACCCACGCGTGATAGTCCTATTATTTTTTTGAATTCTCCCAACTACACTATATCGGAGAAGTTTGCGCTTATTAAGGATTATATTGATGGGTTGCGTTTTACCGTTACACATGACTATTTTCATAGATATAATATGCATGTGCTTTCTTCTCCTACTTGCAATTATTATGAGAGAGGAACTACATGTCCTCCTCTCTATGTTTCCAATACGATAAAATTGCAAGAAACTATTTATGCTATGTATTGGCCTTTACTTGATGTGCATGAATTGTTCTTTTACGACATGCCGATGCATAGGAAGAGAGTTAGACTTCGTCATTGCATGATATATGTTCCTTTGTGCTCACTATGAAATTAAAATTGGCTTTGATATACCTTGGGATCCGGGTGGATCAATTACTTGAGCACTATATGCCTAGCTTAATGGCTTTAAAGAAAGCGCTGCTAGGGAGACAACCCAGAAGTTTTAGAGAGTCATTTTATTCTATTGAGTGCTTTTAAAAAGTTGAAAAAGAAAATAAATAAAGTGGGTAACCTAAAGCGTTTCAAAAAGAAAAGTGGAAGTAATAAAGACGAGCACCGTTGAAGTGGGGGAGCTCCTTGAACTTTTTTCATGCCCATGAAAACTTTGCAAATCTTGAATTACAGAAACTTTTCAACAAAAATAATTATCCCCTTGTACAAATCCATTGTATTATAAAAATAATGTACCAAGATTTGCATTTAGGATGATTAGATTGCTTGTTTGCTATGTGCAGTGGAAAAATAGAAACTTTGGCTGTAGCGCGTGAATTTACATTTTTTACTGGAATGTCAAAACCTTCTGAAACTTCTTGCACAATACTTATATACAACTTTTTATTTTGTCCTAATGTTTCAGAATTTTTGGAGTTAAAGAAGTATGGTAATATTCAGATTACTACAGACTGTCCTGTTTAAGACAGATTATGTTTTTGATGCATTGTTTTGCTAGTTTTGATGAAACTATCGATTTTATCGGTGTTATAAGCCATGGATAAGTTATAATACAATAGCTAAAATGTAAAAACAAAATATGAACGGGTTTGAAATAGTACTTAAAGTGGTGATTTGTTTTATTATACTAATGAATCTCATGAGGGTTTTATTAAGTTTTGTGTGATTGAAGTTTTCAAGTTTTGGGTGAGATCACGATGGATGAAGGAATAAGGAGTGGAAAGAGACTAAGCTTGGGGATGCCCGAGGCACCCCAAGGTAATATTCAAGGACTCGCAAGCAACTAACCTCGGGGATGCCCCGGAAGGCATCCCCTCTTCTAACGACCATCGGTAATTTTACTTGGAGCCATATTTTTATTCGTCACATGACATGTGCAAATTCTTGGAGTGTCTTTTGTTTTTGTTTTTCCTTTTCCTTTTATGCACCATGCTGGTATGAGATAGTCCTTGGTTGATTTATAGACTGCTTCATGCACTTCACTTATATCTTTTGAGTATGGCTTTATAGAATGCTTCATGTGCTTCACTTATATCATTTGAAGTTTGGATTGCCTGTTTCTCTACACATAAAAAACCGCCATTTGTAGAATGCTCTTTTGCTTCACTTATATTTATTAGAGCATGGGCATATATTTTGTAGAAAAAATTAAACTCTCATGCTTCACTTATATCTATTTAGAGAGTTGACATGAATTGGTCATTCACATGATTAGGCATAAAATCTACATAAAACTTGTAGATCACTGAATATGATATGTTTGATTCCTTGCAATAGTTTTGCGATATAAAGTTGGTGATATTAGAGTCAGGCTAGTGAGTAATTGTGGATTGGTAAAAATACTTGTGTTAAGGTTTTTGATTCCCGAAGCATGAACGTATGGTGAACCATTATGTGATGAAGCGGGAGCATGATTTATTTTTGATTGTCTTCCTTATGAGTGGCGGCCGGGGACGAGCGATGGTCTTTTCCTACCAATCTATCCCCCTAGGAGCATGCATGTAGTACTTTGTTTCGATAGCTAATAATTTTTTGCAATAAGTATGTGAGTTCTTTATGACTAATGTTGAGTCCATGGATTATACCCGCTCTCACCCTTCCATCATTGCTAGCCGCTTCGGCACCGTGCATTGCCCTTTCTCACCTTGAGAGTTGGTGCAAACTTCGCTGGTGCATCCAAACCCCGTGATATGATGTGCTCTATCACACATAAGCCTCCTTATATCTTCCTCAAAACAGCCACCATACCTACCTATCATGGCATTTCCATAGCCATTCCGAGATATATTACCATGCAACTTCCATCATCATCATATACATGACTTGAGCATTCATTGTCATATTCCTTTGCATGATCGTAAGATAGCTAGCATGATATTTTCATGGCTTGTCCGTTTTTTGATATCTTTGCTATGCGAGATCATTGCACATCCTGGTACACTGCCAGAGGCATTCATATAGAGTCATATTGTTCTAGATACCGAGTTGTAATATTGAGTTGTAAGTAAATAAAAGTGTGATGATGATCATTATTAGAGCATTGTCCCAATGAGGAAAGGATGATGGAGACTATGATTCTGCCACAAGTTGGGATAAGACTCCGGACAAAAAAATAAAAAAATAATAAAAAAGAGGCCAAAAACAGGAGAGGGCCCAAAAACAAAAAATATGAGAGAAAAAGAGAGAAGGGGCAATGCTACTACCCTTTTACCACACTTGTGCTTCAGAGTAGCACCATGTTCTTCATAAAAAATCATCTTTTTTATCATTTACCTACTCGAGGACGAGCAGGAATTAAGCTTGGGGATGCTGATATGTCTCCATCGTATCTATAATTTTTTATTATTTCAGGCTACAACTTTTATATACTTTTGGCAACTTTTTATATTATTTTTGGGACTAACATATTGATCCAGTGCCCAGTGACAGTTCCTGTTTGTTGCATGTTTTTTTGTTTCGCAGAATATCCATACCAAACGGAGTCCAAACCCGATAAAAACTTACGGATATTTTTTAGGAATATATGTGATTTTTGGGAAAAAGAATCTACCTGAGACGATGCACGAGGGGCCCACAAGCCCTAGGGGCGCCCCCTACCATGGGCGCGCCTGGCAGGCTTGTGGCCACCCTGTAAGGCGGTTGGTACCCTTCTTTCGCCGCAAGAAAGATAATATCCGGATAAAAATTGTGTTAAAATTTCAGCCCAATCAGAGTTACGTATCTTAGGAATTTAAGAAACGGTGAAAGGCCAGAATCTGGGAACACAGAAATAGAAGGAAACAGTGAGAGAGATCCAATCTCAAAGGGCCTTCCGCCCATCCGCCGCCATGGAGGCCAAGGACCAGAGGGGAAACACTACACAAAAAAGAGACATCCTTGACATTTTGAGCCGAACGAAAAAAATTCTGTCATACTTATGACACTTCTATGACGATAATTGTGAAAAAACCCGGTATCATCATATATGTGGTGGGGTCCTACTTCTATGACAAAAAATCATGACAGAAAATGGGCTTTTCATCTTGGGTGGGCTGGAGACGCAACTGCATGACATTCTTTGGGCCGTCCATGATGGAAAAAACCGTGGTAGAAGCGAGGGCGAGGAAAATATCGGGGAGTTCCCGGTTACGGTGGGTGGTCGGGGGCTGAACGATGCGCGTTTCTCTCGTACATACGCGCGTGTGTGCGAGGCGTTGGGCTCTAAATGAACCCGAGCGAGGCGTTGGGCTCTAACTGAACCTGAGCGATTGCACTACATGCTACTCGTTACTGAACCAAAGCGATCGATCGATCCCTTGCTATTAACTGAACCTGAGTGATTCCTTCGCTATTGCTGCTAACTGAAGCCGATCGATGTTGCCTCTGGATGAACAGTGAGCATTGTTGGGGGGTTTGGATGAATAGTTCCTGGTGGGGGGTTGGATGAACAGGCCCCCGTGGTAGTAGAGGCCGTTGCCGCTAGGTGAACAGTACCCTGATTGATGGAGCCGGTGGAGGGGTGGATGCACAGGACCCCGTGGAGGGCTGGATGAACAGGACGACCGCGTGGAGGGATGGCTTTTTTGAGGGAAAGTGGAGGGCTGGTTGAACAGTAGCCCGTGGAGGGCTGAATGAATAGTAGCCCGTGGAGGAGCGCGCGGTGGAGGAGCGCGCAGTGGAGGCTGGATGAACAGTAGCCGGTTGAGGAGCGCACGGTGGAGGCTGGATGAACAGGAGCCCGTGGATGAACAGTCGCAGGTGGAGGCTGGAGGAGGTCGACGGTGGATGAACAGTAGCCCATGGAGGCTGGAGGAGGTCGACGGTGGAGATGAACAGTATCCCGTGGAGTCCTGTTTTACGGAACGCCACACCCCTCCCGATGAACAGGACCCCCGTTTCGACCGTAGCGCTCCAACACAAGTCCATTTCCTCCATTTTGCGGTACGCCACACCCCTCCCAGTCAACAGGACCCCGTTTCAACCGTAGGAGGTCCATTTCCTCCGTTTTGCGGTACGCCAGACCCCTCCAGATGAATAGGATCCCGTTTCCACCATGGCTGGTTGAACACAAGGCCGTTTCCTCTGTTCTGCGGTATGCTTGACCTCGTTTCCATCAGTTGTTCCGTCCAAGCCGGTTGGCTCCCGATGAACACGATGACGCATTCCATTCCAACCTAGCTGGTTGGCTCCCCATGAACATGATGACGACGCAGTTTCTCCATTCCGACCCAGCCATAGCCATGTACACGAGCCCTAGCCATACTTATGCGCGGGTAGGCGTTCGAGACCCTGCCCATATGTATGTACGTGGCCGTATTTTATTTCTTGCACCCTGGCCGTAGTATGTACGTGTACATGCTACGTGCGCGCCTCTACTATGACACATGCCCTTCCTTGCATGGCCACGGTTCATTGATGCAGCCTGCAGAGAGACCGATTGTATGTGCGTCCACGTTCGCGTCCAGAATGACAACACTACGTACGCTTCGACCAAGTGGGTCCCGACTGTCAGGCACTTCCTTGTGTGTGAATATGTAGCTGGTGGGTCCCAGCGGTCAGGGGGGAAACATTTTTTCACGAAATACGGTGGCCCGTCTGGTGGGTACCTGCTGTCAGGTGGAGGAATCATTACTTTGCGCGTAATAAAGAGGCACTTCCTTGCTGCGGCCGTGGACCCAGCTGCCAGCCTCTCCACATACAGTACTTTTCCGATGGAAGTTCTTCCTTGGCCACGTTGACCACTCCGCGCTGAGAGCACCATGATAGTGTTGGGACCTACGGTAGGGTGCGTCGACTTCAAATTAAAATTTCCTACGCGCAGAACAACCAAGAACATGCTACGGGAGATGGATCACAGTTTGTTACCACTAGACGCGCAGTGCCGTGCAGCGGAAGAAGAGTTGGGGCAGTGCGTCCGCATGGATCATCTCCTCCTCGTTCGATCTCCCTCGTACAACCGGTGGTCGGTTCCCTCGTACCGGTTCGCCGGAGCGCCGCAAGTGCACCACCTCTAACGGTATCCGCGCGTGCAGGAGGAACATCGTGCGGCGGAGAGCTAGGTCCGATCACACAACCGACGGCGAGTGGAGGTGTCTATTCGCAACACATGCAAACCCTAGTGACAGCTCCAACGCAATCAACCCCGTGAGTGTGCGGCACCTCCACTATATATAGGCGTCCGTCACGGGCTCAACACTTGGGCCTCGCACGGACCCTAAAGCCCATAAGTCTACTCGGCCACAATCCGAATACAGTTCGGATCACATCCGACCAGTGTCCTCGGATCCGACCTTGTAGGTTCCTTCCCTTAAGCACGCGACCTCTTAGGTTCAAGTCGGCTTGGTCGCAGTTCGGATCACCTCCAAACTGCACGGTTGGTAGCGGCCTCTAGCAAGGCATGCCAAACACCAAGCAGACTATGAATCTGGTTAGCGAACCTGTACATCACACTTCCATTCATTTTGCCACACGATATATGTTGTCGAGCTCAAGGCGAGTCTTTCATCCTTGTGCTAGCCCGACCTCTTTCTCGTTCCAGTGATGCCGACACAAACCGGATTATCTCATAATCCTTGTCGCATGGCCATGCTTATCCTGGTCGGATCACAAGAGGGGCCCAGAGTATATCTCTCCTGATCGGAGGGGCAAATCCCATCTTGCTCGACCACGTCTCGCAGCATGGTTCTGAACAAACTCGAAACCTACCTTTATAACTACCCAGTTATGGAGTAGCGTTTGGTCAGCCCAAAGCAAGTCTATCACCATCCTGAGTACATGTGTCAGCTCAGGTCTTAGGACATAGAACATATGTTGTACTAGAGACTCACAGATGACATATCGCTGCGTCTCATAGTTGGGTCTGTCCGACTCGGACCTTATCTCGACTCGGATCTGACTACGTCGAATCCGACCAGATCCTTCCAAGTCCATATTATCCGGTTAGCATCCAATGCTCCATGGCTAGTGAGACCAAGCCATCGACCGTTTCATATGCTAGTCTAGTTGGCTGTGCATCCACACAACCCTTTCGACTAGGGACCTTTTAGGACAGTCATCATACAATGCATAGTCCCACAAACAAGTCACGTACTTGCTGATACACATCATTGATAATGTCCAAGGACTATCTTTATTCATAAACACATAGGAAATATCATCATACATGATTTCCTCTAGGGCATATCTCCAACAGGTAGTGGACGACGGTGAGGCCTCGGAAGGGGACGACGCGGAGCTGGGGAAGAAGCGACAGTGGAAGCCCACGCGGAGAGGAGTATGAGGGTTCACTACTTCGGCTGCGGTGTGAGGTTGTCGTTGCCGCAGGGCCTGGCCAGCGGTCGGAGCAGTAGGGGGCGGTGAGGCCTCCGCGGCAGCATAGCCGGCCATGGGAGGCAGGAGCAGGCGGCACGACCGGCGCTGCTCTAGGCGGCTGGACCAAGAAGACCAGAGGTTGAATAAGCACTACGGCCATTGGATGGACATCGTACGGTCACTGGAGCTAGAATCGTTCATACTGACTAAGTTGACAAAGCCCTCCACCCCCGTCAACTTAGTAGGCCCACAAGTCAGCCTCCCACTATTCTGGGTCCCAGCTAGCAGGGGGAGTATTCATTTTTGTGCGCAATAAGGAGGCACTTCCTTGCGTGCGAAGATATAGCTGGTGGGTCCGTGCTGTCAGCGGGGGGAACGTACTTTTCGTGAAATACAGAGGCCCTTCCGATGGGTCCCAGATGTCAGGTGGAGGAATCATTATTTTGCGTGTAATAAGGAGGCATTTCCTTGTGTGCGGTCGTGGACCCAGCTATCAGCCTCTCCACGTACAGTCCACTTCCGATGGATGTCATTCGTTGACCACGCCATGCCGAGAGCACCTGGGCGGTGGACGATGGCGAGGCCTACAAAGGGAACGACACGGAGCCGGGGAAGACACGGCGGTGGCTGCCCACGCGGTGGGGAGTACGAGGGTTGACTGGTTCGGCTGTCGTCGCCGAAGAATAACAGCAGGTGTGGGTGAGTAGAGGGATGGCTAGGTCAGCGATGGGAGTACGATGGGGCGGTGAGGCCTGTGCGGCAGCACAACCGGCGGCGGGAGGAGGGAGCAGGCAATCCCGCCGGCGCTTGTTTGAGCGGCTGGAGTAGGAAGAGCAGAGATTGAAGAAGCACGACAGCCGTTGGATGGACATCCAACAATCACTGCTTGTGCGTCAACCTTTTTTTAGGAAAGCCTCAAATGTGTGGGAAATAGCATACATCCCATCTGCCATTATTTCTAATAGTTTACAGCCAATTTGCTAATTCTTAAGGTTTTTTTGGAGCCCATATTCTTTTTGTTAGCATTACAGCCCATATTGTGGCCATGGTTAAAAAATTATACGGAATTTTGCATATTTCGGTGCGGTCCGAACTGTTTTTAATCCCGAAATTTTGAGTCACATTCAAACTGATTTTAAATTAAATGTATATCAATAGAAAATCTAACAAATTGTCCACGCATAAAAATCAATGCAATTTAAAATCTCGAAATGAAAAAAAAGAAATTTGAAACTAATTGTCGGTATGATGTGTTTTAAAAATGTATAGCCCATTTCTCATTACTAATATGCCATTTTCTCGGCCAGCCGAATGAAGCTCTCCTTGTCTTGAAAGTTTGCAGCCCAACAGGCTGACAAAGCGACTTACTTGACAAATCACAAAAAAACTGGGCTAGCCATTTTCAGAAAGAACAAAAAAAACTAGTGGGCTGGTCTGTGATAAACATAAAAGAAAAGGCTGTCTAGACAGGCCAGAGTGCCCCGCACAGCCCAGTTGACACCATGCTTCCATCTCAAAAACAAATTAGATAAATGCCACTCCAATTATGGCGATTCATTAAAATGGCACTACAATTTTCAAACTTTGAAAAATGCCACTGCAATTTTTGCAAACTTTGAAAAACGCCACTACAATTTGAAAACTTTGAAAAACGCCACTCCGGACTTCAAAAAATGCCACTGGAAATGGCACGAAATGACATTTTTCAAAGTTTGGAAATTGCAGTGGCATTTCTCGGAATCACCAGATTTGGAGTGGCATTTATGAAATTAACCCAAAACAAAAATAATTGGGCGAGCTGCTGGATCCCTGGTGCCAGCTGCTCGTTGTGCAATTCTCTCGTTTATTGACTACGTTGACAATGGCATGTGACCCAGATGTCAGAAATCCATTAGGAGGAGCCATTTTTTATTGGCTTGAAATAAGGAGGCACTTGCTTGCATACTACCATGACCTTGGTGGGTCCCTGCTGTCGTCCTCTCCGCGTACAATCATCTCCTGATTGTGTACGCGTCAACCTGGTAGGCCCACAAGTCAGCCTCTAAACCCGTGGCGGACAAATACAACCCATTTAAAAAATAACAGCCCATTCCATACGTTCAAACAAAAAGTTCAACATTCAGAGCAAAGTAACAGGTCTGATCCAGATATAGAGTACTAAACTTCCATGTTGACAACCATCATAGCCAAGTTAACTCTCTACTCCCACTAATACTCTAGTAGTGTACAAGTACTAACTTACTCTTAGCTAACTAGACGATGCCGGCCGCCATCTGCGGTACACACTAAACATCAGCACCGACGTCCTCCGCCTTGCCTCAGACTTACCAGAGGGGCAATAGGGCGCGTTGCTCGCGCGTGTAGGCCTTTCCATGCCGGCGTGGTTCACCGAAGCTTTGGCTTCAAAGCAGGAAACCCACTTGACGAGCTTGTAGTAAAATTCGGCTCGTGAACGCGTGCGTGCCCGACAGCCTCCAGGGCTATTTGCCGGGCGCCGGCCTCCACATAGTCGGCCCAGTTGCGGGCGCTCTGCTCGCGACTCAGAGTGTCAGTGCGCTGCCGCTCCATGTCCTGCTGGCAGCGAAATCGGCAATACACTGCTCCTCCGCTAGGTGGTCACGCTCCAACAACTCCTCATACTCCGCATTGCCATCTAAAGACCGATAGAATGCCTCCTCCCTCCGTCTGCTTTCTGGTGAAAACCGAACAGTAGTTCCGGCGGTGACTTCCTCCGGCGTCGCCTATTGCGGACGGGCGGGGGCATGGCGGACGTGGTGAGAGCGAGGATAAGTGGCGAGCGACGCCGGGTTGGTGGGGGCTTATGAGGATAGGGCAAGTTGGGTGATGGTGCCACCGGAGAAGCCCGGGAAACAGTAATTATAGGTGGAAGGTAGGCGAACTAGCGTGTCACAGGAAACACGACGGTCATCGTGGTCATTAGAATTCAATGCATAAGCAGGCATGGCTTAGCGCGCCAGCTTGCCGTGGAAAACTAGAAAAACTGAAATTATGGTTGTGTCGTCCCGTCCCGTCAGTGGTGCGTCCCGTCCGTGCTGGGTCGCACGCCGGCATGACGGTCAAACGAGTTCACTCGAATCATCTAGATGAGGTACTCCCTCCTTGTCAAAAATGATTCCACCACTCATCATCTACTCCCTCCTTTCCGGTTTATAGGGCTTATCTCAAAATTTTAGTTTTTCCATTTTATAAGGCTCAATTTGGTTGTTTCCCATCACCTGTTCAGATTCCAAGGTGCATTAAATCATTGCATGCAAGTATTAAGAGAAAATTGACCAATGCATGTAATTTATGCATGCATGCATTGCAATTAATGCATTGGTAAACATACTTTTTTGAGGAAAACAAGAGCATTAATTGGGTTCCTTTGCAAACTACAAAAAGTATTCCACCACTCACCATCTACCTTGGTTGGTGAGATTTTTGAATTGAGCCTTATAAACCGGAAAGGAGGGAGTACCTTGGTTGGTTAGATTTTTGAATTAAGCCCTGCAAACCGGAAAGGAGGTAGTACGTGCGTGATATGCTATTTATTCGTGTAGGATGGAATAGGTCGTTTTTTGAATTGAGCCCTGCAAACCGGAAAGGAGGTAGTACATGCGTGATCCGCTATTTATCCGTGTAGGATCGAGTAGGTCGGATAGTGTATGTGTAGGATCGAGTAGGTCGGATGGTGTACGTGTACGATCGCATTAGCTGATGAACGTTCGCTGGGAGATAAGGCATTTGCGAACATTTTTGCTGGCAGTTTCTTCAGATTCACATGGAATTTTCTTCAGAGCAGCCTATTAGTTTTTTCAGAGGTAGGCATTTTATTCAAAAAACTGCCACTTCGGATCTTGCGTCACAACTAAAACTGCTAGGACCGCATTAGTAGGCTAGCTAGTGATTGATCAATAACTTGTAAACACTGAGCGAACAGAAATAAGGAACTGTTAGTAACTTGTAAACACTGAGAACACAGAAATAAGGATCATGTTGTGCACAGCAGTAAGATCCGATCCGTTCGAAATGTTCACACGAGACTTAGCATTGTAATATGTTCACATTAGTAGCCCAAATTCAAAACCAACTAGTATGATTCCCATACATAAGATCAACATGTGAATGCATCTCAACAATTCACAGATCATATATAAATATGTAGCTCCACAAGCAAAGATCTAGAAAAAACATCTGTTCTTCCTACTAACATGGATGCTTCTCTTGGCCAACATTCAGTATAGAGTGAAAGACAAATTTGTTTGTGAAGTCTACAATTCCTCTTGCAGACGTAAGTGGTTTCACCAACAGCTGGAACCATGAGAATGAACCACACATGATGGAGGAACATCCACTTCAATATGATTTGGTCTTCTCTCAATCACATGGTGAGACTATTTTCGGAATACAAACTTTAACTTAGGCAAAATGATGCCCATTTTATAATCAGACCAAAGCAATGAAGCACTTAGTGTTGGCCAATAAATAGTACAGTACTACTTTTCTGCAGTCCATGAAGTGACTATCCAATCTTTCTGTGTCTATTTTCAAATGGCACTTCATGCAGTGACTATACTATTCTCTTGTGCAGTTCAACCAAAATTGCGGTCACTTTGTTTGTTTGCCAAATAGCAACGGGTATACATCTCTGTCTGCACAATTATCAAGCAGGTAGTAAACATATACCCACCTTGTATTTTCGGTTTAAACACATCTCTTCCGCTTAGCATTTGTCATGTTTTGCACTGGACAATTTGATACAATCATGTTTTGCCCTGGACTGAATTGATTTGCTAGTTCGGAGCAGAAATATAACGCCTATTCTTCATCAGACCAAGGATATCCATGTTTGCAGTGATGGAAGAGGTGAAATCGATACAACCAAAATTGAGCATCCAATCATTGAATCATGTCCCGCACCTCCAATGTAGGTCCACCATGCCAATAAATTCACATGCAAACCACTAGTATTACTATCTAATGACAGTACAAAAAGAGTAGCAAGATAGTAGCAAACCATGTACCTTCGTAATGAACAACTCATAGTGCCACCAATTGGATATAATGGTTTGGAAGAAAACACGCTCCTAATGTTGAACCATTTGGACATTTTGTGCAGTTCCACTAAAATCGAGCATCCCTGTTTGCATAGATATTGAAAGTGTGATTACTATAAAAGTGGCACTAGTTGAAGCATAGACTCACAAATATAAGCATTCCAATTTCTTAATGGGAAAAGGTAGCAAGACTGTTTCTAACCACCTGTTTGAAGGAATAAATAAGGCAACAACGGCTAATATCAGGAAGACATATATAGTTCTTTCTGAAAGAATGATCGACTCCTGACCTTTCCTCTTCTTTTAAGCATATTTTGTGCAGTTCAACTAAAATAAAATGCCATCACCGCCTTGACAATTCAGTGACACTGTACAAAAGGAAATGACATAACATTACATCATGATGTCAGGTATGTAGTCGACAGGCATTAGAGACAAACATACAGACCTCCTCCGATAACATAATGAACATTAATTTTAACAAAGCTGTGACTAGCTTTACTAGGATAATTTGAGTGAACTCTACACACTCTGTTCCTTAATATAAGACGTTTTTGCAGTTCAATTAAAGTACCCAAACGTCTAGTATTTAGAAAAACAGGTAGTAGTTTTCTTGAGCACATATATGGGAAAGCTTGCCACACTTTATTTATGTCCATACGCTAATGCAAGACCATTCGAATAGTACAAATATACACTAATCCAGTGGCTAGTGCAACAGTAGAGTAGTTATTTTATTACAGGGTACAATACAATGGTTTTACTGAACAGATTTCAATAAACTCTAGCACTCGAAGATCTCTATAAGAATTAACAATACAAAATGTAAAGGTAACAAGTTTTAGCATTGGTATACTAGCTGTGCATGAGCATTAAACAAAATACAAAAGTCTGAAGGTAACTAGCATTATTAACTAATGACAGTATAAAAAATTGCAAACCATGTACCTTCAAGGTAAATATCATTTCGAACTCGAGGGGACCTAACAATTGCTATCCCAATCTTGATAATCGGTCAAACATAAAAACTTGATCGAATGAATCAAGAGAACGGCCCGAGGAGGAGGTGCTCACTCTTGACCTTTCCTCTTGACACTGTACAAAAAAATTGACTTATCTCATGAAAGTGAGGTATGTAATCTATAAGCATTAACAGTGCAAAAATGTGAAGGTAGTAACAAGATTCATGGTTGGTATACTGGCTTTGCAACAGCATTAGAATGCCTTAGCTGAAAAATCTTTAATACATCCACAATCAACAGCTAACCCTGAAATAATCTAGTGACATTAAATGGCATTGCTTAAATTTATCAGTGGCATTAGACTGAGTGTGGCATTAGTTAAATGTGGCATCACTTTAGCAGTAGCATTGATTGACTTGAATGTTGGCGTTATACTAACAGCAAAAAAGTGGCAATAAGAGCATGGGAGGCCCATTCAAACAGTGGGCGCACCAGTACGATGTACCTCCACGGACGCATAGAGTGGTGATGGAGGTATGGTTGCCCAAAGCAACAAATATCCGGGCAGCATATGTGGATTACGTCCCATTTTTGTTCTCTTTAGCCACCTTTTTCCTATGTGAGAACAACAAACCGATCGACCTGGTCATTCTCTATTGCGTTGTCATGCCTTTCTGCCCTTCTTCAACCAAGAGACACGAGACTCGTTCCTTAGCTATTGATTTTCCCCTTTTCAACCTATATGCGGGTTTGATTCCTACTCTCTTGGACAATACAATTTCCCTTCCTTTCCTTATTCAACCCAGACATGGATTAGTCTGCATGAAGTAGGGTTTCCTTTAATAGTGCAAGTTAAGGTTTTCGACCGCGTGACCAACAGAGCAGAGGATAGCAAATTGGGAAGATGGTGGAGTCAAAAAAGATCCACATGCAATGACGTGGCAGATGGGGCAATAGAACAAGGGTATGGTTCAAAAGAGGTAGCATACCTGAGGGTCGGCGGGAAGTGGCTTCGCTCGTGGTCATCGTCCTCCACACACACTACGACAGCGAGCTTGGGGATGGAGGCCATCCCGTGCGGGCGCTAGGTCTAAGAGGACGGCCTTGTCGTCAGTGCATGACCTCGCTCGCCGATGAGGAGTGCATGCACGTCCTTTTCTTCCCTGGCGGATCTGTGACCACCGGTGAGGAGGGAGAGAGTGTCCGTCTTTTTTAGATCTAGAGAGAGGGTGATAGTGTGAGAAGCAAGTGGGCAGCCCTTAGCAAGAAAGCGCTGAAGCACCAGCCTATATATCTTTTTTATACTACTAGTACTAGAGGTGGAGTAGTGGTAGAGTAGTTTATATTTTCTCTGCATACAGTACTAGTTAGTCGTGCTTCAAAACTGAACGACACGCCATTAAAAAAATAGTCGAGAAATAATGCGGCACTTTGGGCCAATGCGGCCAGATCGCATTTTGCACGAGAAATGACACACCATGTTTCGTTGACATGTGGTCCCGTTCCAACGTCAACGGTGAGTCCTTTTGTACAATTTTTGAATGGACGTCTATGTAGGCCGGGGCGCCTCTTTGTGTACCGTGGCAACCGTCCACCGCCTCTTCACCTTCCCCTCTTGATTTCGAACTGTTGTCGCACGCTCTTCCTCCCTCCATTTGCCTTCACCCTTCCTTTTGCCATTGTTCGATCGTCTTCTCCATGGAGGGAACAAGCCAAGAAACGACCCCGTTATTCTTGCCCTGATCTGAAAGATGATGTGGTGGAGGAACTCATTGATCGGTGCAACATCATCACCTCGACTAGCATGGCAGGTTTGTACCATTCTCGACCCAAGGGTCCAGGAGCGGTTTGATCTCCCTTATCTTCTTCGCTATAAGCCTGTTCGCATGGGCACGGACGACGTAGGCCTTGCCTTGTGCAAGTTGATGCCACTTGATAACGATACGTGTGATGTTAAGATGCCATTGCTTAAGGTTAAGGCCTGGGCTGGTGCTAATGGAGATTGGGTTGTTTATATTGGGTACAATTGCGAGTGGGAACTTGTGAATGTGTACACTCGTCAGAGGTTGAGCACACAGATGATCTACTGTAACGCCCCGAGACCGATGTGCCAGGTGTCCGCCAGTTATTCGTTCTTGTTGCCTTGTCTTTTGCTTGCGTGTTTCATTTCATCATGTCATCATGTGAATTGCATCATCATGTTTTCAAAACCTGCATCCGTCCCGGTCTCCTCATTCTCTCCGTTGTCCGTTCTGAGCCCAACCACACTTGCACGCGCCCGCGACACGTCCGAAATATTATTTTATAAGTGGCCGAAAAATGTTTTCGGAATGGGTTGAAAGTTGGCATGCAGTCTTGTTATAGTGTAGGTAGACCACCTGCCAAGTTTCATCGCAATCGAAGCCCGTTTGATGCCCCAATGGTTAACTATAGCGGCAGTATAGCCGGTCTTTTCGTCGGACGTTTTCGGTCTCCGGAAATCGTGCCGGGCTGCATCTCTCCCCTCTTCTCTCAGACCAACCCGCTCTCCACAGTCCACCTAGGCCCATGCCTACCCCTCTTTGCATAGTGCAACGACCCCTCACGTGCGCGTCCAAAACTTCCCCGGACATGACCCGGGCAGTCGTCACCGTTGGGTCCGGATCATCCCCAAACATTTACAAAACATCTTTGTTTTATTATTTGATCTCCCTAGCCTATTTATCCGGGACCGTCCGATTAAGATCAGAGAGACCAAATGCCCTTAAACTTAACCCTTTTGCTATATATAGATCCCACTAGCCTATTTTGGACAAACCCTAAATTCTAGGCAGTTTGTCCCTCGCGCCGCCGCCAGCAGCATCGCCCTTGGGATCCCACTCGAGCCAACCCACGCGCAGCCAGCCATCTTCCCAGATCCTCATCGTTTTCCCCGTCCACCTAATCCACCCAGCCTCTGATCCATCCGTCTATAACCACCGGATGGAGATCCAATGGCCACTAGAGCGCACGAGCTTCCCACAGCGCTCGATTCAGATCGGATCGAGGCCTCCACGAGCGCAGCCCGAGCTCTTGATCGAGTCCCCTCTGCCGCCTCGTCCACGTCGGAGCACTGCCAAATCGCCGGACCACCGCCTCTACTGCATCCCTCCACCGCCTCAACAGGAGACCACCATGGCCGCCCGAGGCACGGAGCTTCGCCGCAGCAGCAACCTCCATGGACCCCGACCGCCGACTCGGAGCTCCGTCGCCGCCATCAAACCTGCTTCCCCTGCTCCACGCCGGACTCGGCTTCCTCGTCATCTCCAGCAACGGCCAGAGCGCCAAGACCCTCCGCCTCGTCCCGCTCACCTTCTTCGAGCACCTGCACTCCACGCCGAGCTCGTCCTCGAGCCCAACGCAGGTCCTACCGACGAGCCCTGCTCCTTTCCTCGCCATCTCTGTTTCCTTCTCTGAACGTCTCGCTCTCCTTTCTTCAGACAACAGCAGTAGCCACTGCACTCTCTCGTCGGTGAGCCGAGCGGATGAGCAGCGCGCCCATGCCTCCTTCGCCACGCACGGATCCGCCGATGCGCCGTCCCGGGGTTCCGTACCAACCCGTCGCCGTCTTTTGCGCCGTGGCCGACCTCCCTTGCATCCAGCTTGGAGCATGAGAAGAACACACGCAGCCAGCGCCTCCGCTCGCCTGCGTTGACCCGAGCGCTGCGACAGCCTGCCTCTTGCGTCAATCCGGCCCAGTTTCCCCCAAGCCCGCCAGCGAATGCGCCAAGGCCTAGTCGCCCATGCCCTGCCAGGCCGCCTTCTCCACGGTATCGGGCCAAGGCCCATGGTGAGGCCACGCCCCGAGCGCCCTCCTTTTTTCCCCTACTATCGGGCCAGCAAGATTCGGCCTAGTTGATGTTTTTTTGGTTCTGCGAATTTGCTATTTAACCAGGGATTAATAGATTTGCAGAAAAACCCTTGCACTTCATGCATATAATAACTTCACAACCGTGCATCGGAATTAAACAAACTTAATATGTAAAGTGCTTAGAATTTTGTCTAGTTTCATAATATGCCACTTTCATGCATGTTTAAAATGGTTAAAATGTTGTTTGTTTAAATTTTCTCTAACAATATGTTAAAATGCTTTAATTCATAACTTAATAACCGTACCTCGGTTTTAAATAATCTTTATATGCATTTGGGGTAGAAAAATGCCTAGTTTAACATGGTGGCATCACTTTGCATGTTTAACAACTATAAAATATGGTTTAGGGCAGAACATTACCAAACCTAATATATGCATATGGGGATTTTCGGAATTGTTGTTCGTTGTCTCTGGCCTCATTTAAACTTGACTAGATAGGTAGTTTTACTTTGCTTCACCCTCTTGCCATGCTAACAACATTTAATATTGCTGGGTACATAAACGAGATCGAACTATATAACTTGAATGTGGTGTTTCGTCGATATGCAACGGAATTTGTAGGGTTGTTTGTGCACTTTTACATGCCATGCTTCATTAAACCGGACATGCATCATACTTGTTTGCGCATCGTGTCATGCTTATGTGATGGTTGTTTTACCATTTTATTTGCTTCTTTCCGGTGTGCTTCTTCGGGTTTGTTCTGATAACGTCGCGTTTGTGAGGATTCGTTCGACTTCGTCCGTTTGTCTTCTTCATGGACTCGTTCTTCTTCCTTGCGGGAGTTCGGGCAAGATGACCATACCCTCAAAATCACTTCTATCTTTGCTTGCTAGATGCTCGCTCTTTTGCTATGCCTATGCTGCGATACCTACCACTTGCTATATCATGCCTCCCATATTGTTGAGCCAAGCCTCTAACCCACATTGTCCTAGCAAACCGTTGTTTGGCAATGTTACCGCTTTGCTCAGCCCCTCTTATAGCGTTGCTAGTTGTAGGTGAAGATTGGAGTTTGTTCCTTGTTGGAACATGGATATTTGTTGGGATATCACAATATCTCTTATTTGATTAATGCATCTATATACTTGGTAAAGGGTGGAAGGCTTGGCCTTATGCCTGGTGTTTTGTTCCACTCTTGCCGCCCTAGTTTCCGTCATACCGGTGTTATGTTCCTTGATTTTGTGTTCCCTACACGGTCGGGTTATAATGGGAACCCCTTGACAGTTCGCCTTGAATAAAACTCCTCCAGCAAGGCCCAACCTTGGTTTTACCATTTGCACTAACAACCTACCACCTTCCCTTGGGTTCTGTAGACTCAAGGGTCATCTTTATTTTAACCCCCCCCCTCGGGCCAGTGCTTCTCTAAGTGTTGGTCCGAACTAAGTAGACTACGGGGCCACCTCGGGGAAACTTGAGGGTTGGTTTTACTTGTAGGATGTCTCATCTGGTGTTGCCCTGAGAACGAGATATGTGCAGCTCCTATCGGGATTGTCGGCGCATCGGGCAGCTTTGGTGGTTTAGTTTTACCATTGTCAAAATGTCTTGTAACAGGGATTCCGAGTCTGACCGGGTCTTCCTGGGAGAAGGAATATCCTTCGTTGACCGTGAGAGCTTGTGATGGGCTAAGTTGGGACACCCCTGCAGGGTTTTGAACTTTCAAAAGTCGTGCCCGCGGTTATGGGCAGATGGGAATTTGTTAATGTCCGTTTGTAGAAAACCTGAAACTTAATCTTAATTAAAATACCTCAACCGCGTGTGTAGCCGTGATGGTCTCTTTCCGGCGGAGTCCGGGAAGTGAACACGGTGTTGGAGTTATGCTTGAACGTAAGTAGTCTAGGATCACTTCTTGATCATAGATTTCTCGACCATGCCTTGCCTTCTCTTCTCGCTCTCTTTTGCGTAAGTTAGCCACCATATATGCTAGTGCTTGCTGCAGCTCCACCCCATATCTTTTCCCTACCCATAAGCTTAAATAGTCTTGATCGCGAGGGTGTGAGATTGCTGAGTCCCCGTGACTCACAGATTACTTCCAAAACCAGATTGCAAGTGCTGATGATACCGTGTAGGTGACACAACCGAGCTCAAGGAGGAGCTCGATGAAGATCTCGTTCATTGTGTTGTTTCGTTTCAGTTGAGCAGTAGTGGTGCCCAGTTGGGGCGATCGGGGACTTTGTCATATTTGGGGGTTGATCTTTATTTTGTTTCCGTAGTCAGAACTTGAGTGTATTGGATGAATGTAATGACTTATTTATGTATTTGTGTGACGTGGCGAGTGTAAGCCAACTATGTACCTTTCCCCTTTATTTATGTACATGGGTTGTTTGCGAAGATTACCTCACTTGCGACATTGCTTTCAATGCGGTTATGCCTCTGAGTCATGCTTCAACACGTGGGAGATATAGCCGCATCGAGGGCGTTACATCTACGTACGTTCAAATATGATCATGGTGGTTGTCATCTACGGAAGATAGCAATTTGTCGAGTTCCCAACCGCTCTTGGAATTACGAGAACTATGAAGTTGTTGCTATCTTTGACAAGCTTCTTGCTGTCGTTACTGATTCCACGGTTCATCCATGGATATTGCTCAAAAATCAGTTTCTGTACACGGATGAGTACGGTGATGCAATTGAATACGAGGATCTTGTGTTTGCTGCCACCACTCGTGGCACTGTTTTTGCATAGGATCCTCGTAGTTTCGGTACGTTTGTCTTCCACTGTAATTATAATTGTTTCATCCACATGCATGCGGGTTAGCAAGTTTCCCTTTACTAATTAACCTTCTTGTGTTTCCAAGGTCCTGTGAACATTCCACCACCTATACTTGAAAAATTTTATAACCAAGGGGGAGATGACGATGGTGATGATCACGAGCATGAGGACGAGAAGAACTTATATACTCAGTGGCGCCTGACAACTAATTCCGATGGATCACCTCTTCTTGTCTGTATACAGTGCACTGAGATTGTTACTACTGAGAGAGCACGTGTTGTATCCCATGGTCGCCCTCTCCAGACCTATTCCAGCACCCGTTGTAGGGTATTTGGGCTGGATACTAGTGTGCTAGCGCCAACACCTTCTCCCTGGTTCAATATGGATAGTCTTGGAGAAAACTCGCTCTTCCTTGGACCAAACTATCCAATGATGGTGAAAGGCGATCCAGCTGCTGTTGACACAACGTTACTACCATTTATGAGAAGCAACTGTATCTATACCTCGGACATTGTGGTGGTTCCCTACCCTGGTCCTGATATATGCCGCTTTAGCTTGGATGATCAATCCTGCGTTGCTCTCGATATTGACAATAGCTGGCCCTTCCCAGAGCACCTATGGTTCAAAGCAAGCGTTTCCAACACCGAGGATTGGTTGAGTTGAAGTTCATTTCATTGCTTATTATTTGTTGTGTGATGAAAACTTCAGTATTTAGTAGAATGTTTTGTTGGAAATAATCTATAATCTAACATGTATCCTCGTTGTCGTTGTGTGTTGATGACTTCTTGTATGTAATGAATGGTACATTTGCAAATGCATGTCATAGACTCAATTTATGAATGGTTTTTAGTCACTTCTTGGAGTGTGAGTACCGTAGTAGTATAGCCAGCATCCGGTTAGTATATGAAGTTGCCACGTCACATAGAGCCAACCTAATATTGGAGTATGCTAGCCCTCCACCGGCGCACAACTTCAAATGGCGGACGAAGTGAGAGGTCGCGTCACCTTGTGTCCAGATCTGAGATGCCACGTGTACCAGATGACTGACTCGAAGTTCGACCACCGTGATGCTAGGTGCAAGCCGAGGAACACTGTTGGAGAGACCCCCCTCATAATTTTCCTACATTAGACGTTTGATTCATAGGATAGAATGCTATCGGATTTTTTCCTATGTAATCATGTTTTAATTGGCAATCTAGCATCCACTCCAACTTTTGTTTCACTTCCTTTGTTCCTATGAAGAGAGTACTTTCTCTAAATGATGTGCCGCTGCAAGAGCCGCCTATATTAATTAACCATGCTCTAAAAAGGTGGACCAACTTTGGCTATAGTAGTACTGTACTAGGTTAGTAGGTGACCTTGCGCTTGGCTCTTCTCCTCTTCCGGAAGTCGAACAATAATGATGGTACTACAGTAGTGTCGGTGGGAAGGACACCTACGGGATCACATGAATCCCTACTACGGTCAGCGGGCGCGGGGTCGTGAGGAGAGCAGGTCTAACAGGAAGCACACAGATCGTTTACCCAGGTTCGGGCCACGAGGATGTGTAAAACCCTAGTCCTGCTTTGGTGGATGTATTGAGTGTTCTTGAGCTTTCGAACTAGCTACGGTGGCTGCGTACTTCAAAAAAGCCGAATCCCTCTCCTGATCGCCTCGGGCCTCCTTTTATAGGCAAAAGGGGTTGCCACAATGGCACACATGAGGTGGAAAGGTCTATAGTGCGCAAGCTTATGGCACGTATTACAGGATAAGACACATTTAGTGCATTGCTGAGGTGTCCCTTAGCTTTATCGGGGACGGGAGCGAGGCCCGTCCCGTCCATTGCCGCCCCGCCTTGCTTCGACACGCGCCCAGGCCGATGATGCATGCGGCGCCATGTAGGCAGGCAAGCAGCTGAGGTGGCGCAGTGGTAGGGTCTTCACGAAGATCTGCATGCCACCACGCAGGTGCTTGCTGAGTTGGTGTAGAGGCCGCCTGTCGCCACGCAGGTGCCTGCCCAGTTGGTTGAGCTAGCAGCCGCTTGGGGATGGCGGTGGAGTCTTGGTCGACGTGGGCCTGGCTATGGCACCGCTGACGCCCTCAGCAAGGGCCTTGCCGCCGGCCCGGCAGGGGTCTTGCCGCGGCGTTGCAGTCGTCCCTAGCAAGGCGCTTGCTAGGGGTGTTGTGGATTTCCTCGGCAAGGATCCCGCCGAGGGTCGCCGTCTTCTGGTTCTCATCTGATCTCATACATCTTTGGTCTTGACAAAGATCTGCATGCCACCACGGAGGTGCCTCCCGAGCCCTAGTTCCAATGTAGTTGGTTGAGTTGGAACCCATGGGCTCAAGGGTGGTCCGCCCTGCGGGTGTCGGGCAAGTTGCCCCGATAAGGCTCTCGCCGGGGCTGCGGAGGCCACCCCGGCAAGGGTCTTGCCAGGGGGAGTCCACCTCGCCCCTTTGATCTTTGTGGTTCTGGCCTTGGCGTTGCCTTGGCCATCTTGTGTTTTGGCTCCTCTCCGGCTCCCCTCCTCTGCCCTGCTTAGTATGGCTGCGGCGCGCGGCTCTAACTGACCGTGCACAAGTAAAGGGGTACAATGGAGTGCCCCTACTTTTGTATACCGACAGGAGCCCCCGGGCCTGGGTCACACATAAGCGCGACACGTTGTTGGGCCAGGCCCAGAACGGTGCGCGGGCAGGCGGGCGGATTTTTACCGAAGTAACTGTCCCGTCCGCTGCGCTTCCCCATGACCTGCACGTGACATGGAGGGTCATGCGTGACGTGGGGGTCATGCGTGGGGCGGTTTCCGCATGCATGCGTCACATCGTGGTAAAGAGGCGGCTCGCGCCTTCCCCATAAAAAGAGGGAGGCGTGGAGGCGCGGCTCATTTACTGGATGGACTCGGATCGCAGTCTTCAAGGCGCCCATGCCCCCCGATAACGGGGTGGGGAACGGTCGCCTCACTCGTCCCTTCGACCCTGCTCACTCGCCACACGTCCTTCATGCAAGTGGCGGGCGGTGGATGCGGGAAACCGGGCCCTCGCTGATTGCGGCAGCGGGTCGGTCCTGATTCCCTGTGCCTCTGATGGCTGGATTGGCTGAGTGGGGTGGCCGAGCCTCGACCCGCTCCTTTATAAGGAGGGGGGAGGGGGGCGTCATCCCACATTCCTTCAGTATTCATCCTCCTCCACCTCCGCTTCTTTCTTCCACCCGCCATGGCGAGAGGAGGTGCTGGGCCTTCGACGGTGGCGGCGAGGGTTGCTGCTCGTCAGCGCGTCCCCCTTCCCATGAACCCATGGAGGCGGAGCTGGCCACGAGAGGGAGAGGGAGGGGGCGTGGCCGAGGTCGCTGCGGCGGTCGGGGGAGAGGGAGACGAGGCGGCGTGATACCCGTGCCTCCGCCAGCGGTGCCTCCCGCGGCGGAGGGCCACGTCGGGGACCAGCCCCATGAGTTCTTCATCGGGCTAAGCCGGCCACCGCGTCGTTGTCTCCGTCTCCCCACCCCCTTCGCTCGGGAGATGGAGCTCAATCTGCCCCAGACCCTCAGATTGCACATGAGGGGCTGCGGGTCGACGTCGACTTCCCCGCTCCTCATGTTATGTATCTTCGTCATGGATGGAAGACATTTTCTCGCATCCACAGCGTGACGGTGGGGCTCGTCCTCTACTTCAAGTGAATGGAGGGTGGCCTGCTCTCCGTCAAGGTCTTCGGAGATCTTGGAACTCGCCTGAAGTGTTGCGTGGAGAGCTCCTCCGATGATGAAGATTCCTCCTCGAGCGGGAGTGACGAGGAGGACAGCGACAGCGACGACTAGAGAGTCGGGTGGCAGGATGCCGACCCCGACTTCGACTGACTGCACCGCCCCTCCCTCGGCCTCGCGCCCTGCTGAGGGCCTTCCTCGTCAAGCTCTCCATCGCCGCGTTCCCCATCGCCTCCTTGGGCGGCTGGCGTAGGAGGGCCGGAGAAGGCGAAGAAGGCGGGCGGCGACCATCAACTCGGAGTATGCAGGCACCGACGCCTTCATCGCGTATTGCCGGCCCGCTGCCTCATCTTCCAGCTCCTTTCCCGGCACCAAGATGTTCTCTTGGTGCCTTCTGCTCCTCGCACCTCGCCTAGGCGCCCTTTTGCCCTCCTGCTGCCTTGTTCCACCTTCTGTGGAGAGGGACAAGAAAGGGATTACGGGCACCTTATCTCTTTTTAGTTTGTAAGCCTGCGAGCACTTGTTAGATTTAAAGCTTGTAATCCCCTTGCTCATTTTTTTTTCCGTACGAACTGTGCCTGTATGGGACGTTTTCAATAAAAAGGGTGTTTGCCGGGTTCTTTGTGCATGAGTGAGACCCATGCCAAGGACGAATCCTTGTTATTTGTAAGATAAACATTGTTGCCCGGCAACAGGCCTTGCCGTTTCCCCACTCCAGTCCACCATTCTCGCGCTGTTGCCGGAGGCAGGGGTGAAGTAGAGTTAGGCCCCTCGTTCATCTCCTCGCCACCGCAACTACTACCAAACTCTGCCCCAGGAGATAGCTCTTGGGTACATGAAAGGGGGAGCACGGTGGTTTTAAGAATATAAACGAGGTTTCACATGTCCCAGTTCTATACGGAAACACATAACAGGGGGATGAAAAGACTTATCTGAATCCACAACCCCCGACAATCTTGGCTTGTCGTGGTTGGATCTTTGTGTCTTCAGCCCCCGGCAGTCTTGGTTCGCCGGGGCCGGAGCGCCGGTCCGTTCCCTTTCTCCCAAGCGGCTCGGCAGAAGTGTCCACATGCCCTGCGAACCAAAGAGAATAGAAGGATGCACACTCGACCTCTAGGCTAGGGGTTAATCGCCGCTAAGCACTATCAACCCTAACCGAGGGAGAGACTTAACCTAGCATGCATGCTAGCACTTAGGGCACCAGTGCTTCATTTATTAATGCTCAGGGTCTGCGCCAGGCTTTGTACAGAGGGTTACATGCCTTGCCGGCAAAGCTTGTACAAAAGGTGGCTTGCCGGGAGGCCCAGCAAGCCGCGCCTTATGGGTAAAACTTGCGAAGATGCTCGATGTTCCAGGAGTTGCTCACTGGGACAACATCTTCGGTCTCCAGGTGGACTGCGTCGGGCCTGGTGACTCGTATTACCTGATAAGGGCCTTCCCACTTCGGCGTCAGCTTGTTGGTATTCTTGGCCGACTGAACGCGCCGAAGAACAAGGTCGCCTTCCTCAAAGCTTCGGGCATGAACCTTGCGGCTATGGTAGCAGCACAAGGCTTGCTGGCAGCGTGCTGCTCTCACAGCTGCCCGAAGACGATCTTCCTCAAGGAGCGTTGCGTCATCTTGCCGCAATTGCTCTTGCTCAAGCTCGTCGTAAGCGAGCACTCGAGATGACCCGCATGTGAGTTCCGTGGGGAGAACTGCTTTTGCCCTATATATCAGGGCAAAGGGTGTCTGGCCGGTGGCTCGATTTGGCGTCGTCCTGATCGACCAAAGAACTGCCGGCAACTCATCAATCCAGCGCCTTCCGCTCTTGTGCAGCTTGTCAAAAGTCTTTGTCCTCAGGCCTCGCAACACTTCAGCATTTGCCCTCTCCGCTTGGCCGTTGCTCCGTGGGTGTGCTACGGAGGCAAAAAAGACCTTGTTGCTGAGGTCTTGGATGTATTGCATGAAGGTGTGGCTTATGAACTGCGTGCCGTTGTCGGTGATGACTTTGTTTGGTACACCAAAATGACAGACCAGTCCCTTGAAGAACTTGACGGCTGACTGTGATGTCACCTTCCTCACTGCTTCCACCTCTGGCCACTTTGTGAACTTGTCGATTGCAACGTACAAGTACTCAAAGCCCCAGACAGCACGGGGGAAGGGGCCTAGTATGTCGAGCCCCCAGACCGAAAATGGCCAGGAGAGAGGGATTGTTTGAAGGGCTTGAGCTGGTTGATGAAGCTTCTTTGAATGGAACTGACACGCTTCACACTTGGTTACTAGTGCCGTTGCATCCTGGAGGGCAGTGGGCCAGATGAAACCTTTCCGGAACGCCTTGCCAGCAAGGGCCCTCGACCCTATATGGGAGCCACATATGCCTCAATGTATCTCCACCAACAGCTCCAGTCCTTTCTCCCAAGGAATGCACTTCAATTTCACACCGTTCGATCTCTTCCTGTATAGGACGTTGTCGACGAACTGATACATAGCAGACCGATGGGCTACTTTCTCCGCTTCTTCCTGCTCCTCAGGAAGCTCCCCTGTTTGGAGGAATTAGACGGTATGTTGTGCCCATGCCGGAGCCTGGAGCTCGACGGCAAGGACCAAAGGCATCTCTTCTGCCATGGGAGCGGTCGTCTCTACGGCTAGGGCTTGACGGCCTGCCGGAGTCGGTCGCTCCTCGGCAGGCTCAGGGTCCATGGCAACACCTTTGCCGGTGGCCCTTGGGGGCTCGGCGAGAAAGTACTTGTCGGGGCCCGATTTCCTCCGCTTGTTCTACTCCGTTGATGGTTCGACGGATGGTTGAGTCAAACGAAGCAAAAAGGTACCTGGTTCCACAGGTAGCTTGAATGCAGCAAGCTTTGACAGATAGTCAGTGATGTCGTTCTCTGCTCGGGGATCGTGCTCCGCTTGTATACCGTCAAAGTGCTGCTCCAGCTTTCTCACCTCATCTACGTAGGCCTCCATCAACGGGCTCTGATAATCCTTGTTGACTTGTCTAACGACGAGCTGTGAATCACCCCGAACGATGAGCTTTTTAACTTCGAGGTCTGCCGCGATCCTGAGACCGGCAAGCAACCCCTCGTATTCAATAGTATAGTTGGTGGACATCTCCCTGGGAAAGTGCATCTGGATTACATACTTGAGGTGCTCTCCGGTGGGTGCGATGTGCAGCACACCAGCATCGTCGCCTTGCAGCGAGAAAGCTCCGTCAAAGTACATAATCCAGTCGCGAGCTATTTCCTTGCCGGGGAGAGTGGTCTCCTGGATCTCTTCATCGGGTGTTGAGGTCCATTCCGCAATGAACTCTGCCAGGACTTTGCTCTGGATTGTTGAAGTACTTTCAAACTTCAACCCAAAGCTTGACAATTCCAAGGCCCACTCCACAATCCTTCCGGTTGCGTCTAGGTTGTGCAGTATCCGTTGAAGCGGGAGGCGGGTGACAACAGTGATCTCATGGGCTTGGAAGTGATGACGCAGCTTCCTCGAGGCCATAAGGAGGCCGAAGAGCAATTTTTGCACACCGGAGTACCTTGACCTAGCCCCCTACAAGAGGGATATGACAAAGTAAACCGGGTGCTGCATCATCTTCTTCTTCTGCACCACCTCACCTGACTGCGCGGGCTCTGTCCTGATGGCGTCAGACCCTGTCGGGGCCTTGCCTTGCTGGCACCAGGCCCTGCCGGGGGAGTCTCCGACTTGCCGTCTGCCGGTCTTGCCGCTGCCACTGTCTCTCCGTCAACCTCCCTTTGCGCCACTAGCGCGGCACTGACCACTTGATTCATCGCCGCCAGATACAGCAGCAACGACTCTTGTGGTTTAGGCGCAACTAGTATCGGTGTAGAGGAAAGGTATCTCTTTAGGTCTTGCAACACCGCTTCGGCCTCTGGGGTCCACTCCATTGGGCCCGCCTTCTTCAGTATCATGAAAAAGGGAAGGGCACGCTCGGCAGACTTGGAGATGAACCGGCTCATGGCGGCAACGCAGCCAGTGAGCCGACGCACATCCTTGATCCACTTGGGCGCCTCAATCTGCTCGATAGCCTTGATCTTGTCTGGGTTTGCCTCGATCCCGCGCTGCGACACAAAGAACCCGAGAAGCTTGCTAGACGGAACGCCGAAGACACACTTCTCAGGGTTCAGCTTGAGGTTGATCTTGCGCAGGTTGGCAAATGTCTCTTCCAGGTCTTGTACAAGAGTTGCCCTATCTTCGGTTTTGACCACTATGTCATCCATGTATGCTTCCATATTTCTATGGAGCTGGGGTTCAAAACAAATTTGGACCACTCCTGCAAACGTCGAGCCAGCACTCTTCAACCCAAAAGGCATCCGTAAAAAGCAATACGTACCACATGGAGTGATGAATGCTGTCTTCTCTTCATCTTCTCTTGTCATGAAGATCTAGTGGTAGCCTGAGTAGGCATCGAGGAATGACAACAAATCACACCCAACCGTGGAGTCAACAATCTGGTCGATGCGCGGCAACAGGAAGGGGTCCTTGGGACAAGCCTTATTGATATCTGTGTAGTCAATACACAGCCTCTACTTCCCATTTGCCTTGCGCACCACCACCGGATTGTCCAACCACGTCGGATGGAGCACTCCTCTCACCAAACCTGCTGCTTCCAACTTCCTAATCTCCTCTGTGCTAAACTCTTGCCTTTCCAGAGCCTGCTTCCTGACCTTCTGTTTGACGGGCCGCACATGAGGACAAACAGCTAGGTGGTGCTCAATCACCTCCCTGGGAACACAGGGGACGTCGGATGCTTGCCATGCAAACACGTCAACATTCACCCGCAGGAAGGTGACGAGCGCGCCTTCCTATTTCCTGTCAAGGGTGGAGCTTATGGCGAAAGCCCCTCCCGTGCCATCCTCCCTAACGGACACCTTCTTGGTCTGTGGTGGCGCAGCTCTGGATTTCTTGCTCTTGCCGGTGGAGCTCTCTAGCACGTCCTCGACGGTAGCACAACACTCCGAGGAGGTGCACTTGTCGGAGTGGGTGCGAGAGGTCTTGCCGGGCTTCTTCTTGCCTCCCGGAGCTTCAGTGGCAGGAGCAAGTGCCTTGGCGGTAGCTGCTGCAACTGCTTCCCAGTAGAGTAGGTCGGCACATATCAGCGCATCCTTCTTGCCGGAGGAGATGATGATGATGGTCAACGGCCTAGGCATCTTCAGCGTGCTGTAGGCGTAGTGCGACGCTGCCATGAACTTGGCTAGTGCCGAGCGGCCGAGGATCCCGTTGTAGGGCAAGGGGATCTCAACCACATCGAAGACGATCCTCTCCGTCCTGTAGTTCAACTCACCTCCAAACGTCATGGGCAATGTGACCTTCCCTTTCAGCTGGCTCCTTCCCGGATTGACCCCTTGAAACGTGCCCATTTCCTTGAGGTCTCCATTAGGAATTTGCAGCCTTTTGATCACGACGGGCGAGATCAAGTTTAGGCTGGCCCCGCCGTCAACAAACATCTTGTTCACCTTGAGGTTGCATATTGTTGGCGATACCAACAATGGCAAACACCCGACCGCAGTTGTGCGGCCAGGGTGGTCCTCGGCGTCGAAGATGAGTGGCGTGCTGGACCACTTCAGCGGCTTCTGAGCGCCAAACGATGGCTCTGCTGCTGTAATCTCACGCGCCCACTGCTTGAGCTGGCGGTGAGAAGTATGCAGCAAGGCACCACCACTGACGCACATGGCCTCCGTAGCCTTCTGGAACTCTTGCTCGCCCGACTCTTCGTCCTCGTCATGATCATCGTCTTCTTGCTTCTTATCACGGCCCCGGGCGGGTCTCTCTTGCTGGTTCTCCTTGCCGTGGCGACCTCCTTGCCTGCCACACTTCTTGCCAGATCCTTCGGCACCGTCCTGACCCTTCTCCTTATCCCGCCTCTCATACTCAGCCTTTTGCTTTCCGGCAAGCAGCTCGACCAGTCAGCAGTTCTGGAGGTCGTGGCCCTTGGTGTGGTGGATCTTGCAATACTGCTTGTCGGAGCCCCCCGGCTTGTCGGAAGCCGCCAAGGACCAGCAAGCAGCGCACCCGGCAATTTCTTTGCCGGGGTTGTTTGCCTTGGCCTTCTTGGTGGCGCCGGTGCTATCGGATCCCTCGATGGCAAGCATGGTCTTGCCCTTGCGTTTCCTGTTGCGATGCCGACCCTTCTTCGTCGGGGCGGCAGTGTCTTCATTAGTAGAGTCGGTTTCCACGCCCGCGTCCTCACTGGGGTACTTCCTTCCCTCTTCGGCCCGGGCACACCTGTCGGCCAGAACATACAGTTTGGCCACATCCTTAACCTTGTTCATCGCCAGCTCTTTTCGCATCTTGCGGTTGCACATGTTCTGATGGAACGCGCTAATCACGGCGGCGGGATGAACATCGGGGATGTTGTACTGCACCCGACTGAACCTCTGGATGTACTTGCACAGGTTTCCCCTTCCTTCTGGGGAATGATATGCAAATCACTGGCCTGGCCATGAGCTTGGTGGCCTCCAGTGAAGGCACCAACGAACTCATGGCACAGATCCGACCAACAAGAAATGGAATCCGCCGGCAAGTGCATCAACCAAGACATGACATTGGGCTTCAGTGCTAACGGGAAGTAATTGGCAAGCACCTTGTCGTCGCGAGCTCCGGCAGCTTGCATCGTGATGGTGTAGATGCTGAGGAACTCTGGCGGATGGGTCTTGCCGTTGTACTTCTTGCTGACCTCGGGCTTGAACGTGCGGTGGGACAGCCCCTGGAACTGCCGCAGCTCACGGGTAAAGGCTGGGCAACCCACCTCGTAAGGTAGGTCGCCAGAGCCCCTGGTGTTGGGTGGTCCATAGCGGGTCTCGCCCGCTTGTCCGACTGGTGCCGTGTATCGCGCCGGCGTTTGATAGTGGTTCGAGCGTCTTCATGAGCTCGTTCTCGAAGAACATGGCGCTGATCGTGGTGGGTCTGTGGGTCGGACGACACTATGGAAATGTTATCACATGCGTCGTCATGACGGATCGACACCGGTGGCAGCTGGCGCGGGGGAGGAGAGTGTACTGTGGCTGCAGCTCCCCTGGTCCTCTCACCATTGACATGTGGTGGCTCGATGGAGCATTGGCCCGAGGGCCCTGCCGGTCGCAGATCGTCTTTGTTGGCGATGGTGACGAGGCTCCGGATGGTGGCTCTCCAATCGTCGAGCTTCTCCGCAGCAGGAGGAAAGTCGAGGAGCAGCTGCGCGCGCCAAAGCTTCTGCTGGCGTCGGTGGTGGCGACAACTGCGTGGACTGTGGCCCGCTTTGACTTCTAACCACGTTAGAAGGAGCTCTGTCACGGCCTAGGGCTGCATGCCATTTTCGCCAGCGCTTCAGCGGGCATGCTGGACTCCTTCGTCTCGCGGACGATGCACAGAGCTCTTCCCATGGCGGCGTCCCGGGTCACCAGCGTGGTGACGCTGCTCGTCGCGCACACCATGGGAAGAACGCACTATGGGCGCCGGTGTGGGCGCCTTGGAGGTCGCTGCGCCACCCGTAGGGGGCACAGCGACACCCCTGGAGGGCCTCCCGCTACCTGCGAGGGGCCCTGCAGCATCCTTGGATCAGGCAGCGTGCGGCTCGTTGTCTGGCGCACAAACGACACCGCTCACCAGGCTCTGACTGCTGGGGCGATGCTGGTGCTCGCTGGCCGTGGCTCGGGTCCTGTCTGTGACTGGCCCGCTGCTCGCCCGCACTGGCGCGGGCCGCTCAGCTCCCGACGTGCCGATCGCTGTGATCGTCTTCTTCTTGGGAGCCATGGCTAACTGCTAGACCAGATTCTCACAACTGCGCCCCCTACCCAGCGCGCCAAAGATGTCAGTGGGAACGACACCTATGGGACCACAGGAATCCCTACTACGGTCGGCAGGCGCGGGCTTGTGAGGAGAGCAGGTCTAGCAGGAAGGACACGGATTGTTTACCCAGGTTCGGGCCGCGAGGATTCGTAAAACCCTAGTCCTACTTTGGTGGATGTATTGAGTGTTCTTGAGCTTTCGAACTAGCTGCGGTGGTTGCGTAGTTCAAAAGAGCCGAATCCCCCTCCTAGCCGCCTCAGGCCTCCTTTTATAGGCAAAAGGGTTGCCACAGTGGCACGCAGGAGGTGGAAAGGTCTACAGTGCGCAAGCTTATCGCACGTATTATAGGACAAGGCAAGGTGGTAGGGTCTTCATGAATATCTGCATGCCACCACGCAGGTGCTTGCCGAATTGGCGTAGAGGCCGCCTGTCGCCGCGCACGTGCCTGCCCAGCTGGTTGAGCTAGCAGCCGCTTGGGGACGGTGGTGGAGTCTTGGTCGACGTGGGCTTGGCTGTGGCCCCGCTGACGCCCTTGGCAAGGGCCTTGCCGGGGGCTTGGTAAGGGTCTTGCCGCGACGTTGCAGTCATCCCCGACAAGGCGCTTGCCGGGGGTCTTGTGGATTTCCTCGGCAAGGATCCCGCTGAGGGTCGCCGTCTTCTGGTTCTCATCTGATCTCATACATCTTTGGTCTTGACAAAGATCTGCATGCCACCATGGTGGTGCCTCCCGAGCCCTAGTTCCAATGTAGTTGGTTGGGTTGGAACCCGTGGGCTCAAGGGTGGCCCACTTTGCGGGTGTCGGGCAAGTTGGCCCAGCAAGGCTCTCGCCGGGTGAGGGAGTCCTGGATTAGGGGGTGTCCAGATGGCCGGACTATACCTTCAGCCGGACTCCTGGACTATGAAGATACAAGATTGAAGACTTCGTCCCGTGTCCGGGAGGGACTTTCCTTGGCGTGGAAGGCAAGCTTGGCGATACGGATATGTAGATCTCCTACCATTGTAACCGACTTTGTGCAACCCTAACCCTCTCCGGTGTCTATATAAACCGGAGGGTTTTAGTCCGTAGGACAACACACACAACAATCATACCATAGGCTAGCTTCTAGGGTTTAGCCTCTCCGATCTCGTGGTAGATCTACTCTTGTACTATCCATATCATCAATATTAATCAAGCAAGACACAGGGTTTTACCTCCATCAAGAGGGCCTGAACCTAGGTAAAACTTCGTGTCCCTTGCCTCCTGTTACCATCCGGCCTAGACGCACAGTTCGGGACCCCCTACCCGAGATTCGCCGGTTTTGACATCGACATTGGTGCTTTCATTGAGACAGAGAGGCCTCTCGGCCCTCCACTCAAGCCGCGCCCCGTACCAAGGCATGGGAAAATGTGCCAGACCTGCGAGATATGTTGGAGGACAAGGCAAGGCAGACAAGATCGATCAACGGATCGTGTGGGCGCCCCATGACTCGAGACGATAACCGTCACATCGGACACAAATCCAGTAGGGCCGAATGTCGGATTCACGGGTTCCGGCAGACCCTTAAGGTTCGAACACTGGGGTGCGCGCAAAAATCACACCTTCTACCTCCCCGTCTCACAAAGATCTAAACTACTAAAGGAACTGCACAAGGAACGCAAGATTTATACTGGTTCGGGCCACCGTCGTGGTGTAATACCCTACTCCAGTGTGTGGGGGGCGGATTACCTCTTGGGGCTGATGATGATGAACGATACAAGGAAGACCAGCCTCGCGAGGGTCTGTTCTTGGGTGGGGGGATGAACTTCTAGGAGGAGTTCAGTCACCCTTCTCTCTCTCTCTTTCTCTCTCTACTTGTGAACCGGACGAACCAACTCCGCGAACCGAACCCCTTGCTACGTGGGTGGCCGGTCCTATTTATAGGCAAAAGCCCTGGGCCTCTTCCCAAATATTGAGCGAGAAGGGCGCCAACAATGCCAATTCGAAGGGGAACATCTAGTACACTTATCCTGACTAAAGTTGGTCTTCGCCTGCGAAAGACCCTGTGGTGACGCCGTGCTGGGCTCCATGGTGACCTCCGTCTCGTAGTCTGCTTGGTCCTGGTCTCGTTGCACCGAAATGGCAACCTTTGCCTGATGCCTCGGTACTCTGCGGCTGCGCTTGCCCCCTTTGCACCAAAGAGGAAAGAAGGACGCTGCGCGCGCTGGCGCCCGCCTGGCACCCTCGATCGTCATGGCTTGCGTCATGGGCACCTTGCGAGGTACCCCGCCTTGATTCCTCCGCCTCCCCGCGAGCCAGCCTAAGGAGGCCGCGCCTGGGGATGCGCCGGGTCGTCCGCCCCGCGAGGCTTGGCCCCTCGCGAGGGTCTTGAGTCTTGTGTTGATGAAGATGGGCCATGCTGGGCCTCCTTTGAGCCACGCCGCAGGCCGCAGGCAGGCAAGTCTGGGACCCCCGATCCCAGAACGCCGACACCGAACACAATAGACAAAGCCCATTGGAGCTACGTTGTGATATAGCCAATACAGAGGCGCCGCACACCCAGTATGCTTCACAGACGAAGTAATTGATCATCAAATCCCCGAGGGTTTCAAACCCGTAAACATCGAATCATATGATGGCACAACAGATCCCGCGGTATGGATCGAGGATTATCTCCTTCATATCCACATGGCCCGCGGCGATGATCTCCACGCCATCAAATACCTCCCACTCAAGCTTAAAGGACCAGCTCGGCATTGGCTTAACAGCTTGCCAGCAGGATCAATCAGTTGTTGGGAGGACCTGGAAGCCACATTCCTCGATAATTTCTAGGGCACTTATGTGCGACCACCAGACACCGATGACCTAAGCCACGTAATTCAGCAGCCAGAGGAATCGGCCAGGAAATTCTGGACACGGTTCCTAACAAAGAAAAATCAAATAGTCGACTGTCCAGACGCAGAGGCCCTAGCAGCCTTCAAGCACAATATCCATGACGAGTGGCTTGCCCGGCACCTTGGACAGGAAAAGCCGAAATCTATGGCAGCACTCACGACACTCATGACCCACTTTTGCGCGGGAGAAGACAGCTGGCTTGCTCATAGCAACAATATGACCAAGAACCCTGGTAATTCGGATACCAGGGACAATAGTGGCAGGTCCCCTCGCAACAAGCAGAAGCGCCGCATTAACGGCAACAATGCTGAGGATACGGCAGTTAATGCCGGATTGAGAGGCTATAAATCCGGTCAGCAGAAAAAGCCATTCAAAAGAAATCGTAGGGGCCCGTCCAGTTTGGACCGAATACTCGACCGCTTGTGCCAGATACATGGCACCCCCGAAAATCCGGCCAATCACACCAACAGGGATTGTTGGGTGTTCAAGCAGGCAGGCAAGTTAAATGCCGAAAATAATGACAAGGGGCTGCATAGCGATGACGATGAAGAGCCCCGGCCGCCGAACAACAGTGGACAAAAGGGTTTTCCCCCACAAGTGTGGATGATGAACATGATATACGCAACCCACATCCCCAAGAGGGAGCGAAAGCGCGCGTTAAGGGACGTATACGCGGTAGAGCCAGTCGCCCCAAAGTTCAACCCATGGTCCTCCTGCCCGATCACCTTTGATCGAAGGGACCATCCCACTAGCACCTGTCATGGCGTATTCGCCGCATTGGTTCTAGACCCAATTATTGACGGATTTCATCTCACTAGAGTCCTTATGGACGGCGGCAGCAGCCTGAACCTGCTTTACCAGGATACAGTGCGGAAAATGGGCATAGATCCCTCGACGATTAAGCCCACCAAAATGACCTTTAAAGGCGTAATACCAGGTGTAGAGGCCAACTGTACAGGCTCAGTCACACTTGAAGTGGTCTTCGGATCTCCCGATAATTTCCGAAGCGAGGAGTTAATCTTCGACATAGTCCCATTCTGAAGTGGCTATCACGCACTGCTCGAGCGAACCGCATTCGCCAAGTTCAATGCGGTACCACACTACGCATACCTTAAGCTCAAGATGCCAGGCCCTCGAGGAGTAATTACGGTCAATGGAAACACTGAACGCTCCCTCCGAATGGAGGAGCACACGGCGGCCCTTGCAGCGGAAGTACAAAGCAGCCTCTCCAGGCAGTTCTCCAGTCCGGCCATTAAACGTCCGGACACCGTCAAGCATGCCCGGAGTAACCTACAACAAGACCACCTGGCACGTTCCGAGCAGGCATAGCAATGCGGCCCCAACCCCAGCCCTCGCAAAAATGCGACACCAGTGCTTCGCGTACATAACTACGCTCTAGAAATACCATGGGTACAGGGGGAGGGGCACCATCACGGCACGGCCGAAACACGGCTTAAACCGCACCAGGGGCTGCCGATTTTTTAATTTTCTCTTACTTTCAGGACTCCATTCTTCGAAAGGCTTGTTCGGCAGTTCAATTGCCGCACAAACGATGCAAGAACCAGGGAAGCAGACAAGCCATGCCGCATTATGAAACTCCCATGTGGTCTCTATCACGAGCAGTATACCTGTTTCGCATACCATTCCGCAGCCTGCCCCTGGAACGGACATGTTAAATAGTCCAACCTTTTGCTTATCGCATTATTTGTATCGTTCTCCTTTGATCGCAACCCTTTTTAATAAACAATGCATAGCTTTTGTCTATTTTTGCATTACTCTTTTTTTTACAAATATGTGTTCCTTAACGACATGTTGCACCCGTACACTTTGGTATGGCCAAAATACGCCAGGGGCTTTAGTACCCCTCAATATGGTGTGAGAAGTCCGAACACTTTAACAAGTGCGGCACCCCAAACTTATAGCATTATATGCATCGGCTCCGAATCATGTCTTGGGTCAATAGTTGGGTTTGCCCGGCTCCTATGTTTTGGTGCCTTACGTTCCGCTATGTCGGCTAAGGTAGCACTAGGAGAACTACTGCGATTGTGCCCCAGTTGAGCTGGGTCGAGCACCTCAGCAGAGAAAGCTAAAACTGAATGTCATGATGAAGCGAGAGCTGGTCGCTGTTCGAGAGGTTTTTCGAGTCCCTAAAGACTTATGCTGCTTAGAGCGAGGAGTTGGCTCTGTCCGGCCAAGGCGTGGATAGCGCCCCGAACTCGGTCTTCCAAATACCAGGGGCTCCGCCGAAATTTAAAATTATAGAATTCTATGTCTAAGTGAGATTGTTCACGCATTATAGTCCGATTGCCTTGTTCGTTGTGCTGAGCGCCTCCCTCGAAGGGCCCAAACATGGGAAAAAGAGCACTCAGGTTTATCCCCGAACACCCCAGCACTAGCGACACGGGGGTAGAAGCCGACGACTCGCCATCTCCCAAAATTGATAAACAGCCGCACAAAAGGTAATATTTTAAATTCCAACATTATTGCTTAGCGCATATGAACAAGTTTTCAGTGCACAGGACAAAACGAGCGAGTTTTACTCAAAAATTACATCCCTGGAACATTCATCCACCATAAGGCGGGCACCCTTCAGAACATGCTTATAGTAATTCTCGGGCTTGCGATGCTCTTTCCCCGGCGGTGGCCCGTCCTTCACAAGCTTCTCAGCATCCAGCTTGCCCCAGTGCACCTTAGCACGGGCAAGGGCCCTATGGGCACCTTTAATGCAGAAGGAGCGCTTGATGACTTCGAGCCTTGGACAGGCCCCCACCAGCCACCGCACCAGCCCGAAATAGCTCCCAGGCAGAGCCTCTCCAGGCCACAGCCGAACTATGAGGCCCTTCATGGCCTGTTCAGCCGCCTTGTGGAGCTCGACCAGTTGCTTCAGCTGGTCGTTCAAGGGTACGGGGTGTCCGGCCTCGGCATACTGAGACCAGAACACCTTCTCCGTCGAGCTGCCCTCCTCGGCTCGATAGAATGTGGCGGCATCGGACACGCTACGGGGAAGATCTGCGAATGCTCCTGGAGAGCTCTGGATTCGGGTAAGTAACAAGTAACTCACGTTTATGTGTTTGCTTTGCATAAAGAATGCCTTACCCGCCGCTATCTTTTTCACCGCATCCAACTCCTGGAGGGTCTTCTGGGATTCGGCCTTGGCAGACTTGGCATTCTCAATAGCCACCGCGAGCTCGGACGCTCGCGTCTTTGAGTCAAGCTTCAAACTCTCATGTTTTTTCATGAGAGCCTGGAGCTCTTGCCGCACCTTGCCAACCTGGGCCTCATACTTCTCCCGCTCGGTGCGCTCCGTGGCCGCCCTCTTCTCGGCCTCGAACAACGCTTGCTTAAGGGTCGCCACCTCAGACGTGGCCCCTACAATAGCCACGATAATCCTGTCATTTTTTGCAATTGCACTTTTTATATATATTTAAACCAGGTATTTCTTACCTTCCTTGTCCTCGAGCTGCTTCTTGGCACGCCCGAGCTCTTGCTCGGACTGCTCGAGGTTCTGCTTTAGTGTGTCCCCTTCCGCAGTCAGTGCGGCGGGCGCCAGCAGAGAAGCCTGCATACGCATATTGACTCCTTTTTGTTAGACTCCTGCGAATTTTATTTGATCCTCTATTTGGCTTTTCTTCCCGAACGCCAAACAGAGCATCAGGGGCTACTGTCTATGCGGAATATTATTTACACATTCTTTACTTACCACAAAGCCTGTTAAAAGGCTAGCACAAGCTTCGGTCAGGCCACGCTTGGCGGACTGAACCTTCTGGACCACCGCACTCATAATGGTGCGGTGCTCGTCGTCGATGGAGGCGCCTTTGAGCGCCTCCAACAGATTGTTCGGCGCCTCCGGTTGGACGGGGGTCACCGGCTTGGTAGGCTTGCTCCTCTTGGAAGGAGGTCGCCTGCCGGACTCTGGAACCTTTGAAGGTTCCGGAGCGATGTCTGGCCCAGAGCCGGACTTGGAGCCCTGGGGGGTTTTATCCCCTTTACTCCTGGAGTCCGGGAGGTCGCCTTGCGGCGCCTCCAGGACCATCTCCTCCTGGAGTCCGGGAGGTCGCCTTCCGGCGCCTCCAGGATCCTGTAGGGACAACACTTCGGCGTCGTCCGTAGGGCGGGGGGAGGTAGCTGTCGGAAGCGAATTCACATCCGACGAGTCCAGTGAACCGCTCGACGATGCGTCGAGCCGGTCTTTGGGTGGGCTGCATAATCATATTCGACATAAGGAAAAGCTGTGCAATAAAGGAATACTATGAATTACTTTGGCATCTGGATACTTACGATTTCGCCAGGGGCTTGGCCCTGAGCGGCCACTCCTCTCTGTCGGTGTTCTAGGAACAGGGGTCCCCAGACTTGCCTGCCTGCGGCCTGCGGTGTGGCTCAAAGGGGACCCAGCACGGCCCATCTTCATCAACACAAGACTCAAGACCCTCGCGAGGGGCCAAGCCTCGCGAGGCGGACGGCATGGAGCTTCCTCAGGCACGGCCTCGTCAGGTTGGCTCGCGAGGAGGTGGAGAGATCAAGGCGGGGTACCTCGCGAGGTGCCCGTGATGCAAGCCATGACGACTCAGGGCGCCAGGTGGGTGCCATCCCGCGCAATGTCCTCCTTTCCTCTTTCGTGCAAAGGGGGAAAGCACAGCCGCGGAGTACCGAGGCATCAGGCAAAGGTTGCCATTTCGGTGCAACGAGACCAAGACCAGGAGGACTACGAGACGGAGGTCATCGTGGAGCCCAGGACGGCGTCATCACTAGAGCTTTGCGCAGGCGAAGACTTCTTTTGTCAGGATAGTTGATACTTGGTGCCCCCTTCAAATTAGCCCGCCATTGTTGGCTCCCTTCCCGCTCGATATTTGGGAAGAGGACCAGGGCCCCTATGATAGGACTAGCCGCCCACGTAGCAAGGGGTTCGGTTTTTCGGCGGGGTTCATTAGTTCGTTCGATCGGCAGACAAGTAAGAGTAAGTGAGAGAGAAAGAGAGAGAGAGGTGGCTGAACTCCGCCCAGCAGTTCATCGCCCCAGCCAAGAACAGGCCCTCGCGAGGTTGTTCTTCCTTGTGTTGTCCATCATCATCAGCCCCAAGAGGCAATCCACCCACCACACACTGGAGTAGGGTATTACACCACAACGGTGGCCCGAACCAGTATAAACCTTGTGTCTCTTGTGCAGTTCTTTCAGTAGTCTAGATCTTTGCGAGACGGAGCGGTAGAAGGCGTAATCTCCACGCGCACCCCAGTGTTCGAACCTTAAGGGTCTGCCGGAACCCGAAATCCGACATTTGGCACGCCAGGTAGGGGTGCGCCGGAACTCGTCTTCCACCGTCCCGTTCTCCTCCGACCGTCGCATCCATGTCCGACGCTCGTCGGGCCCGCGCCGAGCGCCGGGCCACTATCGCTTCCCGCGTCGCCTAGACGGCGCCCGTCGGCAGACGTCCTCGTCGTTCCCTGTCGCCCGCCATCAACGCCGCCACCGGCCCGGCGGGGGGCGAGCAGCAAGCGTCATCCCAGCATCCATCCGTGCGGCAAAGCGGCCGCACCGCTACTCCATCGCTTGCACCAGCTGGTTCTTCGTCCCGCATGCTCCGCGTACCCTTGGAGGCTCGAGCTGCGCTCCTCGCGGCAAACGAGCTCCTGCGCTACCGTCCCATCGACGACGTCTACGAAGAGTGGCTCGACCGCGTCGCCGAGCTTGTCCGCGCCGCAGGGGGCTCTCCCGCGCCGTCCGTTCTACTGCGCCACACCCCGCCCCGCGCGGGCAACGAAGCTCCGGAGGCGTACCACCCGCCCCCTCTCCAAGAAGACGCCATGGCTCCAAGGCACGTGGCCCCTGGGCGGAACCCGCTCCGTCAGGTGCCAGCGCAGCAAGAACGGAGCTGCCAAGAAATCCCACGCCCGCAAGGAGCTGCCCGGGCGCTCCCAGCTCCGGCATGCCGCGACCCTGCTCCAGCTCCGGCACGCCAAGACCCCGCGCTGCTCCTAGCTGCAGCGCGTGGGGACCCTCAGGACCAAGCTCTCCACTAGCCGAAGCCTTTCGTGGCCACCGCAGGCTGCCATGCCTACACCACCGAGCTGCGTAGCGTCGCGTGGCCCAGCAAGTTAAAGCCAGACCTGCCTCCTTGTTATGATGGCATGACTGACCCTGCAGAGTTCCTCCAGCTCTATGAGCTGGGCATCGAGGCTGCCAGCAGGGACGAAAAGGTCATGGCAAACTGGTTCCCCATGGCGCTCAAGGAAGGAGCTCGCACCTGGCTCCTGAATCTGGCTCCAGGCATGATCTCTTCCTGGGACCAGATGTGCACCCGCTTCATCGCCAACTTCCAAGGTACTCACGACCGGCCACCCGCCATGAGCGACATGCGCCGCATCAAGCAACAACCTGGAGAGTCCCTGCAAAAGTACATCCAGCGCTTCAATAGCGCGTGCCTCAAGATCCCCAAGGTGTCCGAGGAGGCCATCATCTCGGCCTTCTCCGATGGTGTGCGCGACGTCAAGATGAAGGAGGAGCTGGCGATGCATGAAGACCTGTGCACCTCCCTGGAGCTATTCAACTTGGCGACCAAGTGCGCCAGGGCTAAGGAGGGACGCCTTTGCTTCCTCGAGCTGCCTGCCGTAGACCCAGAGGAGAAGAAGCCCAAGGCCAAGGACGTGAAGCGCAAGGGGGCTGCCGTGCTCGCGGCAGAACCAGACACCAAGCAGGGCAAAGATCTGCCTGAGTCCTCCAGGGGCAGCCGATACTGTGTGTACCACGACCTCCACACCCACAACACCAACGAATGCCAAGAACTCCGCGCCGTGCGAGAAGGAAGGATCGGCCATCGTCCCGACCGCGCCGATCGGGGCTACAACCGAGGAGGAGGAAGAAACGCAGGACGCTGGGAAGACCGCGGCCCGGGCCAAGGGTGGCGTGATCAGCCTCGCGAGGATCGCTGGCGAGACCTGCCTCGCGAGGGGGACTGGAGGGATCAACCTCGTGAGGATCGCCCACAGGGCAACGCAGGCCTCCCTCCACTGCCGCCTCAGCCAAGGAGGAACGAGGACCGCCATCAAGATGAAGGGGCTGGGGGCTTCCAGGAGCAACGTGCAATCGCCTGCATCCTGGGCGGAGCTCAAGCCCCAGCCTCCCAATGCATCTTCAAGAAATTTTCCCGCGAGGTGAACGCAGTCCTCCCCAGGCTTGAAGCAACACGCCCTCTCTGGTGGTCGGCATGCGCCATCACATTCAGCTTAGCGGATCAACTCAAATGTGTAGCCACAACCTGAGTCCTCCCGATGCTTTGCTCCCCAGTCATCAACAATGTACTGGTCAACAGGACCCTCATCGATGGTGGGGCAGGGCTCAACGTCCTTTCCGTGGAAACATTCAACAATCTCCAAGTGCCCTACGACCAGCTTCAGCCAACCAAGCCCTTCTCCGGAGTCACCGACGGCTCCACGGTCCCGATTGGGCAGGTCCGCCTCCCTGTCACCTTCGGGGCACGCGACAACTACCGCACCGAGCTCATCGACTTCGACGTCGCCCACATCCGCCTGCCGTACAACGCCATCCTCGGGTACCCAGCGCTGGCCAAGTTCATGGCCGTAACTCACCATGGCTACAACGTCCTCAAGATGCTAGGAAATGGCGGAGTCATCACGGTGCCCTGTGAAGAGAAGGATGCAGTGTGTTCCCTGGAGCGAGCCTTTCAGGCCGCGTCACTTGAAGACCCGGATCGCGGAAGCAGGAGGCTTCCCGAGACCACCCCCAAGAAGAAGAAGACATCGTCCGGACCGGCCCCTCGGGAGGCAGGCCCCTCAGGGCCCGCGTCTGCCCACTGGGAACCTCCTTCCATCGCATAGGAAAGCGTGCCCAGCGCCCTCCTTAGGCAGGGCTCGGGGGCTCTCCCCTGGAGGGCCACCGACCTGGCCAGGGTCACAAGGGAGGCGCTTGGGCACCACATGGAGGCGTGTTTCGAAGCACGTTTCCCTCAAGAAGGAGCAAGGCAAGGAAGGTCAGACCCGCAGGAGTTCGTCGACAAGGCCATTCGAGAGCTACAGGAATCAAGGATCATGAGAGGTTGCCGCCGTCTACCGGCTGTGGCTCCCCATCCAGGCGAGGATGGTGGGCTGCGCGTCTGCATCGACATACCAGGGCTCAACCAAGTCTCTACGATGGAGCGCCTCTGGCCCTCGCGAGTGGGGCGCTGCGGGGGTCCGCCCCACAGCTACGTTCGCATGCCTTATGGCTTGCCGAGCGTAGTTGCTATGTGTCAGCGCCTCATGAGGGGCATCATGGAGGCTCAAGAAGACAGGCGTTCCGCAGCCCTGGCGGAGATGGAGATGATTCGCGAAGAGCTACCAGTGCCTCTGGAGCCTCCCGAGGCCCCTGGGCCTGGGGGCTCATGAGGATCGGCTTCCGCAGCCTACCGAGCCTCCTGCACCAACATCCCTTCGCCCTCGACACCCTCAGGTGACATCTTACAAGTTTCATTTCCAGCTGGGAGCGCCCTCCCAGGGCCGCATCGTTCCCAGGCCGCGTGGGTCCGTCCCTGCGGTATGTATCCCTTTTATTTCATGTCGTTAGCTTGCTTTGATGGGGGCGCCCCTCGGGCTGCATCATCCCCAAGTCACTCGGGCCCGACCCAGCGATGTCTACCATCCCAGCATCTGTTTGAATGAATCCCCTCCTTCGCGGCTAACGTGTTTGATCTAGTTGCCTGCTCAACTGACGCCAACTGACGGAATTGCTCCCACAACGGCACGACGCTTGCGCATGGGTCCGTCCCTACAACGCCGACAAACCTGAATGGCTGAGCTCTGGCCACGGCAGCCCCACATGGCGCCACCTCGTCAAGCCTCCAGTGCCCCACCTCCCCTCGGAAGCAACTAACGGCAGACTGATAGTTGCCATGGCAACCTTTTCTTCCTTCTATGATGTGTTTACAGGATCCCCTAAGGGAGTTGCACCAGGCAAGGCCCTCGCGGCGTTCCTTTCACTCTCGCCCGCGCGAACCGCTTACACGTTAAAGGGGGGGGGGTGCCTGAGCATCGCGACTCAGGGCTCCTACTGGCTCTCCAGCCCTCACCCTCTGGCCTTGACCACGGCATCGCGACCTGGCATACCAGCAACGGCTGAGACTAGCTCAAGGGCCGGGACCCGAGGACGTAGAGCAGAAAGGGGAGCAAAGGCGGGGGAGAAGGGGCATGCGAGGACCTCGCCGAGCGATTCCGCTCCTGCCGACGCGCGGACCCGGCGACACACCAAGAATAATCCCCGACTCTCGAGATAAGTCACCGCCCGAAAGCACCGGCTAACGCAGCACTACCCCTGCACCTAATGCAATTCCGTGTCAGCGACGCCGCTCTCCTTTCTCGCCGAGCGACGGCTGCTTGGGCGCCAAAGGGGACCTCCTGAGCATCGCGACTCAGGGGCTCTTACCGGACCCCGGGTCGCTCACCTCCTGGCCTTGACCACGGCATCGCGACCTGGCATACCAGCGATGGCTGACGCCGCCTTGGGACTGGGACCTGTTGGTGCAGAGCACCAAGCCCTCGCGAGGTTCGAAAGGGAGAACTGAGCTAAGACGGAATCAGCAACTCGCACAGCTCTATAGCAAGGGTTATGTATTAACAAACGGGACTACAGGCACCTTACAAGCCCCCATGGGGCGCATTTTGATTCCTCGCAGGGAACGGACCCTAAGGGATGCTAACTACACGCGCTCCTGCGCGAGATGCCATCATCAACAGTGGGCCGTCAGGCGCCGGCGCCAACCCCATCCAGATCAAAGTTGGCGATGGCCAGACGAGCCCGCCCTGCTCCAGGAGCGGCGCCGGCTCGGGGGCTCGTAGCTGTCGTCGCTCGTCTCCGGAGTTGCGAAGATCTCGCCGGAGTCGCTGGACCCTCCGGCGCCTCCGTTGCCTGCAGAGCCGCCAAGGGAGCGGTCGACGGGCCTTGCCCTCACCATGGCGAGGTCCTGGCCACCTCTCCCGTGGCAACACTCCATCCGGCACTCATTCGCGTCGAAGACCTTGAAGAGCATCGCCGAAGCGCCATCATACTCCAAGTGGACCGCGAAGACGCCCCTTTCCCTGCAAACCCGGGCGATCTCTCTCCAGCCGGAGACATGTAGACCTCGCCCGGGGCAACGGCCACGACCTCTGCCTCACTCGCGAGGGTGCTGCAGCCGGTGTGCTGCAGCCAGAGCTCCAGGGGCTCCCCCGCGGGATGACGGAGGCGAAGAAGGGAGGCAGGCGGATCCAAGACTGGAGAGGAATGGCGACGTGGAGCACAAACTCCTGGGAGGAGCCCTCGGCGTGGACCCCCGGAGGAACAACCCACACCTTCGTGACCCGACGGCGCCGATGATGATGCTGACTGCAAGGATCGGCATCGACCCCTTCGAGGCCCTTGACATTGGCATACAAGGGAAGCGAGAACCCCGGCGGAGCCCGCTCGCACCGAGGCCTCGACACCACCTAACGGTCCTCCTTGTCTCGGCCGCAAAGGGCGAGCCGCTTCTTCGGCGGGAGCGGGTCTGGTCCCTCTCGAGGGGCCTTTCCCTTCTTCGCTGCAGAGAACCGGCAGATCGGAGCCATCGCAGCAATCCGGAGTAGATCTGGAAGTTTGGAGGAAGAAAGGGGAGGCGCAAGAAAGTGGATCAGAGCAGCAACCGAAGAAAGCAAAAGGCAAAGTCTGGGCAGATGCCACTCCTTTATCAACCTGCGTAGTTGCTGAAGCACCTGCGTCCAATCAACCGCCACGCTGCGCCCAAGGACGCAGGCTGTTAGGGCCCGCGGCGCTTCGCCCTTGCCCTTTCGCCTCTCGGCACGGCCAAGTCCGAGCGCGCCTTGGGCCTGGGGGCTACTGTCGGCATTCTGGGAATGGGGATCCCCAGACTTGCCTGCCTGCGGCGTGGCTCAAAGGGGCCCAGCACGGCCCATCTTCATCAAGACAAGACTCAAGACCCTCGCGAGTTGCCAAGCCTCGTGAGGCGGACGACACGGAGCTTCTTCAGGCACGGCCTCGTCAGACTGGCTCGCGAGGAGGTGGAGAGATCAAGGCGGGGTACCTCGCGAGGTGCCCGTGACGCAAGCCATGACGACTCAGGGCGCCAGGTGGGTGCCAGCCCGCGCAGCGTCCTCCTTTCCTCTTTGGTTCAAAGGGGGCAAGCGCAGCCGCAGAGTACCGAGGCATCAGGAAAAGGTTGCCATTTCGGTGCAACGAGACCAAGACCATGAAGAATATGAGACAGAGGTCACCGTGGAGCCCAGGACAGCGTCATCACCAAAGCTTTGCGCAGGCGAAGACTGCTTTTGTCAGGATAGTTGATACTTGCTGTCCCCCTTCAAATTAGCCCGCCATTGTTGGCTCCCTTCCCGCTCGATATTTGGGAAGAGGACCAGGGCCCCTATAAATAGGACCAGCCACCCACGTAGCAAGGGGTTCGGTTTTTCGGCGGGGTTCATTAGTTCGTTCGGTCGGCAGACAAGTAAGAGTAAGTGAGAGAGAAAGAGAGAGAGGTGGCCGAACTCCTCCCAGCAGTTCATCGCCCCAGCCAAGGATAGGCCCTCACGAGGCTGTTCTTCCTTGTATTGTCCATCATCATCAGCCCCAAGAGGCAATCCACCCACCACACAATGGAGTAGGGTATTACACCACAACGGTGGCCCGAACCAGTATAAACCTTGTGTCTCTTGTGCAGTTCTTTCAGTAGTCTAGATCTTTGCAAGACGGAGAGGTAGAAGGCGTAATCTCCAAGCGCACCCCAGTGTTCGAACCTTAAGGGTCTGCCGGAACCCGAAATCCGACACTCTCCGCTGTCGTCGGCATTGGTGGAGTAGTCCGGAGGAAGGGTTTTCCCCTTCTTGGACCCTTCGGCCTCCCCAGTGAGGGCAGAAATTTCTTTTCTTCTCTCCCCCCGCTGGAGGGGGAGAGGTCTCTTCTTCCTCCTCCTCGTCTTCACGGGAGGAATGCGCCTTGGAGCCGTCGGATGATGAACCTGACACCTCCTGGCGCCGTGCACTTTTTCGAGTCCCCGTGGCCTTCTTCGTGGCCTTCTTCTCCGGCACCGCATAGGGTGCCGAAACCATCAGCTTCGCCAAGTGGGCATCGGCTGGGTCTTCGGGCAATGGAGCCGGACAATCGATCTGTCCGGACTTCGCCTGCCAATCCTGTCAAAGGTAAGGGAGCTTAAATCCCGCATAGAGTTAAACTATGAAAAACTAATACCATGTAAAAGGTACAAACAACTTACCGCGCTAGCATGATGTTGCGCGCTGAATCCGCGATCCTCCGTAGCAGATGCGGGAGCCTCGGCGCCCTTGAAAAGCACCTTCTAGGCATCTTCGTATGTCGTGTCGAAGAGCCAGCTCAGAGTTCGGTGCTGCGCCGGGTTGAACTCCCACAGATTGAAGGCCCGTTGTTGACACGGGAGGATCCGGCGGATGACCATAACCTGGACTACGTTGACAAGCTTGAGCTGCTTGTCCACCAGGGTTTGGATGCATGTTTGCAGTCCAGTCACCTCTCCTTTGCTGCCCCACGACAGGCCCGTCTCTTTCCAGGACGTGAGCCGCGTTGGGATTCCTGACCGGAACTCGGGGGCTGCGACCCACTCAGGGTCGCGCGGCTCGGTGATGTAAAACCACCCCGATCGCCACCCCTTCAGGGTCTCCACAAAGGAGCCCTCGAGCCATAAGATGTTGGGCATCTTGCCCACCATGGCGCCTCCGCACTCCACCTGGTTGCTGCGCACCACCTTCGGCTTGACATTGAAATCTTGAGCCATATGCCGAAATGGGGGCGGATGCGGAAGAAAGCCTCGTGCACGACGATAAACGCCGAGATGTTGAGGATGAAGTTCAGGGCCAGATCATGGAAATCCAGGACGTAGTAGAACATGAGTCCCCGGACGAATGGGTGGATAGGAAAGCCCAGTCCGCGGAGGAAGTGGGGAAGGAACACTACCCTCTCATGGGGCCTTGGGGTGGGGAGGATCTGCCCCTCTTCGGGAAGCCGGTACGCGATGTCGTTAGACAAGTATCCGGCCTTCCTCAGTTTTTTGATGTGTCCCTCCATGACGGAGGAGACCATCCACTTGCCTCCCGCTCCGGACATGGCTGGAGAAGGTTGAGGTGGGGAGTGCGGACTTGGGCGCTGGAGCTCGAGTGCGCGAAAATGGATAGGCAAAGGAGGAAGAAGGCGTAGGTGAAAAGGTGGATCCTTATCCCCTTATATGGGTGGACGCAACTACGTGTCCCCACCAGCCTGGTAAAACTCGCTTATCTCCAAGCGCCGTAATCAATGGCGCAGTTGGGTTACCCACGCCCGTATTGATGAGAATCCTGGAATAATAGGACACGATCTCTGCTTCGATGAGACATGCCAAGGAAACCGCCTCGCATGACACGCTGAGGTGGGACAATAAAATGATTCGAATAAAGGCATGGACGTGGTGCGATGTCACACTACGGAATACGTCAGCAGATTAGATTTGTGTAAATATTATTCTCTCTATGGCAATATGTGGAAACTTATTTTGCAGAGCAGGACACTATCTTTGTGTTCAAAATCTTCTATGAAGTACTTGGAGGAGGAACCTGCCTTGCAATGCCGAAGACAATCTGCGTGCCGGACTCGTCGTCATTGAAGCTTGGTTCAAGGGCTACTGAGGGAGTCCTGGATTAGGGGGTGTCCGGATGGCCGGACTATACCTTCAGCCAGACTCCTGGACTATGAAGATACAAGATTAAAGACTTCGTCCCGTGTACGGGAGGGACTTTCCTTGGCGTGGAAGGGTAGCTTGGCGATACGGATATGTAGATCTCCTACCATTGTAACCGACATTGTGCAACCCTAACCCTCTCCGGTGTCTATATAAACCGGAGGATTTTAGTCCGTAGGACAACACACAACAACAATCATACCATATGCTAGCTTCTAGGGTTTAGCCCCTCCGATCTCGTGGTAGATCTACTCTTGTACTATCCATATCATCAATATTAATCAAGAAGGACGTAGGGTTTTACCTCCATTAAGAGGGCCCGAACCTGGGTAAAACTTCGTGTCCCTTGCCTCATGTTACCATCCGGCCTAGACGCACAGTTCAGGACCCCCTACCCGAGATCCGCCGGTTTTGACACCGACACCGGGGCTGCGGAGGCCACCCCGGCAAGGGTCTTGCCGGGGGGAGTCCACCTCGCCCCCTTTGCTCTTTGTGCTTCTGGCCTTGGCGTTGCCTTGACCATCTTGTCTTTTGGCTCCTCTTCGGCTCCCCTCCTCTGCCCTGCTTAGTGTGGCCGCGGCGCACGGTTCTGACTGCCCGTGCACAAGTAAATGGGTACAAAGGAGTGCCCCTACTTTTTTACACCAACAAGTAGTACTTCTGGCAATCTGACACCAAATGAACTACTGCATCTCCACCGCTTGTAAACAAAAGTTTCTCCTCGTGCTGCGAGCCATCGCGCACGCGTTGGCGAGGGAGAAGGTGAAGGAAATATGCCCTAGAGGCAATAATAACGTTATTATTTATTTCCTTATATCATGATAAATGTTTATTATTCATGCTAGAATTGTATTAACCGGAAACATGATACATGTGTGAATACATAGAAAAATAGAGTGTCACTAGTATGCCTATACTTGACTAGCTCGTTGATCAAATATGGTCATGTTTCCTAGCCATAGACAAAGAGTTGTCATTTGATTAAAGGGATCACATCATTAGGAGAATGATGTGATTGACTTGACCCATTCCATTAGCTTAGCACTTGATCGTTTAGTATGTTGCTATTGCTTTCTTCATGACTTATACATGTTCCTATGACTATGAGATTATGCAACTCCCGTTTATTGGAGGAACACTTTGTGTGCTACCAAACGTCACAACGTAACTGGGTGATTATAAAGGTGCTCTACAGGTGTCTCCGAAGGTACTTGTTGGGTTGGCGTATTTCGAGATTAGGATTTTTCACTCCAATTGTCGGAGAGGTATCTCTGGGCCCACTCGGTAATGCACATCACTTAAGCCTTGCAAGCATTGCAACTAATGAGTTAGTTGCGGGATGATGTATTACGGAACGAGTAAAGAGACTTGCCGGTAACGAGATTGAACTAGGTATTGAGATACCGATGATCGAATCTCGGGCAAGTAACATACCGATGACAAAGGGAACAACGTATGTTGTTATGCGGTTTGACCGATAAAGATCTTCGTAGAATATGTGGGAGCCAATATGAGCATCTAGGTTCCGATATTGGTTATTGACCGGGGATGTGTCTCGGTCATGTTTACATAGTTCTCGAACCCGTAGGGTCCGCATGCTTAAAGTTCGATGACGGTTATATTATGAGTTTATGTGTTTTGATGTACCGAAGGTAGTTTGGAGTCCCGGATGTGATCACGGACATGACGAGGAGTCTCTAAATGGTCGAGACATGACGATTGATATATTGGACGACTATATTTGGACACCAGAAAAGTTCTGGAAGGTTTCGGACATTTATCGGAGTACCGGGGGTTACCGGAAACCCCCCGGGAACTAATGGGCCTTGTTGGGCCCTAGTGGAGAGAGAGGGGCCGGCCCGGGCAAGAGGCGCGCCCCCTCCCCTTGAGTCCGAATAGGACAAGGAAGGGGGGCGCCGCCCCCCTTGCCTTTCCCCTCTCCCACTCCTTCCTCCCCCCTCCTTCTTGGACTAGGAAAGGGGGGGGGCAAACCTACTTGGAGTAGGTTTCCCCCTTGAGGGAGTCCTGGATTAGGGGGTCTCCGGACAGCCGGACTATATCTTTCGGCCGGACTGTTAGACTATGAAGATACAAGATTGAAGACTTCGTCTCGTGTCCGGATGGGACTCTACTTGGTGTGGAATGCAAGCTAGGCAATACGTATATGTATATCTCCTCCTTTGTAACCGACCTTGTGTAACCCTAGCCCTTTCCGGTGTCTATATAAACCGGAGGGTTTTAGTCCATAGGACAACATACAATCATACCATAGGCTAGATTCTAGGGTTTAGCCTCTCTGATCTCGTGGTAGATCTACTCTTGTACTACCCATATCATCAATATTAATCAAGCAGGACGTAGGGTTTTACCTCCATCAAGAGGGCCCGAACCTGGGTAAAACTTCGTGTCCCCTGCCTCCTGTTACCATACACCTAGACTCACAGTTCGGGACCCCCTACCCGAGATCCGCCATTTTTGACCCCGACATTGGTGCTTTCATTGAGAGTTCCTCTGTGTCGTCACCGTTAGGCTGGATGGCTCCTACTATCATCGATAGCGATGCAGTCCAGGGTGAGACTTTCCTCCCCGGACAGATCTTTGTGTTAGGCGGCTTTGCACTATGGGCCAATTCGCTTGGCCATCTGGAGCAGATTGAAAGCTACGCCCCTGGCCACGAGGTCAGGTTTGGAAGCTTAAACTACATGGCCGATGTCTGCGGAGACTTGATCTTCGACGGATTCGAGCCTCTGCCTTGTGCGTCATGCAATCACGATGAGTACGATTTAGCTCTACCATCAGACAGTGTTCAGGAGATCGCACTGGCAGCCGCTCCGACCCTCAATTCGGAGCCAGTTGCGCCGTCCATGGACGGGTGGATGGAACCTGCCACGGAGGCCTTACCCTCAGCGGTGATCGAGCCGAACATCGACCTTACCTTGCACAAGAGCCATATTATTAAACTGTCGGATCTTTCTCCGGCCACGGGCTCCGAACCGCCTGCGCCCGTTCCTATCGAATCCGATTGGGCGCCGATCATGGAGTTTACCTCCGTGGATATCTTTCAACACTCGCCCTTCGGCAATATACTGAACTCATTAAGGTCTCTCTCCTTGTCAGGAGGATCCTGGCCGAACTATGTCCATCAGGACTGGGATGCGGATGACGAAGAAATTCGCCGCCCACCCACCACCCACTTAGTAGCCACTGTCGATGACTTAACCGACATGCTCGACCTCAACTCTGAAGACATCAACGGTATGGGCGATGATGCAGGAGAAGAACAGGAACCACTGCCCACACGGCACTGGACGCCCACTTCATCACATGACGTATACATGGTGAACACACCAAAAGAAAATGATGACGAAGAATGGAAGGACGCAACAAAGGGTTGTCCCCTCGAGAAGCAGTCAAAGCGGCAGCCTAAGCGCCGCTCCAAATCCCGCCTCGACAGAAACAATGATCATATAGACCCAGCGTTAGAGTAGGGTGAACCATCGCCGGACCACGGCAACACGGAGAATCAAACCGAACAACCTGACTCTGTCAAAGATAATAGTCCGGACGACCTCACACCGGACAGACACCCGGAGCAACAGAATTCCCGTCAAAGGCTTGTTGCCACCGCGAGGAGTCTAAAAAAGCAGAAGCAAAGACTCAAGGCCGCACAAGACACACCCGGAATCAGATGGAGAAAAATACTCAACGCAGCAGCGAAGTACGGCGGAAATCGCCCCACCAAGAGCTCCCGAAGCGGAAGTTGCTACCTGAATTCGATGAGGAGGCCTTAGATCCCCCGCAACCAAAAATCAAAACGGCCACCTGGCCAGATAGACGTCCTCACGGCCAACATAGAGCGGCAAACGACGCCACCCATAAGCTAATACGCAATCCATGCGAGGGCTCGCATCAAAAGGACGACGCAACCAGATCCATCTATGGACCACGCAAGCGCGCTCCAGCATATGATGCAACACAACAAACATCCGAACAATGCGGTACACCCAGATACAGGGGTGCTGCACACCCCCTATGTTTCACCGATGAGGTGCTGGACCATGAATTTCCAGAGGGATTCAAACCCGTAAACATAGAGGCATATGACGGAACAACATACCCTGGGGTCTAGATTGAGGACTATATCCTCCATATCCATATGGCTCGAGGAGATGATCTCCACGCCATCAAGTACTTACCCCTCAAGCTCAAAGGGCCAGCTCGGCACTGGCTTAAAAGCCTCCCCAAAAACTCCATTGGAAGCTGGGAAGAGCTCGAAGACGCTTTTCGGGCAAATTTTCAAGGGACTTAAGTCTGACCTCCGGATGTGGACGATTTGAGTCATATAACTCAACAGCCCGGAGAGTCAGCCCGAAAGCTTTGGAACATGTTTCTTACCAAAAAGAACGAAATAGTTGACTGTCCGGACGCCGAGGCCTTGGCAGCTTTTAAGCATAGCATCCGCGACGAATGGCTTGCCAGACACCTCGGCCAAGAAAAGCCGAGAACAGTGGCAGCATTAACAAGCCTCATGACCCGCTTTTGCGCGGGTGAGGACACCTGGCTAGCTAGATGCAGCACCAGTGACCCAAGTACATCTGAAGTTAGAGATGAAAACGGGAAATCATGACGCAGCAAAAATAATAAGCGTTGGAATAAAGAAGACAACCCGAAGAGCACGACGGTAAACGCCGGATTTAGAAGCTCTCGGCCAGGTCAGCAAAAGCCGCCCTCTAAAGGCGCCAGAGATGAACTGTCCAACCTCAACAAAATTTTGGACCAAATATGTCAGATCCATAGCACCCCTGGTAAACCCGCTAATCATACTCACAGAGAATGTTGGGTCTTCAAGCAGTCCGGCAAGCTCAACGCTGTACACAAGGGGGAGGATACACCAAGCGAAGACGAGAATGAGCCTCTCAAGCAAGACACTAGGGAACAAAAGAAATTTCCACCAGAAGTCAAAACAGTAAACATGTTACACCTAATCAAGGGGAGAAACAAAGCGGCACTCCCAGATAAATATGCCCAAGGCCCTATCACCGTGGAGTCCTGCCACTGGTCATCTCAACCGATCACTTTTGACCATCGGGATTACATAGCAAGTATCCGGCGTGCAGGATGGCTGCCTTGGTATTAGACCCAATAATTGACGGATAACACTTCACACTAGTCCTGATGGACGGTGGCAGCAGTCTAAATCTGATATATCAGGACACAATCCGCAAAATGGGGATAGACCCAACAAAAATTTGCCTTAGCAATACTACCATTAAAGGAGTAACGCCAGGCCCAGGGGCTCATTGCACGGGCTCCCTGCTACTAGAAATTATATTCTGCTCCCCCGATAACTTCCGTAGAGAAAATTTAACCTTCCACATTGCTCCGTTCCAAAGTGGCTATCAAGCACTACTTGGACGTGAAGCTTTCGCTCGCTTTAATGCAATACCGCATTACGCTTCCCTCACGCTTAAGATGCCCGGTCCACGTGGTATCATTACAGTAAATGGAAATATTGAGCGATCCCTGCGTGCCGAGGAGGGTGCGGCTACCTCGGCAGCCGCACACTAAAACGGCCTCACCAACTAAAGTATTCGATAGGTCGTGAAGACCACGGACACGGTTAGACGAGTCCGGCGTAGCCATATGAAATTCGTATAGGTTTGATGGACACACCCGTATCACAAACGCAAGGGGCTCAACACGCGCAGACAAGTGGCACAACGGAGACACAGGCGCAGACGTGCAGCAGGAACCCGTCCCAAGGATTCTTTTTAGATTAAGACCCTGCGTCAACCTTTTTTACTGTCTGTCGTTGATACACATCCCTTAGATTCTTAGTACAATTGAGAAGGATGTTGGCATCTTGGCATGTGGCCACGTCAGAATAATGCACGTACTTGGACACCAGGGGCTTCTTACAAAGGGCACTGTTTAGGCCCGGTTTATACCATAAAGACAGAATACATTAGGGAGTGTTCGGCGTCGCGAGTTTGGCCTTATATGCATCAGCTCCGAATCATGTCTTTGGTCAAATGTTGGGTTTGCCCAGCTCCTATGTTTTGGTACCTTACGTTCCGCTCTATCGGCTAAGGTAGCACTGGGAGAACTACTGCGATTGTGCCCCGGGTCATCCGGACGAGCACCTCTGTAGAGAAAGTTGAAAACTGACTGTCATGATATATCGTGAGACTGGTCAACCACTCGATGACCTACCAGAATGTTAGAATTCCTCCGCCTTAACGAAGGGCCGTTTCCTGGCCAGGCATGTACGCGCCCGAATTCGGGAGAGTGCGGAGCCACCAGGGGCTATATAGTAGCCCCACCGTCAAACTCCTATGGCTAAGTGTAAGTGTTAAAGCATTATTGTCCGGTTGCCTCGTTTTCTGCGCTATCACCTCCTTAATAGGGCCAAGACATTGGGTTAAGTGTGAATACGCGTCTTCTGCGAACACCTCCGCATTATATGCGTGGGGGCTGAAGCCGACGACTGCAATCTTTTAGGTTATACACATGTATACATAAACGGCCGCACAGGAGGCATCATATTACTTTCAGGCAAAAGTATAAACACAGCCTTAATAAATTTCATAAAAACATTGTGTTTACAATGGGAATACATGTCACTCAAACATAATATTCTTCGAGCACTGGGCCTCTATCAAATGAGCACCCTCGAGAACCTCTTCGAAATAGTGCTCGGCAGCCACTCGGCCTATGGCCGAACCCTGCGCCGCAACAGTGGTAGCATCCATATCTGCCTAGTATGCTTTAACACGGCCAAGGGGCATCCGCGAGCCTTCTATGCACGCCGACCTCTTCATCGCATTGATGCGCGGCACCGCACCAAGGAACTGCTGCACTAAGCTGAAATAGCTGTTCGACTTCGGCTTCTCCGGCCACAGCTGATCCATGACAGACCTCATGGCGAGTCCGGACAACCTATTGAGTTCGGCCCATTCAGCTAGCTGATCAGTCAATGGAAGCAGACGCTCTAGAACGTTAAATTGCGACCAAAACAGCTTGTCCACTTCACGATTTGTTTGATCTTGGAAGTATTTGGCCGCATTGACAGCGCTCGCCGCCAAGTCCATATATGCGTCTGCCGAACTCCACAGTCGATCCAGAGGGGCATACCGTGTATCTCCGAACTTCCTCCGCGGCATGAAGGGCTTCCCAGCAGCAATATCCCCGGCTTCACGCAGCTCCTCCTTCTTCGCTCTCATAGCCGAGCGGGTGTCTTTGGTTGTCATCATGGCCTTTTCAAGGTCCGTCGCCTTCACTCGGTTTTCTTCTTCAAGGAACTGGCAACGGTCGGTAGTGTCTTTTAACTTTACAGCCATCTTGGCCATTTTCTCTTTGCTCTCGCAATGCGCGGCCTTCTCGGCCGTCAACTCTTCGGCCGCCTTCAAAGCAGCCGCATTACTACTCCTGGCTTGGTCTTTGGCTCAGGCAAGTTCCGCCCAAAGGGTCTCCACGGTGGCAGCTCCATCTGCAGTCACAACATATTAAATATACTGGCATCATGCTGCTCTTACTATGTGACATTCACCAGAAAGCATTACTTACCATGTGCCTCATCAAGCCGCTTGTTAACAAGCTCGATGTCGGTGTCTGCCGCATCTAGTTACCGCTTTAGTTCGGCAAACTCATCAGTCCGGCTAGCCACCGGAGCTTCCATCACCTGCACATAAAAGGCGGTTTGGTTACTACCTGGGACTACAATCCTCTGTTCGCCGCCGTTCTCGATGACAACCAGAGTCTCAGGGGCTACTATCTACATAGGGCACACCTAAAAATGTGCGGTACTATCAAAAAGTATCACGTACCTCAAAGCCTGTCAGTAGACTCATAAAGGCTTCATGCAATCCGCTTTCGGCTGACAAAATTCTTTCCATCACCGTACCCATTAACATAAGGTGTTCTTCTGAGATGGCCGCTCGCTCCAACATCTCTCAGTACGTCCGACTGCATACCAGACGGTGCCGGATTCTTTTGTTTACTCTCTTCAAGAGCGGGACGTTGAGGACTTCGGGTGAATATATGATTAGCTTCTGGCCTCACCGGATCCGGAGAGGCCCTCCGTGACGACACTTCAAGGTCACCCGCTTCTTGAGCAGGGGAGTCCGAGGGAGGCATTTCACTCTCCATCATCTCAGGAAGAAGATCCCCCGAAGACGAGCTCTGCTGAGAAGGGCTAAGATCCGAACTGCAAGATAAATGCTTCGGTTATTTTCCTCAAAAGTGAAGTAGTATATCTTCACTATTAAAGTACGTTTTGATTACTTACAGCTCGTTAGAGGGCAGATCCCCGCGCGGACTTTGTGCATCAAGAGCACCCTCCAAGGCAGGACCCTCTGGTGGAGACTTCTTCTCCCTTTTGGAAACCGTGGTTTCCGGATCTTCAGGGGTAGTCCTCTTCCTTCCCCGGGGTGAGACAATACCAGATTTCTCCCCTGGGTTATCGTCCCTCATGGAGGCACCCGTTCCCTCGATCGGAATGGGTAGCGGTGGAGGCCCGCTTTCACCCCCTTTATTCCCCCCTTTATCTTCCTGTGAGGGCTCCGGGCAAGGTGCTAGGTCGAGCATCTTTTCCAGCACCGGATTCTCCAAAGCCTTCTGGAAGGCGGTCAGGTATCTTGCCTCCCTCAACTTCTTGATGTCTTCTTCCATAACGGAGGAGGGCATCCACCGGCCTTGAAGGCTAGATCCGAACATGATTGAAGGTCCAGAGCACCTGACCTGGGCTTTGGGTGTTAGAACTCGAGGCGGGGGAAGGATTCGATTGAGCACGGGAGGGAAAAAAGTAAAAGCCTTGTCCCTTTATAAAGAGGGTGAATATCAAGCGTCCTCTCCGTAGCCGTTTGGGACTTTCCTATAATCTAGGAGTCCTAGACACGGTTGGGTTACCCACGACTGTATTGATGAGAATCCCGTAATTAGGGGAACACGATCTCTGCTTTGACAAGACATGTCAAAAAACTGCCTCGCGCTATGTGCGGGGCTAGTTAAAGGAAACGGTTCGAATATGGCATAAGGTTGTGTTGCCAAAACAAGTCAGCAAATTAGATTTGTGGAAATATTATTCTCTCTACGGTGGTATGTGGAACTTATTTTGTAGGGTCGGACACTATCCTTGTATCCAAATTCTTCCGTGGTGTATTCAGAGGAGGAACCCACCTTGCAATGCCGAAAACAATATTGCGCGCTGGACTCATTGTCATTGGAAGCCTAGTTCAGGGGCTACTGAGGGAGTCCTGGATTAGGGGTCTCCGGACAGCCGGACTATATCTTTCGGCCGGACTGTTAGACTATGAAGATACAAGATTGAAGACTTAGTCTCATGTCCGGATGGGACTCTACTTGGCATGGAAGGCAAGCTAGGCAATACAGATATGTATATCTCCTCCTTTGTAACCGACCTTGTGTAACCCTAGCCCTTTCCGGTGTCTATATAAACCGGAGGGTTTTAGTCCGTAGGACAACATACAATCATACCATAGGCTAGCTTCTAGGGTTTAGCCTCTCTGATCTCGTGGTAGATCTACTCTTGTACTACCCATATCATCAATATTAATCAAGCAGGACGTAGGGTTTTACCTCCATCAAGAGGGCCCGAACCTGGGTAAAACATCATGTCCCCTGCCTCCTGTTACCATCCGCCTAGACGCACAGTTCGGGACCCCCTACCCGAGATCCGCCGGTTTTGACACCGACACCCCTCCTAGGGCACGCCACCCCCCCTGGCCGGCCCTCTCCTCCTCCCCCCTTTATATACGGAGGAGGGGGGCACCCCATAGACACAACAATTTATCTATTAATCTCTTAGCCGTGTGCGGTGCCCCCCTCCACCATAATCCACCTCGAAATTATCATAGTGGTTCTTACGCGAAGCCCTGCATCGGTAGAACATCATCATCGTCACCACGCCGTCATGCTGACGAAACTCTCCCTCAAAGCTTGGCTGGATCGGAGTTCGAGGGATGTCATCGAGTTGAACGTGTTCTGAACTCAGAGGTGCCGTGCGTTCGGTACTTGATCGGTCGGATCGTGAAGACGTATGACTACATCAACCATGTTGTGCTAACACTTCCGCTTTCGGTCTACGAGGGTATGTGGACAACACTCTCCCCTCTCGTTGCTATGCATCACCATGATCTTGCGTGTGCGTAGGAATTTTTTTGAAATTACTACATTCCCCAACAGTGGCATCCGAGCCAGGTTTTATGCGTTGATGTTATATGCACGAGTAGAACACAAGTGAGTTGTGGGCGATACAAGTCATACTGCTTACCAGCATGTCATACTTTGGTTCGGCATTATTGTTGGATGAAGTGGCCCGGACCGACATTACGCATACGCTTACGCGAGACTGGTTCTACCGACGTGCTTTGCACACGGGTGGATGTCAGGTGTCAGTTTCTCCAACTTTAGTTGAACAGAGTGTGACTACGCCCGGTCCTTGAGAAGGTTAAAACAGCACTAACTTGACGAACTATCATTGTGGTTTTGATGCGTAGGTAAGAACGGTTCTTGCTCAGCCCGTAGTAGCCACGTAAAATTTGCAACAAGAGGATGTCTAACTTGTTTTTGCAGGGCATGTTGTGATGTGATATGGTCAAGACATGATGCTATATTTTATTGTATGAGATGATCATGTTCTGTAACCGAGTTATCGGCAACTGGCAGGAGCCATATGGTTGTTGCTTTATGGTATGCAATGCAATCGCCATGTAATTGCTTTACTTTATCACTAAGCGGTAGTGATAGTCGTAGAAGCAATAGTTGGCGAGACGACAACGATGCTACGATGGAGATCAAGGTGTCGCGCCGGTGACGATGGTGATCATGGCGGTGCTTCGGAGATGGACATCACAATCACAAGATGATGATGGCCATATCATATCACTTATATTGATTGCATGTGATGTTTATCTTTTATGCATCTTATCTTGCTTTGATTGATGGTAGTTATAAGATGATCTCTCACTAAGTTTCAAGATAAAAGTGTTCTCCCTGAGTATGCACTGTTGCCAAAGTTTGTCATGTCCAGACACCATGTGATGATCGGGTGTGATAAGCTCTACGTCCATCTACAACGGGTGCAAGCCAATTTTGCACACGCATAATACTCAGGTTAAACTTGCTGAGCCTAGCATATGCAGATATGGCCTCGAAACACTGAGACCGAAAGGTCGAGCGTGAATCATATAGTAGATATGATCAACATAGTGATGTTCACCATTGAAAGCTACTCCATTTCACGTGATGATCGGTTATGGTTTAGTTGATTTGGATCACGTGATGACTTAGATGATTAGAGGGATGTCTATCTAAGTGGGAGTTCTTTAGTAATATGATTAATTGAACTTAAATTTATCATGAACTTAGTACCTGATAGTATTTTACATGTCTATGTTTGTTGTAGATAGATGGCTCGTTCTGTTGTTCCGTTGAATTTTAATGCGTTCCTTGAGAAAGCAAAGTTGAAATATGATGGTAGCAATTACACGGACTGGGTCCATAACTTGAGGATTATCCTCATTGCTGCATAGAAGAATTACGTCCTGGAAGCACCGCTAGGTGCCAAACCTGGTGCAGGAGCAACACCAGATGTTATGAACGTCTGGCAGAGCAAAGCTGATGACTGCTCGATAGTTCAGTGTGCCATGATTTACGGCTTAGAACCGGGACTTCAACGACGTTTTGAACGTCATGGAGCATATGAGATGTTCCAGGAGTTGAAGTTAATATTTCAAGCAAATGCCCGGATTGAGAGATATGAAGTCTCCAATAAGTTCTACAGCTGCAAGATGGAGGAGAATAGTTCTGTCAGTGAGCATATACTCAGAATGTCTGGGTATAACAATCACTTGATTCAAATGGGAGTTAATCTTCCAGATGATAGCATCATTGATAGAATTCTTCAGTCACTGCCACCAAGCTACAAGAGCTTCGTGATGAACTATAACATGCAGGGATGGATAAGACGATTCCCGAGCTCTTCGCAATGCTAAAGGCTGTGGAGGTAGAAATCAAGAAGGAGCATCAAGTGTTGATGGTCAATAAGACCACCAGTTTCAAGAAAATGGGCAAAGGGAAGAAGAAGGGGAAATTCAAGAAGAAGAGCAAACAAGTTGCTACTCAGGAGAAGAAACCCAAGTCTGGACCTAAGCATGATTCTGAGTGCTTCTACTGCAAGCAGACTGGTCACCGGAAGCGAAACTGCCCCAAGTATTTGGCGGATAAGAAGGATGGCAAGGTGAACAAAGGTATATGTGATATACATGTTATTGATGTGTACCTTACCAGAGCTCGCAGTAGCACCTGGGTATTTGATACTGGTTCTGTTGCTAATATTTGCAACTCAAAACAAGGACTACGGATTAAGCGGACACTTGCTAAGGACGAGGTGACGATGCGCGTGGGAAACGGTTCCAAAGTCGATGTGATCGCCGTCGGCGCGCTACCTCTACATCTACCTTCGGGATTAGTATTAGACCTAAATATTTGTTATTTGGTGCCAGCTTTGAGCATGAACATTATATCTGGATCTTGTTTGATGCGAGACGGTTATTCATTTAAATCAGAGAATAATGGTTGTTCTATTTATATGAGTAATATCTTTTATGGTCATGCACCCTTGAAGAGTGGTCTATTCTTGATGAATCTCGATGGTAGTGATACACATATTCATACTGTTAAAGCCAAAAGATGCAGAGTTGATAATGATAGTGCAACTTATTTGTGGCATTGCCGTTTCGGCATATTGGTGCAAAGCGCATGAAGGAACTCCATACTGATGGACTTTTGGAATCACTATTGAAGCTCGCGGCGGGTATCGTTATTTTCTCACCTTCACGGATGATTTAAGCAGATATGGGTATATCTACTTAATGAAACATAAGTCTGAAACATTTGAAAAAGTTCAAAGAATTTCAGAGTGAAGTTGAAAATCATCATAACAAGAAATAAAATTTCAATGATCTTATCGTGGAGGAGAATATTTGAGTTACGAGTTTGGTCTACATTTGAAACAATGCAGAATAGTTTCGCAACTCAAGCCACCTGGAACACCACAGCGTAATGGTGTGTTTGAACGTCGTAATCGTACTTTACTAGATATGCTGCGATCTATGATGTCTCTCACTGATTTACCGCTATCGTTTTGGGGTTATGCTTTTGAGACGGCCGCATTCACATTAAATAGGGCACCATCAAAATCCATTGAGACGACGCCTTATGAACTGTGGTTTGGCAAGAAACCAAAGTTGTCGTTTCTTAAAGTTTGGGGCTGCGATGCTTATGTCAAAAGGCTTCAACCTGGTAAGCTCGAACCCAAGTCGGAGAAATGTGTCTTCATAGGATACCCAAAGGAAACTGTTGGGTACACCTTCTATCACAGATCCGAAGGCAAGACATTGTATAGTCAAAAAAAAGAAGGCAAGACATTCGTTGCCGAGAATGGATCCTTTCTAGAGAAGGAGTTTCTCTCGAAAGAAGTGAGTGGGAGGAAAGTAGAACTTGATGAGGTAACTATACCTGCTCCCTTATTGGAAAGTAGTTCATCACATAAACCGGTTCCTGTGACGTCTAGACCAATTAGTGAGGAAGTTAATGATGATGATCATGAAACTTCAGATCAAGTTGTTACTGAACCTCGTAGGTCAACCAGAGTAAGATCCGCACCAGAGTGGTACGGTAATCCTGTTCTGGAGGTTATGTTACTAGACCATGACGAACCTAAGAACTATGAAGAAGCGATGGTGAGCCCAGATTCCGCAAAATGGCTTGAGGCCATGAAATCTGAGATGGGATCCACGTATGAGAACAAAGTGTGGACTTTGGTTGACTTTCCTGATGATCAGCAGGCCATCAAAAATAAATGGATCTTCAAGAAGAAGACTGATGCTGACGGTAATGTTACTGTCTATAAAGCTCGACTTGTTGCAAAAGGTTTTCGACAAGTTCAAGGGATTGACTACGATGATACCTTCTCACCCGTAGCGATGCTTAAGGCCGTCCGAATCATGTTAGCAATTGCCACATTTTATGATTACGAAATTTGGCAAATGGATGTCAAAATTGCATTCTTGAATGGATTTCTGGAAGAAGAGTTGTATATGATGCAACCGGAAGGTTTTGTCGATCCAAAGGGAGCTGACAAAGTGTGCAAGCTCCAACGATCCATTTATGGACTGGTGCAAGCCTCTCGGAGTTGGAATAAATGTTTTTATAATGTGATCAAAGCATATAGTTTCATACAGACTTTTGGAGAAGCTTGTATTTACAAGAAAGTGAGTGGGAGCTCTGTAGCATTTCTGATATGATATGTGGATGACATATTATTGATTGGAAATGATATAGAATTTCTGGATAGCATAAAAGGATATTTGAATAAGAGTTTTTCAATGAAGGACCTCGGTGAAGCTGCATATATATTGGGAATCAAGATCTATAGAGATAGATCAAGGCGCTTAATTGGACTTTCACGAAGCACATACCTTGACAAAGTTTTGAAGAAGTTCAAAATGGATCAAGCAAAGAAAGGGTTCTTGCCTGTGTTACAAGGTGTGAAGTTGAGTAAGACTCAATGACCGACCACTGCAGAAGATAGAGAGAAAATGAAAGATGTTCCCTATGCTTTAGCCATAGGCTCTATCTTGTATGCAATGTTGTGTACTAGACCTGATGTGTGCCTTGCTATTAGCAAGGAGGTACCAAAGTAATCCAGGAGTGGATCACTGGACAGCAGTCAAGAAAATCCTGAAATACTTGAGAAGGACTAAGGATATGTTTCTCGTTTATGGAGGTGACAAAGAGCTCGTCGTAAATGGTTACATCGATGAAAGCTTTGACACTGATCCGGACGATTCTAAATCGCAAACGGGATACGTGTTTATATTGAACAGTGGAGCTATCAGTTGGTGCAGTTCTAAACAAAGCATCGTAGTAGGATCTACATGTGAAGCGGAGTACATAGCTGCTTCGGAAGTAGCAAATGAAGGAGTCTAGATGAAGAAGTTCATAGCCGATCTAGGTGTCATACCTAGTGCATCGGGTCCAATGAAAATCTTTTGTGATAATACTGGTGCAATTTCCTTAGCAAAGGAATCCAGATTTCACAAGAGAACCAAGCACATCAAGAGACACTTCAACTCCATCCGGGATCAAATCCAGGTGGGAGGCATAGAGATTTGCAAGATACATACGGATCTAAATGTTGTAGATCCGTTGACTAAGCCTCTTCCACGAGCAAAACATGATCAGCACCAAGGCTCCATGGGTGTCAGAATCATTACTATGTAATCTAGATTATTGACTCTAGTGCAAGTGGGAGACTGAAGGAAATATGCCCTGGAGGCAATAATAAAGTTATTATTTATATCCTTATATCATGATAAATGTTTATTATTCATGCTAGAATTGTATTAACCGGAAACATGATACATTTGTGAATACATAGAAAAATAGAGTGTCACGAGTATGCCTCTACTTGACTAGCTCGTTGATCAAAGATGGTTATGTTTCCTAGCCATAGACAAAGAGTTGTCATTTGATTAACGGGATCACATCATTAGGAGAATGATGTGATTGACTTGACCCATTCCGTTAGCTTAGCACTTGATCGTTTAGTATGTTGCTATTTCTTTCTTCATGACTTATACATGTTCCTATGACTATGAGATTATTCAACTCCCATTTATCAAAGGAACACTTTGTGTGCTACCAAACGTCACAACGTAACTGGGTGATTATAAAGGTGCTCTACAGGTGTCTCCGAAGGTACTTGTTGGGTTGGCGTATTTCGAGATTAGGATTTGCCACTCTGATTGTCGGAGAGGTATCTCTGGGCCCACTCGGTAATGCACATCACTTAAGCCTTGCAAGCATTGCAACTAATGAGTTAGTAGCGGGACGATGTACTACGGAACAAGTAAAGAGACTTGTCGGTAACGAGATTGAACTAGGTATTGAGATACCGACGATCGGAAGTCGGGAAAGTAACATACCAATGACAAAGGGAACAACGTATGTTGTTATGCGGTTTGACCAATAAAGATCTTCGTAGAATATGTGGGAACCAATTTGAGCATCCAGGTTCCGCTAGTGGTTATTGACCGGAGACGTGTCTCGGTCATGTCTACGTAGTTCTTGAACCCGTAGGGTCCGCACGCTTAAAGTTCGATGACGGTTATATTATGAGTTTATGTGTTTTGAGGCACCGTAGGTAGTACGGAGTCCCGGATGTGATCACGGACATGACGAGGAGTCTCGAAATGGTCGAGACATGAAGATTGATATATTGGATGACTATGTTTGGACACCAGAAAAGTTCCGGAAGGTTTCAGACATTTATCGGAGTACCGGGGGTTACCGGACCCCCCCGGAACTAATGGGCCTTGTTGGGCCCTAGTGGAGAGAGAGAGCGGGGCCGGCGAGGGCAAGAGGCGCGCCCCCTCCCCTTGAGTCCGAATAGGAAAAGGAAGGGGGGGAGGTGCCCCCTTTTCCTTTCCCCTCTCCCACACCTTCCTTCCCCCTCCTTCTTGGACTAGGAAAGGGAGGGCAAACCTACTTGGAGTAGGTTTCCCCCTCCTAGGGCGCACCACCCCCCTCGGCCGGCCCTCTCCTCCTCCCCCCTTTATATACGAAGGAGGGGGGCACCCCATAGCCACAACAATTGATCTATTGATCTCTTAGCCGTGTGCGGTGCCCCCCCTCCACCATAATCCACCTCGAAAATATCATAGCGGTGCTTAGGCGAAGCCCTGCGTCGGTAGAACATCATTATCGTCGCCACGCCATCATGCTGATGAAACTCCCCCTCAAAGCTCAGCTGGATCGGAGTTCGAGGGACGTCATCGAGTTGAGCGTGTGCTGAACTCGGAGGTGCCGTGTGTTCGGTACTTGATCGGTCGGATCGTGAAGACATACGACTACATCAACCGCGTTGTGCTAACGCTTCCTCTTTCGGTCTACGAGGGTACGTGGACAACACTCTCCCCTCTTGTTGCTATGCATCACCATGATCTTGCGTGTGCATTGGATTTTTTTTTGAAATTACTACGTTCCCCAACAGAAGGCGTAGTAAGCAAGCTTCTCGTCGTTCTGCGAGTTGACGGGACACATCAAAGTTATTTATTAGTACTCTCTTCAAAAGGGCCGACCATGTCCATGGCTACCATCCAGTGCTCTGTCATTGAGTACATGCACTATTCACGTGCCATCGAGGAGAAAAAAATATTGCGTAATACTAGGTGCCATCGAAGTGCACGACTCACTTACGCACTGCATATCTCCATTTTCTTGCATGACACGCCACCTTGATGCTAGATATCCCGCGTGGCATGGAGGCATATAGTATGATTTTAAAATGGAGGCATATAGATGTCCCGCGTGTCGACAAAAGGATGAACAAAGCTCATGTCTTAAACGAAAGAGTGGAAGAACATAGATTCCCGACGACCGAGAAGGAGCAACAAACCTCACGGTGGAGCGTCTGCACTCATAATATTTTATATTATTCAACGATATAAAATCAACTAAATCTCTCCACGTTCCTATACCATTCTATAGTATGATAATAACTTTGAACGTAAGCCATTGATTCACTCTATCCAATGGTCATAGTTGGAAAATCCAAACAAAACCAAGCATTGGATCAACTCTTTTAGCACTTAGATTGTTGTCGCCTGCCCACCTAGCCCACCTATATATCCACTCACGTGTGATGACCACAGGAGCTATCCACTCAGATTGTATGCTAAAAAAATAAAGGTCGATAACTAATGCGGCACCTCGGGCAAACGCGGCCAGATCGCATTTTGCACAAGAAATTACACACCATGTTTCGTTGACATGTGGTCCCGTCCCAACATGTCAGTGAGACGACGGCGAGTCCTTTTGTACAATTTCTGAACGGACGTGTAGGCCGGGGCGCCTCTTTGTGTACCGTGGCAAACTGGCAACCGTCCATCGACTCTTCGCCTTTCCCTCTCGATTTGGAACTGTTGTCGCACGCTCTTCCTCCCTCCTCCATTTGCCTTCACCCTTCCTTTTGCCATTGTTCGATCGTCTTCTCCATGGAGGGAACAGGCCGGAAATGACCCCGTTATTCTTGCCCCGATCAGAAAGATGACATAGTGGAGGAACTCATTGATCGGTGCGATGTCATCACCTCGGCTGGCATGGCAGGTTCGTTCAAGACCATTCTCGACTCAACTAATAACATCACTACAAGGAACCCAAGGGTCCAGGAGCGGTTTGATCTCCCCTATCTAATTCTCTGTGACCCTGCTGACTGGCGTAGGGACGAGGGAAGCCTTGCCTTGTGCAAGTTGATGCCGCTTGATAATGATATGTATGATGTTAAGATGTCGTCGCTTGAGGGAAAGGCTTGGGCAGGCGCAAATGGATATTGGGTACAACTGCGAGTGGGAACTTGTGAATGTCTACAATCGTTACAGGGTTCCACTTCCAAAAATCTCAGACTACCCAGAGGTTGAGCACACCAGTATTCTACGCACGTTCAAACACGATCATGGTGACTATCATCTACGGAAGATAGCAATTTGTCGAGTTCCCAACTGCTCTTGGCATTACAGGAACTATGGAGTTATTGCTATCTTCGACAAGCTTGTTGCCGTCCTTCGTGGTTCGACTGGATGGATATTGCTCAAAAATCAGTTTCTATACACGGATGTGTACTGTGATGAAATTCAATACGAGGGTATTGTTTTTGCAGCCACCACTCGTGGCACTGTTTTTGCATGGGATCCTCGTGGTTTCGGTACGTTTGTCTTCCACTGTAATTATAATTGTTTCATCCACATGCATGTGGGTTAGCAAGTTTCCCTTTACTAATTAACCTTCTTCTTGTGTTTCCAATGTCATGTGAACATTCCACCACCTATACTTGAAAAAATTTATAACCAAGGGGGAGATGATGATGGTGATGATCACGAGCATGAGGATGAGGAGGGCCCATATACTCAGTGGCGCCTGGCAACTTATTCCGATGGATCACCCCTTCTTCTTTGTATACAGCCCACTGCTGATGTTACTACTAAGGAAGCAGGTGTTTTCTCCCATGGTCGCACTCTCCGGACCTATTCCAACACCTGTTGCATGGTATTCTGGATGGATACTAGTGTGCTAGAGCCAACACCTTCTACCTGGTACAGTATTCATAGTCTTGGAGAAAACTCGCTCTTCCTTGGACAAAACTATCCAATGATGGTGAAAGGCGAACCAACTGCTATTGACACAACGTTACTACCCTTTATGAGAAGCAACTTTATCTATACCTCGGACATTGCGGTGGTGCCCTACCCTGGTCGTGATATAGTAGGCCGCTTCAGCCTGGATGATCAGTCTTGCATTGGTCTCAAGATTGATAGTAGCTGGCCCTTCCCAGAGAATCACTTGTGGTTCAAAGCAAGCGTTTCCAACACCGAGGGTTGGTTCAATTGAAGTTCATTTCATTGCTTGTTATCTTTTGTGTGATGAAAACTTTAGTATTTATAATGTATCCTCGTTGTCTTTGTGGGTTGATGACCTGTTGTATGTAATAAAATGGTATGCCTGTGATAAACTTACTAAATTTATGAATGCCTTTCGAGTCGCTTTTCTGAGTGGGTGCTGCGACGAGGCAAAGAAATATTTTCCGAATACATAACTGTACGTGCATTGCAACAGGTTATCGGATGAGGCCAATCAACAATAGTACACTATTTGTACTAGCTTCCCATGCTGCACCATCTCTACATCTACGTGCGTAATACAACAAGTTTTAAACTTGAGACCACCCACCCACCCTAACAAAAAACACTTTTTAACCTAGCATAGACTCCAGGAAATTTGGCCACAGTGTGAGGTGGGCCATATGTTAATGTGTTCGCTGTACGTAACCAGCACCTCAAATCCTTGATACTACTACTATATAGTAGGGTGGCATGGGCCAGAACAAGCATTCACGTCCAGGAGTACGGCACACGCCACCAGCACGACTTCCATCTGACACCATATTTCTTGGAGTCCGTGCTACAGCTATCTCTTCAACCTCGGCCCTGTCTGGATACTCTAACTAAGTTAGAGGTTAGAATTAGATTCTAACCCTTAACTAACTCTAGCCAAAGATGTGTTTGGATGGTCGGGTTAGATGGAGCATGGATACGGCTAGGTGCCTTCACAGGCGGTGCGAGAGGGAGAGAGGGAGAGGATGAGAAGCTTCGAGGAAGTGGGGAGGGATCTGCTGTGGGGAGAGCGAGAGAAAAAGATTTTTTTAGTGGTCCTGAGAAGAACTAACCCAAGTAAGCACCTCTTGGATGGGTTAGATTTTTTGGATGGGTTAGATGCATCTAACCCAAACTAACCCTCCTGTTTGGATACTTTGGGGTTAGTTGAGTACAAACTAACACTAGTAGAAAAAGGGTCAAACGTGAAGCACATTAGTGCCGGTTTGATTTAGGCCCGGTACTAATGGTACCATTAGTGCCGGTTCGAACGGATTTGCATTAATGCCGGTTCGTGTTGAACCTTTAGTACCGGTTCGTGGCACGAACCGGTACTAAAGGGGTGGTGGCAGGCTGGCGTCAGGCCGGGGCCCCACGATCACCTTTAGTACTGGTTCGTGGCACGAACCGGTACTAAAGGGGTCTGACCTATAGTACCGGTTTGTGATACAAACCGGCACTATAGGGCAATTTTCAAACTCTACCCCCCCCCCCGTGTGTCGCCATTTCAGTTATGAAAAAATCAAAAGAAAATGATAAAAACTTCAAAAAATAAAATCCTTCGAGAGGTAGTTATATTACTACATCTACTAGTTAGGAAAATTTGAAAACTACAATTTGGACATGTTTTGCAAAAAGTGTATGGAAAATGTAAAACGGCTATAACTTTTGCATACGATATGGGAAAAAAACATATAATATATCAAAAAATGCAGCACGAAAATCCGCATCCGATGGAGACGGCCTATGGCCTGTTTGGAATTTTTTAGAATCCTCAAATTCCAAAAGGAAAAAAAGATATGGTCAAATTTCAGTTTTTTTAAAATTTTTTGGTTAAATCTGGTCAAACTACTTATTCAAGAAGTATTAATGTTACTACATAATTATTCAAGAATATTAGTGTTACTAAATAATTATTTTAATTTTTTGAATTTTGGTCAAATCTGGTCAAACTATGGTCAAACTTATTCAAGAAATATTAGCGTTACTAAATAATTACTGTCTTTTTAGAATAATAGTTTCAAACTCAAACGGTGAAATGTGTGACTTCATGCTCAAGCTAAACTCTTGAGGGTTAATAGGATTAACATCTTACTATTGTCAGGAAAACAACAAGTGCAGACTTGGAAACGAAGGAGAATAGAACCCGAAAGTTAAGCATGCTCGGGCTGGAGTAGTGAGAGGGATGGGTGACCGGTCGGGAAGTTAGATCATTTGGAATGAGTGATCCACACTTGAGCAGTTAAGAGAGGTGATTAGAGACTAAATCATCAAATAATTCAGAAAAATTAAAAATAAAAAAAATCAAAATTATTTTTTTCCAAAATTTTCAAAAAAAAAACCCTATAGTACCGGTTGGTAACACCAACCGGTACTAAAGGTCCCCCATACCAGGGCGTGAGCTCACGCCACGTGGTGGCACTTTAGCGCCGGTTGGTGCCGAACCGGTACTAAAGGGGGGGCCTTTAGTGCCGAAACTTTAGTGCCGGTTCCATAACCGGCACTAAAGGCCCTTACAAACCGGTTTTAAAGCTCCGTTTTCTACTAGTGTAACCCAAACTAACTCTAACCCCTGGATCCAAATAGGGCCTCTAACTCAGCCATCACGCGACGGGCGAGGTGGGGGTTTGCCGATAGTCGGTTTTCTTTGCAAATACATATATTTTTTTTCATCATTTATTTTTGGTACATGGAAATACATCACCAAAATTTGACTAGAAAAGCGAGACCAAAGAAAACAAGAACCACAAGAATACATTATAGAAGATATCCAACTTCCAGAACTGCTCCTGTAAGTTGTATTAGTGCCTTCTCGATGCATTCATTGTTGATCTGTGGAGGCTCGATCTTGCGTGCTTCTTTCTTCTTCGAGTGTAAAGAAGTACACATTGCTTCCTCGCATCTAGTCTCATGTCTAGCCTCTATTCTATCAATAAGTGCACTAGTCTCATCTCAAGCCTCTATGCTAGCTAAAAGTGCTAGAACATCTACTAAATTGCGCTCTATCAATATATCGATGTACTCTTCTTCCCAATACCGAAACTTGCATCCGTTCTCCACAATAAAATTATAAGTTAGCACAACTAGTCTAATCCAAGAGCACAACCAATGATTTGGTCGAGTTCTTCCTCCTTTTGCCGACACATGGGACATCCATCATCCAGGATGTGTCATGCAAGAAAATGGAGTGGTAGTTGAAGCCACGTGATGTGCATCTTGGATTAAACTGTAAATAGAATCTTACTACTCTTGAGTAACTCCAAAAGCAGCCACCGAAGATCTTTATTGGATTTGTTTTTCATCACCAGCACGTCGAGGTGAAAGATGTGTAGGTTCAGTGGGTCCTCTTGCGTTTTCACTGACATGTGGGACCGCATATGAGCAAACAGACGATGGGCTCCGTGTGTCTGCTGGCTGGCTGAGAAGAGAGATAGAGGAGGGCTGAGCACGGACTCCAGGAAATTTGTTCTACGTAACCAGCACCTCGATATAGGCTCGATATAGTGGGTTGGCATGGGCCATAACTAGCATTCACGTCTAGCAGTATGGCACACACCACCCACACGAGTCCCATCCGACACCAATTTTCTTGAAGTCCGTACTACAACCATCTCTTCTCCATCCTGTTTTCTCAGCCATCGCGTGGTGGGTGGGGTGAGGGTTTGCCGATAGTCGGTTTGCTCAACTGTGGTCCCACTTGTAAGTGAAAATGCAACACAACACGCATTCCCCCTTGAGCGGCGTGTCGGACCAACCGTGTGGGTAGCGGGGTGCGACGCGAACACGGAAAGCTTTTCCTTTTGAACTTGTAACCTGTAAAATTTGGTTCTGCTCCATGGCACGACTGGTAGATAGAAATAACGATTTTCCCTAGAGTAATGAGAGGTTAGGTTCTAGCGCGGTTCATGCATGGAGTACGTACAAAAATTATGAAGTTGATGCAAAAGGTAAGATAATTACTAGTAGTACCATATACTACTACATGGATTTGACGAAAAGATAAAGATAGATACGGATCCATCAACGACATCCTCACGCCCTAGTGCGTCGGGTCACCAGCCGACGTGTGAGGAGCAGCGGCATTGTCGGCGAGCTCAACGTGCTTCTGAACAATGCCGTCCAAGGTTGCCCTGCGGGCCAAGAAGAACAGCGACCTATCGTCCTCCTCTGGCACATAGTAGTCCTTGTGGACGATTTGCGCGTAGACGTGGGTGATTATGTTGACGGTGTCTTGCTGCGCTAGGCACTGCGCGGCGAGCGCAACCTCGATGTGGACATTCTACGGCGCGACGGCGGGCAGTTGCAGGGCCACCAGTGCGTCGAAGAGGTTGTCACCATAGAGGCCGTTGAGGGTGGCGGGCATCGCAGAGCCTGGGTGCGTGGGATGGAGGCGTACGTCAAGGTCGTCCACAAGCTTCTGGACGATGATGAACTTGTCGAGGAAGCCAACGAGGACCTTGCCTAAAAAGGAGACGAAGCTGTTGTCCAAGCGGCCTCTCACCCTGGTGGCCTCAAGCATGACCTGGAGACGTTCCTCGGTGCCGGGCCGCAGGACGGCGTCGTGGACCATCTGGCACAGCCGGCTGATGCTCGTGCTCATCGCCTCCATGGGTCTAGCTTCTAGTCAACTATTCTTGTGATTGGAGTGATCACTCTTGCCCTTGGTTAGGGTGCATAGGTGCATAGGATTTCTTAGATTGGACTGGCGGGGAGCCTTTATATGATACGTGCAGACTGCATTGAATTCATGTGCATGTTGGCCATCTACTCCTCGGCCCTCTACTGCACCTGCCTTCGGCTGTATGACAGGCGGGCCAGCCACCCATTGGGCCCACGTGTCATACAACCAAAGGCAGGTGCAGTAAGTCAATGAAGCTGCATCCCCCTCTGTGCCGGTGCAGTATAGTCATCTCACCGGACCACTAGTTGGGGCCAAACAAGAGAACTTTGATGTTTACTGGTTTATTGGTCCCCTTTGCATTTTGCGACAAGTTTTGACCTTTGATTTAACTAATAAAATGTTAATGCATGTAACCAAAAATGTTGTGTAATCCCAAAACACTTAGGCACGGTACATTAATTCCCTCCTCATTTCTTATTTCGTGGCATATCAACCAATGAGAGATGTTGGCTGTGCATGCTTTGATTGACGTTCATTGCATGTAATCCTATTAATTAGCAAAAAGACATTAAGTTCTCTCGCCAATAGGAATAAAACAATACACCATGTATTTATTTACAGAGGGAGCAGTACATTTTTTGTGACATGCATTACTAGATATTGCTAGTCAAATACTAAATCTAGATGGATGTGGTAGTACTACTAAATCCACACGGTGGTGCTAGTACTAGTAGTAGTACTACCAATGTACTAGTAGCACTGTACTACCCATTGGTCAAATTATCACGTGTTGCTCCTCACAGTGAAGTGACAAGACCCTATGCCTGAGATGACACCTGAGTATAGGCGTAGTGTTCAGCATACCATAGTCAGCCTCACCGTCTGCAGTCACTATCATCATGGTTGTAGAGCTAGCCTGCTTACAACTAGCCGTGTTTGACATAATTTCCCATGCGTAGATGCCCGTGCATTGCACGGAACACCAAGATTGGGGGTGGACGGCACCGGCAGCGGCCATCGCGCCAGATTTTTTTCCATGGCCTTCTAGATGTGGTGCGGAGGAGATAAGGCTGATTGTGAGAGACAAGGAGTTTTTTGTAAATAGGGAACAAGTGCGGGCATCTTTTTATAAAACTGGACAAGTTTGGTTTGTATGTGTCAGATCTAGATCCGAAGGCTATTGGTGAAAGATGGCAGGCACAACATCATCACCAACTCAGGACCTCTTTGATTTGCAGGATTTTGAAAACGCAGGAATATGACACAGCAATATTACAAGTTTCAAACTGATATTACAAATGTTAGGAGTAATGTTGCACCTACGAAGAGGGAGTTACTAGGAAGTTTACGTAAGAACTTTCGTTACTTTAGGTGGATCCAGCATTATCGTACAAACTAAAATCCACCGCCCTGACAAGTCACTAATGGGAAAATAAATTTTTGAGTCTCTGGCCACTTGATGTTTCCAAAAAAAATTCAGCTTCTTCGGAGACTTTGTCATTTAGGCTTCGACGCTTGCGGTGATCAGCACGCCATTCATTGTTGCACCAGAGAACGCCAAACCTCATTACCTTGAGCACACTTGCCTCCAGAACAAAGAACCTGGCCAATTTAATCTCAGATCTGCTGCCTCGGTAGTCGATCAAATCAATTTCTGTAAGATGGAGATCAAGGCATTCGATGAGATTGTTATAGTGCAGCACATTTTTCACTTTCGGGTCTTTTTTTATCTGCGAAAGAAGAGAAGGTATTAGAGCAGCTAGCTGTATAAGATTGTCGTGTCATCAAGAGGTACCAATATCATTCGCTCATACGATAGGGTTGGCTGGCTAGTGATATTTTTTCACTCTCTCTCTCTCTCTCTCTCTCTCTCTCTTTCTCTTTCCTCTCATTTACCGAGGAGCACATGAAGATCTTGGGCATTTGTTTCCTTCCACTATGTGGCTGATGCCATATTTCTTAAAACTATGCCACATAATACGCACCGATATCAAATCAAAAGATTTTGGCACCGCTCTCACGGTGTTAGAGAGTTGGCACCGCCGTGCACACAGACCCACATGTATAAACAAATCAATCAAACCAACTACACCAGCCTCTCACTCTCCCAAACAAGTGCTTTTTATTGCCTCAGTCCTCTCTCTCTCCAACGCAAGTGTTTTTCATTGCGTGAGTTAATTTGGCACCGGAGCAAAGTAGGTGATCCAGATTGGGGCACCAGGTGAGCAATGGAGGGGCATCGATGCCAAATGCATTACAAATGAATTTGGCACGTGTTTTGGCCTACATAGTGGAGGGCCGTTATAGCCCACTTTTGTACTACCTCGTATTTAGTGTAAAATTTTGACCATAGATTTACCTAAGAAAAGGCCAATGCATGTCACCAAAAATTATACCATTTGAAATCATGTTCAAATACAAATCCAACGATATAATTTTTAGTGACATGCACTAACATTTTGTTAGTTAAATCTATGGTCAAATTTTGATACTACAAAATAGGAAGAGTAAACCAGGACGGAGGTAGTACTTGCTCTTAGGGTAACCATAGAGTTACTAGTCTAAGTTAATTTCCACTATGACTAGCTTAGGCTACTATAGTAGTACTACAAAAAAATGATGCAGGTGATCATGTGAGAAAAAATACTAAAAACATTTCTTTCGGTGCAGTGCGTAGATGCAATTTTGAACACTACACTTGTCATCGTAATTTGGGAAAATTACGAAAAATTGAGCTATGTTGTGATTACCGTTTACTAATAGGAAAGAAGTTTCACCTCGATGAGTAGCTTCTCCGTGCACGGAAAGCATGTAAGGAATCCAACAACTTGATCCAGATTGGGGCCGATAGATTTTATTGCCAAGATCCTCACTGTGCGTATAGACTGGGTCAAGCTTGTGGGAATCATTTTCTGGAAGACGGTCGTAAATACATCAAGAAGAAATTTAAAAATGTGAATTTCAAGAAGACGAAGAAGAAGATGAGTGTTGTACATGAACGATTATGGATCCAATAAAGAGTTCGAAGAATTTGGCAGACGAGTACACCAATGATGTCAATTTCGGCGCGTCAATGACCCTGATTTGTGTTGGACCTTCTAGATCAGATACAAGCAATCTCTCAAGGAAAGGCGCATTCTCAATGACCATAACGTGGAACAGTGTAACGCCCCAGATATAACTTTCCCAATTTGTACTCCAACTCTTGCCGTTTCCGGCGTTAAGTTATATTTATTTCTCGGGTTCGGGTCTTTGTCTCCGTGTGTTGTTTTCATTTTCATGCATCTCATATCATGTCATCACGTGCATTGCATTTGCATACATTTTCATCTCATGCATTCGAGCATTTTCCCCATTGTCCGTTTTGCCTTCCGGCGCTTCGTTCTCCTCCGGTGGCCATTTCGAGCTTTCTTTCGTGTGTGGGGATTAAACATTTTCGGATTGGACCGAGACTTGTCATGCGGCCTTGGTTTACTACCGGTAGACCGCCTGTCAAGTTTCGTACCATTTGGACTTCGTTTGATACTCCAACGGTTAACCGAGGGACCGAAAAGGCCTCGTGTGTGTTGTAGCCCAACACCCCTCCAATTTGGCCCAAAACCCACCAAACTCTGCTCCATGTCCTAGAGCGTTCGATCACGATCGCGTGGCCGAAAACCGCACCTCATTTGGACTCTCCTAGCTCCACATATGCCTATATATACCCCCTCCATTTCGGATCTCGTCTTCCTCGTCCAAACCCTACCCTGGAAAAAAAACATCTTCCACCGCCGACGGACGTGTCCGCGCCAGGCCGGACAACGTCCGCCGCGCCCGCCCGCCAGTCCTGGGCTGCCACGTGGGCAGCGTCACCGCCGCAGCCGCCGGCCCACGGGAGCCCGCGCCCGGCCCCCGCGCCGCCCGAGCGGGCCAGATCCGCGCCGCCCGCCGCCTCACTCTCCTTCCCCGACGCCGTTGCCGCACCTTCGCCGTTCCGGCGAGCTTCCCCGCCGGCCACCGCCGCCATTGCAGGCACCACCGAGCTCCCTCGCCGGCGGACTCGGCGCCCGAAGGCTCCGGCGACCTCCGTGGCCCGCGCTACCGCCCGGCGCCGGTGACCACGCCGGCGAGCGCCCCCGCGACGACCCCGTCCAAGTCCGGCCACTCCCCGCTGCTCCGGCCTCCATCCTCGTCTCCGGCGAGCTCCAAGTCCGATCAACCTCGAATCCCATGCCGGATGAACAGTACTCGTGAACAGTGTTTCCAGATCTAGATCCGGTTGAATTTCTCCTCCCGAAACCCTAATTTTATGCAAACTTTGACCTGCCATATCTCCGCATCCATAGCTCCGTTATGGACATATAATATATCGAAATCTTCGTCTCGACGAGTACATCATTTCATTCCATTGCGTCATTTGCATTTGAGTTCATCTTGACGCCCGAAATGCTGTGAGGAGGAGGCATCGTGAGTTAAATTCCAGATCTGTTAGTTCATCATAGACTTTTGTCATTTTTGCCATGATTATTGTGTGCATGATATGCCTATGAGTCTTTGGAATGAATTGTTAAGCATTTTGTCTTCTTTCCAGAGGTGCCACCCATGCAATTTTAGGATGTGTGTGGTGACTTGTGCATGCTTGCAAAGAGAGGCACCTGAGAATTCTGTTTTCAGGGACTTAGTGATTTTCACTAAGTCTGGGATATTTTAGTTCATGATGCCATATGTTCAGCTTGTTTACTAGCGATCCGTGCCTCTTTTGAGGATGATCAGTAAGGGACATTTGTTAATATTGTTATGCTCTATCCATCCATGTCTTTTTTTGCATATGTGGAGTGCTCTAGCTTGAGGCAATCGAGCTCTACTTTTGCTTCGTGGTAAATCTGTGCAGATCGTCAACTTGTTTGCGATTTTGCCGATGCTATTGTTAGTGATCCGTGCATGCTATGCCATTGTTCTTGCCATGTCTAGCTAGCATTTTGTGCCTTCTTAATGGATGTATGCTTGCCTTGCCATGACTTGCACCGTAGTGAGTGCATCGAGCTCGTTTACATGCCTTCGTGAGTTATAATTTCAGCATGTCTCAGTTTTCACCAAGTCTGAAAACTGATTGTGTTTCATCTATGTTCGTGTGCTCGTTAGAGTATTGTGTGAGCCCTTTTGGCCCCAGGTCACTTTGGGTGTGTTGTTAAGCTTGTTGAGTAGCTCCACGCCATGTTCTTACTTGTCATGTTCAGGTTATGTATCATGTTGTTTTGCTGCTCCGAAGAGAGCATCGTGGTCTGAAATTTCAGACTAGTGTTAATTTCACAAAGTCTGAAATCTGTTTTGCTTATTCGTTTTTGCCATGCTTGTTTGAACCTCATAATGGATGAATTGGCCGTGGCTCAGTGCTAGTGTTTTGATAAGAATCTTGTGTACATCCCTGCCATGTCTTTTGTTCTCATGTTTGGTGGCTGTAGCTTGTTCATTTCGTTGCATTTAGGTGCCTACTTGCTGTAAATCGCAGACCGGTTCATTTCGTAAAACGCTTGCCATTTCCAAACCGTAGCTCCGATTCCTATGATCTTTATATCGTTTTCAGGTGATTTCATCCCCTCTATCCAGTGGCACACTTGGTTTTCCATGTTGAGGCCAGGTTCATGCATTTCCTGTCACATCTTGCATTTTGCATCCCGCATAGCATACCATCATTGCATCTTATTGTTGGAGTTTGCACGTGGTTGATTGTATTCTTGTTGCTTGTTTGTGTTGTTTGGGTAGAGCCGGGAGACGAGTTCTCTAACAAGGAGCCCGTTGAGTTTGCTTGTGAGGATCCAGTCAACTCTGACAACTGTGCAGGCAAGATGATCATACCCTCGAAATCACTACTAGCTTTGCTATGCTAGTTTGCTCGCTCTTTTGCTTTGCCAATGCTACGATGCCTACCACTTGCTTGTCAGCCTCCCAATTGCCATGATTGAGCCTTTAACCCACCATTGTCCTAGCAAACCGTTGATTGGCTATGTTACCGCTTTGCTCAGCCCCTCTTATAGCGTTGTTAGTTGCAGGTGACGATTGGAGCTGTTCCTTGTTGGGACATTTATTTACTTGTTGGGATATCATTATATTGCCATGTTATCTTAATGCATCTATATACTTGGTAAAGGGTGGAAGGCTCGGCCTCTCGCCTAGTGTTTTGTTCCACTCTTGCCGCCCTAGTTTCCATCATATCGGTGTTATGTTCCCGGATTGTTGCGTCCCTTACGCGGTTGGGCTATAATGGGAACCCCTTGATAGTTCGCCTTGATTAAAGCTTTTCCAGCAATGCCCAACATTGGTTTTACCATTTGCCACCTAGCCTCTTTTTCCCTTGGGTTCCCGGAGCCCGAGGGTCATCTTATTTTAACCCCCCCGGGCCAGTGCTCATCTGAGTGTTGGTCCGAAATGAGCTGCCTGCGGGGCCACCTCGGGGAAACTTGAGGGTTGGTTTTACTCGTAGCTAGTCTCATCTGAGTGTGCCCTGAGAAAGAGATATGTGCAGCTCCTATCCGGATTTGTCGACACATTCGGGCGGTGTTGCTGGACTTGTTTTAACCTGTCGAATCATCTTGTTGTACCGAGATACCGAGTCTGATCGGTGTGTCTTGGGTGGAGGTTATGGGCAAATGGGAATTTGTTAATGTCCGGTTGTAGATAACTTGAACCTTAATTAACTAAAATGAATCAACTGAGTGTGTTACCGTGATGGCCTCTTCTCGGCGGAGCCCGGGAAGTGGACACGGTGTTGGAGTTATGTTTGCGCAGGTTGCTCTATAGTTTCTCGCTCGTGCTTTGCCTCCTCTTCTCGCTCTCTTTTGCGAATAAGTTAGCCACCATATATGCTAGTCGCTTGCTGCAGCTCCACTTATACATTACCCCTTTCCTACCTATTAAGCTTAAATAGTCTTGATCGCGAGGGTGCGAGATTGCTGAGTCCCTGTGGCTCACAGATTACTATTACACCAGATGCAGGGACAGATGATACAACTCTAGATGGCATGCTTGAGCTCAAGTGGGAGTACGACGAGGACTCTCAGCGTTACTATGTGTCTTTTCCTGATGATCAGTAGTGGTGCCCAGTTGGGGTGATCGGGACCTATGTCGCTTGTTGGGTTGTCTTTTATTTTGGCGCCGTAGTCGGGCCATGAGTGTTTGGATGATGTATGTTATTTATGTACTTTGATGTGACGTGGCGAGTGTAAGCCAACTATGTACCTCCCCTTTATATTATTTATATTACATGGGATGTTGTGAAGATTGCCTAACTTGCGACATTGCTTTCAATGCGGTTATGCCTCTAAGTCGTGCCTCGACACGTGGGAGATATAGCCGCATCGAGGGCGTTACAAGTTGGTAATCAGAGCCTTCCCCGACCTTAGGAGCCCCCATTGCTTGATCGTTTTTAGCAGCCGAGTTGTGTCCAGAAAAATGTTTTGAGTCCTTTAGGAATTATATATCGGAGAGCTTAGGAATTCTTTTTACTTCCCAGTCTCCTCATCGCTCTGGTAAGGCATCCTGACGTAGAGTTTTGACTCTTCTCTTCTCAAATTTCACTAAAAAAATTTAGGATCACGCGAGTATTTTGGATTTGTTCCGATGGCTTATGATGAGAATACTGTCTTGGTGCCTCCTGTCAGGGGTTTAGTGGAAGTGTCCCGGGGAGTTGAGCTCTGAGGTGTTGTCATCATAATTTTATCGTTGCAATTCTGGAATACTTGAGATATGTTCGCCGACATCGAAAATCTCTTTTATGTAGTTCGTTGGTGAGATAACCTCGACGCCACCCAGTACTGGGGCGGGAGTTCGGGAGTATCGCCATAACTTGTATAACGGATGCTTTTCGAAGGTTGAGGTAGATGGTTTCCGAAGGTTTCTTGGTTATGTGTTGAAGGATGGATACAGCTGGATGTAGGATTTGCTAGTTTGGGTGAGATATTATGCTTCCCCTGTATCCCCAACACCTGATTGCATAACCTGAAAGTTTCGGGAGTTTCATAGGTGGGAATTCAAGTAGCTCTTAGGATATCTTTTCGACAGATGTATGATATAAAATTGGGGTTCGACGTCTAGTGGTTCGCCTATTCACGGTCGATTTTACAGTGGTCTCGTTGTGTCTTAAAGAGTCCTTGGCTATGCTGACTCGGGGATGCTTCGTATGTCATGTGCACTGCCTTGTACATGATGGTGCTGTATGATCGAGCCCGTGTAGGTCCCAGCACGAAAACTTCGGACGAAATCTCTATCATATGTTTGTTCCGGCTTATTTCGCAAGCCAATCCTTGGTTTTATTTTGAGTTGTGGTATTCGAATCGCTTCGAAGTCGTATGTTGATTCCACTCCTCGTTGATTTACCTCTTCTACCTAATTCTACGTGGCTTCGCAATTTAGGAATATGTGACCACTTCAAGAGAAGTGCATTCATTCATTTTGTTCGGATGTGAAGACTTTATGTTGCAATTTTCATTCCGTTGGATTCACCTTCAATATTTGTCTATTTGTGTGCTAATGGTGGTCAACCTCTTCAGGATGGCTCCTCCAACGCGCATGACTCCGAATCCTGATCCGCCACCACCTCCACCTCCTCCGGAGGCTTGGCAAGCTGTGATGGCCGCAACCAATGCAAATACATAGTTGATCATGCAAATCCTCCAAGAGCGCAATCAAGGCAGTCAAGGGAATCAAGGCAACAATCAGAACCATTTTGCTACTCTGAACCAGTTCCTCGCTAATGGTCCAAAGACGTTCAGCAATTGTGTTGAGGCTACCGACGCTGACAATTGGCTAGTGGATCTGGGCAAGCATTTTGAATGCAGCAACGTCAGGCCTGAAGATTTCGTCAAGTTCGCTTCTTTCCAGCTCAAAGATCAGGCTGCAGAGTGGTTCCAGCAGTACAAGGATTCCAGAGGTGGACATTTGATCACTTGGGATGATTTCCATCGTGATTTCCGAGCTCATCACATTCCTCAGAGTGTGACTGAAAGCAAACGTGAGGAATTCCGCAATCTGAAGCAAGGCTCTTTGTCTGTCTATGACTACAACAAGTTGTTCCAGAAGCTCGCCCGTTTTGCCAAGCAGGATGTTCCTGATGAGAAGAGCATGATCTATCAGTTCAGGGGTGGTCTCCGTGAAGAAATTCAGCTCGCTCTTGTCCTCTTTGAGCCGCCGAGGTACGATGAGTTCTACAACATGGCACTGAAGCAAGAGGCTGCTCAGTTGAGGTGTGATGCTTCCAGGAAGCGAGTCAGAGACACTACGCCTTCTTCCTCTACTCAAGTGGCCAAGCAGCAGAAGTATTGGCTTCCTCCTCCTCCGTTGCGTCAGCCGTATCAGTAGAAGAGCAAAGGTGGCAGTGGTTCTTCCCACCCACCCAACCCAGGCTTTCAGAACAAGACTTCGTCTCAAGCTCCAAGATCTAGTGCTCCGTACCACCGTCTGCTCTCAGATGTCACATGCAACAAGTGCCAACAGAAGGGTCACTATGCCAACAAGTGTTTCAACCAGAGGCATCTTCCTCCTCCTCCTCCTGTCAGATCGGCAAGTACAGCTGTGGTCAAGCATAACCCCAAGTCCACCAAGGTCAACTTGATGAACGCAGCTCAGGCAGAGGATTCGTCAGATGTCATCATGGGTAACCTTCCTGTTAATGATATTCCTGCAAAAGTTCTTTTTGACTCTGGTGCATCGCATTCCTTCATGTCATTCCCATTTGCATCGGAGAACAATTTTAGCACTAAGGCTTTACCTAGAGCTATGCAAGTCGTCTCTCCGGCTAAGCGTCTGAGTTCTAGTATGATGATTCCGGATATTTCTATCATGATGGGTGATTTCAAGTTTCTAGCTTCTCCAATGGTTCTTGGTAATTCGGATATCGATCTTATTCTCGGAATGGACTGGCTCTCTAAGCATAAAGCTCACCTCGATTGTGCAGCCAGGCAGATTCAACTGACTCATTCATCTGAGGATGTCATTGTCTTTGCTGCTCGGGATAATACCATCCGGTTGTTTTCTCTCAATGAGAAGGGTGAATTGGACGCTATTTCACAGATCCCAGTCGTTTGTGAGTATCAAAACGTCTTCCCAGAAGAGCTCCCAGGAATGCCTCCGCACCGGCCCGTTGAATTTGTTATTGAACTTGAGCTCGGTACGGAACCTATGTGCAAACGTCCCTACAAGCTGGGCCCTGAAGAGTTGAAGGAGTTGAAGAAACAACTCGATGTTCAAGAAAGAATGGGTCTCATTCGGCCTAGTACTTCTCCATGGGGTTGTGGTGTTCTTTTTGTGAAGAAGAAGGATGGAACGGACCGACTTTGTGTTGATTATCGTCCATTGAACAAGAAGACCATCAAGAACAAATACCCACTTCCCAACATCTATGAGCTGTTCGAACAACTCAAGGGTGCCCAAGTATTCTCCAAGCTTGATCTCCGTATGGGTTATCATCAGATTCGAATCCGTGAGCAAGATATTCCCAAGACGGCCTTCAGGACAAGCTATGGGTCATATGAATACAGTGTCATGTCTTTTGGCCTCGCCAACGCTCCTCCGACGTTCTCTCGCATGATGAACTTCATCTTCAACCCCTACACCAATGACTTCGTTTTGGTCTATCTCGACGAGATTCTGGTTTTCTCCAAGAACAAGGAAGATCATGCCAAGCACTTGCGTTTGGTTCTTGACAAGCTCAGGGAACTTCAGTTCTATGCCAAGTTCTCCAAGTGTGAATTTTGGCTTGATGAGGTGCTTTATCTTGGTCATATCATCTCGGCCAAGGGCATTGCCGTGAATCCTGAGAAGGTGTCTGCAATTGTTAATTGGGAACCTCCTCAGAACGTGAAGCAACTCCGTAGCTTCCTCGGTCTCGCAAGCTACTGCCGAAGATTCGTTGAAAACTTTTCTAAGATCGCGAAGCCTCTCTCAAATCTTCTCCAGAAGCACGTCAAGTACGTTTGGTCTCCGGAGTGTGATATTGCTTTCAACACTTTGAAAGAGAAATTGATCACTGCTCCAGTTCTGACTCCGCCTGATGAAACCAAGCCGTACGAGGTCTTTTGTGATGCCTCTCTCCAAGGTCTCGGTGCTGTACTGATGCAAGAGAAGAAAGTTGTTGCTTATACCTCTCGCCAGTTGAAGCCTAATGAGAAGAACTACCCCACTCATGATCTCGAGTTGGCGGCAGTTGTGCATGCTTTGTTGACTTGGAGACATCTTCTATTGGGAAGGAAAGTGGATATTTTCACTGATCACAAGAGTCTCAAGTACATCTTCACTCAACCTAATCTCAACCTCAGGCAAACTCGATGGGTCGAAATGATTCAAGAGTATAATCCGAGTATCGAGTATACTCCAGGCAAGGCCAATGTGATTGCTGACGCTTTGAGCAGGAAAGCATATTGCAACAGTCTGATTCTGAAGCCTTATCAACCCGAGCTTTGTGAAGCTTTCCGCAAACTTAATCTGCAAATTGTTCCTCAAGGTTTCCTCGCCAACCTTCAAGTTTCTCCTACCCTGGAAGACCAGATTCGCCAAGCCCAGCTTCTTGAGGCTATGGTGAAAAAGGTGAAGATTGGTATTGCAAAGAGTCAGTCCAAGTACAAGTGCTACCGCCTTGATGACAAGGACACTCTCTTATTCGAGGATCGAATTGTTGTACCCAAAGGTGACCTCCGTAAAGTGATCATGAACGAGGCTCACAATTCTCTCCTCTCCATCCACACTGGGAGCACGAAGATGTATCAGGATCTCAAGCAAACTTATTGGTGGACTCGAATGAAGTGCGAGATCGCTCAATTCGTGAATGAATGTGATGTCTGCAGAAGAGTGAAGGCAGAACACCAAAGGCCAGCAGGTCTCCTCCAACCTCTTGCTATTCCAGAATGGAAGTTTGACCACATTGAAATGGACTTCGTGACTGGGTTTCCAAAGTCCAAGCGTGGCAATGATGCTATATTCGTTGTCATCGACAAGCTCACCAAAGTGGCTCACTTTCTGCCTATCAAAGAGTCAATCACTGCAGCTCAATTGGCAGAACTCTATACCTCTCGAATTGTCTCTCTGCACGGTATTCCTCAAGTGATATCTTCAGACCGTGCCAGCATCTTTACCTCCAAGTTTTGGGATTCTTTTCAGAAGGCCATGGGCACCAACATTCACTTCAGCACTGCTTTCCATCCTCAAACAAGCGGTCAAGTCGAGCGTGTCAACCAGATTCTTGAAGATATGCTCAGGGCTTGTGTTATCTCCTTCGGCATGAAGTGGGAGGATTGTCTTCCTTATGCTGAATTCTCATACAACAACAGTTTTCAAGCAAGTTCGGGCAAGGCCCCATTTGGAATTCTATATGGTAGGAAATACCGTACCCCTCTCAACTGGTCTGAAACCGGTGAATGTCAGCTGCTGGGTAATGACTTAATCACAGAGGCAGAAGAAATGTGCAAGGTCATTCGTGATAACCTCAAAGCAGCCCAATCCCGCCAGAAGAGCTACTATGATAGTAAGCACCGTGATTTGGCTTTCGAGATCGGAGATCATGTTTACCTCCACGTCTCTCCTATGAAAGGGACTCGTCGCTTTGGTATCAAAGGGAAGCTTGCCCCTAGATACGCCGGACCTTTCAAGATTGTCAGCAAGAGAGGCGACCTCGCCTATCAACTCGAGCTTCCTTCAAACTTTGCAAATGTTCATGATGTGTTCCATGTCTCCCAACTCCGAAAGTGCTTCAAGACGCCTGAGCGCACTGTCAACTTCGAGGACATTGAGCTCCAAGAAGATCTCTCCTATCGGGAGCACCCAGTTGCAATCCTTGAAGAGACTGAACGCAGGACTCGCAACAAGTCAATCAAATTTCTCAAAGTCAAGTGGTCACACCATTCCGACCGTGAAGCTACCTGGGAACGCGAGGATCACCTCCGTTCTGAGTACCGGGAGTTCTTTCAGTCCTAGATCTCGGGACGAGATCTTTTCGTAGTGGTGGAGTGTTGTAACGCCCCAGATATAACTTTCCCAATTTGTACTCCAACTCTTGCCGTTTCCGGCGTTAAGTTATATTTATTTCTCGGGTTCGGGTCTTTGTCTCCATGTATTGTTTTCGTTTTCATGCATCTCATATCATGTCACCACGTGCATTGCATTTGCATACATGTTCATCTCATGCATTTGCGTACATGTTCATCTCATGCATTCGAGCATTTCCCCCGATGTCCGTTTTGCATTCCGGCCCTTCGTTCTCCTCCGGTGGCCATTTCGAGCTTTCTTTCGTGTGTGGGGATTAAACATTTCCGGATTGGACCGAGACTTGTCATGCGGCCTTGGTTTACTACCGGTAGACCACCTGTCAAGTTTCGTACCATTTGGACTTCGTTTGATACTCCAACGGTTAACCGAGGGGCCGAAAAGGCCTCGTGTGTGTTGCAGCCCAACACCCCTCCAATTTGGCCCAAAGCCCACCAAACTCTGCTCCATGTCCTAGAGCATTCGATCATGATCGCGTGGCCGAAAACCGCACCTCATTTGGACTCTCCTAGCTCCACTTATGCCTATATATACCCCCTCCATTTCGGATCTCGTCTTCCCCGTCCAAACCCTACCCTGAAAAAAAAAACATCTTCCGCCACCGACGGACTTGTCCGCGCCAGGACGGACAACGTCCGCCGCGCCCCCCCGCCAGTCCTGGGCTGCCACGTGGGCAGCGTCACCGCCACCACCGCCGGCCCGCGGGAGCCCACGCCCGGCCCCCGCGCCGCCCGAGCGGGCCAGATCCGCGTCGCCCGCCGCCTCACTCTCCTTCCCCGACGCCGTTGCCGCACCTTCCCCGTTCCGGCGAGCTTCCCCGCCGGCCACCGCTGCCATTGCAGGCGCCACCGAGCTCCCTCGCCGGAGGACTCGGCGCCCGAAGGCTCCGGCGACCTCCGTGGCCCGCGCCACCGCCCGGCGCCGGTGACCACGCCGGCGAGCGCCCCCGCGACGACCCCGTCCAAGTCCGGCCACTCCCCACTGCTCCGGCCTCCATCCTCGTCTCCGGCGAGCTCCAAGTCCGATCAACCTCGAATCCCGCGCCGGATGAACAGTACCCGTGAACAGTGTTTCCAGATCTAGATCCGGTTGAATTTCTCCTCCCGAAACCGTAATTTTATGCAAACTTTGACCTGCCATATCTCCGCATATGTAGCTCCGTTTTGGACATATAATATATCAAAATCTTCGTCTCGACAAGTATATCATTTCATTCCATTGCGTCATTTGCATTTGAGTTCATCTTGATGCCCGAAATGCTGTGAGGAGGAGGCATCGTGAGTTAAATTGCAGATCCGTTAGTTCAGCATAGACTTTTGTCATTTTTGCCATGATTATTGTGTGCATGATATGCCTGTGAGTCTTTGGGATGAATTGTTAAGCATTTTGTCTTCTTTCCAGAGGTGCCACCCATGCAATTTTAGGATGTGTGTGGTGACTTGTGCATGCTTGCAAAGAGAGGCACCTGAGAATTCTGTTTTAAAGGACTTAGTGATTTTCACTAAGTCTGGGATATTTTAGTTCATGATGCCATATGTTCACCTTGTTTCCTAGCGATCCGTGCCTCTTTTGAGGATGATCAGTAAGGGACATTTGTTAATCTTGTTATGCTCTATCCATCCATGTCTTTGTTTGCATATGTGGAGTGCTCTAGCTTGAGTCAATCGAGCTCTACTTTTGCTTCGTGGTAAATCTGGGCAGATCGTCAACTTGTTTGCGATTTTGCCGATGCTATTGTTAGTGATCCGTGCATTCTATGCCATTGTTCTTGACATGTCTAGCTAGCATTTTGTGCCTTCTTAATGGATGTATGCTTGCCTTGCCATGACTTGCACCGTAGTGAGTGCATCGAGCTCGTTTACATGCCTTCGTGAGTTATAATTTCAGCATGTCTCAGTTTTCACTAAGTCTGAAAACTGATTGTGTTTCATCTATGTTCGTGTGCTCGTTAGAGTATTTTGTGAGCCCTTTTGGCCCCAGGTCACTTTGGGTGTTTTGTTAAGCTTGTTGAGTAGCTCCCTGCCATGTGCTTACTTGTGAGTCTTTGGGATGAATTGTTAAGCATTTTGTCTTCTTTCCAGAGGTGCAACCCATGCATTTTTAGGATGTGTATGGTGACTTGTGCAAGCTTGCAAAGAGAGGCACCCGAGAAATCTGTTTTCAGGGACTTAGTGGATTTCACTAAGTCTGGGATTATTTAGTTCATGATGCCATATGTTCAGCTTGCTTCCTAGTGATCCGTGCCTCTTTTGAGGAAGATCAGTAAGGGAGTTTTGTTAATCATGTTATTCTCTATCCATCCATGTATTTGTTTGCAAATGTGGAGTACTCTAGCTTGAGTCAATCGAGCTCTACTTTTGCTTCGTGGTAAATCTGGGCAGATCGTCAACTTGTTTGCGATTTTGCCGATGCTATTGTTATTGATCCGTGCATGCTATGCCATTGTTCTTGCCATGTCTAGCTAGAATTTTGTGTCTTCTTAATGATATATGCTTGTCTTGCCATGACTTGCACCGTAGTGAGTGCATCGACCTCGTGTACATGCCTTCGTGAGTTAAATTTCAGCATGTCTCAGTTTTCACAAAGTCTGAAAAACTGATTGTGTGTGAGCTATGTTCGTGTGCTTGTTAGTATATTTTGTGATCCCTTTTGGCCCCAGGTCACTTTGGGACTTTTGATAAGCTTGTTGAGTAGCCCCATGCCATGTTCTTACTTTTCATAATCAGGTCATGTATCTTGTTGTTTTGCTGCTCCGAAGAGAGCTTCGTGATCTGAAATTTCAGACTAGTGTTAATTTCACTAAGTCTGAAATCTGTTTTGCTTATTCGTTTTTGCCATGCTTGTTTGAACCTCATAATGGATGAATTGGCCGTGGCTCAGTGCTAGTGTTTTGATAAGCATCTTGTGTACCACCCTGCCATGTCTTTTGTTCTCATGTTTGGTGGCTGTAGCTTGTTCATTTCGTTGCATTTAGGTGCCTATTTGCTGTAAATCGCAGACCGGTTCATTTCGTAAAACGCTTGCCATTTCCAAACCGTAGCTCCGATTCCTATGATCTTTATATCGTTTTCAGGTGATTTCATCCCCTATATCCAGTGGCACACTTAGTTTTCCAAGTCGAGGCCAGGTTCATGCATTTCCTGTCACATCTTGCATTTTGCATCCCACATCGCATCCTGCATAGCATACCATCATTGCATCTTATTGTTGGAGTTTGCACGTGGTTGATTGTATTCTTGTTGCTTGTTTGTGTTGTTTGGGTAGAGCCGGGAGATGAGTTTGCTAACGAGGAGCCCGTTGAGTTTGCTTGTGAGGATCCAGTCAACTCTGACAACTGTGCAGGCAAGATGATCATACCATCGAAATCACTACTATCTTTGCTATGCTAGTTTGCTTGCTCTTTTGCTTTGCCAATGCTACGATGCCTACCACTTGCTTGTCAGCCTCCCAATTGCCATGATTGAGCCTCTAACCCACCATTGTCCTAGCAAACCGTTGATTGGCTATGTTACCGCTTTGCTCAGCCCCTCTTATAGCGTTGTTAGTTGCAGGTGACGATTGGAGCCATTCCTTGTTGGGACATTTATTTACTTGTTGGGATATCATTATATTGCCATGTTATCTTAATGCATCTATATACTTGGTAAAGGGTGGAAGGCTCGGCCTCTCGCCTAGTGTTTTGTTCCACTCTTGCCACCCTAGTTTCCGTCATATCGGTGTTATGTTCCCGGATTGTTGCGTCCCTTACGTGGTTGGGCTATAATGGGAACTCCTTGATAGTTCGCCTTGATTAAAGCTTTTCCAGCAATGCCCAACATTGGTTTTACCATTTGCCACCTAGCCTCTTTTTCCCTTGGGTTTCCGGAGCCCGAGGGTCATCTTATTTTAACCCCCCCCCCCCCCCCCCCGGGGCCAGTGCTCCTCTGAGTGTTGGTCCGAAATGAGCTGCCTGCGGGGCCACCTCGGGGAAACTTGAGGGTTGGTTTTACTCGTAGCTAGTCTCATCTGAGTGTGCCCTGAGAAAGAGATATGTGCAGCTCCTATCGGGATTTGTCGGCACATTCGGGCGGTGTTGCTGGACTTGTTTTAACCCGTCGAATCATCTTGTTGTACCGAGATACCGAGTCTGATCGGTGTGTCTTGGGTGGAGGTCTATTCCTTCGTTGACCGTGAGAGCTTGTTATGGGCAAGTTAGGACCCCCCCTGCAGGGATTGATCTTTCGAAAGCCGTGCCCGCGGTTATGGGCAGATGGGAATTTGTTAATGTCCGGTTGTAGATAACTTGAACCTTAATTAACTAAAATGAATCAACTGAGTGTGTTACCGTGACGGCCTCTTCTCGGCGGAGCCCGGGAAGTGGACACGGTGTTGGAGTTATGTTTGCGCAGGTTGCTCTCTAGTTTCTCGCTCGTGCTTTGCCTCCTCTTCTCGCTCTCTTTTGCGAATAAGTTAGCCACCATATATGCTAGTCGCTTGCTGCAGCTCCACTTATACATTACCCCTTTCCTACCTATTAAGCTTAAATAGTCTTGATCGCGAGGGTGCGAGATTGCTGAGTCCCTGTGGCTCACAGATTACTATTACACCAGATGCAGGGACAAATGATACAGCTCCAGATGGCACGCTTGAGCTCAAGTGGGAGTACGACAAGGACTCTCAGCGTTACTATGAGTCTTTTCCTGATGACCAGTAGTGGTGCCCAGTTGGGGTGATCGGGACCTATGTCGCTTGTTGGGTTGTCTTTTATTTTGGCGCCGTAGTCGGGCCATGAGTGTTTGGATGATGTATGTTATTTATGTACTTTGATGTGACGTGGCGAGTGTAAGCCAACTATGTACCTCCCCTTTATATTATTTATATTACATGGGATGTCGTGAAGATTGCCTAACTTGCGACATTGCTTTCAATGCGGTTATGCCTCTAAGTCGTGCCTCGACACGTGGGAGATATAGCCGCATCGAGGGCGTTACAAACAGCTGGAGTGATCTCTTCCTAATTGATGTCTTGTTGCGAGGCCAGCAATACACAAAAATGCATCGGAGATTTGTCGAGGCGATGTGGAGGCTAATGAACCCGTGGATCTTCTTAAGACAAAGGTACTCGAGCGCAGTATGGCTGCGGAGCAGGTGCTCCATAGCCTGCTTCGAGATGCCAATATCCAAGAGGTCGAGCTACTTGAGTTGAGGGAGAAGAAGGGCGGGCGCGGCATTAATCTGGGGAAGATAGCAAGAGCTGAAGCTGGCGCGGCGCAGCATTGGCATGAGGCGGAGCGCGGACGGCGGCAGAGAGCGACATCGTCCAGCTTCAAAGCTGAGCTCCTCGAGCTGATCTAGGGAGGGGGTTAAGAACCACTCGTCGAACTTGGTTTGGACCTTGTAGTTGGTACTGAACAAGCGGATGTCAAGGCGTTTGACTGGCCCAGGGTGCGATGAAAGGATCTTCGAGACTGCGGCCATGCGTTTGCAATCCCCGTCGCAAAGGGAGTTGTTGCAGGTGAGGTTGAGGGGGACGTGGGGCCAGAGGGGGCGCCACCGCTGGGAGAGCAGGGCGGTCCGCACGACAGATTTGGTGGGGAGGAGGCCGATGATGACGAGCAGTATGTCGTCGGGGAGGCTGCTGATAAAGTCTAGGCTAGCCGGATGCGGTTTTGGCTCAAGCCGCCTCAGCTTGTTGGTTGCCTCGCCGTCCATCTCAGCCGGCGGTGACGCCGGTGTACACGTGTGCTGGTCTGTGTTGTGTCCTGGCCTGCTGGGTGTGCGCGAGTGTGTCCTTCTATGCATGCCGTCGTGCAGTGGTGAATTGTGCGCGAGTGCGTCCTTCACGTGGAAGAAGTGTGTCCTCAATGCTCCCACAATTTACTAGCATGCGGGGTGCTACGAGTGGTTTCAACTTTGTTTACTTCACCGCGTGTCAAATGGGCCTCTAGTTTACTTATTTTCACCCACTGCCACATGGGCCAGCACACGGAGATAGAGAACACGAGCTGACAAGGCAGCATGTGGACTGGTTGAATGGTCAACTAAACAATATACGGAGCTATACGATGACATGGTGAGCATATAATCCGTCGGTATAGAGAGTTCGAGTGAGAGGGGAGGCCCGTGAGAGATAGCAGCGAGAGAGAGAGAGAAAAAAAGCTACTCCCTCCGTTCGATAATGTAGTGCCAACTTTTTTTAAAGACAAACTTTTGAAACTTTGACCAAGTTTATAAATAAATTACTTATATCTACAATACCAAAGATAAATGATAGTATGAAGTAAGTACATGTTGTGATGAATCTAATGATCGTTCCAGATGTAAATGTTTTTCTCCACATATACCTGGTCAAACTTTTCTGAGGTTTGACTGTTCAAAACATCCATATGCTTATGGATGTGAGAGAGTCCCTAACTAGAGAGAGAGAGAGAGAGAGAGTTTGTGTGTGTGAAATAGAAAGAGTGAGTGAAAAAAGTGTGTGTGCGTGCGTGAAAGAGACATGGACAACACATGATAAAAGTAGGGAAAAGGCGTGTGTGTCTTATGCAAACATATCACACATGCATCTTCGGCAACGGAAGCAAGGTGAGGAGATAGTGTGTGGTTGTTTGCAACCGAGAGAGAAAGACCCCTAGCACATGGCTAACAGGGGTCTGACAAGCAAGGGAGAGAGGTTGAGAGAGACGTACGGAGAAAATGCAGACATGGGGAGGAGAGAGTGTATGTTTGTAATAGAGAGATCCCCTGGAGATCATGATGGGACTACATGGGTGGGAGATCGAGTGACAAGGTGTGTGCACGATAGAAGATGCCCCGAGAGATATCGAGATAGACGTATGGATGGAAGGAGACAATATGTGTGTTCCTGATGGCTAGTGAGAGATAATCATACTTAGGGGGGAGTGCGTGCGCCTACGATGGACTGATGGATTATGGTACTTAGGGGGGGTGCATGTCACATAGATAGAGAACAAGGGCGGAGAGTGTTGGATGGGTCTATATGTAGTGCGAGAGAGACATGTGTATGTGTGAATCAGGGAGATATAAAGTTTGAGAGAGATAGAGGAGCCCCGTTAGATAGCTGAGGGGGGGAAAGAGATATTCCATCGGCTCGATAATGCAGTGCATGTAAAAAAAATTAGAAGTCGAACTTTGGAAACATTGATCAGGTTTACGCAAATGTTATTTATATCTACAATGCCAAAGATACATCATATGAAACTACATCTTATGATGAATCTAATGGTATATGTTTGCCATTCTAGATGTAAATGTTTTTCTCCACATACATGGTCAAACTTTGTGTTGTTTGACTTTTCAATAAATCTATATGCTATGGACCGAAGAGAGTGCCTAAGTTGAGAGACATCAAGTGTGTGTGAAGGAGAATGAGTGAGTGTGAAAAAATAGTATGTGTGTGAAAGAGAAAGGGACAACAATCGATAAATTAGAGAGAGTGTGTGTTTTTTTGTTTCTTATGCAAACATATCACGCATGCATCTCCGAGATAGAAAAGCGGGGTGAGGAGATACACGAAGATAGCTAGTGCATGATTGTTTGCAATGGAGAGAGACACCCCTATAGCACATGTCCAATAGAGGTCTGGCCAACAAGGAACAAAGGTCGAGAGGACACATGGAGAACATGGGCACATGGGGAGGGAGAGAGGGTGTGTTTGTGATAGAGAGATCCCCTCGAGATCGTGAGGGGACTTATATGGGTGGGAGATCGAGGGAGGTGCGTGCGAGATAGAAAGATGCCCCGAGAGAAATCGAGATAGACCATGCACATGTTTGTGATGGAGACTAAGATTAGCTAGTCATATACATATAGGGGGGACTGCGTGTGCCTACATTTGAGTGAGAGACCATCATACTTGGCTAGGCATGAGATTGTGTGCGTGTGATATGGAGAGAGAACGAGGGGGACAGATAAAGTTTTAGATGTGTCTATCGAGTGCGAGTGAGATATGCATGTGTATGTGTGACCCAGGTAGATGGAGAGTTTGAGAGAGAGAGGGAAGAGCTCCGAGATGACAGAGTGGTGCGTGAGAGAGTTACGGGCAATGAGCCAAGGAATTTGTATGCGTACGATGAGTGTACCCAAGATATTTAGCTTGGACTAGTGAATCCTACATAGTGTGCGAGAGAGACCTATAGATGGAGTATATATGCATGCGAACTAGAAAGACCCCCCCCCACACACACACACAAAGAGAGAGAGAGAGACGAAGAGAGAGGGGAAGGAAAACCCAAGGTTTGTGTGTTGGATGCGTGCGACAGAATTGAAGATTGTCGGCGAGAGAGAGAGAGACGAAGAGAGAGGGGAAGGAAAACCCAAGGTTTGTGTGTTGGATGCGTGCGACAGAATTGAAGATTGTCGGCGAGAGAGAGAGAGAGAGAGAGAGAGAGCATGAGTCTGGGAGTCCGGGAGAGGGGGAGGTCGCGTTTTATGCATCAAAGACTGATATAAACCATGTTTTGATATAAACTTGCATTGAAATATTTAAATTGGAGAACATGTCGTCTGCAATCCACACATGAACGGAGATATGCGTATATCAAACAAGTTCATTAATTTGACTCTCAACATGTTCATGGAGTACTATAATACTGTACAACATGCTACTCGATTGAGGTGTTTAATTTTGTATTTAGTTCACTATTTTGACCTGGTGAATGAGCTATTTCATTGAATTGAGATATTTCATTTTGGGTTTGATTCCCGTTTTGAGTGGGTCAACTATTTGTAGTATAGTAAATCGGTAGCAACGAGCATGTAAAAACACATTACTCCCGAGCATCATCTCTCTATCTAAAAAAGAAGTGGCAAGCTAATATTTATATATTTGATTCGAATCGACTTGGTAAGGTAGACGTGGATGCTCGTTCTCCCAAAATTTGAACGAACCATTAAACTCCCTCTGCTCAGTGGAATTCGCCCGAGCAAATAAATGGGATACACGAAATTACTGCCCTATGTGGGACATGCATCAATTGGCCCATTGTACATCGAGGGTAGGTTCGTAACTTCATCCAAGCTCGCCTTCTCCTCGGCCGAAATGACATGTGCCGAATAATTCATAAACCATGGTCGTCAAAACACCCTCTCCTCGCCCGAAATAGCTCGCGCCCACTATTTCAAAACACGCTCTCCTCGCCCGAAATCGCTCGCACCCACTATATTTCAAAACATGCCCTCCTTGCCCGAAATCGCTCGCGCCCACTATATTTCAAAACACGACCTCCTCGCCCAAAATCGCTCGCGCCTAGTATATTTCAAAACACGCCCTCCTCGCCCTAAATCGTTCGCACCCACTATTTGGGAGAAGCAAAGTTACTCTACTATCCCCGGCCCTCAGTACATAGACCCAAGCCGAGAAGCCTAAAGGCAGGGGTAGAACTGTAACTCCCCCACATTTCAGACAAATGCGTCCGTAAGACATGGTTCCCCCTCCCAATTCCCCATTCATACCTCGTGGGTGCCAAATCACCTTCTCCCCGGAAGCTCCCTTCTCCCGAGCCGTGAAACCTCAGCCCCTCCTCCATGGCACCCCTACCGCACCAAATTCACAGCCGCCCTCCTCTCTAATCCCTGAGACGTTGTCTATTTGCCGTCGTGCACTGGGCCGTGTGCCTCTTACTCCATGCTGCCGGAGCTGCCTCGACGACGGCCGCGTGAACCGTACCAGAGCCGATTCACCCCCGTCGTTGTTCACGGCGCTGGAGCGGCTCCAACTTTGGACCCATCCAGAGCCCCGGCGCTGCTTCCCCGTAGCCGTCAACCATCGCGACATCTCTACTTCCCTGCCGCTGGTAGCCACCGCAACCGTGCCGGCCACACCGACTAGGCAGCTGGAGCTGCCTACTTCACCGGGCCTCCAGATAGGTCGCACCCTCATCTCAAATCACTTCATTTAGGCGTCAGTTGTCTGAATTTTTATTCTTGGCCAATCGATTCCCAATGGGAAGCAGCATCCCTCGAGCCAGCGAAGCTCCTAGGTTGCCGGTTGGCTGGTGTCTAATGTAAGGGTGCGGGGGCGCAAGTTCGCCGTGGAAGCAGCACTTAGATGGCTATCTTAGAGTTGCGTGGGTTGAAGGTTGGGTTAAAGGTACTGCCGCCGCGGGATCTGGATGACGGCGAGTCTTTGTGGGTTGGCCTGGGGGCGGCGCAACCACGGTAGTGCAGTTGGGCGGGGAGCGGGGTTTTGGTCGGGGCCATGGATAGCGGAGGCAGGCTTCTCTGCCGGTGGTCACTGGCTCTTCAGGGAAGATTCCGAACAGTGTCAGCCGGGAGGCACAAGAAGGCCATCAAGCCATCTGACATAGATCAGACAGTACCAAAATAAAATAAAATCGTGTGACCCCAATTTAGTCTTCAGTCAACAGACGTGTGACCACTCTCGTACCTTGATGTTGATCTCTTAGGGTATTTCTTCACATCAGAGAGATGTGTCGTTCTTAACGTTATGCGTTTTCTGCATCTTCAGCCACACCGTCTTCTGACTCACCGCAGCTGCTCCAACAAGGGAAGCATGCACCAGAAGGGAGCTATAGTCCCCACTCAACAGTTCACTGCATCGAATGCGCGTGCCCGGCATGGACAACCACAACAACTATAGGGCCATCGACAAGTCAGCACATGATGCTCACTCCTATGGATGGCGGCCAGATAGGTTGTACCCTCATCTTACTTGTGTGCAACATTTATGGCTTTGTTATTCATCTAAGGAATGAAAATAGATTATCACATTTCACTGTATATTCATGTTGATCTCTTACGGGTCTTGTTCAGGAGTTAACGGTGTTCCATAGTTCAGCTAAGAGACTTGTTCTTTAGGTAACGTTGTTCCATAGTTATCATCCATCAGCCAATGCTATCCTACAGGCTGGTGATTATAGTATTATACCACTTCTAGTATAACCTATGTTGTTCCTTAATACTTTTGTGTGCCATCTAGTTAATCTCGAGTACAAACGATACATATTTTGTAGCTTTCATCTGTGTTCTCCCTTTAGTTTTTGAGACCTGTTGCTGCTAGTTAACCCCAGTCCTACTATTTATGTCGTCTCCTATAGGCACTCATTACATAAATCTAACTACTAGTTGTCTTCCATGCATGTCAGATATAATTGCACACACTGATTTATCCACAAGAACCTCACGAAGCAATGTAACAGCCAACAAACTTGACGTCAATGATACCCAATATGATGGAACATGTAAAGGCGGTTCTTCACAAGACTTGCAGAAAGATGATGAATCCTATTCACCCAATAGGGTCCTTGCTCTAACTTGGCCCTTGATATGGGTACAGCATGCATATAATGTCCTGGAGTGCATCTACTCTGTTGCAATGCCTTATGCTTTGGTTGCTGATCATGCATGTAAATATGGCATGATTTCCTGTTTTTCAGTACCTATTCCATTAATGATAACATGTTTTCAAATTCAAGTACTGTCATTCTACTCTATCGCAATGCCATCTACTTAGTTTGGACATCATGCTTCTCAATATCCTATGCATTGTTATCCATCAGTATGCACTTCATCTGTCTACCATACCATGTTCATTTTTTACATTGAAGTGCTGTTCTAGTGGTCTCTTGCAATGCCATCTTAGTTTCCCAATCATAGACGCATATGTTGCCCTAGTGTTTTTCTGTAATGTATTCCGCTAGCATATAGTTTTACATTCAAGTAGTGTTTTCACACTGTTGTCCTATCATATGCCTAGCTCTTACATCATACTCCCTTCGTCCGGATTACATGTCGTAGAAATGCATAAAACTGGATGTATCTATAATTGAAATACGCCTAGACCCATGCATTTATTTCCGGATGGAGGGAATACATGTCAATATGTCATGCCTTTCTATTCTTCAGTACCTATTCCATCTTTGTTGTCGCATGTTTTATAATTGAAGCACCATTCTTCTATATAAGGCATGCAAGGGGAAGATGGCTATGCTAGAATCTGAAGGGTTACAAACTAGGTCTTTGCAAAAGATCCAAACGCCAGGAGATAATAAACCAACTCTAGTTTTCATAGATACTGCTCCAGCACAGAGAAACCCAACTCCCACTGATAATAAGCAGATTCTAGTGGCCAAAGAACTAGTCCGTTCCAGTCCAGCAAAAATATGTCAACTCCATTCTAAGAAGCGTGTGCGTATCCTCGCATCATGAATTTTTATAGCATTTTGATCCTATTTTCTACATGTTTCTTACCCATCTCTCTTTTAGAAAATAAGTTTAAACGATAGAAGATTCCATCCATTCGGATCGTATTCGAGGAAAGTATCTTATGGGAATTCCCTGTGCTCCAATGCTGATGTAAGTACCTGTTGTATATCACTATATTTTTACATCATCATGTATTTTGTTAATTGGTGCGAATCCAACATTTATCTGATCTAAATTCAGTTATAGCAAAATGTTAAAGGCGACAATGTTGATTTTTGTAAGGAAAACTGCCTGGTAGTTTTGCATACTGAGGTGCATGAGTGTACTATCTCATATCATGCACATTACTGAATTGTAGTGTTGCTCTGGTTGCCCATTCATTCACTGTGTCAATGTTGCTTCCGTATTACCTTACCTAGCTAATGATAGATGTGCCATATTGTCTTAATTTGGTGTAGGCTGGTGTGGTCTGATTGCCCAAACGTTCGTTGTGTCAATGTTGCTTTCCTATTATCTGACCTGGCCAATGATAGCAATTCTAGTGTGTTAATTTGGTGCAGGCTGCTGAAGATAAGAATACAAACTATGAAAATAGCAAGGCAACCCCATTGTTTCTTTCCAATAAATCTAGGCCAGGTAATATGGCAATAACTCATGATTAATCTTTTCGGTTCCCCTCCTAATTCATGTTATGATGCAGTGGTCGAGACACTCTCCACTATCAATAATACAAGCCTGCCAAAATCGCCATCTGAATCTGTTCACTTTCCTATGTCTCGAATGCAATGGAAAAAATGTATGTTTGTGAACCAATTAATGGCTGAAGCAATGATGGAAATGGTGGAGGAATCAGAGCTGCACATTCATGTGCAACAACAACTGATCAATGTTTTCAGAGACAGTGTAGCAAAGCAGTAAGAACTTGCCCACATGCTTATGGGCGTCATCCGCGCTGAGGCTGCATATTGTGACGTTGTAGATCGTTAGGTTATGTTCATTTATTTGCACTGGCATCAATCTTTGATTGCCAAGTGGATGTAATTTCATGTAACATATGCTCGATGTACAATGTTTTTCCCTATATGTCGTAGCTTTGCTTGATCGGTTTTGGTCCTGTGCATAATTCCTCGTCGTAATGGGCTCAAATTATCTAATTGGGCCTAAAGACATGTACGGACTTTAGTGGGCCCATTAAGTTAATGGGCCGTTACCAGGCCGAAAGGTAATGGTCGGCCCTCTTACCTCCCGGGTCGTTAATAGGCTGACATCGAAGCGGGCAACAGGTGGGCCCATTTGATACGGGCTGTTAACAGGCCGTTACTAAGGTCGCGCTACATATGGCCCAACTATACTTTGGGCCTTTAGCTGGCCGAAAGAGACAGCGGGCTTGTACTGGACCATGAAGAGCATGGGCCGCTAAGAGGTCGAAAGTCAGGTCGTACTGTAAATGGCCCAACTATGTTGTGTGCCTTTAGCAGGCCGAAAGAGAAACCGGGCTGGTATTGGACCATGAAGCGCATGGGCCGTTAAAAGGCCAAAACTCAGGTCCGACTACAAATGGCCCAAATCATTTATGGACCGTCAACAGGATGAAAGACACACCGGGCCGGGAATTGGCCCAACGCTTAAATGAGTCGCTAAAAGGCCAAAACTAAGGTCCGACTACAAATGGCCCAACTCATTTATGGGTCGTCAACAGGCTGAAAGACACACCGGGCCGGAAATTGGCCCAACACTTAATGGGTAGCTAAAAGGCCTAAAGATGTACATCCTGAAAATTGGCCCATCCCTTGAATGGGTCGTTAATAGGCCGAAATCACATCGGGCCGATATTGAGCCCAAATATATAGCGGGCTGTTAACGGGCTCGAACTAACGATGGGCTGCAATGGTGTCAAATCTTTAACGGGCCATTGACGGGCTGAATTGGCACATCTCGTATGGGTCGTGGGCTTAAATGGACCTGACACAAGTAGGCCTTATATGGGCCGGCGTGCTAATTTTTACTGGGCCGGCCTTATTCACCGGAATGGGCCACTATTGGGCCGTGCCACATTTCAACCTATCATAGGCGCCTCCTGTCTAATGAGTGGATGACATCTGTCCTGACGGTGAGCCAATACGTGTTTCCTCCGGCCAATGAGAATTTTACATGTGGAAAATCCTCATTGGTCCGGGCTGTTAGCGGGTTATCGGATCCAAAATCGGACCCGATAGCTTAATGGCGACCCGTTACGTTGGATGCCACGTGCCGGTCACCCTTGATGAAAGCACTTCCATGACACGCGATTTATCATCATGGAAGTGGACACTTCCGTGATGATAATTTTGGTAATGTCATGGAACACTTCTACGACACCACATGTATGACTATCTTGATTCTGTCATAAAATCGTCATGGATGTACATGCATGACAGAAAATGTGACCTACTGTGACAAACACGTATCATCACGGAAGTGTCTTTTTTGTAGTGAAACCCTCCTCCCATCTAGGGGGCAAGGAAGAAGAATAAGGAGGGGGATCTCTCCCCTCTCTCTCGATGGCGCCGGAACACCGTCCGAGCAATCATCGTGTGACGACGATCTACACCAACACCTCTGTCATCTTCCCCAACATCTTCATCACCTTCCCCCATCTATATTCAGCGGTCCACTCTCCTGCAACCCACTGTACCCTCTACTTCAACATGGTGCTTTATGCTTCATATTATTATCCAATGATGTGTTGCCATACTATGATGTTTGAGTAGATTTTTGTTGTCCTATCGGTGGTTGGTGAATTGTTATGATTGGTTTAATTTGCTTGTGGTTATGTTGATACCCTATGGTGCCCATCATATGAGCGCGCGCGTGGATCACACCATAGGGTTAGTTGTATGTTGATTGGACTATGTATTGGAGGGTAAGGGTGATATCAGCTTCAGCCTAGCATAGAAATTGATGCATACGGGATTGAAGGGGGACCAATATATCTTAATGATATGGTTGGGTTTTACCTTAATGAATGTTAGTAGTTGTGGATGCTTGCTAATAGTTCCAATCATAAGTGCATAGAATTCCAAGTAAGGGATGACATGCTAGCAGTGGCCTCTCCCACATAAAATTTGCTATCGGTCTAAGTAACGTAGTCAATTGCTTAGGTACAATTCCGCAACTCCTACCACCACTTTTCCACACTCGTTAAACTAATGTAATTTTTTCTTTATTTGAACAACCCCTAGTTTTTATTTATGTGCTCTTTACTATCTTGCAAACCTATCCTACAACACCTACAAAGCACTTCTAGTTTCATACTTGTTCTAGGAAAAGTGAACGTTAAGCGTGCGTAGAGTTGTCGGTGGTCGATCGAACTTGAGGGAATATATTTTCTACCTTTAGCTCCTCGTTGGGTTCGACACTCTTATTTATCGAGAAAGGCTACAACTGATCCCCTATACTTGTGGGTTATCACATACGAGCACAAGAAGCCTCTTGTCAAACCTGAGCAGCTCCCGCATCTATCAATGATGATGCGAAGATGGCATGACTGATACTTGAAAGCCTGCAAGAAAGGGACCGACAGTATCTATGTGGGAATTAAATATGAGCACTACTTCAATGGAGTCGAGGAGTTATACATTGAATTTGAAGAGTTATTTCAGTTATACAACAAGACGCCCTCGACAAAACTATCGTCAGTTGCTATTGTTTGTAAGTATTTTTTTTCTGTAATTAAGTCTCTAGCTCAGCTCGTTCATTGCATGTATAATTATCCTCACACTATATTATGCAGATTGAAGATCCTCGAATGCAAAAGAGGACAAATCTATGACATTGGGTTCATTAACCCAATACCGTAAATGAATATATGGTACAAAAAACCCGATGATATAGAGAAAAACTTGCTAAATGCGTTACTTCGACAACAAAACAGAAGGGAAATACTATTTCCTTACAACTTCTAGTGAGTGTTACTGTCTTGTGCACATTCTGTTTCGCTTACTCGAGGTTAAGTGTAATTGATGAGTTATGCATGCGCAAGTTCCTCTTTATTCTGCTAGCCATTCAGCTTGACGTGGGACTAGTAATTGTCTTGGACTCGAGACGTAAAGAGCCTAAGGAGTGGGCGGACATGAGTCAAATGCTCCAGAAATAAGTTCAATCATTATCGCACCATATCCGCAACTTTCGCTCATTTCCTGATATCCACTAATCATTTGATTTTTGGGAAGGGTTGGGAAAAGGTTCACCAACCAGGTTAGGGGTGAATGGAAAAAGGAGTTGCGATTTTCACACCCCAAAGTAAGTAGTACTACCTAGCTCCGCGCATCTCTCATTGATTCTAGTTTCAGTAGCATTATCATGCTTGATTATCATTTTTATTGAACTCTATTCTCGTAAAGTGCTTGTGGCAGGCACCCAGGAATAATTATGTGGATACTACATTTGTGAGTTCATTCGCCACTCGACCTCTGAATGGGGCAGATCTTCTAAACAATTTGAGGTGCGTAAACAATATTCACATTTTTATTCTATTACCATCAATTGTGTTGAGTTTCATTCATATATATATATATATGTGTGTGTGTGTGTGTGTGTGTGTGTGTGTGTGTATTGACCCCCTTCTTTAAATTAGATCCGGTGGAAGCAGGACAAACTCCTACCAACTGATCGCATACGATCAATTCAAGAGGAATTGGCAGGATTCTTTGTTGAGCATGTCATACCTACAGACAGAGAATGCCATCGGGATTTGCAATGCAATTTTGGTAATTAGATATTAGGGATCATAAGAGATGTTATATTGTATATATGCATGAACATGTACTATATGTAGTAGCGTCGAATAGATATACGAAAACTTGTTGTTCAACCAAGCACAGAGAAAGAGAGGTCACTTATCTCTATATATTGATCATGACGATGTTGTGTAATGGTTCCTTTAATGCTATATGTAGTAGCTAGCGTCGAGTTCAATGAAAAGTATAAAATCAAAATCAAAACCCTAAATGTAAAAGAATTGAATGGTAGATAGAAAAAGAAAAGGGGGAAACACAATATGAAGCCCCTAAACCCTACAAAACCCCTCCTTAAAAAAACCCAGCGCCTGGCAGGTGTTGACGCGTGGCTGCCTTCTAGTCCCAGTTGGTGTTACCAACCGAACCAACAGGGACTAGAGGTCCTCCTGCCTGGGCGCCCACAGCGGCCACGTGGAGCTCCTTTAGTCCCAGTTCATAACCCAACTGGGACTAAAAGTGGGGGCCTTTAGTCCCGGTTGTAGAACCGGGACTAAAGGCCCTCTGGAACCGAGACTAATGCCCTGTTTTCTACTAGCACATATAGGGACCTCTTTAACTTGCAAACAAATTTCTCCTCACGAGGCACTATGAAACCTTCTGGTTGGTCCATATAAATCTCCTCCTCCAGTTCACCATGCAGAAAATCAGTCTTTACATCTAACTGCTCAAGCTCAAAATTATGCATAGCAACAATTCTAAAAAATGCATGAATGGAACTATGCTTCACAACTGGAGAGAACACATCATTATAATCAATATATGGTATCTAGCTGAAACCCTTAGCCACTAACCTTGCGAGCTCACTAGGAAAAAAACCCTCCTTTATTTTGAAGATCCATTTGCAACGAGCGGTCTTCTTATGTTTGAGCAAGTGCGCAACATCCCATGTGCCATTTTTCTCAAGTGACAACATCTCTTCCTACATAGCAGCAATCCACTTCTCGCAGTCACCGAAAACAAGCTTCAGTGTATGTGGATGGCTCATGGATGTTCTCAACCTATTCTGCACAACTGAAAGCATAATGAACAATGTCACATTCTTCAATTAGGTGATTAGGTTTGTTAATGACTCTCTTTCTCCTGCCGGCTGCAAGAGACTGAACTTGTCGCTGCAAAACAGGGGGTGAGTGCTGCACAATATCATCATCATGAACCTCTGTATCTGGAGCATCATCAACATTATCATCAACCTGTGCATCTGGAGCAACATCATCATTATCAGCAATTACATGTTCCTCCTCATCAAGGTGCTCCACCTGCACAGTAACTCGTTGTGGCTCTACACCAAAAGTATGTGTGGACAGATTATCATGATACATAATAGATTCCTTGAAAACAACAATCCTGCTCATAAAAACCTTATTACTTTCAGGATTCCATAACATGTATCCTTTTACTCCTGAACCGTATCTAGCAAACACACACTTAATAGCTCTAGGCTCAAGTTTTCCATTATCAACATGTGCAATGTAGTGCAACTGAAAACTCTCAACTGTGAATAATTTGTTAGTGTAACAGACCATACCTCAATGGGAGTTTTCTTATTAAGTGGAATGGATGGTGACCTATTGATGAGGTAGTAGGCGGTGGAGGAGGCTTCAACCCAAAAAAGTTTTCCCATGCGAGCATTGGACAACATGTAGTGAGCCCTAGAGATGATGGTTCTGTTCATGCGCTCAGCCACACCATTCTGTTGAGGAGTGTACGGAACGGTGTGGTGCCTGATGATGCCCAAGTTTCTGCGATAAGTGTTAAAAGCTTTTGAAAAAAATTCCATACCATTGTCAGTATGAAGTATTTTTACCTTCCTCTTAGTTTGCATTTCTACCTTAACTTTTCAATCCTTAAAGGCATCAAACACATCATATATATATTTTAGAAAATAAGGCCACACATTCCTAGAGTAATCATCAATAATTGTAGGCATATAACGAGCACCAGCAAGCGAGGGTTTATGGGATGGTCCCCACAAATCAGCATGTATGTAATCTAATATACCTTATGTGGTATGAACAACAACATTAAACTTTACCCTCTTATGCTTACCAAAAATGCAGTGCTCACAAAACTCCAAATCACTTACGTTGCAACAATCCAGAAGTTCTCTCTTGGTGAATTTTGCCATGCCAAGTTTACTCATATGCCCAATGCGCATATGCCAAATAATTAGTTCTACTTGACTTATCAGAAGTAATTGTAGCAACAGTAGTACAAGTAATAGTGCTTCCTCTAAGAAAAAATAACTTAGTAGAATTCATGTCACCTACACTACAAAAAAATACACTTCCGTGATGATACGTGTTTGTCACAGTAGGTCACGTTTTCTGTCATGCATGTACATCCATGAGAAATTTATGACAGAATCAAGATAGTCATACCTGTGCTGTCGTAGAAGTGTTCCATGACATTACCATAATTATCATCACGGAAGTGTCCACTTCCATGACGGTAAATCGCGCGTCACAGAAGTGCTTTCGTCAAGGGTCACCGACACATGGCATCCATCGTAACGGAACGTCGTTAAGCTATCGGGTCCAGTTTTGGATACGATAACCCGTTAACAGCCCCGACCAATGGGGATTTTCCACGTGTAAAATCATCATTGGCTAGAGGAAACACGTGTCAGCTCACCGTTGGGACAGATGTCATCCACTCATTGGACCCAAAGCGCCTATGATACATCGACACGTGGCATGGACCAACGGAGGCCCATTCCTGTGAAAAGGCTGTTGGGGAACGTAGTAATTTCAAAAAATTTCCTACGCACACGCAAGATCATGGTGATGCATAGCAACGAGAGGGGAGAGTGTTGTCTACGTACCAATGCAGACCGACTGCGGAAGCGATCACACAACGTAGAGGAAGTAGTCGTACATCTTCCCGATCCGACCGATCCAAGCACCGTTACTCCGGCACCTCCGAGTTCTTAGCACACGTCCAGCTCGATGACGATCCTCGGGCTCCGATCCAGCAAAGCGTCGAGGAAGAGTTCCGTCAGCACGACGGCGTGGTGACGATCTTGATGTACTACCGACGCAGGGCTTCGCCTAAGCACTACAACGGTATGATCGAGGTGGGATTTGGTGGCAGGGGGCACCGCACACGGCTAAGGAACGATCTCAAGGATCAACTTGTGTGTCTAGAGGTGCCCCCTGCCCCCGTATATAAAGGATGAAGGGGGGAGGCTGGCTGGCCAAGCTAGGAGGCGCAGGAGGAGTCCTACTCCTACCGGGAGTAGGACTCCCCCCCCCCCCAATCCTATTCCTAATAGGTTTCCCCAAAGGGGAAGAGAAGAGAGAGGTGGCCGGCCCCTCTCCTAGTCCTAATAGGACTAGGGAGAGGGGGGGAGGCACAGCCCTATGTGGGCTGCCCTCTCACCTTTCCACTAAGGCCCATGTTGGCCCATTTGGCTCCCGGGGGGTTCCGGTAACCCTCCCGGTAATCCGGTAAAATCCCGATTTCACCCAGAACACTTCCGATGTCCAAACATAGGCTTCCAATATATCAATCTTTATGTCTCGACCATTTCGAGACTCCTCGTCATGTCCGTGATCACATCCGGTTCTCCGAACTACCTTCGGTACATCAAAATGCATAAACTCATAATAACTGTCATCGTAACGTTAAGCGTGCGGACCCTACGGTTCGAGAACAATGTAGACATGACCGAGACACGTCTCCGGTCAATAATGAATAGCGGGAACTGGATGCCCATATTGGCTCCTACATATTCTACGAAGATCTTTATCGGTCAGACCGCATAACAACATACGTTGTTCCCTTTGTCATCGGTATGTTACTTGCCCGAGATTCGATCGTCGGTATCCAATACCTAGTTCAATCTCGTTACTGGCAAGTCTCTTTACTCATTCCGTAATACATCATCTCATAACTAAAATCTTAGTTATAATGCTTGCAAGGCTTATGTGATGTGTATTACCGAGAGGGCCCAGAGATACCTCTCCGACAATCGGAGTGACAAACCCCAATCTCGAAATACGCCAACCCAACATCCACCATTGGAGACACCTGTAGTACTCCTTTATAATCACCCAGTTACGTTGTGACGTTTGGTAGTACCCAAAGTGTTCCTCCGGTAAACGGGAGTTGCATAATCTCATAGTTATAGGAACATGTATAAGTCATGAAGAAAGCAATAGCAACATACTAAACGATCGGGTGCTAAGCTAATGGAATGGGTCATGTCAATCAGATCATTCAACTAATGATGTGACCTCGTTAATCAAATAACAACTCTTTGTTCATGGTTAGGAAACATAACCATCTTTGATTAACGAGCTAGTCAAGTAGAGGCATACTAGTGACACTCTGTTTGTCTATGTATTCACACATGTATTATGTTTCCGGTTAATACAATTCTAGCATGAATAATAAACATTTATCATGATATAAGGAAATAAATAATAACTTTATTATTGCCTCTAGGGCATATTTCCTTCAGTCTCCCACTTGCACTAGAGTCAATAATCTAGATTACACAGTAATGATTCTAACACCCATGGAGCCTTGGTGCTGATCATGTTTTGCTCGTGGAAGAGGCTTAGTCAACGGGTCTGCAACATTCAGATCCGTATGTATCTTGCAAATCTCTATGTCTCCCACCTGGACTAGATCCCGGATGGAGTTGAAGCGTCTCTTGATGTGTTTGGTCCTTTTGTGAAATCTGGATTCCTTTGCCAAAGCAATTGCACCAGTATTGTCACAAAAGATTTTCATTGGACCTGATGCACTAGGTATGACACCTAGATCGGATATGAACTCCTTCATCCAGACTCCTTCGTTCGCTGCTTCCGAAGCAGCTATGTACTCCGCTTCACATGTAGATCTCGCTACGACGCTTTGTTTAGAACTGCACCAACTGACAGCTCCACCGTTTAAAGTAAAGACGTATCCGGTTTGCGATTTAGAATCGTCCGGATCAGTGTCAAAGCTTGCATCAACGTAACCTCTTACGGTGAGCTCTTTGTCACCTCCATATACAAGAAACATATCCCTAGTCCTTTTCAGGTATTTCAGGATGTTCTTGACCGCTGTCCAGTGATCCACTCCTGGATTACTTTGGTACCTCCCTGCTAAACTTATAGCAAGGCACACATCAGGTCTGGTACACAGCATTGCATACATGATAGAGCCTATGGTTGAAGCATAGGGAACATCTTTCATTTTCTCTCTATCTTCTGCAGTGGTCGGGCATTGAGTCTGACTCAACTTCACACCTTGTAACACAGGCAAGAACCCTTTCTTTGCTTGATCCATTTTGAACTTCTTCAAAATCTTGTCAAGGTATGTGTTTTGTGAAAGTCCAATTAAGCGTCTTGATCTATCTCTATAGATCTTTATGCCTAATATGTAAGTAGCTTCCCCGAGGTCTTTCATCGAAAAACTTTTATTCAAGTATCCCTTTATGCTATCCAAAAATTCTATATCATTTCCAATCAGCAATATGTCATCCACATATAATATCAGAAATGCTACAGAGCTCCCACTCACTTTCTTGTAAATACAGGCTTCTCCAAAAGTCTGTATAAAGCCAAATGCTTTGATCACACTATCAAAGCGTTTATTCCAACTCCGAGATGCTTGCACCAGTCCATAAATGGATTGCTGGAGTTTGCATACTTTGTTAGCTCCCTTTGGATCGACAAAACCTTCTGGTTGCATCATATACAACTCTTCTTCCAGAAATCCATTCAGGAATGCAGTTTTGACATCCATCTGCCATATTTCATAATCATAAAATGCGGCAATTGCTAACATGATTCTGACGGACTTAAGCATCGCTACGGGTGAGAAGGTCTCATCATAGTCAACCCCTTGAACTTGTTGAAAACCTTTTGCGACAAGTCGAGCTTTATAGACAGTAATATTACCGTTAGCGTCAGTCTTTTTCTTGAAGATCCATTTATTCTCAATTGCTTGCCGATCATCGGGCAAGTCAACCAAAGTCCATACTTTGTTCTCATACATGCATCCCATCTCAGATTTCATGGCCTCAAGCCACTTTGCGGAATCTGGGCTCACCATCGCTTCTTCATAGTTCGTAGGTTCATCATGATCTAGTAGCATGACTTCCAGAATTGGATTACCGTAGCACTCTGGTGCGGATCTCACTCTGGTTGATCTAAGTGGTTCAGTAGTATCTTGTCCTGAAGTTTCATGATCATCATCATTAGCTTCCTCACTAATTGGTATAGGTGTCGCAGAAACAGTTTTCTGTGATGTACTATTTTCCAATAAGGGAGCAGGTACAGTTACCTCGTCAAGTTCTACTTTCCTCCCACTCACTTCTTTCGAGAGAAACTCCTTCTCTAGAAAGTTTCCGAACTTAGCAACAAAAGTCTTGCCTTCGGATCTGTGATAGAAAGTGTATCCAATAGTTTCCTTTGGATATCCTATGAAGACACATTTCTCCGATTTGGGTTCGAGCTTATCAGGTTGAAGCTTTTTCACATAAGCATCGCAGCCCCAAACTTTAAGAAACGACAACTTTGGTTTCTTGCCAAACCATAGTTCATAAGGCGTCGTCTCAACGGATTTTGATGGTGCCCTATTTAACGTAAATGCGGCCGTCTCTAAAGCATAACCCCAAAACGATAGTGGTAAATCAGTAAGATACATCATAGATCACACCATATCTAGTAAAGTACGATTACGACATTCGGACACACCATTACGCTGTGGTGTTCCGGGTGGCGTGAGTTGCGAAACTATTCCACAATTTTTCAAATGTACACCAAACTCGTAACTCAAATATTCTCCTCCACGATCAGAACGTAGAAACTTTATTTTCTTGTTACGATGATTTTCAACTTCACTCTGAAATTCCTTGAACTTTTCAAATGTTTCAGACTTATGTTTCATTAAGTAGATATACCCATATCTGCTCAAATCATCTGTGAAGGTGAGAAAATAACGATATCCGCCACGAGCCTCAATATTCATCGGACCACATACATCGGTATGTATGATTTCCAATAAATCTGTTGCTCTCTCCATAGTACCGGAGAACGGTGTTTTAGTCATCTTGCCTATGAGGCACGGTTCGCAAGTACCAAGTGATTCATAATCAAGTGGTTCCAAAAGCCCATCAGTATGGAGTTTCTTCATGCGCTTTACACCGATATGACCTAAACGGCAGTGCCACAAATAAGTTGCACTATCATTATCAACTCTGAATCTTTTGGCTTCTACATTATGAATATGTGTATCACTACTATCGAGATTCAACAAGAATAGACCACTCTTCAAAGGTGCATGACCATAAAAGATATTACTCATATAAATAGAACAACCATTATTCTCTGATTTAAATGAATAACCGTCTCGCATTAAACAAGATCCAGATATAATGTTCATGCTCAACGCTGGCACCAAATAACAATTATTTAGGTCTAATATTAATCCCGAAGGTAGATGTAGAGGTAGCGTGCTGACCGCGATCACATCGACTTTGGAACCGTTTCCCACGCGCATCGTCACCTCGTCCTTTGCTAGCGTCCGCTTATTCTGTAGTCTCTGTTTCGAGTTGCAAATATTAGCAACAGAACCAGTATCAAATACCCAGGTGCTACTGCGAGCTCTAGTAAGGTACACATCAATAACATGTATATCACATATACCTTTGTTCACCTTGCCATCCTTCTTATCCGCCAAATACTTGGGGCAGTTCCGCTTCCAGTGACCAGTCTGCTTGCAGTAGAAGCACTCAGTTTCAGGCTTAGGTCCAGACTTGGGTTTCTTCTCCTGAGCAGCAACTTGCTTGCTGTTCTTCTTGAAGTTCCCCTTCTTCTTCCCTTTGCCCCTTTTCTTGAAACTAGTGGTTTTGTTAACCATCAACACTTGATGCTCCTTCTTGATTTCTACCTTCGCAGCTTTCAGCATTGCGAAGAGCTCGGGAATAGTCTTGTTCATCCCTTGCATATTATAGTTCATCACGAAGCTCTTGTAGCTTGGTGGCAGTGATTGGAGAATTCTGTCAATGACGCAATCATCTGGAAGATTAACTCCCATCTGAATCAAGTGATTATTATACCCAGACATTTTGAGTATATGCTCACTGACAGAACTGTTCTCCTCCATCTTGCAGCTATAGAACTTATTGGAGACTTCATATCTCTCAATTCGGGCATTTGCTTGAAATATCAACTTCAACTCCTGGAACATCTCATATGCTCCATGACGTTCAAAACGTCGTTGAAGTCCCGATTCTAAGCCGTAAAGCATGGCACACTGAACTATCGAGTAGTCATCAGCTTTGCTCTGCCAGACGTTCATAACATCTGGCGTTGCTCCAGCAGTAGGCCTGGCACCCAGCGGTGCTTCCAGGATGTAATTCTTCTGTGCAGCAATGAGGATAATCCTCAAGTTACGGACCCAGTCCGTGTAATTGCTACCATCATATTTCAACTTTGCTTTCTCAAGGAACGCATTAAAATTCAACGGAACAACAGCACGAGCCATCTATCTACAATCAACATTAACAAGCAAGATACTATCAGGTACTAAGTTCATGATAAGTTTAAGTTCAGTTAATCAAATTACTTAAGAACTCCCACTTAGATGGACATCCCTCTAATCCTCTAAGTGATCACGTGATCCAAATCAACTAAACCATAACCGATCATCACGTGAGATGGAGTAGTTTTCAATGGTGAACATCGTTATATTGATCATATCTACTATATGATTCACGCTCGACCTTTCAGTCTCCGTGTTCCGAGGCCATATCTGTATATGCTTGGCTCGTCAAGTATAACCTGAGTATTCTGTGTGTGCAACTATTTTGCACCCGTTGTATTTGGACGTAGAGCTTATCACACCCGATCATCACGTGGTGTCTGGGCACGACGAACTTTGGCAACGGTGCATACTCAGGGAGAACACTTCTTGATAATTTAGTGAGAGATCATCTTATAATGCTACCATCAATCAAAGCAAGATAAGATGCATAAAAGATAAACATCACATGCAATCAATATAAGTGATATGATATGGCCATCATCATCTTGTGCTTGTGACCTCCATCTCCGAAGCACCGTCATGATCACCATCGTCACCGGCGCGACACCTTGATCTCCATCGTAGCATCGTTGTCGTCTAGCCAATCTTATGCTTCCACGACTATCACTACCGCTTAGTAATAAAGTAAAGCATTACATCGCGTTTGCATTGCATACAATAAAGCGACAACCATATGGCTCCTGCCAGTTGCCGATAACTTGGTTACAAAATATGATCATCTCATACAATAAAATCAGCATCATGCCTTGACCATATCACATCACAACATGCCCTGCAAAAACAAGTTAGATGTCCTCTACTTTGTTGTTGCAAGTTTTACGTGGCTGCTACGGGCTTAAGTAAGAACTCATCTCACCTACGCATCAAAACCACAACGATAGTTCGTCAAATAGACTCCGTTTTAACCTTCTCAAGGACCGGGCGTAGCCACACTTGGTTCAACTAAAGTTGGAGAGACAGTCGCCCGCAAGCCATCTATGTGCAAAGCACGTCGAGGGAACCGGTCTCGCATAAGCGTACGCGTAAGGTTGGTCCGGGTCGTCTCGTCCATCAATACCGCCGAACCAAAGTATGACATGCTGGTAGGCAGTATGACTTGTATCGCCCACAACTCACTTGTGTTCTACTCGTGCAAATAACATCAAACCATAAAACCTAGGCTCGGATGCCACTGTCGGGGAACGTAGTAATTTCAAAAAATTTCCTACGCACACGCAAGATCATGGTGACGAGAGGGGAGAGTGTTGTCTACGTACCAACGCAGACCGACTGCGGAAGCGATCACACAACATAGAGGAAGTAGTCGTACGTCTTCCCGATCCGACCGATCCAAGCACCGTTACTCCGGCACCTCCGAGTTCTTAGCACACGTTCAGCTCGATGATGATCCTCGGGCTCCGATCCAGCAAAGCGTCGAGGAAGAGTTCCGTCAGCACGACAGCGTGGTGACGATCTTGATGTAATACCGACGCAGGGCTTCGCCTAAGCACTACAACGGTATGATCGAGGTGGGATTTGGTGGCAGGGGGCACCGCACACGGCTAAGGAACGATCTCAAGGATCAACTTGTGTGTCTAGAGGTGCCCCCTGCCCCCGTATATAAAGGATGAAGGGGGGAGGCTGGCCGGCCAAGCTAGGAGGCGCGGGAGGAGTCCTACTCCTACCAGGAGTAGGACTCCCCCCCAATCCTATTCCTAATAGGATTCCCCAAAGGGGAAGAGAAGAGAGAGGTGGCCGGCACCTCTCCTAGTCCTAATAGGACTAGGGAGAGGGGGGAGGCGCAGCCCTATGTGGGATGCCCTCTCACCTTTCCACTAAGGCCCATGTTGGCCCATTTGGCTCCCGGGGGGTTCCGGTAACCCTCCCGGTAATCCGTTAAAATCCCGATTTCACCCGGAACACTTCCGATGTCCAAACATAGGCTTCCAATATATCAATCTTTATGTCTTGACCATTTCGAGACTCCTCGTCATGTCCGTGATCACATCCGGGACTCCAAACTACCTTCGGTACATCAAAATGCATAAACTCATAATAACTGTCATCGTAACGTTAAGCGTGCGGACCCTACGGTTCGAGAACAATGTAGACATGACCGAGACACGTCTCCGGTCAATAACCAATAGCGGGACCTGGATGCCCATATTGGCTCCTACATATTCTACGAAGATCTTTATCGGTCAGACCGCATAACAACATACGTTGTTCCCTTTGTCATCGGTATGTTACTTGCCCGAGATTCGATCGTCAGTATCCAATACCTAGTTCAATCTCGTTACTGGCAAGTCTCTTTACTCGTTCCGTAATACATCATCTCATAACTAACATCTTAGTTATAATGCTTGCAAGGCTTATGTGATGTGTATTACCGAGAGGGCCCAGAGATACCTCTCCGACAATCGGAGTGACAAACCCCAATCTCGAAATACGCCAACCCAACATCCACCATTGGAGACACCTGTAGTACTCCTTTATAATCACCCAGTTACGTTGTGACGTTTGGTAGTACCCAAAGTGTTCCTCTGGTAAACGGGAGTTGCATAATCTCATAGTTATAGGAACATGTATAAGTCATGAAGAAAGCAATAGCAACATACTAAACGATCGGGTGCTAAGCTAATGGAATGGGTCATGTCAATCAGATCATTCAACTAATGATGTGACCTCGTTAATCAAATAACAACTCTTTGTTCATGGTTAGGAAACATAACCATCTTTGATTAACGAGCTAGTCAAGTAGAGGCATACTAGTGACACTCTGTTTGTCTATGTATTCACACATGTATTATGTTTCCGGTTAATACAATTCTAGCATGAATAATAAACATTTATCATGATATAAGGAAATAAATAATAACTTTATTATTGCCTCTAGGGCATATTTCCTTCAAAGGCAGGCATGTTTGACTTGGTCAAAAGGTGGCGGGCCGGCCCACGGCAAGCCTGTGAACAGCCTGTTCGCATATAGCCCATTTACAGCCCGCTAACCGAGGGTCCATTTACGGCCTATCCGAATTAGGCCCAGTAGCGTCATCTGGGCTGTCCAATATAGTTCCAACCTGTTTTAACTTATGGCCCATGTATGGCCCATGATGTCTTTCGGCCCATATGAGGCCCTTATTACTCTCGGCCCATTAATGGCCCGTGGTAAAACTAGCCCGTAATGAACAGTGTATCACTTTATACCCATTAACGGCACGTGGTGAAACTGGGCCGTAATGAACAGTGTATCACTTTATACCCATTAACGGCCCATTATTCCGTTGGGCCATTTCCAGCCCATGTTATCTTTCGGCCTTCTCGGGGCCCATTTATTCTTGGGCTCATTTCCACATTCATTTACTTACGGCCCGTTACTGTCATTTTCTGCATGTGGGCCAAATTCAGCCCGTGGTTACAGTCGGCCCGTTTGTGGCCCGATAATACGTTGTACCGTTTTCATGTAAAAAAAACCCGTTGGGCTGTTTTCATAGAGCTATCAAATACGGCCTATTAACGGCCCGTTATTGTCCACGAATAGTACGACCCATGATTGGCGAAATGATGATACGCCCCATAGAAGGCCCATGGATCCTACGGCCCGTAAAAGGCCCATGGATCGTACGGCCCATAGAAGGCCCATGGATCCTATGGCCCGTATAGAAGGCCAATGGATCCTATGGCCCGTAGAAGGCCCATGGATCATATGGCCCACAGGAAGCCCATGGTTACAATAGTCCGTGTGTTGCCATGATTATTCTGGCCTAGTTTCCAAAAATAGGTTATTGTGGCCACTAGAAAAAGACAGAAAAAGAACTGCAGTGACTACAGGCAAACAACTAAACAAGACAATAAGGAAATAAATAAGCAAGCAATTAACGCTAGCCTATTACCGCTATTACACATATTACATCCACTAGGCATCAAAGTTCGCCACCAGTGCAAATATAGGGAACAAAGCAGCATATTACATACACTGGCCGTCAAAATTGGCCACCAGTGTAAATAAACGCGGCAGCAAAACAAGAACATAACTGAAACAACTTCAGAAGAGCTCAAGAAACGTGGTATCCACCATGCTGGCAATAAGCTTAGCAAGCCTATTAGCTTTGTCCTGTTTGGCGCTAAAATCCTCCAACGCTTGCTATTGCACCAAAAAGTATGCATATGAATGCTCTAGGGACTTCCGTAGTCCTTCCGCTTCTTGTCGCAGCACAGCTGATCGATGTCTTTCAGCTTGTACTTGAGACTCAAGAAACCGAACTGATTCAGACAGTGAGTTTGAATAGCTTGTGCAAGCGGTAGTGGCCAGTAACTCCAACACTAAACCAAGACAGGACTTTGGGGTTGTCTCACTGTCTTCGAGATAGTCTTCCTTAGCTGTTTTATCAGCTTTGTTGGAGACCAACAAGGATGTGTCACTATCCTGAACCTTATCTGCATTACTTCCTTTACCATGGCTTAATAAGGCACTCTTCCCCAATATTCTGTCAGCATTCTAAAAGAAGAAACAAGTAGACACATAACATTTTAGCATGTACTAGTATATGAAACTCATTTCGGTGAACCAGTTCATTAGTAAGGTGGATAGGATTAAACTACCAAGTCTTCTATTGCCAAGTACTAGTACATAATAAAAGCATCAAACAAACATATATCTATGTCCTATGGTCACTGCATTGTCTTGCCAAATCAAAATAGAGACATGATTCAAATCATACCAGTTCAAGACAAAGCAGTAGTGAAAGAATACAAAGCGTGGGAAACTACACGGCACAACAAGATTTCAGATGGGTACCAAGGGTCTATATGTACAACAACACTATTTGCTTTGTTGTGATGCTAGTAATGTGCATGATATGAGAAGTCAACTATATACACAATTGAAATTTAAATCAATAGAGCTATTGATAAGAGCAAGCCTGTTAAAGAAACATGCGTGAACATACCTGATGTGCCATTGGAGTTTCGATTGGATCCTTCAATTTAAAAATAAGTTTGTATGAGTAAATGCAGTGATACAAGAGCAAAGCAGTATGCACGATAGCAATCATAGTTAAAAAAAGGCGCGCCTAAGCGAGCGCTTAAGCGCGCCTAGGCTCTAGGCGTTGGCGAAATGCATTGCTCATAACTACACTTAATCTGTGCATAACCACGCATAAGGATGCGCTTTGGTCAGTAAAGCGCAAGGCGGTGGCAAAACGCACAATTAATACCTAGCGCTTTTTGGAACTATGATAGCAATGGAATCTTAAATTAGAACAGTTGTTCTTCAGGTTTAGGCACTTGTTCTACATGAACAGAGTACAGTAAGACGCAAGAATATAGTACTTAAAAATAGAAAATGAGCTCATAGACCTTACCATCGTCCGGTAAATGTGTCTCGGGAGAACGTAAGGGAATTTGATGAGTTTCTTTGCCAGTGAAGTACGTTTTCTTCAGGTAATTCCGATATTGCCACCAAGCATTCTTGAAGATAGAAGAGGTATTAGCACAGGTTACCTCATCCTAAGTTTCCAAATCGGTCCTTCTCTATAGAGAAAAATGGGAAAATTTGTTGTATTATAACCATCATGGAGGTAGGATGTACGGGACAAAGCAAAGTAATTGCCATGAATAACATTACTTACACATAACTCCTGGACAAACACCTGCAACCAGCATTTTCCTTAATCTTCAGTATAATATTTCCAAGATGGGAAGATACGCACATACGATTTAACAACATCAAATGCGATAGATGCTAAAGTACGACTAGCTGGTTGTGCTTCCTCCACAGGAATAGGTGTACTAACTGGTGGAGTTGGGCTTCGCTATGTAGTACTGGCCCTTTGGGCACTGGAGCTTCCTTACTAACTACTCTTGTTTGGGAGCTCTGTGGTGGAGATGGTGTTGTGTCAACAAGAACTGGGTTACTATCTGCTGGGGTTGGGGTTAGATTGGGTGAAGCTGGTTCTCTGTCCATCGCAGTAGGGCTACAATCTGCGAGAGTTTGGGTTATGTGTGGTAGGGCTGGTTCTCGTGCATGTACAACCGGGGTGCTATCTCCACCAAGAGGTAGCACTGTTTTATTTGAAGACCATGTTTTTAGTCCGCTAGATGCTGGCATCACCCGCTCCAATTCAAATGGCTGATAAAAAGGAAACATAGTTGAATGTACAGACATTGTATGAGAGACAGATGGAAAAAAGAGGACATCAAATAGTTGACATGTATATATATTGTTTAACTAAAACAGATAGCATGACATAATTTCACATATATGATGTCTATCTAAACTGGATAACATAGCATAACATAATTCAAAGATATGATGAATAACTAAAACGCCGTGCCAAGTTAGAGCATACACCTCGGTGGGGGAATATGACTGCTCATCTGTCTCTGAATCCATCTCTGAGGAGCTATCAGGAACCAACAAGAGATCTGCTTTGACAGGTAGCACTGTCTGCTCTGAAGGCCTTGTTTTCACTCCAGATTTTTCAATCTCCCACCCAAATGGCTGATTCACTGCAAGAGTAGTTTAATGTACAAACATTGTCGACAAATGGAAATGTAATGAAGAAAAGGATGGGCAAGATATCATTCAAATATATGATGCCTGGTTAAACAGGATGGCATTGCACATTTCACATATATTATGGCTGGCTAAAAGACATGAGACTGCATAATTCCCATATATGATATAGAAACTAAACAGGTGGCGACAGAACATGTCTAAACTAAGCAGATGACATATATGATGTCAAAAGTAGGCACTGCAAGGCAACATATGCATGATATGACTAACATCATCATGCCAAGGTAGAGCAAACACCTTGGGGGGTAAATAGGAGTGGTCAACGGCGTCTGAATCCGCCTCAGAACAGATATCTTCCTCTGGATTACAATCTGGAGAGGGGTGGGGAGGGTTTGCCATTGAACCCACCATGGAGCGATGTCTGCATGACATTGTATTGCCGCGCAAAACTCTTATCTTTTTCTCTACATGTTTAGCATGACTGTGTACAATATCTGACATGCATACAAAAAATATGGTGAGATTATGTAAGGAGAGCATGCAGAAATTTAGAGTGATGGTAACAACCAGTGGATGGATCCAAAAATAATGATAGCAGGCTGATGATTGCTTTAATTTAATAAAAAGACAGATGATGATTACTTTACTATTTGTTTCCCACCCAAGATGAACAATATAGGCATACCCTAGGTGAACCCGATATTAGACAGAGATACTATTCATTGCTTCCTCGATATGTGCCCCACAACTAATTTAGAACTCAAGTTTGAACATTAATTTGGACCTAAGTTGGAGTCCAAGAGGTGAACAGGACGATAAAGTAGCAGGTAATTTTAAGCAATGCATAACATAAGCAAAATCAAAAGAGTGCGACCTCTCTTGTGGACCCATGTACTCCTCAGGTTCATCTGCTGAGTCGATGATGGTGATGTCGTTGCGGTGGGTGCCGGCGGCAGGGAAGGAGATCTGAGGCGGCGAAAGATGGTCAAGAGTCGTGATGTCTGGTTTGGTGGATGTTTTTGTCGATGGAGCACCTCAGGTGAGGTGGACGACGTCGCGGTAGGAGCAGGACAAACCACACAAAGTTCCCTTCGACACCTACCTGTAACTGAAGTATTTCTGTAAGGGCTCATTTGGCTTGCATGATTCTAAAAACACAGGGATAGGAAAAACACCGGAATAGGATAGGAACGCACATGGTAAACAGCGCATTTGTAAACACATGATTTCTGTCAACTTGGGTGTTTGGTTTATAGGAATTGGAAGAGCAGAGGAATGCAAAGAAACATGGCCAAAATAAAGTGAAACCATATGAAAGTGTGTACAGTTAGAATGTTGTTCTGCCACTAATGCACTCGGTCTTGTTTTCATGCATAGGATTTTCAAAAGTAGGTCCAGGTGGATGTTTTGCTTCATTCCTTTCAACAAAATGCATGAATAATTGAATAGTAGAGTGCCATTGGAAAATTCCATATTACTATGTTTTTCCGTCGAACCAAAATAGCCCTAATGGATCGACATGAATGTATAGTAATAAGTGATGCAACAAGTGTACAACCTCTTTGCCGTAGCCGTGTCGACCTCAGCATCATTGGGTTGGTCGCTGAAGCAGTTGAGGCAGAGGTGGCTGTAGGAGGTGTGGAGGAAGATCTGAGGAATCTGTAGACGGTGTCCATGGCACTACTCTGTTGTGATGGATCGTTCTGTCGTTGGAGTAGCCCCGGTGAGCCGTAAGACGTCAAGGCGAAGCAGCACAAGAAAGACATCGTCAATCTCAAGTGGGATTCTAATAGCATCTCCAATAGATGGTGTAAAATAGATGTAAAATTTACATCACCAAAAACCACCTGACTATAATAGATGAGGTAAAAACTGTTGACTGTGAACTTAACTGTCGAAACTGAAATTTACTATGGAATCTGAATGTTACTGTCAAAACTGAACGCAATGGTAGCAAAGAGGCACTTGACATGTAGTTTAGGGAGGGCCTGCAGTTCATCTTCAACCTGCACCCCCCCTGAGCCGCCAGCCACCACTGGCCGAACCGCCGGCCCCATCGCCGCCTCGCCGCCCCGAAACAACTCCCCACCACAGGTCCGCCGCCACCCCGTCCATCCCTATACGCCCCCCGCCCCCACCCTGAACCCTAAGATAGATAGTGGGGTACCTCTCCGGTGAGCCCCCGTCCCTACTACGGGTGGTTCTTCCTTAACTCCGGCGAGCCCCCCCCCCCACCCCCTTAAAATCGACTGACCCAAAAGTCGATTCAGTCGACTAAAGTGTAGCTAAATTGGAGCAGAGCAGGAGCACAAGCGAGGGGGAGAGCAGTAGCAGCAGCAGCGCGAGCAAGCGAGCGAGAACCAGAGCAGCAACAGTTGGGTGAGCGAGCGATCGAGCAAGAGCCGGAGCAGCAGCAGTAGATCCGGATGGTATGGACGCCGCCACCGAAGGGGCCTCACACTAGGGGAGAGCCACCGTGGAGATGTCGCCCGCGGCGCCGGCTTCAAGGTAGCCGCTCCATGGGGGTGCGGGATGGAGCACCATCGGAGCCGGGAGGACGAGCTAAGGAGAAGGTGCGATGCGATGAGTGTACAACCTCTTTGGTGGCGCCGAGTAGGCCTCGGCTTCACCCGAGGAGTCGGTGAGGATGTTGCGGTTCTGGTGGAGCAGGTTAAGGCGGCGCTATGGGGATGGAGCAGTCGTGATAGACGAGGCGATCGTCGGAGAAGCTCCTTAGAGGTGGAGGACAGGGCGGCTGAACCGGCGGGACGACGAGATGGACGATGGATCCTCATCCGGGGAGGTGGACGAGGGACGTCGAGCTGTTGCGGTGGACGACGTCGTCGGGGAAGAGGCTCCGGCTGGGCAACGGTGAGGTGGCGTACGGAGGAGGGTGGGGTTTCCCTGCTGGAGCGGAGAGGTTATGGCGGCCTAGGATTTCGAATGGCAAAAAGGAGGCGATGGGAGGGGTGAACCATGACTTAGGAACCCGCTTGTCCAAAATGTAGGGTGTGTTACAAAAATACCCCCCACTGATTTGAACTAGCGGCCCTTTCGGCTCAGGGTTAGAAGGGGGATTTCGCGTGTCGGGATTTGGCAGCTGGAGGGAGTTTTCGCGCGCGTTGTAATTTCGGGATAGCAAGGTGCGGGTTGTGAAGGTGCCAGTTTTGGGAGCACGATATCTGAATTTTCGGGATATAACAAGGCGCAGGTTGAATTTTAGGGACAAGCCTAACGTGTAATATTGTACTTGTGTGTACCAAATCAATTCACACTTCCCTCAACCAAAAAGAAAACGAAAAAAATAAAACTATTCACACCACACAAAGAGAGAGTCTTGCCCCGTTTTACTATAAAAATGCTATTTAAAGCTACTCATACCAACAATTTAGTGTAATTAAATGCTATTCGGTAGTATGAATCCATGTTATGTCCAATTAAATTTTTTCGCTTGCTGTATAATGCATGTAACCTACTCATACCAACATTTTAGTGCATTCCAAATGTCTATACTACTGCTGCAATTCGAACTGAATTTGAATTCATTTCTCTATTTCAATAACAATCTATAATCATGATTGTTGCCAAGTTCAACCATCATTCGTGTATTACCTTAATAACACACCACATGATTACTATAGAGATAGATATGAACTATGTGTACTACATGAACTCGAAATCTATTTTTTGAATACACTTGATGTTGATTCCAAATAATAGTACATTTGATGTACTAACTATATATTCATAATATAAACCATGTTCCATACGTGTACACCATGTTTATCACACATAGTATAGTGCCCCGCCTCCTACATTATGACAAGTATTTAGACCTGAGCTGCAAAAGCCACACATTAGCCCAAATTATGATCAATGTTCTATATATTATGCGTAGTACTAGCAAGATGCCCATGCGTTCCACAGAACATCAACATGATCAAGGGGAGGCCTAATTTGCAAATATGGAGAGGGGTGTGGGTATGTTTTTTCAAAATTGCCATAGTTTCCTTCCTATCCATCAGATATAAATCGGACGGCCTATATTGTAGGATGGCAGACACACCATCATCAACAACTCCATTTTTTATAAGAGTAGAGATAAAATATATTATATGTAGAAAAACATGTTCATAACCACACCATGTGTATCATCATTATATATATTCACACATGCGTCAGTTTAAAACACTATGATAAATTCTTCAAATATCTGGGTTCACTTTTTATAATGAAGTATGATCTCTGTTCATCTTTTACACCCACACAATCCGCTTATCTTTGTAGCTAGCTAGCGCTAACTTTCTCTCGTGCATGCACACACCCGCATCCCTCTCGCCCTCCCTTAGCATTCTCTAGCTCCATCGCGGAAATTCATCTTTTCACTTTTGGTCGTTCACCCACGGTGTGTGTAGGCCTCCCCAACTCCTTCTTTATGGCACACATTGATTGATATGCCTCTCTAGCCAGGTGTGCCTAGCACAAACACAAGCTTCCCCTCTTCTCTTATCACCATCCATGCCTCACTCCCACCACTCTTTTCATCGATCTCGTAATCGCACACTCCTTCCCCCTCGATATAGTATGACTCTCGCACCACCTCCTAGATGCATCCCTCTCTCTCTCTCTATCCTTCTCCATGTGCCTCATTTGCTTCTAACACACACATGCATGTATACCGATCGATCTCCCAACATATACCTAGGTTGACTTTAACTATTCCCCCCCCATCGATCGACGTACCTCACAAGTTATGTCTCTCCTTTCTCTGACAAAGGACGATTGATCTCCCTATGTAGTTATGTCTACTTACCACAGCCATATCGTCCCCCCTCATCATTCGTGCATGCCTCCTAACTCGTCTCTCACACGCATGTGCACAGACAGGCAGCCATCCCCTCTCTTATTGATATTGCAGGCGTGCCCTCCGGTTGTCTAGCAAGCCTATCCCAATATTTGTTAGAAGCAACTCCACTACCACCCCCTCCAACACTCTAGCTCTGTCTCTCTCCCAACCTTATTCCTCTCCTACACATATGCATGGATGCTGATCGATCTCCCTTAATACATGAGGTAGATCGATCTCCCTTAATACACGAGGTAGGCCTCTCTCCTCCTCCACACATATACCAGCCATTGTACCTCTATAGTTAATTAGGCCTCCCTCCCCCCCCCCACCACACACCGATAGTCGAGCGCTGTAGGTAGGTATCCATGCCACAGAGACAAACTGCACCTGTCCCCTCTCTCGTTCTAGTAGGCCAGCCACTCTATATCTTTGACGTGGGCACACACAAATTCGATGGCACTCTTTATCGACCGTGTGCGCGCGCACACACACACATCATCCCGCTCTTCGATTCTATGGACACCTCAAGTCGATGATACCTCCACTCTCTTCTCGTGGATTGCCCCCTCTATATATATGATATATCCAGGACTCTATTTCACACACATTGCATATGTTACATTTTTTATTGACCCCCCCCCCCAAAACTCTCACGAACCCACACACTACATCTCTCTACGTTTGTATCTCTCTCACACAACCCCACATAGGTGGTGTACGTATACAAGAAGAGAATAGGTGCACCATGCACGTACTCAAGCTTCGTGCCCAGCCACACCCGCGTGGGTACACGATGGAGCTCATTTCTGTACGAAATGGCAGCCCACGTGTAGTGGTTGTTTACCTATGGAGGTCGTGTACCACGTGTGCACAAAACAAAGTTCGACTTGATGTGTTGGTGTGTTATTTTTAATTAAAGTTATATTGCTCAATGGCACGTACACAGAATATAAAACAATTTTTATGGAGAAAAATGTAGTCCGCTCCACTATATACAATGGAGCCTCCCTACCTGGTTTGTCTCTCTTCAGAGTATCTCACACAAGGCTGTGGTGGCCTCTCTCTTTCTCTCACCGTTGGTCACTAATTCGGCTGCATCCCGTCCGCCGGCAGAAAGGGAGGACATGCATCGTTTCTCTGTTCGACGGCACCTAGGCAGCACGTCCCGATCTGTGGTACACGTCGTTCTCTCTGACCAAGCTCCGGCGCAGTAGGACCTACGCCACTTGCTCGCTACCACAGTATGGGCAAATTCCGCCCGCCGCCGCTCACCTAGTTACATCCCGACGACATCCAGGTATCCCCTCTGGCCATGCTCCACTGCCCGTCTTCCCACGTCGCTGCATGTGGATCTTCCATAGTTCTTTGCACAAAACGTAGCTCGTCTGGCGTACTTTCCATATTGCAATCTTGTCCTCACACCGTTTTAGACAAACACAACTGTGTTGTTATCTTCCCTTAGGACAAGGTATATGCTTCTTTTTTGTCGTCGCAACTGTCATCAACAATATTTGTCTTTTTACAAATTTCAAATGGGCATATTTTAGAGTGTAGATTCACTCATTTTGCTTCGTATGTGTACTCCCTCCATTCCTAAATATTTGTCTTTCTAGAGATTTCAACAAGTGACTACATACGGAGCAAAATGAGTGAATCTACACTCTAAAATATGTCTATATACATCCGTATGTAGTAGTCCATTTGAATATCTAAAAAGACAAATATTTGAGTAGTCACTCGTTGAAATCTCTAGAAAGACAAATACTCTGGAGTATATTTAAGAACCGAGGGGGTAGTGCACAGCCGCATGAGAGACTCAGACCAGTCGTTGCGCCGCATTAATAGTGAGTAATGAGCAGTCAAATCATAAGCCCCACCTTTCCCATTGTAAGTTGCTCGGAAGAAGCAACCATCAATACGCTCTTCTTTGAATCCGCTCATACTACTACATCCGTCACTGTTTATAGAGCGCGCTTCAGAAAAAGAGAAAATCTCTGGGACCAAGGCGACTAGCGATTGGCCTGAAAAATAACATTGGTAGTTATAGCACGACGTCTATTACTAGAGGAAATAATGCGTACACACATGCATGCAGGTCTTCCACCCCGGGTACACACATGCATGCACTTACTCCACTCCGTAGTACTACATCGAGAGAAAATTGCGGTTACCACGCCCTAATTAATTGAGCATTAAACCAAACGCATCTAAAGTCTCTCTGGTGGTGGAAATGCATTGAGAGAAATGCATCATAATGAAGCGCACCCTGTAAACTGTGATGGAGGGAGGAGTAGTATGAAGGTGCAAAACCCAGTACGCGTATGGCCAGTCGGTCAACGCACCTCCTCTTGGCATATCACTGACATATGGGACCGGAGTGTGGGCAAACCGATCTCAATTGACGGCAAAATGGCCAACCCGCCATTCCTTGAGAGAGACGAGGAGCGAGAACACACAAACGGGCTCGCACGGAGGCCAAGATATATTCGAGCATGGTTGATCGATATCATCATTACATGTTGAGCTGCCATTTTCCGCCCTTCTCCGGAATAAATGTGTACTTTATCAGAGATTAAAAAAATAAGAGTACAGAGGCTCCACCATGCGATTCTAGTAGTAGTACTACTCGTACTACTAAACCTTGCGCTTGGCTCTTCGCCTCTTCGTGAAGTCGAACAATGATGGTACTCCGCATGTTCGGTACTACAGTGTATGCCTCTGGCAATCTGACACTGAATGAACTAATGCATGTCCACCGCCTGGGCGAGGGTGCGTTGCATTTAGTCAAAAGGCGTAAGCGAGCTTCACCTTGCCCTGTAAGCTTCTCCTTGTTCTACGAGTTGACGGGACACACCAACAAGTAGTGCTAGTCCATACTCCCTCCTTTCCGGTTAATATGGCTTACTCTTTTTTGCGGATAATTGAGAGAGCTTCATTCATATATAAGCATTCTTAGGACGATCAGCGAAGACACTGGTCACTAGGAAGCGAGGCACCCCACAAAAAAAGAAGTAGGAAGCGAGGTGTTTCATCAAGCCAGCTCTCGCCCACATTCAAAGTGCAGCAAGCACGGTTCGCACAAAGATGTGCCGCAAGGTTTGCTGACATGTTTACATGCTGAATAACAAAAAAAGAGGAAATATTACCGAGCGCTCCTATTTGTCACAGGATATGAGCCAGATTAAGCGAGAATTATGGTGAGTGTTCCATGCAATCAACTTCCATTATCACATGCGAGAACCCTCGAAGAGAACCAAATGTGTTGAAGATTGCTTTATCAAATTTTAAAAATATAATAAGAGTGTAGACGCTCCTCCATCCGGTTCCTAGTACTAGTATACTAGTACATACCTCTATAGACTATAGTAGTAGTACTAGTACTAGTAAACTTTGCGCTTGGCTGTTCGCCTCTTCGGGAAGTGCAACAATAATAGTACTACTAGTATAGTGTATGCTTCTGGCAATCTAACACCGAATTAACTGTTGCACGTCAACCGCCTGAGCGAAGGACAGCTTGCATTAGTCAAAATTTTCTCCTTGTCCTGCGAGCCACCGCGCTCAAGCTTCTCCCGTCCTGCAAGCTTCTCCTCGTTCGGCAAGTTGACGAGACAGAGCAAAGTAATGCTAGTCCATACTGCCTCCTCTCCGGTTAATATGGCTTAATTTCAAATGAGATAAATACACTGTCTGTCATTGTATATTTGTAAAAATACGGTCAGTGGACTTCATAATACGCTCATTGCGCTCAATATATACATTTTCCAGTGTTTATACGGTCACTAGCTCACCCTGGCTGAGTATGTGTGTGCATGAACGTGTAGGTTGAGCACTTGAGCATGACCGTGTGTGTTCCGTCATGTGCTCGGACATGCATGCATTAGGGCGTCGCGCATGTTTTTGCGTCCATGTGTACGTGTGACTATTGCATACACATAGGGGGAGTACGTGTAGGGGCCACTAAAGGAGTAGTCAAATCACATAGTAAGTTAGTCGGAAGAAGCAACCATCATTTCACTCTTCAATGACATGTACGCAATATAAAATGGTTGATATGGAGAGAAAAAGAAAACCACTATGTACACTAGCAGGAGCCTAAGCTACAAGCCTGCTTGCTTGGGTTGCTCTCTTCACAGGCATAGAACGATGGTGGCCACACCGCTGGTCACATATCCGGCCTGATCCCGCAGCTAGGGGAAGGGAACAATGTTCTACGTAGACGCGGTCGACATTGGCGAGGGAGAAAATCCATAGTCGGTGCGTCCCAATCGGGGGTCACCACGGTATTGGCCGATGCCGCGTCCCAACCGCCCTTCTAGCTATAGCCCGACGTCTGTTTCGAAAATATTAGTGCATGTCAACAAAAATTATACTAGTATCATTGTTCCGTTTCAAAAAAAGCATATAAGTTGTTACTTCTTACCCAAAGGATCTTTATATCCAGCAGACACAAAATATCCATTCGACTGTTCGAAATTACTTTCACTGCTGATCTGACGTCGAGGTAATTGCTACATCACCACCAAAACCCACCATCTCTGAAGCTAAAGTAGACCGAGCTAACCCCTATATTATCATATTACTAAGATAAACAGAAGGCACTATAGAATCATTTAGGACGTGAGCTTGTCAATCTGAATGTGGAGGGACACTAGCTTAGCCCCGGCCAATAGCTTGGGCGGAACTGTGAAGAAGGTCAGCTCCTGCACGACGACATCACCAGGATCCCTGCTGCTTGTCACCTCCATTTCCACCTTGACGGCGTCGGTCCTGCCTTTGGGTTCCCTCGGCGGGCCGTTCGCCCATAGCTTGGCCATGTAGTGTGGCAGTGGGGACGCCCTTGCTCTGATGCAGACGACCGACACGGCGATAGGCGCGCCGATGTCGAGCACGCCGCCGACCAAGAAAAATACGTGGTCGTCCTCCTCCGCAAATAGCAAGAGCCGTGGCTCCGACAGTGGCACTTGCAGCTGGAGCGCCTTGCCATACTGGATCATGTGCACGGGCATGGGATGCATGGTGCTGATGTGGTGGGAGAGCACCGGCGGTGGGCCTTCGTAGCCGCAGACGGGCACCGGGCATTTGCAGGGCGCGAGCGGACACACGCTCTGGTGATCGGCGAGCTTACGGTAAGTGGCGTAGAGCCCATAGCCTTCGTGCGGGCACTCCACCCTCACTGAGAAGAGGACGGCGTCCACCGCCGTGTTCCGCACGTCGAAGCCACCGCCGCGCTCGCACTTCTGGCACTGCTGCTGGTTCCCGGGTCACTCGACCTGGCAGTCCGCGCAAGCCAGGTGCCCTCCCTTGCACTGCACAAATCATTCGAACAACACATCAATCAAGAAACCTGCACCTTGCTCGATCAGCCGAACGGACGAGGTGTATTCGAACCTCATACACTGGAGGCTTCAAGGGGCGGAGGCACAAGGGGCAGTGGAGCAAGCTGAGGTCCATCGAGACCATAGAGAGCTCCATCATCGGGTCCTGTTCCGTCTCCATGATCTCGCCCTCCTCGTGCACAACCATCTCTTGCTTTATTAGGGCCGGGGCATTACAAAGCTTTACCGTCACATATTCATACTACTTCAAGGTGCATTAAATCAACACATGCAAGTATCAAAAGGAGAGTCATGGCATGCATGCATGCGTTGTAATTAATGCATCGGTAAAGCCAAATTATTGAAATATATCGAGTGCAGTGCTTTGATGTGTTGCGTCAACTCGTACAAGACCGAGAAGTTTGATTACTACAACACCCTCTCGCCTTTACCGCACCTGCCTTTGGCTGCATGACAGGTGGGCCACCGACCTGTTGGGCCCACCTGTCATGGACGCAAAGGCAGGAGAAGTAAGTCAATGAAGTTGCGTCCCTCCCTTTCCCATGAGTGTGGTGGCTAGCAGGACTAGGAGCAGCTTTCGTTCGCTACACGCTCTCCCTCCCGTACGTGGTGGACATGCAGCAGTTCAATCGGTGTCAGATGGCCAGAAGCATACTGTAGTACTCCTCCACTGCAGTAGTATTCCATCATTGGCCCTATTTGAATCCACGGGTTAGAGTTAGTTTGGGTTAGTATGGACTCAACTAACCCAAAAATATCCAAACAGGAGGGTTAATTTGGGTTAGATGCATCTAACTCATCCAAAAAATCTAACCCACCCAAGAGGTGCTTATTTGAGTTAGTTCTTCCCAGGACCACTAAAAAACACCTTTTTCTCTCGCTCTTCCCGAGGCAGATCCCTCCTCACTTCCTCAAAGCTTCTTGTCCTCTCCCTCCCTCCCTCCCTCTCGCACCGCCCGTGAAGGAGCCTCGCCGTATCCGCGCTCCATCTAACCCTACTATCCAAACACTTTTTTGGTTATAGTTAGTTTAGGGTTAGTTTAGGGTTAGAATCTAACTCTAACCTCTTATTGAGTTAGAGTATCCAAACAGGGCCATTGCTCAACTTCCTGAAGAGGTGAATGCTATATTTTTTTGATTAAAATAATCTTCTGGCCCTACCTGTCATCCTAGTGATTCTAGTTTGCACGCTCATCTGGTCAAGACAGGAATATATATTTTAATTTGTGGTGGGGTAAATGTTAGAGGTTGCAGCAAATGGAGTATTGTACACTGCGGGTGACGGTGTCCTGGACTAGGGGGTACTCAACACGTCATCTCCCGATCTGTTAGATTGGGCCGAGGACCCCCATGGCCGTATACTCATGGGCCAGTTCGGACAGCTGCCGCATACATGGAAGATTCCACAAGACTTGGTCATCAAGACAAGGACTCCTCCCCACCGGCGTATTCGGCTAGGACTCTTGTTATCCTAGGCCATTGGTGCATTATATAAACCGAGGCCAGGCTAGTCGATAGAGAACATATACAACAATCATACCATAGGCTAGCTTCGAGGGTTTTAGCCTCTACAATCTCGTGGTAGATCAACTCTTGTAATACTCATATCATCAATATCAATCAAGCAGGACGTAGGGTATTACCTCAATCAAGAGGGCCCAAACCTGGGTAAACATCATGTCCCCTGCCTCCTGTTACCCATCGATCCATGATACACAGCTTGGGACCCCCTACCCGAGATCTTCCAGTTTTGACACCGACATTGGTGCTTTCATTGAGAGTTCGGCTGTGTGATCGGCAAAGGATCAATGGCTCGCCCGCAGATCAACTGCGACGCCGACATCTTCATCGCTGGCTCGACTGGTCACCTCGGCTCGACCAAGGACCGTGCTCCATCTCCGATTGTCGTGTTCGGATGGGGGCCTTCATCAACATCAACTCCGATCTCTATCAAGATCATGGAGGAATCATCCATGGAGCTCGGGGGCTCAACGTCAACATTGCCCTCGGGCGACCGTGCTGTTTTTTCCGAATAGAGAACTTGTATCCGCTGCCACTGCCTCCTCGAGCATCACTTTGACGATTCCTTTGGTGGAATTGTGCGGAATTGAGTCTACAACAACCATGCAAAATTTCGTCGAGTTCCGATGGAGGAATCTCCGCAATCTACGATATACCGGAGCCTTGTCAAATCTGGACGGGAATCTAGACGTTTTTAGGGTGTGGTCTCCAGCACCTAGCTCATACGTCCTTTGGAAGATCCAACCATTGACCGGCTGGGGAATTCCTATATCTACCACCCCCTCCAAATTTCAGCTCGATCCAACCGTCCAAACTCCAGGAGCCTTCCGATTGGTGCATCACTTTTCAGATCTGTTTTCTGCGCGAATATGGATCCGACCCGAATTCATGTTTCTTTATGAACGTGATAGGGGACAACCTTCTTAAAGGAATTTGCTCCTAGGGTATTGTGCACTGTTTTTAAACACGTGCCCATAAAATTTTAAGCCTCCTCTAAGGTAATCTTCACTATCATGCTGGTGTCAAACCAGTCCAGCAATACTGCTCCACGGCTGCCGACCTGCGCTAGACACGTCGTCGCCTTTTGAGCCGAGCTCAACTTCTTCGGATCATCATCTCGGCGAGCGAACAAGAGTTCGGAATCACCAAGGATAAATCATCACCAACATCTCCGCCCCACGGATTACACAGAGCGGAAACACACGCATCGCCGCATGGTCACTTCATCAAACCGGCATTGACCGCGTCACAAGTTACGACCTGCGTCGGCATGGTCGCACTGTTGCTTCTTCAAGCCGATGTCCATCACGCCAAACTGCTTCAACACCTCGGCTGACACGGCAACTGCATCGTCTCCTTACCGACCTGCTCCGTCTCCTCGGCTAGACCGAGGGCTTCACCATCTCTTCATCAACTTACTTCGGAGACTTCGGCGTCACCAGCCGACCAGCTTCATCACATTAGCTGGACCACGGGCTTTTCCTTGGCAAGCCAACCTTTGCTAGCATCGCCATGCCACCGCTTCATCACCCATCAGGCAATGGGTGTGCGGATCGAGCCCTAATTTTGGGAGTAACCTTTCTCCAGATTGCTACAACAAATAAACCAGATGCTATTAATCCTAGTATTTTTTCTTGCTTGGGTTTATTTTTCCCAAGGAATTATTACTCCGGTTTGTTTCATCATCTATACACAGGTCTATCCAATGGTGGCTGTATTAACAACGGTGGCGTGGTGGTTCGGTCAGTTTCCGTATACAGTTCGGCGAATGCCGCATCCGGAACTCAGACCAACCTGCGAATGCGGGCTTGGCTACGCCTTCACCGCGTCACGCCGACACCCTGCATCGACATGACTTCGACGCCAGGCCACATCTATTTTAATAGATTATTTTTGCGAAAAGCAATTATCCTTTTTGGACCGCACTATTTTATGTGTGTAGGTGATCGACTCCGACGGCGTCACGTGGTCTCTTCGGCAAGCCGACGCCGTTGTCCTAATCGGCGTAAATCGGCTCGCGTGATCACCTTGTTGGTTGTATTGCCATACCGACATATTCGGTTACCTCGGGGACTTCGGCATCGCCAAGAGAGCTCTACCTCATCGAGTGTTCGGCGCACAGGCCATATTTCTTTTATTACTCACTTTGCATTAATTATTGATTATGCAACATTTTTTATTCCTATTATCTCCGGCTTGCACTATTTTGTGTGCATAGGTAGATAATCCGGGCAGCGCTGTCACCGCAACGTACCAATGTACCACGTCACCTCGGCTGACCGAGAGCTTCGTCATCACTTCATTAACACATGCTGGGGGCTTCAGCGTCATACTATCGGCCTGCTCCGTCGCCGCGGTCAGACTGGGGTTTTCACCTCGCGCCATCGACTATGCTGTGTCACCACTTCATCAAGCCGAGTTCTTTACTCGGACATCTCGAGACCGGCTTGGGGGCTGGGATCTCGTCCCGCCATAATCTCGGCCTGCGTCATCAAGATCGAACACATTAACCAGCTAAGTTGCCTTCATGCTCAAAGTTTTAAATTTTTAACTTGTGTTCGGTTCGACCAAGCATTATACTATTTTGGAAAAAAGTTACTTGTAAAAAATGTCCTTGTCCAAACTTTGTTTGTGATGCGCAAATTCAAATACCCCGTTTATTTGGGGGCTTCCTTTACGAAGCTTTTCCTCTTGCATATGATTATACTTGTACGGCTTCGTTCCTTGTTTGTGTATTACGCCACAATATGCACCATATTGACTTAAGCGATTTGCAAGCTGGGTTGCCTGGCTCCTGTGCTTACCCCTACGTTCCCGATTGTTCGGCTGGGGAGTAAAGGGAGCACCTCTGCGATTGTCATGACCGGGTCCTCCGAGCTCTGACCTCAGACTGGGTGAAGCCAAAAGCTAGCGCACTTAGTGTTTTCAATCATGGTCGACACACAACGGAACTCATGAGTACAAAAAAACTATTGCACAAGTCACATAGTAATAATGAGCACCGAAGAAAGGTATCGGTGGGGGTACTATTTTCTTCGAAGATGCTTCTTACACTTCATCTGTAATATAGCATAAGTTCCCTGAGCGCGCTTTGTCTGTTACAGCCTTATGGCCCGGTTGCCTTGTTATCGGAAACACTGTTGATATTCTCGACGGGTGGAGTACATAACACTTCTCGGTCCTTGACCGAAGAGGGAGAAGCCGACGGACGGTTAAGACGCGTTTAAAGTTCGGGTGAACAAAGATACGATATTAGTACTTCGGTACATACAATCATTATACATAAAATTCTTTTACCCAACTCACTTGGGGGCTCTTAAATTTATATGAGCCGTTTTATAATAAGTGTTCTTCTTCTTAGTTGTTGCAAAGTTTTTATTACTTTTATTATTCATCACTCCTTTTTTCGACACGAGTGTGTGGTCGCTAGCCGGGGAGTTTAATTTCTCTCTCAAAGCCGCTAGAGTTTAGTTTGCTAAACTGACCTAATGAGAAGTACTCCGCCTTCGGGATAGGAGGTTGAAGCCATAGGCTGACCCGCTTGGAGTCTTGAGATAGGATGTGTCACGTTAAATCACGACAGGAGCACTCTTTTTTTCTAAGACCAATTTTCGGATTGGCACCGAACACTTGATCTTGTTCGGATGTCATGTTTTTACTGACGTTTTTTGGTTTTCCAAGCTTTTGGCACTTTTAAACTATTTGTGTGTTTTCAGCACAAGTCTTGCCGTGCAACGCCGAACACCTTTCGAGATTCGGCAAAAACATTCTCGGATATTGCTATATATGCATCGGTTTCGAATTGTGTCTTCGGTCAATAGTTGGTTGCCCGGCTCCTGCGCTTGCCTCCGACGTTCCGCTTTGTTCGGCTAGGTGTGCAAAGGGAGAACCACTGTGATTGTGCTTCCAGCTCACATGGTTAAGCACCTCAGTGGAGAAAGCCAAAAACTGACTGTCACAATAAGCGTAAACTGGTCATCGATCCGATGACTGTGTTATATGCTGGGTGATACGTCTCCAACGTATCTATAATTTTTGATTGCTCCATGCTATATTATCTACTGTTTTGGGCAATATTGGGCTTTATTTTCCACATTTATATTACTTTTGGGACTAACATATTAACCGGAGGCCCAGCCCAGATTTGCTATTTTATGCCTATTTCAATGTTTCGAAGAAAAGGAATATCAGACGTAGTCGAAACGGAATGAAATCAACTGGAGAAGTTATTTTTGGAAGGAAACACACCTGATGCACTTGGACCCCATGTCACAAGATATGGGAGCAGCCCACGAGGGTGGGGGCGCCCCCACCTAGGGCGTGCCCCCTGGCTCGTGGGGCCCCCATGGCTCCCCTGACGTACCTCCTGCACCCATATATACCTATGTGACCTAAAACTTCCAGAACAGAAAATAGATCGGGAGTTCCGTCGCCAGAAGCCTCCGTAGCCACTGAAAACCAATCTAGACCCGTTTCGGCACCCTGCCGGAGGGGGCAATCCCTCTCCGGTGGCCATCTTCATCATCCCGGTGCTCTCCATGACGAGGAGGGAGTAGTTCTCCCTCAGGGCTGAGGGTATGTACCAGTAGCTATGTGTTTGATCTCTCTCTCTCTCTCTCTCGTGTTCTTGAGGTGATACGATCTTGATGTATCGCGAGCTTTGCTATTATAGTTGGATCCTATGATGTTTTCTACACCCTCTACTCTCTTGTAATGAATTGAGTTTCCCCTTTGAAGTTATCTTATCGGATTGAGTCTTTAAAGATTTGAGAACACTTGATGTATGTCTTGCCGTGGATATCTGTGGTGACAATGGGATATCACGTGATTCACTTGATGTATGTTTTGGTGACCAACTTGCGGGTTCCGCCCATGAACCTATGCATAGGGGTTGGCACACGTTTTCGTCGTGATTCTCCGGTAGAACTTTGGGGCACTCTTTGAGGTCCTTTGTGTTGGTTGAATAGATGAATCTGAGATTGTGTGATGCATATCGTATAATCATGCCCACGGATACTTGAGGTGACATTGGAGTATCTAGGTGACATTAGGGTTTTGGTTGATTTGTATCTTAAGGTGTTATTCTAGTACGAACTCTAGGGCTGTTTGTGACACTTATAGGAATAGCCCAATGGATTGATTGGAAAGAATAACTTTGAGGTGGTTTCGTACCCTACCATAATCTCTTCATTCGTTCTCCGCTATTAGTGACTTTGGAGTGACTCTTTGTTGCATGTTGAGGGACAGTTATGTGATCCAATTATGTTAGTATTGTTGAGGGAACTTACACTAGCGAAAGTATGAACCCTAGGCCTTGTTTACCATCATTGCAATACCATTTACGCTCACTTTTATCACTTGCTACCTTGCTGTTTTTATTATTTCAGATTACAAATACTCATATCTACTATCCATATACCACATGTATCACCATCTCTTCGCCGAACTAGTGCACCTATACAATTTACCATAGTATTGGGTGTGTTGGGGACACAAGAGACTCTTTGTTATTTGGTTGCAGAGTTGCTTGAGAGAGACCATCTTCATCCTACGCCTCATACGGATTGATAAACCTTAGGTCATCCACTTGAGGGAAATTTGCTACTGTCCTACAAACCTCTACACTTGGAGGCCCAACAACGTCTACAAGAAGAAGGTTGTTTAGTAGACATCAAGCTCTTTTCTGGCGCCGTTGTCGGGGAGGTTAGCACTTGAAGGTATATCTTTAGATCTTGCAATCGAGTCTTTTAGTTTCTTGTTTTATCACTAGTTTACTCTATAAAAGAAAACTATAAAAAATGGAATTGAGTTAGTCTCATACGCTTCACCTTTTTAATATCTTTCATGAGTATGATGGAAAGGATAATTGTGCTCAAGTGCTAGAGGAAGAAACCTATAAAATGTTTGGCACTAAATATTTGAATGATGAGCATGATTGCAATGTTGTTAGTATGAATTCCTTGAATATCCATGATGCTAATGATATGCAAAGCCACAAGCTTGGGGAAGTTATGTTTGATGAAGATGATATTTTTTGTCCCCCAAGCTTTGATGAGAAAATTTACTATGATGAAAGCATGCCTCCTATCTATGATGATTATTGTGATGACAAGTATGCTTTAAAGAATAATGATAACCATGAGACTTGTCATCTTGATCTTAATTTTCAATCACATGATAGTTATTTTGTTGAGTTTGCTCCCACTATTATTCATGAGAAGAAATTTGCTTATGTGGAGAGTAGTAAATTTTCTATGCTTGTAGATCATGAAAAGAATGCTTTAGGTGCTGGTTATATTGTTGAATTCATTCATGATGCTACTGAAAATTATTATGAGGGAGGAACATATGCTTGTAGGAATTGCAATAATATCAAGTTTCCTCTCTATGTGCTTAAAGTTTTGAAGTTATGCTTGTTTTACCTTCCTATGCAAGTTGATTCTTGTTCCCACAAGTTGTTTGCTCACAAAATCCCTATGCATAGGAAGTGGGTTAGACTTAAATGTGCTAGTCATATTCTTCATGATGCTCTCTTTATGTTTCAATTCTTATCTTTTATGTGAGCATCATTGACATCATCGTGCCTAGCTAGGGGCGTTAAACGATAGCGCTTGTTGGGAGGCAACCCAATTTTATTTTTATTCCTTGATTTTTGCTCCTATTTAGTAATAAATAAATTATTTAGCATCTGTTTTGGTTGTGTTTTTTTGTGTTTAATTAGTGTTTGTGCCAAGTAGAACCGTTGGGAAGACTTGGCGGAAGTCTTGTTGAACTTGCTGTAAATAATAGAAACTTTAGCGCTCACGAGAATTGCAGCCATTTTTATTTGGAGAGTTATATTTAGTTAATTATTTTTGAAGATGATTAATAGATAAATTCCTCAGGTCCAGAAATTTATTTTAGAATTTTATGAGTTCCATAAGTATACGTTTTCCTCCAGATTACTACAGAATGTTCTGTTTTTGACAGATTCTGTTTTTCATGTGTTGTTTACTTATTTTGATGAATCTATGGCTAGTAAAATAGTTTATAAACCATAGATAAGTTGTAATACAGTAGGTTTAACACCAATACAAATAAATAATGAGTTCATTACACTACCTTGAAGTGGTGATTTATCTTCTTATACTAACGGAGCTTACGAGTTTTCTGTTATGTTTTGTGTTGTGAAATTTTCAAGTTTTGGGTAAAGATTCGATGGACTATGGAATAAGGAGTGGCAAGAGCCTAAGCTTGGGGATGCCCAAGGCACCCCAAGGTAATATTCAAGGACAACCAAGAGCCTAAGCTTGGGGATGCCCTGGAAGGCATCCCCTCTTTCGTCTTCGTTCATCGGTAACTTTACTTGGAGCTATATTTTTATTCGCCACATGATATGTGTTTTGCTTGGAGCGTCAATTTATTTTGTTAGTATTTGCTTGCTGTTATTTAGAAAAATGTTTTGCATCTTTTATTTCAATAAAAGTGGCATTAATAGTCTTTACTATGCCTATGATACAAGTATACATGTTGCTGTTTGAAAACAGAAAGTTTACCGCTGTTGCAATAATTCCCTAGAAAAGTCAGAATCTGATAAAATGTTGAAACCTTTTGAATATTAAGCTCTGATAAATTTACTACAGTGGGAATTTTATTTCTTAATTTTTGGATCTAGGTAAGTATGTATGTTGCAGCATTCTTTACAGACTATCCTGTTTAGGCAGATTGCTATTATGTTTGCATATGTTTGCTTCTTTAATGATTCTATTTGAGGATAGGACTATTAAATATGCAGAGGCATTTAGTATGAAATGTTGAATAATAATTTTAGTTATTTGCTACAGTAGAGTATGATAAGGTTTTGGCAATGGTTTATACTAACTTATCCCACGAGTCCTTGTTGAGTTTTGTGTGGATGAAGCTTTTGAGATTTAGGGAGACCGTGATATGAGAGGAATTAAGGAGACACAAAAGCTCAAGCTTGGGGATGCCCAAGGCACCCCAAGATAATATTTCAATAAGTCTCAAGCATCTAAGTTTGGGGATGCCCCGGTTGACATCCCACCTTTCTTCTTCAACAACTATCGGTTAGTATCGGTTGATCCTAAGTTTTTGCTTCTTCACATGATGTTTGCTATTCTTAGATGTCATTTTATTTTGCTTTGCTTGCTGTTTGAATAGAATACCAAGGTCTTAAATTATTAAATGTTAGAGAGTCTTCACATAGTTGCATAATTATTCGACTACTCATTGATCTTCACTTATATCTTTCGGAGTAGTTTGTCATTTGCTCTAGTGCTTCACTTATATCTTTTAGAGCATGGTGGTAGTTTTATTTTGAAGAAATAGATGAACTCTCGTGCTTCACTTATATTATTTTGAGAGTCTTAAATAGCATGGTAATTTGCTTAAAATCCTAATATGCTAGGTATTCAAGAATAATAAAAATTCTCTTATGAGTGTGTTGAATACTAAGAGAAGTTTGATACTTGATAATTGTTTTCAGATATGGAGATGGTGATATTAGAGCCATTCTAGTTGAGTAGTTGTGAATTTGAGAAATACTTGTGTTGAAGTTTGTGATTCTCGTAGCATGCACGTACGGTGAACCGTTATGTGACGAAGTCGGAGCATGATTTATTTATTGATTGTCTTCCTTATGAGTGGCGGTCGGGGACGAGCGTTGGTCTTTTCCTACCAATCTATCCCCCTAGGAGCATGCACGTAGTACTTTGTTTCAATAAGTAATAGATTTTTGCAATAAGTATGTGAGTTTTTTATGACTAATGTTGAGTCCATGGATTATACACACTCTCACCCTTCCACCTTTGCTAGCCTCTCTAATACCGCGCACCTTTCGCCGGTATCATAAACCCACCATATACCTTCCTCAAAATAGCCACCACACCTACCTATTATGGCATTTCCATAGCCATTCCGAGATATATTGCCATGCAACTTTCCACCATCCAGTTTATCATGACACATTCATCATTGTCATATTGCTTAGCATGATCATGTAGTTGACATAGTATTTGTGGCAAAGCCACCGTTCATAATTTCTTCATACTTGTCACTCTTGATTCATTGCATATCCCGGTACACCGCCGGAGGCATCCATATAGAGTCATACTTTGTTTTAGAATTGAGTTGTAAATAAATAGAAGTGTGATGATCATCATTCAATAGAGCATTGTCCCAAATAAAAAAAAGAAAGGCCAAATAAAAAAAGAAAGGCCAAATAAAAAAGGCCCAAAAAAAGAAAATAAATAAAAAGGGGAAATGCTACTATCCTTTTTTCCACACTTGTGCTTCAAAGTAGCACCATGATATAGCGAGTCTCATATATTGTGCTTCAAAGTAGCACCATGTTCTTCATATAGAGAGTCTCATATGTTGCCACTTCCATATACTAGTGGGAATTTTACGTTATAGAACTTGGCTTGTATATTACAATGATGGGCTTCCTCAAATTGCCCTAGGTCTTCGTGAACAAGCGAGTTGGATGCACACCCACTAGTTTCTTTTGTTGAGCTTTCATACATTTATAGCTCTAGTGCATCCGTTGCATGGCAATCCCTACTCACTCACATTGATATCTATTGATGGGCATCTCCATAGCCCGTTGATACGGCTAGTTGATGTGAGACTATCTTCTCCTTTTTGTCTTCTCCACAACCACCATTCTATTCCACCTATAGTGCTATGTCCATGGCTCACGCTCATGTATTGTGTGAAGATTGAAAAAGTTTAAGAACATCAAAAGTATGAAACAATTGCTTTGCTTGTCATCGGGGTTGTGCATGATTTCAATATGTTGTGTGGTGAAGATGGAGCATAGCCAGACTATATGATTTAAATATGTTGTGTGGTGAAGATTGAAAAACGGCCCACAGTCGGGGTGGTGCACCACCTCGGAAGCAGTCCGGCATAAAGCTCGGGCGCTAGTGGCTGGCTCAATAGAGGGCATTTCCAGCATTAAGCTCGGCTAAACTCCTTCAACTTTTTTGAACCAAGGTGATTTATGACAGTCCGGCATTGGAGCTTGGACATAGTCCGGCGTTGGAGGTCAGATACAGTCCAGTGTTGGAGCTCGAATACATTCAACGTTGGAGCTCGGAAGCGGTCCGGCGTTGGGGCTCGTCTGCCAAAGATACCTCGAATGCAGTCCGGCGTTGGAGCTCGGACACAAGAGGATACTGCCTCCCGGGAACAACTTCAAACCCGAGGTGTGGCGTAAAAATAACAAGGCATTGATAAAGGCCGGAAACTTAAAGGGGCTCCTCGGATACCCGACGTATAAACTCATCGAATGCATTTCGGTGATCCTCAAGATCGAAGATGAGGAGATTTGTTGAACCAATTTTCAAGACCGACAACCGAAGATGAAGAATAGTTCAGAAGAATCGAGGAGCGTCCCTAACTTGAAGACCGGTTCAGGGGGCTACTGACGGTGTCCTGGACTAGGGGGTACTCAACACGTCATCTCCTGATCTGTTAGATTGGGCCGAGGACCCCCATGGCCGTATACTCATGGGCCAGTTCGGACAGCTGCCGCATACATTGAAGATTCCACAAGACTTGGTGATCAAGACAAGGACTCCTCCCCACCGGCGTATTCGGCTAGGACTCTTTTTATCCTAGGCCATTGGTGCATTATATAAACCGAGGCCAGGCTAGTCGATAGAGAACATATACAACAATCATACCATAGGCTAGCTTCTAGGGTTTTAGCCTCTACGATCTCGTGGTAGATCAACTCTTGTAATACTCATATCATCAATATCAATCAAGCAGGACGTAGGGTATTACCTCCATCAAGAGGGCCCAAACCTGGGTAAACATCGTGTCCCTTGCCTCCTGTTACCCATCGATCCATGATACACAGCTTGGGACCCCCTACCCGAGATCTGCCGGTTTTGACACCGACAGCGGGTCTTTCAGCCAAGTTTAGAGGCAACCATGTGGGGCCAGTGCTATGATGTGTCACGTCAACTTGTACAACGAGGAGAAGCTTGATTTTACTACTACACGCCTTCTCCCTCGCCCATGCACGCGGTGGCTCGCAGACGAGGACAGACTTTTGCTTATAGTACTACAACAAGCTATCCCTCCTGCTTGGGGTGGACGGACATGTAGCAGTGGATTCGATACTGTAGAAGCAGTAGTAGTAACATCATTGTTCGTCTTCTCGAAGAGGCGAAGAGCCAAGTGCAACCCGAACTTGGCAGTTGTGAGCCTTGGAGCATGCATATAGCCAAGCTCTTGAATGAGACAAAATTGCTATGTGAGCCCACTGTTGTAGTACTTGCTAGTATAGCCCTATAAAGCAGAAAGGAGTATTTGCCTTTCTAGAGATTTCAACAAGTGACTAGACTACACCGAGACAAAGTACATATGGAGGAAAATGAGTGAATCTACACCGTAAATAAATACGTAGTTCTCTCATTTTCCTCTCGAACTTGGTCGCGGTGCACAATATTGAGTATACTAGTACTATCATCTTGAAATTTACGAAGTCACCATAGGCACCTCGTCGTCAACGGGAACGTCTCCTGACACACGATAGACGCGAGCGGAAGTCGCCTCCATAGGTGCTTGAATGCCAAGGAGGGAGAGGGTAGCGGTTCTCGAAACGTTGAACGGTCAATGATGCATCCTAAAATTACTCTACATGCAGAGGGAATTAATTGGAGAAGCAGAATAGAGCCATCATGATGTGAATGCAACAGAGTTTGGATTCTCATATAAAGGTGCCCCACCACTCCAATCCATCTACTCCTTAGTCTCTGCGCAACACTGCTCACTCCAATCCAAGACCAAGTGACTAGAAGCTAGAAGCACCTATGGAGGCGATGGTCGCAAGCAGCAATCGGCTGTGCCAAATCATCCAAGGCGCCGGCCTGCGGCCCCGCACCACGCAGCATTTCCAGACGGTGCTGGCGACTTCCGGCGTCATAGCCCTCGCCGACGCCTGCTTCGCCTCTCGCATGGACGACATGATGGTCAACTCCATCCGCAAGTCCGCCTCCTTCAAGAAGCGTGTAGCGAAAGCTCCTACTGGTCCTACCAGCCACCACGCTCATGCACGAGGGAGGGACGCAGCTTCATTGACTTACTGCTCCTGCCTTTGTGTCTATGACAGGTGGGCCCAACAGGTGGTTGGCCCACCTGTCATGTAGCCAATGGCAAGTGCAGTTAGGGCACCAGAGCTCAGTCCGCGAGGGAGAGGGCGTTGTAGTAATCAAACTTCTCGGTCTTGTATGAGTTGACGCGACACATCAAAGCACTGCACTCGATATAAGTCTTTTTACACATTTCAAATGGACTACTACATACGGATGTATGTAGACATATTTTGCTTCGTATGTAGTCACTTGTTGCAATCTCTAAAAAGACTTATATTTGGAAATGGAGGGAGTCCAACGCATGCATGCATGCCATGACTTCCCTTTTGATACTCGCATGTGTTGATTTGATGCACCTTTCCAAATTTTGACTATAAATTTAACTAACCAAATGTTCATACATGTCACAAAAAATTACGGGGCTGTTTGGATTGTGACCATGTTTGTCTTATGTTGCCACATTATTTTTCCCACACTTGCCTAACTTGAGTTGCTCAAATTGTTAGACATACTTTGGCTTGCCTAAGGGAATCTTGCCACACTTTTTGTGTCTATGACATGTGGGGTTCACTGCTAACAAAAAAAATCTTGTCTTAGGTGTGGCTAATAAAAAGACTTATATTTAGGAACGGAGGGAGTGGAAAATATAAATAATAATGCATGTTGGGGCAACCCACGTGTCGGTGTCAAAACCGGCGGATCTCGGGTAGGGGGTCCCGAACTGTGCGTCTAAGGCGGATGGTAACAGGAGGCAGGGAACACGATGTTTTACCCAGGTTCGGGCCCTCTTGATGGAGGTAAAACCCTACGTCATGCTTGATTAATATTGATGATATGGGTAGTACAAGAGTAGATCTACCACGAGATCATAGAGGCTAAACCCTAGAAGCTAGCCTATGGTATGATTGTATGTTATTGTTGTGTCCTACGTACTAAAACCCTCCAGTTTATATAGACACTGGAGAGGGTTAGGGTTACACAAGGTCGGTTACAAAGGAGGCGATATCCATATCCGTACTGCCTAGCTTGCCTTCCACGCCAAGGAGAGTCCCATCTGGACACGGGCCGAAGTCTTCAATCTTGTATCTTCATAGTCCAACAGTCCGGCCAAAGGATATAGTCCAGCTGTCTGGAGACCCCCTAATCCAGGACTCCCTCAGTAGCCCCTGAACTAGGCCTTCAATGACAATGAGTCCGACTCGCAGTATTGTCTTCAGCATTGCAAGGCGGGTTCCTCCTCCGAACACATCACAGAAGAATTTGAATACAAAGATAGTGTCCGACCCTGCAAAATAAGTTCCACATACCACCGTAGAGAGAATAATATTTCCACAAATCTTAATCTTCTGACACGTTTTGGCAACATGACATCATGCCATGGCTCGGTGATTATTCAAACCGTTTTTCTTCAACCAGCTCCACACATAACGCGAGGCGGTTTCTTGACACGTCTTGTCAAAGTAGAGATCGTGTTCCCCTAATTACGGGATTCTCATCAATATGGTCGTGGGTAACCCAACCGTGTCTAGGACTCCTAGATTATAGGCAAGTCCCAAACGGCTATGGAGAGGACGCTTGATATTCGCCCTCTTTATAAAGGGACAAGGCTTTTTACTTTTTTCCCTCCCGTGCTCAATCGAATCCTTCCCCCGTCTCGATTTCTAACACCCAAAGCCCAGGTAAGGTGCTTCGGACCTTCAATCATGTCCGGATCTAGCCTTCAAGGCCGGTGGATGCCCTCCTCCGTTACGGAAGAGGGTATCAAGAAGTTGAGGGAGGCCAGATACCTAACCGCCGAGGTTTCCATTGGCTGCCTGCCCGAGGGCAGGTCGTCCCTACTCCTGAACCCAACGAGAATGTTGTGTTCATCTCCCACTTCCTCTGAGGTCTAGGCCTCACTCTGTATCCCTTCGTTAGGGGTTTGATGTTCTATTACGGGCTAGATTTCCACGATCTAGCCCCGGACTCCTTTCTCCACATCTCGGCATTTATTGTCGTATGTGAGGCCTTCCTCCGCATTACCCCTCACTTCGGCCTGTGGCTCAAGACCTTTGACGTGAAGCCGAAGATGGTCGAGGGGCAGCACGTAGCATGCGGAGGCGCATTAATAAGCAAGATCGCTAGAGCTCCATGGCCAAAGGGTTCCATTCCAGAGGTGTGTGGATTATGGCAACGGGAGTGGTTTTGCATCACAACTCCCAGAAGTGCCAAGTGGGCGGCTGCCCCTGCTTTCCGCTCGGGCCCTCCACCACAACTGATGTCATGGATTAGCAGAGAGCTGAGCTGGGGTCCAGCCAAGGACGTGCCTGTACTGCAGAGCCGTATTCCAGATCTCTTTGAAAGAGATTTCAGTCTGGTTATGGTGGCGCAAGTCATGTTGGTTCGACGAATCCATCCATGCAAACACCGCCCCTCCGCATGTGGGAGTTCAACCCAGAAGCGCCGTGCACTATTCAGAATTTCCTCGGCGTGACGCACGAGGATATGTACACATCATTCTTCGGACCCCAAATAGAGTGTCCGGATACTACCGAGGACGTGGGCCTGAGCAGGAACCGTACCGCCGACCAAGTAAGTAATCCTCTAGCCGAACACACCGTCTTTCATTTACCATGACGTCATTCTGAGAAATCGCTCTTTGACCAGGACTGGCTAACAAAGGCGAAGATGATTCGGTGTTCGGCCCCCCTTCCCGAGGGTTTGGAGAATCCGGTACTGGAAAAGATGCTCGAGCTAGCACCTTCCCCGGAGCCCTCAAAGGAAGATAAAGTGGGGAATAATGAGGTCGAAAGCGGGCCCCCATCGCTACCAATTCCAGCCAAGGGAATGAGCGCCTCCGTGAAGGAGGATAACTAAGGGGAAGAATCTGACCTTCTCTCGCTTTGGGGAAGGAAGAGGACTGCCTCTGAAGATCCGGAAACCAAGGCTTCCAAACGGGAGAACAAGTTCCCACCAGAGGGTCCTGCCTTGGAGGGTGCTCTTGCCGCACAAAGTTCGCGCGGGGATCTGCCCTCTAACAAGCTGTAAGTAATAAAAAAGTACTTTAATAGTGAGGATATACTACTTTACCTCTGAGGAAAATAACCGAAGAATTTATCTTGCAGTTCGGATCTTAGCCCTTCTCAGCAGAGCTCGTCTTTGGGGGATCTTTTTCCGGAGATGATGGAGAGCGAAATGCCTCCCCCGCACTACTAGAAAAAGGGCTATAGATGGGATTGACACTAATGGCGCACCAGACAAGCGGTGCTCCATTAGTATATACTAATGGTGCACCACCTTCTGATACGCCATTAGCGATGAAACTACTAATGGCGCATTTGGCCCAGGGTGCGCCATTAGTATCATTTTTTTTTCTGAACTAGTGCGCCTATCCAAACATACTAATGGCGCATCCAGACACAGTGCGCCATTACTAGTTGTAACTAGTAATGGCGCACCTGTCGGAGAGTGCGCCACTAATGTTGTTTTTTTATTATATTTTTTATTCCTTTTTTTGCAAAACTACTAATGGCGCACTCTTCCACCGTGCGCCATTACTAGTTTAAACTAGTAATGGCGCACTGTGGGGCAGTGCGCCATTAGTATTTTTTTTTGCAACACTACTAATGGTGCACCACCAGATGGTGTGCCATTAGTAACCTGGATTACTAATGGCGCATTTAGGGTTGGTGCGCCATTAGTAATCCCTCCCTATCCCCTCTCCCTCCCTCGCCCTCGCCCTCGATCCCCTTCCCCTCTCCTCTCCCGACGCCGCCCTCTCCTCTCCCGACGCCGCCGCCCCGTCGTCCTCATCTCCCCGCCGCCCCGTCGTCCTCGTCTCCCCGCCGCCCCGTCGTCCTCGTCTCCTCGGCGCCGCTCTCCCCGTCGCCCCACCTCGTTGGACGCCATCGCCCCGCCGCCCTCGTCGCCGGTGGCCCAGACGCCGCCCCGTCCACACCACCGTCGCCGGAGCACCACCACCACCCGGACCTCGTCGCACCACCACCACCCAGACCTCGTCGCCCCACCTCGTCGCCCCGTCCACACCACCGCCCCCGTGAGCTCCCCCTCCCCCTCTCCCCCTCTCCCCCCCTGGATTACCAGAAGTTTATTAGTACGTGGTAAAACTTGTTCTTTGGATATAATTAGTGCTCCATTCAAGTAGATAGGCTTTGCTTTGAATGCTTCTGATAATCTGAATGTTGCTGCTGGATAAGAAATATACAAGTTTGGAACTTCTCTCTCTTGTGAGCTTTGCTGTCAAACTAAATGTTGCTGAATAAGAAACGAACTACAAGTTTGGGACTTCTCTTATGAAGCACAAGCTGCTTCATCTTTTGCTTTGGATCAGATGGAATAACATGATCACGATGTTTCTTTTTAATCAATAAACCTAGGTGTTCGTCACCTGTGGCCTTAAGATCGATAGAAATATATGTTGCTATTTTCTGTTGATTCTTTCTGGCCAGTTCATTCATGATTTAGGGCTTGATGTATGGAGGCTTGTCTACTTGCTGCTAATACAACATAATATTTGATATGAGCAGGGTGAACAACCTTTAGGTCCCGGGAATCTACTCAAGGCTGCAGATACTTCTTGTCTCACTTCTTTTATCATCGGTATAATAATCATATTAAGGAGTTTCTATAAGTTCATTGTTCTTATAAGCATCAGTACTTTTTTAATGGAAATTTACAGTATGTTTGAGGGTGAACATTAAGCAATGTTTGTTGTCAAACAAATTAAGAATCTTTTTAATTTATGTATTTATTATTTTTTTATTTTACTGATCAAGATGGTGTATTTGAGCTCGGGAGCAGAGACTCCACGTCCTGAACTCCTGATTTGTCCCTCTATGCATGTTGTGCATATACTATTTGCCTATTCGGTAAAAAAATAGTTTAGTTGCCTATTTGGTATGCTTGTCATGTCACTTGTAGTACAAGCTTAGTTAGGAGTACTCCATCTAGTAGTAATTAATTTGTGTGGCTGTGGAAGTCACTTGCTTTGGCATAGTAATGTTTTTATTCCAGTATTATTTTGTGGTGGTGTGGGTAGCAAGGTGCATGCTACTTGTGATGATGCTACTTGTGATCTTCTGAAATGTCGACCCATTGGGGACTTCATTACGCGGGGATAATGATTTTGCAGGTACCCCGAGAGGCCCTTGAGTTTGCCGGAATGTCGATTAACTTCCTTTCCGGCAAATTCGGGTACTCAATATGTCCTATTTTCAGCAAAGGTCATGCTGAAATTTTCCGTGAATTTTAGCATGACTTTGCTAAAAATAGGACATATGGGGTACTTGCGACTAATGCATGGGCCGGGGTATCTTAGTACTCAGTTAAGTAGGATCAACTGCCCCGCCATTCTTGCTGCATTAAACCATAGGTGGCAATAGAGCCAAGTGATTAGTGCCAAGTGATTAGGCCCAACCTAGGGTGCCTCGGCATCGATAAACCCTAAATTATGAAAACTTAACTTGGCTGCCCCGGATGCCTCGGTGTCGATGAGAACCTAAATGATGTACGCTTAGGCTTTTAGGGTGCCTCGGCATCGACAAACCCTAAATGATGAAAGCTTAGGCTTTTAGGGTGCCTCGGTGTCGACAAACCCTAAATGATGAGACCATGATCTTGTTCCTTGACAATAACAAACTTTTTGACCAAACTTTTTTCCTATTTAGGCTTTCCCAGGATATGTCATCATCATCATCGGACGACGAAAGTCTCCCGGCGGAGTGCGACTGGTGCCACGACAATCGAGGTCTGTGCGACATGCCTCACCTGGACGATGATCGGCGCTTCAGCATTAAGCTCGAGGAGACCTTCGAAGTCGAAACGGTACACAATGACGACAAGTGTTATTTTCATAATTAAGCATTACTTCAACTATTTCAATGTGTAATTTTCATCTTTTACAATTCGAGTATAGCTTATCCCATGCCATGCAAGACGCTATGTCTTGGAGAGGATGGATTTTGAAGACCATGAAATTTCTGAAACAAAGAAAATTCACCTAAGGACTCATCACGATGTGGACTTTGAAGTAAATCTATATAATTCTGAGAGCGTAACCCATTTTGGTTGCAAAAATTGGGAAGCATTTTGCAAGATGTATGGTTTTGATGAGGGTATGCTTATCACCATGGATCTTGGTAATCCTGACATCAACCAAGACAATATGGACATTTGGGTCCTTGTTGATACGCCTCCAGTTCTACCGCTATGTGAGTTTCTCAAACATAGTTATTAGCTAATTTATATTGTTTATTTCAAAATAGTTGACAGCTTATTTCCATTGACAGCTTATTTTTATTGTTCAAAGAATGTGCGGGAGATGGTAGACAAAACCCACTACACCGATGGCTCCGAATTAACAACTTACAAGGAGAAAAATCATCTGGTCGGATTTTGTACTGACATTGAAAATTACATTATCCACAAACAAATTCCTCAACATTATGGTAAATACGTGCCACTAGTGCATGTGTTCAACTACGGTAACTACCATGGAGATACCCTGGTAAGATTTTTACTATTACGACATCCATGCATCTTTTGCATACTTCTAAAACTAGTACATCATTACTAACTATGAAGTTATTACTATGTTTTTCAACAGATAATCCCGGAGAATTGTGTGCCTCATATGATGTATCTAAAAGGTAGTGTTAATGTTTTGAACATACAGCCAGGTCATCCTACGAATCTCAACTGTCCATACCAGATTTCTAAAAGAAGTGGAGACATGAAAATCGAAGGATGGAAAAAATGTATGGACAGTCGTAAGGAGCTTCTTGGAAGCAAAAGGAAGCGAAGCGCAAGAATTGGAGACAGGATGTTCTCCATTCTCCATAATGGAGAGTCAGGGTCTATATTGTTTTATGCTATTTTAGCTTAAATAGGGTATTTAGGTCCTGCCTAATACTGATGATCATGTGCTGATGAATAATTAAGTAGGGTTGGTTCGAAGACTATCAAGATGATGATCGTATGACTTGTTATGAATAACGAGTAGAAGTTGTATGATGATGATTAGTAGGACTTGTTAGGATTAGTATTACTTCCGACAAACTCGATACTCGCGGTCTTGAGACTTGTAATGTTTTATCTTTGTTCGGTCTTTTCAATTCGGAGACTAATATGATGAATTGTATTCGGAGACTAATATGATGAATTGTATTCAGAGACTAATCTTCTATTGTATTCGATGAATCTGTTGTTGATGTGTGCTGTCTATATTTTGTCCAATTATACATTTTGTAACCTGTGCAAAAAATAGAAAATAAAAAAAAATAAAAAAACCTAATATTCATACTAATGGCGCATCACATCACAGTGCGCCATTAGTATGCCGAAGTTACTAATGGCGCATCTTGTTGTTGTGCGCCATTAGTATGCCAAAGCACCTGGGTATACATGGCCCCTGGGAGGCATACTAATGGCGCACTATTGTATATACTAATGGCGCATCCTAGATGCGCCATTAGTATACCAGATACTAATGGCGCATCAGTGGTGCGCCATTAGTAAAATATACTAATGGCGTGCTACTAATGGCGCACCACTAATGCGCCATTAATGGCCAAATTAGGTGCGCCATTAGTAGGCCTTTTCCTAGTAGTGCCGGAATCCCCCGCTCAAGAAGCGGGCGACCTTGAAGTGTCGTCACGGAGGGCCTCTCCGGATCCGGTGAGGCCAGAAGATAATCCTATAGTCACCCGAAGTCCCCAGCATCCGGCTCTTGAAGAGAGCAAACAAAAGAGTCCGGCACCGTTTGTTATGCGGTCGGAAGTACTGAGGGAGCTGTTGGAGCGAGCGGCCATCTCAGAAGAACACCGTACGTTGATGGGTACAGTGATGGAAAGAATTTCGTCTGCTGAAAGCGGATTGCATGAAGCCTTTATGAGTCTACTGACGGGCTTTGAGGTACGTGAAATGGTATACTTTTTGATAGTACCGCACATTTTTAGGTGTGCCCTATGTAGATAGTAGCCTCTGAGACTCTGGTTGTCGTCAAGAACGGCGGCGAATAGAGGATCGTAGTCCCAGGTAATAACCATACCGCTTTATGTGCAGGTGATGGGAGCTCCGGTGGCTGGCCCGACTAATGAGTTTGCCGAACTAAAGCGGCAACTGGATGTGGCAGATGCCGACATCGAGCTTGTTAACAAGCGGCTTGACGAGGCACAGGGTAAGTGATGTTTTCTGGTGAATGTCACATAGGAAGAGCAGCGTAATGCCAGTATCTTTAAAATGTTGTGACTGTAGATGGAGCTGCCACCGTGGAGACCCTTCGGGCGTAACTTGCCCGAGCCAAGGAACAAGCAAGAATTAGTAATGCGGCCGCTTTAAAGGCGGCCGAAGAGTTAAGAGCCGAAAAGGCTGCGCATTGCGATAGCAAAGATAAAATGGCCAAGATGGCTGTAAAGTTAAGAGACACTGCCGACCGCTGCCAGTTCCTTGAAGAAGAGAACTGAGCGAAGGCAACAGACCTCGAAAAGGCCACGATGGCGGCCAAAGACACCCGCTCTGCCATGAGGGCAAAGAAGGAAGAGCTGCGTGAAGCTGGTGATATTGTGGCTGGGAAGCCCTTTTTCTTGCGGAGGAAGTGCGGAGATCCTCGGAATGCCCCTCAGATCGGCTGTGGAGTTCGGCAGACGCATATCTGGATTTAACGGCGAGTGCTGTCGATGCGCCCGAATACTTCTGAGATCAAAGAGATCGTGAAGTGGACAAGCTATTCTGGTCGCAGTTTAATGTTCCAGAGTGTCCGCTTCCACTAACTGATCGACTTGCCGAATGGGCCAAACTCAATAGGTTGTCTGGACTTGCCATGAGGTCCGTCGTAGATCATCTGTGGCCGGAAAAGCCGAAGCCGAATAGCTATTTCAGCTTAGTGCAGCAGTTCCTTGGTGCTGTGCCGCGCATCAATGCGGTGAAGAGGTCGGCTGTGACGCCCCAAGACCGTTGCGCCAGGTGTCTTCTAGTTATTCACTATCGTTGTCATGTCATTTGCTTGCGTGTTGCATCTTGTCATGTCATCATGTGCATTGCATCATCATGTTTTCAAAACCTGCATCCGTGCGGGTTCTCCCAGGTCCTTCTGTTGTTCGTTCTGAGCCCAGTCACACCTGCACGCGCCCGCGGCACGTCCGAATTATTATTTTATAAGTGGCTGGAAGATGTTCTTGGATTGGGTTGGAAGTTGGTGTGCAGTCTTATTATAGTGTATATAGACCGCATGTCAAGTTTCATCGCATTCAGAGTTTGTTTGATAGCCCAACCATTAAACTATAGCGGCATTATAGCCGGTCTAACGTCGGACGTTTTCGGTCTCCGGAAACAGTCGCCGGGTCTCTCTCTCTCTTCTCAGCTCAAAGCTTTCTGCACAGTCCGCTGTCAACCGCCAGACCCCGAAACCCTCTCTGCATACTGCATCGACCCCTCGCGCGTGTCCGAAACTTACCCGAACCCGACCCGGACAGTTGTCACCGTTGGGTCCGGATCATCCCCAAACATCTACAAAACGTCTCCATTTTGTTAATTGGACTTCCTAACATATTTTTCCGTCCGTCCGATTACGATCGGAGGGACGAGATAGCAATAGCCTAACCTACCCGCTATATATATTAGTCTCTCCGAAGACCAAATCCCTAATTTCTAGGGATCCTCCGCCGCTGCCGCTCTCTTCCATCTCCCTTGGGATCCTTTTCCGATCTGCTCCACCTCGTTTTCTGCAGCCAACCAACCCGCATCGCTCGCCGACTTCCTTGTGCCCGAGGCCTCCAAATCACTCCTCGCCGGCAACCAGCGCCACTAGGCAGTGCCCTGCGCCCTTCCTCCCCTGCTCCTTTCCCTTCCTTCTTTCTCCCCCTCTTACGCGCAAGCTCTCCCCGTGTTCTCTTCTTCTTCTTCACAGGGAATCAAGATGCCAGTGCCGCCGTTCCTCTGCTTTGTCTGCGTCCAGCAGGACCACGAGGCTCGCCCGCAGCCCCGTACGTGTCGCCATCGTCGTCTTCATGTCGCAGATCAAGCGCTGCCCCGAGCCCCGCCTGCTCCTTCAAGTCCGCTGCCATCTCCCAAGGCCCTCGGCTCCACCGCCCTGCCAAGTTCCATGCCGCCTTGTCTGCTCGTTCTTGCTGTCGTCGCCGCCAAGACCTTGCCTTGCCGGATCCGCCGCCCACTGCCGGGAATCGGTCCCCGATGACCTCGCCTCGCATCCGGTGTTCGTCCCGTCGTTTTGTGTCGCCGGAAGCACCAGCGCCGCCGCCCCTTGACTCCCTAGACCGGGCGCAGCCCCAAATCCCGCTCGCTGTGTCCGTTGACTTCGTCACCGACCGCGCGGGGGCCACAAGAGCGCCAGGCCCAGCTCGCCCGCGCGAAGACCCCCCACCTCTGCCGCTTTGCCTGGGCCGCCTTCTCCCCTCGCTGCTTGTCGTGGGCCGCGCGCCTGCCGGCCCAGCTGCGCCTTCTCCCGTCCTAGTCCATCACCGAGCCGGCCGAAGTGCCGTGGTGAGCAGCTTAGTTCAACCCAATGCAGCCCGTCCTGTTTTTTTCCTGCTGCTCCGAATTTAGCTATTTTCCAGAGAGTGCCTGTTTTGCAGAAAACACCCTAGTCTTCATGCATTTCATTACTCACAAACTAAGCATCGCATGTAAAAACTTTGTATATGGAACTTGCTTAGAATTTTGTCTAGTTTAATAATATTCAACTTTCATGCATGTTTAAAATGTTTAAAATGTTGTTTGTTTAAATTTTCTTAAATAACTTGCTAAAATGATTTAATTCATAAATAAATAACCGTAACTCCGAATTTAATCAACTTTATATGTAAATGGGGTAGAATTTTGCCTAGTTTAACATGGTGGTATTGTTTTGCATGTTTAACAACTCTAAAATATGGCTTAGGGCAGATCAGTACCAAATCCTTAAATTGCACATGGGGATTTTTCCGGACTTGTTGTTTGTTGTTCCGGCCTCATTTAAACTTGCCTAGATAGGTAGTTATCTTTTGCTTCACCCTCTTGCCATGTTTAACAACATTTAATATTGTTGGATACATAACGAGATCGAACGAAATAACTTGAATGTGGTGTTTCGTCAATATGCAACGGAGTTGTATGTTGAGCTCCACTTAATTTGTAGGATTGTTTGTGCACTTTGCCATGCCATGCCTCATTAAACCAGACATGCATCATACTTGTTTGCGCATCGTGCCATGTTTATGTGATGGTTGTTTACTATGTTGTTTGCTTCTTTCTGGTATTGCCTCTTCGGGTTAGTTCTGATAACATCGCGTTTGTGAGGATCCGTTCGACTACGTCTGTTTGTCTTCTTCATGGACTCGTTCTTCTTCCTTGCGGGATCTTAGGCAAGATGACCATACCCTCAAAATCACTTCTATCTTTGCTTGCTAGTTGCTCGCTCTTCTGGTATGCCTATGCCGCGATACCTACCACTTGCTTATCATGCCTCCCATATTGTTGAGCCAAGCCTCTAACCCACCTTGTCCTAGCAAACCGTTGTTTGGCTATGTTACCGCTTTGCTCAGCCCCTCTTATAGCGTTGTTAGTTGCAGGTGGAGATTGGAGTTTGTTCCTTGTTGGAACTTGGATATTATTGTTGGGATATCACAATATCTCTTATTTAATTAATGCATTTATATACTTGGTAAAGGGTGGAAGGCTCAGCCTTATGCCTGGTGTTTTGTTTCACTCTTGCCGCCCTAGTTTATGTCATATCGGTGTTATGTTCCCGGATTTTGCGTTCCTTACACGGTTGGGTTATAATGGGAACCCCTTGATAGTTCGCCTTGAATAAAACTCCTCCAGCAATGCCCAACATTGGTTTTACCATTCGCCACCTAGCCTTTTCTTTCCCTCGGGTCGGCCGGCTCAAGGGTCATCTTTATTTAAACCCCCGGGCTAGTGCTCCTCTAAATGTTGGTCCACCTTGTCAGCCGTTGGTGGCCACCAGGGGAAACTCTGGGCTGGCCTACCGGAAGTTTGGACAACCGGTGTGCCCTAAGAATGAGATACGTGCAGCTCCTATCGGGATTTGTCGGCACATTCGGGTGGTGTTGCTGGACTTGTTTTACCATTGTTGAGGATGTCTTGTAACCGGGATGCCGAGTCTGATCGGATTGTCTTGGGAGAAGGAATATCCTTCGTTGACCGTGAGAGCTTGTGATGGGCTAAGTTGGGACACCCCTGCAGGGATTTGAACTTTCAAAAGTCGTGCCCGCGGTTATGGGCAGATGGGAATTTGTTAATGTTCGGTTGTAGAAAACCTGAAGTTGATCTTAATTAAAATACATCAACCGCGTGTGTAACCGTGATGGTCTCTTCTCGGCGGGGTCCGGGAAGTGAACATGGTGTTGGAGTTATGCTTGGCGTAGGTTGTTCTAGGATCACTTCTTGATCATAGTTTCTCGACCGTGCTTTGCCTTCTCTTCTCGCTCTCATTTGCGTATGTTAGCCACCATATATGCTAGTCGCTTGCTGCAGCTACACCTCATACCTTTTACCTTACCCATAAGCTTAAATAGTCTTGATCGCGTGGGTGTGAGATTGCTGAGTCCCCGTGACTCACAGATACTTCCAAAACCAGTTTGCAGGTGCCGATGAAACAGTGCAGGTGATGAAACCGAGCTAAGGAGGAGCTCGATGGAGTTCGTGTTCGATTTGTTGTTCCGTTTCCAGTTGATCAGTAGTGGAGCCCAATTGGGGTCGATCGGGGATCTGTGTAGCATTTGGGGTAGTCTTCTTCATTTTGGGTTCCATAGTCGGACCTTGAGTGTATTTGCATGAATGTAATGCTTTATTCATGTATTGTGTGAAGTGGCGATTGTAAGCCAACTATGTATCTCTTTCCCTTATGTATTACATGGGTTGTGTGAAGATTACCTCACTTGCGACATTGCTTTCAATGCGGTTATGCCTCTAAGTCGTGCTTCGACACATGGGAGATATAGCTGCATCGAGGGCGTTGCAAGTTGGTAATCAGAGCCTTCGCCATCCTTAGGAGCCCCCTGCTTGATCGAATCGCTGGCGTTGTTGAATCTAGAAAAATGTTTTGAGTCATTTAGGATTATATATATCAGAGAGTAGGAATTCTTTTTACTCCTCAGTCCCTTCGTCGCTCTGGTGAGGCATCCTGACGTAGAGTTTTGACTCTTCTCTTCTCAAATTTATCTAAAAAAAATTTAGGATCACGCTGGTATTTTGGAATCGTTCCGATGGTTTTGTGACGAGAACATTGTTCTTGGTGCCTGAACATTCTTCTTGGTGCCTCCTGACATTTAGGGGTTGTGGCAGTGTCCCGGGGAGTTGAGCTCCGAGGTGTTGTCGTCACAATTTTATCGTTGCAGTTCTGAAATACCTGAGTCCGCCGACATCGGAAATCTCTTTTATGCAGTTGTTGGTGAGATAACCTCGAAGCCGCCTAGTACCGGGGCGGGAGTTCGGGAGTATTACCATAACTCGTCTAATGGATGCTTTTCGAAGGTTGAGGTAAACGATTTCCGAAAGTTTTCTTGGTTATGTGTTGAAGGATGGATACAGCTGGATGTAGGATTTGCTAGTTTTGGGTGAGATATTATGCTTCCCCTATATCCCCAACACCTGATTGCATAACCGGAAAGTTTCGGGAGTTTATAAGTGGGAATTCAAGTAGCTCCTAGGATACCTTTCCGACAGATGTATGATATGAAATTGGGGTTCGACGTCTAGTGGTCCGCCTATCCACGGTTGGTTTTAAAATGGTTTCGTTGTGTCTTAAAGAGTCCTTGGCTATGCCGACTCGGGGACGCTTCGTATGTCATGTGCACTGCCTTGTACATGATGGTGCTGTACGATCGAGCCCGTGTAGGCCCCACCACAAAAACTTCGGACGAAATCTCTATCATATGTTTGTTCCGGCTTATTCTGTAAGCCAATCCTTGTTTTGTTTTGAGTTGTGGTATTCGAGTTGCTTCGAAGTCAAATGTTGATTCCATACCTTTCCTAGACGGCGTTCTCTTGTTCCTATGTGAATACTAATCCCTCTCGATCTTCGAGTTTGTCATTTCAATTTTTTTCAACTGGTGTGCTCCTCTTCAGGTGGATCCAATCTTGTCAACATCCGCTAGATCAAGTATCAGTTCTTCTCAATGGTGTTTGTTTCATCCGTCTCCAAGTTGCCTTTGTTTTCCCGCCCACCCACCCTTTTCTTCGAGGAATCGAATTTCTTAGTCAAGTATCCTTTTATTCATGTGAAGTCTCTCCATTCTTTTTCGTCAATATTCTTACCCGGTGGTTCTCATGAAGATGTTCTACTAGTTCATCATTCTTCGTTTCTTTTATCTTCTCCGGTGCATTCAAATCAAGTTTTGGTGTTGATCATATTCCTTTTTCCTCGTTTCAAATACCTTCTCAAGCCGGTGCACCTCATAATCATTCACTTCTCGCTATTCATTTGTTCGGGAGTGCTGAAGATATCTCAGAAGGCTCGTCTTGTCATTCAAGATCCATTCAAGCTCTTTTGGAGGTTGTTATCTCATTCAAGCCGTTTAATTCAACCGGTGCTATCTCCTTTTCAAGTAATCGTTCAACGGTGTTTTTCTTTTCTTGAGTGGACCCTAACCCAAAGGTCTTTCCCAGGATCTTACCTGACTCTTCTAATTTTCCCGGAGCTTGAAAAATTATTTTCGAAGTTTGACGTAAGAATGAATTATCATCAGTCATATGTCTTTCTCCAAGAACTTTCGACTTATTTTCATCATTGGTTCAACCTTTCAATTCATCATCCCGGAGTATCTCAACTAGTCATGGTTGTGGTGCTCACCGTCATTCTCAACATTTGAAGACCGAAGAAGAGTTTCTCTTTAATCTTGGTCCGTTCTCTTGAAGATTCATGGTTCTAGCCTTTTGCCATCCTCTCCTAATTATTTTCGATTGTGAGATATTCTTTTCACCCTTCCGGAGAAATTCAAGATTTGTTTTTCAGTTTGATTCTCCGAAGGCCATCAATTCAGGTTTATTCATTCACAGCTTTCAACTATTGTTCTCTAAATCTTACCGGTGCGTCATTCAAGTATTCTCTTATCAGCTCGTGATCTATTCGTACTCATGTATCTAAATTATCTCTAGTATCTTCTTTCGTTCTCTAATTCTTCCCGGTGTTTCCTTATCTTTTCTTCGTTCGTTTTTAATTCTTATGGTGGTTCATTCAAGATTTCTTTTCCTTCCTTTATCATATCAATGTATTCGTTGTTTTCAATCCTACCAGTGGTTCAATGAAGACACCAAGTTTGCGCTAAATCTCTCTTAATCTTTTCTATGAGAATAAGTAGTATGCCAAATCCATTGTGTGTCATCAATTTAAATTGATGAAGGATACACATAACGTAATTCTTATTATTGTTTCATCCAAGGGATTAATTCCTTATTCTGGAGGCTCATCAAATTCTCTGTTTTACTTGATTCATCTTTTCTTTTCTTGGAGTTCCAAGCTCTCTCAATTTTTTTTCTCGTCATGAAGATCCATCTAAATCATTGCAAGGATTCACCTTGTGTTCTCAACTTATCTTTCCTTTTGTTTGACCATTCTTGTATTACCGAAGTTCTTCGAGAGTTTATTCATGGTGGAGCATCAAGGAGTTAATTCATTATCGAAGTGTTCATTGAGATTTCTTTTCTGAATAGCTCAAGTTTTCTTCATCTTGCAATCCAGAGTGCAATCCTTTTTACCGTATCATTGGAGATGGTATTATGTCATTCTTGATAATTTAAGTTCATGTTCCATGATTCACATGTTGTTAAGAATGGGATATTTAAACTCATCAATCTCGTCATTGGAGTTATCTTGGGTTATATTTCACCTAAAGCCTTCCCTAAGGATTGTTGCTATTTATGGTGCTTATAAATGACCCAAGTTCTTCATTTATCCTCACGGTGAAATAAGTTTCTCGTCTTCTTGTTCATATCAATCCAATCTTGTTTCGTTAGTGGCAGTATTTCACCTCAAGAAGTTGAGATGTTCTCCATAAGGCCACGACAAGCTTATCCTTTCGCTGTTGATAATCCAACAACTCCATTCGAGAATATGTGGTAAGCGTGCTCTCCCAAGATTTTGTTTCCTCGTTCATTCCATTCCAATCTTACTTTTCTTCCGGAGGCATTGCGATGTTGCTCTCTTCAACCCATCTACTTGTTTTGTCAAGATCATTTTCCTTTCCTTTGCTTATCCATTTAACCCGAGTGCTTTCTAAAATCGTTCTTACCCCATGTGCCATTCTTTCAATAGTTCCGGAGGCAGTGTGTTGTTGATTTCATCAAGTATATTCTCATCTTATCAAGTTCTTATTCAATTCTTTTTCTTATCAGGCGGAGTGCTGCCAAAATTATATCATTCTTATTCCTTCCCTATCTTGTTTTAATCGGAGTATTGTGCCCCTTTGCTCAAGTTCTTTTCGCCTTATCAAGCTTTGCATCTCTTTTCAACCGGAGTGATGTCCGAATTTGTTCTTCCTTATTACTCTTCCCTACCGGAGTGCTTTCAACTTTGTTCTTCCTCCTTCCTCTTTCTTAACGGAGTGCTTTCTACTTCGTTCATCTCCGTTGTATTTCCTTTCTCGAATTGGCTTAACCTTTTCAAGATTCTTTGGTTTCAATCATTCGTCAAAGAAGCAACTTAGTTTTACCTCTCATCTTCTCTCCTGTTTTCCCTCTGGTGCCATTCTAGATCTCGGGACGAGATCCTCTCGTAGTGGTGGAGTGTTGTGACGCCCCGAGACCGTTGCGCCAGGTGTCTTCCAGTTATTCGCTGTCGTTGCCATGTCATTTTCTTGCGTGTTGCATCTTGTCATGTCATCAATTGCATTGCATCATCATGTTTTCAAAACCCTGCATCCGTCCGGGTTCTCCCAGTTCCTTCCGTTGTCCGTTCTAAGCCCAGACACACTTGCACGCGCCCGCGGCACGTACGAATTATTATTTTATAAGTGGCCGGAAGATGTTCTCAGATTGGGTTGAAAGTTGGCGTGCGGTCTTATTATAGTGTAGATAGACCGCCTGTCAAGTTTCATCGCATTCAGAGTTCGTTTGATAGCCCAACCGTTAAACTATAGGGGCATTATAGCCGGTCTAACGTCAGACATTTTTGGTCTCCGGAAACAGTCGCCGGGTCTCTCTCTCTTCTGACCTCAAAGCTTTCTGCACAGTCCGTTGTCAACCGCCAGACCCCGAAACCCTCTCTGCACAGTGCATCGACCCCTCCTGCGTGTCCGAAACTTACCCGAACCCGACCCGGACAGTTGTCACCGTTGGGTCCGGATCATCCCCAAACATCTACAAAACGTCTCCCTTTTGTTAATTGGACTTCCTAACATATTTTTCCGTCCGTCCGATTACGATCGGAGGGACGAGATAGCCCCCAGCCTAACCTACCCACTATATATATTAGTCTATCCGAAGACCAAATCCCTAATTTCTAAATATCCTCCTCCGCCGCCACTCTCTTCCATATCCCTCGGGATCCTTTTCCGATCTGCTCCACTCTCTTCCATATCGCTCGCCGATTTCCTCGTGCCTGAGGCCTCAAATTCACTCCTCGCCGGCAACCAGCGCCACCAGGCCGTGCCCTGCGCCCTTCCTCCCCTGCTCCTTTCCCTTCCTTCTTTCTCTCCCTCTTACGCGCAAGCTCTCCCCGTGTTCTCTTCTTCTTCACAGGGAACCGAGACGCCAGTGCTGTCGTTCCTCTACTTCGTCTGCTTCCAGCAGGACCACGAGGTGCGCCCGCAGCCCCGTACGCGTCGCCGTCGTCGTCTTCATGCCGCAGCCCAAGCGCTGCCCCGAGCCCCGCCTGCTCCTTCAAGTCCGCCGCCGTCTCCCAAGGCCCTCGGCTCCCCCGCCCCGCCAAGTTCCACCCCGTCCCGCCTGCTCATTCTTGCTGTCATCGCCGCCAAGACCTTGCCTCGCCGGATCCGCTGCCCACTGCCGGGAATCGGTCCCCGACGACCTCGCCTCGCATCCGGTGGTCGTCCCGTCATTTTGTTTCGCCGGAAGCACCAGCGCCGCTGCCCCTTGACTTCCTGCAACGGGCGCAGCCCTAAATCCCGCTCGTTATATCCGTTGATTTCGTCGCTGACCGCGCGGGGGCCACGAGAGCGCCAGGCCCAGCTCGCCTGCGCGAAGACCCCCACCTCTGCCGCTTTGCCTGGGCCGCCTTCTCCCCTCGCTGCTTGTCGTGGGTCGCGCGCCTGCCGGCCCGGCTGCGCCTTCTCCCGTCCTAGTCCATCACCGAGCCGGCCCAAGTGCCATGGTGAGCAACTTAGTTCAACCCAATGCAGCCCGTCCTATTTTTTCCTGCTGCTGCGAATTTAGCTATTTTCCAGAGAGTGCCTGTTTTGCAGCAAACACCCTAGTCTTCATGCATTTCATTACTCACAAACTAAGCATCACATGTAAAAACTTTGTATATGAAACTTGCTTAGAATTTTGTCAGTTTAATAATATTCAACTTTCATGCATGTTTAAAATGTTTAAAATGCTGTTTGTTTAAATTTTCTTAAATAACTTGCTAAAATGATTTAATTCATAACTAAATAACCGTAACTCCAAATTTAATCAACTTTATATATAAATGGGGTAGAATTTTGCCTAGTTTAACATGGTGGCATTGTTTTGCATGTTTAACAACTCTAAAATATGGCTTAGGGCAGATCAGTACCAAATCCTTAAATTGCACATGGGGATTTTTCCGGACTTGTTGTTTGTTGTTCCGGCCTCATTTAAACTTGCCTAGATAGGTAGTTATCTTTTGCTTCACCCTCTTGCCATGTTTAACAACATTTAATATTGTTGGGTACATAAATGAGATCGAACGAAATAACTTGATTGTGGTGTTCGTCAATATGCAACGGAGTTGCATGTTGAGCTCCACTTAATTTGTAGGATTGTTTGTGCACTTTGCCATGCCATGCCTTATTAAATCGGACATGCATCATACTTGTTTGCGCATCGTGCCATGTTTATGTGATGGTTGTTTACTATGTTGTTTGCTTCTTTCCAGTGTTGCCTCTTCGGGTTAGTTCCGACAACGTCGCGTTTGTGAGGATCCGTTCGACTACGTCTCTTTGTCTTCTTCATGGACTTGTCTTCTTCCTTGCGGGATCTTAGGCAAGATGACCATACCCTCGAAATCACTTCTATCTTTGCTTGCTAGTTTCTCGCTCTTTTGGTATGCCTATGCCGCGATACCTACCACTTGCTTATCATGCCTCCAATATTGTTGAGCCAAGCCTCTAACCCACCTTGTCCTAGCAAACCGTTGTTTGGCTATGTTACCGCTTTGCTCGGCCCCTCTTATAGCGTTGTTAGTTGCAGGTGAAGATTGGAGTTTGTTCCTTGTTGGAACTTGGATATTATTGTTGGGATATCACAATATCTCTTATTTAATTAATGCATCTATATACTTGGTAAAGGCTGGAAGGCTCGGCCTTATGCCTGGTGTTTTGTTCCACTCTTGCCGCCCTAGTTTCCGTCATATCAGTGTTATGTTCCCGGATTTTGCGTTTCTTACACGGTTGGGTTATAATGGGAACCCCTTGATAGCTCGCCTTGAATAAAACTCCTCCAGCAATGCCCAACATTGGTTTTACCATTCGCCACCTAGCCTTTTCTTTCCCTTGGGTCGGCCGGCTCAAGGGTCATCTTTATTTAAACCCCTAGGCCAGTGCTCCTCTGAGTGTTGGTCCACCTTGTCAGCCGCCGGTGGCCACCAGGGGAAACTCTGGGCTGGCCTACCGGAAGTTTGGACAATCCGGTGTGCCTTGAGAACGAGATATGTGCAGCTCCTATCAGGATTTGTCGGCACATTCGGGTGGTGTTGCTGGACTTGTTTTACCATTGTCGAGGATGTCTTGTAACCGGGATGCCGAGTCTGATCGGATTGTCTTGGGAGAAGGAATAGCCTTCATTGACCGTGAGAGCTTGTGATGGGCTAAGTTGGGACACCCCTGCAGGGATTTGAACTTTCCAAAGCCGTGCCCGCGGTTATGGGCAGATGGGAATTTATTGATGTACGGTTGTAGAAAACCTGAAGTTGATCTTAATTAAAATACATCAACCGCGTGTGTAGCCGTGATGGTCTCTTCTCGGCGGGGTCCGGGAAGTGCACACGGTGTTGGAGTTATGCTTGACATAGGTTGTTCTAGGATAACTTCTTGATCATAGTTTCTCGACCGTGCTTTGCCTTCTCTTCTCACTCTCATTTGCGTATGTTAGCCACCATATATGCTAGTCACTTGCTGCAGCTACACCTCATACCTTTTACCTTACCCATAAGCTTAAATAGTCTTGATCGCGCAGGTGTGAGATTGCTGAGTCCCCGTGACTCACAGATACTTCCAAAACCAGTTTGCAGGTGCCGATGAAACCGTGCAGGTGACGAAACCGAGATAAGGAGGAGCTCGATGGAGTTTGTGTTCGTTTTGTTGTTCCATTTCCAGTTGATCAGTAGTGGAGCCCAGTTGGGGTCGATCGGGGATTTGTGTATCATTTGGGGTAGTCTTCTTCATTTTGGGTTCCGTAGTCGAACCTTGACTGTATTTGGATGAATGTAATGCTTTATTCATGTATTGTGTGAAGTGGTGATTGTAAGCCAACTATGTAACTCTTTCCCTTAGGTATTACATGGGTTGTGTGAAGATAACATCACTTGCGACATTGCTTTCAATGCAGTTGTGCCTCTAAGTCATGCTTCGACACGTGGGAGATATAGCCGCATCGAGGGCGTTACATCGGCGTGCATAGAAGGCTCGCGAATGGCCCTTGCCCGTGTCGAAGCATACTGGGCGGAGATGGATGCTACCACTGTTGCGGCGCAGGGTTTGGCCATAGGCCGAGTGGCTGCAGAGCACTATTTTGAAGAAGTTCTTGAGGGTGCTCGTTTGATAGAGGCCCAGTGCTCGAAGAATATTATGTTTGAGTGACATGTATTCCCATTGTAAAAACAATGTTTTTATGAAATTTATCAAGGATGTATTTATACTTTTGCCCGAAAGTAATATGATGCCTCCTGTGTGGCTGTTTATGTATACATGTGTATAACCTAAAAGATTGCAGTCATCGGCTTCAGCCCCCATGCATATAATGCGGGGGTGTTCGTAGAAGACGTGTATTCACACTTAATCCAACGTCTTGGTCCTAATAAGGAGGTGATGGCGAAGCGAACTAGGCAACCGGACTGTAATGCTTTAACACTTTCACTTAGCCATAGGAGTTTGACAGTGGGGCTACTATATAGCCCCTGGTGGCTCCGCACTCATCCGAATTCGTGGTTGACCAGTCTCATGCTATATCATGACAGCCAGTTTTCGGCTTTCTCTACTAAGGTGCTCGTCCGGATGAACCAGGGCACAATCATAGTAGTTCTCCTGGTGCCGCCTTAGCCGATAGAGCGGAACGCAAGTCAGCAAAACACAGGAGCCGAGCAAACCCAACATTTGACAAAAGACATGATTCGGAGATGATGCATATAAGGCCAAACTCGCGACGCCGAACACTCCCTAAGGTATTCGGTCTTTTATGGTATAAACTGGGACTAAACGGGGCCCTTTGTAAGAAGCCCTGGTGTCCAGGTACGTGCATTATTCTGACGTGGCCACATGCCAAGACGTCAGCATCCTTCTCAATAGTATTGAGAATCCGAGGGATGTGTATCAACAAGAGACAGTAAAAAAAGGTTTACGCAGGGTCTTAATCTAAAAAGAATCCTTGGAACGAGTCCCTGCTGCACGTCTGCGCATGTGTCTCCGTTGTGCCGTATCCTGGACAGGTGTAGCACAATGGTCATCTGTAAAAGAGAGAAACTTAGGTGAAAAGTTGTCGTGCAAAAAGGTAGGTTTAAAGAAACCATGTACAATTCAAGATGAGTAAAAATTGCCCCTTGTCTGCGCGTGTTGAGCCCCTTGTATTTGTAATAGGGGTGTGGCCATCAAACCTGTATGAATTACATGTAGCTGCGCCAGACTCGTCTAACCGTGTCCGTGGTCTTGACGACCTATCAAATGCTTTAGTTGGTGAGGCCGTTTTTAGTGTGCGGCTGCCATGGCAGTCGCACTCTCTTCTGCGCGCAAGGATCGCTTAATATTTCCATTCACTATAATGATGCCACATGGACCGGGCATCTTAAGCATGAGGGAAGCGTAATGCGGTATTGCATTAAAGCGAGCAAAAGCTTCGCGTCCAAGTAGTGCTTGATAGCCACTTTGGAATGGAGCAATGTGGAATGTTAAATTTTCGCTAAGGAAGTTATCGGGGAAGCCGAATATAACCTCTAGTAGCAGGGAGCCCGTGCAATGAGTCCCTGGGCCTGGCGTTACTCCTTTAAAGGTAGTATTGCTGTGGCAAATTTTCGTTGGGCCTATCCCCATTTTGCGGATTGTGTCCTGATATATCGGGTTTAGACTGCTGCCACCGTCCATCAGGACTCGTGTGAAATGGTATCCGTCAATTAGTGGGTCTAATACCAAGGCAGCCCATCCTGCACGCCGGATACTTAATGAGTAATCGCGATGGTCGAAAGTGATCGGTTGAGACGACCAATGGCAAGATTCCGCGGTGATAGGCCCTTGGGCATATTTCTCTGGGAGTGCCGCTTTGTTTCTCCCCTTGATCACGTGTAACACGTTCACTGTTTTGACTTCTGGAGGAAATTTCTTTTGTTCCCCAGTGTCTTGCTTGAGAGGCTCATCCTCGTCTTCGCTTGGTGTATCCACCCCCTTGTGTACGGCGTTGAGCTTGCCAGACTGCTTGAAGACCCAACATTCTTTGTGGGTATGATTTGCAGGTTTATCAGGGGTGCTATGGATCTAACATATTTGGTCCAGAATTTTGTTTAGGCTGGACAGTTCATCTCTGGTGCCTTTAGAGGGCGGCTTTTGTTGACCTGGCCAAGAACTTCTGAATCCAGAGTTTACCGCCGTGCTCTTCGGGCTGTCTTCTTTATTCCGGCGCTTATTATTTTTGCTGCGCCGTGATTTCCTGTTTCCATCTCTAACTTCGGATGTACTGGGGTCGCTGGTGCTGCATCTGGCTAGCCAGCTATCCTCACCCGCGCAAAAGCGGGTCATGAGGCTTGTTAATGCTGCCATTGTTCTCGGCTTTTCTTGGCTGAGGTGTCTGGCAAGCCATTCGTCGTGGATGCTATGTTTAAAAGCTGCCAAGGCTTCGGCGTCCGGACAGTCGACTATTTGCTTCTTTGTAGTAAGAAACCTGTTCCAAAGCTTTCGGGCTGACTCTCCGGGCTGTTGAGTTATATGACTCAAATCGTCCGCGTCCGGAGGTCGGACATAAGTCCCTTGAAAATTTGCCCGAAAAGCGTCTTCGAGCTCTTCCCAGCTTCCAATGGAGCTTTCGGGGAGGCTTTTAAGCCAGTGCCGAGCTCGCCCTTTGAGTTTGAGGGGTAAATACTTAATGGCATGGAGATCATCTCCTCGAGCCATATGGATATGGAGGATATAGTCCTCAATCCAGACCCCAGGGTCTGTTGTTCCGTCGTATGCCTCTATGTTTACGGGTTTGATTCCCTCTAGAAATTCATGGTCCAGCACCTCATCAGTGAAACATAGGGGGTGTGCGGCACCCCTATATCTGGGTGTACCGCGTTGTTCGGATGTTTGTTGTGTTGCATCGTATGCTGGAGCGCGCTTGCGTGGTCCATAGATGGATCTGGTTGCGTCGTCCTTTTTATGCGAGCCCTCGTGTGGATCGCGTATTGGCTTATGTGCGGCGTTGTTTGCCGCTCTATGTTGGCCGTGAGGTCGTCTATCCGGCCAGATGGCTGTTTTAATTTTTGGTTGCGGGGGATCTAAGGCCTCCTCATCGAATTCAGGTAGCAACTTCCACTTTGGTTAGCTCTTGGTGTGGCGATTACCGCCGTACTTCGCTGCTGAGTTGAGTACTTTACTCCATCTGATTCAGAGTGTGTCTTGCGCAGCCTTGAGCCTTTGCTTCTGCTTTTTTAGACTCCTCACGGTGGCAACAAGCCTTTGACGGGCATTTTGTTGCTCCGGGTGTCTGTCTAGTGTGATGTCGTCCGGACTATTATCTTTGACAGAGTCGGGGTTGCTCGGTTTGATTCTCTGTGTTGCCGTGGTCCGGCGATGGTTCACCCTGCTCTAACGCTGGGTCTATATGATCAATGTTTCTACCGAGGCATGATTTGGAGCGGTGCTTACGCCGCCGCTTTGACTGCTTGAGGGGACAACCCTTTGTTGCGTCCTTCCGTTCCTCGTCTTCGTTGTCTTTTGGTGTGTCCACCATGTATATGTCATGTGATGAAGTGGGCGTCCAGTGCCCTGTGTGCAGTGGTTCCTATTCGTCTCCTACATCGTCGTCCATACCATCGATGTCTTCGGAGTCGAAGTCGAGCATGTCGGTTAAGTCATCGACAGTGGCTACTAAGTGGGTGGTGGGTGGGCAGCGATTTTCTTCATCATCCGCATCCCAATCCTGCCGGACATAGTTCGGCCAGGACTCTCCTGACAAGGAGAGAGACTTTAATGAGTTTAGTATGTTGCCGAAGGGCGAGTGCTCAAATTGTTAGACACACTTTGGCTTGCCTAAGGGAATCTTTCCATACTTTTTGTGTCTATGACATGTGGGGTTCACTGCTGTCGGAGTAAATAACCATGGGTAGCCTAGCCGGCTTCCCCTGGCCCATCTGAAAAAATTACGAGCCCGTCCAGCTCTCAAGAGGACTCAAGACCTGGGGCCGCCTCCCCCCTGCCGGCTATCTTTTAGGCCGGCTTCGGGGGCGGCCCGCCCTTTACCCTCAAGAAGAAAGTTGTGGGAGGGCCAACTGTGAGAAGCCGGCTGCAAAGAGGCCGACTCCAAGAAGCCGGCTCCCATAAAACGGTCAAGGCCGTACCCGCAAAGTACGCGTCCACCCCGCGATGATGAAGCGGGGCGTGGCTACAGTGGAGCCTGCCACCCCCAAAACCCGGAGCACGCCTGGTACAGTGGCCGTACGGGTGGCCACGACCCGTCCGGCGCGGCACTGTTGCCACGGCGGCCCCGACGCCGTCCACGACGGGCCGCCAGCGTGGCCCCCGAGGCGGTGGGCCCCTTCGGGCAGAGAGATACCGAAGCCGGCCGCACCTCCTCTCAAGTCGGCCTGATGGAGAGCCGGCCCCCCATAGCCGGCTTGCCATCATCCTCGAAGGAGACGCCCATTAAGGAGACCAAATACTGCGGGGCTACAGTAATCGCCCGCAAGGGCGGCGGTACTGTAGCCACGCTTACCCCGACCAAGCCTGCGTCAACAGCACGGAGCAATAGTAACCAGCCACCGACCAGGCCCTGGCCAATGGGGCCTGCCTGTCGACCAAGGAGCCGGCAGCCGGCGGGACCCACTAGTCGGCGGGCCCCGGCAGCCGGCGCGGGAGCCGGCAAGCACAGTCACAGACAGCTGGGCCCTGCACCCAGCTGGATTACCATTGTACCCCCAGGGGGTAGGCCTATATAAACCCCCCCCGGTGCACCCATGCAAAGGGTTGGACTCTCTAGTTAGACCTAGACACCACACAAGGAAAAGAAGCTAGCCGTGCCCTTCTTCCTCCTCCCACCCAAACAACTCAAGGAGCATTGTGTAGCTACTTGTTCATTTAGTAACCATGCGGAGACCCCGCAGAGCAGCAGTAGGGGTGTTATCTCCCCGGAGAGCCCTGAAGCTGGGTAAGATTCGCCGGCGTGCATGTCTTCGCCTTATCCCGTTTCCAGGCACCGGCGATGTTTTATTGGCTCCCACAATGATAAGCCACCCGTTGGCATATGTCGCACCTACCACCCGACATTTGGCGCCCACCGTGGGGCCAGGTGCACCGTTGTCCGGAGACCTGTTCTGGACGGGAACCCTCTTCCTCCCTCGCGAGCGTAGCCAGCCCGGCTCGCCCAATGGTGCTCGCCACGATGCGCTGCAAGGCGTCACCGACATCTGCGCGGCGAGCGGCCTCGCTGATCTCTTCAACAAGGTCCGCATCTCCGAGAACTCGCCTCCGATGCGGGCACCGACCACCTCGCCAACCTCCTCGGGCAGCACCACGTCTCCAGCGAGCCTGCTGCAGAATTGGAGTCGGTTGGCTCCACTGACCCGATGCCTGTCGACTCCGACACGGCGTCCTACGACACCTTCCCCACCAACGTCGCGATCTACAACGACCCGCTCCCTCCGGCCGGCGATTGCGATACTGTCACCACTGAGGTGATGGTTATTGGCCATGACGGCCCGACCGACGAGGGTGCCCACGACGCCCCGCGCGCGGCGGCCCACGACTTGTCCGTCCCCCTCTCGGCTGATGCCGACGATGAAGTATTGGAGGCACGCCGCCTCGGCCTCCTCGCGGAGGGCCGGCGGCTGGCCTCCGTAAGACGCCTCACCGAGGCCTACCAGCGCGAAGCTTACCGCGCCGCCTTCGGCACGCCGGCTCCGGCTGGCCCAAGCCGGGCTGGTGCTGTCAGGCAACGCGGCGCCATCATCGCCGACACGCTTGGAGTCGATCGCCCGGTCTACGCCACTTCGCTCAAGAACCTGCGTGCCGCCCAGGCGGCCGTAGACGAGCTGGGCGGCTTGGAAGCCGAAGACCTCCCCCACATGACGCGGCGCATACAACAACCAATTGACGCGGCCGCTCAGCGGCACGAAGCCGACGCTTGCGCAGGGAGCCCTCCCCCGCGCCGCGATCACGGCGCGACTTCCCGGTCACCGACTACGAGCAACACCCGCGCGCGGCGCGAGAAAGAGCCGGCTTCCAGCCGGACCCGAATCTCCATCGAGCGAGACGCTGACGGCCGTCCCCGAGCCATGGAATGGCGGGGCACCCCGCCTCCGCCTCGAGCTCGTGGAGAGAGATACCCCACCCCGCCTCCAGTGGCGCACCCGACTCTCAGCGGCCGGCTAGGTCGCCGCGAAGGAGTCGGCGAGAACGACGCCCGCCACCGGATCGACCGCCTGGCCAGATCCCTGGCGCTAGAAGAAGAAGACGATGTCGACCCGCCCTGTTTTGGCCCCCGCTTCCGTGACGAGCCCTTCCCGAAAGGGTTCTCGCTCCCGAGAGACATGCCCAAGTACAATGGCTCGGTGAAGCCGGAAGATTGGCTGACCGACTACTCCACAGCCGTCAGCATCACCAACGGCAACCGGCGCGTTGCCGTGAAGTACGTGCCCCTCATGCTGCAAGGCACGGCACGGACTTGGCTCAACAGTCTCAAGCCTCTCAGCATCAACAGGTGGATAGATTTCACTGAAGCCTTTGTTCGCAACTTCACCAGCACCTACAAGCAGGCTCCCAAGCCCAGACAGCTCTCCCTGTGCGTACAGGGCCCAGCCGAGTCCACCTGCGACTACCTCACGTGTTGGGCCGAGCTCCGCAATTCTTGCGAAGGGGTGCACGATGTGCAAGCCATCGAATACTTCACTGCCGGGTGCCGAGAGGGCACCCTCCTCAAGCACAAGCTCCTTTGCGACGAGCCGACTACCCTCGATGAGCTCCTAAACATCGCCGACAAGTACGCCACCGCCGACTCTTCGATGAAGACCGAGCTCCTGGTGGACGCGTCCGGGAAAGTGCTTAATCCGGCGCCCCAAACGCCGGCGGGAGATTCCGGCCGACGCCAACACCAGAATGACCAGAAGCGCAAGGGCCCTGCGCCGCCTCCCGCTAGCCGGCAGGTGGCCACGGTCGAAGACGCGCCGCCTCAGGGGAGGCCCGCACCCAAGAAGCCCAAGGGCGGCCGGCCGGCTTGGCAGCCGGCTTTCTCCTACGAACAAACCCTTGACGCCCCGTGCAAGTTCCATAGCGGCACGAAGCCGTCCAACCATACAACCCGAAAGTGTAACTGGCTCGCCCGAATATCCAAGGGCGAAGGGCTCACGCCGACTCCGCCTGCCGGCCCGCCGCCTCCGGCTCCGCCGCCCAAGGCCGCTCGGCCCGTGGTCGACACCGTGCAGGACGAGTTCCCTGACGAGCAAGCATCTTACGTCGTCTTTACGAGCCAGCCCGAAGACCGGCGCAGCAAGCGCCGAGAGCATCAAGAAGTCAATGTGGCCGCCGCCAACCCAGCCGGCCACATGCATTGGTCAGAGAAATCCATCGGCTGGAGCCGGGCCGACCACCCAGAGGTGATGCCATCCCCCGGCTCCTACGCTTTAGTCCTGGAGGCCACCCTCGCGACGGACACACACGCCGCCCGCTTGTCCCACGTACTGATCGACGGTGTAAGCAACATCAACATCCTGTACCGCGACACCTTGGAGAAGTTGGGTGTCAAGACGAAGCAGCTTGTGCCGACTCGCACGGTGTTCCACGGCATCGTGCCCGGTTTGTCCTGCGCCCCCATTGGCAAGATCAAGATCGACGTACTCTTTGGGGGCAAGGATCATTTCCGCCGGGAAGCAATCTGGTTCGAGGTGGTGGACCTGGAGAGCCCTTATCACGCCTTGCTTGGCCGACCCGCCTTGGCCAAGTTCATGGCGGTCCCCCACTACGCATACCTCAAGATGAAGATACCAAGCTCCAAGGGCATCATCACCATCACCGGCGACTACAAGAAGTCCGCCGACTGCGCCGCGGCCAGTAGCCGGCTGGCCGAATCCCTCGTGATTGCCGAAGAAAAGAAGACGCTGGACCGGGTCGTGGCCCTGGCCAGCAAGCAGCTGAGCCAGCCCGCCGACTCCAAGGAGTATGATGCCCAAGGATCTTTCCAGCCGACCAAGGAGACCAAGAAAATACAGCTCGACCCCGAGCACCCCGAAAGGTTTTCCGTCATTGGGGCAAGCCTAAACAGCAAATAGGAAGGCGAGCTCGTCCATTTCCTCCGTGAGAATCGGGATATCTTTGCATGGTCCCCCAAGGACATGCTGGGTGTTTCGAAGGATTTCGCCGAGCACAAATTACATGTGCGGGAGGACGCAAAACCAGTCAAGCAGCCTCTCCGCCGACTGTCAGAGGAGAAGAGAAGCATCGTAGGGGAGGAGATAGCCCGGCTTCTTGCAGCCGGCTTCATCATGGAAGTTTTCTTCTCGGAGTGGCTCGCAAACCCGGTTCTCGTGCTGAAAAAGAATTACAAGTGGCGCATGTGTATAGACTACACAAGCCTCAACAAAGCCTACCCCAAAGACCCCTTCGCCCTGCCCAGAATTGACCAAGTGATAGACTCCACAGCCGGATGCGAGCTGTTGAGCTTTTTGGATGCTTATTCGGGATACCACCAGATAAAACTGAACCCGGATGACCGCCTGAAGACCGCCTTCATCACGCCATTTGGAGCCTTCTGCTACCTGACTATGACATTCGGCTTGAGGAATGCCGGTGCCACTTTTCAGCGTTGCATGCAGAAGTGCCTCCTCATGCAACTCGGCAAAAATGCCCACATCTACGTGGATGATATCGTGGTGAAGACGGAGAAGCGCGGCACTTTGCTGGAAGACCTGAGAGAAACATTCGAGAACCTGTGCCGGTTCCGAATCAAGCTCAACCCCGAGAAATGCGTGTTCGGAGTGCCAGCCGGCCAGCTCCTAGGCTTTCTGGTCTCCGAACGCGGCATCGAGTGCAACCCAGTGAAGATCAAGGCCATCGAGAGGATGGTGATCCCAACCAAGCTTCGAGAAATCCAGAAGTTCACCGGGTGCCTGGCCTCTTTGAACCGCTTCATCAGCCGGCTCGGAGAGAAAGCTCTCCCCCTCTACCACCTCATGAAGAAGAGCACTCACTTCGAGTGGAATGACCAGGCCGACCAAGCTTTTCACGAGCTGAAGAAAATGCTGGCCACGCCGCCTGTCCTGGCGGCGCCGACTGAGAAAGAGCCCATGCTCCTTTATATTGCCGCTACTAGCCGGGTGGTCAGCACCGTCATTGTAGTCCAATGCCCCGAAGAAGGCCGAGCCCAGCCGGTCCAGAGGCCAGTGTATTACTTAAGCGAGGTGCTGTCCGCCTCGAAACAGAACTACCCGCACTACCAAAAAATGTGCTACAGCGTGTACTTCACCGCCAAGAAGCTGAAGCCGTACTTTCAAGAACATCCCATCACGGTCGTATGCACTGCCCTGCTTGCCGAGATCATAGGCAGCTGGGATGCATCCGGCCGGGTGGCTAAGTGGGCCATCGAGCTGGCCGCTTACACGATCTTCTACCAGCCCCGCACCGCCATCAAGTCACAAGCACTGGCCGACTTCCTCATCGACTGGGCCAAGACCCAGTACTTACCGCCAGCTCCCGACTCAACCCATTGGCGCATGCACTTTGACGGATCCAAGATGGGCACCGGCTTGGGAGCCGGCGTCGTCCTTACCTCTCCTAAGGGTGACAAGCTCAGATACACGCTGCAGATCCACTTCGCCGCCTCCAACAACGTAGCCGAGTACGAGGCGCTCATACATGGGCTCCGGCTTGCCAAGGAACTCGGCATCCGCCGGATCCTGTGTTATGGCGACTCGGATTTGGTGGTTCAGCAGTCATCTGGCGACTGGGACGCCAATGACGCAAACATGGCAAGCTACCGCTTCCTAGTGCAGCAAATCAGTGGGTACTTTGATGGATGCGAATTCCTCCACGTACCGCGAGCCGACAACGAGCCAGCAGATGCCCTGGCCCGAATAGGCTCCACGCGGCAAGCAATACCAATAGGCGTCGCCCTACAACGCCTCCTCAAGCCGTCCATCAAGCCGTCTCCGGAATCCGACTCCATCTTCGTGCCGCCTAACCCCGACGGGGCCTATTCCGGCTCGAAGAATCAAGAAGTCGGCCCGGGGACTTCAGTACTCGGCCCGGGGACTGCGGTAGCCGGCCCCGGGACTGCGGTAGCCGGCCCAGGGACTGCGGTAGCCGGCCCGGGGACTTCTTCAGCACAGCAAGCGGCGGCCGACTCCAGCACTTCATCACCCAGCCCGCCCACCCTGGTGGCTGTAGCCACATTGGCGGCAGAGGAGGTTGCAGCTCCATCATGGGCTCAATCCATTATCAACTTCTTAGTGAACCAAGATCTGCCGGCTGACGAAACAGAAGCGAGACAAGTCCAACGTCGAGCCGGATCATACACAATCGTCAACAGAGAACTTGTCAAGCGCAGTGTTACCAGAGTCCTCCAGCGATGCGTCAAGCAGGAGAAGGGCATCGCAATCCTCAGAGATATACACCAGGGAGAGTGCGGCCACCACGCCGCTTCATGATCACTCGTCGCCAGAGCCTTCCGCCAGGGTTTTTTCTGGCCGACTGCTTTGGACGACACCAAAGAGCTAGTCAAACTCTGCAAAGGCTGCCAGCTTTTCAGCTCCAAGCAACACATGCCGGCTTCGGCACTCAAGACCATTCCCCTCACCTGGCCCTTCACCGTCTGGGACTAGACATGGTGGGCCCATTCAAGATGGCGCGTGGCGGCATGACGCATTTGCTCGTCGCCGTGGACAAATTCACCAAGTGGATCGAGGCAAAGCCGATCAAGAAGCTGAATGGGCCGACTGCGGTGACTTCCATCGCAGATATAACAACCCGGTACGGCGTACCGCACAGCATCATCACCGACAACGGCACAAATTTTGCCAAAGGAGCCTTGGCACGATTCTGCGCTACACAAGGGATCCGGCTAGACCTTGCGTCTGTCGCCCACCCGCAGTCAAACGGCCAAGTCGAGCGAGCAAACGGCCTCATCCTCTCCGGCATCAAGCCCCGACTGGTCGTACCTCTGGAGCGTTCAACCGGCTGTTGGCTCGACGAGCTGCCAGCGGTCCTATGGAGTCTACGTACTACCCCAAACAGATCAACCGGCTTCACTCCTTTCTTCCTCGTGTACGGTGCTGAGGCGGTCATCCCAACAGACATTGAGTTTGACTCGCCTCGGGTAACCATGTACATGGAGGCGGAGGCCAAAGAAGCACGAGAAGACGGCGTCGACCTGCTGGAAGAAGGCCGGCTGTTAGCCCTCAGCCGGTCTGCCATCTACTAGCAGGGTTTGCGCCGCTACCACAGCCGGAAGGCAGGCCAAGATCCTTCCAGGAGAACGACCTTGTGCTCCGGCTGATCCAGCAAACAGCCGGCCAGCACAAGCTCGCAGCCCCCTGGGAAGGCCCCTTCGTCGTCAGCAGAGCTTTAGGCAATGATTCCTAGTACCTCATCGACGCGCAGAAGCCCAAGGCACGCAAGAGAGACGACTCCGGCAAGGAGTCGGAACGACCATGGAACGCCAACCTCCTTCGAAGATTTTACAGTTAAAATGTAGTATGTATCGTGTCAACTTTTGTATTAAGTATGAGACAATAGGCTCCCCGAGGAGGACTCGGGGACTGCCATCTTTTATCCATGAATGAAAATTATCATGCGTATGATATCGCCTTTTCATTTATTGTATTTCGTCCGGCACCGGGTTCGACGAGTCGGCCCGGGGACTAGCCGACTGGAGTTATATTAAGAGTCCTACCCGCGGTCAGACAAGTAATGTGCCGACACCCAGGCTTGGCTCTTGCCAAAATCGGAGTTCGAAGAACCGGTTGCCTAGCGGGCAAGAGCCATAAGCCGGAAAGGTGTGCACACGAAAAACGGCTAGGGACTAATGGACTTATATAACAAAAGCCGGCTTGCCGCCTTCCACCGACCGACTACCAGAGTAGCTGGCCGGCCGGCTTGCATTCAGTTCACTTCAAATCCAAGAAAGCTTGAGTACTTGCCTTCCCAAAGAGGGAAGGTGGCAAAGGAAAAAGCCTAAGGATGAAAAGTGCACTCGAATGGAAACCAAAACATGCATACAATAATATTTACACAAAGGACCTCCAGAGAGGTCAGCATCCAACATGGTTTAATACACCCCCAGTGGGTGGAATTGCGAAAACCTAAAGTTGTTCGAAAAGACAAAACAGGAACAACAAGGACGGCAGATCAAGCCGGCGGGGCCGCTGACGAGACGGGCTGGGCGGTGGAGACGGTTGCGCCGGCTGAAGGAGCGGCCGACTGACCAACTTCGGGCTGATCACCGCCTCCGGCAGAGGGCGCGCTTCCGCGCGGCTCGTTGCTGGAGGCACGGTCGGCTTGGGGGCGGTCGGTCGTTCCACTGGCCGGCTCGGCGTCTTCGCTGTCCTCTTCCTCGTCATCCTCGCCCTCGTCGCTGGAGGCAATCTCTCGCCGAGTCCTCGCCCACCACCGGGTTTAGCCCGAACCACTCCTCCGGCTGGGCGACGCCGTCGTCATTAAGTTCCGGCGCGAAGACGCTGGTGTCGGTGCACTCGGCGATCGTCGAGGTGCGCTGGGCGATCGCCGGCCGTACCTCCTCCAGCTCCGCGTCGGCCTCCAGCCGCCAAGTTCGCAGCTGGTCCAGGCTTAGCCCTGGGTACCATGCGCGGACGAACTCCAACGCACGCCCGGCTCAAAGACGGGCTGCCAACGCCTTCCAAGCTTCAAAGCGGCCGACTGCGACTTCCAGCCAGTCGGCGGTCTGGCTTGGGGTATGGGGGATCATCTGGCCGGGCCGGAGCGCGGCCAGCACCTGTGCCCCGACACGTTGGAGCCGGCGAAGCATCCGATGGGCCGGCTGCAGTCGCGCCTGGACGGCAATGAGCTGCTCCGCCAACGTTCGATTTGCATCCGGTGCAATGTCAGCTCCAGCCTGACGGCGCGCCTCGCGATGGGCCTCGATGGGTTGGGTGGCAAGAACGGAGTGGCTGGGAAAGTAATCTGCACAAAGTAACAAGCACAGGTCAGAATAAACTCCAGGCGGCTAGCAGATGGAGGAAGGGCAAGAACAAGTGGCTTACCATCGATCAGGTCTTCGATTCGGCCGAAGCCTTCCTCAAGCGCCTGACGCATCTCGGCCCAGCTCGCCGCCTTGATCTCAAACTCCGCCTTCAGGGCAGCCTCGTTGTCCTGCGCCTTCTGCAGGGCCGCCTTGTGGCTTTCTTCCTGGTCGGCCAGTTTCTTGACCAGGCGGTCGCGCTCCTGGACCAAGTCGGCATGATCGGCGTCCCTAGCGCGAAGAGCGGTCTGCGCCTCGCCGAGCTCCCTCCGCAAGTCGGTGTTGGCCCCTGCATGAGCAAGAGACAAAGAGAAAAAGTCAAAAAGATCCGACCCGACTGCGCTACAGTCGGCCCGAATCTCGGGGACTACACCCAGTGGGTGCGCTGTCGTGCCCCCACGAGAGACATATAAGAGCAAAATACTTACGTCGGCTGCTGGCCAGGTCTTCGGTCTTCCGGCTCAGCTCCCGAGCCTGGGAGTTGAAGGCGGCAGCACGAGAGTTGTGATAATCCTAAGGATCAGACAGAAGACAGGGTTAAGATAGTCGTCAAGAAAGATCCGACCCGACTGCGCTGCAGTCGGCCCGGATCTCGGGGACTACACCCAGTGGGTGCGCTGGCGCGCCCCCACAGAAGAAACCAGAGGACCAGACCGGTCGACAAGTGAAAAACTTACCCGGATAGCAGACCGCGTCAACAAGAACTCCTGAGTATATTGCTGCAGGAGGGCGGCCTGAGCCTGCAGCCGGCTCCGAACCCCTTGGGCCGCAACGTTCAGCTCGCCACTCCCTCCGCTGGGAGTCCACCCGGACGTGGCTGAGCTGGCCGCCTCCAAGGCTTCTGCCGACTGGTTGGCACCCGCAGCTTGGCGCGTGTCCGGCGGGGCCGTGTTCTCTCCGGCGCGCTGGCTCGCCGCCAGCTGAATCTCAAGACCGGCTCCGGCCTCGGGTGCGCCCTGGGCCGGCTCCTCCGGCGCCGCCGACGACTGGCCGCCTTCGCCCGCTCCGGTTGGCGCTGCCGGCGGCGTCCTCTCCGCGAAGACCTCGAAGAGCTCCTCCCTTTGCACCGGCGGCCGATCTGGGGTGATCTCCTCCGCCGTGGGCAGCGGGATGTCCGGGTCCACGGTGCAGAGGGGGATGGCGAGCAGCGGAGGCCCGCTACGCGGGCCTTCCGCCTCCGTTTCCGCGGTCGCCCGCTCCGACGGAGTCTCGGCTGCCACGTCGGCCCGCTCCTTCGCCGCCCGGGCGGCCTCCCGCTCCGCCGCCTCCCTCTCCTCTCGCACCTTGCGGGCGCTCCGCTCCATGGCTTCCGCAAGGTCGGCGCGGGGGTCCACGCGGCGGGGCCCTGAGGATCCAGCACCCGGCCCAACCACGGAGCCGCCTAGGCCCCGCTCAAGGGAAAGCAGCGCCCTGCCCAGAAAATGGAGGAGGGTTAGAACTAAAGAAGACAACAAAGAATAGGCATGCAAGCGGCCAAAAGACTTACCATGAAACCGCCGGAGGCTGCTTCACCGCCCTCCGGAAGCGGGCCGCCGACGCCGCCGCTTTGTCTCGCTTCGTTGCCGCGGCGGAGGCCCTCGTCTTCTTCGGCCGACTGCCGAAGAGAGGAAGCGCGGCCCGGCGCTTCGACGTTCCACCACCGGCAGCTGGCACGGTGGACGAGCCCGCGCTGTGATGATCGGTTGCCGGTCGGCGGCGCGGGATTTCTTCGGCGTCGGCGTCATCCGGCCAGTCATCAAAGATGGCCGAGAGCCCCGTGCCTCCGGGCTCGGCGACGTCCCCCGTGGCGGCGTCTTCCATGGCGGCCGCCCCCAGGTCCGGGTCGTCAATATCATCTACCGCACGGTCGGGGGCATACCGGCGTTCGACTCCTGCTGCCCCGGCTGGCGGCGGAAGAAGAGGGTTCTGATAAAAACAAACCGCCTGGTTAGAAGCCGGCCGGCATAAAGCCGGCTGATGCCAGAAAGAAGGTAGAAAGAAACACTTACCACGGGCGGTGGATGGGCGCGAAAGTACGGCGCCTTGCCGTATTGCCAGTCGTCGGTGAGCTTGAGGTTGGCGATGTAGTTGACCATAAGCGCCACCTCGGCATGGGGCATTTCCCATGTGCTCAGCCAGCATGGGTCGCGGAGGCCGCTCATCTGGCACATCATGTGGGGCCGGCTTTGAAGGGGAAGGATCCGGCGCTCCACGAAGGCGGCCACCAAGTCGGCTCCGCGCAGGCCTTCCGACTGGATCATTACCCGAAGTCGAGCGATGGCGGCGTTCCCAGCCGGAGATAAGGACTTGGATCTGAAGCCCCAAGACGGCTGCCTCCCAGCCGGTGGGCCGGCTACGTAGGCCGGCAGGTTGACGTGGTCTCCTTGCGGGGAGATGTTCTTCACGTAGAAGTACGATTTTTGCCAGAGCTTCACCGATTGGATTAAAGGGATGTGCGGGAAGTTATTGTTCTCGCCTGACCTCTTCATAGCGATGAAGGCCCCGCAGGGGGCGGGCACGCCGGCGATGACGGTGCCGAGCTTGTTCTGGAAGAGCTCCACCCAAAGCTCCAGCTTGGGCAGCACTCCCAAGAAGCCTTCGCAGAGGGAGACGAAGGCCGACAGCAGCATCACCGCGTTGGGCGTGAGGTGATGCGGCTGGAGGCGGTAGAAGTCGATGAAGGAACGCATGAACCCACTCGCCGGGAGGCCGAAGCCGCGCAGGTAATGCGTGCGGAAGACGACCCCCTCGCCTTCCTCCGGCGCCGGCGAGATTTCCGTCTCCGGCGCCAGACGAACCTGCACGAGGTTAGCGGCGGGCAGGCGCCGAGTCCGGCGGAGAAACTCTATGTGATCTTCGTGGACGTTGGAGCCGTCCCACGAGCTCGACAGCGCCATGGACATGGAGGCGTGGGGAAGCTACGACGGGAAGTTGCATTGGGCGCGGGAGGAACAAGAAGAGAAAAGAGAACGAGGAGGGACGGGGAGCGGGGGAGCGAGCGAGCCTTTGCCTCTCCCCCTCCCCCTCCTACTTGTAGGCTCGTGCGCCGGAGCCAAGGAGGCGCGGCGTGGGGGTCGTGGGGATCGATCGTGCCCACTTCCCCCACGACCCGCATTTATTGCGCACTCAAGACAAGAAGAAACGGCCGCGGGAAGCCGAGGCCAGGGAGTGGCGGGCCCGGGCCTGCGGCGGCGTCCCGTCACGCGCGTACGACGGCAGGACTTCTCCGCCACGTGGCCCGTCGTGGGGCCCGCGGGTCAACCACGGTCATGTTGATAAAACAAAGAAATTCTCCGAAGTGGGCCTACGACGGTGAGGTCGGCTCCTCAGGGTATGAAGCTGACCAAGCTTCTCATCCCTCTGTTCGCCGCGAAGCTCGCTCAGCTTCGGGGACTACTGTCGGAGTAAATAGCCATGGGTAGCCTAGCCGGCTTCCCCTGGCCCATCTGAAAAAATTACGAGCCCGTCCGGCTCTCAAGAGGACTCAAGACCTGGGGCCGCCTCCCCCCTGCCGGCTATCTTTTAGGCCGGCTTCGGGGGCGGCCCGCCATTTACCCTCAAGAAGAAAGTTGTGGGAGGGCCGACTGCGAGAAGCCGGCTGCAAAGAGGCCAACTCCAAGAAGCCGTCTCCCATAAAACGGTCAAGGCCGTACCCGCAAAGTACGCGTCCACCCCGCGATGATGAAGCGGGGCGTGGCTACAGTGGAGCCTGCCACCCCCAAAACCCGGAGCACGCCTGGTACAGTGCGCCGTACGGGTGGCCACGACCCGTCCGGCGCGGCACTGTTGCCACGGCGGCCCCGACGCCGTCCACGACGGGCCGCCAGCGTCGCCCCCGAGGCTGTGGGCCCCTTCGGGCAGAGAGATACCGAAGGCGGCCGCACCTCCTCTCAAGTCGGCCTGATGGAGAGCCGGCCCCCCATAGCCGGCTCGCCATCATCCTCGAAGGAGACGCCCATTAAGGAGACTAGATACGGCGGGGCTACAGTAATCGCCCGCCAGGGCGGCGGTACAGTAGCCACGCTTACCCCGACCAAGCTTGCATCAACAGCACGGAGCAACAGTAACCAGCCACCGACCAGGCCCTGGCCAGTGGGGCTTGCCTGTCGACCAAGGAGCCGGCAGCCGGCGGGACCCACCAGTCGGCGGGCCCCGGCAGCCGGCGCGGGAGCCGGCAAGCACAGTCACAGACAGCTGGGCCCCGCGCCCAGCTGGATTACCATTGTACCCCCGGGGGGTAGGCCTATATAAACCCCCCGGTGCACCCATGCAAAGGGTTGGACTCTCTAGTTAGACCTAGACACCACACAAGGAGAAGAAGCTAGCTGTGCCCTTCTTCCTCCTCCCACCCAAACAGCTCAAGGAGCATTGTGTAGCTACTTGTTCATTTAGTAACCATGCGGAGACCCCGCAGAGCAGCAGTAGGGGTGTTATCTCCCCGGAGAGCCCTGAAGCTGGGTAAGATTCGCCGGCGTGCATGTCTTCGCCTTATCCCGTTTCCAGGCACCGACGATGTTTTATTGGCTCCCACAATGATAAGCCACCCGTTGGCATATGTCGCACCTACCACCCGACAACTGCTAACAAAAAAATTCTTGTCTTAGGTGTGGCTAATAAAAAAGACTTATATTTAGGAACGGAGCGAGTGGAAAATATAAATAATAATGCATGTTGGGGCAACCCACGTGTCGATGTCAAAACCGGCGGATCTCGGGTAGGGGGTACCGAACTGTGCGTCTAAGGCGGATGGTAACAGGAGGCAGGGAACACGTTGTTTTACCCAGGTTTGGGCCCTCTTGATTGAGGTAAAACCCTACATCTTGCTTGATTAATATTGATGATATGGGTAGTACAAGAGTAGATCTACCACGAGATGGGAGAGGCTAAACCCTAGAAGCTAGCCTATGGTATGATTGTATGTTATTGTTGTGTCCTATGGACTAAAACCCTTCGGTTTATATAGACACCGGAGAGGGTTAGAGTTACACAAGCTCGGTTACAAATGAGGAGATATCCAGATCCGTACTGCCTAGCTTGCCTTCCACACCAAGGAGAGTCCCATCTGGACACGGGCCGAAGTCTTCAATCTTGTATCTTCATAGTCCAACAGTCTGGCTAAAGGATATAGTCCGGCTGTTCGGAGACCCCTAATCCAGGACTCTCTCAGTAGCCCCTGAACCAGGCTTTCAATGACAATGAGTCTGACGTGCAGTATTGTCTTCGGCATTGCAAGGCAGGTTCCTCCTTCGAACACATCACAGAAGAATTTGAATACAAGGATAGTGTCCGACCCTGCAAAATAAGTTCCACATACCACCGTAGAGAGAATAATATTTCCACAAATCTTAATCTGCTGACACGTTTTTGCAACATGACATCATGCCATGGCCCGGTGATTATTCGAACCGTTTTTCTTCAACCAGCTCCACACATAACACGAGGCGGTTTCTTGACACGTCTTGTCAAAGTAGAGATCATGTTCCCCTAATTACGGGTTTCTCATTAATACGGTCGTGGGTAACCCAACCGTGTCTAGGACTCCTAGATTATAGGCAAGTCTGGAATGGCTACGAAGAGGACGCTTGATATTCACCCTCATTATAAAGGGACAAGGCTTTTACTTTTTCCCTCCCGTGCTCAATCGAATCCTTCCCCCGACTCGAGTTCTAACACCCAAAGCCCAGGTCAGGTGCTTCGGACCTTCAATCATGTCCGGATCTAGCCTTCAAGGCCGGTGGATGCCCTCCTCCGTTATGGAAGAGGATATCAAGAAGTTGAGGGAGGCCAGATACCTGACCGCCGAGGTTTTGCATCGGCTGCCTGCCCGAGGGCAGGTCGTCCCTACTCATGAACCCAACGAGAACGTTGTGTTCATCTCCCACTTCCTCCGAGGTCTAGGCCTCACTCTAGATCCCTTCGTTAGGGGTTTGATGTTCTATTACGGGCTAGATTTCCATGATCTAGCCCCGGACTCCTTTCTCCACATCTCGGCATTTATTGTCGTATGTGAGGCCTTCCTCCGCATTACCCCTCACTTCGGCCTGTGGCTCAAGACCTTTGACGTGAAGCTGAAGATGGTCGAGGGGCAGCACATAGCATGCGGAGGCGCATTAATAAACAAGATCGCTGGAGCTCCATGCCCAAAGGGTTCCATTCTAGAGGTGTCCGTATTATGACAACGGGAGTGGTTTTACATCACAGCTCCTAGAAGTGCCAAGTGGGCGGCTGCCCCTGCTTTCCGCTCGGGCCCTCCACCACAAATGAAGTCATGGATTAGCGGAGGCTAAGCTGGGGTCCAGCCAAGGACGTGCCTGTATTGCAGAGCCGCATTCAATATCTCTTCAAAGGAGATTTCAGTCTAGTTATGGTGGCGCAAGTCATGCTGGTTCGACGAATCCAGCCATGCAAACACTGGCCTCTCTGCATGTGGGAGTTCAACCCAGAAGGGCCGCGCACTATACAGAATTTCCTCGGGCTGACGCACGAGGAGATGTACAAATCACTTTTCGGACCCCAAACAGAGTGTCCGGATACTACCAAGGACGTGGGCCTGAGCAGCAACCGTACCGCCGACCAAGTAAGTAATCCTCTAGCCGAACACACCGTCTTTCATTTACCATGACATCATTCTGAGAAATCGCTCTTTGACTAGGGCTGGCTAACAAAGGCGAAGATGATTCGGTGTTCGGCCACCTTCCTGAGGGTTTGGAGAATCCGGTACTGGAAAAGATGCTCGAGCTAGCACCTTGCCCGGAGCCCTCAAAGGAAGATACAGGGGGGAATAATGAGGTCGAAAGCGGGCCCCCATCGCTACCAATTCCAGCCGAGGGAATGAGCACCTCTGTGAAGGAGGATAACCAAGGGGAAGAATCTGACCTTCTCTCGCTTCGGGGAAGGAAGATGACTGCCTCTGAAGATCCGGAAACCAAGGCTTCCAAACGGGAGACGAAATTCCCACCAGAGGGTCCTGCCTTGGAGGGTGCTCTTGCCGCACAAAGTCCGCGCGGGGATCTGCCCTCTAACAAGGTGTAAGTAATCAAAAAGTACTTTAATAGTGAGGATATACTGCTTTACCTCTGAGGAAAATAACCGAAGCCTTTATCTTGCAGTTCAGATCTTAGCCCTTCTCAGCAGAGCTCGTCTTCGGGGGATCTTCTTCCGGAGATGATGGAGAGCAAAACGCCTCCCCCGGACTCCCCCGCTCAAGAAACGGGCGACCTTGAAGTGTCGTCACGGAGGGCCTCCTCGGGTCCGGTGAGGCCAGAAGATAATCCTATAGTCACCCGAAGTCCCCAGCGTCCGGCTCTCGAAGAGAGCAAACAAAAGAGTCCAGCACCGGCTGGTATGCGGTCGGACGTACTGAGGGAGCTGTTGGAGCGAGCGGCCATCTCAGAAGAACACCGTACGTTGATGGGTACAGTGATGGAAATAATTTCGTCCGCCAAAAGCGGATTGCATGAAGCCTTTATGAGTCTACTGACGGGCTTTGAGGTACGTGAAATGATATACTTTTTGATAGTACCGCACATTTTTAGGTGTGCCCTGTGTAGATAGTAGCCCTTGAGACTCTGGTTGTCGTCGAGAACGGCGGCGAACAGAGGATCGTAGTCCCAGGTAATAACCATACCGCATTATGTGCAGGTGATGGGAGCTCCGGTGGCTGGCCGGACTAATGTGTTTGCCGAACTAAAGCGGCAACTAGATGCGGCAGATGCCGACATCGAGCTTGTTAACAAGCGGCTTGACGAGGCACAGGGTAAGTGATGTTTTCTAGTGAATGTCACATAGGAAGAGCAGTGTAACGCCCGTATCTTTAATATGTTGTGACTGTAGATGGAGCTGCCACTGTGGAGACCCTTTGGGCGGAACTTGCCCGAGCCAAGGAACAAGCAAAAATTAGTAATGCGGCCGCTTTAAAGGCGGCTGAAGAGTTAAGAGCCAAAAAGGCTGCACATTGCGATAGAAAAGATAAAATGGCCAAGATGGCTATAAAGTTAAGAGACACTGCCCACCGCTGCCAGTTCCTTGAAGAAGAGAACCGAGCGAAGGCAACGGACCTCGAAAAGGCCACGATGGCGGCCAAAGGCACCCGCTCGGCCATGGGGGCAAAGAAGGAAGAGTTGCGTGAAGCTGGTGATATTGTGGCTGGGAAGCCCTTTTTGCTGCGGAGGAAGTTCGGAGATCTTCGGTGTGCCCCTCTGGATCGGTTGTGGAGTTTGGCAAATGCAAATGTGGATTTGACGGCGAGTGCTGTCGATGCGGATGAATACTTCCGAGATCAAACAGATCGTGAAGTGGACAAGCTATTCTGGTCGCAGTTTAACGTTCCAGAGCGTCCGCTTCCACTAACTGATCGGCTTGCCGAATGGGCCGAACTCAATAGATTGTCCGGACTTGCCATGAGGTCCGTCGTAGATCATCTGTGGCCGGAAAAGTCGAAGCCGAACAACTATTTCAGCTTAGTGCAGCAGTTCCTTGGTGCGGTGCCACGCATCAATGCGGTGAAGAGGTCGGCGTGCATAGAAGGCTCGCAGATGGCCCTTGCCCATGTCAAAGCATACTGGGCGGAGATGGATGCTACCACGGTTGCGGCGCAAGGTTCGTCCATAGGTCGAGTGGCTGCCGAGCACTATTTTGAAGAAGTTCTTGAGGGTGCTCGTTTGATAGAGGCCCAGTGCTCGAAGAATATTATGTTTGAGTGACATGTATTCCATTGTAAAAACAATGTTTTTATGAAATTTATCAAGGCTGTATTTATACTTTTTCCCGAAACTAATATGATGCCTCATGTGCGGCCGTTTATGTATACATGTGTATAGCCTGAAAGATTGCAGTCGTCGGCTTCAGCCCCCACGCATATAATGCGGGGGTGTTCGCAGAAGACGTGTATTCACACTTAATCCAACATCTTGGTCCTAATAAGGAGGTGATGGCGCAGCGAACTAGGCAACCGGACTATACTGCTTTAACACTTTCACTTAGCCATAGGAGTTTGACAGTGGGGCTACTATATAGCCCCTGGTGGCTCTGCACTCATCCGAATTCGGGGTGCGTACATGCCTGGCCGGGAAATGGCCCTTCGTTAAGGCGTAGGAATTCTAACATTCCGATAGGTCATCGAGTGGTTGACCAGTCTCACTCTATATCATGACAGTTAGTTTTCGGCTTTATGTACTGAGGTGCTCGTCCGGATGAAGCAGGGCACAATCGCACTAGTTCTCCTGGTGCCGCCTTAGCCGATAGAGCGGAACGTAAGGCAGCAAAACACAGGAGCCAGGCAAACCCAACATTTAACCAAAGACATGATTCGGAGCTGATACATATAACGCCAAACTCGCGAAGCCGAACACTCCCTAAGGTATTCGGTCTTTTATGGTATAAACCGGGACTAAACGGTGCCCTTTGTAAGAAGCCCCTGGTGTCCAGGTATGTGCATTATTCTGACGTGGCCACATGCCAAGACATCAGCATCCTTCTCAATAGTACTGTCAGGACCCCGATCCTAAGTCACACCGATCTAGCATGTAACACATCATATCACTTTGCGGCCTCACGCACGGTATTCCCACGGGTGCCACCTTACCTGGCCCGGGACCGTTTGCGCCTTTTGGCTCACGTATATGATAGTGTCGCTAGCATCCATATGACAAAGAACCCGGGCCGACATGGCTAGTCGTGAACCCAAAGCGGCACTAACCCATGGGAACAGGCATACATGAATCAACCTCGAGCATGTCGGTCAACAACGTGTGAATCCGGGCTGTAGCACTGGGCTAACAGGACTCCGGTACCCTGGGCTGTAGCAGGCTAGGCAGGACTCCGGATGTCACCGCGTGACATTTCGCCGAAGGGACAGACACGGGAACGAAGTGAAACACATGCCGGCCAGTCAAGTGTCCTGAGCAGTAGTGCTGGGCTAGCAGGACTCCGGTGAACCGGGCTGTAGCGGACTACTATGGCTCATGGAAACACTAGACCACATTTCCCCATAAGAGAGGCTGCCAAGGATAAACAACTAGATTGTCGGATCCCACACATACCAAGCATTTCAATCATACACACAATATGCTCGATATGTGTAAATACAACATGGCACCACAACAAGACTCTACGACTCAAGTATTAATTCATTAGGCTCCGAAGAGCCAGATATTACAGACAAGGGTCTCATGACCCAACAATCATAGCATACAATGCAAAGCACATGCGGAAGCTTAACATGTCTGAGTACAGACATCTATAAATGAAAAAGGCTAGGAAGCCTGGCTATCTACCAGATCTTGTCGAGCGCACAAGATCGTAGCTGAGGTATCAAGCTAAACGTCAAAGTCCACGCAGAACTACTACCGAGACTGAAGTCTCTCTGCAAAACATAAATTAAACAAATGTGAGTACAAAGGTACTCAGCAAGACTTACATGAGAACTAGCTACATATGCATCGGTATCACCAAAGGGGGGGTGTGGTGGAGTTTAACTGTGGCAAGCCAGCTTTGACTCGGTGGCTAACCTGAAGTACGACTGCAAACAACTCTTTTGGGGTTGCGCACACGAGTCCACATATTCACCATTCAATACACCACTATGGATCCGCTCCCGTCTCCCTACGAGAAGGCCATCCATAGCACTCACACTTATCTTGCGAGTTTTAGAGTATCCACTTTCACTTGTCTATGAACTATGCAAGGGGTCCAAGTTTCCATATCCGAGGAATCCGGCTATTCGAATAGATAATGATAACCCTGCAGGGGTGTACTTCTTCACACACGCTCCAACCACTTACCACCATATACACGTCATGTATCTCGGCAACCTTCAAGTGAAAGCCTGGCGAGGGTGTCGGCCACGGCCTACCTAAACACTTAAGTCTCTAGTCCAGGTTTATCGCCTATCCAAGTTCCATCCGCAGGGAGTCCGGCCGAGGTTTCCACATACGGCCCCGAATGATGTGAACAGGGTTCCCGAGACACCAAACGGGCGCCAGGTACACCGTGCCACGGTGTATCTACCGCAACATAGCCCACCCCTAGGGTCAGCGCTACGCACGGCCGCCAACACATAACCTACAAACACCAGAAACTAGTTGCAACTCCTGGACAGAGTACTAGGGTGATTAAGAAGCCGAGAGGGTCAATTAAGTATCCCAATGAGTGGTAGTAGCTGTTCATGGATCACAGACACAGAACTCAGTTCCTGAGGACGGTTTCAATGAGACAACCCACCATGTACTCCTACATGGCCTCTCACCGCTACCTTTACCAAAACGTGTTCACACACTTAGCTCACACACAGTAGGACATGTTTACACACCTCCGATTCGTCCCCGATGAATCAGACCTGACTCAACTCTAAGCAGTAGCAGGCATGACAAGCAAACATGAATGAGTAGGCACATCAGGGCTCAAATAACTCCTACTCATGCTAGTGGATTTCATCTATTTACTGTGGCAATGACAGGTCATGCAGAGGATAAGGGGTTCAACTACCGCAACAAGTAACAGATGAATCGTTGATGTCCTAATGCAGCAAAAGAGAGCAGGAGCGAGAGAGTGGGCTTGTATCGGAATGAACAAGGGGGTTGTGCTTGCCTGGCACTTCTGAAGATATCATTGGGTCTTCATCAGTGTCTACGATCATAGCGTCGGTACAACGTCTATCGAGAGGGGACAAATACCGGCAACAGAGAAAGAAACACAATCAATGCAATGCACAATATGATGCATGATCATGACATGTCAATATGCCGTGGTGTGAGCTAATGCAACTAGCAACATGTTAAAAGAAGTTGGTTTGAACCCTGGGTTCAAATGCAAATTCAAACTATGAGTTCAAATAGTGCATTATCATGTTTTGGACTAAACAGTGAGGTTAAGTTCTTCAAACATGCATGAAAATGCCATAAACAGATTCCTTGAATTTTTCTGATAATTTTTCATATATAATTTATTTCATTTGGAGTTACGGTTCATTTTCTATGATTTTTAGAAGTTTTGGGCATTTTCTGGAATTTTCTATATAAAATTAAATCCAGAAAAAGAGTTACTGCGTCAGTCTTGCATCAGCGTGACGTCAGCAAGTCAAAGGCACGGTCCAGGTCAAACCCGACCAGTGGGGTCCACTGGTCAGTGTCACGGGGCTAGCTAGAGTCACTGACATGTGGGGCCGGTCAAAGGCCACGTGAGCAAGGTCAAAGCTGACGCGTGGGTCCCGCGGGGTTGGATTAGTTCTAACTAATTTCATTAGCTGACTAATTAAACCGGTGGGGCCCGTGTGTAAGTGGGTCAGGGGGGTTAATTAGTGGAGATGTTAGCGGCTAATGACGTTGACCGTTAGCACGCCGGAGTTTTGGCCGGCGGCGTCCACCGGAGTTGCGCCAGAGGCGACGGAACGACGCGTCAAGGACAGCAGTTGGTAGCCCGTGCCCGCGCGCATCCAGGGGAACCAACGGAAGGGCGCGGGGTGGCCGGAGTTCGCCGGAAGCGAGCTCGTGGCAGCGGCCGGAGTTCGTCGTTCGTGCAGCTAGGGCCTAGAGGGCGCGGAGAGGCCGGGGAAGAGGGGGAGTCGAAGCAGGCGCTCACAGCGGTGCCCTAGGGATGGCCAGCGTGCTCGGGGAAGCCCTGTGGATGGCGAATCGGCGGCGACGATCTCCGGTGCCCGACGGTGAACACGACGAGGCCAGCGACGTTTTTGGGGCTTCCGGCGTCGGGAGGCTCGGTGAGGAGGAGGAGAGGAACGAGGCGGAGCTCGTGGATAGCTCGGAGAAGCGAGGGGACGGCTGTGGCTGCGCGTACGCGAGACGGCGGCTGGCGGTTGCTCTCGGATGGAGCTCGGGGGGGGAGCTAGGGGTGAGGGAGAGACCAGAGAGATGGGAAATTGAGGGAGGAGGTCCGCGGGGCTACTCCAGGCGCGTCGAATGGTCTCGGGGGCGTCTCCGTGGCAAGCAGGAGGTGGAGCTCCTGTGTGCGCTGCTGCTCGCACGCAGCTGCTTTGGGGCGAGGGGAGGAAGACGACGGGCGAGGTGCTGGTGGGCTGGGCCGCTGGTGGCCTAGCGCTGGGCCGCGTAGGTAAGTTTGCTCCAGGCGAGCCTCCGTCTGTTTTATTTCTGTTTTCTAATATTTCAATTCTGTTTTGATTTGATTCACAGACCAAATCATTTAGTAGCTCCTGAAAATATTTATGTGGCTTGATGCAATATATTCAAAGCCACTCACATGTTTTCAGGATTATTGGACTTGCAATTCTTTTATATAAGAATTAAATCTAACTCAAATATTTATTGATTTAAATCCAAATGGCCAAAATAATTCCTCAAAAATGTTCCATATTTTTGGTTTGGACCAAAACCCTTGCCATAAATATTAAACATCTTTGGGGAGCATTTTGGAAACATTGGATGCATTTCCAGGGTTATTTGCCCTTCTTTTAATTAAAATTTTGAGGCTTTCAAATTTCCTCAATTCAAGTTTCTTGAATTTAAACATGATGCATGGATGCTTGTGCAACTATTTGCAAACAAATTCTAGGGCTGTGACAACTCACCCCCACTAAACAAGAATCTCGTCCCGAGATTCAAGACGTGAGGTAAGAAGACAGAGGGAACGCCAATAAAGAATCTTCACGATCCGATTGCCCTCCTCGAAGATGTTGATTCATTGCATCATGTCGATCTTGACATCCTTGCTTTTGAGATCTTCATCCACGTGATGACGACGGAAAGAAACTCAACTAGGATTGATCTTCTCGAAGATCGAGCTAAACAATATCAACTCGCAGAATGAGATGTTGAAACACCTCAAGTTGAGACACAAAACACATCGAGAGGGATGGAAGAACAATGACGGGGTTTGATTTGGTGGGCAACAATTCCACGCCTAAATAGATGGTGAGGGGGTTTCAAAGTAGCGAGAAGTTATGTTGCCCATAAAACCATAACGAGGCACCTTAGTGAAGGTGACTCGTAGAGCTATTCCCTTAAGTGGAAAAAGGAATTACTTTGGACCCATAGATCATTGAAACTCTTTATACCAGCCTAAGGCAATCACAATCGATCTTTTGAAGGAGTTTGAAAGGATGATATACTCGGGCTAGAATGGATGATGTGGACTACCTTGTTGAAGACAACGCAATGGATGATTTTTGCTTATCATCAGAAATGGATGAGACCCATGGTAAGTCCACTTTTGAGGACGATCCTGAACAACAGCTACTGAGGTGTAAGCTGGGAACAAAATGCAAATGTTGGGAATGATTCTAGTAACTGGGGAGAAGGTTCACCGGCAAAGGTGATTCCACCAATTGGATGGCTATCGAACAACTGACAGAACGGAGGCACATTCCAGTTAACGACAACATCAGATCCTAGTGCCTGAGCGTGCTCTCAAGAACTTGAGCATTTCCGTATTCATCAAGGTTCTGCCAATATCTGTGTCAAGGATCCTGGCAACACAACATGCTACCATGATGAATAATGGTGGAAGATGCAGATGCAAAGGAAGATAACACTTTCTCAGATTTCACCTTAGCGAGGCCAAGCGATAAAAATCTGGATGATCGACCGAGAGACATTTAGCTCTCCGCTTCTAATGTTCTCCTTGATGTACTGGTTACCACAGTCATGCTTTAAGGCATCGGCATAGCCACCAAGTAGTGGTCGGACTTCGGAATACAATTGATCCATAAGGAACAACTTCTGGAGTAAATCCTACCAACTCCTTATGGGTAGGTGACCAACTTCCTCAATCAAGATACTACAATAATAGGTCTTCCGGCTAGGTGTGTTGGCCACGACATCCACTTTACCGGTTATCGAGAGACCAATATTATAGTTCTTGGGAAATGCTCCAACCATCATATCTGCCTGAGATTCAGATCTGGTTGGTGTCAGGATATTCCAGACTCATCGAGTCTAGAAAGGAAAATGAAGGTTTGCAGCACAAATCGACGAGACGATGTTGCGAGATTCTCGGGGGAATGAACTGCGATAGCAAGCTCCAAAACATGAGTTGCTTCTGCTACAAACCTGTGAACACGCTATCCAAGTCGAGCATGACCACGTAGTAGCCTTATAGTAAAACACTATCGAGTTCTAGTGGGGAACCATCATCAAGGATTTCAAAGTCTTATGCAAGTCCATGGATTAGATCCCAAGCATAGACTCCTTTTCCCTGAACAAGTCAATCAGTGGCTTGGTGTGCTAGGAACACATACGGAGTGGAGGTAATTAATCTACCAAACCATAGAATACTTCGCACGTATGCATGACTGATTTGGGATGATTCCAAGGGAAACAAAAACAATCTTTCTTGAACTCACGGCGGCAACTTGCACCAAATGCACATGAATTCGAGGAAGTCACTTCTTCCATCCAAGCATAAGCTTCATGAACGGAACACGAAGGCATTGCTTACAAGTTTTCAACACTAGGTTGATGTTCAACATGAATCATCGGGGAGACAAAATGCTGTTGATGGGCTCAACAACAACTCATCAGAATTTTCATATCACTGGACTTCCACCATCATGTGAACACGATGATAGTATTGGTCAGACCAAAAGAGGTAATGGTGTATGCTCGAGGGATCAACCACGGGTAAGACAACATTACGAACATCGTTGGTTCTGATTTGACTTGACGATAGCCCATACTCAAGTCAAAGTTTTGACAAGGCAATAGATCCAACAACTGATCACGAGGACCAATTGGTGAAGATATCATCTTTCTTCAACACACGCACAAACACAAAGATATCCCTTAACATAAACTAAGTCAGACAAGCTTTTATCTTCCAACTCTCCAAGTTGTTGTTAAGCTTAACCAACTAGCTCAGGGGTATCCAACACAGATTCTTGGAGAATGGGTGGTTGGAGGAAAACCAACATGATCACGAACTCAACATAGCGGTCAGGTGACAACCAGGTAATACTTCCAAGAAGATAATCGGAACATCACGAACCACAAATATGATACTAAGCTCGAGATCAATCTTGCTTTTCAGGGCAAGACGATATGATCGATAGAGCAAGGGTTTGGCAAAATCCTAACTCGTTGATCGAAGAGTGCACCAGGAAAATAAGGATTAGGTAGCACAATCTATCTTAGAATGATGATTCAATAACCAACACGCTAAGAATGAGAATATTGTCCATTAACTACCAAGCAACGGAGTTGCTAGGAGTATTGATTTCACACATCACGACTCACTTACCGGCATTCCGGTTACAATAACACGGGAACCGAGGAATGAACAATGATGGCAAGAAGTATCACTGCGTCAAGAATTCATAGGAGAAGGTGCAATTCTCACAACGCTCTTGACATAAGGTGGGTAATACTTCAGGGTAGAACAGAACCAAAAGCTGGGTTGCATTTTGATCTGCGGAATACAACTATTTTGACCCAACCCTAGATATGGATGGGGTACTGGAGCTTGTTTCTCCTAGTCATTCCGGAATAGAATGGCTTGACGGACCACAAGAATAAAAGGCACCGATGAACACGAATGCACACATACTCTTGGATATCTACTGATAGAGGATGGTCGGAATACAACTAAAGAGGAACAACTCAAGGAACATATAATTTTCTGAGCTGTGCAGGCATAGATTAGTATGTCGAGCAAAGCTCAACATATTTCTTCCGGATAACCCATGCAGAAAGGTAGAACTGGCAGAGCCACAACATAGAATGGAGAACTCATCGGGAGCACTCTGTCGTGACCTTTTGGTTCAAAAGAACTCCTGCCAAGAATGGTTCATGATAATTGGAAGAAGGATATACCACGAACCTCGAGGACTGATGCAAAGGTTACTAATATCCTAAAGGAACTATCAAAAACTATCAACATGAGGTAAGTAGGGTGAATCTCGGGTTCAGGAACCCATGAATAGAATACCTACCACTACATGGCATCACGGGATGCTTTTGAGAATAATGGCCAGAATCACACACTGGGGATACAAAACATGGCTAGATCACTAGGTGACTCCCTAAAACACCTAGGGTCATAGTAATAGCTCCAACATATATGTCGAGGCCACAAAGTACCCCAACTCACCGATTATTGTGATTAATCTGGCCCAAAGGAACATCGAGAATGGAAAGAAGGGATTTGCAAATGCATCAGACTATTTAGAAACTTGGGATGACTCGGATAGCATAACGGCTGTAAATGCTCAAAATGATTTGAGACATCCTGCAAAATGGTGGCATAACCACCTAACATCACAATATCAAAGTTCTGAGATCAACTGAGAACACATGGAAGTAGTAGAAACTGAAAAGAGGCTTGAAACTATCAATTCTATAAGTCTATGGATTAGTAACACGTCATCCTGATAGATAGATGAGAAGGCCTAGTTCTTAATCCCCGTAGAAAAGAAGAGGTTGACTCAGATCAGAAGGTCATGAGAATAAGGAGTAAAAAGAGCCTTACGTTCCCTTCCACAATCAATTCCCTTATATAACTAAAGCATTTCTAGACTCAACTTCGACCAGTTTGGCTTGGTAATCCTAGAGGCAGTCAGGCTCTGATACCAACGCTGTCAGGACCCCGATCCTAAGTCACACCGATCTAGCATGTAACACATCATATCACTTTGCGGCCTCACGCACGGTATTCCCACGGGTGCCACCTTACCTGGCCCGGGACCGTTTGCGCCTTTTGGCTCATGTATATGATAGTGTCGCTAGCATCCATATGACAAAGAACCCGGGCCGACATGGCTAGTCGTGAACACAAAGCGGCACTAACCCATGGGAACAGGCATACATGAATCAACCTCGAGCATGTCGATCAACAACGTGTGAATCCGGGCTGTAGCACTGGGCTAACAGGACTCTGGTACCCCGGGCTGTAGCAGGCTAGGCAGGACTCCGGATGTCACCGTGTGACGTTTCCCCGAAGGGACAGACACAGGAACGAAGTGAAACACATGCCGGCCAGTCAAGTGTCCTGAGCAGTAGTGCTGGGCTAGCAGGACTCCGGTGAACCGGGCTGTAGCGGACTACTATGGCTCATGGAAACACTAAACCACATTTCCCCATAAGAGAGGCTGCCAAGGATAAACAACTAGATTGTCGGATCCCACACATACCAAGCATTTCAATCATACACACAATATGCTCGATATGTGTAAATACAACATGGCACCACAACAAGACTCTACGACTCAAGTATTAATTCATTAGGCTCCGAAGAGCCAGATATTACAGACATGGGTCTCATGACCCAACAATCATAGCATACAATGCAAAGCACATGCGGAAGCTTAACATGTCTGAGTACAGACATCTATAAATGAAAAAGGCTAAGAAGCCTGACTATCTACCAGATCCTGTCGAGGGCACAAGATCGTACCTGAGGTATCAAGCTAAACATCGAAGTCCACGTGGAACTACTAGCGAGACTGAAGTCTCTCTGCAAAAAATAAATTAAACAAACATGAGTACAAAGGTACTCAGCAAGACTTACATGAGAACTAGCTACATATGCATCGGTATCAACAAAAGGGGGGTGGTGGAGTTTAAATGCAGCAAGCCAGCTTTGACTCGGTGGCTAACCTGAACTACGACTGCAAACAACTCTTTTGGGGTTGCGCACACGAGTCCACATATTCACCATTCAATACACCACTATGGATCCGCTCCCGTCTCCCTACGAGAAGGCCATCCATAGCACTCACACTTATCTTGCGAGTTTTAGAGTATCCACTTTCACTTGTCGATGAACTATGCAAGGGGTCCAAGTTTCCATATCCGAGGAATCCGGCTATTCGAATAGATAATGATAACCCTGCAGGGGTGTACTTCTTCACACACGCTCCCACCACTTACCACCATATACACGTCATGTATCTCGGCAACCTTCAAGCGGAAGCCTGGCGAGGGTGTCGGCCACGGCCTACCTAAACACTTAAGTCTCTAGTCCAGGTTTATCGCCTATCCAGGTTCCATCCGCAGGGAGTCCGGCCGAGGTTTCCACATACAGCCCCGAACGATGTGAACAGGGTTCCCGAGACACCAAACGGGCGCCCGGTACACCGTGCCACGGTGTATCTACCGCAAAATAGCCCACCCCTAGGTTCAGCGCTATGCACGGCCGCCAACACATAACCTACAAACACCAGAAACTAGTTGCAACTCCTGGACAGAGTACTAGGGTGATTAAGAAGCCAAGAGGGTCAATTAAGGATCCCAATGAGTGGTAGTAGCTGTTCATGGACCACAGACACAGAACTCAGTTCCTAAGGATGGTTTCAATGAGACAACCCACCATGTACTCCTACATGGCCGCTCACCGCTACCTTTACCAAAACGTGTTCACACACTTAGCTCACACACAGTAGGACATGTTTACACACCTCCGATTCATCCCCGATGAATCAGACCAGACTCAACTCTAAGCAGTAGCAGGCATGACAAGCAAACATGAATGAGTAGGCACATTAGAGCTCAAACAACTCCTACTCATGCTAGTGGGTTTCATCTATTTACTGTGGCAATGACAGGTCATGCAGAGGATAAGGGGTACAACTACCGCAACAAGTAACAAATGAATCGTTGTTGTCCTAATGCAGTAAAAGAGAGCAGGAGCGAGAGAGTGGGCTTGTATAGGAATGAACAAGGGGGTTGTGCTTGCCTGGCACTTCTGAAGATATCATTGGGTCTTCATCAGTGTCTACGATCATAGCGTCGGTACAACGTCTATCGAGAGGGGACAAATACCGGCAACAGAGAAAGAAACACAATCAATGCAATGCACAATATGATGCATGATCATGACATGTCAATATGCCGTGGTGTGAGCTAATGCAACTAGCAACATGTTAAAAGAAGTTGGTTTGAACCCTGGGTTCAAATTCAAATTCGAACTATGAGTTCAAATAGTGCATTATCATGTTTTGGACTAAACAGTGAGGTTAAGTTGTTCAAACATACATGAAAATGCCATAAACAGATTCCTTGAATTTTTCTGATAATTTTTCATATATAATTTATTTCATTTGGAGTTACGGTTGGTTTTCTATGATTTTTAGAAGTTTTGGGCATTTTCTGGAATTTTCTATATAAAATTAAATCCAGAAAAAGAGTTACTGCGTCAGTCTTGCGTCAGCGTGACGTCAGCAAGTCAAACGCACGGTCCAGGTCAAACCCGACCAGTGGGGTCCACTGGTCAGTGTCACGGGGCTAGCTAGAGTCACTGACATGTGGGGCCGGTCAAAGGCCACGTCAGCAAGGTCAAAGCTGACGCGTGGGTCCCGCGGGGTTGGATTAGTTCTAACTAATTTCATTAGCTGACTAATTAAACAGGTGGGGCCCGTGTGTAAGTGGATCAGGGGGGTTAATTAGTGGAGATGTTAGCGGCTAATGATGTTGACCGTCAGCACGCCGGAGTTTTGGCCGGCGGCGTCCGCCGGAGTTGCGCGAGAGGCGACGGAACGACGCGTCGAGGACAACAGGAGGTAGCCCATGCCCGCGCGCATCCAGGGGAACCAACGGAAGGGCGCGGGGTGGCCGGAGTTCGCCGGAAGCGAGCTCGTGGCGGCGGCCGGAGTTCGGCGTCCGTGCAGCTAGGGCCTAGAGGGCGCGGAGAGGCCGGGGAAGAGGGGGAGTCGAAGCAGGCGCTCACAGCGGTGCCGTAGGGATGGCCAGCGTGCTCGAGGAAGCCCTGTGGATGGCGAATCGGCGGCGACGATCTCCGGTGCCCGACGGTGAACACGACAAGGCCGTCGACGTTTTTGGGGCTTCCGGCGTCGGGAGGCTCGGTGAGGAGGAGGAGAGGAACAAGGCAGAGCTCGTGGATAGCTCGGAGAAGCGAGGGGATTGCTGTGGCTGCGCGTACGCGAGACGGCGGCCGGCGGTTGCTCTCGGATGGAGCTCGGGGGGGGAGCTAGGGGTGAGGGAGAGACCAGAGAGATTGGGGAATTGAGGGAGGAGGTCCGCGGGGCTACTCCAGGCGCGTCGGATGGTCTCGGGGGCATCTCCGTGGCAAGCAGGAGGTGGAGCTCCTGTGTGCGCTGCTACTGGCACGCAGCTGCTTCGGGGCGAGGGGAGGAAGACGACGGGCGAGGTGCTGGTGGGCTGGGCCGCTGGTGGCCTGGCGCTGGGCCGCGTAGGTAAGTTTGCTCCAGGTGAGCCTCCGTCTGTTTTATTTCTGTTTTCTAATATTTCAATTCTGTTTTGATTTGATTCACAGACCAAATCATTTAGTAGCTCCTGAAAATATTTAGGTGGCTTGATGCAATATATTCAAAGCCACTCACAGGTTTTCAGGATTATTGGACTTGCAATTCTTTTATATAAGAATTAAATCCACCTCAAATATTTATTGATTTAAATCCAAATGGCCAAAATAATTCCTCAAAAATGTTCCATATTTTTGGTTTGGACCAAAACCCTTGCCATAAATATTAAACATCATTGGGGAGCATTGGATGCATTTCCAGGGTTATTTGCCCTTCTTTTAATTAAAATTTTGAGGCTTTCAAATTTCCTCAATTCAAGTTTCTTGAATTTAAACATGATGCATGGATGCTTGTGCAACTATTTGCAAACAAATTCTAGGGCTGTGACAAGTACTGAGAATCCGAGGGATGTGTATCAACAAGAGACAGTAAAAAAGGTTTACGGAGGGTCTTAATCTCAAAAGAATCCTTGGAACGGGTCCCTGCTGCACGTCTGCGTCTGTGTCTCCGTTGTGCCGTATCCTGGATGGGTGTAGCACGATGGTCATCTATAAAAGAGAGAAACTTAGGTGAAAAGTTGTCGTGCAAAAAGGTAGGTTTAAAGAAACCATGTACAATTCAAGATGAGTAAAAATTGCCCCTTGTTTGCGCGCGTTGAGCCCCTTGTATTTGTAATAGGGGTGTGGCCATCAAACCTGTATGAATTACATGTAGCTGCGCCGGACTCGTCTAACCGTGTCCATGGTCTTGACGACCTATCAAATGCTTTAGTTGGTGAGGCCGTTTTTAGTGTGCGGCTGCCAAGGCAGTCGCACTCTCTTCGGTGCGCAAGGATCGCTTAATATTTCCATTCACTGTAATGATGCCACATGGACCGGGCATCTTAAGCGAGAGGGAAGCGTAATGTGGTATTGCATTAACCGAGCGAAAGCTTCGTGTCCGTGTAGTGCTTGATAGCCACTTTGGAATGGAGCAATGTGGAATGTTAAATTTTCACTACGGAAGTTATCGGGGAAGCCGAATATAACCTCTAGTAGCAGGGAGGCCGTGCAATGAGCCCCTGGGCCTGGCGTTACTCCTTTAAAGGTAGTATTGTTGTGGCAAATTTTCGTTGGGCCTATCCCCATTTTGCGGATTGTGTCCTGATATACCAGGTTTAGACTGCTGCCACCGTCCATCAGGACTCGTGTGAAATGGTATCCGTCAATTATTGGGTCTAATACCAAGGCAGCCCATCCTGCATGTCGGATACTTGCTGAGTAATACCGATGATCGAAAGTGATTGGTTGAGACGACCAGTGGCAGGATTCTGCGGTGATAGGCCCTTGGGCATATTTCTCTGGGAGTGCCGCTTTGTTTCTCCCCTTGATCACGTGTAACACGTTCATTCTTTTGACTTCTGGTGGAAATTTCTTTTGTTCCCCAGTGTCTTGCTTGAGGGGCTCATCCTCGTCTTCGCTTGGTGTATCCTCCCCCTTGTGTACGACGTTGAGCTTGCCGGACTGCTTGAAGACCCAACATTCTCTATGGGTATGACTTGCAGGTTTATCGGGGGTGCTATGGATCTGACATATTTGGTCCAGAATTTTGTTTAGGCTGGACAGTTCATCTCTGACGCCTTTAGAGGGCGGCTTTTGCTGACCTGGCCGAGAACTTCTGAATTCGGCGTTTACCGCCGTGCTCTTCGGGCTGTCTTCTTTATTTCGACGCTTATTATTTTTGCTGCATCGTGATTTCCCGTTTCCATCTCTAACTTCGGACGTACTGGGGTCGCTGGTGCTGCATCTGGCTAGCCAGCTATCCTCACCCGCGCAAAAGCGGGTCATGAGGCTAATTAATGCTGTGATTGTTCTCGGCTTTTCTTGGCCGAGGTGGCTGGCAAGCCATTCGTCGCGGATGCTATGCTTAAAAGCTGACAAGGCTTCGGCGTCCGGACAGTCGACTATTTGGTCCTTTTTAGTAAGAAACCTGTTCCAAAGCTTTCAGGCTGACTCTCTGGGCTGTTGAGTTATATGACTCAAATTGTCCGCGTCCAAAGGTCGGACATAAGTCCCTTGAAAATTTGCCCGAAAAGCGTCTTCGAGCTCCTCCCAGCTTCCAATGGAGCTTTCGGGGAGGCTTTTAAGCCAGTGCTGAGCTGGCCCTTTGAGTTTGAGGGGTAAATACTTAATGGCGTGGAGATCATCTCCTCGAGCCATATGGATATGGAGGATATAGTCCTTAATCCAGACCAAAGGGTCTGTGCTTCCGTCGTATGCCTCTATGTTTACGGGCTTCACATGAGGCTTTGTAGGCACCACTTGATTTGTTGTGAAGTTCCTCTTTATCCTTAAGTGACATATCATGAGCAACAATTCTTCCAATTACCTCCGTTGGCTTGAGATCTTTGTAATTGGGCATCATTTGGATCAATGTGCACACGGTATCATATTTTCCATCCAAGGCTCTTAGAATCTTCTTGATGATGAATCTATCGGTCATCTCTTCACTTCCTAAGCCGGCAATCTCATTTGTGATGAGAGCAAGCCTAGAGTACATTTCAGCGACACCTTCACCATCCTTCATTTTGAACTTGTCAATTTGACTTTGAAGCACATCCAATTTGGATTCCTTGACGGAGTCTTTACCTTCGTGCATATCAATCAAAGTGTCCCAAATTTCCTTTGCATTCTCAAGACGGCTGATTTTGTTGAATTCTTCGGGGCACAATCCGTTGAAGAGAATATCACAAGCTTGAGCATTGTATTGCAACATCTTCAACTCATCCGCGGTAGCTTCACGGTTTGGTTCTCTCCCATCAAAGAAGTCACCTTGCAAACCAACACACACAATAGCCCAAATGGCGGGGTTATATCCAAGAATATGCATTTTCATTTTATGCTTCCAATTAGCAAAATTAGTACCATCAAAGTAAGGACCTCTATGGTGATAATTTCCCTCGCTAGACGCCATACTCTCCTAGGTTGTGAAACCAAGGCTATGACCACCAAAAGCTATGGAAATCAAAGCAAATGGAGACCAAAGCTTTGATACCACTTGTAGGATCGAAAGTATGTCTAGAGGGGGGGTGATTAGACTACTTGACCAAATAAAAACTTAACCTTTTCCCAATTTTAGTTCTTGGCAGATTTTAGCTATTTTAGGACAAGTCAAGCAATCATCACACAATTCAAGCAAGCATGCAAAGAGTATATTGGCAACGGAAAGTAAAGCATGCAACTTGCAAGAATGTAAAGGGAAGGGTTTGGAGAATTCAAACGCAATTGGAGACACGGATGTTTTTCCCGTGGTTCGGATAGGTGGTGCTATCCTACATCCATGTTGATGGAGACTTCAACCCATGAAGTGTAACGGTTGCGCGAGTCCACGAAGGGTCCATGAAGAAGCAACCTTGTCTATCCCACCATGGCCATCGCCCACGAAGGACTTGCCTCACTAGCGGTAGATCTTCACGAAGTAGGCGATCTCCTTGCCCTTACAAACTCCTTGGTTCAACTCCACAATCTTGTCGGAGGCTCCCAAGTGACACCTAGCCAATCTAGGAGACACCACTCTCCAAGAAGTAACAAATGGTGTGTTGATGATGAACTCCTTTCTCTTGTGCTTCAAATGATAGTCTCCCCAACACTCAACTCTCTCTCATAGGATTTGGATCTGGTGGAAAGAAGATTTGAGTGGAAAGCAACTTGGGGAAGGCTAGAGATCAAGATTCATATGGTAGGAATGGAATATCTTGGTCTCAACACATGAGTAGGTGGTTCTCTCTCAGAACATATGAGTTGGAAGTGTAGATGTGTTCTGATGGCTCTCTCCACGAATGAAGAGGAGGTGGAGGTGTATATATAGCCTCCACACAAAATCCAACCGTTACACACAATTTACCAATCTCGGTGGGACCGAATTAACAAACTCGGTCAGACCGAAATAGTAAACCTAGTGACCGTTAGAGATTTTCGGTGGGACTGACATGCAACTCGGTAGGACCGATTTTGTTAGGGCTAGGGCATGACGTAATCTCGGTGAGACCGATTACACAAACTCGGTGAGACCGATTTTGGTAATTAGCTAACCAGAGAGTTGGTCAGGCAAACTCGGTGGGACCGATTTGCTCTTTCAGTGAGACCGAAAAGTTACAAAAAGGAAACACTGAATTTACATTGCAATCTCGGTGGGACCGATCCGCTCTTTTGGTGAGACCGAAGAGTTACGAAAGGGAAACAGAGAGTTTGCAATCCCATCTTGGTGAGACCGAGATCCCTATCGGTAGAACCGATTTGCTAGGGTTTGGCAATGGCTATGACAAGTGAAACTCGGTGACGCCGGGTTGAAAGAATCGGTAGGGCCGAGTTTGGCTTAGGGTTTAGGTCATATGTGGATATGGGAAAGTAGTTGAGGGCTTTTGGAGCATATCACTAAGCACATGAAGCAAGAGGCTCATTAAGCAACACCTCACCCCTCCTTGATAGTATTGGCTTTTCCTAAAGACTCAATGTGATCTTGGATCACTAAAATATAAAATGAAGAGTCTTGAGCTTTTGAGCTTGAGCCAATCCTTTGTCCTTAGCATTTTGAGGGTTCCACTTTCACCATCCATGCCATGCCAATCATTGAGCTTTCCTGAAATAATCATCTTGGAATAGCATTAGCTCAATGAGCTATATGTTGTTATGAATTACCAAAACCACCTAGGGATAGTTGCACTTTCACCCGCGTCAAGGGTGGCGTGATCAACCTTGCGAGGATCGTTGGCAAGACCCGCCTCGCGAGGGAGACTGGAGGGATCAGCCTCACGAGGATCGCCCGCAAGGCAACGCAGGCCTCCCTCCGCTGCCGCCACGGCCAAGGAGAAACGAGGACCGCCATCAGGACGAGGGGGCCGGGGGCTTCCAGGAGCCGCGCCCGATCGCCTGCATCCTGGGCGGGGCTCAAGCCCCAGCCTCTCAACGCATCTTCAAGCAGTTCGCCCGCGAAGTGAATCCAGTCCTCCCCAAGCTCGAAGCCACGCGCCCTCTCAGGTGGTCGGCGTGCGCCATCATGTTCAGCTCAGCAGATCAGCTCAAGTGTGCGGCCATAGCCGGAGTCCTCCCGATGCTTTGTTCCCCAATCATCAGCAAGGTGGTGGTCACCAAGACCCTCATCGATGGCGGCGCAGGGCTCAACGTCCTGTCCGTGGAAACATTCAACAATCTCCAAGTGCCCTACAACCAGCTTCAGCCAACCAAGCCTTTCTCTAGAGTCACCGATGGCTCCACAGTCCCGATTGGGCAGGTCCGCCTCCCTGTCACCTTCGGGGCACGTGACAACTACCGCACCGAGCTCATCGACTTCGACGTCACTCACATTCGCCTGCCGTACAACGCCATCCTTGGGTACCCAGTACTGGCCAAGTTGATGGCCGTAACTCACCACGGCTACAACATCCTCAAGATGCCAGGAAGTGGCGGAGTCATAACGGTGCCCTGTGAAGAGAAGGAGGCGGTGTGTTCCCTGGAACGAGCCTTTTAGGCCGCATCACTGGAAGACCCGAATCACGGAAGCAGGAGGCTTCCCGAGACCACCCCCAAGAAGAAGAAGACATCGTCCGGCCCGACCCCTCAGGAGGCAGGCCCCTCAGGGCCCGCACCTGCCCAGGGGGAACCTCCTTCCATCGCATAGGAAAGCGCGCCCGGCGCCCTCCTCGGGCAGGGCTCGAGGGCTCTCCCCTGGAGGGCCACCGACCTGGCTAAGGTCACGAGGGAGGCGCTTGGGCACCTCATGGAGGCGTGTTTCGAAGCACGTTTCCCTCAAGAAGGAGTAAGGCAAGGAGAGCCAGACCCTCAGGAGTTCGTCAGCAAGGCCATTCAGGAGCTACGGGAGTCAAGAGTCATGAAAGGCGGCCGCCGCCTACCAGCTGTGGCTCCCCATCCAGGCGAGGATGGTGGGCTATGCGTCTGCATCGACATACCAGACCTCAATCGAGTCGCCTCTCTGGAGCGCCACTGGCCCTCGCGAGTGGGGCACTGCGTAGGTCCACCACACAGCTATGTTCGCATGCCTTACGGCTTGCCGAACGCGGCTGCCGCGTACCAGCACCTCATGAGGGGCATCATGGAGGCTCAAGAGGCCAGGTGTTCCGCAGCCCTAGCGGAGATGGAGATGGTGCGCGAGGAGCCACCAGCGCCTCCGGAGCCTCCCGAGGCCCCTGGGCCCGGGGGCTCGTGAGGATCGGCTTCCGCAGCCCACCGAGTCTGCTACACCAACACTCGTTCGTCCTCAACATCATCAGGTGACATCTTTCAAGTTTCATTTCCAGCTTGGAGCGCCCCCCCCCCCAGGGTTGCGTTGTTCCCAGGCTGCGTGGTCCGTCCCTGCGGCATGTATCCCTTTTATTTCATGTTGTTAGCATACCTTGTTGGGGGCGCCCCACGGGCTGCATCATCCCCAAGTCGCTCAGGCCTGACCCAGTGATGTCCGCCTTCCCAGCATCTATTTGAATGAATCCACTCCTTCGCGGCTAATGTGTTTGACCTAGTGGCCCGCTCAACTGACGCCAACTGACGGAGCTGCTCCCAAATGGCACGACGCTTGCGCATGGGTCCATCCCTGCAACATCGACAAGCCTGAATGGCTGAGCTCTGGCCGCGGCAGCCCCGCATGGCGCCACCTCGTCAAGCCTTCAGTGCCTCATCGCCCCTCGGAAGCAACCAATGGCTGACTGTCAATTGTCATGGCAACCCCTCGTTCTTTCTATGATGGGTCTACAGGATCTCCTAAAGGAGCTGCGTCAGGCGAGGCCCTTGTGGTGTCTCCTTCACTCTCATCCGCCCGAACCTCTTGCACGTTAAAGGGGGGTGCCTAAGCATCGCGACTCAGGGCTCCTACTGGCTCTCCAGCCCTCACCCTCTGGCCTTGTCCACGGCATCGTGACCTGGCATACCAGCAACGACTGAGACTCGCTCGAGGGCCGGGACCCGAGGACGTAGAGCAGAAAGGGGAGCAAAGGCGAGAGGGGAGGGACACGTGAGGACCTCGCCGAGCAACCTCACGCCTGCCGATGCACGGACCCGGCGGCACACCAGAGAGCGGTCCCTGATTCCCAAGATAAGTCACCACCCAGAAGCACCAGCTACCGTGGCACCATCCCCGCACCTAATGCAATCCCGTGTTAGCGACGCCGCTGTCCTTTCTCACCGAACGATGGCTGCTTGAGCACCAAAGGGGACGTCCTAAGCACCGCGACTCAGGGGCTCTTACTAGACCCCGGGTCGCTCACCTCCTGGCCTTGACCACGGCATCACGACCTGGCATACCAGTAACGGCTGAAGCCGCCCTGGGACTGGGACCTGTCGACGCAGAGCACCAAGTCCTCATGAGGTTCGAAAGGGAGGACTGAGCTAAGACGGAATGAGCAACTCGCACAATTCTACGACAAGGGTTATATTAACAAAACAGGATCACAGGCACCTTACAAGCCCCCACGGGACGCGTCTTTGATTCCTCGCAGGGAATGGATCGTAGAAGGACGCTAACTACACGCGCCCCTGCGAAAGATGCCATCATCAATAGTGGGCCGTCAAGCACCGGCGCTAACCCCATCCAGATCAGAGTCGGCGATGGCCTGACGAGCCCGCCCTACTCTAGGAGCGGCGCCGGCTCGGGGGCTCGTAGCTGTCGTCGCTAGTCTCCGGAGTCGCGAAGAGCTCGCCGGAGTCGCTGGAACCTCCGACGCCTCCACCGCCTGAGGAGCCGCCAAGGGAGCGGTTGGCGGGCCCAGTCCTCATCGTAGCAGGGTCCCGACCACCTCTCCCGGGGCAGCACTCCAGCCGGCGCCCGTTCGCATCAAAGACCATGAAGAACATCACCGAAGCACCATCGTACTCCAAGTGGATCGCAAAGGCGCCTCTTGTCCTGCAAACCCGGGCGATTTCGCTCCATCCTCGAGTGATGAAGACCTCGCCCGGGGCAACGACCGCGACCTCTACCTCGGTCGCGAGGGTGCTGCAGCCGGCGTGCTGCAGCCAAAGCTCCAGGAGTTCTCCCTGCAGGATGGTGGAGGCGAAGAAGGGAGGAAGGTGAATCCAAGACTGAGGAGGCATGGCGGCGTGGAGCACGAACTCTCGGGAGGAGCCCTCGGTGTGGACCCCAGGGCCTCGACACCACCTGATGGGCCCCCTCGTCCCGGCCGCGGAGGGCGAGCCGTTTCTTCGGCGGGAGCTGTCGGATCACGGGTTCCGGCAGACCCTTAAGGTTGGAACACTAGGGTGCGCACGGAGATCACGCCTTCTACCTCCCCGTCTCACAAAGGTCTAAAACTACTAAAAGAACCGCACAAGAGACACAAGGTTTACACTGGTTCAGGCCACCGTTGTGGTGTAACACCCTACTCCAGTGTGTGGTGGGTGGATTGCCTCTTGGGGTTGATGATGATGAACGATACAAGGAAGAACAGCCTCGTGAGGGTCTGTTCTTGGCTGGGGCGATGAACTGCTAGGAGGTGTTCAGTCACCCTTCTCTCTCTCGCGCGCTCACTCTCTCTGCTTTTCTCTCACTTGTCGACCGTCTGGTTGAGATCGAACCGAACCCCTTGCTACGTGGGTGGCCGGTCCTATTTATAGGCAAAGGCCCTGGGCCTCTTCCCAAATATTGAGCGGGAAGGGCGCCAACAATGGTGGGCTAATTTGAAGGGGAACAACAAGTACACTTATCCTGACTAAAGTTGGTCTTCGCCTGCGAAAGGCTCTACGGTGACGCCGTGCTGGGCTCCATGGTGACCTCCATCTCGTAGTCCGCTTGGTCTTGGTCTCGTTGCTCCGAAATGGCAACCTTTGCCTGATGCCTCGGTACTCCGCTGCTGCGCTTGCCCCCTTTGCACCAAAGAGGAAAGAAGGACGCTGCGCGCGCTAGTGCCCGCGTGGCGCCCTGAGTCGTCATGGCTTGCGTCATGGGCACCTCGCGAGGTGCCCCGCCTTGATTTCTCCGCCTCCTCGTGAGCCATCCTGAGGAGGCTGTGCCTGAGGATGCGCCGTGTCGTCCACCCCGCGAGGCTTGGCCCCTCGCGAGGGTCTTGAGTCTTGTGTTGATGAAGATGGGCCATGATGGGCCTCCTTTGAGCCACGCTGCAGGCCGCAGGCAGGCAAGTATGGGGACCCCCGTTCCCAGAACGCCGACAGTAGCCCCCGGGCCCAAGGCGCGCATGGACTTGGCCGTGCTGAGAGGCGAAAGGGCAAGGGCGAAGTGCCCCGGGCCCTAACAGCCTGCGGCCTTGGGCGCCGCGTTGAGGTTGATGGGATGTGGCCATCTCCACTTCCCCACGATGCCTCGGTGGTCGCGCGAGTTGGACAAGTCCCTGCATGCAAATCGTGTCATGATTACCTGTGATCGTGGAGGCCGGCGGTTGGTCTTCGCCGGCTATAAGTACGAAGCTGTGCGTGCCCTTCCAGTCCATTCCTCCTGGCTTCTCCTTCTTCCCGATCCTTGCTCCAGCTTGCTGCGATGGCTCTGATCCGCCGGTTCTCTGCAGCGGAGAAGGGAAAGGCTCCTCGAGAGGGGCCAGACCCGCTCCCGCTGAAGAAACAGCTCACCCTTTGCAGCCGTGGCGAGGAAGACCGTCAGGTGGTGCCGAGGCCCTGGTGCGAGCGGGCTCCGCCGGGGTTCCCACTTCCCTTGTATGCCCACGCCGAGGGCCCCGAAGGTGTCGATGCCGATCTCCGCAGTCGGCGCCGTCGTAGGCGCCGTCGGGTCATGAAGGCGTGGGTTGTTCCTCCTGGAGTCCATGTCGAGGGCTCCTCTCAAGAGTTCATGCTCCATGTCGCCATTACTCTCCAGTCCTGGATCCATCTGCCTCCCTTCTTCGCCTCCATCATCCCTCCAAGAGGGCCCTTGGAGCTCTGGCTGCAGCATGCCGGCTGCAGCGCCCTCGCGACCGAAGCAGAGGTCGTGGTCGCTGCCCCGGGCGAGGTCTACATGTCCCGCGGCTGGAGAGAGATCGCCCGGGTTTGCAGGGAAATGGGCGTCTTCGCGGTCCACTTGGAGTACGATGGCGCTGCGGTGATGTTCTTCAAGGTCTTCGACGCGAACAGGCGCCGGCCGGAGTGTTGCTCCGGGAGAGGTGGCCAGGACCTTGCCCTGGTGAGGACTAGGCCCGTCGACCGCTCCCTTGGCGGAGGCGCCGGAGGGTCCAGTGACTCCGGCGAAATCCTCGCGACTTCGGAGACGAGCGACGACAGCTACGAGCCCCCGAGTCGGCGCCGCTCCCGGAGCAGGGCGGGCTCGTCGGGCCATCGCCGACCCTGATCTGGATGGGGTTGGCGCCGGTGCCTGACGGCCCACTGTGGATGATGGCATCTTTTGCAGGAGCTCGTGTAGTTAGCACCCCTTAGGATCCGTTCCCTGCGAGGAATCAAAATGCGCCCCACGGGGGCTTGTAAGGTGCCTGTAGTCCCGTTTGCTAATACATAACATTTGCCGCAGAGCCGTGTGAGTTGCTCATTTCGTCTTAGCTTAGTTCTCCCTTTCGAACCTCGCGAGGGCTTGGTGCTCTGCGTCGACAGGTCCCAGTCCCAAGGCGACGTCAGCCGTCGCTGGTATGCCAGGTCGCGATGCCGTGGTCAAGGCCATGAGGTAAGCGACCCGGGGTCCGGTAAGAGCCCCTGAGTCGTGATGCTCAGGAGGTCCCCTTTGGCGCCCATGCAGCCATCGCTTGGTGAGAAAGGGAAGCAACGTTGCTAGTATGGAATTGCTTTAGGTGCGGGGGTAGTGCCACGGTAGCCAGTGCTTTGGATGGTGACTTATCTTGAGGATCGGGGATCGCCCCCAGCGCATCGTCGGGTCCGTGGGGTAGTTGGGATGGAGTTGCTCGGCGAGGTCCTCACGCGCCCCTTCTCCCTCGCCTTTGCTCCCCTTTCTGCTCTACGTCCTCGGGTCCCGGCCCTCGAGCTGGTCTCAGCCATCGCTGGTATGCCAGGTCGCGATGCCGTGGACAAGGCCAGAGGGTGAGGGCTGGAGAGCCAGTAAGAACCCTGAGTCGTGATGCTCAGGCGCCCCCCCCTTTAACGTGCAAGCGGTTCGCGTGGACGAGGGTGAAGGGAACTCCGTGAGGGCCTTGGCTAGCACAGTTCCCTCCAAGGACCCTGCAGGTTCATCACAGAAAGAAGATGGGGTTGCCATGGCAGTCATTAGTCGATCGTTAGTCGCTCAAGAGCTCGCTGGTTGGAGTAGGTGAGGTGTATCAGGGCACCCGTGAGCCAGCGCGGGACTCACGAGGCCCTACCTCTAGGCGGGTTGCGCCTGGCACTGGGCCGTATCTTGAGATGTGTCCCTGCAAAATTTGATTAGATGCCGGTACTCTAAGTCCTCGGGTCCCGGCCCTCGAGCTTGTCTCAGCCGTCGCTGGTATGCCAGGTCGCGATGCCATGGACAAGGCCAGAGGGTGAGGGCTGGAGAGCCAGTAAGAGCCCTGAGTCGCGATGCTCAGGCACCCCCCTTTAACGTGCAAGTGGCCGACATGGAGAAGAAAGGATGCCGCGGGCAGGCATCCAACAATCAAGCGTGATAGGCGAATGCATAGTTGGAAATAAACATGAGGGAGATACACGCCGCCGGGCCTAGCCAGAGCGGCTTGGGGATGATGCAGCCCAAGGGGCGCCCCCAACAAGGCAAACTAACGACCGAAAAATAAAAGGGGATACATGCCGCAGGGACGGACCCACGCGTCCTGGGAGTGATGCAACCCTGGGAGGGCGCTGCCAGCTGGGAATGAAGCTTGAAAGATGTCACCTGAGGATGTCGTCGGCGAAGTGGCATTGGTGCAGCAGACTCGGTGGGCTGCGGAAGCTGATCCTCACGAGCCCCCAGGCCCCGGGGCCTCGGGAGCTCCGGAGGCACTGTAGACTCCTCGCGAGCTGTCTTCATCTCCGCCAAGGCCGCGGAACGCCTATCTTCCTAAGCCTCCATGATGCCCCTCATGAGGCGCTGGTATGCCGCAGCCCGGCTCGGCAGGCCGTAAGGCATGCGAACATGGCTGTGGGGTGGACCCCCGCAGCGCCCCACTTGCGAGGGCCAGAGATGCTCCGTCGTGGTGATCTGATTGAGCCCTGGTACGTCGACGCAGACGCGCAGCCCACCATCCTCGCCTGGATTTGGGGCCACGGCTGGTAGACGGCGGCAACCTCTCATGATCCTTCACTCCTGTAGTTCTTGAATGGCCTTGTTAACGAACTCCTGCTGGTCTGACCTTCCTTGCCTGGCTCCTTCTCGAGGGAAACGTGCTTCGAAGCACGCCTCCACATGGTGCCCAAGCGCCTCCCTCATGACCCTGGCTAGGTCGATGGCCTGAGGAGGGCGCCGGGCGCGCTTTCCTATGCGATGGAAGGGAGGTCCCCCTGAGCAGACACGGGCCCTGAAGGGCCTGACTCCTGAGGGGCTGAGCCTGACGATGTCTTCTTCTTCTTGGGGGTGGTCTTACGAAGGCTCCTACTTCCACGATCTGGGTCTTCGAGTGACGCGGCCTGAAAGGCTCGCTCCAGGGAACACACTACATCCTTCTCTTCACAGGGCACCGTGATGACGCCGCCACTTCCTGGCATCTTCAGGATGTTGTAGCCGTGGTGAGTCACGGCCATGAACTTGGCCAGTGCTGGGTACCCGAGGATGGCATTGTACGGCAGGCGGATGTGGGCAACGTCGAAGTCAATGAGCTCGGTGCGGTGGTTGCTGCGAGCCCCGAAAGTGACAGGGAGGCGGACCTGCCCGATCGGGACTGTGGAACCGTCGGTGATTCCGGAGAAAAGCTTGGTTGGTTGAAGCTGGTCATAGGGCACCCGGAGGTTGTTGAATGTTTCCACGGACAGGACGTTGAGCCCTGCCCCACCATCAATGAGGGTCTTGGTGACCAGCACGTTGCTGATGACTGGGGAGCAAAGCATCGGGAGGACTCCGGCCGTGGCCGCGCACTTGAGCTGGTTGGCTGAGCTGAACGTGATGGCGCACGCCGACCACCTGAGGGGGCGCTTTGCTTCGAGCTTGGGGAGAACTGCATTCACTTCACGGGCAAACTGCTTGAAGATACGTTGAGAGGCTGGGGCTTGAGCTCCGCCCAGGATGCAGGCGATTGCGCACGGCTCTTGGAAGCCCCCAGCCCCCTCGTCTGGATGGCGGTCTTCGTTCCTCCTTGGCTGAGGCGGCAGCGGAGGTAGGCCTGCGTTGCCTTGAGGGCGATCCTCACGAGGCTGATCCTTCCAGTCTCCCTCGTGAGGCAGGTCCCGCCAGCGGTCCTCGCGAGGCTGGTCGCACCACCCCTGGCGCGGGCCGCGATCTTCCCAGCATCCTGGGTTTCTTCCTCCTCCTCGGCCGTAGCCCCGGTCAGCACGGTCAGGGCGACGGCCGATCCTTCCTTCCCGCACGGCGCGGAGTTCTTGACATTCGTTGGTGTTGTGGGTGTCGAGGTCGTGGTACACATAGTACCGGCTGCCCCTGGAGGGTTCGGGCAGATCCGTGCCCCGCTTGGTGTCTGGTTCTGCGGCGAGTACGGCAGCCCCCTTGCGCTTCACATCCTTGGCCTTGGGCTTCTTCTCTTCTGGGTCCGCCACAGGCAGCTCGAGGAGGGAGAGACGTCCCTCCTCTGCCCTAGCGCACTTGGTCGCCAAGTTGAACAGCTCCAGGGAGGTGCAGAGGTCTTCGTGCATCGCCAGCTCCTCCTTCATCTTGACGTCGCGCACGCCATCGGAGAAGGCCGAGATGATGGCCTCCTCAGACACCTTGGGGATCTTGAGGCACGCACTGTTGAAGCGCTGGATGTACTTTTGCAGGGTCTCTCCGGGTTGTTGCTTGATGCGGTGCATGTCGCTCACGGCGGGTGGCCGGTCGCGAGTACCTTGGAAGTTGGCAATGAAGCGGGTGCGCATCTGGTCCCAGGAGGAGATCGTGCCCGGAGCCAGATTCAGGAGCCAGGTTCGAGCTCCTACCTTGAGCGCCATGGGGAACTAGTTCGCCATGACCTTTTCATCCCCGCTGGCAGCCTCGATGCCCAGCTCATAGAGCTGGAGGAACTCTGCGGGGTCAGTTGTGCCGTCGTAGCGAGGAGGCAGGTCTGGCTTGAACTTGCCGGACCACGCGACGCTGCGCAGCTTGGTGGTGTAGGCGCAGCAGCCGGCAGTGGCCATGAAAGGCTTCGGCTGGTGGAGAGCTTGGTCTTGAGGGTCCCCACGCGCTGCAGCTAGGAGCAGAGCAAGGTCTTGGCGTGCCGGAGCTGGAGCAGGGTCGCTCCTTGCGGGCGAGGGACTTCTTGGCAGCTCCGTTCTTGTTGCGCTGGCACCTGACGGAGTGGGTTCCGCCCAGGGGCCACGCGCCTTGGAGCCATGGCGTCTTCTTGGAGAGGAGGCGGCTGGTGCACCTCTGGAGCTTCGTTGCCCGCGCGGGGCGGGGTGTGGCGCAGAGGAATGGACGGCGCGGAAGAGCCAGCTGCGGCGCGGACAAGCTCGGCGACGCGGTCGAGCCACTCTTCGTAGACGTCGTCGACGGGGCGGTAGCGCAGGAGCTCGTTTGCCGCGAGGAGCGCAGCTCGAGCCTCCAAGGGTGTGCGGAGCGCGGGGGACGAAGAGCCAGTTGGTGTGAGCGATGGAGTAGCGGTGCGGCCGTCTTGGCGCACGGATGGATGCTGAGACGATGCTTGCTGCTCGCCCCCCGCCGGGCCGGTGGCGGCGTTGAAGCGGGCGACGGGGAACGACGAGGACCTCCATCGACGGGGGCCGTCTGGGTGACGCGAGAAGCGATGGTGGACCGGCGCTCGGCGCGGGCCCGACAAGCGACGGACATGGACGCGACGGTCGGAGGAGAACGGAGTGGTGGAGGACAGATTCCGACACCACCTGATGGGCCCCCTCGTCCCGGCCGTGGAGGGCGAGCCGTTTCTTCGGCGGGAGCTGTCGGATCACGGGTTCCGGCAGACCCTTAAGGTTCGAACACTAGGGTGCGCGCGGAGATCACGCCTTCTACCTCCCCGTCTCACAAAGGTCTAAAACTACTAAAAGAACCGCACAAGAGACACAAGGTTTACACTGGTTCGGGCCACCGTTGTGGTGTAACACCCTACTCCAGTGTGTGGTGGGTGGATTGCCTCTTGGGGCTGTTGATGATGAACGATACAAGGAAGAACAGCCTCGCGAGGGTCTGTTCTTGGCTGGGGCGATGAACTGCTAGGAGGAGTTCAGTCACCCTTCTCTCTCTCTCGCTCACTCTCTCTGCTTTTCTCTCACTTGTCGACCGTCTGGTTGAGATCGAACCGAACCCCTTGCTACGCGAAGGGGAACAGCAAGTACACTTATCCTGACTAAAGTTGGTCTTCGCCTGCGAAAGGCTCTGCGGTGACGGCGTGCTGGGCTCCATGGTGACCTCCGTCTCGTAGTCCGCTTGGTCTTGGTCTCGTTGCACCGAAATGGCAACCTTTGCCTGATGCCTCGGTACTCCGCGGCTGCACTTGCCCCCTTGGCACCAAAGACGAAAGAAGGACGCTGCGCGCGCTGGCGCCCGCCTGGCGCCCTGAGTCGTCATGGCTCGCGTCATGGGCACCTCGCGAGGTACCCCGCCTTGATTTCTCCGCCTCTTCGCGAGCCAGCCTGAGGAGGCTGCACCTGAGGATGCGCCGTGTCGTCCGCCCCGCGAGGCTTGGCCCCTCGCGAGGGTCTTGAGTCTTGTGTTGATGAAGATGGGCCATGCTGGGCCTCCTTTGAGCCACGCCGCAGGCCGCAGGCAGGCAAGTCTGGGGACCCCCATTCCCAGAACACCGACAGGAGCGGGTCTGGTTCCTCTCGGGGAGCCTTTCCCTTCTCTGCCACCGTGAACCGGCGGATCGGAGCCATCGCAGCAAGACGGAGCATGGACCAAGAAGAAGGAGAAGCAAGAAGGGATGGACTGGAAGGGCGCGCGTCGTCCCGTACTTATGGCCGGCGAAGGCCAATCGCCGACCTCCACGATCGCAGGTAATCATGACCCGCTTTACATGCAGGGACTTGTCCAATCCGTGCAGTTGCCGAGGCGCCGTGGGGAAGTGGAGACGCTCACGTCCAATCAACCGCCACGCGGTGCCCAAGGCCGCAGGCTGTTAGGGCCCGCGGCGCTTCACCCTTGCCCTTTTGCCTCCCTGCACGGCCAAGTCCGGGCGCGCCTTGGGCCCGGGGGCTACTGTCGGCGTTCTGGGAACGGGGGTCCCTAGACTTGCCTACCTGCGGCCTGCGGCGTGGCTCAAAGGGGGGCCCAGCACGGTCCATCTTCATCAACACAGACCCAAGACCCTCGCGAGGGGCCAAGCCTCGCGAGGCGGAGGACACGGAGCTTCCTTAGGCACGGCCTCATCAGGCTTACTCGCGAGGAGGCGGAGAGATCAAGGCGGGGTACCTCACGAGGTGCCCGTGACGCAAGCCATGATGACCAAGGGTGCCAGGCGGGCGCCAGCCCGCGAAGTGTCATCCTTTCCTCTTTGGTGCAAAGGGAGCAAGCGCAGGCGAGAGCATCGAGCAAAGGCACCCGTTTCGGTGCAACGAGACCAAGACCAGTCCAATGGCAGGGAGGAAGTCATTGTGGAGCCCAAGCCAGCGTCACCACCAGAGCCTTTGGCAGGCGAGGACCAACTTTAGTCAGGATAAGTGTACCAAATGTTCCCCTTCAAAATGGCCAATTGTTTGCGCCCTTCCCGCTCAATATTTGGGAAGAGGCCCAGGGCCTTTGCCTATAAATAGGACTAGCCACCCACAGGGTAGGGGATCGAGGATCGGCCAACCCAGAAACAAGCTGGGATCGGATCGAGTAGCATCACACACAGAGAGAGAGAGAGAAGGGTGGTTGAACTCCTCCCAGCAGTTCATCGCCCCAGCCAAGAGCAGACCCTCGCGAGGCTGTTCTTCCTTGTATTGCTCATCATCATCAGCCCAAGAGGCAATCCACCACACCACACATTGGAGTAGGGTATTACACCACAACGGTGGCCCGAACCAGTATAAACCCTGTGTCTCTTGTGCTGTTCTTTCCATAGCTTAGATCTTAGCAAGGCAGAGGGGCGCAGGTAGGTAGAAGGCGAAATCTCCGTGCGCACCCCAGTGTTCGAACCTCAAGGGTCTGCCGGAACCCGAAATCCAACAGCTTTGACTTCTTGAGGGGACAACCCTTCATTGCGTCCTTCCGTTCCTCATCGTCATCGTCTTTTGGTGTGTCCACCATGTATACGTCATGTGATGAAGTGGGCGTCTAGTGCCCTGTGGTCGTGGTTCCTGTTCGTCTCCTGCATCGTCGTCCATACCGTCGATGTCTTCGGAGTCGGAGTCGAGCATGTCGGTTAAGTCATCGACCGTGGCTACTAAGTGGGTGGTGGGTGGGCGGCGATTTTCTTCGTCATCCGCATCCCAATCCTGCCAGACATAGTTCGGCCAGGACTCTCCTGACAAGGAGAGAGACTTTAATGAGTTCAGTATGTCGCCGAAGGGCGAGTGCTAAAAGATATCCGCGGAGGTAAACTCCATGATCGGCGCCCAACCGGATTCGATAGGAACGGGCGTAGGCGGTTCGGAGTCCGTGGCGGGAGAAGTATCCGGCAGTTTAACAACACGGCTCTCATGAAGGGTAAGACTGATATTCGGCTCGATCGCCGTTGGGGATGCGGCCTCTGTGGCAGGGTCTATCCACCCGTCCATGGGAGGCACAACTGGCTCTGAATTAATGGTCGGAGCGGCTACCGGTGTGATTTCTTGAACACTGTCTGATGGCAGAGCTAAATCGTACTCATCGTGACCGCGTGGCGCACAAGGCAGAGGCTCGAATCCGTCGAAGATCAAGTCTCCATGGATATCGGCCGTGTAGTTTAAGCTTCCAAACCTGACCTGGTGGCCAGGGGCGTAACTTTCGATCTGCTCCAGATGGCCAAGCGAGTTGGCCCATAGTGCGAAGCCGCCGAACACAAAGATATGTCCCGGGAGAAAAGTCTCACCTTGGACTGCATCACTATCGATGATAGAAGGAGCCATCAAGCCTAATGGTGACGCAAAACCGGCGGATCTCGGGTAGGGGGTCCCGAACTATGCGTCTAAGGTGGATGGTAACAGGAGGCAGGGAACACGATGTTTTACCCAGGTTCGGGCCCTCTTGATGGAGGTAAAACCCTACGTCCTGCTTGATTAATATTGATGATATGGGTAGTACCAGAGTAGATCTACCACGAGATCGGAGAGGCTAAACCCTAGAAGCTAGCCTATGGTATGATTGTATGTTATTGTTGTGTCCTACGGACTAAAACCCTCCGGTTTATATAGACACCGGAGAGGGTTAGGGTTACACAAGGTCGGTTACAAAGGAGGAGATATCCATATCCGTACTGCCTAGCTTGCTTTCCACGCCAAGGAGAGTCCCATCTGGACACGGGCCAAAGTCTTCAATCTTGTATCTCCATAGTCCAATAGTCCGGCCAAAGGATATAGTCCGGCTGTCCGGAGACCCCCTAATCCAGGACTCCCTCACCACGTTTCTAATAATTTTAGCCGTGGGCTAGTTCACAATTTTTACAAGGGGGTGGTTGTTCATTTAATGGAGGGACTTGTACCAGACTTGAATGATACAAAGTGCGACCTGGCACACCATAACACCACTTGGAACAAGCGTGTAGCTATCTCAAAAAACAATCAACAACTAAAAAACGGCGACCTGGCACGTAGTACATAATTTTAAACGATTGTTTTGATGGAGTGAAAAGGGAAAACTACCCCACTATGTATATATAAGTCGGAGCCTCCGCGCTTGCTTGCTAGGGTTGCTCTATTCACACACTCTCATCCTCTCCAGATCTAAACAAGATAGGGGTGGTAACACTGTCTTTCTCTCTTCAAAAAACACTATCTTTCTATCCTCACCGCTGGTTACAGATCCGGACGTATCCCCCTCCGCCGGTGAAGGGGAGGAGGGGCAGCGTTTAGGCTGTCATCGACAGCGAGGGAGGAGACCCACTGCCATTCGCACCGTTATCTCTGGCCGAGCGCCGGCGCGGGAGGTCCTCCGATCCCTGAGTCGTTGCCCTAGTGTGGGCGGATCCGGCCTCCCGCCGCCCACCTATCCACATCCCGACGACCTTCAGGTATATCTTCCTTTGAAACCGCCTTAGCTCTACTTCCCCAGCTCGCTACGTCGCTGCATGTGCATCATTTTCTACCTCTCAGCCCTTCTCGATCGGATGGTCCAACGTCACCTATTTTTTTCTTCTATTGTTAGAGGTAAAGCTACCTCATGGAGTCGAATCTTGTACTTGGTTCAAACAAGAAATAAAGTGGGGGTGGGGGGATTTAGTATGTAGTACATCAGACTTGGTACAAACAGGAAGGAAAGGGGGTGAAAGTAGTACAGACTGGTCATCCAACCGGTCTCTTGGTCAAAAAGGGAAATATAGGGGTAATGTTGTACACAGTGGTATGACCAGGACTAGATTTGCTATCCACACATAGGAGTAGGTGGCTAGAGTGAACAAAAATGGGACCAACCCGGATATGTTTCTTGGATGTTTGTTTCTCGGGGCAACAAACTATGAATCACCACATTATGCCCCTGTTTAGGTACATGGTGCTGGACTGCTAGTGCACCCACTGTCCCATGCCCTTATACCAAATATTTAGCTGTTCTTAATCTAATGCCCCTGGTAAAAATGAATCCATGCCACTATTATAAGCCATGACAAGTTTAGCCAAATGTTTTCGCCTGTAATTTTTTAAGACTCTGACTATTTCCTCTGTAGCTTTTTGTGCAAGCAGGGATATCCATTTCACCTGGTTGTTGTTGTGACCTTTTGGTGCACTGCACAAAACTCTTCTTAAAAGAAGTGCATTTTGTGTTGTTTAACTGGAATGTCAGAATGGAACAGTTGGTTCATTTTGGTGGAACTGCACAAAGGGAGATATGTGTTCCAATCCTCATCATCCATATTGGCACCATAACCTTCCTTTAGGTAAGAATGATATTTAATGCATGTGTTCATCTCTATTTTGCGACTGCCATGAGAAAATAATGCTATTTTTTACTAGTACACTTGTACTCCCTCAATGACAAAACCAATTCTGAAATAGAAGGCCAATCATGTACTTGGTTTCACCAACTAGTGAGGAGAATGAGAAACATAGCATCAAGAGGAAGAAGAATAAGAGTAAACAATGCCAAGGCGATCTTGCTAAAGCCAAAGGCCTCAGTCGAGGCCATTCAAGGGCTCCAGCAATGACTACCTTGCATGTGAGACGATCCTCCAGGGAGCCCTTCCACTTCTGTTGTCTCACTTAATTAATTAGGAGTACTTAAGTACCACTAATTTATTACTGCCTAATTTTCCTGTCGGAGTTAAACAAATCTTTAGTAGCACCCGAGGCTGAATCATGTACGTGTGTATGTTTGTCTATGGAGGTGAATCATGTGGTGGAGCAGGGAGGGAATGCTAACTTTACCCATGAAGATAATGAGGGTGCTTCTATTTGTTAGTGTATGTTTCATCAACTAGTCCCACTATTACAGTAATCTCACTCTCTCAATATATGGGCCAACAGGGATGCTCGATTTTGGTGGAACTGCACAAAAACTTTGGGTGCTTCATTGCCTCGACAGCTTCCTTCCTTTCCTGTTAGTCGCTAATCTCGTCTTGCATTCTTCCTTTGCTGTGAGTCGCTTGGCTTATTTCGGCTTCTAGTCAAAGGAAATAGTAATTGATATGCTACCTCACACAGGTTGGTACTGGTCTTTATCCTGATTATTGTGCTTGTCATATGTATTCGTAATTTGGTATTGTGCTATTGTTTGCCGATTTCATAAAGGAGTAATTAACTTGGAGCCTGAACTCGCAGGCAAATCATTATATCGAGTGATTTCAGTAGAACTGCACAAAAAGATCAGATGGACAGGTACTTATGTTGCTGCTATGTACTCCAAAGTTCACTCAGACAAGCATCGATGTTGACAAGAAGAAGTGCCTACATTCATTCGAGTATCAACCGGCGTCAACCAATTGTCAAACTCCAAGTATTAGGAGAGTGAACACCAAAAATATTGCTTGGCGCATAGCCCAGAAACACGCAGTCCAGTCTTTGGTCCCAACTTGTGCCTTTTGGTTATCGGCACATATGGTAGCGAACTGTATGGCATGGAGTCTAAAGATTGCAGACAAGTTGGTTGACGCGTATATTCATCTGGCACTTATTCAGTCTGCACGCCAGGGATGCTCCATTTCAGTTGAACTGCACAAAAAATTTGGGTGGTTCATTTTCTCAACCGCCCCCTTTCTCGTCTGCAATGTAGAATTTTGGCGAGATACAAGACCAAGATGAGCTAGTAAACTCGTTGGATGAAAGTAGTGGCCATGTTGCTCAAACCTCCCTCGGCACGAGGCCACTATTTGAAGATAAACCTACAAGCAAAGTTCAGATTGTCTGTGATGCCTCTTATGTACTCGAAAGTTTACTCATACAAGCATTAATTTTAGCAAGAAGTACCTCCGACTGAACACCATTTACCAGTCAGCAATGTAGAATTTTGGCGAGCTACAGGACCAAGATGTGCCAGTAAACTAGTTGGATGAAAGTAGTGGCCAAGTTGCTCAAACCTTCCTTGGCATGAGGCCACTATTTGAGGATAAACCTACAAGCAAAGTTCAGATTGTCTGTGCTGCCTCTTATGTACTCGAAAGTTTACTCGTACAAGCATTAATTTTAGCAAGAAGTACCTCCGACTGAACACCATTTACCAGTCTGTACCCTAGGTAATTAAAGTTCGTCCATGGATCATATTGGTTGTGGTCTCAATCATTTGGATGCATAAACATATTGAACATGTGTATATCTGAATCTTTTTGTGAATTATCTATGATATTGGTGTGTGATCTATCAATCATTTGGATCCATAGACATGCTGAACTTGTGTATATATGAATCCTTTGAGTTGTTGATAGTGAATGTTGGCTATGAATATGAACGTGTCCTGTGAACCTGAGTTTGATACGAATGTTTACCTTTTCTGTTGTGCTTGTGTGTGAACTTGTTAGTATGCCTACTGTGGGGTATGTGACGTGTGGGTGTCAAAGGCACACCTTCCTGAGAAGAATCGCACCTGCTTTGTTAGGGTAGCAATGGTGCATCAGCTCTTTTTAATCTTTTTGCTCTGTCTTGCCCCCTCCCCCGCTCAACCCCTGCCGTAATGTTTTCGGCCTCAAAACAAACATAGTATTGCATTGTTTTGGGGGCTTGATGAAAAATTGAGTGCTGGTTTCTGTAGGTTGGCCCGCCCAGCAAATGGGCTGCTGGTCCACCATAGACTGGGAGGCAAAAATACAAGTTGTATGGTGCAGAGGCAAGTAAAAAACACCATCGAGAGCCATCCACTGAAGAAGAAAAAATTGCTCATGATGTGCTTCTTTAGTCGTGTCGCCGACCCCCTCTATAATCCAGTTCGCTCGGGGATCTGGTATCATTTTTTTCAGAGGGCGAACAAGTATCAGCTAGGCCTAGGTTTTGTATTTTAACATGCGTAGCCCACGACATACGGTGACAGTGGTTTCAACTTATTTTTTGAGGTCCATACCGGCCTATGGGCTTTTTCTTAAAGATCGGCAGCCCAATGTATTTTTAACCACATTATATATATTTATATTATTACTATTATCGTATATTTTATAGAGACTTATGTATACATTTTAAAAACATCCCACGTGTTATTAACTTATAAAACTAAATGTTTAACAGAAGTTGGCAAGGAAAATCCTGGTTGATTTTGACTCACAGGCATGGAAAATCCTGGTAATTGCGTACAAAAGCTTGCGAAGATTTTAAGGACCAATGTAATAATGACGCGCTCATTTTTATTTTGAGCAATAACTCGCTAATTTGTTAATTATGTATATAAAAATGTGCCTCTCCGATTTATTTTTGATATTAATTGCTCCTTCTAACATAACATTATATATAACGAGCCCAGCTAATTCATGTATTTGAAGGAAGTGCAAATGGGATGGGATTTCTTAGATAATATAAATGGGCCGCATTGAGGCGAAATTATTTGTTCACCTAGCCCAGCAAATGGACTGTACATTCTAGAAAACATGGGTTAAATATATGCCACATTTTTCCAGGCTGACATGTGGGCCAATAGGTCGAAGCTTATGCAGGGTGTTGTCAACTTGGTCGGCATGCACCTTCAATCTCTCGTCTTCTTCCTCCAGCGTCGCCGGGACCACCTGGTCCGGCCTCCGGTGGCTAGCGGCTCTGCTTAGCACGCATAGTTGTGAAGTGCTACCCCAGCGCTGGCCAGGCTATCCATCCACACCTCCTGTTATTCTCCACCGACTGCAGCCCCACGCCGCACCAAAACTAGTTATAACCCTTCTCCTCCACTCAATCTGCGACTCCACTGCCGCGTCTTCCCATCTCCAAGTCATTCCCGTCCGGGGCCTTGCCGTCGTCCACCACCTCGCTGCGCTCGGTGAGGCGTGGTCAACAAACGAGAGTCATCGGAAGAGGACTATACATGGAGAGCCTGATGGCTGGGACCCACGAGGTCCATGGTCACACACAAGGAAAGTTCCTCCTTATTAAGCTAAAAAAATGTTTCCTCCACCTGACAGCTGGGACCCACCGGCTGTATCTTCGCATGGAAGGAAGTGCCTCCTTGTTATGCGAAGAAAATTATTCCTCCCATTGACAGCTGGGACCCGTCAAATTTGGTGGCTGACTTGTGGGCCTACTAAGCGGACGTGTGCGCAGGGCTTTGTAAACTTAATCAACAAATGATTCTAGCAGCTAGACCATTGGATGTTAATCCAACAGTCGTGCTCCTTCTTCAACCTCTGTTCTTGCTCCTGTCTCCCATGGGCGGCACCGCGGCTGTGCTGCCGCGCACCCGAACCAGTCAAGTTTCCCACTCCTCTCCATCTGTGACTCCACTGCCCCGTCTTCCCCATCTCCGGGTCGTTCCAGTCTGGGGCCTCGCCGTCGTCCACTGGCCTTTGGTCGGCACGGTGTGGTCAACATGGTCCACAACCAAGAGTCATCGAAAGATGACTGTACGTGAGAGGCTCACAATGGGGACGCACCACGCCCATGGACGCATGCATGCAACGAAACGCGGCATGGTCAACGTGGTCAAGGAACGACTTCCATCGGATGTGTACTGTACGTGGAGAGGCTGACAGCTGGGTCCACAGCCATAGCAAGGAAGTGCCTCCTTATTACGCGGAAAATAATGATTCCTCCACCTAACAGCAGGGACCCACCGGACTGTTGGGGAACGTAGTAATTTCAAAAAAAAAATCCTACACAAACACAAGATCATGGTGATGCATAACAACGAGAGGGGAGAATGTTGTCCACGTACCCTCGTAGACCGAAAGCGGAAGCGTTAGCACAACGCGGTTGATGTAGTCGTACGTCTTCACGATCCTACCGATCAAGTACCGAACGCACGGCACCTCCGAGTTCAGCACACGTTCAACTCGATGACATCCCTAGAACTCCGATCCAGCCGAGCTTTGAGGGAGAGTTCTGTCAGCACGATGGCGTGGTGACGATGATGATGTTCTACCGACACAGGGCTTCACCTAAGCACCGCTATGATATTATCGAGGTGGATTATGGTGGAGGGGGGCACCGCACACGGCTAAGAGATCAAGAGATCAATTGTTGTGTCTATGGGGTGCCCCCTTCCTCTGTATATAAAGGGGGGAGGAGGAGAGGGCCGGCCAAGGGGGGTGGCGCGCCCTAGGAGGAGGAAACCTACTCCAAGTAGGTTTGCCCCTCCCTTTCCTAGTCCAAGAAGGAGGGGAGGAAGGACTGGGAGAGGGAAAAAGGCAAGGGGGCGCCCGCCCCCCTTCCCTGTCCTATTCGGACTCAAGGGGAGGGTGCGCCTCTTGCCCAGGCCGGCCCCTATCTCTCTCCACTAGGGCCCAACAAGGCCCATTAGTTCCCGGGGGGTTCTGGTAACCCCCGGTACTCCCATAAATGTCTGAAACCTTCCGGAACCTTTCTAATGTCCAAACATAGTCGTCCAATATATCGATCTTTACGTCTCGACGATTTCGAGACTCCTCATCATGTCCGAGATCACATCCGGGACTCCGAACAACCTTCGGTACATCAAAACACATAAACTCATAATATAACCGTCATCAAACTTTAAGCATGTGGACCCTACGGGTTCGAGAACAATGTAGACATGGCCGAGACACATCTCCGGTCAATAACCAATAGCGGAACCTGGATGCTCATATTGGCTCCCACATATTCTACGAAGATCTTGATCGGTCAAACCGCATAACAACATACGTTGTTCCCTTTGTCATCGGTATGTTACTTGCCCGAGATTCGATCGTCGGTATCTCAATACCTAGTTCAATCTCGTTACCGGCAAGTCTCTTTTCTCGTTCCATAATACATCATCACGCAACTAACTCATTAGTTGCAATGGTTGCAAGGCTTAAGTGATGTGCATTACCGAGTGGGCCCAGAGATACCTCTCCGACAATCGGAGTGACAAATCCTAATCTCGAAATACGCCAACCCAACAAGTACCTTCAGAGACACCTGTAGAGCACCTTTATAATCACCCAGTTACGTTGTGACGTTTGGTAGCACACAAAGTGTTCCTCTAGTAAATGGGAGTTGCATAATCTAAGTCATAGGAACATGTATAAGTCATGAAGAAAGCAATAGCAACATACTGAACGATCAAGCGCTAAGCTAACAGAATGGGTCAAGTCAATCACATCATTCTCGTAATGATGTGATCCCGTTAATCAAATGATAACTCTTTGTCTATGGCTAGGAAACATAACCATCTTTGATCAACGAGCTAGTCAAGTAGAGGCATCCTAGTGACACTCTGTTTGTCTATGTATTCACACATGTATCATGTTTCCAGTTAATACAATTCTAGCATGAATAATAAACATTTATCATGATATAAGGAAATAAATAATAACTTTATTATTGCCTCTAGGGCATATTTCCTTCAGTCTCCCACTTGCACTAGAGTCAATAAGCTAGATTACACAGTAATGATTCTAACACCCATGGAGCCTTGGTGCTGATCATGTTTTTCTCATGGAAGAGGCTTAGTCAACGGATCTGCAACATTCAGATCCGTATGTGTCTTGCAAATCTGTATCTCTCCCACCTGGACTTGATACCGGATGGAGTTGAAGCGTCTCTTGATGTGCTTGGTTCTCTTGTGAAATCTAGATTCCTTTGCCAAAGCAATTGCACCAGTATTGTGACAAAAGATTTTCATTGGACCCGATGGTATGACACCTAGATCGGATATGAACTCCTTCGTCCAGACTCCTACATTTGCTGCTTCCGAAGCAGCTATGTACTCCACTTCACATGCAGATCCCACTACAACGCTTTGTTTAGAACTGCACCAACTGACAGCTCCACCGTTTAATATAAACATGTATCCAGTTTGCGATTTAGAATCGTCCGGATCAGTGTCAAAGCTTGCATCGATGTAACCATTTACGACGAGCTCTTTGTCACCTCCATAAATGAGAAACATATCCTTAGTCCTTCTCAAGTATTTCAGGATGTTCTTGACCGCTGTCCAGTGATCCACTCCTGGATTACTTTGGTACCTCCCTGCTAAACTAAGAGCAAGGCACACATCAGGTCTGGTACACAGCATTGCATACATGATAGAGCCTATGGCTGAAGCATAGGGAACATCTTTCATTTTCTCTCTATCTTCTGCAGTGGTCGGGCATTGAGTCTTACTCAACTTCACATCTTGTAACACAAGCAAGAACCCTTTCTTTGCTTGATCCATTTTGAACTTCTTCAAAACTTTTTCAAGGTATGTGCTTTGTGAAAGTCCAATTAAGCGTCTTGATCTATCTCTATAGATCTTGATGCCCAATATATAAGCAGCTTCACCGAGGTCCTTCATTGAAAAACTCTTATTAAAATATCCTTTTATGCTATCCAGAAATTCTATATCATTTCCAGTCAATAATATGTCATCCACATATAATATCAGAAACGCTACAGAGCTCCCACTCACTTTCTTGTAAATACAGGCTTCTCCAAATGTCTGTATAAAACCATATGCTTTGATCACACTATCAAAACATTTATTCCAACTCCGAGAGGCTTGCACCAGTCCATAAATGGATCGTTGGAGCTTGCATACTTTGTTAGCTGCCTTTGGATCGACAAAACCTTCCGATTGCATCATATACAACTCTTCTTCCAAAAATCCATTCAGGAATGCAGTTTTGACATCCATTTGCCAAATTTTATAATCATAAAATGCGGCAATTGCTAACATGATTCGGACAGACTTAAGCATCGCTATGGGTGAGAAGCTCTTATCGTAGTCAATCCCTTGAACTTGTCGAGAACCTTTTGCAACAAGTCGAGCTTTATAGACAGTAACATTACCGTCAGCGTCAGTCTTCTTCTTGAAGATCCATTTATTTTCGATGGTCTGCCGATCATCGGGCAAGTCAACCAAAGTCCACACTTGGTTCTCATACATGGATCCCGTCTCAGATTTCATGGCCTCAAGCCATTTTGCAGAATCTGGGCTCACCATCGCTTCTTCATAGTTTGTAGGTTCATCATGGTCTAGTAACATAACCTCCAGAACAGGATTACTATACCACTCTGGTGCGGATCTTACTCTGGTTGACCTACAAGGTTCAGTAACAACTTGATCTGAAGTTTCATGATCATCATCATTAACTTCCTCACTAATTGGTATAGACGTCACAGGAACCGGTTTCTGTGATGAACTACTTTCCAATAAGGGAGCAGGTATAGTTACCTCATCAAGTTCTACTTTCCTCCCACTCACTTCTTTCGAGAGAAACTCCTTCTCTAGAAAGGATCCATTCTTGGCAACGAATGTTTTGCCTTCGGATCTATGATAGAAGGTGTACCCAACAGTTTCCTTTGGGTATCCTATGAAGACACATTCCTCCGACTTGGGCTCAAGCTTATCAGGTTGAAGCTTTTTCACATAAGCATCGCAACCCCAAACTTTAAGAAACGACAACTTTGGTTTCTTGCCAAACCACAGTTCATAAGGCGTTGTCTCAACGGATTTTGATGGTGCCCTATTTAACATGAATGCGGCCGTCTCTAAAGCATAACCCCAAAACGATAGCGGTAAATTAGTAAGAGACATCATAGATCGCACCATATCTAATAAAGTACGATTACGACGTTCGGACACACCATTACGCTGTGCTGTTCCAGGTGGCGTGAGTTGCGAAACTATTCTGCATTGTTTCAAATGTAGACCAAACTCGTAACTCAAATATTCTCCTCCACGATCAGATCGTAGAAATTTTATTTTCATGTTATGATGATTTTCAACTTCACTTTGAAATTCTTTGAACTTTTCAAATGTTTCAGACTTATGTTTCATTAAGTAGATATACCCATATCTACTTAAATCATCTGTGAAGGTGAGAAAATAACGATACCCACCGCGAGCCTCAACATTCATTAGACCACATACATCAGTATGTATGATCTCCAATAAATCAGTTGCTCACTCCATAGTTCCAGAGAACGGCGTTTTAGTCATCTTGCCCATGAGGCATGGTTCACAAGTACCAAGTGATTCATAATCAAGTGATTCCAAAAGTCCATCAGTATGGAGTTTCTTCATGTGCTTTACACCAATATGACCCAAACGGCAGTGCCACAAATAAGTTGCACTATCATTTATCAACTCTGCATCTTTTGGCTTCAATATTATGAATATGTGTATCACTACTATCGAGATTCATCAAGAATAGACCACTCTTCAAGGGTGCATGGCCATAAAAGATATTACTCATATAAATAGAACAAGCATTATTCTCTGATTTAAATGAATAACCGTCTCGCATCAAATAAGATCCAGATATAATGTTCATGCTGAACGCTAGCACCAAATAACAATTATTTAGGTCTAATAATAATCCTGAAGGTAGATGTAGAGGTAGCGTGCCGACGGCGATCACATCGACTTTGGAACCGTTTCCCACGCTGTCGGTGTACAAAAAGAGGGGTGTGTTTTTGTACCCCTATACCTGTGCACGGGCAGTCGGAGCCGCGCCTACGGTCACGCCAAGCAGAACAGGGGAGGTGAGCCAAGGTAAGACCACAAAGAGCAGAGGGACGAAGTAGGTTCCCCCGGCAAGACCCTTGCCGGGGCAGCCCCGGCAAGCCCCGGCAAGATCCTTGCCGGGACAGCTCGCCCCGCACCAACAGAGCAGGCCACCCTTGAGCCCACGGTCTCCAACATCACGTTGGGCCAGGGCTCGGGAGGCACCTCCGCGGTGGCATGCAGATCTTTGTGAAGACATATTCAAGATCAGATGAGGAATAGAAGACGATGATCCTCGGCAAGATCCTTGCCGAGGAAGGCCACCAGACCCCCGGCAAGGCCCTTGCCGGGGACGACAGCGCGCCACGGCAAGACCCTTGTCGGGCCACCCGGCAAGGCCCTCACCAAGGACGCCAACAGGGCCACCGCCAGGCCCACGCCGACAAAGCTTCCACCGCTGTTCACATGCAGCTGGTAGCCCAACCAGCTGCGCGGGCACCTGCGTAGCAACATGCAGCTCCCAGGCCAACTCATCGAGCGCCTACGTGGCGGCATGCAGATCTTCGTGAAGGCTCCGCCACTGCGCCACCTCAGCGGTCCGCCTGCCTACATGGCACCAGGCGCCTCACTGACCAGGGCGTGTGTCAAAGCGAGGAGGAGTGGCGGCGGACGGGATGGGCCTCGCCCCCGTCCCCAATAAAGCAAGGGTACACCTAAGCTATGCATTAAATGTGTCTTGTCCTGTAATACGAGCGATAAGCTCAGGGCACTGTACGCCTTTCCACCTCCTGTGTGCCACTGCGGCAGCCCCTTTCGACTATAAAAGGAGGCCCATGGCATACTGGAGAGGGATTCGGCTCTTTCGAACCACGCACTGACGACAGCTAGTTCGAGAGTTCAAGAACTCTCTGAAGTACACCCACCAAAGTAGGACTAGGGTTTTACACATCCTCGCGGCCCGAACCTGGGTAAACGGTCCTTGTGTTGTCTACTAGCCCTGCTCTTCTTGCAACCCCGCGCCACGGCAACCGTAGTAGGGATTCTTGTGATCCCATAGGTGTCGTTCCACACCGACATCTTTGGCGCGCCAGGTAGGGGGCACAATTGTGAGAATCTGGTCTAGTAGTTAGGCTAGCAGTTCTTCGTCGCCATGGCTCCTGAAAGCACAAGTGCTCCCTAGGTGGTTTTGGTAATTACTGACAACATATCTCTTGTTGGACTAACACTTTTACCTAGTATGTTTCAGATAAGTTCAACAATGAGGTGGCATGGACTAGAGGATTTGAAACCCCTTCAAGATGCTAAGGACAAAGGATTGGCTCAAGCTCAAAGTTCAAGACTCTACATTTTCTATTTTAGTGACCAAGATCATATTGAGTCTATAGGAAAAGCCAATACTATCAAGGAGGGATGAGGTGTTGCTTAATGAGGCTCTTGCTCAAGTGCTTAGTGATACGCTCCAAAGCCCTCAACTAATTTCTCACATCCACATATGACCCAAACCAAAAGTCAAACTCAGCCCCACCGATTCTTTCCGTCTAGCGCCACCGAGTTCAGATGTCATAGCCACTGCCACAAACCCTAGGCAAATCGGTCTCACCGATAGAGATGGCAGTCTCACCGAGATGGGATTGCGAACTCTCTGTTGCCTATTGCAATAACTTCGGGCTCACCGAAACTTGCAATCGGTAGCACCGAGATTGCAATGTAAACTCTCTGATTCCCTTTTTGTAACATTTTGGTCTCACCGAAATGAGCAAATCGGTCCCACCAAGTTTACCTGACCAACTCTCTGGTTAGCTTATTACCAAAATCGGTCTCACTGAGTTTGTGTAATTAGTCTCACCGAGATTACGTTATGCCCTAAACCTAACCATATCGGTCCTACCAAGTTGCATGTCGGTCCCACCGAAAATCCTAACGGTCACTAAATTTGCCGAATCGATCCGACCGAGTTTACCAATTCGGTCCCACCGAGTTTGGCAAGTTGTGTGTAACGGTTAGATTTTGTGTGGAAGCTATATATACCCCTCCACCTCCTCTTCATTCATGGAGAGAGCCATCAGAACGAACCTAAACTTCCAACCTACATTTTCTGAGAGAGAACCACATACACTTGTGTTGAGGCCAAGATATTCCATTCCTGCCATATGAATCTTGATCTCTAGCCTTCCCCAAGTTGCTTTCCACTCAAATCTTCTTTCCACCAAATCCAAATCATGTGAGAGAGAGTTGAGTGTTGGGGAGACTATCATTTGAAGCACAAGAGCAAGGAGTTCATCATCAACACACCATTTGGTACTTCTTGGAGAGTGGTGTCTCCTAGATTGGCTAGGTGTCACTTGGGAGCCTCCGACAAGATTGTGGAGTTGAACCAAGGAGTTTGTAAGGGCAAGGATATCGCCTACATCGTGAAGATATACCGCTAGTGAGGCAAGTCCTTCGTGGGCGACAGCCATGGTGGGACAGACAAGGTTGCTTCTTCGTTGACCCTTTGTGGGTGGAACCCTCCGTGGACTCGTCCAACCGTTACCCTTTGTGGGTGGAACCCTCCGTGGACTCGTGCAACCGTTACCCTTTGTGGGTTGAAGTATCCATCAACGTGGATGTACGATAGCACCACCTATCGGAACCACGGCTCAAAATCTCCGTGTCTCCAAATTGCGTTTGCACACTCCAAACCCTTCCCTTTACATTCTTGCAGGTTGCATGCTTTACTTTCCGCTGCTCATATACTCTTTGCATGCTTGCTTGATATGTATTGTGTTTGTTAAACTTGTGCCAAAACTCCACTTCAACTTGAAGAATTTAAAAACTGCAACTTTTGGTACTTAGTGTCTAATCACCCCCCCCCCTAGACACCTCTTCTCGATCCTTTTAGCTCCTAAGAAGAAGACGGCCACGGCGGTCGGCTCGTTGGGAGCTGAGCGGCCAGTGCCGGTGCGGACAGGCAATGGACCGGACGTAGACACGACCCGGGCCGCGGTCCGCGAGCACCAGCATCGCCCTGGTAGTCAGAGCCTGGCGAGCGGCATCGTTCACGCACCAGACGACCGGCTACACGTCGCCGGATCCAAAGACGGAGCTGGGCCCACTACAGGCAGCGCAGGGCCCTCCAGGGGTGTCGTTGTGCCACCTCCGGGTGGCGCAGCGACCTCCAGGACGCCCACACCGGCGACCACTGCGTGCTCTTCCCATGGTGTGTGCGTCGAGCAGGATCACCGCGTTGGTGACCCTGGGCACCACCGTAGGAAGAGCCTCGTGCGTCGTCCGCGGGATGAAGGGGTTCAGCATGCCCGCCGAAGCGCTGGCGAAAATGGCACGCAGGCGCTGGGTCGTAACGAAGCTCCTTCTAACGTAGTTAGAAGTCGAAGCGCGTCGCGATCCACGCAGCTGTCGCTGCTGCCCACACCGGCAGAAGCTTTGGTGTGCGCGCAGCTGCTCCTCGACTTCCCTCCTGCTGCGGAGAAGCTTGACGAGTGGAGGGCCACCATCCGGAGCCTCGTCGCCATCGCCAACAAAGACGATCCGCGACTGGCGGGACCCTCGGGTCGGCGCTCCACCGAGCCACCGCATGCTGGTGTTGGGAGAACCGGGTGAGTTGCAGCCATGGTGCACTCTCCTCCTCCTCGCCAGCCGCCGCGGGCGTTGGCCCATCATGACGACGCTTGTGATAACATCTCCATAGCGTCGTCCGACCCGCGGACCCTCCGCGACCAGCGCCAGGTCCTTCGGGAATGAGCTCATGAAGACGCTCGAACCACCGTCGAGCGCCGGCGCAAAACACGCCGCCAGTCGGACAAGCGGGCGGGACCCGCTATGGATCACCCGGCGGCCTACCTTACGAGGTGGGCTGCCCGGCCTTTACCCGTGAGCTGTGGCAGTTCCAGTGGCCATCCCACCGCATGTTCAAGCCCGACATCGGTGAGAAGTACACTGGCAGGACCCATCCGTCCGAGTTCCTCGGCATCTACACCATCGCGATGCAGGCTGCTGGGGCTCGCGGCGACAAGGTGCTTGCCAACTATTTCCCGCTGGCGCTCAAGCCCAATGTGAAGTCTTGGTTGATGCACTTGCTGGTGGATTCCATTTCTTCTTGGTCGGATCTGTGCCATGAGTTCATTGGCACCTTCATAGGAGGCCACCAAGCTCATGGCCAGGCCAGTGATCTGCATATCATTCCCAAGAAGGAAGGGAGACCCTGCGCAAGTACATCCAGAGATTCAGTCGGGTGCAGTACAACATCCCCGACGTTCATCCCGCCACTGTGATTAGCGCGTTCCACCAGAACATGCGCAATCGCAAGATGCGCGAGGAGCTGGCGATGACCAAGGTTAAGGATGTGGCCGAGCTCTACGTTCTGGCCGATAGATGCGCCCAGGCTAAAGAAGGAAGGAAGTACCCCGGCAAAGACGCCAGTGCGGAAACCGACTCTACAGATGAGGACGCCGCTACCCCGATGAAGAAGGGTCGGCGTCACAATAGGAAATGCAAGCACAAGGATGTGCTTGCCGTTGAGGGATCTGATGACACCGGTGCCGGCAAGAAGGTCAAGGCAGACGCTCCCAACAAGGAGATTGCCGGGTGCGCCGCCTGCCAGGCCTTGGCGGCTACCGACAAGCCAGGGAGCTCCGGCAAGCAATACTGCAAGATCCACCGCACCAAGGGCCACGACCTCCAGAACTGCCGACAAGTCGAGCTGCTTGCTGAGAAGCAAAAGGCTGAGTACGAGAGGCGGGACAAGGAGAGGGACCAGGACGGTGCTGAGGGATCCAGCAAGAAGCATGGCGGCCAGGGAGGCTGCCCCGGCAAAGAAAACCAGCAAGAGAGGCCAACCCAGGGCCGCGACAAGAAACAAGAAGAAGATGATCACGACGAAGACGACGAGTCTGGTGAGCAAGGGTTCCGGAAGGCTACGGAGGCCATGTGCATCGATGGCGGCGCCTCGCTGCATACCTCTCACCGCCAGCTCAAGCAGTGGGCGCGTGAGATTACAACAGTAGAGCCGTCGTTCGACGCTCAGAAGCCGCTGAAGTGGTCCAGCACGCCCCTCATCTTTGACGCCGAGGACCACCCTGACCGCACTACCGCGGTCAGGTATTTGCCATTGTTGGTCTCACCAACGATACGCAACCTCAGGGTGAACAAGATGTTGGTTGACGGCGGGGCCGTCCTGAACCTGATCTCGCCTGGCGTGATCAAAAGTGTCGGAGTAAATAGCCATGGGTAGCCTAGCCGGCTTCCCCTGGCCCTTCTGAAAAAATTACGAGCCCGTCCGGCTCTCAAAAGAACTCAAGACCTGGGGCCGCCTTCCCCCGGCCGGCTATCTTCCAGGCCGGCTTTGGGGGGCGGCCCGCCTTTAGCCCTCATGAAGGAGGCCGTGGGAGGGCCGACTCCGAGAAGTCGGCAACAAGAAGGCCGACTCCAAGAAGCCGGCTCCCATAAAGCAGTCAAGATCGTACCCGCGAAGTCCGCATCCACCCAGCAATGATGAAGCGGGGCGTGGCTATAGTAAAGCCTGCCACCCCCAAAACCCGGGGCACGCCCAGCACAGTGCACCGTACGGGTGGCCACGACCCGTCCGGCGCGGCACTGTTGCCACGGCGGCCCTGACGCCGTCCGCGACGGGCCACCAGCGTGGCCCCCGAGGATGTGGGCCCCTTTGGGTGGAGAGATACCGAAGGCGGCCGCACCTCCTCCCAAGTCGGCCCGATGGAGAGCCGCCCCCCCATAGCCGGCCTGCCATCCTCCTCGAAGGAGACGCCCATTAAGGAGACAAGACACTGCGGGGCTACAGTAATCGCCCGCCAGGGCGGCGGTACTGTAGCCACGCTTACCCCGACCAAGCCCACGTCATCAGCACAGAGCAACAGTAACCAGCCACCGACCGGGCCCTGGACAGTGGGGCCTGCCCGTCGGCCAGGGTGCCGGCAGCCGGCGGGACCCACCAGTCGGCGGGCCCCAGTGGCCGGCGCAGAAGCCGGCGAGCATAGTCACAGACAGCTGGGCCCCGCGCCCAGCCGGATTACGATTGTACCCCCGGCGGGTAGGCCTATATAAACCCCCCGGTGCACCCATGCAAAGGGTTCGACCCCCAAGCTAGTCTTAGACACCAAACAAGGAGAGGAAGCAGGCTAGCCGTGCCCTTCTTCCTCCTTCCACCAAAACAGCTCAAGGAGCATTGTGTAGCTACTTGTTTCATCTAGTGATCATGCGGAGACCCCGCAGAGCAGCAGTAGGGGTGTTATCTCCACGGAGAGCCCTGAAGCTGGGTAAAGTACGTCGGCGAGCTTGTCTTCGCCTCATCCCGTTTCCAGGCACTGGCGACGTCTTATTGGCTCCCACAATGATAAGCCACCCGTTGGCATATGTCGCACCTACCACCCGACATTTGGCGCCCACCGTGGGGCCAGGTGCACCATCGTCCGAAGACCTGTTCTGGACGGGAACCCTCTTCCTCCCTAGCGAGTGTAGCCAGCCTGGCACGCCCGATGGCGCTTGCCATCACGCGCTGCAAGGCGTCACCAGCATCTGCGCGGCAAGCAGCCTTGCCGATCTCCTCGACGAGGGCCGCATCTCCGACGAGCTTGCCTCCGATGCGGGCACCGACCACCTCGCCAACCTCCTTGGCCAACTCCATGTCTCCAGCGAGCTTGCTGCGGATCTGGAGTCGGTTGGCTCCACCGACCCGATGCCTGTCGACTCTGTCGACTCCGACACGGCCTCCTACGACACCTTCCCCACCAACGTCATGATCTACAACGACCCGCTCCCTCGGACCGACGATCGCGATACTGTCACCACCGAGGTGATGGTTATCGGCCACGGCGATCCGGCCGACGAGAGCGCCCACGACGCCCCGCGCGCGGCGGCTCATGACTTGTCCATCCCCCTCCCGGCTGATGCCGACGACGAAGCACTGGAGGCACGCCGTCTCGCCCTCCTTGCGGAGGGCCGGAGGCTAGCTTCCGTGAGATGCCTCACTGAGGCTTACCAGCGCGAAGCTGACCGCGCCGCCTTCGGCACGCCGGCCCCGGCTGGCCCAAGCTGGGCTGGTGCTGTCAGGCAACACGGCGTCATCACCGCACGGTCTATGCCACTCCGCTCGAGAACCTGCGCGCCGCCCAGGCGGCCGTGGGCGAGCTGGACGGCTTGGAGGCCGAAAACCTCCCCCACATGACCCGGCGCATACGGCAACTGATTGACGCCGCCGCTCAGCGGCATGAGGCCGACGCCCGCGCGGGGAGCCCACCCCCACGTCGGGATCACGGCGCGACGTCCGGGACGCCGACTAAGAGTAACACCCTCGCGCGGCGCAAGAAAGAGCCGGCTTCTAGCCGAAGCCGGACAGGAATCTCCATCGAGTGCAACGTGGATGGCCATCCCCGAGCTAGGGAATGGCGCGGCGGCCCGCCTCCGCCTCGGGCTCGTGGAGAAAGATACCCCACTCCACCGCCAGTGGCGCACCCGACTCTCAGCAGCCGACTAGGTCGCCGTGAAGGAGTCGGCGAGAACGACGCCCGCCATCGGATCGACCGCCTGGCCAGATCCCTGGCGCTGGAAGAAGAAGACGATGTCAGCCCGCCCTGTTTCGGTCCCCGCATCCGCGACGAGCCCTTCCCCAAAGGGTTCTTGCTCCCAAGAGACACGCCCAAATACAACGGCTCCGTGAAGCCGGAAGACTGGCTGATCGACTACTCCATGGCAGTCAGCATAGCCAACGGCAACCGGCGGGTTGCCGTAAAGTACGTGCCCCTCACGCTGCAAGGCACGGCACGGACTTGGCTTAACAGCCTCAAGCCTCTCAGCATCAACAGCTGGGTAGATTTCACCGAAGCCTTCATTCGCAACTTCACCAGCACCTACAAGCGGGCTCCCAAGCCCAGGCAGCTCTCCCTGTGCGTACAGGGCCCAGCCAAGTCCACCCGTGACTACCTCACGCGTTGGGTCGAGCTTCGCAACTCTTGGGAAGGGGTGCACGAGGTGCAGGCCATCGAATACTTCACTGCCGGGTGCCGAGAAGGCACCCTCCTCAAGCACAAGCTTCTCTGCGACGAGCCGACTACTCTTGACGAGCTTCTGAACATCGCCGACAGATACGCCACCGCCGATTCTTCGATGAAGACCAAGCTCCGGGTAGACAAGTCCGGGAAAGTTCTTAACCCGGCGCCCAAGATGCCGGCAGGAGATTCCGGCCGACGCCAGCATCCGAACGACCAGAAGCATAAAGGCCCTGCGCCGCCTCCCGTTAACCGGCAGGTGGCCATGGTCGAAGACACGCCGCCTGAAGGGCGGCCCACACCCAAGAAGCCCAAGGGCGGTCGGCCGGCTTGGCAGCCGGCTTTCTCCTACGAGCAAGCTCTTAACACCCCGTGCAAGTTCCATAGCGGCGCGAAGCCATCCAACCACACAACCCGAAAGTGCAACTGGCTCGCCCGAATCTCCAAGGGCGAAGGGCTCATGCCGACTCCTCCTGCCGGTCTGCCGCCTCCGGCTCCGCCGCCTCAGGCCGCCCGGCCCGCAGTCGGCGCCGTGCAGGACGAGTTCCCCGACGAGCAAGCATCCTACGTCATCTTTACGAGCCAGCCCGAAGACCGGCGCAGTAAGCATCGAGAGCATCAGGAAGTCAGTGTGGTCGCTGCTAACGCAGTCGAACACATGCATTGGTCAGAGAAACCCATCAGCTGGAGCCGGGCCGACCACCCAGAGGTGATGCTGTCTCCCGGCTCCTACGCTTTGGTCCTGGAGGCCACCCTCGCGACGGACAGACGCGCCGCCCGCTTCTCCCGCGTGCTGATAGATGGCGGAAGCAGCATCAACATCCTGTACCGTGACACCCTGGAGAAGTTAAGTGTCAAGACGAAGCAGCTTATGCCGACTCGGACAGTGTTTCACGGCATCGTGCCCGGCTTGTCCTGCGCCCCCATTGGCAAGATCAAGATCGACGTACTCTTTGGGGACAAGGAGCATTCCCGCCGGGAAGCGATCTAGTTCGAAGTGGTGGACCTGGAGAGCCCTTACCATGCATTGCTTGGCCGACCCGCCTTGGCCAAGTTCATGGCGGTCCCCCACTACGCGTACCTCAAGATGAAGATACCAAGCTCCAAGGGCATCATCACCATAGCCGGCGATTACAAGAAGTCTGCCGAGTGCGCTGCAGCCAGCAGCCGACTGGCCGAGTCCCTTGTGATTGCCGAAGAAAAGAAGACGCTGGACCGGGTCGTGGCCCTGGCCAGCAAGCAGCTGAGCCAGCCCACCGACTCCAAAGAGCATGATGCCCAAGGATCTTTCCAGCCGGCCAAGGAAACCAAGAAGATACCTCTTGACCCCGAGCACCCCGAGAGGTTTGCCGTCATTGGGGCAAGCCTGAACAGCAAATAGGAAGGCGAGCTCACCGATTTCCTCCATGAGAATCGGGATATCTTTGCATGGTCCCCCAAGGACATGTCGGGTGTTCCGAAGGATTTCGCCGAGCACAAGCTACACGTGCGAGAAGACGCAAAACCAGTCAAGCAGCCTCTCCGCCGACTGTCAGAGGAGAAGAGAAGGATTGTAGGGGAGGAGATAGCCCAGCTTCTGGCGGCCGGCTTCATCATGGAAGTTTTCTTCCCAGAGTGGCTTGCCAACCCGGTTCTCGTGCTGAAGAAGAATAACAAGTGGCGCATGTGTATAGACTACACAAACCTCAACAAAGCCTGCCCCAAAGATCCCTTCGACCTGCCAAAAATTGACCAAGTGATAGACTCCACAACCGGATGCGAGCTATTGAGTTTTTTGGATGCTTATTCAGGATACCACCAGATAAAACTGAACCCAGATGACCGCCTGAAGACCGCCTTCATCACGCCATTTGGAGCCTTCTGCTACCTGACCATGACATTCGGCTTGAGGAATGCCGGTGCCACTTTTCAGTGTTGCATGCAGAAGTGCCTCCTCATGCAACTCGGCAAAAACGCTCACGTCTACGTGGACGACATCGTGGTGAAGACGGAGAAGCGCGGCACCTTGCTGGAAGACCTGAAAGAAACGTTCGAGAACCTGCACCGGTTCCGGATAAAGCTCAACCCCGAGAAATGCGTGTTTGGAGTGCCAGCCGGCCAACTCCTAGGCTTCCTGGTCTCCGAACGCGGCATCGAGTGCAACCCGGTGAAGATCAAGGCCATCGAGAGAATGGCGATCCCCACCAAGCTTCGAGAAAAGCAGAAGTTCACCGGGTGCTTGGCCTCTTTAAACCGCTTCATCAGCCGGCTCGGAGAGAAAGCCCTCCCTCTCTACCGCCTCATGAAGAAGAGCACTCACTTCGAGTGGAACGACCAGGGCGATCAAGCCTTTCACGAGCTGAAGAAGATGCTGGCCACGCCACCTGTCCTAGCGGCGCCGACTGAGAAAGAGCCCATGCTCCTTTACATTGCCGCAACCAGCCGCGTGGTCAGCACCGTCATCGTGGTCCAACGCCCAGAAGAAGGCCGAGCCCAGCCGGTCCAGAGGCCGGTGTACTACTTGAGCGAGGTGCTGTCCGCCTCAAAGCAGAACTACCCGCACTACCAGAAGATGTGCTACGGCGTGTACTTCACCGCCAAGAAGCTGAAGCCCTACTTTCAAGAGCACCCCATCATGGTCGTATGCACTGCCCCGCTGGCCGAGATCATAGGCAGCCGGGATGCATCCGGCCGGGTGGCGAAGTGGGCCATCGAGCTGCCCCCCTACACAATCTTCTACCAGCCTCGCACCGCCATCAAGTCCCAAGCTTTGGCCGACTTCCTCGTCGACTGGGCCGAGACCCAGTACCTGCCGCCGACTCCTGACTCCACCCATTGGCGCATGCACTTTGACGGGTCCAAGATGCGCACCGGTTTGGGAGCCGGCGCCGTCCTTACCTCTCCCAAGGGCGACAAGCTTAGATACACGCTGCAGATCCACTTCGCCGCCTCCAACAATGTAGCCGAATACGAGGCGCTCATACATGGGCTCCGGCTTGCCAAGGAACTCGGCATCCGCCGGATCCTATGTTATGGCGACTCAGATTTGGTGGTTCAACAATCATCTGGTGACTGGGACGCCAAGGACGCAAACATGGCAAGCTACCGCTTCCTGGTGCAGCAAATCAGTGGATACTTTGAAGGATGCGAGTTCCTCCACGTCCCGCGAGGCGACAATGAGCCAGCCAATGCCCTGGCCCAAATAGGCTCCACTCGGCAAGCAATACCAACTGGCGTCGCTCTACAACGCCTCCTCAAGCCGTCCATCAAGCCGTCTCCAGAATCCGACTCCATCTTCGTGCCGCCCAACCCCGACGAGGCCGGGTCCGGCTCGAAGAACCAAGCAGGTGACCCAGGGACTTCAGTACTCGGCCTGGGGACTGCAGTAACCGGCCCGGGGACTGCCGCACCCTGCCCGGGACTGCGGTAGCCGGCCCAGGGACTGCAGTAGCCGGCCCGGGGACTACGTCAACGTAGCAGTCGGCGGCCGACTCCAGCACTTCATCACCCAACCCGCCCACCCTGGTGGCAGTAGCCACATTGGCGGTAGGGGAAGTCGCAGTTCCATCATGGGCTCAATCCATCCTCAACTTCCTAGTAAACCAAGATCTACCAGCTGATGAAACAGAAGCGAGACAAGTCCAACGTCGAGCCGGAGCATACACGATTGTCAACAGAGAACTGGTCAAGCGCAGTGTCACTGGAGTCCTCCAACGGTGCGTCGAGCAAGAGAAGGGCAGCGCAATCCTCAGAGATATACACCAAGGAGAATGCGGCCACCACGCCGCCTCAAGATCACTTGTCGCCAAAGCTTTCCGCCACGGCTTTTTTTGGCCGACTGCTTTGGATGACGCCAAGGAATTAGTTAAGCATTGCAAAGGCTGCCAACTTTTCAGCTCCAAGCAACACATGCCGGCTTCGGCACTCAAGACCATCCCCATCACTTGGCCCTTTGCCGTTTGGGGATTAGACATGGTGGGCCCATTCAAGACGGCGCGCGGCGGCATGACACATTTGCTCGTCGCCGTAGATAAATTCACCAAGTGGATCGAGGCAAAACCGATCAAGAAGCTGAATGGGCCGACTGCCGTGACATTCATCGCAGACATAACAACTCGGTACGGCGTGCCACACAGCATCATCACCGACAATGGCACAAATTTTGCCAAAGGAGCCTTGGCACATTTCTGCGCTGCACAAGGTATCCGACTGGACTTAGCGTCCGTCCCCCACCCGCAGTCAAACGGCCAGGTCGAGCGAGCCAACGGCCTCATCCTCTCCGGCATCAAGCCCCGACTGGTCGTACCTCTGGAGCGTTCAGCCGGCTATTGGCTCGATGAGCTGCCGGCTGTCCTCTGGAGTCTGCGCACCACCACAAACAAGTCAACCGGCTTCACTCCTTTTTTCCTCGTGTACGGTGCCGAAGCAATCATCCCAACCGACATCGAGTTCGACTCACCTCGGGTGACCATGTACACGGAGGTGGAGGCCAAGGAAGCACGAGAAGACGACGTCGACCTGCTGGAAGAAGGCCGGCTGTTAGCCCTCAGCCGGTCTGCCATCTACCAGCAGGGGTTGCGCCGCTACCACAGCCGGAAGGTCAGGCCAAGATCCTTCCAGGAGGGCGACCTTGTGCTCCGGCTGATCCAGCGAACAGCCGGCCAGCACAAGCTCTTGGCCCCCTGGGAAGGCCCCTTTGTCATCAGCAGAGCTCTAGGCAATGACTCCTACTACTTAATCGACGCACAGAAACCCAAGGCACGCAAGAGAGACGACTCGGGCAAGGAGTCGGAACGACCATGGAACGCCAATCTCCTTTGAAGATTTTACAGTTGAAATGCAGTATGTACCACGTTAACTTTTGTATTAAGTACGAGACAATAGGCCTCCCGAGGAGGACTCGGGGACTGCCATCTTTTATCTGTGAATGAACAATATCATGCTTATGACCTTGTCATTTCATTTACTTATTCTGTCCGGCACCGGGCTCGACCAGTCGGCCCGGGGACTGACCGACTAAAGTTATATTAGAAGTCTTACCCGTGGTCAGGCAAGTAGTGTGCCGACACCCAGGCTTAGGTCTTGCCAAAGCCGCAGTTCGAAGAACCGGCTGTTCGGTTGGCAAGAGTCAAAAGCAGGAAAGGGTGCGCACACAAAAAATGGCTAGGGACCAATGGACTAATATAACAGGAGCCGGTTTGCCGCCTGCCGCCGACCAACTACCAGAGTAGCCGGCCGGCCGGTTTCCATTCACTTCACTTCAATCCAAGAAACCTTGAATACTTGCCTCCCCAAAGTGGGAAGGCGGCAAAGGAAAAAGCCTAAGGATAAAAAGCGTACGTGCATGGAAACCAAACATGCATACCATAATGTTTACATAAAAAGACCTGTAAGAGGCCGACATCCAACATAGTTTGATACACCCCCAGCGGGTGGAATTGCAAAAGCTTAAAAGATTGTTCCAAAAGACGACAAGCAGGAAAAATAAAGACGGCAAGTCAAGCTGGCAGAGCGGTTGACGAGCCGGGCTGGTCGGTGGAGACGGTTGCGTCGGCTGAGGGAGCGGCCGGCTGGTGAACTTCGGCTTGATCACCGCCTCCTGCAGAGGGCGCGGTTCCACGCGCCTCGTTGCTGGAGGCACGATCAGCTGGAGGCTGGCCGGTTGTTCCGCTAGCCGGCTCGACGTCTTCGCCGTCTTCGTCCTCATCATCCTCGCCCTCATCGCTGGAGGCGATCTCCTCGGGCGAGTCCTCGCCCACCGCCGGGTCCAGGCCGAACCATTCCTCCGGCTGTGCAACGCCGTCATCATTGAGCTCAGGCGCGAAGACACTGATGTCGGTACACTCGGCGATCGTCGAGGCGCGCTGGGCGATTGCCGGCCGCACTTCCTCCAGCTCCGCGTCGGCTTCCAGCCTCCAAGTACTCAGCTGGTCCAGGCTTAGCCCTGAGTACCAGGCGCGGACAAACTCCAACGCCCGCCCGGCTCCGAGACGGGCCGCCGACACCTTCCATGCTTCAAAACGGCCGACTGCGACCTCCAGCCAGTCGGCGGTCCGGCTTGGAGTGTGGGGGATCATCTGGCCGGGCCAGAGGGCGGCCAGCACCTGCGCCCCGGCACGTTGAAGCTGGCGAAGCATCCAGTGAGCCGGCTGCAGCCGCGCTTGGATGGCCACGAGCTGCTCCTCCAGCGTCCGATTGGCGTCCGGTGCGACATTGACGCCCGCCTGACGGTGCGCTTGCGATGAGCCTCGATGGCTTGGGCGGCAAGGGTGGAGTGGCCGGGAAAGTAATCTGCACAAGAAAATGGGCGGCAACACAAGTCAGCCCACGACTCCAGGTGGCCAGCAGGCAGAAGAAGGGCGAGAAAAGCAGCTTACCATCGATCAAGTCTTCGATGCGGCCGAAGCCCGCATCCAGCGCTTGACGAGTCTCAGCCCGGCTCGCCGCCTCGGTCTCAAACTCCGCCTTCAGGGCGGCCTCGCTCTCCTGCGCCTTCTGCAGGACCGCCTTGTGGCTTTCTTCCTGATCAGCCAGCTTCTTGGCCGGGCGGTCGCGCTCCTGGGCCAAGGTGGCATACTCGGCGTCCCTGGTACGAAGGGCGGTCTGCGCCTCGCCAAGCTCTCTTCGCAAGTCGGCGTTGGCTCCTACAAAGAGCAAAAGACAAAAAGAAAAAAAACAATGAGGGAAAGGTCGTCAAGGAAGATCCGACCAGACTGCTCAGCAGTCGGCCCGAATCTCGGGGACTACACCCAGTGGGTGCGCTGACGCGCCCCCACAGGAAACAGATAAAAACAAACACTTACTTCGGCTGTTGGCCAGGTCGTCGATCTTCCGACCCAACTCCTGAGCCTGGGAGTTGAAGGCGGCAGCACGAGAATTATGATATTCCTGGAAGTTAAGATAGAAAGCAAATATGAGACGGCCGCCAAGAAAGATCCGACCCGACTGCGCAGCAGTCGACCCGAATCTCGGGGACTACACCCAGTGGGTGCCCTGACGCGCCCCCATGGAAGAAATCAAGGAACCAGAGCGGTCAAGAGCAAAAAACTTACCCGGATGGCGGCTCGCGTCGATAGGAACTCCTGCGTGTATTGCTGCAGGAGGCCGGCCTGAGCTCGCAGCCGATTCCGGACCTCTTGGGCCGCCACATTCAGCTCGCCGGTCCCCGCGCTGGGAGTCCACCCGGACGTACCGGAGCTGGCCGCCTCCAAGGCCTCCGCCGACTTGCCAGCACCTGCGGCTTGGCGCGACTCCGGCGGAGCGACAATTCCCCCTGCGCGCTGGCGCGTCACCGGCTGAATTTCAAGGCCGGCTCCGACTTCAGGCGCGTCACTAGCCGGCTCCATTGGCGCCATCGTCGCCTGGCCGCCTTGGCCCACGCCGACTGGCGCGGCCGGCGGCGTCCTCCCCGCGAAAACCTCGAAGAGCTCCTCCCTTTGCACCGACGGCGGGTCCTGGATGATCTCCTCCGCCAGGGGCAATGGGGTGTCCGGGGCTATGGATCGGAGTGGGATGGCGAGCAGCGGGGGTTGGTCGCGTGAGCCCTCCGCCTCTGTCTCCGCAGTCGCCCGCTTCGCTTGAGTCCTGGCCGCCGCCTCGGCCCGCTCCTTCGCCGCCTGAGCTGCCTCCCGATCCGCCGCCTCCCTCTCCTCCCGCGCCTCACGAGCGTTCCGCTCTGTGGCTTCCATGAGATCGGCGCGGGGATCCACGCGGCGGGAGCCCGAAGACCCTCCAGCCGGCCCGACGATGGAGCCGCCTGGGCCCCGCTCCAGAGAAAGCGGCGCCCTGCTCAGAAAACGGAGAAAGGTCAGGAAGAATGATTCAAACAGAAGAACACAGCAAAACAAGCATACAAGTGATCGGATGCTTACACCGAGACCGCCTGGGGCTGCTTCACCGCTTTCCGGAAGCGGGCCGCCTTCGCTGCCGCCTCGTCTCGCTTCGTCGCTGCGGCGGAGGTTTTGGGCTTCTTCGTCCAATTGCCGAAGAGTGCTGACGCGGCCCGGCGCTTCGGAGCGCCGCCGCCTGCGGCCGGCGCGGCAGACGAGCCCACGTTTTGGTGGTCGGGCGCCGGCTGGCGACGATGGACTTCTTCGGCGTCGGCGTCGTCCGGCCACTCCTCGAAGCTGGCGGAAAGCTCGGTGCCTCCGGGCTCAATGTTGTCACCCACGACGGCCTCCTCCATGGTGGCTGCCCCCAAGTCCGGATCGTCAACATCGTCCACCGTGTGATCGGGGGCGTACTGACGCTCGATCCCTGCCGCCCCAGCCAGCGGCGGAAGAAGGGGATTCTGCAAACAAGAAGCCGGCTGATCAGAAGCCGGCCATCATGGAGTCGGCTGACAACAAAAAGAAGATAGAAGAGAGAAGCTTACCACAGGCGGTGGATTGGCGCGAGAGCACGGCGCCTTGCCGTATCGCCAGTCCCCGGCGAGCTTGCAGTTGGTGATGTAATTGACCATGAGCGCCACTTCCGCGTGCGGCATTTCCTGCGTGCTCAGCCGGCTTGGGTCGAAGCGGCCGCTCATCTGGCACATCATGTGGGGCCGGCTTTGGAGCGGAAGGATCCGGCGCTCCACGAAGGCGGCCACCAAGTCGGCTCCGCGTAGACCCTCCGACTGGATCATCACTCGAAGCCGGGAGATGGCGGCGTTCCCATCCAGCGACAGGGACTTGGACCGATAACTCCACGACGGCTGCCTCCCAGCCGGCGGGCTGGCTACGTAGGCCGGCAGATTGACGTGGTCTCCTCTCGTGGGCGAGCCGGCGTTCTTCACGTAAAAATACGACTTCTGCCAGATCTTCACCGACTGGATTAGAGGGATGGAGGGGAATGGATTGTTATCGCCTGACCTCCTCATGGCGATGTACGCTCCGCAGGGGGCAGGCACGCCGGCTGTGACGGTGCCGAGCTTGCTCTAGAAGAGTTCCCCCTAGAGCTCCAGCGTGGGGAGCACGCCCAAGAAACCTTCGCAGAGGGAGACGAAGGCCGACACGAGCATCACCGTGTTGGGCATGAGATGATGCGGCTGCAGATTGTAGAACTCCAAGAAGGAGCGCAGAAACCCGCTCGCCGGCAGGCCGAAGCCGCGTAGGAAATGCGAGTGGAAGACGACCCGCTCGCCTTCCTCCAACTCCGGCGAGACCTCCGTCGCGGGCGCCAGGCGAACTTGCACAAGATTGGCGTCGGGCAGGCGCCGCGTCTGGCGGAGGAACTCCACTTGCTCGTTGTCGACGTTGGAGCCGTCCCATGAGCTTGATAACGCCATGGGGTAGGGCATGGTGGGAGTGCTGCGGTGAGAAGCTGCGACGGCAGCAAGAGGAAGAAGAAGAAGAAACAAGACGAGGAGGGATGGAGCGTGGGAGAGCGAGCGAACCTCTGCCTCTCCCCCTCCTCCCCCTACTTGTAGGCTCGGGCGGCGGAGCCGAGGAGGCGCGGCGTGGGGGAACGTGGGGATCGATTGTGCCCACTTCCCCCACGACCCGCGTTTATTGCGCCCTAATGGCAAATTCAAGGTGCCACAGGAAGACAAGCCGTCTCCCTGGGCCGCAGAAGATCAGCGCTCGGGCCGAGGCCAGGGAGTGGCGGGCCCGGGCCTGCGGCGGCGTCCCGTCGCGCGCGTGCGTGGGCAGGATTCCGCCACCACGTGGCCCACGGGGGGCCCACAATCAGCATGCGAGTCGGCCACCATCCTGGCCGCAAGATACGAGAACTCTCTGAAAACGGCCTACGCCAGCAAGGCCGGCTCCTCGGGGTAAGAAGCTGATCAAGCTTCTCGTCCCTCTGTCCGCCTCGAAGCTCGCCCAGCTTCGGGGACTACTGTCGGAGTAAATAGCCATGGGTAGCCTAGCCGGCTTCCCCTGGCCCTTCTGAAACATTACGAGCCCGTCCGGCTCTCAAAAGAACTCAAGACCTGGGGCCGCCTTCCCCCGGCCGGCTATCTTCCAGGCCGGCTTCGGGGGCGGCCCGCCTTTAGCCCTCATGAAGGAGGCCGTGGGAGGGCCGACTTCGAGAAGTCGGCAACAAGAAGGCCGACTCCAAGAAGCCGGCTCCCATAAAGCAGTCAAGATCGTACCCGCGAAGTCCGCGTCCACCCAGCAATGATGAAGCGGGGCGTGGCTACAGTAAAGCCTGCCACCCCCAAAACCCGGGGCACGCCCAGCACAATGCACCGTACGGGTGGCCACGACCCGTCCGGCGCGGCACTGTTGCCACGGCGGCCCTGACGCCGTCCGCGACGGGCCACCAGCGTGGCCCCCGAGGCGGTGGGCCCCTTCAGGCGGAGAGATACCGAAGGCGGCCGCACCTCCTCCCAAGTCGGCCCGATGGAGAGCTGGCCCCCCATAGCCGGCCTGCCATCCTCCTCGAAGGAGACGACCATTAAGGAGACAAGACACTGTGGGGCTACAGTAATCGCCCGCCAGGGCGGCGGTACTGTAGCCATGCTTACCCCGACCAAGCCCGCATCATCAGCACAGAGCAACAGTAACCAGCCACCGACCGGGCCCTGGATAGTGGGGCCTGCCTGTCGACCAGGGTGCCGGCAGCCGGCGGGACCCACCAGTCGACGGGCCCAGTGGACGGCGCAGAAGCCGGCGAGCATAGTCACAGACAGCTGGGCCCAACGCCCAGCCGGATTACCATTGTACCCCGGGGGGTAGGCCTATATAAACCCCCCCCCGGTGCACCCATGCAAAGGGTTCGACCCCCAAGCTAGTCTTAGACACCATACAAGGAGAGGAAGCAGGCTAGCCGTGCCCTTCTTCCTCCTTCCACCAAAACAGCTCAAGGAGCATTGTGTAGCTACTTGTTTCATCTAGTGATCATGCGGGGACCCCGCAAAGCAGCAGTAGGGGTGTTATCTCCACGGAGAGCCCTGAAGCTGGGTAAAGTACGTTGGCGAGCTTGTCTTCGCCTCATCCTGTTTCCAGGCACCGGCGACGTCTTATTGGCTCCCACAATGATAAGCCACCCGTTGGCATATGTCGCACCTACCACCTGACAAAAAGGTTGCAAATCCCTGATGGAGACCTCGAGGAAACGGGCACGTTTCAAGGGGTCAATCCGGGGAGGAGCTAGTCGAAGGGAAAGGTCACACTGCCCGTGACATTTGGAGGAGAGTTGAACTACAGGATGGAGAGGATCGTCTTCGACGTGGCCGAGATCCCCTTGCCCTACAATGGGATCCTCGGCCGCCCGGCACTAGCCAAATTCATGGTGGCGTCACACTACGCCTACAACATGCTAAAGATGCCCGGGCCATTGACCTTCATCTCCGTCCCCTCCGACAAGAAGGACGCGCTGATTTGCGTCGACCAACTCTACCAGGAGGCAGTTGCAGCAACTGCCGCCAAGGCACCTACTCCTGCCGCTGAAGCCCGGGGAGGGAGGAATAAGCCCCGTAAGACCTCTCGCACCCACTACGGCAAGCGCACCTCTTCGGAGTGTTGTGTTGCCGTCGAGGACGTGCCAGAGAGCTCTACCAACAAGAGCAAGAGATCTAGAGCCAAGCCACCACAAACCAAGAATGTGTCCGCCAGGGAGGATTGCACGGGAGGGGCCTTCACCATAGGCTCCACCCTCGGCAGCAAATAGGAAGGTGTGCTCGTCACCTTCCTGCGGGCGAATGTCAACGTGTTTACATGGCAAGCATCCGACATCCCTGGTGTTCCCAGGGAGGTGATTGAGTACCACCTAGCTGTCTGCCCCCATGCGCGGCCCGTCCAGCAGAAGGTCAGAAAGCAGGCTCTGGAGAGGCAGGAGTTCATCATGGAGGAGATCAGGAAATTGGAAGCGGCAAGTTTGGTGAGGGGAGTGCTCCACCCAACATGGTTGGCCAATCCGCTAGTGGTGCGCAAGGCGAATGGGAAGTGGAGGTTGTGTATTGATTAAACAAATATTAATAAGGCTTGTCCTAAGGACCCCCTTCCCGTTGCCGCGCATCGACCAGACTGTTGACTCCACGACCGGGTGTGATCTGTTGTCATTCCTCGACGCCTACTCGGGCTACCACCAGATCTTCATGACAAGAGAGGATGAAGAAAAGATAGTGTTCATCACCCCATGTGGTACGTATTGCTTTTTACGGATGCCTTTCGGGTTGAAGAGCGCTGGCTCAACATTTGCAAGAGCAGTCCAAATTGGTTTTGAACCTCAGCTCCATAGAAATATAGAGGCCTACATGGATGACATAGTGGTCAAAACCAAGGACGGGCCAACTCTTGTGCAAGATATGGAAGAGACGTTTTCCAACCTGCGCAAGGTCAACCTCAAGCTGAACCCTGAGAAGTGTGTCTTCGGTGTTCCATCCGGCAAGCTTCTCGGGTTCTTTGTGTCGCAACGCGGAATCGAGGCAAATCCAGACAAAATCAAGGCTATTGAGCATATTGAGGCGCCCAAGCGGATCAAGGATGTGTGTCGGCTCACCGGCTGTGTTGCCACCATGAACCGATTCATCTCCAAGTCCGCCGAGCGCACCCTTCCTTTCTTCAAAATCTTGAAGAAGGCAGGCCCAATGGAATGGACCCCGGAAGCCGAGGCGGCATTGCAGGATCTGAAGAAATACCTTTCCTCCATGCCAATACTGGTTGTGCCTAAACCACAAGAGCCGTTGCTGATGTATCTGGCAGCGACAAATCAAGTGGTCAGCGCCGCGCTAGTGGCATAGAGGGAGGTCAACGAGGAGACAGTGACGGCGGCGGAACCAGCGGATGGCAAGCCCAAGATTCCCCCGGCAGGGCCTGGTGCTGGCAAGGCGAGGCCCACGGCAGAGTCTGATGCCACCGAGGCAGTGCCCGCGCAGTCAAGTGAGGTGGTGCAGAAAGAGAAGATGATGCACCATCGGGTTTACTTTGTCAGCTCCCTCTTGCAGGGAGCTAGATCGAGGTACTCCGGTGTGCAGAAATTGCTCTTCGGCCTCCTTATGGCCTTGAGGAAGCTGCGTCATTACTTCCAAGCCCACGAGATCACTGTTGTCACCCGCCTCCCTTTGAAACGGATACTGCATAACTCGGATGCAACCGGGAGGATTGTGGAGTGGGCCTTGGAGTTCTCAAGTTTCGGTTTGAAGTTTGAAAGTACCTCGACAATTCAAAGCAGAGTCTTGGCGGAGTTCATTGCAGAATGGACCTCAACGCCTGACGAAGAAATCCAGGAGACCACTCTCCCCGGCAAGGAGGAAGATCGCGACTGGATCATGTACTTTGATGGGGCTTTCTTGCTGCAAGGCGCCGGTGCCGGTGTGCTGCTCGTCGCACCTACCGGGGAGCACCTCAAGTACGTAATCCAGATGCACTTTCCTCGAGATGTCCACCAACAACACTGCTGAGTACAAGGGATTGCTTGCCAGTCTCAGCATCGCGGCAGACCTCGGGGTGAAGAAGATCATCATCAGGGGCAACTCGCAGCTTGTTTTCAGGCAGGTTAACAAGGATTACGAAAGCCCATTGATGGAAGCCTACGTGGATGAAGTGAGGAACCTGGAGGAGCGCTTTGATGGTATCCAAGCGGAGCACGTCCCCCGAATGGAGAACGACACCACCGATTACTTGTCAAAGCGTGCCGCATTCAAGCTACCTGTGGAACCGGGTACCTTTTTGCTTCGACTAACTCAACCATCCTTCAAACCATCAACGGAGCAGAACAAGCGAAGGAAGTCGGGTCCCGGCAAGTACTTTCCTACCGAGCCCTCTGGGGCTGCCGGCAAGGGTGCCGCCGCGAACGCTGAGCCTGCCCGAGAGCAGCTACCTCCGGTGAGGCGTCAAGCCCTAGCCATAGAGACAGCCGCTCCCACGGCGGAAGAAATACCTTTGGGCCTTGCCGTCGAGCCCCGGGCTCCAGCATGGGCGCAACATACCGTCCGATTCCTCCAAACAGGGGAGCTTCCTGAGGAGCGGGAAGAAGCGGAGAAAGTAGCCCGTCGGTCCGCCCTATACCAGTTTGTGCATGACGTCCTGTATAGGAGAAGACCGAACGACGTGAAATTGAAGTGCATCCCCCACGAGGAAGGACTGGAGCTGTTGGCGGAGATACATGCAGGCATATGTGGCTCCCACATAGGGTCAAGGGCCCTTGCCGGGAAGGCGTTCCGACAAGGTTTTTTCTGGCCCACCGCCCTCCAGGATGTGACGGCACTAGTAACCAAGTGTGAAGCGTGTCAGTGCCATTCAAAGAAGCTTCATCAACCAGCCCAAGCCCTTCAAACAATCCCTCTCTCCTGGCCATTCTCGGTCTGGGGGCTCGACATACTGGGCCCTTTCCCCCGCGTTGTCGGGGGCTTTGAGTACTTGTACGTTGCAATCGACAAGTTCACGAAGTGGCCGGAGGTGGAAGCAGTTAGAAAGGTGACTGCTCAGTCAGCTGTCAAGTTTTTCAAAGGACTGGTCTGCCGTTTTGGTGTGCCAAATAGAGTCATCACCGACAACGGCACGCAGTTCACGAGCCACACCTTCATGCAATACATTCAAGACCTTGGCAGCAAGGTCTGTTTTGCTTCCGTGGCACACCCATGGAGCAACGACCAAGCGGAGAGGGCGAATGCTGAAGTGTTGCGAGGCCTAAGGACAAAGACTTTTGACAAGCTGCACAAGAGCGGAAGGCGCTGGATTGATGAATTGTCGGCGGTTCTTTGGTCGATCAGGACGACGCCAAATCGAGCCACCAGCCAGACACCTTTTGCCCTGGTCTACGGGGAAGAAGCGGTTCTCCCCATGGAACTCATATACGGGTCACCTCGAGTGCTTGCTTATGATGAGCTTGAGCAAGAGAAGTTGCACCAAGATGACGCGATGCTCCTTGAGGAAGATCGTCTTCGGGCGGCTGTGAGAGCAGCACACTACCAGCAAGCCTTGCGCCGCTACCATAGCCGCAAGGTTTATGCCCGAAGCTTTGAGGAAGGCGACCTTGTTCTTTGGCGCGTTCAGTCAGCCAAGAATGCCAACAAGTTGACGCCGAAGTGGGAAGGCCCTTATCGGGTAATACGAGTCACCAGGCCCGGCACTGTCCACCTGGAGACCGAAGATGCCGTCCCAGTGAGCAACTACTAGAACATCGAGAATCTTCGCAAGTTTTACCCATAAGGCGTGGCTTGTCGGGCCTCCCAGCAAGCCACCTTTTGTACAAGCTTTGCCGGCAAGGCATGTAACCATTCGACAAAGCCAGGCGCAGACCCTGAGCATAAATAAATGAAGCGCTGGCGCCCTAAGTCATAGCATGCATGCTAGGTCGAGTCTCTTCGTTGGTTAGGGTTGATAGTGCTCAGCAGCGACTAACCCCTAACTTAGAGGTCGAGTGCGCATCTATCTGTTTCTCTTCTGTCCTCCTTTGGTTCGCAGGGCACATGAGCACTTCTGCCGATTTACTTGGAAGAAAGAAAACGGACCAGTGTCCTGACCCCGGCAAACCAAAGTTGCCGGGGGCTGCAAGCACAAGGATCCAACCGCGACAAGATGAGATTGCCGGGGGCTGTAGATCCAGATAAGTCTTTTATCCTCTGTCATCCATTTCGGAACTAGACTGGGGCATGTGAGACCTCGTTTTTATCTCTAGGCTGCCATGCTCCCCTTTTTTTCCTATACCTAAGGATTTTTTCCTGGGTCCGGATTTGGTTGTAGCCGTGGCGGCAAGGAGGTAGAACGAGGAGCCTAAAGCCCACTTCATCCCTGCCTTCGCCAAGAGCGCGAGAACGGTCGAGTGGAGTGGGGGGGACGGCAAGGCCTGTCGCCGGGAGAAAAATGTTTATCTTAAACAATAACAAGGATTCGCTCCTTGTCGCGGGATTTACCCACGAACGAAAAACTCGGCAAGCATCCATTTTTCATTAAAAACATCCCATGCAGGTATAGTTCGTACGAAATGAAAAACATGAGCAAAGGGATTACAAGTTCTAAATTTAACAAAGGCCCGTAGGCTTACAAACTAAAGAAGAACGATAAGATGCCCGTAATCCCTTTCTTGTCCCTCTCCTCGGGAGGCAGTTCAAGGAGGCGAGAGGGCAAAAGGGGCGTCTAGGCGAGCTACGAGCGGCAGAAAGCACCAAGAGAACACCTCGGTGACCGCCCAGGGGCGGGCCGGTGATGACGGTGCCGGGAAAGGAGCTGGAAGACGAGGCGGCAGGACCGGCAGTACGCAACGAAGGGGTCGATGCCCGCGTACTCCGAGTTGACGGCCTTGCCGCCCACCCTCTTCCTCTTTCGCGGCCTCCCGACGCCAGTCGCCCAAGGAGACGGCCCCGAGAAGTTCAAGGAGCTGGCCCCACCCCCGGCAAAACTCTGCCGGAGGAGCGGCCAGGTGTAGATGATGCTGTTGTCGCACCCGCCCAGGCGCGGGGCGTCCGACGCCTAGTCGGACTCGTCCCCGCCATCTGCCCTGTTGTCCTCCTCATCACTTTCGCTCGAGGTAGAGCTTCCATTGTTGGAATCTCCATTCGAGGAGCTCTCCACGCTGCACTTCAGGCGAGTCCCGAATTCGCCGAAGACCTTGAAGGAGAGCAGGCCGTCCTCCATTAATTTGAAGTAGAGGACGAGCCCCGCCGTCAGGCTGTGGGTGCGAGTGAACGTCTTCCACCCTCAACGGAGGTACATGACCCGAGGAGCCGGGAAGTCAACGTCAACCCGCGTGCCCCCATTCCCACAGCCCCTCATGTGCAATCTGAGGGACTGGGGCGGGTCACACTCCATCTCCCGAGCGAACGGGGCGGGAAGACAAAGACGGCGATGCGGAGGCCGGCGCAGCCTGATGAAAAACTCACGGGGCTGGTCTCCAACATGGCCTTCCATTGGAAAAGGCATCATTGGCGGGGGCGAAGCCGGCGCGCCGCCCCGTCCTCCTCTTCCCCGAGCACTACGACATCTGCCTCGGCCTCGCCCACGACCTCGCCCCCTCCCCCTTCCCCTCGCAGCCGGTTCCACCACCGCGGGCTCAGGAGGAGGAGGGACGCGCTGTCGGGCGGCGACCCTCGCCGCCACCGTCGAGGGACCGGGATTCCCCTTCTCCATGGTGAGTGAAAGGAAGAAGCAGAAGCGATAGGAGATAGATGACGGAAGAGTGTGGGACGCCATCCCTCCCCTTCCCCCTCTTTATAAGGAGGCGGGGATGGGGCTCGGCCGCCCCGCTCGGCCAATCCAGCCACCAAAGGCACGGGGAATCAGGACAGACCAGCTGCCCCAACCAGTGACGGCCCGGTTTCCCGCCTCCACCGCTTGCCACCCCAAGTGCATGGGGACGCGTGGCGGACATGCAGAACCGAGGGGACGGGCGAAGCGACCTCTCCCCACCATGTGATCGTGGGGAGTGGACGCCTTGAAGACCGTGCCCCGGCCCCGTTCAGTAAATGAGATGCGCCTCCACGTCCTCCCTCTTTTTACGGAGAAGGCGCAAGTCGCCTCTTTACTGTGATGTGACGCATGCGTGTGGAAACCACCCCACGCATGCCGCCCACATCACGCCACCCCTCCATGTCGCGCCGCGCACGCGGGTCATGGGAAGCGCAACGCGCGAAAAGTTTTACCACGGTGAAAACCGCCCCGCCTGCCCGCGCACCATTTTTGGGCCTGGCCCAACAACGTGTCGCGCTTATGTGTGGCCCAGGCCCGGGGGCTCTTGTCGGTGTACAAAAATAGGGGTGCGGTTTTGTACCCCTATACCTCTGCACGGGCATTCGGAGTCGCGCCTACGGTCATGCCAAGCAGAACAGGGGAGGTGAGCCAAGGTAAGACCAAAGCCCAAGATAATAAGAGCAATGCCAAGGCCAAGACCACAAAGAGCAGAGGGATGAAGCAGATTCCCCCGGCAAGATCCTTGCTGGGACAGCTCACCCTGCACCAACAGAGCAGGCCACCCTTGAGCCCACGGTGTCCAACATCACGTTGGGCCAGGGCTCGGGAGGCACCTCCGTGGTGGCATGCAGATCTTTGTGAAGACATATTCAAGATCATATGAGGAATAGAAGACGACAATCCTCGGCAAGATCCTTGCCGAGGAAGGTCACCAGACCCTCGGCAAGGCCCTTGCCGGGGATGACAGCGCGCCACGGCAAGACCCTTTCCGGGCCACACGGCAAGACCCTTGTCGGGCCACCCGGCAAGGCCATCACCAAGGACGCCAGCAGGGCCACCGCCAGGCCCACACCAACCAAGCTTCCACCGCTGTTCACATGCAGCTGCCAGCCCAACCAGCTAGGCAGGCACCTGTGTGGCAACATGCAGCTCCCAGGCCAACTCATCGAGCGCCTACGTGGCGGCATGTAGATCTTCGTGAAGGCTCCGCCACTGCGCCACCTCAGCTGTCTGCCTGCCTACATGGCACCACGCGCCTCACTGGCCAGGGCGCGTGTCAAAGCGAGGAGGAGCGGCGACGGACGGGACGGGCCTCGCCCCCGTCCCCAATAAAGCAAGGGGACACCTAAGCTACGCATTAAATGCGTATTGTCCTGTAATACGAGCGATAAGCTCAGGGCACTGTACGCCTATCCACCTCCTGTGTGCCACCGTGGCAGCCCCTTCCGACTATAAAAGGAGGCCCATGGCATACTGGAGAGGGATTCGGATCTTTCAAACCACGCACTGACCACAGCTAGTTCGAGAGCTCAAGAACTCTCTGAAATACAACCACCAAAGCAGGACTAGGGTTTTACGCATCCTCGTGGCCCGAACCTGGGTAAACGATCCTTGTGCTATCTACTAGCCCTGCTCTTCTCGCAACCCCGCGCCCCAGCAACCGTAGTAGGGATTCTTGTGATCCCATATCTTTCGTTCCACACCGACACACGCGCATCGTCACCTCGTCCTTAGCCAGTGTCCGCTTAATCCGTAGTCCCTGTTTCGAGTTGCAAATATTAGCAACAGAACCTGTATCAAATACCCAGGTGCTACTGCGAGCTTTGGTAAGGTACACATCAATAGCATGTATATCACATATACCTTTGTTCACCTTGCCATCCTTCTTATCCGCCAAATACTTGGGGTAGTTCCGCTTCCAGTGACCAGTCTGCTTGCAGTAGAAGCACTCAGTCTCAGGCTTAGGTCCAGACTTGGGTTTCTTCTCCTGAGCAGCAACTTATTTGATGTTCTTCTTTAAGTTCCCCTTCTTCTTCCCTTTGCCCTTTTTCTTGAACCTGGTGGTCTTATTGACCATCAACACTTGATGCGCCTTCTTGATTTCTACCCCCACAGCCTTTAGCATTGAGAAGAGCTCAGGAATCGTCTTATCCATCCCTTGCATGTTATAGTTCATCATGAAGCTCTTATAGCTTGGTGGCAGTGGTTGAAGAATTCAGTCAATGACGCTATCATCCGGAAGATTAACTCCCAGTTGAATCAAGTGATTGTTATACCCAGACATTCTGAGTATATGCTCACTGCCAGAACTATTCTCCTCCATCTTGCAGTTGTAGAACTTATTGGAGACTTCATATCTCTCAATCCAGGCATTTGCTTGGAATATTAGCTTCAACTCCTGGAACATCTCAATGCTCCATGACGTTCAAAACATCGTTGAAGTCCTGGTTCTAAGCCATAAAGCATGGCACACTGAACTATCGAGTAGTCATCAGCTTTGCTCTGCCAGACGTTCATAACATCTGGTGTTGCTCTTGCAGCAGGTTTGGCACCTAGCAGTGCTTCCAGGGTGTAATTCTTCTATGCAACAATGAGGATAATCCTCAAGTTATGGACCCATCCGTGTAATTGCTACCATCATCTTTCAACTTTGCTTTCTCAAGGAACGCATTAAAATTCAACAGAACAACAGCACGAGCCATCTATCTACAATGAACGTAGACATGCAAAATACTATCAGGTACTAAGTTCATGATAAATTTAAGTTCAATTAATCATATTACTTAAGAACTCCCACTTAGATAGACATCCCTCTAATCATCTAAGTGATCACATGATCCAAATCAACTAAACCATAACTGATCATCACGTGACATGGAGTAGTTTTCAATGGTGAACATCACTATGTTGATCATATCTACTATATGATTCATGCTCGACCTTTCGGTCTCAGTGTTCTGAGGCCATATTTGCATATGCTAGGCTTGTCAAGTTTAACCTGAGTATTCTGCGTGTGCAAAACTGGCTTGCACCCGTTGTAGATGGACGTAGAGCTTATCACACCCGATCATCACGTGGTGTCTGGGCACGGCGAACTTTGGCAACGGTGCATACTCGGGGAGAACACTTTTATCTTGAAATTTAGTGAGAGATCATCTTATAATGCTACCGTCAATCAAAGAAAGATAAGATGCATAAAAGATAAACATCACATGCAATCAATATAAGTGATATGATATGGCCATCATCATCTTGTGCTTGTGATTTCCATCTCCGAAGCACCGTCATGATCACCATCGTCACCGGCGCGACACCTTGATCTCCATCGTAGCATCGTTGTCGTCTCGCCAACTATTGCTTCTACGACTATCGCTACCGCTTAGTGATAAAGTAAAGCAATTTACAGGGCGATTGCACTGCATACAATAAAGCGATAACCACATGGCTCCTGTCAGTTGCCGATAACTCGGTTACAAAACATGATCATCTCATACAATAAAATATAGCATCATGTCTTGATCATATCACATCACAACATGCCCTGCAAAAACTAGTTAGACGTCCTCTACTTTGTTGTTGCAAATTTTATGTGGCTGCTACGGTCTGAGGAAGAACCGTTCTTACATACGCATCAAAACCACAACGATAGTTCGTCAAGTTAGTGCTGTTTTAACCTTCTCAAGGACCGGGCGTAGCCACACTCGGTTCAACTAAATTTGGAGAAACTGACACCCGCCAGCCACCTGTGTGCAAAGCACGTTGGTAGAACCAGTCTCGCGTAAGCGTACGCGTAATGTCGGTCCGGGCCGCTTCATCCAACAATACCGCCGAACCAAAGTATGGCATGCCGGTAAGCAGTATGACTTGTATCGCCCACAACTCACTTGTGTTCTACTCGGGCATATAACATCAATGCATGAAACCTGGCTCTGATACCACTGTTGGGGAATGTAGTAATTTCAAAAAAATTCCTGCGCACACACAAGATCATGGTGATGCATAGCAACTAGAGGGGAGAGTGTTGTCCATGTACCCTCGTAGACCGAAAGCGGAAGCGTTAGCACAACGCGGTTGATGTAGTCGTACGTCTTCACGATCCGACCGATCAAGTACCGAACGCATGGCACCTCCGAGTTCAGCACACATTCAACTCGATGACATCCCTCGAACACCGATCCAGCCGAGCTTTGAGGGAGAGTTCTGTCAGCACGACGGCGTGGTGACGATGATGATGTTCTACCAACATAGGGCTTCGCCTAAGCACCGCTAGATATTATTGAGGTGGATTATGGTGGAGGGGGCACCGCACACGGCTATGAGATCAAGAGAACAATTGTTGTGTCTATGGGGTGTCCCCCTCCTCCGTATATAAAGGGGGGAGGAGGAGAGGGCCGGCCAAGGGGGGTGGCGCGCCCTAGGAGGGGGAGACCTACTCCAAGTAGGTTTGCCCCTCCCTTTCCTAGTCCAAGAAGGAGGGGGGACGAAGGAGTGGGAGAGGGGAAAGGCAAGGGGGGCGCCGCCCCTCCCCTCCCCTTCCTTGTCCTATTCGTACTCAAGGGGAGGGGGCGCGCCTCTTGCCATGGCCGGCCCCTCTTTCTCTCCACTAGGGCCCAACAAGGCCCATTAGTTCCAGGGGGGTTTCGGTAACCCCCGGTACTCCGATAAATGTCCGAAACCTTCCAGAACATTTCCGGTGTCCGAACATAGTCGTCCAATATATCGATATTTATGTCTCGACCATTTCGAGACTCCTCGTCATGTTCGAGATCACATCCGGGACTCCGAACAACCTTAGGTACATCAAATAACATAAACTCATAATATAACCATCATCAAACTTTAACCATGCGGACCCTACGGGTTCGAGAACAATGTAGACATGACCGAGACACGTCTCCGGTCAATAACCAATAGCGGAATCTGGATGCTCATATTGGGTCCCACATATTCTACGAAGATCTTTATCGGTCAAACCGCATAACAACATACGTTGTTCCCTTTGTGTGACGCCCCAAGACCGATGATCCAGAAGACTTCCATATTTTTGTGACCTCCGTGTGTTTTTTTATTTGTGCTTGCTCTATTTATTTTTGCATTGCATCATGTCATCATGCCAGCATGTCATTTAATTTTTAAAACCTCAACTAAATAAATTGCATAGATCTTTTGATCTATTTAAATGGAGGGAATTCACATGGTGATTTCTCTTTATAACATATCCTCCTAATATTTATGGAGCTATTATAAATATTCCATTATTTGGAATTGATCATAACACACCTGCAAATAAATCCCAATGCCTTTGTTATCTCAATTCTTGGTCTCCAACTTTGCCTATAATTCTTTTATCCTTTTTCCTAAGCTCCACCTAAGTTCCCTACTCTTTTTTTTAAACCTCATAGCCTTCTTTCCTTCCCTTTATTCTTCGGTTAAAGAGAATTAGAGGGAGAGAGAAGAGAGCCAGCCCAGCCGACCTCATGGGTCTGTCCATCTAGGTCGGCCCATTTGCGCATCTAGCACAGCCCACCTAAACCCTCCTCTTAACCCTAGCCTGCACCCAGCGCCCGATCCTCAACTCCCTCGATCCCCTCCTGCTTCCCCGCGCCGCCACTCTTCTCGTTCTCCATGCCCAGCTCCATCCCCGCAGCCCGCCTCGCTTGACCCCAACACTAACGCCGCCACCCCTCGTCCTTCCCGATCCCCTCGTCCTCCCCATTCACGTCCTCCCTGGACTGCGCCGGCCACTGGAGCCGTTGCGGGCTGCTCCATTCCCCGCCTTCCCCCTCTTCGTCAACTGCCAGGACCGCCGCCGCCTCTCTTCGTCGCCACCAACAAGAGCTCCATGGTTTCCCTGAGCGCCATCGTCTTCCCGAGACCCGCCATGCCGTTCATCTCTTTCACTGGCGGATCCAAGTCCCGTGTTGGCCTCGCCGTTCGGATCCGTGCCAAGCTCCGACGGCCTCTGCACCCGGGCACTCATCCCGTCTTCCCGGCCCCCTCTGCGTCCCCTGGATGCCTCTGTCTGCATCGAGTAGCAACAGCTCATCGCTCAGCTCCTCAGCTCCCCTGCAACCCAAGCCCATCGCCACCTCGCCGGAGAACCCCGTCCTCGCCCGAATCTCCGTCGCCAGCCCCAAGCCCCGCCGCCGGTGCCTCCACTTTGCCTGAACCGCGCCCTGCTTTACCTCGGACAGCAGCAGCAGCTCGCCCGCTTGTCCCCGTGGACTCGATTCAGCCAAACGCCAGGTCCACGGGTCGAGGCCGCCTCCCCTTCCCTTCGCCGGATCTGGCCTCCTGTTCATGTTGACCGGAAGATCGCAAGAGATCTCTCTGTCTCCTGTACATGTTGTTCATCAACAAACTGATGCACGCCAAGACCATCTCGGAAAACGCCAAGTACCCCTACGCGCGAAGACGCCAAGACCGTTTCGGGATTCACCATTTAAATTGTTATATCCGGATTTGTTGTTTGTTATATCCGGCCCCATTTAAATTGTTTAAATGGTATAGTTTTGTTATGCTTCGCCTCTTGCCATGTTAACCAACATTTAATATTGTTGAGTACCTAACCGAGAGTGAACTAAATAATTGATGTGGTGTTCCGTCAATATGCAACGGAGTTGCATATTGGGCTCCATTTAACATGTAGTTTTGTTTGTGCACTTTGCCATGCCATGCATATTTAAACCGGACATGCATCATACTTGATTGTGCATCATGCCATGTTTATGTGATGGTTGTTCACTATGTTGCTTGCTTCTTTCCAGGTTGCTTCTCTCATTAGCTTTGGTTTCGTTCCGGAGTTGTGAGGATCCATTCGACTACGTCCGTTTGTCTTCTTCGTGGACTCGTTCTTCTTCCTTGGGGGATTTCAGGCAAGATGACCATACCCTCGAAACCCACTTCTAGCTTTGCTTGCTAGTTGGTCGCTCTATTGCTATGTCGCGATACCTACCACTTGCTTTATCATGCCTCCCATATTGCCATGTTAAGCCTCTAACCCACCTTATCCTAGCAAACTGTTGTTTGTCTATGTTACCGCTTTGCTCAGCCCCTCTTATAGCATTGCTAGTTGCAGGTGAAGATGGAGCTTGTTCCATGTTGGAACATGGATATTTGTTGGGATATCACAATATCTCTTATTTAATTAATGCATCTATACAGTTGGTAAAGGGTGGAAGGCTCGGCCTTATGCCTGGTGTTTTGTTCCACTCTTGCCGCCCTAGTTTCCGTCATACCGGTGTTATGCTCCTTGATTTTGTGTTCCTTACACGGTTGGGTTATAATGGGAACCCCTTGACAGTTCTCCTTGAATAAAACTCCTCCAGCAAGGCCCAACCTTGGTTTTATCATTTGCACTAACAACCTACCACCTTTCCTTGGGTTCTACAGACTCAAGGCTCATCTTTATTTTAACCCCCCCCCCCCCCCCGCCCCCGGCGCCAGTGCTTCTCTAAGTGTTGATCCGAACTAGAGTCCTTTGCAGCGCCACCTCGGGGAAACTCGAGGGCTGGTTTTAGTTGTACGGAGCGCTCATCCGGTGTTGCCCTGAGAATGAGATATGTGCAGCTCCTATCAGGATGTTGGCGCATCGGGCGACTTTGCTGGTCTTGTTTTACCATTGTCGAAATGTCTTGTAACCGGGATTCCGAGTCTGATCGGGTCTTCCTGGGAGAAGGAATATCCTTCGTTGACCGTGAGACACCCCTGCAGGGTTTTGAACTTTCGAAAGCCGTGCCTGCGGTTATGGGCAGATGGGAATTTGTTAATGTCCGGTTGTAAAGAACTTGACAGTTAACTTTTTAAAATGCATCAACCGCGTGTGTAGCCGTGATGGTCTCTTTCCGGCGGAGTCCGGTAAGTGAACACGGTGTTGGAGTTATGCTTGAACGTAAGTAGATTCAGGATCACTTCTTGATCACTTCTAGTTCACGACCGTGCTTTGCTTCTCTTCTCGCTCTCATTTGCGTAAGTTAGCCACCATATATGCTAGTGCTTGCTGCATCTCCACCTCACTACCCTTTCCTACCCATAAGCTTAAATAGTCTTGATCTCGCGGGTGTGAGATTGCTGAGTCCCCGTGACTCACAGATTACTTCAAACAGTTGCAGGTGCCGATGATACCAGTGTAGGTGGCGCAACTGAGCTCGAGTGGGAGCTCGATGAAGATCGTGTTCGTTGTGTTGTTCCGTTTCCAGTTGATCAGTAGTGGAGCCCAGTCGGGGCGATCGGGGATCTTTTGCATTAGGGGTAGTCTTCTTTTATTTTGGTTCCGTAGTCAGACCATGATTGTATCTGGATGATGTAATGCTATATTCATGTATTGTGTGAAGTGGCGATTGTAAGCCAATTCTTTATCCCTTTCTTATTCAGTACATGGGATGTGTAAAGATTACCCCTCTTGCGACATGCCCACTATGCGGTTATGCCTCTAAGTCGTGCTCCGACACGTGGGAGATATAGCCGCATCATGGGTGTTACAAGTTGGTATCAGAGCCTTCCCCGACTTAGGAGCCCCCTACTTGATTGAATCGCTGGCGTTGTTGAGTCTAGAAAAATGTTTTGAGTCTTATAGGATTATATATATATATATCGGAGAGTAGGATTCTTTTTACTCCTCAGTCCCTTCGTCGCTCTGGTGAGGCATCCTGACATAGAGTTTTGACTCTTCTCTTCTCAAATTTCATGAAAACAAATTTAGGATCACGCGGGTATCTTTGAATCGTTCCGATGGTTTTGTGACAAGAACATTGTTCTTGGTGCCTCCTGACATTTAGGGGTTGTGGCAGTGTCCCGGGGAGTTGAGCTCCGCGGTGTTGTCGTCACAATTTTATCGTTGCAGTTCTGGAATACCTGAGTTCGCCGACATCGAAAATCTCTTTTATGCAGTTGTTGGTGAGATAACCTCGACGCCACCTAGTACTGGGGCAGGAGTTCGGGAGTATTGCCATAACTTGTATAACGTATGCTTTTCGAAGGTTGAGGTAAACAATTTCCGAAGGTTTCTTGGTTATGTGTTGAAGGATGGATATAGCTGGATGTAGGATTTTTAGTTTTGGGTGAGATATTATGCTTCCCCTGTATCCCCAACACCTGATTGCATAACTGGAAAGTTTCGGGAGTTTATAAGTGGGAATTCAAGTAGCCCTTAGGATATCTTTCCGACAAATGCATGATATGAGATTGGGGTTCGACGTCTAGTGGTCCGCCTATCCACGGTTGGTTTTACAGTGGTCTCATTGTGTCTTAAAGAGTCCTTGGCTATGCTGACTCAGGGACGCTTCGTATGTCATGTGCACTGCCTTGTACATGATGGTCTTGTACGATCGAGCCCGTGTGGGCCCCACCACGAAAACTTCGGACGAAATCTCTATCATATGTTTGTTCCGGCTTATTCTGCAAGCCAATCCTTTGTTTTGTTTTTGAGTTGTGGTATTCGAATTGCTTCGAAGTCAAGTGTTGATTCCATACCTTTCCTAAGCGGTGTTCTCATACTCCTATGTGAATACAAATCCTTTATGATAATCGAGATTGTCATGTCAATCCTTTTCAACCGGCGTGTTTTCTCTTCAAGTGGATCCGATCATTTCAACATTCGTAAGATCAACTCAAAGTATTCTCAACGTTATTTGTTTCATCTGTCACAAGTTGCCTTTGTTTTCCCTCCTACCCACCCCTTTTCTTCGAGGAATTAGATTTCTAATCAAGTATCCTTTTATTGATGGGAAGCCTCTCCATTCTTTCCGTCAATGTTTTTTATCCGGTGATTCTCAGGAAGATACTAACGGAGCTTCAAGTGTATTATTCTTCGTTCTTTTTCCTCTCTGGTGGATTCAAGTCAAGATTTGTCGATCATATCCTTTTATCGTTTCAAATGCTTACTTGGTGCACCTCTTAAGCATCCACTTCTCGCCATTCATTTGTTCTAGAGTGCTGAAGATATCTCGAAGATTCGTGTTTCCACTCTGCTTTTGTTCAAGCTCTTTCGAGGATGTTATCTCATTCAAGCCATTTAATTCAACTGGTGCAATCACTCTTCAATTCATTTCAACTGTGTTTCTTTTGAGTGGGCCCTAACCCACAGGTCTTTTCCCAGGATCTTACCTGACTCTTCTAATTTTTCCCGGAGCTTCTCAAAATCTTTTCCAAGTTTGACATAAGAATGAATCATCATCAGTCAAATGTCTTTCAACAAGATCTTTCAAATTCTTATCGCCGTTGGCTCAACCTTTCTATCCGTCATCTCGGAGTATCTCAACAATTCATGGTGGTGTTTATCGTCGTAATTCTCAGATTTTAAAGACCGAAGAAGAGTTTCTCTTAAATATTGCTCCATTCTCTTCAAGATTTATGGTGCTAGCCTTATGGCATCCTCTCATAATTGTTTGCGATTGTGAGAATTCTTTTCACCCTTCCAGAGCAATTCAAGAGTCTTTTCAGTTTGATTCTCCGAAGGCCATCATGTCGGGATTATTCATTCTCAGCTTTTAGCTATTGTTCTCCAAATCTTACTGGTGCATCATTCAAATATCCTCTAATCAGTTCATGATCTCTTCATTCTCTTGTATCTAAATTTTCCCAAGTATCTTTCTTCATTTTCAAATTCTTACCGGCGATTCATCCCTTTACTTCGTTCGTTTTTCAATTCTTACGGTGGTTCGGTCAAGAGTTCTCTTCCTTGGTTATCATATAAATTCATTCGTTCTTTCCAATCCTGTTGGTGGTTCCTCGAAGACCTTCTCAAGTTTACGCCATATCTCTGTTAATCCTTTTCAATGAGAATAAGTAGTATGCCAAATCCGTTGCTTGTCATCAATTTAAATTGGTGAAGGATAAGCATAATGTAATTCTTATTCTTGTTTCATCGAGTAAATTCAATTCCTTATTCCAGAGGGTCACCAAAATTCTTGGTTTCAAGTGCTCATCTTTCTTTTCTGGAGTTCCAAGTTTTCTCAGTTATATCATAGGGAAGCTCCATCTAAATCATTGCAAGGCTTCACCTTGTGTTCTCAATTTCTCTTTCTTTTTATCATCCTTTTATTACCAGAGTTCTTCATGGAGGTTCTACATGGTGGTTCATCAAGGATTTAATTCCTTCTCGAAGTGTTCATCGAGATTCTTTTCAGAGGAGCTCAAGCATTATTCATCTTGCAATCCGGAGTGCAATTCTTTCTACTTTATCTTTTGATGTGGTGTTATGCCATTCTTGACAACTTGAACTCGTGTTTCATGATTCACATGTTGTCAACAATGAGATATTTTAAATTTACCAATCTCTTCGTTGGAGTTATCTTGTGTCATGTTTCACCTAAAGCCTTCCCTAAGGATTGTTGCTATTTATGGTGCTCATAAATGACCCAAGTTCTTCTTTTATCCTCCCGGTGAAATAAGTTTCTCGTCTCCTTGTTGATATCAATCCAATTCTTCTTCCCGTGAGTGGCAGGTTGTCACCTCATAATTTGAGATGTATTCCATAAGACCATATCAAGATTATTCTTTTCGTTGTTGGTTTTCCAACAACTCCGTTCTAGCATTTGTTGTAAGCGTGCTCTCTCAAGATCGTGTTTCCCTTCGTTCATTCCATTCCATTCTTACTTTTGTTCCGGAGGCATTGTGATGTTGCTCTCTTCAACCCATCTTCTTGTTTTGTCAGGATCGTGTTCTTTTCTTGGTTTATCCATTTAACCGGAGTGTTGTGTCCTCTGCTCAAGTTCTTTCATCTTATCAAGTCTTTCATCTCTTTTCAACCGGAGTGCTACCCAAATTAGTTCTTTCTTATTCCTCTTTCTTAACGGAGTGCTTTCAACTTCGTTCATCGTTGTTGTTTTCTTTCTTTCAATTTGCTCAACCTTGCAAGGTTCTTTGTTTTCACTCGTTTGTCAAAGAAGCAACTTAGTTTTACCTCTTCTCTTTCTCTTCCATTTTCCCTCCGGTGCCATCCTAGAAATCGGGATGAGATCCTCTCGTAGTGGTGGAGTGTTGTGACGCCCCAAGACCGATGATCCAGAAGACTTCCATATTTTTGTGACCTCCGTGTTTTTTTATTTGTGCTTGCTCTATTTATTTTTGCATTGCATCATGTCATCATGCCAGCATGTCATTTAATTTTTAAAACCTCAACTAAATAAATTGCATAGATCTTTTGATCTATTTAAATCGAGGGAATTCACATGGTGATTTCTCTTTATAACATATCCTCCTAATATTTATGGAGCTATTATAAATATTCCATTATTTGGAATTGATCATAACACACCTGCAAATAAATCCCAATGCCTTTGTTATCTCAATTCTTGGTCTCCAACTTTGCCTATAATTCCTTTATCCTTTTTCCTAAGCTCCACCTAAGTTCCCTACTCTTTTTTTTAAACCTTGTAGCCTTTCTTTCCTTCCCTTTATTCTTCGGTTAAATAGAATTAGAGGGAGAGAGAAGAGAGCCAGCCCAGCCGACCTCATGGGTCTGTCCATCTAGGTCGGCCCATTTGCGCAGCTAGCATAGCCCACCTAAACCCTCCTCTTAACCCTAGCCTGCACCCAGCGCCCGATCCTCAACTCCCTCGATCCCCTCCTGCTTCCCTCGGGCCGCCACTCTTCTCGTTCTCCATGCCCAGCTCCATCCCCACAGCCCGCCTCGCTTGACCCCCACACGAACGCCGCCACCCCTCGTCCTTCCCGATCCCCTCGTCCTCCCCATTCGCCTCCTCCCTGGACTGCGCCGGCCACTGGAGCCGTTGCCGGCTGCTCCATTCCCTGCCTCCCCCCTCTTCGTCAACTGCCAGGACCGCCGCCGCCTCCCTTCGTCGCCACCAATAGGAGCTCCATGGTTTCCCTGAGCGCCATGGTCTTCCCGAGACCCGCCACGCCGTTCATCTCTTTCACTGGCGGATCCAAGTCCCGCGTTGGCCTCGTCGTTCGGATCCGTGCCAAGCTCCGACGGCCTCTGCACCCGGGCACACATGCCCGTCTTCCCGGCCCCCTATGCGTCCCCTGGATGCCTCTGTCTGCATCGAGAAGCAGCAGCTTATCGATCAGCGCCTCGGCTCCCCTGCAACCCAAGCCCATCGCCACCTTGCCGGAGAACCCCGTCCTCGCCCGAATCTTCGTTGCCAGCCCCAAGCCCCGCCGCCGTTGCCTCCACTTCGCCTGAACCGCGCCCTGCTTCGCCTCGGACAGCAGCAGCAGCAGCTCGCCCGCTTGTCCCCATGGACTCGATTCAGCCAAACGCCAGGTCCACGGGTCGAGGCCGCCTCCCCTTCCCTTCGCCAGATCTGGCCTCCTATTCATGTTGACCGGAAGACCGCTGGAGATCTCTCTGTCTCCTGTACACGTTGTTCGTCAACAGACTAATGCACGCCAAGACCATCTCGGAAAACGCCAAGTACCCCTACGCGCGAAGACGCCAAGACCAATTTGGGATTCACCAAGTACCACTACGGCGACATGAACATCTACGAACCGTGTTCAACTACCGTTTCCTACCTAGAACGACTACTGTCGACGTGCTTTTCGCCCGAAGGAATTGGAGTCATCAACTACCTCTCCATAAGAAAGTGAACGACTACCATCGCAAGAACGAGACCGGCAAGTCCGAAGACCCCAAGTACCACGACACCGATGACATGAACATCTACGGAAAATTGTGCAACTAAGAACATGAACGACTGCCGCCGCCAAGATCACGAGTACCTCTACCGTCGTCATGTACCCCTACTTCCACTACCGAACGTCCCGAGAACGTCTACTTCCCCTACACCGTATCGAACTTGAACCCCTCCGTTAACGCACGCTTCGAAGGTATAACCATCGAGACGACACCCGTGAATGAACGCATGTGTGTTGTGCAAAATGCTCGCGTTTGCACCGTGCCCGACATGTTTTCTTGCATGCTCCCCGTTGCCATACCGTCGTCTCGTGGGACACCCGGTAGTCGGGAGCACCCCACCATCTTGCTCAACTCGCTCACGCCCTATCTTTTTCACCGGCACCTCAATCGAGTTACCGGAACCGATATGTTGCCATGGCATCATTTTCGGATACGTCGCCATGGCACCCTTTCTTTCCACCATGGTGACAAATGCTTCATAATGCTCTTGTCAACTTTTAATAAAAATTGCATAAACTTGTTCATGTCATCCGCATCATGATAACAACAATTAAAATGTTTAAAATTGTTTTTTGCATTAAATTGCTAAATACATATGGGGATTTACCGGATTTTTTGTTTGTTATATTTGGCCCATTTAAATTGTTTAAATGGTATAGTTTTGTTATGCTTCACCTCTTGCCATGTTAAAAAACATTTAATATTGTCGAGTACCTAATCGAGAGTGAACTAAATAATTGATGTGGTGTTCCGTCAATATGCAACGGAGTTGCATATTGGGCTCCATTTAACTTGTAGTTTTGTTTGTGCACTTTGCCATGCCATGCATATTTAAACCGGACATGCATCATACTTGATTGTGCATCATGCCATGTTTATGTGATGGTTTTTTACTATGTTGCTTGCTTCTTTTCGGGTTGCTTCTCTCGTTAGCTTCGGTTTCGTTCCGAAGTTGTGAGGATCCGTTCTACTACGTCCGTTTGTCTTCTTCGTGGACTCATTCTTCTTCCTTGCGGGATTTCAGGCAAGATGACCATACCCTCGAAATCACTTCTATCTTTGCTTGCTAGTTGCTCGCTCTATTGCTATGTCGCAATACCTACCACTTGCTTTATCATGCCTCCCATATTGCCATGTCAAGCCTCTAACCCACCTTGTCCTAGCAAACCGTTGTTTGGCCATGTTACCGCTTTCCTCAGCCCCTCTTATAGCATTGTTAGTTGCAGGTGAAGATGGAGCTTGTTCCATGTTGGAGCATGGATATTTGTTGGGATATCACAATATCTCTTATTTAATCAATGCATATATATACTTGGTAAAGGGTGGAAGGCTCGGCCTTATGCCTGATGTTTTGTTCCACTCTTGCCGCCCTAGTTTCCGTCATACCGGTGTTATGTTCCTTGATTTTGCGTTCCTTACGCGGTTGGGTTATAATGGGAACCCCTTGACAGTTCGCCTTGAATAAAACTCCTCCAACAAGGCCCAACCTTGGTTTTATCATTTTCACTAACAACCTACCACCTTCCCTTGGGTTCTTTGACTCAAGGGTCATCTTTATTTTAACCCCCCCCCCCCCCCGGGGCCAGTGCTTCTCTAAGTGTTGGTCCGAACTAGAGTCCTTTGCAGCACCACCTCGGGGAAACTCGAGGGCCGGTTTTAGTTGTACGGAGCGCTCATCCGGTGTTGCCCTGAGAACGAGATATGTGCAGCTCCTATCAGGATGTCGGTGCATCGGGCGGCTTTGCTGGTCTTGTTTTACCATTGTTGAAATGTCTTGTAACCGGGATTCCGAGTCTGATCGGGTCTTCCTGGGAGAAGGAATATCCTTCGTTGACCGTGAGAGCTTGTGATGGGCTAAGTTGGGACACCCCTGCAGGGTTTTGAACTTTCGTAAGTTGTGCCCGCGGTTATGGGCAGATGGGAATTTGTTAATGTCCAATTGTAGAGAACTTGACACTTAACTTTTTAAAATGCATCAACCGCGTGTGTAGCCGTGATGGTCTCTTTCCGGCGGAGTCCGGGAAGTGAACACGGTGTTGGAGTTATGCTTGAACGTAAGTAGATTTAGGATCACTTCTAGTTCACGACCGTGCTTTGCTTCTCTTTTCGCTCTCATTTGCGTAAGTTAGCCACCTTATATGCTAGTGCTTGCTGCAGCTCCACCTCACTACCCTTTCCTACCCATAAGCTTAAATAGTCTTGATCTCATGGGTGTGAGATTGCTGAGTCCCCGTGACTCACAGATTACTTCAAACAGTTGCAGGTGCCGATGATACCAGTGCAGGTGGCGCAACTGAGCTCGAGTGGGAGCTCGATGAAGATCATGTTCGTTGTGTTGTTTCATTTCCAGTTGATCAGTAGTGGAGCCCAGTCAGGGCGATCGGGGATCTTTTGCATTAGGGGTAGTCTTCTTTTATTTTGGTTCCGTAGTCGGACCTTGATTGTATCTGGATGATGTAATGCTATATTCATGTATTGTGTGAAGTGGCGATTGTAAGCCAATTCTTTATCCCTTTTCGTATTCAGTACATGGGATGTGTAAAGATTACCCCTCTTGCGACATGCCCACTATGCGGTTATGCCTCTAAGTCGTGCTCCGACACGTGGGAGATATAGCCGCATCGTGGGTGTTACACTTAGTCATCGGTATGTTACTTGCCCGAGATTCGATCGTCGGTATCTCACTACCTAGCTCAATCTCGTTACTGGCAAGTCTCTTTACTCGTTCCGTAATACATCATCCCGCAACTAACTCATTAGTTGCAATGCTTGCAAGGCTTAAGTGATGTGCATTACCGAGTGGGCCCAGAGATACCTCTCCAACAATTGGAGTGACAAATCCTAATATCGAAATACGCCAACCCAGCAAGTACCTTCGGAGACACCTGTAGAGCACCTTTATAATCACCTAGTTACGTTGTGACATTTGGTAGCACACAAAGTGTTCCTCCGGTAAACGGGAGTTGCATAATCTCATAGTCATAGGAACATGTATAAGTCATGAAGAAAGCAATAGCAACATACTGAACGATCAAGTGCTAAGCTAACAGAATGGGTCAAGTCAATCACATCATTCTCCTAATGATGTGATCCCGTTAATCAAATGACAACTCTTTGTCTATGGCTAGGAAACATAACCATCTTTGATCAACGAGCTAGTCAAGTAGAGGCATACTAGTGACACTCTGTTTGTCTATGTATTCACACATGCATCATGTTTCTAGTTAATACAATTCTAGCATGAATAATAAACATTTATCATGATATAAGGAAATAAATAATAACTTTATTATTGCCTTTAGGGCATATTTCCTTCATGGACGGGCCACCGTATTTTGCGAAAAAAATGTTTTCCCCCTGACCGCTGGGACCCACCGGACGGGTCACCGTATTTCACGAAAAAACGTTCCCCCCGCTGTCAGCTCGGACTCACCGGAAGTGCCTCCTTATTACGCACAAAAAAAATGAATACTCCCCCTGCTAGTTGGGACCCACCTTGGTGGGTGGCTGACTTGTGGGCCTTCTAAGTTGATGGGGATGGAGGGCTTTGTCAACTTAGTCAATATGAATGATTCTAGCTCCAGTGACCGTACGATGTCCATCCAACGGTCGTAGTGCTTCTTCAACCTCTGGTCTTCTTGCTTCAGCCGCCCAAAGCAGCGTCGGTTCTGTCGCATGCTCCTTCCTCCCGTGGTCGGCTGTGCTTCTGCGGAGGCCTTACCGCCCCTACTATTCCCACCGCTGGCCAGGCCCTGCGGCGATGGCAGCCTCACACCACAGCCGAACCAGTGAACCCTTGTACTCCTCTCCGCGCGGGCTTCCACTGACGCGTCTTCCCCGACTCCGTGTCGTCCCCTTCCTAGGCCTCGCCGTCGCCCACCGCCCTGGTGCTCTTGGCGCGGCGTGGTCAACATGGTCAAGGAACGGCTTCCATCGAACGTGGACTGTACATGGAGAGGCTGACAGCTGGGTCCACGGTCGCAACAAGGAAGTGCCTCCTTATTACGCGCAAAATAATTATTCCTCCACCTGACAGCGTGGACCCATCGGACGGGCCATCGTGTTTCGCGAAAAAAATGTTTCCCCTGACTGCTGGGACCCACCAGCTACTTCTTCGTACGCAAGGAAGTGTGTCCGGGCAAAAAAAATGATTCGCCCCCTGACTCCTGGGACCCACCAGCTACATCATCATAATTTACGTCCATAGACTGTAAGTCGGAAATGATCTCCTTGAAGACCGACAAGTGGTTTAGCACCGAACCACCTTCTTACAACTTGTGTGTGAACAACTTCATCTTCATGTGCATCTTACTGGTTAGATCCTTGAACATGCAGATCGACTCCAATTTTAGCCAGAGAGTTGCTATGGATTTCTTGTGACGCCCCCGATTTGACCGTACACTAATCATGCATGCAAATGTGTACGATCATGATCAAGGACTCACGGGAAGATATCACAACACAACTCTACAAATAAAATAAGTCATACAAGCATCATATTACAAGCCAGGGGCCTTGAGGGCTCGAATACAAGAGCTCGATCATAGACGAGTCAGCGGAAACAACAATATCTGAGTACAGACATAAGTTAAACAAGTTTGCCTTAAGAAGGCTAGCACAAACTGGGATACAGATCGAAAGAGGCGCAGGCCTCCTGCCTGGGATCCTCCTAACTACTCCTGGTCGTCGTCAGCGGGCAGCACGTAGTAGTAGACACCTCCGGTGTAGTAGGAATCATCGTCGACGGTGGCGTCTGGATCCTGGGCTCCAACATCTGGTTGCGACAACCAGGTAGAAGGGATAGGGGGAAAAGAGGGAGAAAGCAACCGTGAGTACTCATCCAAAGTACTCGCAAGCAAGGAGCTACACTACATATGCATGCATTGGTATCAAATGGAATAAGGGTATCATATGTGGACTGAACTGCAGAATGCCAGAATAAGAGGGGGATAACTAATCCTGTCGAAGACTACGCTTCTGGCAGCCTCCGTCTTGCAGCATGTAGAAGAGAGTAGACTGAAGTCCTCCAAGCAGCATCGTATAGCATAATCCTAACCGATGATCCTCCCCTCGTCGCCCTGTGAGAGAGCGATCACCGGTTGTATCTGGCACTTGGAAGGGTGTGTTTTATTAAGTATCCGGTTCTAGTTGTCATAAGGTCAAGGTACAACTTCGGGTCGTCCTTTTACCGAGGGACACGGCTATTCGAATAGATAAACTTCCCTGCAGGGGTGCACCACATACCCCAACACGCTTGATCCCATTTGGCCGGACACACTTTTCAGGGTCATGCCCGGCCGCGAAAGATCAACACGTCGCAGCCCCACCTAGGCACAACAGAGAGGACAGCACGCCGGTCTAAACCTAAGCGCATAGGGGTCTGGGCCCATCGCCCTTTGCACACCTGCACGTTGCGAACGCGGTCGGAAGCAGAACTAGTCCCCTTAATACAAGAGCAGGCTTACGATCCAATCCGGCGCGCGCCACTCAGTCGCTGACGTCACGAAGGCTTCGGCTGATACCACGATGCCGGGATACCCATAACTACTCCCGCGTAGATGGTTAGTGCGTATAGACCAAATGGCCAGACTCAGATCAAATACCCAGATCTCGTTAAGCATGCTAAGTATCCGGGAACACCGACCAGGGCCAGGCCCACCTCTCTCCTAGGTGGTCGGAACCTGCCCTGTCGCTCCGCCACAAAGTAACAGTCGGGGGCCGTCGGGAACCCAGGCCCACCTCTACCGGGATGGAGCCACCTGCCCCTTCAGCCCCCATCTCCGAACAGTATCACAGGTAATGTAGCAGTGTAATGTATATAGTATATGCCCGTGATCACCTCCCGAAGTGATCACGGCCCAGTAGTATAGCATGGCGGACGGACAAGAGTGTAGGGCCACTGATGGAACACTAGCATCCTATACTAAGCAGTAGGATAGCAGGTAATGGTAACAACAGTAGTAGCAAGGACAGGCTATGCATCAGGATAGGAATAACGGAAAGCAGTAACATGCTACACTACTCTAATGCAAGCAGTATAGAGAAGAGTAGGCGATATCTGGTGATCAAAGGGGGGGCTTGCCTGGTTACTCTGGCAAGGAGGGGGTCGTCGTCGACGTAGTCGATCACGGCGGCATCGGCAACCGTCACGGGGTCTACCGAAGAGAAGAGGGCGGAGAAACAGTAAATACATAGCAAGCAAGTGCATAACAGGACAACAGGCAGAGCTAGACGTGTTCTAACGCGGTGCGACACGATACCAATGAAGGGGGAAGTCAACCGGGAATGTTTTCCCGGTTCTGGACCTGTGTCAGACAGATGACCGGAGGAAGAAAGTTCCATGTTCAAATAGTTAGATGCATCTGACAGGTAAACGAACCGCGTGTTCGGATTCGTCTCGTCGTTCTGAGCAACTTTCATGTTGAAAATAATTTAATCCGAGTTACGAATTAAAAGATATGATTTTCTAAAGATTTTATTAATTTCTGAAATTTAATTAATTATTTAATTAATTCGAAAATGGATTTATGACATCAGCATGATGTCATGCTGACATCAGCAGTCAATAGAGTTGACCAAAGTCAACCCTGACGCGTGGGCCCGTTCTGTCATAGTCTAACAACCAATTAACAGTTTTAATTAACTAACCAAGTTAATTAGGTAAATTAAACAGAGTTAGTTAAGTTAATTTTACTGATTAGCTAATTAATTAATTGATTAATTTTATTTATTATCAATTTCGTTCTAAACAGGGGGGTGGGCCCCTGTGGTCAGTGGCACAAGGCCACGCCCTGGCTGTGACACACACACACACACACAGGGGGGCAACTATGGCCATGGTGTGGCCAGGGGAGACACTGGCCGCGCCGGTGAGGCCGGCGAGCGAGGGGCGTGACCAGAGGCGGCGCGGCAGTGGCGGTGACGGTGGTGCCCGCGAGCGGCGAGCAGGGCAGCGTGCGGATCGGCGAGCAGCAGCGGCTGGGCGTACAGGGGCAGGTGCAGGCGTAGGCGGGATCGCGGCGGGAAGGCTAGTGGCCGCAGCCGGGGATGGCGAGGCCAACGCGCGGATGGGGGACTGCCGGAGCGCAGCCATGGTGGCCAACGGCGCGTGTGACCACCTACGACGACGGGGACGAGGGGGAATCGGTGAGGGGCTCACAGCGGAGCGTAGTGGGCGGCAGTGGGCTCGGGGAGACGAGGTAGCGAGCGACGGGCGGCGGGTGGCGGCGACTTGGGGCGGCGGTGTCCAGGCGGCGGGGCGCGACTCGATCCGGCGGCTTCAGGATCAGTAACGAGGCGAGGCACCGGCGTCGAGGAGTGGGGCGGCGCGGTCGGGATGAGGCCGACGGGGCGATGGGATGGGGGCGCCGAGCGCTGGGGTGCTGGTTGTGTGGCGGCGCTGGGAGGGAGAGGGAGAGACGTGCGGGGGAGAGTGGGGGGTCGTGGGATAGGGTTAGGTCGGGGAGGTGGCCTTGTAGGCCAGAGAGGAGGGCCGGCTGGGCCTGGTGGGCCGGCCGGTGCGGAGGCCAGCTGGGCCGCTCGGCCCAGCGTGGGGGGGTGTTTCTTTTTTTCATTTAAATTTTTATCTTTTTGTTTATCATTTTTAGTCTCAGTTTTGCATTTTCTTTTAGTACCAAATGAGTTTTGTTTTGAACAAAACTTGGCACCTAAATCTAACACAAAACCTTGAGATGGAATAAAAAGTTTGGAGTCAAGAGGAGTTGTCTAATCATTTTTAGAAATTTCAAAAGGCCAATTTTAAAAGCTGTTGGACCACTAAATAATTTCCAGGAGCATTTTCGGAATCCAAAAGAGGTTGGTTCCAACATGACAAATACCTAGGGACTATTTGCCACACTTTGAACATTTTAGTTTTGACTTTTGATAACTTTAATCCTCTGACTTGATTTTAAATTTGAAATTTGAACGGGATTTGAATCATCGCAAGATCAACAACAGTAATCATGGTGACGTGGCAACATTAGCAGAGGGTTACTGTAGCGTAACTATTCGGGCGTCACAATTCTCCTCCACTACAAGAAATCTCGTCCCGAGATTTAAGAGGGGGACTAAGGGGAAAATTCTGGTTACGAAATTCTAGCGGGTCTTCTCGATCTTGGTTGCTCTTCTCGAAGAGGTCGATCCATTACGTAGAAGTCTTCATTTCTCTGTTTCAGGTCATCATGATGAAGTTGTCGTCCTTCCTTCGGGAACTCCACCGCACTTACGAAAAAGGATAAGGGGTAACTCGGAAGAACGGAACTCTGCACTGTTGCTTATCTGGTAGATAACATTAGGGAAGGTGGTGAAAAGTAACTCTCGAATTGAAACTTAAGAAATTGTCGAGAGCAAAGTAAGAAGGTACCATAATATGTTTGAAACGGATAGACAATCGTCGTTGCCTGAAACAAGGCAACGGGCATAGATATTGTGATTAATATCAGAATTGATGATCCCATGGAAGGTGGCTCGTGAATTACATACGAAGCCAAGCGTGAGGAATAACTTTAGAAACAGGGTTTACAGGAGAGTCAGGTTCCGATCCTGTTGAACTGTGGGTTATGGGCCCACCATGTGGGTTAAAATTAGGAAGGGGGCTGACATCTTGCACGGTCATGATAGCAAGGCATGTCAGAGGGTAGCCTGTTAGTTATGTCGGCAACAACATCGATACCAAGGGCGAGGGACGAAGAGAACCATTTTCCTGCTTGCTGAACGAGGCGGACCAATAGGCAAAGTTCTCGTCCATCGGTGGTTACCGGAATGTCATCAACAATAGTAACAAGGTCTTACTGACAGAGTTGTACACCGAGGTGTTTGCACAAGCAGTTAATTATTACTGCTTACATCATATAGATCATAGAAAAGGTCTAAACCAACCAATGGAAAGGAAAAATTGTTTATCAGATTTAATCAGAACAATGGAAAGAAAAATGTGTTTAAACACATAATTCAGGGGTATATCCTTCCCAAGGACAAGCAGAGAATGATATCCATGGCAGGATATAACATAGAAAACCCTTTAGGAAGGGGAGAGAAATTTCATGACATTACCCATATAGCGGTGTTTGGGTAATTTAGCAGGAAACATTTAGCATTGGCTTCAAATGTCCTTGTTGAAAATCGGAGTACCACAAACGTGCTTCGAGATAGCATTGACATGGTCAACAGGTGAAAATCAGACTTTGGAAACAAAAAGGATCCATTAGGAATAACTTGTAGAATAAGTCTTACAGTTTCCTCATGGAAGAATGGGTAACCTTGCTGAAAAGGAAACTATAATAATAGGGCCTTCGGCCAGGTGTGCTAGGCATTACATCACCTTACCGGGTCATATAAAGGCTAATGTTATAACTCTTGGAAATGTCCCAACCATCATATCTGACCGAGATTCAGATCCGATAGGTGTCATGATACCTCAGACTCAGGATGTCCGAGAAGAAAAGGTGCAACACAAATAGACGAAATGACATTGCAAGATACTCAGGAAATGAACTATGGGAGCGAGTTCCGAAACAAGAGTTCATCATTAAACCAAGGAGAGGATGAGGAGGTGGCTGAAGGACTCAGCGATAATACAACAAGGTATCCAAAAAGATGGATTTCCACAGTTATGTGAACAAGGAGATAACATTTGTCGGATCAAATGATTTAATGATGTACGCTCGAGGAAAACATACACAGTTAAACATTGGTTGAAATGTGTACCCGAAATATGGGTTGGGTGGCACGATCAATGTTCGAATGATGATTCAATAAGCCATAGACATAGAATGAAACTATAGACCAATAACTTCAAAGCAATAGGGTTGCTAGAAGTTTAGAATTTACACATCACAGACCATTTATCGGTGTTCCGGTTAGAAACAACACGGAGACCAAGAAATGAACGCAAAAGGCGAGAGATATTACTATATCAAGAATTCTCAAGAGGTGGTAAAATTACCACGACATTCTTGACATAAAAGGTGGTAACATTCCAAGGTAAAGAGGAACAAATGCTGGATAGCAAGGATCTCAAGGTATAACACAAAACACGAATAAGTTTGTGTTGAACGGAAGGCAATAAAGTGGTCGGTGATAATACAAACCATTGAGGGGCGAGGATGGTATTTCTCATCAAGAATTCGATATATATCTTGGAAGAGCTCAGGATGTTGATGATGACCACGACACATTTGTCGAGAAATTTCATGAAGATGTAATCGGTTGGCGATGACATCAAGTCAAATGATGATACAGCGAAAGTCAAATAATACCTGAAGAAGAACTCATAAGTTATGCAGTTCCGTGATAATCTCGAGATACCAGAGGGGGGTAATACTCGATGACAGGTCAAAGTAGAGGTTGGCCTGGGGTATTGCTCTACAAAAGACAAGCGCTTAAACTTGCACGCGAAATGGTATTTAAAGGAGAACATGGTCGGAACCACGATTGCAAAAGGTCAGATCCCAGATATAAGATGAACTTATACCAAAGGAATAATTAATTTAAGAGAAGCTTTAATGATAAGATCTGCATCGTGTCCATGGGCATGAACACAAAGTTCAAGGTCGACTCCCACTTCTCCAATGCATAACCTTTCATTCACTTCTCACTTTAGAAGAAGTTGTAGTGTTGAAATTTTATCTGGCAAAATACCAGAAGTGTATGACTCGTGAAAACTTTCGAGTTCACACATATTAAGGAAGGCATAGGTTCAACCCATCAGGGCATCTTAGGAGTATATACCACAAATTTCAAGAATAAATAACACAAGCTCGATAGTAGAGCATGTTTGAGAAAGCAGAGGATACAATTTACCAAAGGTATTATGTATCCAAGGAAAGGCTCACAGACTTATTGAATATGAAGGACGCTGTCGGATAAAATCCAGCAAATGATCTGGTGGTCCTCAAGGGATCTGGTGTGAGCATCGGTACTCAACCAGAGGGAGAAACAATGCAAGGAGATCAGACTTTAGAAACAACTGACTAATTCAAGGCTCAAATGCAAAGGAATTATCAATTCCAAGACAAGGGATTAGAAGCAATGCTCTGATCAGGGATGGATAAGTTGAATAGCCTTAAGGGTACAATCGACAGCAATTTGATTGGTCGAGATCCAGCTCATGTTTTAAAATAACGTCTGAGCCGGAAAGATAATTTAAAAGGATCAACTGATGATTGCGTGCATTCGCACTCAAGTTGAATCAATAGGATCAAAAGACGATGCCTAAGGATACTAACGAATATCGCCAGACATATGGAAAGCATCCATAATGCAAGCAGGCAAGTATTGCAGAGCAATAAGCTACTAAGGATTTTTGGAGGATCGAAAAGTATTTCAAAGACTTTTGTGAAACACATGAACAACTGGGGGATGAGCGGATACTTGATAAGTGCAATAATTATCCGTATGGGTATTCAGGTGACAATGAACAACAAGGCACTAAGCTCAAAGGATTATCGAAACAACGACGAGTATTTCGGGGTATCTTGTAATAACAAGACCAACTGGGGATGAATGTAAGAATGACAACGGCAAGTAGTTATCATAAGGGTTGAGGGTAGAAGGGAAATTGTAAATGCGATGAACACAAGTTCTCGGGTTAATAGCGGAGAGTATCTTCAGGGTCTTCTGGTGCAGCAGACGATCATCAATAACAAGGGGCTCTCCGGGTGAAAGTGATAACGAGATCCTAATGTTAGATTTAGCAAAATCATTTCACCCGAATAGAAGAGAGATCAGAGTCCCAGAGTATAGACGAGGAATAAAAGATCCTAATACCACCCAATGGCGACGTGGGCCCATGGGCCGCACAGCCATGTTAGTAAAACATTTTTCATCGACTAGACTCAACTTCGGCCAAGGAGTGTGGAAGGGGGGATTCCTACAGGCAGTCGGCTCTGATACCAACTTGTGACGCCCCCGATTTGACCGTACACTAATCATGCACGCAAATGTGTACGATCATGATCAGGGACTCACGGGAAGATATCACAACACAACTCTACAAATAAAATAAGTCATACAAGCATCATATTACAAGCCAGGGGCCTCGAGGGCTCGAATACAAGAGCTCGATCATAGACGAGTCAGCGGAAACAACAATATCTGAGTACAGACATAAGTTAAACAAGTTTGCCTTAAGAAGGCTAGCACAAACTAGGATACAGATCGAAAGAGGCGCAGGCCTCCTGCCTGGGATCCTCCTAACTACTCCTGGTCGTCGTCAGCGGGCAGCACATAGTAGTAGACACCTCCGGTGTAGTAGGAGTCGTCGTCGACGATGGCGTCTGGATCCTGGGCTCCAACATCTGGTTGCGACAACCAGGTAGAAGGGATAGGGGGAAAAGACGGAGAAAGCAACCGTGAGTACTCATCCAAAGTACTCGCAAGCAAGGATCTACACTACATATGCATGCATTGGTATCAAATGGAATAAGGGTATCATATGTGGACTGAACTGCAGAATGCCAGAATAAGAGGGGGATAACTAATCCTGTCGAAGACTACGCTTCTGGCAGCCTCCGTCTTGCAGCATGTAGAAGAGAGTAGACTAAAGTCCTCCAAGCAGCATCGTATAGCATAATCCTAACCGATGATCCTCCCCTCGTCGCCCTGTGAGAGAGCGATCACCGGTTGTATCTGGCACTTGGAAGGGTGTGTTTTATTAAGTATCCGGTTCTAGTTGTCATAAGGTCAAGGTACAACTCCGGGTCGTCCTTTTACCGAGGGACATGGCTATTCGAATAGATAAACTTCCCTGCAGGGGTGCACCACATACCCCAACACGCTTGATCCCATTTGGCCGGACACACTTTTCGGGGTCATGTCCGGCCGCGAAAGATCAACACGTCGCAGCCCCACCTAGGCACAACAGAGAGGTCAGCACGCCGGTCTAAACCTAAGCGCACAGGGGTCTGGGCCCATCGCCCTTTGCACACCTGCACGTTGCGAACGCGGCCGGAAGCAGAACGAGCCCCTTTAATACAAGAGCAGGCTTACGGTCCAATCCGGCGCGCGCCACTCAGTCGCTGACGTCACGAAGGCTTCGGCTGATACCACGACGCCGGGATACCCATAACTACTCCCGCGTAGATGGTTAGTGCGTATAGACCAAATGGCCAGACTCAGATCAAATACCCAGATCTCGTTAAGCGTGTTAAGTATCCGCGAACACCGACCAGGGCCAGGCCCACCTCTCTCCTAGGTGGTCGGAACCTGCCCTGTCGCTCCGCCACAAAGTAACAGTCGGGGGCCGTCGGGAACCTAGGCCCACCTCTACCGGGATGGAGCCACCTGCCCCTTCAGCCCCCATCTCCAAACAGTATCACAGGTAATGTAGCAGTGTAATGTATATAGTATATGCCCGTGATCACCTCCCGAAGTGATCACGGCCCAGTAGTATAGCATGGCGGACGGACAAGAGTGTAGGGCCACTGATGGAACACTAGCATCCTATACTAAGCAGTAGGATAGCAGGTAATGGTAACAATAGTAGTAGCAAGGACAGGCTATGCATCAGGATAGGAATAACGGAAAGCAGTAACATGCTACACTACTCTAATGCAAGCAGTATAGAGAAGAGTAGGCGATATCTGGTGATCAAAGGGGGGGGGCTTGCCTGGTTACTCTGGCAAGGAGGGGGTCGTCGTCGACGTAGTCGATCACGGCGGCATCGGCAACCATCACGGGGTCTACCGAAGAGAAGAGGGCGGAGAAACAGTAAATACATAGCAAGCAAGTGCATAACAGGACAACAGGCAGAGCTAGACGTGTTCTAACGCGGTGCGACACGATACCGATGAAGGGGGAAGTCAACCGGGAATGTTTTCCCGGTTCCGGACCTGTGTCAGACAGATGACCGGAGGAAGAAAGTTCCATGTTCAGATAGTTAGATGCATCTGACAGGTAAACGAACCGCGTGTTCGGATTCGTCTCGTCGTTCTGAGCAACTTTCATGTTGAAAATAATTTAATCCGAGTTACGAATTAAAAGATATGATTTTCTAAAGATTTTATTAATTTCTGAAATTTAATTAATTATTTAATTAATTCGAAAATGGATTTATGACATCAGCATGATGTCATGCTGACATCAGCAGTCAACAGAGTTGACCAAAGTCAGCCCTGACGCGTGGGCCCGTTCTGTCATAGTCTAACAACCAATTAACAGTTTTAATTAACTAACCAAGTTAATTAGGTAAATTAAACAGAGTTAGTTAAGTTAATTTTACTGATTAGCTAATTAATTAATTGATTAATTTTATTTATTATCAATTTTGTTCTAAACAGGGGGGTGGGCCCCTGTGGTCAGTGGCACAAGGCCACGCCCTGGCTGTGACACACACACACACACACAGGGGGGCAACTATGGCCATGGTGTGGCCAGGGGAGACACTGGCCGCGCCGGTGAGGCCGGCGAGCGAGGGGCGAGACCAGAGGCGGCGCGGCAGTGGCGGTGACGGTGGTGCCCGCGAGCGGCGAGCAGGGCAGCGTGCGGATCGGCGAGCAGCAGCGGCTGGGCGTACAGGGGCAGGTGCAGGCGTAGGCGGGATCGCGGCGGGAAGGCTAGTGGCCGCAGCCGGGGATGGCGAGGCCAACGCGCGGATGGGGGACTGCCGGAGCGCAGCCATGGTGGCCAACGGCGCGTGTGACCACCTACGACGACGGGGACGAGGGGGAATCGGTGAGGGGCTCACAGCGGAGCATAGGGGGCGGCAGTGGGCTCGGGGAGACGAGGTAACGAGCGACGGGCGGCGGTGTCGAGGCCGCCGGCGGCGGGTGGCGGCGACTTGGGGCGGCGGTGTCCAGGCGGCGGGGCGCGACTCGATCCGGCGGCTTCAGGGTCGGTAACGAGGCGAGGCGCCGGCGTCGAGGAGTGGGGCGGCGCGGTCGGGATGAGGCCGACGGGGCAATGGGATGGGGGCGCCGAGCGCTGGGGTGCTAGTTGTGTGGCGGCGCTGGGAGGGAGAGGGAGAGACGTGCGGGGGAGAGTGGGGGGTCGTGGGATAGGGTTAGGTCGGGGAGGTGGCCTTGTAGGCCAGAGAGGAGGGCCGGCTGGGCCAGCTGGGCCGGCCGGTGCGGAGGCCAGCTGGGCCGCTCGGCCCAGCGTGGGGGGGGGGGTGTTTCTTTTTTTTCATTTAAATTTTTTTCTTTTTGTTTATCATTTTTAGTCTCAGTTTTGCATATTCTTTTAGTACCAAATGAGTTTTGTTTTGAACAAAACTTGGCACCTAAATCTAACACAAAACCTTGAGATGGAATAAAAAGTTTGGAGTCAAGAGGAGTTGTCTAATCATTTTTAGAAATTTCAAAAGGCCAATTTTAAAAGCTGTTGGACCACTAAATAATTTCCAGGAGCATTTTCGGAATCCAAAAGAGGTTGGTTCCAACATGACAAATACCTAGGGACTATTTGCCACACTTTGAACATTTTAGTTTTGACTTTTGATAACTTTAATCCTCTGACTTGATTTTAAATTTGAAATTTGAACGGGATTTGAATCATCGCAAGATTAACAACAGTAATCATGGTGACGTGGCAACATTAGCAGAGGGTTACTGTAGCGTAACTATTCGGGCGTCACATTTCTCCTCCATCACTTCTTGCAAAATATTATTACATAGATGAAGATGAATTATAGACAAAGCCTTACGATTTTTGCACTTCTCATCCTCGGTCCACGCCTTTGGTTCTTTTCCACCGAAGCCATCTAGCACCTCGTCTAGATCGGTATGCGCCAGGGTAGCCCGCATATTCACCAGCCACAAGGAAAACCTCGTGTCGTAGTCCAGCAGCGAAAGATCAAACTTCATCGATGCCATGTCGTCGAAACCCTAGACAAAAATGAAGGAAATATGCCCAAGAGGCAATAATAAAGTTGTTATTTTATATTTCCTTATATCATGATAAATGTTTATTATTCATGCTAGAATTGTATTAACCGGAAACTTGATACATGTGTGATACATAGACAAAACACGGTGTCCCTAGTAAGCCTCTACTAGACTAGCTCGTTAATCAAAGATGGTTAAGTTTCCTAACCACAGACATGTGTTGTCATTTGATGAACGAGATCACATCATTAGGAGAATGATGTGATGGACAAGACCCATCCGTTAGGTTAGCATGTTGATCGTTCAGTTTTATTGCCATTGCTTTCTTCATGTCAAATACATATTCCTTCGACTATGAGATTATGAAACTCCCGGATACCAGAGGAATACCTTGTGTGCTATCAAACGTCACAACGTAACTGGGTGATTATAAAGATGCTCTACAGGTATCTCTGAAGGTGTTTTGTTGGGTTGGCATAGATCGAGATTAGGATTTGTAACTCCGAGTATCGAAGAGGTATCTCTGGGCCCTCTCGATAATACACATCACAAGAAGCCTTGCAAGCAATGTGACTAATGAGTTAGTTGCGGGATGATGTATTACGGAACGAGTAAAGAGACTTGCCGGTAACGAGATTGAACTAGGTATGAAGATACTGACGATCGAATCTCGGGCAAATAACATACCGATGAAAAAGGGAATAACATATGTTGTCATAACGGTTTGACCGATAAAGATCTTCGCTATGTAGGAACCAATATGGGCATCCAGGTTTCGCTATTGGTTATTGACCGGAGATGTGTTTCGGTCATGTCTACATAGTTCTCGAACCCGTAGGGTCCGCACGCTTAATGTTCGATGACGATTTGTATTATGAGTTATGTATTTTGGTGACCGAAGTTTGTTCGGAGTCCCGGATGAGTTCACGGACATGACGAGGAGTCTCGAAATGGTCGAGAGATAAATATTGATATATTGGAAGGTTGTATACTGACACCGGAATGGTTCCAAAGAGGTTCGGGGATTTATCGGAGTACCGAGAGGCCATCGGAACCCCCCGGGAAAGTTAATGGGCCTCATGGGCCATAGTGGAGAGAGGGAGGCAGGCCAGAAGAGGTGGCGCGCGCCTCCCCCTGCCCAATCCGAATTGGGCAAGGGGTGAGGGCACAACCCCCCTTCCTTCTCCCTCCCCCCTCTTTCCCCTTTCCCCCTCTCCTTTGGAAGGAAGGGGGGCGAATCCTACTAGAAGTGGAGTCCTAGTAGGACTCTCCAGAGGGGTTCGGGGATTTATCGGAGTACCGAGAGGCCATCGGAACCCCCCGGGAAAGTTAATGGGCCTCACGGGCCATAGTGGAGAGAGGGAGGCAGGCCAGAAGAGGTGGTGCGCGCCTCCCCCTGCCCAATCCAAATTGGACAAGGGGTGGGGGCACAACCCCACTTCCTTCTCACTCCCCCCTCTTTCCCCTTTCCCCCTCTCCTTTGGAAGGAAGGGGGCGAATCCTACTAGGAGTGGAGTCCTAGTTGGACTCCCCCCCTTGGCAGGCCTCCTCTTGGACGGCCACGTCCTCCCCCTCTCCTTTATATACGGGGGTGGGGGCACCCCAAAGACACATCAATTGTTCTCTTAGCCGTGTGCGGTACCCCCTTCACAGTTTACTCCTCTGGTCATAGCGTAGTAGTGCTTAGGCGAAGCCCTGCGCGGATCACATCATCATCACCTTCACCACACCGTCGTGTTGATAGAACTCTCCCTCGACCCTCTGCTAGATCAAGAGTTCGACGGACGTCATCGAGTTGAACGTGTGCTGAACACGGAGGTGCCGTACATTCGGTACTTGGATCATGAAGACGTTCGACTAAATCAACCGCGTTAACCTAACGCTCCTCTTTCGGTCTACGAGGGTACGTAGACACACTCTCCCCCTGTCGTTGCTACGCATCTCCTAGATAGATCTTGCGTGAGCGTGGGATTTTTTTGAAATTGTATACTACGTTTCCCAACAAGAAACAACAGGCAAATCAACTCAACGAAGAGTGAAAACAAGAAGGGGACACAAGATTTAACAAGGAAGACCCCTCCAACACGAAGGGGAAAAACCATGGGCGCTACCCAGCCAAACTTCACTATATTGGGGGAGGTTAGAAACGCCGAGGATTTACAACTAATCGACTTATCTCGTGAGGCAGCCGTGCAAGAGAGAGAGAGAGAGAGAGAGGGCGACATGGCCATCCTAGTAATTGCGGAGAACAAATTTGTGGTGCGGTTGTCCTATTTTACATCTCTATTGAAGCATTAGTGTCTATTTTACATCGTCTGTTGGATTTGGAGATTTTTGGTGATGTAAAAAATCACTTTTGGTTGATGCAAATTTTACTCGAAGCACGAGTTGATGATGTATTTTACATCATCTATTGAAGCTGGTCTTACACCATCTAGATTATTTAGTACATGTGTTTTAAATTTTGCACAATGATGATCTAGTTCAATCGATGCACCGCAGTCGATGGAACTAGCTGCACAACAATAAAGCAAGTTTATCGAACCCAAAGTTTATGCGGAAATACCCGATGGCTCTCAGTTGCCAACGCACCCAAATTGGAAATAAAATTTTGAAAATAGCAAAAGAAATCAGAAGTTTCTAAAACTTCTTAAAAAATCATGATCTAGTGTTTTACTTATGTGAAATGTTTCACGACCAAGTGGCGAGTTTGGTAAGCTACCGACAAAAAAATTCAAGGAATGGTTTGATGAAGAAATGACTTTAGTGGTATTTTAGATGAAAATAAATAAAGTTGATATTGTTACTATTCACGTTGTACTTGTATATTTTTGGGAAACGATATTTTTCAACCGATTGATACTGTTGCGCGTCATGTGGGCCCCCACACTATTTTCCCCTTTCACTCGTGAAGCTTCTCTCGTCCACTCACGCAGGTCGAGCCCTTGGGACGGCTTCCACGTGCTCGATGAGCACGTCTTTCCGCAGACCAGGAGGTGCCGGAAGGCCGATGAGAAGCTCATCGCAAGGCTGATGAGAAGCTCATCCTTGCAGAGATAGCTGTTATGGGATATGTTCTGCACCTATTTGCGCAATATCGCAAAAGCGTTTTGTTCTATACCCTTTTAGGGGGTTTTGCAGTATATCATAAACATTTTTTGCGGTATCAATTTTTAGCAGCTGAGATGCTCTTAGTCGCTTGAAATCACTAATTAAGGGGTACCCCTTGCAAAGGTCAGCCCCACCTTTCCAAGTCACAACAAGTGGTGCACTGTATGCGCGTCACTTGTTGTAACTTGAGAGTTTTCTCTTTTACATGAATTCATTTACTCAAAACGTTTTATCTCTTAAACCGCGCGTCCAAATTCCGAACCATTTTCACCATCGAATTTTTCGTGTCGAAATCTTCAAAATTAGATCCATGTTAATAGATTTGAAACCCGAAAGAAAAAAAAGAGCTGGAAGTAAAAAAACGTGATTTTTTTTCTTTTCGAGAGGCATTGTTGTGGCTCTCACGGAAGCAAATCTGTGCCTCCACAAGAAGCAAATCTGTGTCTTTCATGAAAGCAAAAAAAAAGTGTTTCCTTTTCTAAGAGGCATAGCGGAAATAAACCTATGCCTTCACGAGATGCAAATCTGTGCCTCTAGTAGAATCAAAAAAAGTGTTTTTCCCTTCCTCTCGTAAAAGCAAATATATGTCTCTCATGGAAGCAAAAAAACGTGTTTTCCTTTTTCTTTTTCGAGAGGCATAAGTGTGCTCTCACTGATGCAAATATGTGCCTCCACAAGAAGCAAATATGTCCCTCTTACAAAAAAAGACATGTTTTTTTTTTGAATTTTTTTTCCTTCGAAACCTATGGAAAACCGGGCAGAAACTGAAAAGGCGAAAACCCTAAAAAAATCAATTAAACCCAAAAACACGTACAGGAAAAAATCCTGAGAAAGTGCCCAACATGAGACATGTGGCGGCGGCTTCTGCACAGGGTACCCCTTGGTTTGTTGAACGGGACATGTAGTTACATTTTAGGGGTATAACCAAGTTTATTTGCTCAAAATGCACATGATATGGGATACAAAATGGATCATGGGGTTGGACCAACCAGATATGTCGCCCCTGATCAAGAGAATGCAAAAACTTGGCTAACCTATCGGGGTTGCTATTAGCAGCTCGGCCTTCAAATGAAAAAATACAATTAAAAAATTGAGACCTAATTTTAATCTCCGTGATAATATTCCCGTGTGATCCCTGACTTCCTTTCTCTATGTACTTGACAATCTGTTTCGAATCTGTGGCTACAACAAAATTTTGAAGCATCAGATCTTCTGCTAGAGACAAAGCTTCCCGACATGCAATAGCTTCTAGTGTTGTTGCATCATTTATGCCATAAATTACCAAGGAGGAGCTTCCCATATAATTTCCTTCTCCATCACGACATACAGCTGCCGCCGCACCCCTCACCTGATTTCTTGCAATGGACATATCCACGTGTATTTTCATATATCCTGGTGGGGGTGCCTTCAGTCTCACTCTTATTCTACCCGGCAACCCAGTGGTTCCGAAACTTCTTGCATGTTCCATATTTAGCTCAGCAATGAATCTGCATATAAAACCATGTGTGGTCGATGGCTTTGAAAAATCTCATCATGAATTGCCTTTCATCGTGCCCACCAGATGGCCCAAGAGTGTGACAACCAATCTTACAAACGAAACATGTAATAATGTATCTATCATTGAGAAAATCCACTGTCTCGCACTGGGTTCAGTTGTCTCGCATAGGTGTTCTGCAAAATCTCCATCAACCAAAGCCCACACAGATCTAGCCATCGAACACTCTAGCAAAGAGTGTCTCCAAGAATCCTCCGCACCACACAAGACCACAAGTACCCGTGGTTGACATTTTCCTGTAAGCTCTAACATCTTCTGTGGGGAGAATGTTTCGCCAAACGCCATAAGAACATTCTTACTTTACCTGGGACCGGAGTTTTCCACAAAAATTTCCATGACGCCGAGTCACGATCCGTACTGGAAGATCCCAACAGCCCCAAGCCCCTCTCCTTCTCTTAGTATCTATCATCATTCTATATGCGGATCTCATAGTAAACATCCCACTTTTCTCAAAGTTCCAAGCCCAACTGTCAGCGAGATGTCTGTTGTGCAAAGAGGTATGCCGACGATAGCAGGGACGATAGCAGGGACGATAGCAGGGATATCAATTAACAAGCACAATTCCTCAAGTCTCACACGATCCCATGTAGCAGATGTATGGTCAATAAGATGCGACACAAGTTTTGGAGGGTTACCAACTCTGCACCTTTAGGTCTCATCATAACACCCCTAGGTATCCAGTTGTCCAACCAAATGTTAGTTGTTTTCCCCTTACCTATTCTTCTTATAAGACCTTGTTTCAGTATGTCTCGACCTTCAATTATTGACCTTTAGATTTGGCTTGGGTGACTTCCCAGTTCGGCATTGAGAATTGAACCATTAGGTAAGTAGACACTGCGCATAATTCTCGCACTGAGTGAATCGGGAGTTTGCAGGAGTTTCCTCATTTGCTCCACCAGCACTAGCCCTGAAAAACAGTAGGTTGTCATCTGCAAATAATAAATGGTTAACTGGCGACGCCGAAGGAGCCACCTGAACACCATTCAGGTTGGATGACTCGTCAAATGATTTTAAAAGGCACAAAAGGCCATCCGCTGCTATCAAGTATAGATATGCGGAAATTGGGTCTCCCTGTCGAATCCCACAAGCCACAAGATGGTTTAAACACCTGCAACTTTTTGCCATTGAACAATACTGAGAATTTGACTGTTCTGACCAAACTCATCACAATGTCAACCCACCTTTTTGTAAAGCCAAGTTCTAACATAATTGCTTGCAAATAGTCTCACTCGACTCTGTCATATGCTTTCATTATATTCAGCTTTAGAGCACAATGTCTGTTTTTTTTTACAGTGTTTCTTTTTATAAAATGAAGGCACTCCAAGGCTGTAAAAAAAATTATGAGTGCTTCGAAGGCTGCAATTATGTTGGCAGTAATAAGTCTACCTAGTAGGCCGTTGGCCCGTGTCCATCCATCAGCCGCGTCGACATCTCTTCCGGCCCACATACTCTCTCTTCTTTGCCTAAAAAAAGAGTTAATTGCGCTTTTGGTACATAAACTTGCATTCGATGTACAAATTTATACATAAACTTGAAAAATGACACAAATAGGTCCAACAACTTGTGTTTCAGGTACATTTACCTACATTTTCGTCATTTCCCGTTAGTCCTCTGTTAACCTGTGCATGAGCTGACCCACTCTACATACATGTGTGTGGATGCTACCTGTCAGTGACGTACAAAACATAAACTAACAGTGTCTCAGCCGGATTCGAAGTAGCAACGTCTCCTCACACACATCAAAGGATTAGCCACTGCACCAGCGGCCACTCTTTATTATTTAGGACATGATGTCTTCTATATACTCTATCTGGTAATGGATTTGAATCCAAAATATGTATTGCGTGGGATTTGCTGCTTGCGTGCCTCTATCATCACCCCTTTTTCCCTGTCCAGTGAGTACTGAAGAAACTCGAAATTTTTCAGTATTTTTTATTCGAAGTTTTTGAATAAATTTCAATTTTGAATTATTTAAGTGCAAACACATCTTCATTTTTTCTATTAAAATGCTGAACATAATTTGCTACTTTTATATATATATCTGTTTGTTTCTATGCCACTGACAGGTGGGATCCACACACATCTATGCAGTGTGGGCCAGCTTACATGCACAGTTTAATGGACGACTAACGGCCAATGACGAAAATGTAGGTAAATGTACCCGAAACATAAGTTGTTAGACCGATTTGTATCATTTTTCAAATTTATGTATGAATTTGTACATGACGTGCAAGTTTATGTACCAAAAGCGCAATTAACTTTAAAAAAAACATACTCTGTCTTCTCCACTCGTCGTCTCTCATTTTGCAATTTCCAGAAGGGCACACCACAGCACACGGCCGCCCACGACCGATCTTGGCGGCTCCTCCCCTCGCGGCCGGGGCAGCGAAGCCGGAGAACCAAGATGCCTCTATGGCATCACCGGTGCTTCCCTGCAGCGCGCCTGCCCTCGGTGAGTACGCATTTTGTGTGTGCCTGCGTTCGATCCCCTCCAAAGCTAGATTTATTCATGTGATAGGACAGATAGGTGTTCAATTACTCCTCCGCATGGTACTGGGCATGAACGACAGTACAGTTTATGGTCTACATCGCACAGTCGTACTCATGTGCACTGAGTTGCTTATCATTTTTGCAGCATAACAAGTTGCGTCGGTACTGTTGCTAAGCATAATGCTAATTCTGTTTGAGTTAAGGGCTGCAAGTAGTACTGGATGTGGTATGGTATTTCTTTCATAGGCTACAAGTTTGCCGATTCGCTGCGCACATTTGACATGGCCACATGTAGAGCTCTAGGAAAGCCTTTTTCAGCAATTCCTATGCCACTTGATTTTTCTAGGCATGGTTAACCCGCTGGTTTAACTTTGCATCTAACGTGATGTCCCTTTTCTTGGTTCCTCAATCCCAATTTTTTTTATAAACCGGAATAGACTGAACTCTTTGTATTTTGCTTGGCTATTTGGCTTTCTAATAAAACCCAGACTGTGAGAGGGCCGCCTTTGCTCTGAAAAACCCCGGAATTTGCTGTGGGAAAAGACTTTATTTTGAGATTTGAAATAATATTCTTGGAGTTCCATTTGAAAGAAAAAGAAATTAAGCCTATCGGGAAACCACCTATTCTTAGTACCTACTGACTGGACTAGTGTTATGACATTATTTTTCGAACGGTAGTGTTATGAGTTATGACTTTATTTGATTGTTGTTTCCGTGCAATTCGTTGCGGTGTTCAGATTAAGTAGATGGCCTTGATGTGTTCATAGGGTTTCAAATGAGTTGTGACTTCCGATGCCAGGCCAAATAGTTGTATGGTTGATTGACCTGCTCGGTGGGCCAATAACAAGTAGTGTCAACCTATTAGACTGTGAGTAGACTAACTGGTACTGTGGTACTGGTATACATAAGTGTAGCGCCCAAATAATCTCTAAGAGGTCTTATAGTTAGGAACAGATGGAGTATCTCTTAAGGTACTTCTACAGTATCTTCTATTGTTATAACATAAAATTTCTATAACACCTGAAATTTGCCAGCATTGTCTTGTTCTCTTTGATTTTTTTTTTCAAATGGCTGAACTGTTCAAACATCTGAAACCTAAATGAGCTTTCACCGCACAAAACCAGAGTCATTATTAACTTGGTAACATACAAAATACTGGTGCATCACCAACTTCTTAACATGCAAAATACTGGTGCATTATTTCAAGTAGTAATTTATTGCTAATACAGTAGCACACATAGTTTTTGAAATTAACAAGCACACACTTTTCTTTGGGATAGCAAATACGGCTTATTGGCTCCATCACCAAGATTATCATCACACACACACACATACACCATATCTCTACTATTAAAGGAGAATCAAACGTCGTGATGGTTCGACCTCAAACCATCTCGCGATGCCCTCGTTCCCTCCATCCCGCGATTGCCTCATTCCCTCCACCCCGTCCTCCTCACAATCCTGCTCTACCCACGCACAATAAAAGAAAAGAAAAAAAGCCACGATCAGGAACCCACCTCCCACGCCCAATGCCCAACCCCCTCGCTCCTCCCAATCCCATATCTCTCCCACGCCCAATGCCCAACCCCCTCGCTCCTCCCAATCCCATATCTCTCCAGATCTCGATCTCGGTCCTCCTCCACCATGCGCCCGCCTCCTCCCAAGACTGTGGCCCGACTTCTCCTCCTCCTCCCTCACAATTGACGTCCCCGCCGTGCCAGCATAGGCGCCGACGCCGGCGACTCCGGCGCCCACGCTCCTAGCACTCGAGCACCGCCCATGCATAGACGCTGCCGTCAGCCGCGTCACCGAGGTCGAGTCTATCGAATCAACCCTTGCCCTCGCCTGCGTTAGTGGCTCCGCCCGTCTCGATGCGATCTGTTACTCCATCTCGAACATCGGACTCATCTCTAGCGAGTACGGCCTCGGTGCGGACGCTGCGGCGGACAACAATAGTGCTGGCTAATCGCTAGCTCGTTCGAGTTATTGGTCGACGTCGTCCTGCCCCCTCTCTTTGTGTCGGCCCCCACGTCGCACTCCGCACTCCGCATGTTCTTCGAAAAAGGCAAGGATAAACACTGATTTTCACCCCCTCCAGCAGCAAGGTTGTCATCCCCTCTATCTCTCATCTTTTTTTACATCCTTGTCATAATGCTGCTCTGTGTTGCTGTTGTTGCATGAATGAAGTGACATGATGTTGTTGTATGAATAAAAGTGAGGTGCTGATTTTTGAATAAAATTGACTTGTTTGCAGATTCTTGTATGGGCAGAAGAAAGATAGGATTAACCTTTTGCACTAACGGTTGTATGGATGTCGATGGCCGTCACCGATCAAAGGAGGGTGATGCCATACATTGTGGAGATGCCGCACTCAACCGACAGCGAGCTCCAAGTCAAGACAGTGTGGCAACCGACGAGCAGAGTCTCCTTGTTGAGGAGGTTCTGTACATTCCTGCCCTCGCAAGAACCTGCACTGGTTTGATTTGGTGCAATTCCATTTGATTAGTTGTGGTCGTGCTGAATTCTCAGATTCAACATTTGTTTGGCAGGTCTTTACTCCAGTGGAGTCACTGAGATATAAGTAGGACAGGAAGAAAAAGAACGTCATTATATTCAGGTCGAGTGGTAAATGCTTACATATGTTCTTGATCCCCAGATATAACTTGCTTCTATATGTACTTTTCTTGTTGGTGAACATAACTAGAGAAAATATTTTGTGTGGTTTTAACATGTTCTAATTGTGAAAATCCATAATTTGATACCCATCTTTTATTTGTGTTTCGATGCTCATATTGCATGGTTCAGAGACTTCTTCAACATTACAGAAAGGTGGAGTAAATACTTTTGTTACAGAATTCTAGGCATTAGTTAAAACAGTAATGAAGTCAAGAAGAACTGAGAGCAGCTTTTGATGTTTGTTCGCTATGGTCTTCTTCAATTTTCGTAAGGGCATTTGCTGCCATCTAACACAGGAGCGGGAGTGGTAGGACCGCATGAGGCGGGAAGTGCCCAGCCATTGGGGATCCGGACGAGGTCGCCAACAAGATCATCTCGTCCTCGACTGTAGATTATCCACCTCTGAACCTCCCGCCATTCCAGTTGCTTCAGTTCAGTCCCCATCTTTCTTGTGGATATCTATTACATAATTGACAATGACAGCCAGAAGCTCACTCTTGGGCATCATCTCAGATACCTGCGCCATCCATACCAACTACATAGGATCAGGGCTCCTCTGCTCGAACACTTCACCTCCCTTTCCTCCCCGTTCCTTCAACGAGGCAACTATAAGTACTCTATGAGTATAATTTCCAGTTTGCCGATGATTGTTGTCTTTCTTGAGATTTAGCGGCTTGTTCCTTGTAGGATATCTTACTCTCAGATGTCGCTAGCCATTGCCTTGCTTCTGCAACACTTCAACCAATTCTTGATTATTGTCAACATTGGGAGGATCACTTAGTTGTACAGTTTGTTGCACAATTTTATGGTAAAGATGTAAAACAATTCTAACGTTACCATCGAGTAATCAGTTTTATCTTGATTCCGGAGGTCGCCCATTTTGTAGAAGATTCTCTATTGTATTCACCTTTTGCGCATAAAAATAGATTATGGCTTTTATGATTGACATTCCAGACTCTTATCTTCAGTGCATTTGGACTTTGGAGTCTTGTGGCATATAAGCATTCAGCAGTGTTCAACTCACTTGTGTTCTTAAAACTCATATTATCGACAGATATATCTCTACTATTAAAGGAGAATCGAACGTCGTGATGGTTCGACCTCAAACCATCTCGCGATGCCCTCGTTCCCTCCATCCCGTGATTGCCTCATTCCCTCCACCCCGTCCTCCTCACAATACTGCTCTACCCACGCACAATAAAAGAAAAGAAAAAAAGCCACGATCAGGAACCCACCTCACACGCCCAATGCCCAACCCCCTCGCTCCTCCCAATCCCATATCTCTCCCACGCCCAATGCCCAACCCCCTCGCTCCTCCCAATCCCATATCTCTCCAGATCTCGATCTCGGTCCTCCTCCACCACGCGCCCGCCTCCTCCCATGACTGTGGCCCGACTTCTCCTCCTCCTCCCTCACAATCGACGTCCCCGCCGTGCCAGCATAGGCGCCGACGCCGGCGACTCCGGCGCCCACGCTCCTAGCACTCGAGCACCGCCCATGCATAGACGCTGCCGTCAGCCGCGTCACCGAGGTCGAGTCCATCGAATCAACCCTTGCCCTCGCCTGCGTCAGTGGCTCCGCCCGTCTCGATGCGATCTGTTACTCCATCTCGAACATCGGACTCATCTCTAGCGAGTACGGCCTCGGTGCGGACGCTGCGGCGGACAACAATAGTGCTGGCTAATCGCTAGCTCGTTCGAGTTATTGGTCGACGTCGTCCTGCCGCCTCTCTTTGTGCCGGCGCCCACGTCGCACTCCGCACTCTGCATGTTCTTCGAAAAAGGCAAGGATAAACACTGATTTTCACCCCCTCCAGCAGCAAGGTTGTCATCCCCTCTATCTCTCATCTTTTTTTACATCCTTGTCATAATGCTGCTCTGTGTTGCTGTTGTTGCATGAATGAAGTGACATGATGTTGTTGTATGAATAAAAGTGAGGTGCTGATTTTTGAATAAAATTGACTTGTTTGCAGATTCTTGTATGGGCAAAAGAAAGATAGGATTAACCTTTTGCACTAACGGTTGTATGGATGTCGATGGCCGTCACTGATCAAAGGAGGGTGATGCCATACATTGTGGAGATGCCGCACTCAACCGACAGCGAGCTCCAAGTCAAGACAGTGTGGCAACCGACGAGCAGAGTCTCCTTGTTGAGGAGGTTCTGTACATTCCTGCCCTCGCAAGAACCTGCACTGGTTTGATTTGGTGCAATTCCATTTGATTAGTTGTGGTCGTGCTGAATTCTCAGATTCAACATTTGTTTGGCAGGTCTTTACTCCAGTGGAGTCACTGAGATATAAGTAGGACAGGAAGAAAAAGAACGTCATTATATTCAGGTCGAGTGGTAAATGCTTACATATGTTCTTGATCCCCAGATATAACTTGCTTCTATATGTACTTTTCTTGTTGGTGAACATAACTAGAGAAAATATTTTGTGTGGTTTTAACATGTTCTAATTGTGAAAATCCATAATTTGATACCCATCTTTTATTTGTGTTTCGATGCTCATATTGCATGGTTCAGAGACTTCTTCAACATTACAGAAAGGTGGAGTAAATACTTTTGTTACAGAATTCTAGGCATTAGTTAAAACAGTAATGAAGTCAAGAAGAACTGAGAGCAGCTTTTGATGTTTGTTCGCTATGGTCTTCTTCAATTTTCGTAAGGGCATTTGCTGCCATCTAACACAGGAGCGGGAGTGGTAGGACCGCATGAGGCGGGAAGTGCCCAGCCATTGGGGATCCGGACGAGGTCGCCAACAAGATCATCTCGTCCTCGACTGTAGATTATCCACCTCTGAACCTCCCGCCATTCCAGTTGCTTCAGTTCAGTCCCCATCTTTCTTGTGGATATCTATTACATAATTGACAATGACAGCCAGAAGCTCACTCTTGGGCATCATCTCAGATACCTGCGCCATCCATACCAACTACATAGGATCAGGGCTCCTCTGCTCGAACACTTCACCTCCCTTTCCTCCCCGTTCCTTCAACGAGGCAACTATAAGTACTCTATGAGTATAATTTCCAGTTTGCCGATGATTGTTGTCTTTCTTGAGATTTAGCGGCTTGTTCCTTGTAGGATATCTTACTCTCAGATGTCGCTAGCCATTGCCTTGCTTCTGCAACACTTCAACCAATTCTTGATTATTGTCAACATTGGGAGGATCACTTAGTTGTACAGTTTGTTGCACAATTTTATGGTAAAGATGTAAAACAATTCTAACGTTACCATCGAGTAATCAGTTTTATCTTGATTCCGGAGGTCGCCCATTTTGTAGAAGATTCTCTATTGTATTCACCTTTTGCGCATAAAAATAGATTATGGCTTTTATGATTGACATTCCAGACTCTTATCTTCAGTGCATTTGGACTTTGGAGTCTTGTGGCATATAAGCATTCAGCAGTGTTCAACTCACTTGTGTTCTTAAAACTCATATTATCGACAGATATATCTCTACTATTAAAGGAGAATCGAACGTCGTGATGGTTCGACCTCAAACCATCTCGCGATGCCCTCGTTCCCTCCATCCCGTGATTGCCTCATTCCCTCCACCCCGTCCTCCTCACAATACTGCTCTACCCACGCACAATAAAAGAAAAGAAAAAAAGCCACGATCAGGAACCCACCTCACACGCCCAATGCCCAACCCCCTCGCTCCTCCCAATCCCATATCTCTCCCACGCCCAATGCCCAACCCCCTCGCTCCTCCCAATCCCATATCTCTCCAGATCTCGATCTCGGTCCTCCTCCACCACGCGCCCGCCTCCTCCCATGACTGTGGCCCGACTTCTCCTCCTCCTCCCTCACAATCGACGTCCCCGCCGTGCCAGCATAGGCGCCGACGCCGGCGACTCCGGCGCCCACGCTCCTAGCACTCGAGCACCGCCCATGCATAGACGCTGCCGTCAGCCGCGTCACCGAGGTCGAGTCCATCGAATCAACCCTTGCCCTCGCCTGCGTCAGTGGCTCCGCCCGTCTCGATGCGATCTGTTACTCCATCTCGAACATCGGACTCATCTCTAGCGAGTACGGCCTCGGTGCGGACGCTGCGGCGGACAACAATAGTGCTGGCTAATCGCTAGCTCGTTCGAGTTATTGGTCGACGTCGTCCTGCCGCCTCTCTTTGTGCCGGCGCCCACGTCGCACTCCGCACTCTGCATGTTCTTCGAAAAAGGCAAGGATAAACACTGATTTTCACCCCCTCCAGCAGCAAGGTTGTCATCCCCTCTATCTCTCATCTTTTTTTACATCCTTGTCATAATGCTGCTCTGTGTTGCTGTTGTTGCATGAATGAAGTGACATGATGTTGTTGTATGAATAAAAGTGAGGTGCTGATTTTTGAATAAAATTGACTTGTTTGCAGATTCTTGTATGGGCAAAAGAAAGATAGGATTAACCTTTTGCACTAACGGTTGTATGGATGTCGATGGCCGTCACTGATCAAAGGAGGGTGATGCCATACATTGTGGAGATGCCGCACTCAACCGACAGCGAGCTCCAAGTCAAGACAGTGTGGCAACCGACGAGCAGAGTCTCCTTGTTGAGGAGGTTCTGTACATTCCTGCCCTCGCAAGAACCTGCACTGGTTTGATTTGGTGCAATTCCATTTGATTAGTTGTGGTCGTGCTGAATTCTCAGATTCAACATTTGTTTGGCAGGTCTTTACTCCAGTGGAGTCACTGAGATATAAGTAGGACAGGAAGAAAAAGAACGTCATTATATTCAGGTCGAGTGGTAAATGCTTACATATGTTCTTGATCCCCAGATATAACTTGCTTCTATATGTACTTTTCTTGTTGGTGAACATAACTAGAGAAAATATTTTGTGTGGTTTTAACATGTTCTAATTGTGAAAATCCATAATTTGATACCCATCTTTTATTTGTGTTTCGATGCTCATATTGCATGGTTCAGAGACTTCTTCAACATTACAGAAAGGTGGAGTAAATACTTTTGTTACAGAATTCTAGGCATTAGTTAAAACAGTAATGAAGTCAAGAAGAACTGAGAGCAGCTTTTGATGTTTGTTCGCTATGGTCTTCTTCAATTTTCGTAAGGGCATTTGCTGCCATCTAACACAGGAGCGGGAGTGGTAGGACCGCATGAGGCGGGAAGTGCCCAGCCATTGGGGATCCGGACGAGGTCGCCAACAAGATCATCTCGTCCTCGACTGTAGATTATCCACCTCTGAACCTCCCGCCATTCCAGTTGCTTCAGTTCAGTCCCCATCTTTCTTGTGGATATCTATTACATAATTGACAATGACAGCCAGAAGCTCACTCTTGGGCATCATCTCAGATACCTGCGCCATCCATACCAACTACATAGGATCAGGGCTCCTCTGCTCGAACACTTCACCTCCCTTTCCTTCCCGTTCCTTCAACGAGGCAACTATAAGTAATCTATGAGTATCATTTCCAGTTTGCCGATGATTTTTGTCTTTCTTGAGATTTAGCGGCTTGTTCCTTGTAGGATATCTTACTCTCAGATGTCGCTAGCCATTGCCTTGCTTCTGCAACACTTCAACCAATTCTTGATTATTGTCAACATTGGGAGGATCACTTAGTTGTACAGTTTGTTGCACAATTTTATGGTAAAGATGTAAACAATTCTAACGTTACCATCGAGTAATCAGTTTTATCTTGATTCTGGAGGTCGCCCATTTTGTAGAAGATTCTCTATTGTATTCACCTTTTGCGCATAAAAATAGATTATGGCTTTTATGATTGACATTCCAGACTCTTATCTTCAGTGCATTTGGACTTTGGAGTCTTGTGGCATATCAGCATTCAGCAGTGTTCAACTCACTTGTGTTCTTAAAACTCATATTATCGACAGATATATCTCTACTATTAAAGGAGAATCGAACGTCGTGATGGTTCGACCTCAAACCATCTCGCGATGCCCTCGTTCCCTCCATCCCGTGATTGCCTCATTCCCTCCACCCCGTCCTCCTCACAATACTGCTCTACCCACGCACAATAAAAGAAAAGAAAAAAAGCCACGATCAGGAACCCACCTCACACGCCCAATGCCCAACCCCCTCGCTCCTCCCAATCCCATATCTCTCCCACGCCCAATGCCCAACCCCCTCGCTCCTCCCAATCCCATATCTCTCCAGATCTCGATCTCGGTCCTCCTCCACCACGCGCCCGCCTCCTCCCATGACTGTGGCCCGACTTCTCCTCCTCCTCCCTCACAATCGACGTCCCCGCCGTGCCAGCATAGGCGCCGACGCCGGCGACTCCGGCGCCCACGCTCCTAGCACTCGAGCACCGCCCATGCATAGACGCTGCCGTCAGCCGCGTCACCGAGGTCGAGTCCATCGAATCAACCCTTGCCCTCGCCTGCGTCAGTGGCTCCGCCCGTCTCGATGCGATCTGTTACTCCATCTCGAACATCGGACTCATCTCTAGCGAGTACGGCCTCGGTGCGGACGCTGCGGCGGACAACAATAGTGCTGGCTAATCGCTAGCTCGTTCGAGTTATTGGTCGACGTCGTCCTGCCGCCTCTCTTTGTGCCGGCGCCCACGTCGCACTCCGCACTCTGCATGTTCTTCGAAAAAGGCAAGGATAAACACTGATTTTCACCCCCTCCAGCAGCAAGGTTGTCATCCCCTCTATCTCTCATCTTTTTTTACATCCTTGTCATAATGCTGCTCTGTGTTGCTGTTGTTGCATGAATGAAGTGACATGATGTTGTTGTATGAATAAAAGTGAGGTGCTGATTTTTGAATAAAATTGACTTGTTTGCAGATTCTTGTATGGGCAGAAGAAAGATAGGATTAACCTTTTGCACTAACGGTTGTATGGATGTCGATGGCCGTCACCGATCAAAGGAGGGTGATGCCATACATTGTGGAGATGCCGCACTCAACCGACAGCGAGCTCCAAGTCAAGACAGTGTGGCAACCGACGAGCAGAGTCTCCTTGTTGAGGAGGTTCTGTACATTCCTGCCCTCGCAAGAACCTGCACTGGTTTGATTTGGTGCAATTCCATTTGATTAGTTGTGGTCGTGCTGAATTCTCAGATTCAACATTTGTTTGGCAGGTCTTTACTCCAGTGGAGTCACTGAGATATAAGTAGGACAGGAAGAAAAAGAACGTCATTATATTCAGGTCGAGTGGTAAATGCTTACATATGTTCTTGATCCCCAGATATAACTTGCTTCTATATGTACTTTTCTTGTTGGTGAACATAACTAGAGAAAATATTTTGTGTGGTTTTAACATGTTCTAATTGTGAAAATCCATAATTTGATACCCATCTTTTATTTGTGTTTCGATGCTCATATTGCATGGTTCAGAGACTTCTTCAACATTACAGAAAGGTGGAGTAAATACTTTTGTTACAGAATTCTAGGCATTAGTTAAAACAGTAATGAAGTCAAGAAGAACTGAGAGCAGCTTTTGATGTTTGTTCGCTATGGTCTTCTTCAATTTTCGTAAGGGCATTTGCTGCCATCTAACACAGGAGCGGGAGTGGTAGGACCGCATGAGGCGGGAAGTGCCCAGCCATTGGGGATCCGGACGAGGTCGCCAACAAGATCATCTCGTCCTCGACTGTAGATTATCCACCTCTGAACCTCCCGCCATTCCAGTTGCTTCAGTTCAGTCCCCATCTTTCTTGTGGATATCTATTACATAATTGACAATGACAGCCAGAAGCTCACTCTTGGGCATCATCTCAGATACCTGCGCCATCCATACCAACTACATAGGATCAGGGCTCCTCTGCTCGAACACTTCACCTCCCTTTCCTTCCCGTTCCTTCAACGAGGCAACTATAAGTACTCTATGAGTATCATTTCCAGTTTGCCGATGATTTTTGTCTTTCTTGAGATTTAGCGGCTTGTTCCTTGTAGGATATATTACTCTCAGATGTCGCTAGCCATTGCCTTGCTTCTGCAACACTTCAACCAATTCTTGATTATTGTCAACATTGGGAGGATCACTTAGTTGTACAGTTTGTTGCACAATTTTATGGTAAAGATGTAAACAATTCTAACGTTACCATCGAGTAATCAGTTTTATCTTGATTCTGGAGGTCGCCCATTTTGTAGAAGATTCTCTATTGTATTCACCTTTTGCGCATAAAAATAGATTATGGCTTTTATGATTGACATTCCAGACTCTTATCTTCAGTGCATTTGGACTTTGGAGTCTTGTGGCATATCAGCATTCAGCAGTGTTCAACTCACTTGTGTTCTTAAAACTCATATTATCGACAGATATATCTCTACTATTAAAGGAGAATCGAACGTCGTGATGGTTTGACCTCAAACCATCTCGCGATGCCCTCGTTCCCTCCATCCCGTGATTGCCTCATTCCCTCCACCCCGTCCTCCTCACAATCCTGCTCTACCCACGCACAATAAAAGAAAAGAAAAAAAGCCACGATCAGGAACCCACCTCACACGCCCAATGCCCAACCCCCTCGCTCCTCCCAATCCCATATCTCTCCCACGCCCAATGCCCAACCCCCTCGCTCCTCCCAATCCCATATCTCTCCAGATCTCGATCTCGGTCCTCCTCCACCACGCGCCCGCCTCCTCCCATGACTGTGGCCCGACTTCTCCTCCTCCTCCCTCACAATCGACGTCCCCGCCGTGCCAGCATAGGCGCCGACGCCGGCGACTCCGGCGCCCACGCTCCTAGCACTCGAGCACCGCCCATGCATAGACGCTGCCGTCAGCCGCGTCACCGAGGTCGAGTCCATCGAATCAACCCTTGCCCTCGCCTGCGTCAGTGGCTCCGCCCGTCTCGATGCGATCTGTTACTCCATCTCGAACATCGGACTCATCTCTAGCGAGTACGGCCTCGGTGCGGACGCTGCGGCGGACAACAATAGTGCTGGCTAATCGCTAGCTCGTTCGAGTTATTGGTCGACGTCGTCCTGCCGCCTCTCTTTGTGCCGGCGCCCACGTCGCACTCCGCACTCCGCATGTTCTTCAAAAAAGGCAAGGATAAACACTGATTTTCACCCCCTCCAGCAGCAAGGTTGTCATCCCCTCTATCTCTCATCTTTTTTTACATCCTTGTCATAATGCTGCTCTGTGTTGCTGTTGTTGCATGAATGAAGTGACATGATGTTGTTGTATGAATAAAAGTGAGGTGCTGATTTTTGAATAAAATTGACTTGTTTGCAGATTCTTGTATGGGCAGAAGAAAGATAGGATTAACCTTTTGCACTAACGGTTGTATGGATGTCGATGGCCGTCACCGATCAAAGGAGGGTGACGCCATACATTGTGGAGATGCCGCACTCAACCGACAGCGAGCTCCAAGTCAAGACAGTGTGGCAACCGACGAGCAGAGTCTCCTTGTTGAGGAGGTTCTGTACATTCCTGTCCTCGCAAGAACCTGCACTGGTTTGATTTGGTCCAATTCCATTTGATTAGTTGTGGTCGTGCTGAATTCTCAGATTCAACATTTGTTTGGCAGGTCTTTACTCCAGTGGAGTCACTGAGATATAAGTAGGACAGGAAGAAAAAGAACGTCATTATATTCAGGTCGAGTGGTAAATGCTTACATATGTTCTTGATCCCCAGATATAACTTGCTTCTATATGTACTTTTCTTGTTGGTGAACATAACTAGAGAAAATATTTTGTGTGGTTTTAACATGTTCTAATTGTGAAAATCCATAATTTGATACCCATCTTTTATTTGTGTTTCGATGCTCATATTGCATGGTTCAGAGACTTCTTCAACATTACAGAAAGGTGGAGTAAATACTTTTGTTACAAAATTCTAGGCATTAGTTAAAACAGTAATGAAGTCAAGAAGAACTGAGAGCAGCTTTTGATGTTTGTTCGCTATGGTCCTCTTCAATTTTCGTAAGGGCATTTGCCGTCATCTAACACAGGAGCGGGAGTGGTAGGACCGCATGAGGCGGGAAGTGCCCAGCCATTGGGGATCCGGACGAGGTCGCCAACAAGATCACCTCGTCCTCGACTGTAGATTATCCACCTCTGAACCTCCCGCCGTTCCAGTTGCTTCAGTTCAGTCCCCATCTTTCTTGTGGATATCTATTACATAATTGACAATGACAGCCAGAAGCTCACTCTTGGGCATCATCTCAGATACCTGCGCCATCCATACCAACTACATAGGATCAGGGCTCCTCTGCTCGAACACTTCACCTCCCTTTCCTCCCCGTTCCTTCAACGAGGCAACTATAAGTACTCTATGATTATCATTTCCATTTTGCCGATGATTGTTGTCTTTCTTGAGATTTAGCTGCTTGTTCCTTGTAAGATATCTTACTCTCAGATGTCGCTAGCCATTGCCTTGCTTCTGCAACACTTCAACCAATTCTTGATTATTGTCAACATTGGGAGGATCACTTAGTTGTACAGTTTGTTGCACAATTTTATGGTAAAGATGTAAAACAATTCTAACGTTACCATCGAGTAATCAATTTTATCTTGATTCTAGAGGTCGCCCATTTTGTAGAAGATTCTCTATTGTATTCACCTTTTGCGCATAAAAATAGATTATGGCTTTTATGATTGACATTCCAGACTCTTATCTTCAGTGCATTTGGACTTTGGAGTCTTGTGGCATATCAGCATTCAGCAGTGTTCAACTCACTTGTGTTCTTAAAACTCATATTATCGACAGATATATCTCTACTATTAAAGGAGAATCGAACGTCGTGATGGTTCGACCTCAAACCATCTCGCGATGCCCTCGTTCCCTCCATCCTGCGATTGCCCCATTCCCTCCACCCCGTCCTCCTCACAATCCTGCTCTACCCACGCACAATAAAAGAAAAGAAAAAAAGCCACGATCAGGAACCCACCTCGCACGCCCAATGCCCAACCCCCTCGCTCCTCCCAATCCTATATCTCTCCCACGCCCAATGCCCAACCCCCTCGCTCCTCCCAATCATATATCTCTCCCACGCCCAATGCCCAACCCCCTCGCTCCTCCCAATCCCATATCTCTCTAGATCTCGATCTCGGTCCTCCTCCACCATGTGCCCGCCTCCTCCCATGACTGTGGCCCGACTTCTCCTCCTCCTCCCTTACAATCGACGTCCCCGCCGTGCCAGCATAGGCGCCGACGCCGGCGACTCCGGCGCCCACGCTCCTAGCACTCGAGCACTGCCCATGCATAGACGCTGCCGTCAGCCGCGTCACCGAGGTCGAGTCCATCGAATCAACCCTTGCCCTCGCCTGCGTCAGTGGCTCCGCCCGTCTCGATGCGATCTGTTACTCCATCTCGAACATCGGACTCATCTCTAGCGAGTACGGCCTCGGTGCGGACGCTGCGGCGGACAACAATAGTGCTGGCTAATCGCTAGCTCGTTCGAGTTATTGGTCGACGTCGTCCTGCCGCCTCTCTTTGTGCCGGCGCCCACGTCGCACTCCGCACTCCGCATGTTCTTCGAAAAAGGCAAGGATAAACACTGATTTTCACCCCCTCCAGCAGCAAGGTTGTCATCCCCTCTATCTCTCATCTTTTTTTTACATCCTTGTCATATTGCTGCTCTGTGTTGCTGTTGTTGCATGAATGAAGTGACATGATGTTGTTGTATGAATAAAAGTGAGGTGCTGATTTTTGAATAAAATTGACTTGTTTGCAGATTCTTGTATGGGCAGAAGAAAGATAGGATTAACCTTTTGCACTAACGGTTGTATGGATGTCGATGGCCGTCACCGATCAAAGGAGGGTGACCCCATACATTGTGGAGATGCCGCACTCAACCGACAGCGAGCTCCAAGTCAAGACAGTGTGGCAACCGACGAGCAGAGTCTCCTTGTTGAGGAGGTTCTGTACATTCCTGCCCTCGCAAGAACCTGCACTGGTTTGATTTGGTCCAATTCCATTTGATTAGTTGTGGTCGTGCTGAATTCTCAGATTCAACATTTGTTTGGCAGGTCTTTACTCTAGTGGAGTCACTGAGATATAAGTAGGACAGGAAGAAAAAGAACGTCATTATATTCAGGTCGAGTGGTAAATGCTTACATATGTTCTTGATCCCCAGATATAACTTGCTTCTATATGTACTTTTCTTGTTGGTGAACATAACTAGAGAAAATATTTTGTGTGGTTTTAACATGTTCTAATTGTTAAAATCCATAATTTTATACCCATCTTTTATTTGTGTTTCGATGCTCATATTGCATGGTTCAGAGACTTCTTCAACATTACAGAAAGGTGGAGTAAATACTTTTGTTACAGAATTCTAGGCATTACTTAAAACAGTAATGAAGTCAAGAAGAACTGAGAGCAGCTTTTGATGTTTGTTCACTATGGTCTTCTTCAATTTTCGTAAGGGCATTTGCCGTCATCTAACACAGGAGCGGGAGTGGTAGGACCGCATGAGGCGGGAAGTGCCCAGCCATTGGGGATCCGGACAAGGTCGCCAACAAGATCACCTCGTCCTCGACTGTAGATTATCCACCTCTGAACCTCCCGCCGTTCCAGTTGCTTCAGTTCAGTCCCCATCTTTCTTGTGGATATCTATTACATAATTGACAATGACAGCCAGAAGCTCACTCTTGGGCATCATCTCAGATACCTGCGCCATCCATACCAACTACATAGGATCAGGGCTCCTCTGCTCGAACACTTCACCTCCCTTTCCTCCCCGTTCCTTCAACGAGGCAACTATAAGTACTCTATGAGTATAATTTCCAGTTTGCCGATGATTGTTGTCTTTCTTGAGATTTAGCGGCTTGTTCCTTGTAGGATATCTTACTCTCAGATGTCGCTAGCCATTGCCTTGCTTCTGCAACACTTCAACCAATTCTTGATTATTGTCAACATTGGGAGGATCACTTAGTTGTACAGTTTGTTGCACAATTTTATGGTAAAGATGTAAAACAATTCTAACGTTACCATCGAGTAATCAGTTTTATCTTGATTCCGGAGGTCGCCCATTTTGTAGAAGATTCTCTATTGTATTCACCTTTTGCGCATAAAAATAGATTATGGGTTTATGATTGACATTCCAGACTCTTATCTTCAGTGCATTTGGACTTTGGAGTCTTGTGGCATATCAGCATTCAGCAGTGTTCAACTCACTTGTGTTCTTAAAACTCATATTATCGACAGATATATCTCTACTATTAAAGGAGAATCGAACGTCGTGATGGTTCGACCTCAAACCATCTCGCGATGCCCTCGTTCCCTCCATCCTGCGATTGCCTCATTCCCTCCACCCCGTCCTCCTCACAATCCTGCTCTACCCACGCACAATAAAATAAAAGAAAAAAAGCCACGATCAGGAACCCACCTCCCACGCCCAATGCCCAACCCCCTCGCTCCTCCCAATCCCATATCTCTCCCACGCCCAATGCCCAACCCCCTCGCTCCTCCCAATCCCATATCTCTCCAGATCTCGATCTCGGTCCACCTCCACCACGCGCCCACCTCCTCCCATGACTGTGGCCCGACTTCTCCTCCTCCTCCCTTACAATCGACGTCCCCGCCGTGCCAGCATAGGCGCCGACGTCGGCGACTCCGGCGCCCACGCTCCTAGCACTCGAGCACCGCCCATGCATAGACGCTGCCGTCAGCTGCGTCACCGAGGTCGAGTCCATCGAATCAACCCTTGCCCTCGCCTGCGTCAGTGGCTCCGCCCGTCTTGATGCGATCTGTTACTCCATCTCGAACATCAGACTCATCTCTAGCGAGTACGGCCTCGGTGCGGACGCTGCGGCGGACAACAATAGTGCTGGCTAATCTCTAGCTCGTTCGAGTTATTGGTCGACGTCGTCCTGCCGCCTCTCTTTGTGCCGGCGCCCACGTCGCACTCCGCACTCCGCATGTTCTTCGAAAAAGGCAAGGATAAACACTGATTTTCACCCCCTCCAGCAGCAAGGTTGTCATCCCCTCTATCTCTCATCTTTTTTACATCCTTGTCATAATGCTGCTCTGTGTTGCTGTTGTTGCATGAATGAAGTGACATGATGTTGTTGTATGAATAAAAGTGAGGTGCTGATTTTTGAATAAAATTGACTTGTTTGCAGATTCTTGTATGGGCAGAAGAAAGATAGGATTAACCTTTTGCACTAACGGTTGTATGGATGTCGATGGCCGTCACCGATCAAAGGAGGGTGACGCCATACATTGTAGAGATGCCGCACTCAACCGACAGCGAGCTCCAAGTCAAGACAGTGTGGCAACCGATGAGCAGAGTCTCCTTGTTGAGGAGGTTCTGTACATTCCAACCCTCGCAAGAACCTGCACTGGTTTGATTTGGTGCAATTCCATTTGATTAGTTGTGGTCGTGCTGAATTCTCAGATTCAACATTTGTTTGGCAGGTCTTTACTCTAGTGGAGTCACTGAGATATAAGTAGGACAGGAAGAAAAAGAACGTCATTATATTCAGGTCGAGTGGTAAATGCTTACATATGTTCTTGATCCCCAGATATAACTTGCTTCTATATGTACTTTTCTTGTTGGTGAACATAACTAGAGAAAATATTTTGTGTGGTTTTAACATGTTCTAATTGTGAAAATCCATAATTTGATACCCATCTTTTATTTGTGTTTCGATGCTCATATTGCATGGTTCAGAGACTTCTTCAACATTACAGAAAGGTGGAGTAAATACTTTTGTTACAGAATTCTAGGCATTAGTTAAAACAGTAATGAAGTCAAGAAGAACTGAGAGCAGCTTTTGATGTTTGTTCGCTATGGTCTTCTTCAATTTTCGTAAGGGCATTTGCTGCCATCTAACACAGGAGCGGGAGTGGTAGGACCGCATGAGGCGGGAAGTGCCCAGCCATTGGGGATCCGGACGAGGTCGCCAACAAGATCATCTCGTCCTCGACTGTAGATTATCCACCTCTGAACCTCCCGCCGTTCCAGTTGCTTCAGTTCAGTCCCCATCTTTCTTGTGGATATCTATTACATAATTGACAATGACAGCCAGAAGCTCACTCTTGGGCATCATCTCAGATACCTGCGCCATCCATACCAACTACATAGGATCAGGGCTCCTCTGCTCGAACACTTCACCTCCCTTTCCTTCCCGTTCCTTCAACGAGGCAACTATAAGTACTCTATGAGTATCATTTCTAGTTTGCCGATGATTGTTGTCTTTCTTGATATTTAGCGGCTTGTTCCTTGTAGGATATCTTACTCTCAGATGTCGCTAGCCATTGCCTTGCTTCTGCAACACTTCAACCAATTCTTGATTATTGTCAACATTGGGAGGATCACTTAGTTGTACAGTTTGTTGCACAATTTTATGGTAAAGATGTAAAACAATTCTAATGTTACCATCGAGTAATCAGTTTTATCTTGATTCTGGAGGTCGCCCATTTTGTAGAAGATTCTCTATTGTATTCACCTTTTGCGCATAAAAATAGATTATGGCTTTTATGATTGACATTCCAGACTCTTATCTTCAGTGCATTTGGACTTTGGAGTCTTGTGGCATATCAGCATTCAGCAGTGTTCAACTCACTTGTGTTCTTAAAACTCATATTATCGACAGATATATCTCTACTATTAAAGGAGAATCGAACGTCGTGATGGTTCGACCTCAAACCATCTCGCGATGCCCTCGTTCCCTCCATCCCGCGATTGCCTCATTCCCTCCACCCCGTCCTCCTCACAATCCTGCTCTACCCACGCACAATAAAAGAAAAGAAAAAAGCCACGATCAGGAACCCACCTCCCATGCCCAATGCCCAACCCCCTCGCTCCTCCCAATCCCATATCTCTCCCACGCCCAATGCCCAACCCCCTCGCTCCTCCCAATCCCATATCTCTCCAGATCTCAATCTCGGTCCTCCTCCACCACGCGCCCGCCTCCTCCCATGACTGTGGCCCGACTTCTCCTCCTCCTCCCTCACAATCGACGTCCCCGCCGTGCCAGCATAGGCGCCGACGCCGGCGACTCCGGCGCCCACGCTCCTAGCACTCGAGCACCGCCCATGCATAGACGCTGCCGTCAGCCGCGTCACCGAGGTCGAGTCCATCGAATCAACCCTTTCCCTCGCCTGCGTCAGTGGCTCCACCCGTCTCGATGCGATCTGTTACTCCATCTCGAACATCGGACTCATCCCTAGCGAGTACGGCCTCGGTGCGGACGCTGCGGCGGACAACAATAGTGCTGGCTAAACGCTAACTCGTTCGAGTTATTGGTCGACGTCGTCCTGCCGCCTCTCTTTGTGCCGGCGCCCACGTCGCACTCCGCACTACGCATGTTCTTCGAAAAAGGCAAGGATAAACACTGATTTTCACCCCCTCCAGCAGCAAGGTTGTCATCCCCTCTATCTCTCATCTTTTTTTACATCCTTGTCATAATGCTGCTCTGTGTTGCTGTTGTTGCATGAATGAAGTGACATGATGTTGTTGTATGAATAAAAGTGAGGTGCTGATTTTTGAATAAAATTGACTTGTTTGTAGATTCTTGTATGGGCAGAAGAAAGATAGGATTAACCTTTTGCACTAACGGTTGTATGGATGTCGATGGCCGTCACCGATCAAAGGAGGGTGACGCCATACATTGTGGAGATGCCGCACTCAACCGACAGCGAGCTCCAAGTCAAGACAGTGTGGCAACCGACGAGCAGAGTCTCCTTGTTGAGGAGGTTCTGTACATTCCTGCCCTCGCAAGAACCTGCACTGGTTTGATTTGGTCCAATTCTATTTGATTAGTTGTGGTCGTGCTGAATTCTCAGGTTCAACATTTGTTTGGCAGGTCTTTACTCCAGTGGAGTCACTGAGATATAAGTACGACAGGAAGAAAAAGAACGTCATTATATTCAGGTCGAGTGGTAAATGCTTACATATGTTCTTGATCCCCAGATATAACTTGCTTCTATATGTACTTTTCTTGTTGGTGAACATAACTAGAGAAAATATTTTGTGTGGTTTTAACATGTTCTAATTGTGAAAATCCATAATTTGATACCCATCTTTTATTTGTGTTTCGATGCTCATATTGCATGGTTCAGAGACTTCTTCAACATTACAGAAAGGTGGAGTAAATACTTTTGTTACAGAATTCTAGGCATTAGTTAAAACAGTGATGAAGTCAAGAAGAACTGAGAGCAGCTTTTGATGTTTGTTCGCTATGGTCCTCTTCAATTTTCGTAAGGGCATTTGCCGTCATCTAACATAGGAGCGGGAGTGGTAGGACCGCATGAGGCGGGAAGTGCCCAGCCATTGGGGATCCGGACGAGGTCGCCAACAAGATCACCTCGTCCTCGACTGTAGATTATCCACCTCTGAACCTCCCGCCGTTCCAGTTGCTTCAGTTCAGTCCCCATCTTTCTTGTGGATATCTATTACATAATTGACAATGACAGCCAGAAGCTCACTCTTGGGCATCATCTCAGATACCTGCGCCATCCATACCAACTACATTGGATCAGGGCTCCTCTGCTCGAACACTTCACCTCCCTTTCCTCCCCGTTCCTTCAACGAGGCAACTATAAGTACTCTATGATTATCATTTCCATTTTGCCGATGATTGTTGTCTTTCTTGAGATTTAACGGCTTGTTCCTTGTAAGATATCTTACTCTCAGATGTCGCTAGCCATTGCCTTGCTTCTGCAACACTTCAACCAATTCTTGATTATTGTCAACATTGGGAGGATCACTTAGTTGTACAGTTTGTTGCACAATTTTATGGTAAAGATGTAAAACAATTCTAACGTTACCATCGAGTAATCAGTTTTATCTTGATTCCGGAGGTCGCCCATTTTGTAGAAGATTCTCTATTGTATTCACCTTTTGCGCATAAAAATAGATTATGGCTTTTATGATTGACATTCCAGACTCTTATCTTCAGTGCATTTGGACTTTGGAGTCTTGTGGCATATCAGCATTCAGCAGTGTTCAACTCACTTGTGTTCTTAAAACTCATATTATCGACAGATATATCTCTACTATTAAAGGAGAATCGAACGTCGTGATGGTTCGACCTCAAACCATCTCGAGATGCCCTCGTTCCCTCCATCCCGCGATTGCCTCATTCCCTCCACCCCGTCCTCCTCACAATCCTGCTCTACCCACGCACAATAAAAGAAAAGAAAAAAGCCACGATCAGGAACCCACCTCCCACGCCCAATGCCCAACCCCCTCGCTCCTCCCAATCCCATATCTCTCCCACGCCCAATGCCCAACCCCCTCGCTCCTCCCAATCCCATATCTCTCCAGATCTCGATCTCGGTCCTCCTCCACCACGCGCCCGCCTCCTCCCATGACTGTGGCCCGACTTCTCCTCCTCCTCCCTCACAATCGACGTCCCCGCCGTGCCAGCATAGGCGCCGACGCCGGCGACTCCGGCGCCCACGCTCCTAGCACTCGAGCATCGCCCATGCATAGACGCTGCCGTCAGCCGCGTCACCGAGGTCGAGTCCATTGAATCAACCCTTGCCCTCGCCTGCGTCAGTGGCTCTGCCCGTCTCGATGCGATCTGTTACTCCATCTCGAACATCGGACTCATCTCTAGCGAGTACGGCCTCGGTGCGGACGCTGCGGCGGACAACAATAGTGCTGGCTAATCGCTAACTCGTTCGAGTTATTGGTCGACGTCGTCCTGCCGCCTCTCTTTGTGACGGCGCCCACGTCGCACTCCGCACTCCGCATGTTCTTCGAAAAAGGCAAGGATAAACACTGATTTTCACCCCCTCCAGCAGCAAGGTTGTCATCCCCTCTATCTCTCATCTTTTTTACATCCTTGTCATAATGCTGCTCTGTGTTGCTGTTGTTGCATGAATGAAGTGACATGATGTTGTTGTATGAATAAAAGTGAGGTGCTGATTTTTGAATAAAATTGACTTGTTTGTAGATTCTTGTATGGGCAGAAGAAAGATAGGATTAACCTTTTGCACTAACGGTTGTATGGATGTCGATGGCCGTCACCGATCAAAGGAGGGTGACGCCATACATTGTGGAGATGCCGCACTCAACCGACAGCGAGCTCCAAGTCAAGACAGTGTGGCAACCGACGAGCAGAGTCTCCTTGTTGAGGAGGTTCTGTACATTCCTGCCCTCGCAAGAACCTGCACTGGTTTGATTTGGTCCAATTCTATTTGATTAGTTGTGGTCGTGCTGAATTCTCAGGTTCAACATTTGTTTGGCAGGTCTTTACTCCAGTGGAGTCACTGAGATATAAGTACGACAGGAAGAAAAAGAACGTCATTATATTCAGGTCGAGTGGTAAATGCTTACATATGTTCTTGATCCCCAGATATAACTTGCTTCTATATGTACTTTTCTTGTTGGTGAACATAACTAGAGAAAATATTTTGTGTGGTTTTAACATGTTCTAATTGTGAAAATCCATAATTTGATACCCATCTTTTATTTGTGTTTCGATGCTCATATTGCATGGTTCAGAGACTTCTTCAACATTACAGAAAGGTGGAGTAAATACTTTTGTTACAGAATTCTAGGCATTAGTTAAAACAGTGATGAAGTCAAGAAGAACTGAGAGCAGCTTTTGATGTTTGTTCGCTATGGTCCTCTTCAATTTTCGTAAGGGCATTTGCCGTCATCTAACATAGGAGCGGGAGTGGTAGGACCGCATGAGGCGGGAAGTGCCCAGCCATTGGGGATCCGGACGAGGTCGCCAACAAGATCACCTCGTCCTCGACTGTAGATTATCCACCTCTGAACCTCCCGCCGTTCCAGTTGCTTCAGTTCAGTCCCCATCTTTCTTGTGGATATCTATTACATAATTGACAATGACAGCCAGAAGCTCACTCTTGGGCATCATCTCAGATACCTGCGCCATCCATACCAACTACATTGGATCAGGGCTCCTCTGCTCGAACACTTCACCTCCCTTTCCTCCCCGTTCCTTCAACGAGGCAACTATAAGTACTCTATGATTATCATTTCCATTTTGCCGATGATTGTTGTCTTTCTTGAGATTTAACGGCTTGTTCCTTGTAAGATATCTTACTCTCAGATGTCGCTAGCCATTGCCTTGCTTCTGCAACACTTCAACCAATTCTTGATTATTGTCAACATTGGGAGGATCACTTAGTTGTACAGTTTGTTGCACAATTTTATGGTAAAGATGTAAAACAATTCTAACGTTACCATCGAGTAATCAGTTTTATCTTGATTCCGGAGGTCGCCCATTTTGTAGAAGATTCTCTATTGTATTCACCTTTTGCGCATAAAAATAGATTATGGCTTTTATGATTGACATTCCAGACTCTTATCTTCAGTGCATTTGGACTTTGGAGTCTTGTGGCATATCAGCATTCAGCAGTGTTCAACTCACTTGTGTTCTTAAAACTCATATTATCGACAGATATATCTCTACTATTAAAGGAGAATCGAACGTCGTGATGGTTCGACCTCAAACCATCTCGAGATGCCCTCGTTCCCTCCATCCCGCGATTGCCTCATTCCCTCCACCCCGTCCTCCTCACAATCCTGCTCTACCCACGCACAATAAAAGAAAAGAAAAAAGCCACGATCAGGAACCCACCTCCCACGCCCAATGCCCAACCCCCTCGCTCCTCCCAATCCCATATCTCTCCCACGCCCAATGCCCAACCCCCTCGCTCCTCCCAATCCCATATCTCTCCAGATCTCGATCTCGGTCCTCCTCCACCACGCGCCCGCCTCCTCCCATGACTGTGGCCCGACTTCTCCTCCTCCTCCCTCACAATCGACGTCCCCGCCGTGCCAGCATAGGCGCCGACGCCGGCGACTCCGGCGCCCACGCTCCTAGCACTCGAGCATCGCCCATGCATAGACGCTGCCGTCAGCCGCGTCACCGAGGTCGAGTCCATTGAATCAACCCTTGCCCTCGCCTGCGTCAGTGGCTCTGCCCGTCTCGATGCGATCTGTTACTCCATCTCGAACATCGGACTCATCTCTAGCGAGTACGGCCTCGGTGCGGACGCTGCGGCGGACAACAATAGTGCTGGCTAATCGCTAACTCGTTCGAGTTATTGGTCGACGTCGTCCTGCCGCCTCTCTTTGTGACGGCGCCCACGTCGCACTCCGCACTCCGCATGTTCTTCGAAAAAGGCAAGGATAAACACTGATTTTCACCCCCTCCAGCAGCAAGGTTGTCATCCCCTCTATCTCTCATCTTTTTTACATCCTTGTCATAATGCTGCTCTGTGTTGCTGTTGTTGCATGAATGAAGTGACATGATGTTGTTGTATGAATAAAAGTGAGGTGCTGATTTTTGAATAAAATTGACTTGTTTGCAGATTCTTGTATGGGCAGAAGAAAGATAGGATTAACCTTTTGCACTAACGGTTGTATGGATGTCGATGGCCGTCACCGATCAAAGGAGGGTGACGCCATACATTGTGGAGATGCCGCACTCAACCGACAACGAGCTCCAAGTCAAGACAGTGTGGCAACCGACGAGCAGAGTCTCCTTGTTGAGGAGGTTCTGTACATTCCTACCCTCGCAAGAACCTGCACTGGTTTGATTTGGTCCAATTCCATTTGATTAGTTGTGGTCGTGCTGAATTCTCAGATTCAACATTTGTTTGGCAGGTCTTTACTCCAGTGGAGTCACTGAGATATAAGTAGGACAGGAAGAAAAAGAACGTCATTATATTCAGGTCGAGTGGTAAATGCTTACATATGTTCTTGATCCCCAGATATAACTTGCTTCTATATGTACTTTTCTTGTTGGTGAACATAACTAGAGAAAATATTTTGTGTGGTTTTAACATGTTCTAATTGTGAAAATCCATAATTTGATACCCATCTTTTATTTGTGTTTCGATGCTCATATTGCATGGTTCAGAGACTTCTTCAACATTACAGAAAGGTGGAGTAAATACTTTTGTTACAGAATTCTAGGCATTAGTTAAAATAGTAATGAAGTCAAGAAGAACTAAGAGCAGCTTTTGATATTTATTCGCTATGGTCTTCTTCAATTTTCGTAAGGGCATTTGCTGCCATCTAACACAGGAGCGGGAGTGGTAGGACCGCATGAGGCGGGAAGTGCCCAGCCATTGGGGATCCGGACGAGGTCGCCAACAAGATCACCTCGTCCTCGACTGTAGATTAGCCACCTCTGAACCTCCCGCCGTTCCAGTTGCTTCAGTTCAGTCCCCATCTTTCTTGTGGATATCTATTACATAATTGACAATGACAGCCAGAAGCTCACTCTTGGGCATCATCTCAGATACCTGCGCCATCCATACCAACTACATAGGATCAGGGCTCCTCTGCTCGAACACTTCACCTCCCTTTCCCTCCCGTTCCTTCAACGAGGCAACTATAAGTACTCTATGAGTATCATTTCCAGTTTGCTGATGATTGTTGTCTTTCTTGAGATTTAGCGGCTTGTTCCTTGTAGGACATCTTACTCTCAGATGTCGCTAGCCATTGCCTTGCTTCTGCAACACTTCAACCAATTCTTGATTATTGTCAACATTGGGAGGATCACTTAGTTGTACAGCTTGTTGCACAATTTTATGGTAAAGATGTAAAACAATTCTAACGTTACCATCGAGTAATCAGTTTTATCTTGATTCTGGAGGTCGCCCATTTTGTAGAAGATTCTCTATTGTATTCACCTTTTGCGCATAAAAATAGATTATGGCTTTTATGATTGACATTCCAGACTCTTATCTTCAGTGCATTTGGACTTTGGAGTCTTGTGGCATATCAGCATTCAGCAGTGTTCAACTCACTTGTGTTCTTAAAACTCATATTATCGACAGATATATCTCTACTATTAAAGGAGAATCGAATGTCGTAATGGTTCGACCTCAAACCATCTCGCGATGCCCTCGTTCAATCCATCCCGCGATTGCCTCATTCCCTCCACCCCGTCCTCCTCACAATCCTGCTCTACCCACGCACAATAAAAGAAAAGAAAAAGCCACGATCAGGAACCCACCTCCCACGCCCAATGCCCAACCCCCTCGCTCCTCCCAATCCCATATCTCTCCCACGCCCAATGCCCAACCCCCTCGCTCCTCCCAATCCCATATCTCTCCAGATCTCGATCTCGGTCCTCCTCCACCACGCGCCCGCCTCCTCCCATGACTGTGGCCCGACTTCTCCTCCTCCTCCCTCACAATCGACGTCCCTGCCGTCCCAGCATAGGCGCCGACGCCGGCGACTCCGGCGCCCACGCTCCTAGCACTCGAGCACCGCCCATGCATAGACGCTGCCGTCAGCCGCGTCACCGAGGTCGAGTCCATCGAATCAACCCTTGCCCTCGCCTACGTCAGTGGCTCCGCCCGTCTCGATGCGATCTGTTACTCCATCTCGAACATCGGACTCATCTCTAGCGAGTACGGCCTCGGTGCGGACGCTGCGGCGGACAACAATAGTGCTGGCTAATCGCTAGCTCGTTCGAGTTATTGGTCGACATCGTCCTGCCGCCTCTCTTTGTGCCGGCACCCACGTCGCACTCCGCACTCCGCATGTTCTTCGAAAAAGGCAAGGATAAACACTGATTTTTCACCCCCTCCAGCAGCAAGGTTGTCATCCCCTCTATCTCTCATCTTTTTTTACATACTTGTCATAATGCTGCTCTGTGTTGCTGTTGTTGCATGAATGAAGTGACATGATGTTGTTGTACGAATAAAAGTGAGGTGCTGATTTTTGAATAAAATTGACTTGTTTGCAGATTCTTGTATGGGCAGAAGAAAGATAGGATTAACCTTTTGCACTAACGGTTGTATGGATGTCGATGGCCGTCACCGATCAAAGGAGGGTGACGCCATACATTGTGGAGATGCCGCACTCAACCGACAGCGAGCTCCAAGTCAAGACATTGTGGCAACCGACGAGCAGAGTCTCCTTGTTGAGGAGGTTCTGTACATTCCTGCCCTCGCAAGAACCTGCACTGGTTTGATTTGGTCCAATTCCTTTTGATTAGTTGTGGTCGTGCTGAATTCTCAGATTCAACATTTGTTTGGCAGGTCTTTACTCCAGTGGAGTCACTGAGATATAAGTAGGACAGGAAGAAAAAGAACGTCATTATATTCAGGTCGAGTGGTAAATGCTTACATATGTTCTTGATCCCCAGATATAACTTGCTTCTATATGTACTTTTCTTGTTGGTGAACATAACTAGAGAAAATATTTTGTGTGGTTTTAACATGTTCTAATTGTGAAAATCCATAATTTGATACCCATCTTTTATTTGTGTTTCGATGCTCATATTGCATGGTTCAGAGACTTCTTCAACATTACAGAAAGGTGGAGTAAATACTTTTGTTACAGAATTCTAGGCATTAGTTAAAACAGTAATGAAGTCAAGAAGAACTGAGAGCAGCTTTTGATGTTTGTTCGCTATGGTCTTCTTCAATTTTCGTAAGGGCATTTGCTGCCATCTAACACAGGAGCGGGAGTGGTAGGACCGCATGAGGCGGGAAGTGCCCAGCCATTGGGGATCCGGACGAGGTCGCCAACAAGATCACCTCGTCCTCGACTGTAGATTAGCCACCTCTGAACCTCCCGCCGTTCCAGTTGCTTCAGTTCAGTCCCCATCTTTCTTGTGGATATCTATTACATAATTGACAATGACAGCCAGAAGCTCACTCTTGGGCATCATCTCAGATACCTGCGCCATCCATACCAACTACATAGGATCAGGGCTCCTCTGCTCGAACACTTCACCTCCCTTTCCCTCCCGTTCCTTCAACGAGGCAACTATAAGTACTCTATGAGTATCATTTCCAGTTTGCTGATGATTGTTGTCTTTCTTGAGATTTAGCGGCTTGTTCCTTGTAGGACATCTTACTCTCAGATGTCGCTAGCCATTGCCTTGCTTCTGCAACACTTCAACCAATTCTTGATTATTGTCAACATTGGGAGGATCACTTAGTTGTACAGTTTGTTGCACAATTTTATGGTAAAGATGTAAAACAATTCTAACGTTACCATCGAGTAATCAGTTTTATCTTGATTCTGGAGGTCGCCCATTTTGTAGAAGATTCTCTATTGTATTCACCTTTTGCGCATAAAAATAGATTATGGCTTTTATGATTGACATTCCAGACTCTTATCTTCAGTGCATTTGGACTTTGGAGTCTTGTGGCATATCAGCATTCAGCAGTGTTCAACTCACTTGTGTTCTTAAAACTCATATTATCGACAGATATATCTCTACTATTAAAGGAGAATCGAACGTCGTGATGGTTCGACCTCAAACCATCTCGCGATGCCCTCGTTCGCTCCATCCCGCGATTGCCTCATTCCCTCCACCCCGTCCTCCTCACAATCCTGCTCTACCCACGCACAATAAAAGAAAAGAAAAAAGCCACGATCAGGAACCCACCTCCCACGCCCAATGCCCAACCCCCTCGCTCCTCCCAATCCCATATCTCTCCCACGCCCAATGCCCAACCCCCTCGCTCCTCCCAATCCCGTATCTCTCCAGATCTCGATCTCGGTCCTCCTCCACCACGCGCCCGCCTCCTCCCATGACTGTGGCCCGACTTGTCCTCCTCCTCCCTCACAATCGACGTCCCTGCCGTGCCAGCATAGGCGCCGACGCCGGCGACTCCGGCGCCCACGCTCCTAGCACTCGAGCACCGCTCATGCATAGACGCTGCCGTCAGCCGCGTCACCGAGGTCGAGTCCATCGAATCAACCCTTGCCCTCGCCTACGTCAGTGGCTCCGCCCGTCTCGATGCGATCTGTTACTCCATCTCGAACATCGGACTCATCTCTAGCGAGTACGGCCTCGGTGCGGACGCTGCGGCGGACAACAATAGTGCTGGCTAATCGCTAGCTCGTTCGAGTTATTGGTCGACATCGTCCTGCCGCCTCTCTTTGTGCCGGCGCCCACGTCGCACTCCGCACTCCGCATGTTCTTCGAAAAAGGCAAGGATAAACACTGATTTTTCACCCCCTCCAGCAGCAAGGTTGTCATCCCCTCTATCTCTCATCTTTTTTTACATACTTGTCATAATGCTGCTCTGTGTTGCTGTTGTTGCATGAATGAAGTGACATGATGTTGTTGTACGAATAAAAGTGAGGTGCTGATTTTTGAATAAAATTGACTTGTTTGCAGATTCTTGTATGGGCAGAAGAAAGATAGGATTAACCTTTTGCACTAACGGTTGTATGGATGTCGATGGCCGTCACCGATCAAAGGAGGGTGACGCCATACATTGTGGAGATGCCGCACTCAACCGACAGGGAGCTCCAAGTCAAGACATTGTGGCAACCGACGAGCAGAGTCTCCTTGTTGAGGAGGTTCTGTACATTCCTGCCCTCGCAAGAACCTGCACTGGTTTGATTTGGTCCAATTCCATTTGATTAGTTGTGGTCGTGCTGAATTCTCAGATTCAACATTTGTTTGGCAGGTCTTTACTCCAGTGGAGTCACTGAGATATAAGTAGGACAGGAAGAAAAAGAACGTCATTATATTCAGGTCGAGTGGTAAATGCTTACATATGTTCTTGATCCCCAGATATAACTTGCTTCTATATGTACTTTTCTTGTTGGTGAACATAACTAGAGAAAATATTTTGTGTGGTTTTAACATGTTCTAATTGTGAAAATCCATAATTTGATACCCATCTTTTATTTGTGTTTCGATGCTCATATTGCATGGTTCAGAGACTTCTTCAACATTACAGAAAGGTGGAGTAAATACTTTTGTTACAGAATTCTAGGCATTAGTTAAAACAGTAATGAAGTCAAGAAGAACTGAGAGCAGCTTTTGATGTTTGTTCACTATGGTCTTCTTCAATTTTCGTAAGGGCATTTGCCGTCATCTAACACAGGAGCGGGAGTGGTAGGACCGCATGAGGCGGGAAGTGCCCAGCCATTGGGGATCCGGACGAGGTCGCCAACAAGATCACCTCGTCCTCGACTGTAGATTATCCACCTCTGAACCTCCCACCGTTCCAGTTGCTTCAGTTCAGTCCCCATCTTTCTTGTGGATATCTATTACATAATTGACAATGACAGCCAGAAGCTCACTCTTGGGCATCATCTCAGATACCTGCGCCATCCATACCAACTACATAGGATCAGGGCTCCTCTGCTCGAACACTTCACCTCCCTTTCCTTCCCGTTCCTTCAACGAGGCAACTATAAGTACTCTATGAGTATCATTTCCAGTTTGCCGATGATTGTTGTCTTTCTTGAGATTTAGCGGCTTGTTCCTTGTAGGATATCTTACTCTCAGATGTCGCTAGCCATTGCCTTGCTTCTGCAACACTTCAACCAATTCTTGATTATTGTCAACATTGGGAGGATCACTTAGTTGTACAGTTTGTTGCACAATTTTATGGTAAAGATGTAAAACAATTCTAACGTTACCATCGAGTAATCAGTTTTATCTTGATTCTGGAGGTCGCCCATTTTGTAGAAGATTCTCTATTGTATTCACCTTTTGCGCATAAAAATAGATTATGGCTTTTATGATTGACATTCCAGACTCTTATCTTTAGTGCATTTGGACTTTGGAGTCTTGTGGCATATCAGCATTCAGCAGTGTTCAACTCACTTGTGTTCTTAAAACTCATATTATCGACAGATATATATGAAGTTATTGTCATGTGTGCACATACATCCCTAACTGAAATTATCCTAATACGGTAGTTATCTTTCCTTCCAAGTTAGTTCTGGAGTTTTCTATCTGCACTGAAATATCTTAGGTCTACAATTGGTTTTTGTTTTGTTTTTCCGAGAATGCCTACCATTATTTTAGTTATTGTGTGCATCAAATTCTAACTAAATGTTGCAGGAATCAAAACTATCTTCGGTGGTCACATCCTTGCTGGGACCTACGGTGAGAAACTAATTGTTGGGGTCTATGATAGCACCAACATGGTCGTGCAGGAGTTGCCTTCTAGGGCCTTGCTAATATACCAGAGCTCTGTTGTTAGCTTAGTCTTTCATTGGGTCACCAAGATCTGTCATGAATTTCTTCATTGATAATAACTAGGCCCCAATGGCACTTACATGGATGATTCCTTTGTTGGCTGCACTGGAGATGGATGAGGTTGTAAAATGAGGGGCTCCTGATGATGATATGCTTGCTGGCTGAATGATCATGTACCATGTCAGTTTGTTCTTACAGATTTCATGTGCCTTTTCTAAGCTTCTTTGTTTTGGTGTGCAAGTATCTTGAAATATAAAGCAACTGGTTGGCCAGGGTTGTCTGCCACTAATAAGAATTTTTATGGACATGCATGTAAAAGAAAAGTAGTGGTTATGAATATAAAATAAATTATAGTACCTTCGTTGTAAATTATAAGATGTTTTAGATATTTTAATATGGACTACACACACAGTGGACTGAATGAACAAGCACACTAAAATGCGTCGACATACATCCGAATCAGAAAAACACTAGAACATCTTATAATTTGAAACAGAGGGAATATTAAGCAAATGTTCTTCTATTCCTGAGTATTGTTTGTTTGTTGTGGACCTTGCATGGCCTATTGATGTGGTGAAAATTCTCTAATATACCTTCTCGCCATTTACTATATATGCCTGTTTGTTGATTCTGTAATAATCTATGCTAAAGGTGCACGGTACTGCTAATATTTCTTTTTTCTTTTTATCTTGTGCCCATGATGATATGCAGGCATACATAGGGTAAGGTGTCACCTTAAATGAAAGCTAAGCGCAAGGTCATATTTGTTGTAATATAAAAATAAGCCAATACAAACTATTCAAATAAATAAATAAAACCAGGACACTTGCTTTGTGGATTACAAGATGATTATACAACTATCTCTGTGTCGTAAAAATATCTTTATGCCTAAACTTATTGTTATGAGGCAGTGTACAAGCATTGTTTCTGGACGCCAATATCTCTCAAGCCATACGAGATTTGAGCAAGAGCATGTCAGGCCAATATCTCTCATGGATTGGGCTCTTTCAGTGATGGGTTTTTAGGGCTATGGAAGAGCAATTCTATGACCATATGGTCAAACAACGAAGGAGTACAAGGGGGTGATCATGTGTCCGCGATGGCGGCGAGACAACTCGCGAGTTGGATTTGTGTAGGCGTGCAGTAAGGATGGTGAGCAACAAGTAAAATTGATGGTCCGTGACAACGCACGGGTATTTAGCTAGTGGTTTATATAATTGAGGAGCACACAGTTCCCTTGTGTATGCCTCTAAATATAGAATAGCACGACATTGCCATGGTGCAGCTCAGAGCTCACACATCAGACCAAGTGATCTTAAATTCTCCGATGTTCTTGTTGAGCCCCAGCGCCTTCCATACCGCTGGCGACCCGTCCACGATGTTGTTTGCACATGGTGGCTCAAAGTTGTGTTCCTTGTCACAGCCATGCACCAAGTCACACTCGTCGACGACCTTGGCCAGCACGGACCGCCTGTTCCTGCTGATGCGGATCATCTTGTTGCACCGACGTGTGCCGTCGAGGCGCAGCCACCCAGTAGACAGCGCCACCACCAGCTCGCTGTCCTTGTGGTAGCGATTGTCACAGAAGGACGGCCCACCACCGTCACCCCCGCGGGCAAAGCTGTTCAGCGTCAAGGTTGCCACTGTCTTGGAGGACACTGGGGGCGAACACCTGAACTGCGGGTAGCGGTGGCGGGGAATACAGCAATCGGAGCCATTCTCCTTGTTGCACTTGCCAGCCTTGCCGTAGAGGAAGCCGCTGATATGGCAGCGGCCACCACTGGGCTTTGGCACGTGTTTGTTGGCTGTGGACGATGCGACACCATGGATATGGAGAGTGATTACCTGCAAGAGCACAAGCACAGCTAGTAGCTTCGGGTTAGCCATGCTATTTGCCACCTTAAGCTTGTGAGCTTTCGATTGAACTATTGCTTGATGCTCAAGTGTATGGGTGGGTACTCTATATAGAGCTCAGAAATCAGCAATTGCTATGCAATTTCATGGGCGCCAAGTTCTTGATGATTGGCTGCACATATTTGGCGTGCTATCATATAGAGCTCTGGGCAAAACATTTCAGCAATTACTATGCTACCGTGTGTTCACCACACTATACCACTGGTTTAACTAGGCATGTAACATACTGTCCCTTTTCTTGGTTTGTCAACTCCAAGGTTAGTTTCTGAGCTTGACAAGAAAATTGATGTGTAATTATTCCATCGTCGTCACATTTTTTTCCTGTGTTTGTAATGTGAATTACATTATTACTCGGTAGTAGCTTTAGTGATTAATATAATTATATTTCGAATAGAATGGTAGTTGATGAATTGCGAGGAAATCATTCTGCTGGTTGAAACTGGCATCGTATGGTTTCTGTAAGTTTGTGTTGTTTCACTGTTAAAAGGAGACTTGAAAAGGCTTAATATTTAAAACAGAGACTAACAGATGGAGCATAAAATAAATGGAGAACCGAGTGTATAACTGAACATTTTGGCCCAAAAAAGTCAGCATGTTTGTCCTGGTTTGATCAATTATACTGGAAATATGGTTTGATTGTTTGACCGTCTCAGATTTCCTGGACACTGGAGAATTGAGAAAAACCGCATCCAAGTGCGTGTTTCTGGATGATTTGGCTCCCGGGATTGTCTCAATATGTCTTGCTTTCTACATCCTGTGTAGTCACTTAATTCTTTTTTTTCTTCAGATAAAGGCATTGCAAGTTTGGGGGTTGTCTGTGCATCACAAATTACTCCATAGAAGTAGCTGTAACATATTGAGCACAAATTACAAATATCATATTTACAGGGACAATGCATATTCCTATTTTAACTCTGTACATGATATATATCGCTCACTTCTCTCGTATGCCTGCTACGCAGTTCTGCTGTTTACTCCTCTGACCAGGTGATCTCATCCATGCCGACGTTCTGGTCGAGCCCCAGGGCATTCCACACCGCCGGTGAGGCATCAACGATGTTATTATCGCACGGAGGCTTGTAGTTGTGGTCGGCGTCGCAGCCATACACGGAGTCGCATACCTTGGCGTACACGGACTTGTCGTTAGCGGTGATCTTGATGCGATGGCCGCAACGTGCCATGTTCTTGAACCAGCCGGTGGAGAGCGCAACGACCAGTTCCTTGTCGCTGTGGTAGGAGTTGTCGCACTCTGACGGGCCACCGCCATCCTTGTCCTTCTCGAAGCTGTTGAGCGTCAGGACAGCCTTGGTGGTCGCCGTGACCGGCGGCGAGCAGGTACCTCTTACCGTCTTCGCAACAATCCGGGTCATTGCTCTTCTCGCAGTTGCCGGACCTGCCTGGGAGATAGCCGCTGGCACGGCAGACCCCTAGGCCGGGGCGAAGGGAGGAGGCAATGTGCGACGTGGAGAGCGTGACCAGCAGGAAGACCGCGGCGGTGGCTAGAGCTCTGAAGTTGGCCATTTCATTTTGCCTTGGCTTGATTCCTGGTGTGTTTGGCCCTTGTTTTCGGAATTGCTGTGTGCGCATCCGCTTTTGTAGTGACCCTTGCTGCTAGTAGTGCTAGGTAGTATGAACATTGCCAGGTTGTTTGCTACGGCAATTCTTTGTTGTGTTCAGATTATGAATACTTGATGTGTGGACGTACCGTATCCTCTCGTATGGGCTTCTGATCGGGTTCCAAATGTTATCTTGTCACAATTTAATAACCCGCTAAACGGGCTGAACACGTTTACTTGGTGTAGCCGATAACATGTTTTTTAAATAAAGGGGTTCCCCATACTTCGTTGTTTGCTCATGAACATGTCACTGTGTACCACTGGCATTGTACGCATGACACATAGCCGAAGGAGTCTTACCAGGAGCACGATACGCAAAACACGACGACAAGGTCATTTGGAGACCCGAAGCTCCATACGTCCAAGAGGGACCCCATCAGGGCGTGTAGTGAATATGACTGCCCCAGGTCAACCCATCAGGGCGTGTAGTGAATATGGCTGCCCCAGGTCAACCTAATTGTCCCTAGGGTCTCGGGGTTCGTCACCCTCCAACACAAAGAACAAACAAGGTGCTGGAATTTTGTCTATTTTGGGCCTAGCTGTAGCGACCAGACATCAAGCAGTCTGATCTCTGTGCTCCGGTGTCATCCCTGAATCAGTAATGCTGACACCACACAGTACTCGGAGGATTTATAGCAGAGTAGCAATCACACACTTATTACATCGAGTGTCACATAAGAGAACTTATTACAATAAATATGGCTTAAGGCCATCTAATAACGATAACAGCGGAAGGCTTGGAAGATAAGTGAGTCCATCAACTCCAACGGCATCACTGAGTATAGAACCACGACCTAAAAACTCCTTAATTGTCGTCTGAAAAGTCTGCAACATTAACGTTGCAGCCCAAAAACGGGTCAGCACATGGAATATGCTGGCAATGTAACACATAGAGAGTAATGGAATGAAACAGCTATACTATATGCATATTTGGCTGGTGGAAAGCTCTATGTTTACAGTTTTGCGTAAAGCCAATTTTTCCCTACTTCAAAGGAATAAATTTATTTAACTATCATGGTAGTTGTTAAACATTGAGAATGGTTGACAGCATTCTCAATCCCAATTAAGCATCATCATTAAACATAACCCAACAAAATTAATTTAGAGTAACATGTTGAGATTCACATGATAATCTAAGTACTAGATACTCAAGATGTCCATAACCGGGGACACGGCTAACCATGATTAGTTTTATTACACTCTGCAGAGGTTTGCGCACTTTTCCCCACAAGACTCGATCGCCTCCATTTGGTTTCTCGCACTACATGGTGTTTGAGAAGGCGGATGACCGAGACATAGTCTTTCAGAAGTGCTAGCACCTTACGATCGGGTAGACCGTACCACCTACATCCCCTACATCTGCTAGTATACCACTGTAAGAGTTCGCACGACTTAGTCAACTATGCTAGAGCCCATAATAGCTTGTGGCTACACACGGAAGTTTCTAGCATGAATAATCTCATGATCCCTTTGAGCCTGTGTGGCGGTCCAAAAGAAAACAGGCAAGTCCTGAAATACCCAGGTGCCTCAATCCACCCAGATGTGTGTTTAAGTTGCCACCTTAGATAAACCATTAATTAACAAACTCACATCTGTCATGGATATCACTCACCCAATCCACGTCTACTAGCATAGCATGGCATAATAAGCAAACGTAGAAGTAACTTCCAAAGGTTTGATAATAAACAGGTAACAGGTTCTACCTCAACTACTCCCCAAACCCATAATTTAATTAGATCCTAATCATGCAATGTGTGAGGATTGATCTAATTCAATAAAACTGGATAGTAGGAAAGCTATGATCAAAGTGTTACTTGCCTTGCCGATGATCCGAAAAACCTAACGATTCGAAGTAACAGGCGGCGCACTCCGGGTACTCTATCGCAGATAAACAAACAAGCATACAATAAGTACTCATCTAATGCACAGGTAAAACTCAAATAAGAGATCTAACCAGAATGTTCAACTTAAGAACTCCGGTTGGCAAAAAGAATCAAATCGAACGAAGCAACGAAAGTCAAACGGCGAAAGAAAACACTTCGTTCTAGTAATCTGGATCTAGGGCAAATTTTTACAATAGCAAAAACTTGTTTAAGTTGGTTAAACGGATAGAGGGTTTCGAGACGAAACTCTAGACTCTTGAATCGCCTGATTCCGATAAACGAGCGAAAAGTTAAACTAAAACGAAAATCGGATCAGGAATCGCGATTCAAAAAAATCGCGGATTTAATCCGAGAAAAAGAAAAACGACGAACGCTCGCTAAATTAAATAAACCGGAAAAACCGATCTATTTAAAAAAACCGACTCTGATAAACCGACGAAACCCGATCGGTTTTAAAAAAAACGATGGCACAAAAGTCGAGGCGGCGGCGAACCTCGGCGGCAGCGGCGGCGACGGCGGCGCGGGGCGGCGGTGGCGGCGGCTTGGGGCTGGGGTGGCTAGGGTTTCCCCGGGGCTGGGCCTCGGCTTATAAAGGCCCCCTCGGGCCGGAGTCCTAGTCGGACACGGCCCGTAGGTCGGTTCGTACTTTTTTTTTAATTATTCCGCTCGGAAGAAAAAATAAAAAAAATACTAAACTGGCTCCAAAAATTCTGAAACAAATTTTCACGGGTTTCTAAAATCAAGCCGCACAAGATGAATATTTATTTGGGACCTAAATGCAATTTTGAAAAACACATTTTTTTCCTAAATTCAAATAAAACACCGAAAAACTCTGAAATAAAATCTTATTTGATTTTATTATTAAATCCTCAATATTTCTTTATTTTGAGAAAGTCATTTTATTCCCTCTCTCATATTTTTGTAATAGAAATAATTGCTGATAAAATAAATAAAACCAAATAATCCTATTCTCAAAATTTGAGAAAACTCAAATATGAAAATAACGAAATCCCCAACTCTCTCCGTGGGTCATTGAGTTCGTAGAATTTCTAGGATCAACCAAAATGCAAAATAAAATATGATATGCATTGACGATCTAATGTATAACATTCCAAATTGAAAATTTGGGATGTTAGAAACCTACATCCCCTTAAGATGAATCTCGCCCTCGAGATTCGGGTTGGCTAGAAAATAGGTGAGGGTGGTCCTTGAGCAAATCTTTCTCTCGCTCCCAGGTGGCTTCATCCTTTGTGTGGTGGCTCCACTGAACTTTGCAAAATTTGATAACCTTGCTGCGGGTAACTCGACTGGCAAACTCGAGGATCTTAATTGGTTTCTCCTCGTAGGTCAAATCGTTATCCAACTGAATAGTTTCCAAAGGCACTGTGTCTCTCAACGGTGTGTCAGCCATCTCCGCGTGACATTTTTTCAACTGGGAAACGTGGAACACATCATGCACTCCTGACAATCCTTCGGGCAATTCCAACTTGTAGGCCACTTCTCCCATACGCTCCAAAACTCGATATGGTCCTACAAATCGTGGCACTAACTTCCCTTTAACTCCAAAACGCTTTGTTCCCGAAGTGGAGATACTCGAAGATAAGCTCTATCTCCGACTTCGTAAACTGTCTCCTTGCGTTTAGAATCTGCATAACTTTTCTGCCTGGACTGGGCTACCTTGAGCCTATCACGAATCAACTTCACCTTCTGTTCAGACTCCTTAATCAAGTCAGGTCCAAACAACTGGCGGTCTCCAACTTCGTCCCACGACAACGGTGTCTTGCACCTCCTTCCATACAAGGCTTCGAAAGGGGCCATTTTTAAACTGGTTTGATAACTGTTGTTGTAAGAGAACTGGCATATGGAAGATTGGCGTCCCAACTAGATCCATAATCTAGCGCACAAGCTCTCAGCATATCCTCCAAAATCTGATTTACCCTCTCGGTCTGTCCATCTGTCTGTGGATGAAAAGCTGTGCTGAACTCTAGCCTGGTTCCCAAAGTTTTGTGCAACTGCTTCCAGAACTTTGAGGTAAACTGGGTTCCTCTATCTGATACGATACTCATTGGAACTCCATGCAAACATACGATCCTGGTCATGTATATCTTTGCCAACTTAGCACTGGTGTAAGTGGTCTTTACCGGGATGAAATGAGCTACTTTCGTCAATCGGTCGACTACAACCCAAATCGAGTCATAGCCTGAACGAGTCCTGGGAAATCCCGTGATAAAATCCATGCCTAGCTTATCCCACTTCCATTCGGGTATCGGCAAGGGTTGTAACAATCCTGCTGGCTTCTGATGCTCTGCCTTTACTCTCTAACGTACATCACAAACTGCTACATACTCCGCAATATCCTTCTTCATTCCGGTCCACCAGAAAATATCCTTCAAATCCAGATACATCTTGGTATTTCCTGGGTGAATCGAATATGGTGAATCATGTGCCTCTTGCAAAATCAACTTCCTGATCTCCGGGTCATTGGGCACGTAAACGCGGTCTTCAAACCATAGGGTGTCGTGCTCATCCTCACGAAATCCTTTAGCTTTTTCTTTGCTAAGTTTCTCCTTAATAGCGGCAATCTCTTTGTCAGTTTTCTGAGCTTCTCTGATTCTATCCATCAAGGTTGACTGAATCTCCAATGCTGCTACCTAGCCTCTCAGAACTATTTCCAAACATAGTTCACGAAGATTTTCTGCTAACTCCTTGGGTATTTCTCCCGTCATTAACGTATTGACATGGCTCTTACGGCTTAATGCGTCAGCTACTACATTAGCCTTTCCGGGATGATAATGCAATTTCTTATCATAATCCTTGATGAGCTCCAACCATCTCCTTTGTCTGAGATTCAACTCCTTCTGTGTGAAAATGTACTTCAAACTTTTATGATCCGTGTACACCTCACAATGATTTCCAATGAGGAAATGTCTCCATGTTTTCAATGCATGCACTACGGCTGCTAACTCCAAATCATGCGTGGCATAATTGAACTCATGAGGCTTCAGTTGTCTTGAGGCATATGAAACAACTCTCCCTTCCTACATAAGCACTGCTCCAAGTCCTCGACGTGAAGCGTCGCAATACACCTCATAATCCTTGGTCTGGTCTGGCAAAATCAACACTGGTGAGGTAACCAAACGTTTCTTCAACTCCTGGAAACTAGCCTCACATTCCTCCGTCCATATGAACTTGGTATCTTTCTTTAACAACTCCGTCATAGGCTTCGCAATCTTTGATAAATTCTCAATGAATCTCCGGTAGTATCCTGCGAGTCCAAGAAAACTCCGGATCTCTCCAACTGTTGTTGGGGCTTCCCACTTGGTCACGGTATCAATTTTAGTGGGATCAACTGCTATACCTTCTCCAGATATAACGTGTCCGAGGAATCCTACTTCCTTCAACCAAAACTCACATTTGCTGAACTTGGCATATAATTGATGTTCTCTGAGCTTTCCAAGTACCAAACGCAAATGTTCCTTATGTTCCTCTTCATTCTTCGAGTAAACCAGGATATCATCAATGAAAACTACGACGAACTTATCCAAAAACTCCATAAACACTTTGTTCATCATGTTCATAAAATAGGCAGGTGCGTTAGTCAGACCAAATGACATAACGGTATACTCGTACAACCCATACCTGATGGTAAAAGCTGTCTTAGGAATATCATGTTCTCGAATCTTCAACTGGTGGTATCCTGATCGCAGATCGATCTTGGAAAATACCTTAGCTCTTTGCAATCGATCAAACAGATCATTGATCATCGGTAGTGGGTACTTATTCTTGATCGTTGCTTCATTCAATCCTCGATAATCAACAACCATTCTTAACGATCCATCCTTCTTCTCCACTAGTAGTACTGGCGATCCCCAAGGCGAAGAACTTGGGCGAATATATCCCTTATCCAGTAACTCCTTAATCTTCTTCTTAATTTCCACCAAATCCTTTGCTGGCATCCTATATGGTCTCTTTGATATTGGCCATGTGCCTGGCAATAGCTCAATCAAAAACTCAATATCTTTATCCGGTGGCATGTCTGGCAACTCCTCTGGAAATACTTCAGGGAAATCCCTTACCACTGGTACTTCCTCCTGCACAACTCCTGTTAAGCAATTTACTTGGGTCCTCTTTGGCACATGTCGGGATACATAATTGATCCTTCTCCCTTCTGGGGTGGTAAGCAAAATTGACTTACTAGCACATTCAATATTCCCTTCATACTTTGATAACCAATCCATGCCTAATATCACATCCAATCCTTGAGATTCCAATACTATTAGGTCTGAGGGAAAAACATAGTTACCAATCCTTAATGGTAACCGATCACACCATAGACTAGCCACATACTCTGCTCCAGGCAAGGTTACTAACATGGGTGACCTAAGGGCTTGGGTTGATAGGTTATACTTATCCACAAATCCCCTTGAGATGTATGAATGCGATGCACCAGTATCAAAAAGAACGAGTGCAGTAAATGACTTAACCAAAAACTTATCTATTACTGCATCGGGCTGAGCTTCAACCTCCTTCACGCTAACGTGGTTCACCTATCCCCTGTTGAAAGGGTTCGGCTTCTTCCCAGAACCTCCATTGCCATTTTGGCCTTCAGGACATTCATTGGCATAATGTCCGGTCTTCTGACACTTAAAGCAAGTGACTTGGCTCAGGTCCTTCTTGGTTGGGGTTGATGGGTTGGTGCGATTCTGGCCGTTACTTCCTCCATTGCCATTTCCATTCTTGGTGCCATTGTGATTGTGCGAGCTACCTCCTCCATGGGTATGCTGAAAATGTCCTCCCGGCCTAGGGGTAAAACGTGGCTTCTGCTGAGCTCCTGAATTTCCTTGTCCATACTTCCTCTTGCGATTCTCAATTTGCTGATGCTTTCCTTCAATCATAAGAGCACGATCTACCAACTCCTGGTAGTTGTTGAAGGTGGCTACCATCAACTGCATGCTCAAATCATCATTCAGTCCTTCCAGAAACTTCTCCTGTTTAGCTGCATCCGCAGCGACGTCATCTGGGGCATAACGTGCTAACTTACTAAATTCCTCCACGTACTGGCCAACTGTCCATCCTCCTTGGCGCAAGTTGCGAAACTCACGCTTCTTCATGGCCATAGGTCCTGCTGAAACATGTGCAGTACGAAAAGCCTGCTGAAACTGGTCCCATGTGACAGTGTCGACGGGGAAAGTGGCTGTGAAATTCTCCCACCAGGATGCTGCGGGTCCTTCTAGCTGATGTGCGGCAAACTTCACCTTCTCCGCATCTGTGCATCCTATTGTGGTCAGCTCCCTAGCTGTCTTGTGGAGCTAATCATATGCTACTATCGGCTCGGTGTTACTGGAAAACACCGGCGGATTCAGCCTAAGAAAACGGGCTAAGTGGTCAACAGGTGGTGGTGGTGGTGGTGGTGGGTTGTTGTTGTTGTTGTTCCCCTGATTCTAATTCTGGACTAGCAACTTCATCAATGTGTTCTGCTGCTGGATCAACTTGGTGAGCTTCGGTGGAAAGGTAAATCCGGGGTCACGTCTCGGAGGCATTTGAGGGTTTAGAAAAGATGAGATGTAAGAATAGAGGGGGTCTAAAGAGAAAACACTACCCATATACACATGAGGCAAAAGCAAACAATTCACTTCATTCAATCAAACAAGGGCATACAATCGATCTAACTATCGCAAAAGTGCTCGGACTACTATATTTACATGGTGGATTACTACTACTGATGGGGTGGTCTACTAGAAATGTTCTTCCGTTGCAGACTCCATAATATCTGCTCCAGCTTCATCAACATAATCATCATCGCTACTATCTGGTTCTGAGTCGGTGCCGTCGATGATGATGTAGTCTTCCGGGCTAATCTCCTGAGGTTCTTCGTCTTCCTCTACTGGCGTAGGGCCTCCCATAAATATTCCAATCTTCTTGACCAGGTCGTCATTCTTCTCCACCAATACTTCAATTTCCTCTTCATAATCTTCACGTGTAGTCTTGAGTTCTGTTTGGGGAACGCAGTAATTTCAAAATTTTCCTATGCACACGCAAGATCATGGTGATGCACAGCAACGAGAGGGGAGAGTGTTGTCTACGTACCAACGCAGACCGACTGCGGAAGCGATCACACAACGTAGAGGAAGTAGTCGTACGTCTTCTTCCCGATCCGACCGATCCAAGCACCGTTACTCCGGCACCTCCGAGTTCTTAGCACACATTCAGCTCGATGACGTTCCTCGGGCTCCGATCCAGCAAAGCGTCGAGGAAGAGTTCCGTCAGCACGACGGCGTGGTGACGATCTTGATGTACAACCGACGCAGGGCTTCGCCTAAGCACTGTAACGGTATGATCGAGGTGGAATTTGGTGGCAGGGGGCACCGCACACGGCTAAGGAACGATCTCAAGGATCAAGTTGTGTGTCTTGGGGTGCCCCCTGCCTCCGTATATAAAGGTTGGAGGGAGGGGGGCTGGCCGGCCAAAGAGGTGTAGGCGCAGGAGGAGTCCTACTCCTACCGGGAGTAGGACTCCCCCCTCCAATCCTAGTCCAACTAGGAAACCTTCAAAGGGGAGAGAGAGAGAGGTGGCCGGCCCCTCTCCTAGTCCTAATAGGACTAGGGAGAGGGGGGGAGGCGCAGCCCTATGTGGGCTGCCCTCTCACCTTTCCACTAAGGCCCATGTTGGCCCATTTGGCTCCCGGGGGGTTCCGGTAACCCTCCCGGTAATCCGGTAAAATCCCGATTTCACCCGGAACACTTCCGATGTCCAAACATAGGCTTCCAATATATCAATCTTTACGTCTCGACCATTTCGAGACTCCTCGTCATGTCCGTGATCTCATCCGGGACTCCGAACAACCTTCGGTACATCAAAATGCATAAACTCATAATAACTGTCATCGTAACGTTAAGCGTGCGGACCCTACGGTTCGAGAATAATGTAGACATGACCAAGACACGTCTCCGGTCAATAACCAATAGCGGGACCTGGATGCCCATATTGGCTCCTACATATTCTACGAAGATCTTTATCGGTCAGACCGCATAACAACATACGTTGTTCCCTTTGTCATGGGTATGTTACTTGCCCGAGATTCGATCGTCGGTATCCAATACCTAGTTCAATCTCGTTACTGGCAAGTCTCTTTACTCGTTCCGTAATATATCATCTCATAACTAACATCTTAGTTATTATGCTTGCAAGGCTTATGTGATGTATATTACCGAGAGGGCCCAGAGATACCTCTCCGACAATCGGAGTGACAAACCCTAATCTCGAAATACGCCAACCCAACATCTACCATTGGAGACACCTGTAGTACTCCTTTATAATCACCCAGTTACGTTGTGACGTTTGGTAGTACCCAAAGTGTTCCTCCGGTAAACGGGAGTTGCATAATCTCATAGTTATAGGAACATGTATAAGTCATGAAGAAAGCAATAGCAACATACTAAACGATCGGGTGCTAAGCTAATGGAATGGGTCATGTCAATCAGATCATTCAACTAATGATGTGACCTCGTTAATCAAATAACAACTCTTTGTTCATGGTTAGGAAACATAACCATCTTTGATTAACGAGCTAGTCTAGTAGAGGCATACTAGTGACACTCTGTTGGTCTATGTATTCACACATGTATTATGTTTCCGGTTAATACAATTCTAGCATGAATAATAAACATTTATCATGATATAAGGAAATAAATAATAACTTTATTATTGCCTCTAGGGCATATTTCCTTCAGTCTCCCACTTGCACTAGAGTCAATAATCTAGTTCACATCGCCATGTGATTTAGCAGCAATGGTTCACATCACCATGTGATTAACACCCATAGTTCACATCGTCATGTGACCAACACTCAAAGGGATTACTAGAGTCAGCAATCTAGTTCACATATCTATGTGATTAACACCCAAAGAGTACTAAGGTGTGATCATGTTTTGCTTGTGAGATAATTTTAGTCAACGGGTCTGTCACATTCAGATCCGTAAGTATTTTGCAAGTTCTATGTCTACAATGCTCTACACGGAGCTACTCTAGCTAATTGCTCCCACTTTCAATATGTATCCAGATTTAGAATCATCTGGATCAGTGTCAAAAACTTGCATCAACGTAACCCTTTACGACGAACCTTTTGTCACGTCCATTATCGAGAAACATATCCTTATTTCACTAAGGATAATTCTGACCGCTGTCCAGTGATCTACTCCTAGATCACTATTGTACTCCCTTGCCAAATCAGTGCAGGGTATACAATAGATCTGGTAAATAGCATGGCATACTTTATAGAACCTATGAATGAGGCATAGGGAATGACTTTCATTCTCTTTCTATCTTCTGCCGTGGTCGGGCTTTGAGTCTTTACTCAACTTCACACCTTGTAACACAGGCAAGAAACCTTTTCTTTGGCTGTTCCATTTTGAACTACTTCAAAATCTTGTCAAGGTATGTACTTATTGAAAAACTTATCAAGCGTCTTGATCTATCTCTATAGATCTTGAAGCTCAATATGTAAGTAGCTTTACCGAAGTCTTTCTTTGAAAAAACTCCTTTCAAACACTCCTTTATGCTTTACAGAATAATTCTACATTATTTCCGATCAACTTTATCAGAAATGCTGTAGTGCTCCCACTCACTTTCTCGTAAATACAGGCTTCACCGCAAGTCTGTATAAAACTATATGCTTTGATCAACTCATCAAAGCGTATATTCCAACTCCGAGATGCTTGCACCAGTCCACAGATGGATCGCTGGTGCTTGCACATTTTGTTAGCACCTTTTGGATTGACAAAACCTTCTGGTTGTATCATATACAACTCTTCTTTAATTAATCCATTAGGGAATGCAGTTTTGTTTATCCGTTTGCCAGATTTCATAAAACGCGGCAATTACTAACATGATTCGGACAGACTTAAGCATAGATACGAGTGAGAAAATCTCATCGTAGTCAACACCTTGAACTTGTCGAAAACCTTTTGCGACAATTCTAGCTTTGTAGATAGTAACACTACTATCAGCGTCCGTCTTCCTCTTGAAGATCCATTTATTTTCTATGGCTTGCCGATCATCGGGCAAGTCAATCAAAGTCCATACTTTGTTCTCATACATGGATCATATCTCAGATTTCATGGCTTCAAGCCACTTTGCGGAATCTGGGCTCACCATCGCTTCTTCATAGTTCGTAGGTTCATCATGATCTAGTAGCATGACTTCCAGAAAAGGATTACCGTACCACTCTGGCGCGGATCTTACTCTGGTTGATCTACGAGGTTAAGTAGTATCTTGTTCTGAAGTTTCATGATCATCATCATTAGCTTCCTCACTAACTGGTGTAGGTGTCACAGAAACAGTTTTCTGTGATGTGCTACTTTCCAACAAGGGAGCAGGTACAGTTACCTCGTCAAGTTCTACTTTCCTCCTACTCACTTCTTTCGAGAGAAACTCCTTCTCCAGAAAGTTTCCGAATTTTAGCAACAAAAGTCTTGCCTTCGGATCTGTGATAGAAGGTGTATCCAATAGTTTCCTTTGGATATCCTATGAAGACGCACTTCTCCGATTTGAGTTTGAGCTTATCAGGATGAAACCTTTTCATATAAGCATCGCAACCCCAAACTTTAAGAAACGACAGCTTAGGTTTCTTGCCAAACGGTGTCGTCTCAACGGATTTATATGGTGCCCTATTTAACGTGAATGCAGCTGTCTCTAATGCTTGACCCCAAAAACGATAGTGGTAAATCGGTAAGAAACATCATATATTGCACTATATCCAATAAAGTACGGTTATGACGTTCGGACACACCATTATGCTGTGGTGTTCCAGGTGGCTTGAGTAGTGAAACTATTTCACATTGTTTTTAACTGAAGACCAAACTCGTAACTCAAATACTCTTCTCTATGATCAGATCATAGAAACTTTATTTTCTTGTTACGATGATTTTTCACTTTACTCTGAAATTCTTTGAACTTTTCAAATGTTTCAGACTTATGTTTCATCAAGTAGATATACTCATATCTGCTCAAATCATCTGTGAAGATCAGAAAATAATGATACCTGTCGCGAGCCTCAATATTCATCGGACCACATACATCAGTATGTATGATTTCCAACAAATCTTTTGCTTGCTCCATTGTTCCGGAGAACGGCGTTTTAGTCATCTTGCCCAAAAGGCATGGTTTACAAGCATCAAGTGATTCATAATCAAGTGATTCCGAAAGCCCATCAGTATGGAGTTTCTTCATGCGCTTTACACCAATATGACCTAAACGGTAGTGCCACAAATAAGTTGCACTATCATTATTAACTTTGCATCTTTTGGTTTCAATATTATGAATATGTGTATTATTAAGATCGAGATCCAATGAACTATTTTCATTGGGTGTGTAACCATATAAGGTTTTATTCATGTAAAGAGAACAACAATTTATTCTTTTACTTAAATGAATAACCGTATTACAATAAACATGATCAAATCATATTCATGCTCAACGCAAAAACCAAATAAAACTTATTTAAGTTCAACACTAATCCCGAAAGTATAGGGGAGTGTGCGATGATGATCATATCAATCTTGGAACTACTTCCAACACACATCGTCACTTCACCCTTAACTAGTCTCTGTTTATTCTGCAACTCCCGTTTCGAGTTACTAATCTTAGCAACTGAACTAGTATCAAATACTGAGGGTTTGCTATAAACACTAGTAAAGTACACATCAATAACATGTATATCAAATATACTTATGTTCACTTTGCCATCCTTCTTATCCGCCAATCACTTGGGGTAGTTCCGCTTCCAGTGACCAGTCCCTTTGCAGTAGAAGCACTTAGTCTCAGGCTTAGGATCAGACTTGGGCTTCTTCACTTGAGCAGCAACTTGCTTGCCGTTCTTCTTGAAGTTCCCCTTCTTCCCTTTGCCCTTTTCTTGAAACTAGTGGTCTTGTCAACCATCAACACTTGATGTTTTTCTTGATTTCTACCTTCGTTGATTTCGGCATCACGAAGAGCTTGGGAGTTGTTTCTGTTATCCCTTGCATATTATAGTTCATCACGAAGTTCTACTAACTTGGTGATGGTGGCTAGAGAATTCTGTCAATCACTATCTTATCTGGAAGATTAACTCCCAATTGAATCAAGTGATTATTATACCCAGACATTTTGAGTATATGCTCACTGACAGAACTGTTCTCCTCCATCTTGCAGCTATAGAACTTATTGGAGACTTCATATCTCTCAATCCGGGCATTTGCTTGAAATATTAACTTCAACTCCTGGAACATCTCATATGCTCCATGGCGTTCAAAACGTCGTTGAAGTCCTGGTTCTAAGCCGTAAAGCATGGCACACTGAACTATTGAGTAGTCATCAGCTTTGCTCTGCCAGACGTTCATAACTTCTGGTGTTGCTCTTGCAGCAGGCCTGGCACTCAGCGGTGCTTCCAGGACGTAATTCTTCTGTGCAGCAATGAGGATAAACCTCAGATCACGGATCCAATCCGCATCATTGCTACTAACATCTTTCAACATAATTTTCTCTAGGAACATATCAAAATAAACATAGGGAAGCAACAACGCGAGCTATTGATCTACAACATGATTTGCAAGATACTACCAGGACTAAGTTCATGATAAATTTAAGTTCAATTTAATCATATTACTTAAGAACTCCCACTTAGATAGACATCCCTCTAATCCTCTAAGTGATCACGTGATCCAAATCAACTAAACCATAACCGATCATCACGTGAGATGGAGTAGTTTTCAATGGTGAACATCGTTATGTTGATCATATCTACTATATGATTCACGCTCGACCTTTCGGTCTCCGTGTTCCGAGGCCATATCTGTATATGCTTGGCTCGTCAAGTATAACCTGAGTATTCCGCGTGTGCAACTGTTTTGCACCCGTTGTATTTGAACGTAGAGCCTATCACACCCGATCATCACGTGGTGTCTCAGCACGAAGAACTTTTGCAACGGTGCATACTCAGGGAGAACACTTCTTGATAATTTAGTGAGAGATCATCTTATAATGCTACCGTCAATCAAAGCAAGATAAGATGCATAAAAGGATAAACATCACATGCAGTCAATATAAGTGATATGATATGGCCATCATCATCTTGTGCTTTGTGATCTCCATCTCCGAAGCACCGTCATGATCACCATCGTCACCGGCGCGACACCTTGATCTCCATCGTAGCATCGTTGTCGTCTCGCCAATCTTATGCTTCCACGACTATCACTACCGCTTAGTAATAAAGTAAAGCATTACATCGCGATTGCATTGCATACAATAAAGCGACAACCATATGGCTCCTGCCAGTTGCCGATAACTCGGTTACAAAACATGATCATCTCATACAATAAAATCAGCATCATGCCTTGGCCATATCACATCACAACATGCCCTGCAAAAACAAGTTAGACGTCCTCTACTTTGTTGTTGCAAGTTTTACGTGGCTGCTACGGGCTTAAGTAAGAACTCATCTCACCTACGCATCAAAACCACAACGATAGTTCGTCAAATAGACTCCGTTTTAACCTTCTCAAGGACCGGGCGTAGTCACACTTGGTTCAACTAAAGTTGGAGAGGCAGTCTTCCGCAAGCCATCTATGTGCAAAGCACGTCGAGGGAACCGGTCTCGCGTAAGAGTACGCGTAAGGTTGGTCCGGATCGTCTCGTCCAACAATACCGCCGAACCAAAGTATGACATGCTGGTAGGCAGTATGACTTGTATCGCCCACAACTCACTTGTGTTCTACTCGTGCATATAACATCAAACCATAAAAACCTAGGCTCGGATGCCATTGTTTGGGGAACGCAGTAATTTCAAAATTTTCCTACGCACACGCAAGATCATGGTGATGCACAGCAACGAGAGGGGAGAGTGTTGTCTACGTACCAACGCAGACCGACTGCGGAAGCGATCACACAACGTAGAGGAAGTAGTCGTACGTCTTCTTCCCGATCCGACCGATCCAAGCACCGTTACTCCGGCACCTCCGAGTTCTTAGCACACATTCAGCTCGATGACGTTCCTTGGGCTCCGATCCAGCAAAGCGTCGAGGAAGAGTTCCGTCAGCACGACGGCGTGGTGACGATCTTGATGTACAACCGACGCAGGGCTTCGCCTAAGCACTGTAACGGTATGATCGAGGTGGAATTTGGTGGCAGGGGGCACCGCACACGGCTAAGGAACGATCTCAAGGATCAAGTTGTGTGTCTTGGGGTGCCCCCTGCCTCCGTATATAAAGGTTGGAGGGAGGGGGGCTGGCCGGCCAAAGAGGTGTAGGCGCAGGAGGAGTCCTACTCCTACCGGGAGTAGGACTCCCCCCTCCAATCCTAGTCCAACTAGGAAACCTTCAAAGGGGAGAGAGAGAGAGGTGGCCGGCCCCTCTCCTAGTCCTAATAGGACTAGGGAGAGGGGGGGAGGCGCAGCCCTATGTGGGCTGCCCTCTCACCTTTCCACTAAGGCCCATGTTGGCCCATTTGGCTCCCGGGGGGTTCCGGTAACCCTCCCGGTAATCCGGTAAAATCCCGATTTCACCCGGAACACTTCCGATGTCCAAACATAGGCTTCCAATATATCAATCTTTACGTCTCGACCATTTCGAGACTCCTCGTCATGTCCGTGATCTCATCCGGGACTCCGAACAACCTTCGGTACATCAAAATGCATAAACTCATAATAACTGTCATCGTAACGTTAAGCGTGCGGACCCTACGGTTCGAGAATAATGTAGACATGACCAAGACACGTCTCCGGTCAATAACCAATAGCGGGACCTGGATGCCCATATTGGCTCCTACATATTCTACGAAGATCTTTATCGGTCAGACCGCATAACAACATACGTTGTTCCCTTTGTCATGGGTATGTTACTTGCCCGAGATTCGATCGTCGGTATCCAATACCTAGTTCAATCTCGTTACTGGCAAGTCTCTTTACTCGTTCCATAATATATCATCTCATAACTAACATTTTAGTTATTATGCTTGCAAGGCTTATGTGATGTATATTACCGAGAGGGCCCAGAGATACCTCTCCGACAATCGGAGTGACAAACCCTAATCTCGAAATACGCCAACCCAACATCTACCATTGGAGACACCTGTAGTACTCCTTTATAATCACCCAGTTACGTTGTGACGTTTGGTAGTACCCAAAGTGTTCCTCCGGTAAACGGGAGTTGCATAATCTCATAGTTATAGGAACATGTATAAGTCATGAAGAAAGCAATAGCAACATACTAAACGATCGGGTGCTAAGCTAATGGAATGGGTCATGTCAATCAGATCATTCAACTAATGATGTGACCTCGTTAATCAAATAACAACTCTTTGTTCATGGTTAGGAAACATAACCATCTTTGATTAACGAGCTAGTCTAGTAGAGGCATACTAGTGACACTCTGTTGGTCTATGTATTCACACATGTATTATGTTTCCGGTTAATACAATTCTAGCATGAATAATAAACATTTATCATGATATAAGGAAATAAATAATAACTTTATTATTGCCTCTAGGGCATATTTCCTTCAAGTTCTTCCTCCAGTTCCTTGATTCTTGTCTTAGCCTTCTTCAGATCTATCATGTCGGCGCACATCTGGTTCTCCTGTCGTCGAATGTGATGGTTTAACTCCTGGATAAAAGTTGCAATTGATCTATCCTTCCTGGTGCTGATCATCTCCCAGTGTTCATCTCGGCGCCCACAAATCTGGTAGATAGTATCCTTGAGATCCTTGCGGTAGACTTCTCCAATGCGTCCCATGGCGATGTGAGCTACCATGCTCTGTCCTAGACTCCAAGTTGGTGCATCAGAAGAAAACTCTATGGACTCAGTGACTGGCATGAACGTCCTTCCTGGAACTTGAACTTGAATCATCCAGCGCTCTTCTTCAGGTAAAGTGGCGTTGTAGGTTCCTGTGAAGCTTGGTACTCCTATGTTCAGATATCTAGTGACTTCCTTTAAGTGACGTCCAAAGGGTGTATCTTCATCCGGTTGCGTGAACTTGTTCCTTGCATCCGCCATCCTAAAGAGTAGAAAATATGAGAAGTCAGAAGAGAAGAGAGTGAATAGTGATCTAGGTCTTTTAACTTAGTGGTCATGTCCTACAGTCAGCGTGTGCTCTGATACCATCTCTGTAGCGACCAGACCTCAAACAGTCTGATCTCTGTGCTCCGGTGTCATCCCTGGATCAGTAATGCTGACACCACACAGTACTCAGAGGATTTATAGTAGAGTAGCAATCACACACTTATTACATCGAGTGTCTCATAAGAGAACTTATTACAATAAATATGGCTTAAGGCCATCTAATAACGATAACAGCGGAAGGCTTGGAAGATAAGTGAGTCCATCAACTCCAACGGCATCACTGAGTATAGAACCACGACCTAAAAACTCCTTAATTGTCGTCTGAAAAGTCTGCAACATTAACGTTGCAGCCCAAAAACGGGTCAGCACATGGAATATGCTGGCAATGTAACACATAGAGAGTAATGGAATGAAACAACTATACTATATGCATATTTGGCTGGTGGAAAGCTCTATGTTTACAGTTTTGCGTAAAGCCAATTTTTCCCTACTTCAAAGGAATAAATTTATTTAACTATCATGGTAGTTGTTAAACATTGAGAATGGTTGACATCATTCTCAATCCCAATTAAGCATCATCATTAAACATAACCCAAAAAAATTAATTTAGATTAACATGTTGAGATTCACATGATAATCCAAGTACTAGATACTCAAGATGTCCATAACCGGGGACACGGCTAACCATGATTAGTTTTATTACACTCTGCAGAGGTTTGCGCACTTTTCCCCACAAGACTCGATCACCTCCATTTGGTTTCTCGCACTACATGGTGTTTGAGAAGATGGATGACCGAGACATAGTCTTTCAGAAGTGCTAGCACCTTACGATCGGGTAGACCGTACCACCTACATCCCCTACATCTGCTAGTCTACCACTATAAGAGTTCGCACGACTTAGTCAACTATGCTAGAGCCCATAATAGCTTGTGGCTACACACGGAAGTTTCTAGCATGAATAATCTCATGATCCCTTTGAGCCTGGGTGGCGGTCCAAAAGAAAACAGGCAAGTCCTGGAATACCCAGGTGCCTCAATCCACCCAGATGTGTGTTTAAGTTGCCACCTTAGATAAACCATTAATTAACAAACTCACATCTGTCATGGATATCACTCACCCAATCCACGTCTACTAGCATAGCATGGCATAATAAGCAAACGTAGAAGTAACTCCCAAAGGTTTGATAATAAACATGTAATAGGTTCTACCTCAACTACTCCCCAAACCCACAATTTAATTAGATCCTAATCATGCAATGTGTGAGGATTGATCTAATGCAATAAAACTGGGTAGTAGGAAAGGTATGATCAAAGTGTTACTTGCCTTGCTGATGATCCGAGAAACCTAACGATTCGAAGTAACAAGCGGCGCACTCCGGGTACTCTATCGCAGACAAACAAATAAGCATACAATAAGTACTCATCTAATGCACAGGTAAAACTCAAATAAGAGATCTAACCAGAAGGTTCAACTTAAGAACTCCGGTTGGCAAAAAGAATCAAATCGAACGAAGCAACAAAAGTCAAACGGCGAAAGAAAACACTTCGTTCTAGTAATCTAGATCTAGGGCAAATTTTACAATAGCAAAAACTTGTTTAAGTTGGTTAAACGGATAGAGGGTTTGAGACGAAACTCTAGGCGCTTGAATCGCCTGATTCCGATAAACGAGCGAAAAGTTAAACTAAAACGAAAATCGGATCAGGAATCGTGATTCAAAAAAATCGCGAATTTAATCTGAGAAAAAGAAAAACGATGAACGCTCGCTAAATTAAATAAACCGGAAAAACTATTCTATTTAAAAAAACCGAATCTAATAAACCGATGAAAACCGACGAAAACCGATCGGTATTTTTTTTTAAAACGATGGCACGGAAGTCGAGGCGGCGATGAAACTCGGCGGCGGCGGCGTCCGGCGACGGCGGCGCGGGGCAGCGGGTGGCGGCGGCTGGGGCTGGGGCGGCTAGGGTTTCCCCGGGGCTGGGCCTCGGCTTATAAAGGCCCCCTCGGGCCGGAGTCCTAGTCGGACATGGCCCGTAGGTCGGTTCGCTATTTTTTTTAATCATTCCGTTCGGAAGAAAAATAAAAATAAATACTAAACGGACTCCAAAAATTTTGAAACAAATTTTCGCGGGCTTCTAAAATCAAGCCGCACAAGGTGAACATTTATATGGGACCTAAATGCAATTTTGAAAAACGCACTTTTTTCCTAAATTCAAATAAAACACGGAAAACTCCGAAATAAAATCTTATTTGATTTTATTATTAAATCCTCAATATTTCTTTATTTTGGGAAAGTCATTTTATTCCCTCTCTCATATTTTTGTAATAGAAATAATTGATGATAAAATAAATAAAACCAAATGATCCTATTCTCAAAATTTGAGAAAACTCAAATATGAAAATAACGAAATCCCCAACTCTCTCCGTGGGTCGTTGAGTTGAGTAGAATTTCTAGGATCAACCAAAATGCAAAATAAAATATGATATTGTCGGGACCCCGATCCTAAGTCACACCGATCTAGCATGTAACACATCATATCACTTTGCGGTCTCACGCACGGTATTCCCTCGGGTGCCACCTTACCTGGCCCGGGACCGTTTGCGCCTTTTGGCTCACGTATATGATAGTGTCGCTACCATCCATATGACAAAGAACCCGGGCCAACATGGCTAGTCGTGAATCCAAAGCGGCCCTAACCTATGGGAACAGGCATACATGATTCACATCGAGCGTGTCGGTCAGCAGCGTGTGAATCCGGGCTGTAGCACTGGGCTGACAGGACTCCGGGGAACCCGGGCTGTAGCAGGCTAGGCAGGACTTCGATCGTCACCGCGTGACATTTCCCCGAAGGGACAGACAAAGAAACGAAGTGAAACACATGCCGGCCAGTCAAGCGTCCTGAGCAGTAGTGCTGGGCTAGCAGGACTCCGGTGAACCGGGCTGTAGTGGACTACTATCGCTCAGAAAGCACTAGACTACATTTCCCCATATGATAGGCTGCCAAGGGTAAACAACTAGATTGTCGGGTCCCACACATAGCAATACACGTTACACGTACGCATAACATGCAAGTATGTGTTGTACAATGTGGCATCACAACATAACGCAAACTCATATAGACAAAGGCCCAAAAGAGCCACATAGCATAAATACAAACAGGGGTCACATGACCCATCATTCAGAGCATTCAAGCAACGGAAGCATTACATGTCTGAGTACAGACAACTACAAAAGAAAAGGGCTGAGAAGCCTGACTATCTACAAGACCCTCCCAAGGGTACAAGATCGTAGCTGAGGTAACAAGCTACTCGTCGAAGTCCAAGCGGAACTACTAGTAAGACAGATGTCTCATCTGCAAAACATAAATAAAGCAAACGTGAGTACAAAGGTACTCAGCAAGACTTACATCAGATCCTATCACATATGCATTAGTATCAAGAAGGTAATGTGGGTTTTAGTTGCAGCAAGCCAGCTTTGACTCAGTGGCTATCCTGCTCTACGACAACGAGAAACTTCTTTGAGATGAGGTAGCGCACACGAGTCCACTAATCACCACATCAATACACCACTAAGGATTCATCCTCGTCTCCCTACGAGAAGGCCATCCATAGCACTCACACTTGTCTTGAGCATTTTAGAGTATCCACTTTAAGTTGTCTATGTACCACATAAGCATCCAAGAAGTCCATAACCGAGGACACGGCTATTCGAATAGATCATGATAACCCTGCAGGGGTGTACTTCGTCACACACGCTCTCGCCACTTACCGCCATGTACACGTCATGTATCTCGGCAACCTTCAAGCGGAAGCCTGGCGAGGGTGTCGGCCACGACCTGACTAACCACGCAAGACTCTAGTCCAGGTTTATCGCCTATTCGGGTTCCATCCGCAAGGAGATCCGGCCGAGGTTTTGCTCACGGCCCCAAACGATGTGTACAGGGTTCCCGAGCCCACAATCCGGGTGCCACTCAGTACACCGGGCCACGTGTGCCTAGTCTGTCCCGAGCCCACCCTGCCGGGTGCCACTCGGTAGAAAAATAGCACTACCTACAAACACCAGAAACTATTTGAAACTCCTGGACAGAGCTCAAGGCGGTTAATAAGTCGAGAGAGCTTGGAGCGCCCGGAGCCCAATGTGTGGTAGTAGCTAGTCATTGGACAACTTACACAGAACTCAGTTCTTAGGGATGGTCCCAATGAGACAACCCACCATGTACTCCTACATGGCCTCTCACCGCTACCTTTACCAAATCGTGTTCACACGCTTAACTCTCAGCACCAGAATATATCATAACACTCCAATCCATTCCCAATGAATCAGACCTGACACAACTCTAAGCAATAGTAGGCATGGCATGGCAAGAACACAACATGGCTCAAGCAACTCCTACACATGCTAGTGGGTTTCAACTATTTACTGTGGCAATGACAGGTCATGCAGAGGAATGGGTTCAACTACCGCAGCATAAAATAGCAGTTGAATCGTTGTTGTCCTAATGCAATAAAGAGAGCAGGAGCGAGAGAGTAGGATTGTATTGGAATGGACAAGGGGGGGGGTTGCTTGCCTGGTAGAACAACAAGGAAGGCACTGCTCCTCAGACAGGTACTCTGGAACGGTCTCCGGAGCAGGACCTATCGAGAAGGAACGGTGTCGGCAATCAAGCACAAGCATATGCAACATTATGATGCATGAACATGGCATGAAGATGTGATGTTATTGGAGCTAATGCAACTAGCATTCATTTGGTTAAAGTCCATTTGAACTAAAGATTCAAATGCAACTCTAGAATAAGCTCTTAATTTTGCCATAAGTGTGTTTTCACATATACAGCATGTATAGGTTGGTTTGTCATGCATGAAAATGGTACATATGGATAGATTGAATTTTTCTGATAATTTTTCATATATAAATTATTTCAATCTGAGCTACGGTTGAATTTATATGAATTTTTGAAGTTTATATCATTTTTTGGAATTTCTTGATTTATTTTAATACCAAAAAAGGATATATTGCGTCAGCATGACAACAGCATTGCATTAGCAGGTCAAAGGCGGCTGACCGGGTCAAACCTGACGTGTGGGGTCCACACGTCAGTGTCTGTGGCTAATCCTAAATTAAATTAAACCTAAACTTATTTAGCTAATGGGTTTGGGCCCACGCGTCAGTGACCCAGTTAGTTAATCAGGGTTTAATTAGTTGTTAAACTAATCCTAACTAAAAATTAACAGGACCGGGCCCCACATGTCAATGACCCATACGGGTTAAACTGGTCAACTGGGGGGTCAAACACGGTCAGCCCGCCGGCGTTTAGCCGCCGGCGAGGCAGAACGCGGCGGAGGGCCTCGGATTTGGTCCTCCGGTGACCATTTCGGCGGCAGAGGCCACGAGCGAGGAGCCAGAGCTCGTCCGCGTCTTCTGGGGCAAGTGGAAGAGGCAGGGACGGACGGAGCTCACCGGAATCAGGCTCGAGGCGGCGGCCGGAGTTCGGCTCCAGGCGTAAAGGGGCTGCGGGGCACGGGGAGGCCACCCAAGGGGTTCCGCGGCACCCTCGTGGCACTAGGAGCACGATGGGGTGCTCGGTTTGGGCGGAGGCGGGCCGAGACGACGGCGGCGACATGGCTGTGCGGCGGCGAGCTTCGGTCACGGCGGCCCTAGCGCTAGAGGATGCGAGGGACAACGGGGCAAGGGGGAACCCGGTCAACGGCTCACCGCGAAGCTGCAGGGATGGTAAGCGGGCTCAGGGACGAGTCGGAGACGATGGACGGGCGCCGGCGATCTCGGGCGGCCGGGGGTGGAGAAGACGGCGATGACGGCTCCACGGGGCGTCCTGGCTTGCGTGGCTCGGCGGAGAGCTTCAGAGGGAGGAGGCGGAGCTCCTGGGCTCGAAGAGAGGGCGAGGGGGAGGCGGTAGCCGCGGCAATGGCGAACGGCGGCGACAACAGCGCTCAGCCGCATGAGGGGGAGGGCGAGGGAGAGAGACAGAGGAAAGGGGAGGGCACGGGGAGAGAGTGAAGGAGTCGGGGTGGTGCGTGGCGCTCGTAGCGGCCTCCAGCGGCAGCGGCAAGCAGGAGCTGGCCGAGCGCGTGTGTGCGCGCCTTGGCCACACGCCCTCCTGCCTACTGGCAGGAGGTTAGGGGCGACTGGCGCCTGGGCCTCGTGGGCTGGCAGTCCACTGGACCGGCCAGGTAAGCCCAGTTAAGTTGCTCCCCCTTTTTTCTATTTTGTTTTTGTTTTCTATTTTCTGACATTTGTTTTGATTTGATAAAAATACCAAATCATTTTATATTGTCCTGAAAATTATTGTAGGAACTAATTGGATTATTCCAAAGCCCCACATTAAAAATCAGAATTATTGGAGTATATTTGAATATATAACAAATATAAATCCAATGCAAATGATTATGCATTAATTCCAAATGGCCAAAATAAATATTTATGAGCTCCTAAAAATATTGGTTTGAATTTTACCTCTCACCGATATTTTCAAAGAGAGACATGAACATTTTCTTGGACCCTTTTGGAGCACTTTTTTATTTGGGTTATTTTCAGAAATGATTCTGAGGGTTTCACAAATCCCCATTTCAAATTTAAATGGAGTTTAAACATGATGCAAGCATGAAGGGCTAGCCTGGGTCATACCAGAACTAGAGATGTGACAACTCGCCCCCACTCGAAGAAATCTTGTCCCGAGATTCAGGAGTCGGCGGGAAGAAAGCGGGGTACTCAAGTCGAAGACGATCTTCACGCTCCCAAGTGGCTTCTCTCTCAGAATGATGAGACCACTGAACCTTGAGGAACTTGATGTTATGACGTCGAGTGACACGCTCTGCTTGATCAAGGATGCATACAGGGTACTCTCGATAAGTGAGGTTATCTTGGAGATCAAGCGTTTCGTGGTCCACTTCGCGGATGGGATCCGAGAAGCAACGCCTGAGTTGAGAGACGTGGAAGACATCATGAACTCAAGAAAGATGTGGTGGTAGTTCCAACTGGTAGGCAACCTCTCCTCGTTTAGCGAGAATGAGAAAGGGACCAATGTAACGAGGAGCCAACTTGCCCTTGATAACGAATCGATGGGTACCCTTTAGAGGAGTAACCCGAAGATAAGCCTTATCGCCAACTTCATAAGCCACTTCCTTATGACGACGGTCATACTGGCTCTTTTGATGAGATTGGGCGGTTTTCAAATTCTCACGAATGATGCGAACTTGCTCTTCTGCCTCCTGGATCATATCTGGTCCAAAGAATTGTCTTTCACCGGTTTCTGACCAGTTCAAAGGTGTTCGACATCTTCGTCCATACAGAACCTCAAAAGGAGCTTTCTTGAGGCTGGATTGGTAGCTGTTGTTATAAGCAAACTCGGCGAAGGGAAGACACTTCTCCCAATCCATACCGAATGAGATAACACAAGCTCTAAGCATGTCTTCAAGAATCTGGTTGACCCTTTCCACCTGACCACTTGATTGAGGGTGGAAAGCGGTACTGAAGGAAAGATGGGTGCCCATGGCAGTTTGGAAACTCTCCCAAAAATGAGAAGTGAAAATACTACCACGGTCTGAATTGTTCTCTAGTGGAACACCATGAAGTGACACTATTCGAGAAATATATAAGTCAGCGAGCTGACTAGCAGTGATACTCTCTCGAACAGGTAGGAAGTGAGCCACTTTGGAAAGATGATCAATGACTACGAAGATAGCATTATTCCCTTTCTTGGTCCTGGGAAAGCCGGTGATGAAGTCCATACCAACTTTATCCCATTTCCACTCAGGAATAGCTAAAGGTTGAAGGGTGCCAGCAGGCCTTTGATGCTCTGCCTTAATGCGACGACACACGTCACAGTTAGCAATAAACTGAGCAATTTCTCTCTTCATCCTAGTCCACCAGAACCTCTGGCGTAGGTCTTGATACATCTTAGTACTACCGGGATGAATCGTGAGAGGAGATTCATGTGCCTCCTTAAGGATTAATTGTCGAAGATATTGATTCTTGGGAACCGCCAAGCGACTCCCAAAGAAAACAACACCACGATCATCTATAGAGAAACTACCAGCAACTCCCTTGTTAATGTTTCTCTTGATCCGGGAAATTCCCGTGTCCTGCTTCTGAGCAGAGATGATCTGATCCACAAGAGTAGGTTTCGCCACCAAGGTAGAAAGGAATCCGTGAGGAGCAAGGTGGAGGTTAAGCTTACATAATTCCTGATGGAGAAGTGGTTGGCCCTGCTGCAACATGAGATTGTTGCAATAGGACTTACGACTTAGCACATCAAGCATGACATTCCCCTTGCCTGGGGTGTAGGTAATCCCTAAGTCGTAATCTGAGATCAACTCCAGCCAACGTCTTTGCCTAAGGTTCAAATCTGGTTGGGTGAAGATATAGTTGAGACTCTGGTGATCGGTGTAAATCTCGCAACGTTTACCAAGAAGGTAATGTCGCCAGGTCTTAAGTGCATAGACTACGGCTGCAAGCTCTAGATCATGTGTAGGATAATTCTCCTCATGTGGATGCAACTGTCGAGATGCATAGGCAATCACATGGCGATCTTGCATAAGAATGCAACCTAGTCCCTGTCGTGAGGCATCACAATAGACAACAAAGTCCTTAGTGAAATCTGGTGGCACAAGTATGGGAGCAGAAGTCAAGCGTCTTTTCAGTTCCTGAAAGCTGTACTCACACTGTGGGGACCACTCAAACTTTTTATCTTTCTTGAGAAGTTCCGTGAGAGGTTTGGCCACTTTGGAGAAGTTCTCAACGAAGCGGCGACAATAACTGGCTAGACCAAGGAAACTCCTAACTTGCTTAACTATTTCAGGCGGAGTCCAATCAAGAACGGCCTGAACTCTTTCGGGATTGACAGCAATGCCCTTACCAGAGATTACGTGGCCGAGATAGGTCACTTCTGGCAACCAAAATTCGCACTTGGAGAACTTGGCATAAAGGCGGTGCTCTCTGAGTTTTTCTAGCACAAGTCTAAGATGTTCGGCATGCTCTTCCTCGTTCTTCGAGTAGATAAGGATATCATCGAGGTAAACCACGACAAACTTGTCTAGGTACTCCATGAAGATCGAGTTCATCAAGCGAGAGAATGTAGCTGGAGCGTTGGTTAGACCAAAGGACATGACGGTATACTCATACTGGCCATAACGAGTGACAAAAGCCGTCTTAGGAATCTCCCCATTTCTGATCTTGATTTGGTGGTAGCCTAACCTCAAATCCATCTTGGAAAAGACTGAGGATCCAGCGAGCTGATCGTACAGGTCGTTGATCCTAGGGAGCGGATACTTGTTCTTTATCGTGACCAAATTAACGGGACGATAATCTACCACCATCCGGTCCGTACCATCCTTCTTCTTGACGAAGAGAACGGGGCAAGCCCAGGGAGAAGAACTGGGACGGATGAAACCCTTTTGCAAGGATTCATCGAGTTGTTTCTTAAGCTCAGCTAGCTCTAAGGGTGCCATCTTGTAAGGTCTCCTAGAGATTGGAGCGGTTCCTGGGATAAGATCTATGACAAATTCTACATCTCTATCAGGTGGAATACCTGGCAGTTCCTCTGGAAAGACATCCGGAAAGTCACGGACTACCGAGATATCTTCAAGGTCAGGAAGAGGGTTGGCATTAAGAGAATAGAGTTGACGCTTTGCAACTCTAGTGGAGACGGTGACTATCTTGCCAGATGGGTGTGTAAGCTGAACAGACCTTGTGTAACAATCAATCTTGGCATGATGAGCCTTCATCCAGTCCATACCCAAGATGATGTTAATATCTGTAGACTTGAGGGCTATAAGTGATGCAAGGAATACAAGTCTGTCAACAAGGATTTCATTACCATGGCTTATTCTAGTAGTTTGCCATCTAGACCCTGGAGTTTGGATTTCAAGTGGAGTTGGCATATCACAAAATGACATGTCGTGCAAATGGGCATAGCCTTCAGAGATGAAGGAGTGAGATGCTCCGGTATCGAACAGAACCGAAGCTGGATGGCAATTGACAAGGAGGGTACCAAGAATGACATCCGGATCATCATGAGTGTCTTTAGCTGAGACGTGATGCACACATCCACGTTCAGTGGGAGCTGACTTGACACTAATCATCTTGCGTGATGGCTTACCACGGCCAATAGACTTCTCAGGATGGGGTGGAGCATAGTTGGTTTGAGAGCAGTCACATGCATAGTGTCCTGGGCCTCCGCATGTGAAGCAAGTCCCTGAAGTAGGACGTGGAACCGCGTTGACAAGCAATCTACCAATAGGTCTGGGTGGAGCATGTAACTGAACTGGGTGAGGCACCAGATAAGAGGGCCTCGGTGAGTAACCGGGTGGAAGAGCGGAGTTCGGCACCCAAATTCGGCGCTTCTGCGAAGTAGAACCCGAGGAAGAAACCAAATCACGGGTGTGCTTACGAGACTCCTCGTAAGTGAGCTGAGGTGTCTCCGCATTAATGGCCTTGTTCACAAGAGCCTGGAATGTATTGCAATGGTGCAAGTGGAGATCACGACGCAACTTGGGGCTGAGACCCTTCCAGAACCTAGCCTGCTTCTTGGCATCTGTGGACACTTCTTCTGTAGCATAGCAGGCAAGGTTCTCAAATTTTCTACTGTAAGCATCAACAGCCATCTTACTCTGGGTGAAACTACAAAACTCTTCTCTCTTGCGATCAATGAGAGCCTGAGGAATGTGATGCTCGCGAAAAGCCTCAGTGAAATCCTTCCAGGTAGGTATCTGGCCAGCTGGAAGCATAGCCTCATAGTTCTGCCACCAAAGACTAGCAGGACCTTCCAGGTGATAAGCAGCATAGGTGACCTTGTCACGTTCAGCTACGTTGGCAGAATGCATCTTGTGTGTGATACTACGGAGCTAGTCATCTGCATCGAGTGGTTCAATGGAATGATGGAAGGTAGGTGGTTTCAGACCAATGAAATCATAGATGGACGCTGACTCTTTGTGCTGGCGGGAGGTGTTCTCCTCAATACTTGCTAACAAGCGGTTAGACTCATGCTTGTTCCTCTCAACTTCTAACATGAACTCTGCCAACGAAGACTGGTCGGGAGGATCCTCCTCATCCCTACCATCTCCGCGGTTCCGGCTACGAACAACAGAACTTCGGTTAACTGACGACATCCTGAAGAACCAACCAGGGAAAACAAGGATGGATTCAGCATCACCATAAGGATGTAGATTATAGTATGAGAAAAATACTATCTCTTGAACTTCTAGGACAAATCCGGCAGCATAATGGCAGTAAAATGCTCGAAATGAGACATCCTACAATGAAGGGGTAGCACCATACTCAACGTCATCACTCAAGGTTCTGGGATATTACTAACAGGCTACACCGGAGATACTCAAACTGGGATATGACTCAGATCAGCAAAACCTTAGAGACTATGGAGTAGTACCACGTGATCCTGATAGACGGAGGAGAAAGCCTAGTTCCTTAACCCCGTAGGAAAGATAGGATGACTCAGATCAGAAGGCATGAGGTATAAGGAGTAAAAAGAGCCTTACGTTCCCTTCCACAATCAATTCCCTTACATAACTAAAGAATTTCTAGACACAACTTCGACCAGGTTGGCTTGGAAATCCTACAGGCAGTCAGGCTCTGATACCAAGGCTGTTGGGACCCCGATCCTAAGTCACACCGATCTAGCATGTAACACATCATATCACTTTGCGGTCTCACGCACGGTATTCCCACGGGTGCCACCTTACCTGGCCCGGGACCGTTTGCGCCTTTTGGCTCACGTATATGATAGTGTCGCTAGCATCCATATGACAAAGAACCCGGGCCGACATGGCTAGTCGTGAATCCAAAGCGGCCCTAACCTATGGGAACAGGCATACATGATTCACATCGAGCGTGTCGGTCAGCAGCGTGTGAATCCAGGCTGTAGCACTGGGCTGACAGGACTCCGGGGAACCCGGGCTGTAGCAAGCTAGGCAGGACTCCGGTCGTCACCGCGTGACATTTCCCCGAAGGGACAGACACAGAAAGGAAGTGAAACACATGCCGGCCAGTCAAGCGTCCTGAGCAGTAGTGCTGGGCTAGCAGGACTCCGGTGAACCGGGCTGTAGCGGACTACTATCGCTCAGAAAGCACTAGACTACATTTCCCCATATGATAGGCTGCCAAGGGTAAACAACTAGATTGTCGGATCCCACACATAGCAATACACGTTACACGTACGCATAACATGCAAGTATGTGTTGTACAATGTGGCATCACAACATAACGCAAACTCATATAGACAAAGGCCCAAAAGAGCCACATAGCATAAATACAAACAGGGGTCACATGACCCATCATTCAGAGCATTCAAGCAACGGAAGCATTACATGTCTGAGTACAGACAACTACAAAAGAAAAGGGCTGAGAAGCCTGACTATCTACAAGACCCTCCCAAGGGTACAAGATCGTAGCTGAGGTAACAAGCTACTCGTCAAAGTCCAAGTGGAACTACTAGTAAGACAGATGTCTCATCTGCAAAACTTAAGTAAAGCAAACGTGAGTACAAAGGTACTCAGCAAGACTTACATCAGATCCTATCATATATGCATTAGTATCAAGAAGGTAATGTGGGTTTTAGTTGCAGCAAGCCAGCTTTGACTCAGTGGCTATCCTGCTCTACGACAACGAGAAACTTCTTTGAGATGAGGCAGCGCACACGAGTCCACTAATCACCACATCAATACACCACTAAGGATTCATCCTCGTCTCCCTATGAGAAGGCCATCCATAGCACTCACACTTGTCTTGAGCATTTTAGAGTATCCACTTTAAGTTGTCTATGTACCACGTAAGCATCCAAGAAGTCCATAACCGAGGACACGGCTATTCGAATAGATCATGATAACCCTGCAGGGGTGTACTTCGTCACAGACACTCTCGCCACTTACCGCCATGTACAAGTCATGTATCTCGGCAACCTTCAAGCGGAAGCCTGGCGAGGGTGTCGGCCACGACCTGACTAACCACGCAAGACTCTAGTCCAGGTTTATCGCCTATTCGGGTTCCATCCGCAAGGAGATCCGGCCGAGGTTTCGCTCACGGCCCCAAACGATGTGTACAGGGTTCCCGAGCCCACCATCCGGGTGCCACTCGGTACACCGGGCCATGTGTGCCTAGTCTGTCCCGAGCCCACCCTGCCGGGTGCCACTCGGTAGAAAACTAGCACTACCTACAAAAACCAGAAACTATTTGCAACTCCTGGACAGAGCTCAAGGCGGTTAATAAGTCGAGAGAGCTTCGAGCGCCCGGAGCCCAATGTGTGGTAGTAGCTAGTCATTGGACAACTTACACAGAACTCAGTTATTAGGGACGGTCCCAATGAGACAACCCACCATGTACTCCTACATGGCCTCTCACCGCTACCTTTACCAAATCGTGTTCACACGCTTAACTCTCAGCATCAGAATATATCATAACACTCCAATCCATTCCCAATGAATCAGACCTGACACAACTCTAAGCAATAGCAGGCATGGCATGGCAAGAACACAACATGGCTCAAGCAACTCCTACACATGCTAGTGGGTTTCAACTATTTACTGTGGCAATGACAGGTCATGCAGGGGAATGGGTTCAACTACCGCAGCATAAAATAGCAGTTGAATCGTTGTTGTCCTAATGCAATAAAGAGAGCAGGAGCGAGAGAGTAGGATTGTATCGGAATGGACAAGGGGGGGTTTGCTTGCCTAGTAGAACAACAAGGAAGGCACTGCTCCTCAGACAGGTACTCTGGAACGGTCTCCGGAGCAGGACCTATCGAGAAGGAACGGTGTCGGCAATCAAGCACAAGCATATGCAACATTATGATGCATGAACATGGCATGAAGATGTGATGTTATTGGAGCTAATGCAACTAGCATTCATTTGGTTAAAGTCCATTTGAACTAAAGATTCAAATGCAACTCCAGAATAAGCTCTTAATTTTGCCATAAGTGTGTTTTCACATATACAACATGTATAGGTTGGTTTGTCATGCATGAAAATGGTACAGATGGATAGATTGAATTTTTTTGATAATTTTTCATATATAAATTATTTCAATCTGAGCTACGGTTGAATTTATATGAATTTTTGAAGTTTATATCATTTTCTGGAATTTCCTGATTTATTTTAATACCAGAAAAGGATATATTGCATCAGCATGACAACAGCATTGCGTCAGCAGGTCAAAGGCGGCTGACCAGGTCAAACCTAACGTGTGGGGTCCACACGTCAGTGTCTATGGCTAATCCTAAATTAAATTAAACCTAAACTTATTTAGCTAATGGGTTTGGGCCCACGCGTCAGTGACCCAGTTAGTTAATCAGGGTTTAATTAGTTGTTAAACTAATCCTAACTAAAAATTAACAGGACCGGGCCCCACATGTTAATGACCCATACGGGTTAAACTGGTCAACTGGGGGGGTCAAACACGGTCAGCCCGCCGGCGTTTAGCCGCCGGCAAGGCAGAACGCGGCGGAGGGCCTCGGATTTGGTCCTCCGATGACCATTTGGGCGGCAGAGGCCACGAGCGAGGAGCCAGAGCTCGTCCGCGTCTTCTGGGGCAAGTGGAAGAGGCAGGGACGGCCGGAGCTCACCGGAATCAGGCTCGAGGCGGCGGCCGGAGTTCAGCTCCAGGCGTAAACGGGCTGCAGGGCACGGGGAGGCCACCCAAGGGGTTCCGCGGCACCCTCGTGGCACTAGGAGCACGATGGGGTGCTCGGTTTGGGCGGAGGCGGGCCAAGACGACGGCGGCTACATGGCTGTGCGGCGGCGAGCTTCGGTCACGGCGGCGCTAGCGCTAGAGGACGCGAGGGACGACGGGGCAAGGGGGAACCGGGTCAACGGCTCACCGCGGAGCTGCAGGGATGGTAAGCAGGCTCGGGGACGAGTCGGAGACGATGGACGGGCGCCGGCGATCTCAGGCGGCCGGGGGTGGAGAAGACGGCGATGACGGCTCCACGGGGCGTCCCGGCTTGCGTGGCTCGGCGGAGAGCTTCAGAGGGAGGAGGCGGAGCTCCTGGACTCGAAGAGAGGGCGAGGGGGAGGCGGTGGCCGCGGCAATGGCGAACGGCGGCGACAGCAGCGCTCGGCCACGTGAGGGGGAGGGCGAGGGAGAGAGACAGAGGAAAGGGGAGGGCACGGGGAGAGAGTGAAGGAGTCGGGGTGGTGCGTGGCGCTCGCAGCGGCCTCCAGCGGCAGCGGCAAGCAGGAGCTGGCCGAGCGCGTGTGTGCGCGCCATGGCCACACGCCCTCCTGCCTACTGGCAGGAGGTTAGGGGCGACTGGCGCCTGGGCCTCGTGGGCTGGCAGTCCACTGGACCGGCCAGGTAAGCCCAGTTAAGTTGCTCCCCCTTTTTTTCTATTTTTTTTTGTTTTCTATTTTCTGACATTTGTTTTGATTTGATAAAAATACCAAATCATTTTATATTGTCCTGAAAATTATTGTAGGAACTAATTGGATTATTCCAAAGCCCCACATTAAAAATCAGAATTATTGGAGCATATTTGAATATATAACAAATATAAATCCAATGCAAATGATTATGCATTAATTCCAAATGGCCAAAATAAATATTTATGAGCTCCTAAAAATATTGGTTTGAATTTTACCTCTCACCGATATTTTCAGAGACAGACATGAACATTTTCTTGGACCCTTTTGGAGCACTTTTTTATTTGGGTTATTTTCAGAAATGATTCTGAGGGTTTCACAAATCCCCATTTCAAATTTAAATGGAGTTTAAACATGATGCAAGCATGAAGGGCTAGCCTAGGTCATAGCAGAACTAGGGATGTGACAGATATGCATTGATGATCTAATGTATAACATTCCAAATTGAAAATTTGGGATGTTACACTACCTAATAGCAGTTTCAGAAATTCCTAATAAATCCTAGAGGCCCACGCAGCCTATTCGTGCAAGACAAGAGGTGGAACTAAAGTTTAGTCCCACATTGCTAGTTTAGAGGGAGTTGGACCTCTTTATAAGGGAGGCTCTTTCTTCACATGTATGAGGATGAGAACAAGAGAGACATCCACGCGCGCTCCTCCTCCGCGGCCCACCACGCCTCGCCACGACGCGGGTTGCGGGAATGAGCTGAGTCGATGTCTTGCTGTAGTGGAGATTGAATACAAACGGCGCACCTCTTCGCCTGCTGCCTGCCTCCTTCTCTTGCACCTATAAAAGGGAGGTCGCTCCTCTCAGAGATACGCACCAGAAGATCATCTTTCTCTCGCCACAAAGTTCCTGAGCACTGCGCTGCTGCTACGATCTTCATATTTCCAACAATCCAAAAACCTTATTATAGGCAATTTACACCAAGTGGTTTTGCTGCTTCCATGAGACCTTCTATTTTTGAGGGTATTAAGAGGTGGCGCGTGAGAGCAGTCTTATGGTTTCAAACCATGAGTTGGTATGACGCCACTCTTGGCAAACCTAAAGGGGAGCATGATGCCCAACAGGAACAAGCTTTTTCAGAAAATGGATACTCTGTTTAAGGCTGCTCTCTTGAGTGTTCTTGGTGAGAACATAGTTGATGCATATGCGTCAATTGACAATGGAAAAGATATGTGGGACGCACTCGAGACCAAGTTTGGGGTCTCGGATGCTGGCACTGAGTTGTACATCATGGAGCAATTCTACGATTACAGGATGACTGAAGAGCGCTTCGTGGTTGAGCAAGCTCATGAGATACAGTCATTTGCTAGAGAACTTGAGCACTTCAATTGTATGCTACCAGACAAGTCTGTTGCCGGAGGTATCATCACTAAGCTTCCTCCTTCATGGAGGAACTTTGCTACCTCACTGAAGCACAAGAGACAGGAGTTTTCCGTTCCGGGTCTCATTGGTACTCTTGATGTGGAAGAAAAGGCGAGAGCAAAGGACACACGTGCTCGAGGTATTGAGGGAGGATCTAGTGCCAATCTGGTACAGAAGCGGAACTTCCAGCCCCACAAGTTCAAGAACAAGGGCAAGTTTGATGGTAAAGCAAAGTTTGATGGGAAGAACAAGGTTGTGCAGCACAAGAACTTCAAGAAGAAGAATGACAAAAAAAAAGATGTTTGTCATGTGTGTGGGGATCCTGATCATTGGGCTCCTAGTTTCCCTAATCGCTATGACAAGCATCATCCTGGTAAAGGTGGCAAGACCGCTAATGTTGTCATTGGAGACACTGACACGAAGGATGTTGGGTATGGTATATTTCCCACTATTCTTTCAGTATGTCATTCTCCTGATTGGTTGATCGACAAAGGTGCTAATGTGCATGTATGCGGTGATATTTCTATGTTTTCGTCTTATCAGACCGCAGGGACTTCAACCGTGCTGATGTGCAACGGTTCAAGTGCTTCTATTCGTGGTGTTGGCATGGTCGATCTGAAGTTTACTTCGGGGAATATCGTGTGGCCGAAGAACGTGCATTATGTCCCCTCCGTCAATAAAAATCTTGTTAGCGGATCTCTTCTGTGTAGAGATGGCTACAAACTTGTCTTTGGGTCGAATAAATTTGTAATATCCAAGTATGGAACCTTTGTTGCTAAAGGCTATGAGTCAGGAGGCCTATTTCTTTTATCCTTGTCAGACGTTTGCAGTAAAGTTGTTAATCATATTTGCAACAATAGTGAATCAAATGTGTGGCATTCACGTCTTTGTCATGTTAACTTTGGTTGCATGTCACGACTAGCAAAATTGAACTTAATCCCTAGTTTCACCACTGTCAAGGGATCTAAGTGTCAAGTTTGTGTGCAAGCTAAGCAACCTCGTAAGTCTCACACGACTGCGGAAACGAGAAATCTTGCACCACTAGAACTCATACATTCAGATCTATGTGAAATGAATGGTGTTTTGACAAAAGGTGGAAAGAAATATTTCATGATGTTAATTGACGACTCCACTAGATACTGCCGTGTGTATCTTCTGAAATCTAAGGATGAGGCTTTGAACTTTTTCAAGATCTATAAAGCTAAAGTGGAAAACCAACTTGATCGGAAAATCAAGAGGCTTAGGTCTAACCATGGTGGAGAGTATTTTTCCAATGAATTTGATGCTTTTTGTGGGAACATGGTATAATCCATGAGAGGACGCCTCCCTATTCACCTCAGTCAAATGGGGTGGCCGAAAAAAAAGAACCGTACTCTAACAGATTTGGTTAACGCCATGTTAGACACATCGGGTCTCTCCAAGGCATGGTGGAGGGAGGCGATATTGACTGCATGTCATGTCCTAAATCATGTTCCCACAAAGAATAAAGAGATAACTCCATTCGAGGAATGGGAGAAGAAAAGATTAAAACTCTCTTATCTACGAACCTAGGGTTGTTTGGCAAAAGCCAATGTGCCAATTCCAAAGAAGCGCAAGCTTGGACCAAAGACGGTGGATTGTGTTTTCCTGGGATATGCTTTTCATAGCATCAGTTATAGATTCTTTGTTGTAAAATCTGAGGTACCTGACATGCATGTCGGTACGATCATGGAGTCGAATGATGCGACTTTCTTTGAAGATATCTTTCCAATGAAGGATATGGTTGAAAGAAATATGCCCTAGAGGCAATAATAAAGTTATTATTTATTTTCTTATATCATGATAAATTTTTATTATTCATGCTAGAATTGTATTAACCGGAAACATGATACATGTGTGAATACATAGACAAAATAGAGTGTCACTAGCATGCCTCTACTTGACTAGCTCGTTGAATCAAAGATGGTTATGTTTCCTAACCATAGACAAAGAGTTGTCATTTGATTAACAAGATCACATCATTAGGAGAATGATGTGATTGACTTGACCCATTCCGTTAGCTTAGCACTTGATCATTTAGTTTGTTGCTATTGCTTTCTTCATGACTTATACATGTTCCTATGACTATGAGATTATGCAACTCCCGTTTACAGGAGGAACACTTTGTGTGCTACCAAACGTCACAACGTAACTAGGTGATTATAAAGATGCTCTACAGGTGTCTCCGAAGGTACTTGTTGGGTTGGCGTATTTCGAGATTAGGATTTGTCACTCCGATTGTCGGAGAGGTATCTCTGGGCCCACTCGGTAATACACATCACTTAAGCCTTGCAAGCATTGCAACTAATGAGTTAGTTGCGGGATGATGTATTACAGAACGAGTAAAGAGACTTGCCGGTAACGATATTGAACTAGGTATTGAGATACCGACGATCGAATATCAGGCAAGTAACATACCGATGACAAAGGGAACAACGTAAGTTGTTATGCGGTTTGACCGATAAAGATCTTCGTAGAATATGTAGGAGCCAATATGAGCATCCAGGTTCCGCTATTGGTTATTGACCGGAGACGTGTCTCGGTCATGTCTACATAGTTCTCGAACACGTAGGGTCTGCACGCTTAAAGTTCGATGATGGTTATATTATGAGTTTATGTGTTTTGATGTACCGAAGGTAGTTCGGAGTCCCGGATGTGATCACGGACATGATGAGGTGTCTCGAAATGGTCGAGACATGAAGATTGATATATTGGACGACTATATTCGGACACCAGAATGGTTCCGGGGGTTATCGGATATATACCGGAGTACCGGGGGGTTACCGAACCCCCCTCCCCCCCAGGGGGGGGGGGGGTTATTGGGCCTCATGGGCCCAAAGTGGTGGAAGAGGAGAGGCAGAAGGAGGTGGAGCGCGGCCCTCCTTGCCCCAATCCGAATTGGGAAAGGGAAGGGGGCGGCGGCCCCCCTTCTCCTTCCTTCTCTCCACCTCCTCCTTCCCCCTTCTCCTAGTTGGAATAGGAAAGGGGGCCAAAACCTACTTGGAGTAGGATTGCCCCCCCCTTGGGCGTGCCTCCTCCTCTTGGCCGGCCCCTCCTCCTCCCCCCCCTTTATATACGGAGGGGGCACCCCATAGACACAACAATTGATCTCTTAGATCTTTTAGCCGTGTGCGGTGCCCCCCTCCACCATAATCCACCTTGGTCATATCATAGCGGTGCTTAGGCAAAGCCCTGCGTTGGTAGAAGATCATCATCGTCACCACGCCATCGTGCTGACAGAACTCCCCCTTAAAGCTCGGTTGGATCGAAGTTCAAGGGACATCATCGAGTTGAATGTGTGCAGAACTCGGAGGTGCCGTGCGTTCGGTGCTTGATCGGTCGGATTGTGAAGACGTACGACTACATCAACCACGTTGTGCTAACGCTTCCGCTTTCGGTCTACGAGGGTATGTGGACACACTCTCCCCTCTCGTTGCTATGCATCACCATGATCTTGCGTGTGCGTAGGAATTTTTTTGAAATTACTATGTTCCCCAACAGTGGTATCAGAGCCAGGTTTTTATGCGTTGATGTTATATGCACGAGTAGAACACAAGTGAGTTGTGGGTGATACAAGTCATACTGCTTACCAGCATGTCATACTTTGGTTCGGCAGTATTGTTGGATGAAGCGGCCCGGACCGACATTACGCGTACGCTTACGCGAGACTGGTTCTACCGACGTGCTTTGCACGCAGGTGGCTGGCGGGTGTCAGTTTCTCCAACTTTAGTTGAACCAAGTGTGGCTACGCCCGGTCCTTAAGAAGGTTAAAACAACACCAACTTGACGAACTATCATTGTGGTTTTGATGCGTAGGTAAGAACGGTTCTTGCTAAGCCCGTAGCAGCCACTTAAAACTTGTGACAACAAAGTAGAGGACGTCTTACTTGTTTTTGCAAGGCATGTTGTGATGTGATATGGTCAAGGCATGATGCTATATTTTATTGTATGAGATGATCATGTTTTGTAGCCGAGTTATCGGCAACTGGCGGGAGCCATATGGTTGTCGCTTTATTGTATGCAATGCAATCGCCCTGTAATGCTTTACTTTATCACTAAGTGGTAGCAATAGTCGTAGAAGCAAGTTGGCGAGACGATAACGATGCTATGATGGAGATCAAAGTGTCGCGCCGGTGACAATGGTGATCATGACGGTGCTTCAGCGATGAAGATCACAAGCACAAGATGATGGCCATATCATATCACTTATATTGATTGCATGTGATGTTTATCTTTTATGCACCTTATCTTGATTTGACTGATGGTAGCATTATAAGATGATCTCTCACTAAATTATCAAGGTATAAGTGTTCTCCCGGAGTATGCACCATTGCGAAAGTTCTTCGTGCTGAGACACCACGTGATGATCGGGTGTGATAGGCTCTACGTTCAAATACAACGGGTGCAAAACAGTTGCACACGCAGAATACTCAGGTTAAACTTGACGAGCCTAGCATATGCAGATATGGCCTCGGAACACTGATACCGAAAGGTCGAGCGTGAATCATATAGTAGATATGATCAACATAGTGATGTTCACCATTGAAACTACTCCATCTCAAGTGATAATCGGACATGGTTTAGTTGATTTGGATCACGTGATCACTTAGAGGATTAGAGGGATGTCTATCTAAGTGGGAGTTCTTAATTAATATGATTAATTGAACTTAAATTTATCATGAACTTAGTACATGATAGTTTTGGCTTGTCTATGTTGATTGTAGATAGATGGCTCGTGTTGTTGTTCCGTTGAATTTTAATGTGTTCCTTGAGAAAGCAAAGTTGAAAGATGATGGTAGCAATTACACGGACTTGGTCCATAACTTGAGGATTATCCTCATTGCTGCACAGAAGAATTATGTCCTGGAAGCACCGCTGGGTGCCAGGCTTGCTGCAGATGCTGCTGACAACGTTAAGAACGTTTGGCAGAGTAAAGCTAATGACTACTCGATAGTTCAGTGTGCCATGCTTTACGGCTTAGAACTGGGACTTCAACGACGTTTTGAACGTCATGGAGTATATGAGATGTTTCAGGAGTTGAAGTTAATATTTCAAGCAAATACCCGGATTGAGAGATATGAGGTCTCCAATAAGTTCTATAGCTGCAAGATGGAGGGGAATAGTTCTGTCGGTGAACATATACTCAAAATGTCTGGGTATCATAATCACTTGACTCAACTGGGAATTAATCTTCCTGTTGATAGTGTCATTGACAGAGTTCTTCAATCACTGCCACCAAGCTACAAAAGCTTCATGATGAACTATAATATGCAAGGGATGGATAAGACAATTCCCGAGCTCTTCGCAATGCTAAAGGCCGCGGATGTAGAAATCAAAAAGGAGCATCAAGTGTTGATGGTCAACAAGACCACTAGTTTCAAGAAAAAGGGTAAAGGGAAGAAGAAGGGGAACTTCAAGGAGAACGGCAAACAAGTTGCTGCTCAAGAGAAGAAACCCAAGTCTGGTCCTAAGCCTGAAACTGAGTGCTTCTACTGCAAACAGACTGGTCACTGGAAGCGGAACTGCCCCAAGTATTTGGCGGATAAGAAGGATGGAAAGGTGAACAAAGGTATATGTGATATACATGTTATTGATATGTACCTTACTAATGCTCGCAGTAGCACCTGGGTATTTGATACCGGTTCTGTTGCTAATATTTGCAACTCGAAACAGGGACTACGGATTAAGCGAAGATTGGCTAAGGACGAGGTGACGATGCGCGTGGGAAATGGTTCCAAAGTCGATGTGATCGCAGTCGGCACGCTACCTCTACATCTACCTTTCGAATTAGTTTTAGACCAGAGTAATTGTTATTTGGTGCCAGCGTTGATCATGAACATTATATCTGGATCTTGTTTGATGCGAGACGGTTATTCATTTAAATCATAGAATAATGGTTGTTCTATTTACATGAGTAATATCTTTTATGGTCATGCACCCTTGAAGAGTGGTCTATTCTTATTGAATCTCGATAGTAGTGATACACATATTCATAATATTGAAGCTAAAAGATGCATAGTTGATAATGATAGTGCAACTTATTTGTGGCACTGCCGTTTAGGTCATATTGGTGTAAAGCACATGAAGAAACTCCATACTGATGGACTTTTGGAACCACTTGATTATGAATCACTTGGTACTTGCGAACTATGCCTCATGGGCAAGATGACTAAAACGCCATTCTCCGGAACTATGGAGCAAGCAACAGATTTTTTGGAAATCATACATACAGATGTATGTGGTCCGATGAATTTTGAGGCTCGCAGCGGGTATCGTTATTTTCTCACCTTCACAGATGATTTAAGCAGATATGGGTATATCTACTTAACGAAACATAAATCTGAAATATTTGAAAAGTTCAAAGAATTTCAGAGTGAAGTTGAAAATCATCATAACAAGAAAATAAAGTTTCTATGATCTGACCGTGGAGGAGAATATTTGAGTTACGAGTTTGGTCTTCATTTGAAACAATGCGGAATAGTTTCGCAACTCACGCCACCCAGAACACCACGGCGTAATGGTGTGTCCGAACGTCGTAATCATACTTTACTAGATATGGTGCGATCTATGATGTCTCTTACTGATTTACCGCTATCATTTTGGGGTTATGCTTTAGAGACGGCTGCATTCACGTTAAATAGGGCACCATCTAAATCCATTGAGATGATGCCTTATGAACTGTGGTTTGGCAAGAAACCAAAGTTGTCATTTCTTAAAGTTTGGGGTTGCGATGCTTATGTGAAAAAACTTCAACCTGATAAGCTCGAACCCAAATCGGAGAAATGTGTCTTCATAGGATACCCAAAGGAAACTGTTGGGTACACCTTCTATCACAGATCTGAAGGCAAAACGTTTTTGCTAAATCTGGATCCTTTCTAGAGAAGGAGTCTCTCTCGAAAGAAGTGAGTGGGAGGAAAGTAGAACTTGATGAGGTAACTGTACCTGCTCCCTTATTGGAAAGTAGTTCATCACAGAAACCGGTTCCTGTGACACCTACACCAATTAGTGAGGAAGTTAATGATGATGATCATGAAACTTCAGATCAAGTTGTTACTGAACCTCGTAGGTCAAACAGAGTAAGATCCGCACCAGAGTGGTACGACAATCCTGTTCTGGAGGTTATGTTGCTAGACCATGACGAACCTACGAACTATGAAGAAGCGATGGTGAGCCTGGATTCCGCAAAATGGCTTGAGGCCATGAAATCTGAGATGGGATCCATGTATGAGAACAAAGTGTGGACTTTGGTTGACTTTCCCGATGATCGGCAAGCCATTGAAAATAAATGGATCTTCAAGAAGAAGACTGATGCTGACGGTAATATTACTGTCTATAAAGCTCGACTTGTTGCAAAAGGTTTTCGACAAGTTCAAGGGATTGACTACGATGAGGCTTTCTCACCCGTAGCAATGCTTAAGTCTGTCTGAATCATGTTAGCAATTGCTGCATTTTATGATTATGAAATTTGGCAATGGATGTCAAAACTGCATTCCTAAATGGATTTCTGGAAGAAGAGTTGTATATGATGCAACCGGAAGGTTTTGTCGATCCAAAGGGAGCTAACAAAGTGTGCAAGCTCCAGCGATCCATTTATGGACTGGTGCAAGCCTCTCGGAGTTGGAATAAACGTTTTGATAGTGTGATCAAAGCATATGGTTTTATACAGACTTTTGGAGAAGCCTGTATTTACAAGAAAGTGAGTGGGAGCTCTGTAGCATTTCTGATATTATATGTGGATGACATATTGTTGATTGGAAATGATATAGAATTTCTGGATAGCATAAAAGGATATCTGAATAAGAGTTTTTCAATGAAAGACCTCGGTGAAGCTGCTTATATATTAGGCATCAAGATCTATAGAGATAGATCGAGACGCTTAATTGGATTTTCACAAAGCACATAATTTGACAAAGCTTTGAATAAGTTCAAAATGGATCAAGCAAAGAAAGGGTTCTTGCCTGTGTTACAAGGTGTGAAGTTGAGTAAGACTCAATGCTCGACCACTACAGAAGATAGAGAGAAAATGAAAGATGTTCCCTATGCTTCAGCCATAGGCTCTATCATGTATGCAATGTTGTGTACTAGACCTGATGTGTGCCTTGCTATTAGTTTAGCAAGGAGGTACCAAAGTAATCCAGGAGTGGATCACTGGACAGCGATCAAGAACATCCTGAAATACCTGAAAAGGACGAAGGATATGTTTCTCGTTTATGGAGGTGACAAAGAGCTCGTCGTAAATGGTTACGTCGATGCAAGCTTTGACACTGATCCGGACGATTCTAAATCGCAAACCGGATACATATTTTTATTAAACAGTGGAGTTGTCAGTTGGTACAGTTCTAAACAAATCGTCGTAGCGGGGTCTACATGTGAAGCGGAGTACATAGCTGCTTCGGAAGCACCAAATGAAGGAGTCTGGATGAAGGAGTTCATATCCGATCTAAGTGTCATACCTAGTGCATCGGGTCCAATGAAAATCTTTTGTGACAATACTGGTGCAATTGCTTTAGCGAAGGAATCCAGATTTCACAAGAGAACCAAGCACATCAAGAGACGCTTCAACTCCATCCGGGATCAAATCCAGGTGGGAGACATAGAGGTTTGCAAGATACATACGGATCTTCATGTTGCAGACCCGTTGACTAAGCCTTTTCCACGAGCAAAACATGATCAGCACCAAGGCTCCATGGGTGTTAGAATCATTACTGTTTAATCTAGATTATTGACTCTAGTGCAAGTGGGATACTAAAGGAAATATGCCCTAGAGGCAATAATAAAGTTATTTTTTATTTCCTTATATCATGATAAATGTTTATTATTCATGCTAGAATTGTATTAACTGGAAACATGATACATGTGTGAATACATAGACAAAACAGAGTGTCACTAGTGTGCCTCTACTTGACTAGCTCGTTGAATCAAAGATGGTTATGTTTCCTAACCATAGACAAAGAGTTGTCATTTGATTAACGAGATCACGTCATTAGGAGAATGATGTGATTGACTTGACCCATTCCGTTAGCTTAGCACTTGATCATTTAGTTTGTTGCTATTGCTTTCTTCATGACTTATACATGTTCCTATGACTATGAGATTATGCAACTCTCGCTTACCGGAGGAACACTTTGTGTGCTACCAAACATCACAACGTAACTGGGTGATTATAAAGGTGCTCTATAGGTGTCTCCGAAGGTACTTGTTGGGTCGGCGTATTTCCAGATTAGGATTTGTCACTCCAATTGTCGGAGAGGTATCTCTGGGCCCACTCATTAATACACATCACTTAAGCCTTGCAAGCATTGCAACTAATGAGTTAGTTGCGGGATGATGTATTACGGAACGAGTAAAGAGACTTGCCGGTAACGAGATTGAACTAGGTATTGAGATACCGACGATAGAATCTCGGGCAAGTAACATACCGATGACAAAGGGAACAACGTATGTTGTTATGTGATTTGACCGATAAAGATCTTTGTAGAATATGTAGGAGCCAATATGAGCATCCAAGTTCCGCTATTGGTTATTGACCGGAGACGTGTCTCGGTCATGTCTACATAGTTCTCAAACCCGTAGGGTCCGCACGCTTAAAGTTCAATGACGGTTATATTATGATTTTATGTGTTTTGATGTACCGAAGGTAGTTTGGAGTCCTAGATGTGATCACGTACATGACAAGGAGTCTCGAAATGGTCAAGACATAAATATTGATATATTGGACGACTATATTTGGACACCGGAATGGTTCCGGGGGTTATCGGATATATACAGGAGTACCAGGGAGTTACTGGAACCCCCCCCCCCGGGAGGGGGGTTATTGGGCCTCATGTGCCCAAAGTGGTGGAAGAGGAGAGGCAGCAGGAGGTGGCACACGGCCCCCCTTGCCCCAATACGAATTGGGAAAGGGAAGGGGGCGGCGGCCCCCCTTCTCCTTCCTTCTCTCCACCTCCTCCTTCCCCCTTCTCCTAGTTGGAATAGGAAAGGGGGGCTGTCGGTGTCAAAACTGGAGGATCTCAGGTAGGGGGTCCCGAACTGTGCGTCTAAGGCGGATGGTAACACGAGGCAGGGGACACGATGTTTACCCAGGTTCGGGCCCTCTTGATGGAGGTAATACCCTACGTCCTGCTTGATTGTTCTTGATGATATGAGTATTACAAGAGTCGATCTACCACGAGATCAAAGAGGCTAAACCCTAGAAGCTAGCCTATGGTATGATTGTATGTTGTCCTACGGACTAAAACCCTCCGGTTTATATAGACACCGAAGGGGGCTATGGTTACACAAGGTCGGTTACAAAGGAGGAGATATACATATCCGTATTGCCTAGCTTGCCTTCCACGCCAAGTAAAGTCCCATCCAAACATGAGACGAAGTCTTCAATCTTGTATCTTCATAGTCCAACAGTCCGGTCAAAGGATATAGTCCGGCTGTGTGGAGACCCCCTAATCCAGGACTCCCTCAGTAGCCCCTGAACCAGGCTTCAATGACGATGAGTCCGGCGCACAGTGTTGTCTTCGGCATTGCAAGGCGGGTTCCTCCTCCGAATACACCATGGAAGAGTTTGAATACAAGGATAGTGTCCGACCCTGCAAAAATAAGTTCCACATACCATCATAGAGAGAATAATATTTCCACAAATCTAATCTGCTGACATGTTTTGACAGCATGACATCACGCCACGGCCTGGTCATTATTCGAACCATTTTTCTTAACCAGCTCCGCACATATCGCGAGGTGGTTTTCTTGACACGTCTTGTCAGAGCAGAGATCGTGTTCCCCTTATCACCGGATTCTCATCAATACGGACGTGGGTAACCCAACCGCGCCATCAATTACGGCGCCTGGGGAATAAGCGGTTTTGCCAGGCAAGTGGGAAGACACATCGCCTCTTCCGCCCTTATAAAGGGGCAAAGATTTACTTTTTTCACCCACGCCTTCTTCCTTCTCACTTACCCATTCCCGCACACTCGAGCTCTAGCGCCCAAGCTCGCGTTCTTATTCTCAAACCACTCCAAGCATGTCCGGAGCAGGAGGCAAGTGGATGGTTTCCTCCGTCACGGAGGAGAACATCAAAAAGTTACGGGAAGCCGGATACCTGGCTGCGGATATCGCGCACCGGCTGCCAAATGCGGGGCAGATCGTCCCAACGCCCGAACCCCATGAGAGGGTAGTTTTTCTTACCCATTTTGTTCGCGGACTGGGATTTCCTCTCCACCCGTTTGTCCGCGGGCTCATGTTCTACTATGGGCTGGATTTTCATGATCTGGCCCCCAACTTCATCCTCAACATCTCGGCGTTTATCGTCGTGTGCGAGGCCTTCCTCCGCATCAGGCCCCACTTCGGCCTATGGCTGAAGACCTTCAATGTCAAACCGAAGGTGGTGGGCGGCCAGCAAGCAGAGTGCGGAGGCGCCATGGTGGGCAAGATGCCTAATGTCACCTGGCTCAAGGGTACCAATGTGGATACCATAAAGGGGTGGCAATCGGGGTGGTTGTACATCACCGAGCCGCGTGACTGCAACTGGGTGGCGGCCCCCAAATTTCGATCCGGAATCCCCACGCGGATCACCTCCTAGAAAAAGAAGGGCGTGTCCTGGGGTTCTTCGGTAGAGCTGACCGGACTCCAGACCTGTATCCAGAACATGACGAACAAGAAAATCAAACTTGTCAATGTGGTCCAGGTTATGCTCTTCCGCCGGATCCTTCCGTGTCAACGACGGGCATTTGTTTTGTGGGAGTTCGACTCGGCCAAGCACCAGACGCTACGAGAGCTCTATGGCACGACGCATGAGGACGTCTGGAGGGTGCTGTTCAAGAGCGTCGAGATTCCTCCCTCCCTCACCGAGGACCGCGGACTCAGCGCAAAGCGCCGCGCCAATCCGGTAGGCTTTTATATCTCTCAGGGTATTTATTTACCCCAGTTTAGTTATGTGCTGGATCTAAGCTTCCAGGTCATTAACAGGACTGGGTAGACACAGCGGAGCAGCTTGATTGTCTAGCCCTCCTGCCCAAAGATCCTGTCGATGCTCTTCTAACGAAGATGCTGACTCCGGCACCTTACGAGGTGCCGGCAAAGAAGGCCAAGAAGAAGGCCACGGGGACCCGAAAGGGTCTCCGACGCAAGGTTATATCGGACTCATCGTCCGATGACTCCGACGCGCACTCCTCCCACGGAAACGAGGAGGGGGAGGAGAAAAGTCCCCCCCCCCAGCTGGGGGAGACAAGAAAAGGAAGGCCGACCCACCCGGGGAGGCCGAAGGGTCCAAGAAGGGAAGGACCCTCCCTCCGGACTGTTCCACGACGGCCGCCGACAGCGGCGACGAGTGGCTACCCAGGGACAAGCCCCTGGCGAAGTCGTAAGTGTCCGGACACCATAGTACTTCATGGTATGTTTTATTGTACTGCCTTTCTGCTACGTCTTGAGCTTGCGTTGGTTTTCCCCGAAGAGGAAGGGATGATGCAGCAGAGTAGCGTAAGTATTTCCTCAGTTTTTGAGAACCAAGGTATCAATCCAGTAGGAGCCCACGCTCAAGTTCCTCGTACCTGCACAAAGCAATAGCTACTCACAACCAACGCGATTAGGGGTTGTCAAGCCCTTCACGGTCACTTATGAGAGTGAGATCTGATAGACAGAATATTTTTGGTATTTTTGATATAAAGATGCAAAGTAAAAAGTAAAAGCAAAGTAAATAGCAAAGCAATATAAAAGTGATGGAGATTGATACGATGAGAATAGACCCGGGGGCCATAGGTTTCACTAGTGGCTTCTCTCAAGAGCATAAGTATTCTACGGTGGGTGAACAAATTGCTGTTGAGAAATTGATAGAATTGTGCATAATTATGAGAATATCTAGGCATGATCATGTATATAGGCAGCACGTCCGTGACAAGTAGATCGAAACGATTCTGCATCTACTACTATTACTCCACTCATCGACCGCTATCCAGCATGCATCTAGAGTATTAAGTTAAAAACAGAGTAAGGCCTTAAGCAAGATGACATGATGTAGAGAGATAAATTCAGGCCCATGTGGCCCATTAACCCCCGGGGGGGTTCCGGTAACCCCCCGGTGCTCCGGTTTTATCCGATAATACTCCGGAACCCTTCTGGTGTCTGAATATAGTCATCCAATATATCAATCTTTATGTCTCGACCATTTCGAGACTCCTCGTCATGTTCGTGATCACATCCGGGACTCCGAACTAACTTCGGTACATCAAAATGCATAAACTCATAATAACTGTCATCGTAACGTTAAGCGTGCGGACCCTACGGTTCGAGAACAATGTAGACATGACCGAGACACGTCTCCGGTCAATAACCAATAGTGGGACCTAGATGCCCATATTGGCTCCTACATATTCTACGAAGATCTTTATCGGTCAGACCGCATAACAACATACGTTGTTCCCTTTGTCATTGGTATGTTACTTGCCCGAGATTCGATCGTCGGTATCCAATACCTAGTTCGATCTCGTTACAGGCAAGTCTCTTTACTCGTTCCGTAATACATCATCTCGCAACTAACTCATTAGTTGTAATGCTTGCAAGGCTTATGTGATGTGCATTATCGAGAGGGCCCAGAGATACCTCTCTGACAATTGGAGTGACAAATCCTAATCTCGAAATACGCCAACCCAACATCTACCTTTGGAGACACCTGTAGAGCACCTTTATAATCACCCAGTTACGTTGTGGCGTTTGGTAGCACACAAAGTGTTCCTCCGGTAAACGGGAGTTGCATAATCTCATAGTCATAGGAACATGTATAAGTCATGAAGAAAGCAACAGCAACATACTAAACGATCGGGTGCTAAGCTAATGGAATGGGTCATGTCAATCAGATCATTCAACTAATGATGTGACCTCGTTAATCAAATAACAACTCTTTGTTCATGGTTAGGAAACATAACCATCTTTGATTAACGAGCTAGTCAAGTAGAGGCATACTAGTGACACTCTGTTTGTCTATGTATTCACACATGTATTATGTTTCCGGTTAATACAATTCTAGCATGAATAACAAACATTTATCATGATGTAAGGAAATACATAATAACTTTATTATTCCCTCTAGGGCATATTTCCTTCATCGTGATGACGGCCCTCTTCCGGCGGAGCTCCGGAACAGGCCCCAAGATGGGATCTCGTGGATACAGAAAGTTGCGGCTTTGGAATTAGGGTTTTGCCTCCTGTTCTGATCGTTTGGGGGTACGTGTGTATATATAGGAGGAAGGAGTATGTCGGTGGAGAACCGAGGGGCCCACGAGGCAGGGGGCGTGCCCCTCACCCTCGTGACCACCTCTTTGATCCCTTGCAGTAGGGTCCAAGTCTCCTGGATCACGTTCGGCGAGAAAATCACGTTTCCGAAGATTTTATTCCGTTTGGACTCCGTTTGATATTCCGTTTATCCGAAACACTGAAATAGGCAAAAAAAACAGCAATTCTGGGCTGGGCCTCCGGTTAATAGGTTAGTCCCAAAAATAATATAAAAGTGGAAAATAAAGCCCAATATAGTCCAAAACAGTAGATAATATAGCATGGAGCAATCAAAAATTATAGATACGTTGGAGACGTATCAGGCATCCCCAAGCTTAATTCCTACTCGTCCTCAAGTAGGTAAATGATAAAAAGAGAATTTTTGATGCGGAGTGCTACTTGGCATAATTTCAATGTAAATCTTCTTAATTGTGGTATGAATATTCAGATTAGAAAGATTCAAGACAAAAGTTTATATTGACATAGAAAATAATAATACTTCAAGCATACTAACAAAGCAATTATGTCTTCTCAAAATAACATGGCCAAATAAAGTTATCCCTACAAAATCATATAGTCTGGCTATGCTCCATCTTCCCCACACAAAGTATTTAAATCATGCACAACCCCGATGACAAGCCAAGCAATTGTTTCATACTCTAACTTTTTCAAAACTTTTTCAATTTTCATGCAATACATGAGCGTGAGCCATGGATATAGCACTATAGGTGGAATAGAATGGTGGTTGTGGAGAAGACAAAAAAAGGAGAAGGTAGTCTCACATCAACTAGGCGTATCAACGGGCTATGGAGATGCCCATCAATAGATATCAATGTGAGTGAGTAGGGATTGCCATGCAACGGATGCACTAGAGCTATAAAGGTATGAAAGCTCAACAAAAGAAACTAGTGGGTGTGCATCCAACTTGCTTGCTCACAAAGACCTAGGGCAATTTAAGGAAGCCCATCATTGGAATATACAAGCCAAGTTCTATAACGTAAAATTTCCACTAGTATATGAAAGTGACAACATATGAGACTCTCTATATGAAGAACATGGTGCTACTTTGAAGCACAATATATGAGACTTGCTATATCATGGTGCTACTTTGAAGCACAAGTGTGGAAAAAAGGATAGTAGCATTGCCCCCTTTTTTGGGCCTTCTTTTTTTTCTTTGGCCTTGCTTTTTTTTGGGACAATGCTCTATTGAATAATGACCATCACACTTCTATTTATTTACAACTCGATACTAAAACAAAGTATGACTCTATATGAATGCCTCCGGCGGTGTACCGGGATATGCAATGAATCACGAGTGACAAGTATGAAAGAATTATGAACGGTGGCTTTGCCACAAATACTATGTCAACTACATGATCATGCTAAGCAATATGACAATGATGGATGTGTCATGATGAACTACATGGTGGAAAGTTGCATGGCAATATATCTCGGAATGGCTATGGAAATGCCATAATAGGTAGGTATGGTGGCTGTTTTGAGGACGGTATATGGTAGGTGTATGATACCGGCGAAAGTTGCGCGGTATTTAGAGAGGCTAGCAAGGGTGGAAGGGTGAGAGTGCGTATAATCCATGGACTCAACATTAGTCATAAAGAACTCATATACTTATTGCAAAAATTTAGAAGTTATCAAAGCAAATTATTACGCGCATGCTCCTAGGGGGATAGATTGGTAGGAAAAGACCATCGCTCGTCCCCGACCGCCACTCATAAGGAATACAATCAATAAATAAATCATGCTCCGACTTCATCACATAACAGTTCACCATACGTGCATGCTACGAGAATCACAAACTTCAACACAAGTATTCTTTAAATTCACAACTACTCAACTAGCATGACTTTAATATTATCACCTCCATATCTCAAAACAATTATCATGCTTCAATCTTTTCTTAGTATTCAACACACTCAAAAGAAAGTTTCACAAATCTTGAATACCAAGCATATTATTATTAGGCAAATTACCATGCTATTAAGAGACTCTCAAATTAATTTAAGTGAAGCATGAGAGATCAATAGTTTCTTTAAAACATATCCACCACCGTGCTCTAAAAGATCTAAGTGAAGCACATAGAGCAAAATTATCTAGCTCAAAATATATAAGTGAAGCACATAGAGCAAAATTATCTAGCTCAAAAGATATAAGTGAAGCACATAGAGCAAAATTATCTAGCTCAAAAGATATAAGTGAAGCACATAGAGCAAAATTATCTAGCTCAAAAGATATAAGTGAAGCACATAGAGTATTCTATCAAATTTTAATTCATGTATGGCTCTCTCAAAAGGTGTGTACAGCAAGGATGATTGTGGCATACTAACAAACAAAGACACAAATAATACAAGACGCTCCAAGCAAAACACATATCATGTTGGTGAATAAAAATATAGCTCCAAGTAAATTACCGATGGAAGTGGACGAAAGAGGGGATGCCTTCTGGGGGCATCCCCAAGCTTTGAATTTTTGGTGTCCTTGGATTATCTTGGGGGTGCCATGGGCATCCCCAAGCTTAGGCTCTTGCCACTCCTTGTTCCATGATCCATCAAAAGAATTCACCCAAAACATGAAAACTTCACAACACAAAACTCAAGATAGAAAACTCGTGAGCTCCGTTAGCGAAAGAAAACAAAAGACCACTTCAAGATACTGTAATGAACTCATTCTTTATTTATATTGGTGTTAAACCTACTGTATTCCAACTTCTCTATGGATTATAAACTATTTTACCAGCCATAGATTCATCAAAATAAGCAAACACCACACGAAAAACAGAATCTGTCAAAAACAGAACAGTCTGTAGTAATCTGTAGCTAGCGCAAGATCTGGAACCCCAAAAATTCTAAAATAAATTGCTGGACGTGAGGAATTTATCTATTAATCATCTGCAAAAATAATTAACTAAATATCACTCTTCAAATAAAAATGACAGCAGTTCTCATGAGCGCTAAAGTTTCTGTTTTTTACAGCAAGTTCAACAAGACTTTCCCCAAGTCTTCCCAACGGTTCTACTTGGCACAAACACTAATTTAAACACAAAAAACACAACCAAAACAGAGGCTAAATAATTTATTTATTGAATAACAGAAAGGACAAATATTGGGTTGTCTCCCAACAAGCGCTTTCCTTTAAATCCTTAAAGCTAGGCATTGATAATTTTAATGATGCTCACATGAAAGACAAGAATTGAAGCACAAAGAGAGCATCATAAAACACATGACAAACACATCTAAGTCTAACATACTTTCTATGCATAGGCATCTTATAGGCAAACAAATTATCAAGGCAAGAGAAAACTAGCATATGCAAGGAAACGGGAAGAAACAATAGCAATCTCAATACAACGAGAGGTAATTTAGTAACATGAAAATTTCTACCACCATATTTTCCTCTCTCATAGTAACTACATGTAGGATCATAAGAAAATTCAACAATATAGCTATCACATAAAATATTCTCAACATGATCCACATGCATGCAAAGTTGGCACTTTTCAGAAATAGTGGGATTAACAAAAACTAAAGCCATGACCTTTCCAAACCCACTTTTAATATTATTGCAAACATTATAATCAATCTCATATTCATCATGGGGTTTAAATAAATTTTCAAGATCAAAAGAAGAATCACCCCAATCATGATCATTGCAACAAGTAGAGGACATAGCAAAACTAGCATCCCCAAGCTTAGGGTTTTGCATATTATTAGCACAATTGACATCAAGAGAATTTATAATAAAATCATTGCAATCATGCTTTTTATTCAAAGATCTATCATGAAGCACTTCATCACAATTTTCAGATTTATGGATTTCAGGCAAAAGCTTATAAAGATAATCTAGTGCATCCAAATCACTAGGAATTGGTTCATCATAATTGGATCTCTTAAAAAGATTGGCAAGCAGATGAGGATCCATAGATATTAGCTTCTCTGTTTAGTAATAAATAAATGACTATTCCAACCATACGAGCAAACAAGAAACGGGCAAAAGAGGCAAATAGAAAGGGAGGATAGAGAGAGAGGGCGAATAAAACGGCAAGGGTGAATTGGGGGGAGAGGAAAACGAGAGGCAAATGGCAAATAATGTAATGCGAGAGATAGGGATTGTGATGGGTACTTAGTATGTGACTTTTTGCGTAGACTCCCCGGCAACGGCGCCAAAAATCCTTCTTTCTACATCTTGATCTTGCGTTGGTTTTCCCCGAAGAGGAAGGGATGATGCAGTAGAGTAGCGTAAGTATTTCCCTTAGTTTTTGAGAACCAAGGAATCAATCCAGTAGGAGCCCACGCTCAAGTCCCTCGTACCTACACAAAGTGATAGCTACTCGCAACCAACGCGATTAGGGGTTGTCAAGCCCTTCACGGTCACTTACGAGAGTGAGATCTGATAGATAGAATATTTTTGGTATTTTTGATATAAAGATGCAAAGTAAAAAAGTAAATAGCAAAGCAATATCAAAGTGATGGAGATTGATATGATGAGAATAGACCCGGGGGCCATAGGTTTCACTAGTGGCTTCTGTTGGGGAACGCAGTAATTTCAAAATTTTCCTACGCACACGCAAGATCATGGTGATGCACCGCAACGAGAGGGGAGAGTGATGTCTACGTACCAACGCAGACCGACTGCGGAAGCGATCACACAACGTAGAGGAAGTAGTCGTACGTCTTCTTCCCGATCCAACCGATCCAAGCACCGTTACTCCGGCACCTCCGAGTTCTTAGCACACGTTCAGCTCGATGACGTTCCTCGGGCTCCGATCCAGCAAAGCGTCGAGGAAGAGTTCCGTCAGCACGACGGCGTGGTGACGATCTTGATGTACTACTGACGCAGGGCTTCGCCTAAGCACTGTAACGGTATGATCGAGGTGGAATTTGGTGGCAGGGGGCACCGCACACGGCTAAGGAACGATTAACTTGTGTGTCTTGTGGTGCCCCCTGCCCCCGTATATAAAGGCCAGGGGCAGGGGGTTCGGCCGGCTAGGAGGGAGGCGCAGGGAGGAGTCCTACTCCCACCGGGAGTAGGACTCCTTCCCCCCAATCCTATTCCAACTAGGATTCTTGGGGAAGAAGGAGAAAGAGGGGGCCGGCCCACCTCTCCTAGTCCTATTAGGACTTGGGAAAGGTGGGGGGCGCCGGCCAGGTGTGGGCTGCCTCTTCTCTCTTTTCCACTAAGGCCCAATAGGCCCATTTACCTCCCGGGGGGTTCCGGTAACCCTCCCGGTAATCCGGAAAAATCCCGATTTCACCCGGAACGCTTCCGGTGCCCAAACATAGGCTTCCAATATATCAATCTTTACGTCTCGACCTTTTCGAGACTCCTCGTCATGTCCGTGATCTCATCCGGGACTCCGAACAACCTTCGGTACATCAAAATGCATAAACTCATAATAACTGTCATCGTAACGTTAAGCGTGCGGACCCTACGGTTCGAGAACAATGTAGACATGACCGAGACACGTCTCCGGTCAATAACCAATAGCGGGACCTGGATGCCCATATTGGCTCCTACATATTCTACGAAGATCTTTATCGGTCAGACCGCATAACAACATACGTTGTTCCCTTTGTCATCGGTATGTTACTTGCCCGAGATTCGATCGTCGGTATCCAATACCTAGTTCAATCTCGTTACTGGCAAGTCTCTTTACTCGTTCCGTAATACATCATCTCATAACTAACATCTTAGTTATTATGCTTGCAAGGCTTATGTGATGTGTATTACCGAGAGGGCCCAGAGATACCTCTCCGACAATCAGAGTGACAAAACCTAATCTCGAAATACGCCAACCCAACATCTACCGTTGGAGACACCTGTAGTACTCCTTTATAATCACCCAGTTACGTTGTGACGTTTGGTAGCACCCAAAGTGTTCCTCCGGTAAACGGGAGTTGCATAATCTCATAGTTATAGGAACATGTATAAGTCATGAAGAAAGCAATAGCAACATACTAAACGATCGGGTGCTAAGCTAATGGAATGGGTCATGTCAATCAGATCATTCAACTAATGATGTGACCTCGTTAATAAAATAACAACTCTTTGTTCATGGTTAGGAAACATAACCATCTTTGATTAACGAGCTAGTCTAGTAGAGGCATACTAGTGACACTCTGTTGGTCTATGTATTCACACATGTATTATGTTTCCGGTTAATACAATTCTAGCATGAATAATAAACATTTATCATGATATAAGGAAATAAATAATAACTTTATTATTGCCTCTAGGGCATATTTCCTTCAGTCTCCCACTTGCACTAGAGTCAATAATCTAGATTACACAGTAATGATTCTTACACCCATGGAGTCTTGGTGCTGATCATGTTTTGCTCGTGGAAGAGGCTTAGTCAACGGGTCTGCAACATTCAGATCCGTATGTATCTTGCAAATCTCTATGTCTCCCACCTGGACTAAATCCCGGATGGAGTTGAAGCGTCTCTTGATGTGTTTGGTTCTTTTGTGAAATCTGGATTCCTTTGCCAAGGCAATTGCACCAGTATTGTCACAGAAGATTTTCATTGGACCCGATGCACTAGGTATAACACCTAGATCGGATATGAACTCCTTCATCCAGACTCCTTCGTTCGCTGCTTCCGAAGCAGCTATGTACTCCGCTTCACATGTAGATCCCGCTACGACGCTTTGTTTAGAACTGCACCAACTGACAGCTCCACCGTTTAAAGTAAACACGTATCCGGTTTGCGATTTAGAATCGTCCGGATCAGTGTCAAAGCTTGCATCAACGTAACCTCTTACGGTGAGCTCTTTGTCACCTCCATATACGAGAAACATATCCTTAGTCCTTTTCAGGATGTTCTTGACCGCTGTCCAGTGATCCACCCCTGGATTACTTTGGTACCTCCCTGCTAAACTTATAGCAAGGCACACATCAGGTCTGGTACACAGCATTGCATACATGATAGAGCCTATGGCTGAAGCATAGGGAACATCTTTCATTTTCTCTCTATCTTCTGCAGTGGTCGGGCATTGAGTCTGACTCAACTTCACACCTTGCAATACAGGCAAGAACCCTTTCTTTGCTTGATCCATTTTGAACTTCTTCAAAATCTTGTCAAGGTATGTGCTTTGTGAAAGTCCAATTAAGCGTTTTGATCTATCTCTATAGATCTTTATGCCTAATATGTAAGCAGCTTCCCCGAGGTCTTTCATCGAAAAACTTTTATTCAAGTATCCCTTTATGCTATCCAGAAATTCTATATCATTTCCAATAAGTAATATGTCATCCACATATAATATCAGAAATGCTACAGAGCTCCCACTCACTTTCTTGTAAATGCAGGCTTCTCCAAAAGTCTATATAAACCCAAATGCTTTGATCACACTATCAAAGCGTTTATTCCAACTCCGAGATGCTTGCACCAGTCCATAGATGGATCGCTGGAGTTTGCACACTTTGTTAGCTCCCTTTGGATCGACAAAACCTTCTGGTTGCATCATATACAACTCTTCTTCCAGAAATCCATTCAGGAATGCGGTTTTTACATCCATTTGCCAAATTTCATAATCATAAAATGCGGCAATTGCTAACATGATTCTGACAGACTTAAGCATCGCTACGGGTGAGAAAGTCTCATCGTAGTCAACTCCTTGAACTTGTCGAAAACCTTTTGCGACAAGTCGAGCTTTGTAGACAGTAACATTACCATCAGCGTCAGTCTTTTTCTTAAAGATCCATTTATTCTCAATTGCTTGCCGATCATCGGGCAAGTCAACCAAAGTCCATACTTTGTTCTCATACATGGATCCCATCTCAGATTTCATGGCTTCAAGCCACTTTGCGGAATCTGGGCTCACCATCGCTTCTTCATAGTTCGTAGGTTCATCATGATCTAGTAGCATGACTTCCAGAATAGGATTACCGTACCACTCTGGTGCGGATCTTACTCTGGTTGATCTACGAGGTACAGTAGTATCTTGATCTAAAGTTTCATGATCATCATCATTAACTTCCTCTCTCATTGGTATAGGTCTCATAGAAACAGTTTTCTGTGATGTACTATTTCCCAATAACGGAGTAGGTACAGTTACCTCGTCAAGTTCTACTTTCCTCCCACTCACTTCTTTCGAGAGAAACTCCTTCTCAAGAAAGTTTCCGAATTTAGCAACAAAAGTCTTGCCTTCGGATCTGTGATAGAAGGTGTATCCAATAGTTTCCTTTGGATATCCTATGAAGACACACTTCTCCGATTTGGGTTCGAGCTTATCAGGTTGAAGCTTTTTCACATAAGCATCGCAACCCCAAATTTTAAGAAACGACAACTTTGGTTTCTTGCCAAACCATAGTTCATAAGGCGTCGTATCAACGGATTTAGATGGTGCCCTATTTAACGTGAATGCGGCCGTCTCTAAAGCATAACCCCAAAATGATAGCGGTAAATCAGTAAGAGACATCATAGATCGCACCATATCTAGTAAAGTACGATTACGACGTTCGGACACACCATTACGTTGTGGTGTTCCGGGTGGCGTGAGTTGCGAAACTATTCCACAATTTTTCAAATGTACACCAAACTCGTAACTCAAATATTCTCCTCCACGATCAGATCGTAGAAACTTTATTTTCTTGTTACGATGATTTTCAACTTCACTCTGAAATTCCTTGAACTTTTCAAATGTTTCAGACTTATGTTTCATTAAGTAGATATACCCATATCTGCTTAAATCATCTGTGAAGGTGAGAAAATAACGATATCCGCCACGAGCCTCAATATTCATCGGACCACATACATCGGTATGTATGATTTCCAATAAATCTGTTGCTCTCTCCATAGTACCGGAGAACGGTGTTTTAGTCATCTTGCCCATGAGGCACGGTTCGCAAGTACCAAGTGATTCATAATCAAGTGGTTCCAAAAGCCCATCAGCATGGAGTTTCTTCATGCGCTTTACACCGATATGACCTAAACGGCAGTGCCACAAATAAGTTGCACTATCATTATCAACTCTGCATCTTTTGGCTTCAACATTATGAATATGTGTATTACTACTATCGAGATTCAATAAGAATAGACCACTTTTCAAGGGTGCATGACCATAAAAGATATTACTCATATAAATAGAACAACCATTATTCTCTGATTTAAATGAATAACCGTCTCGCATCAAACAAGATCCAGATATAATGTTCATGCTTAACGCTGGCACCAAATAACAATTATTTAGGTCTAATATTAATCCCGAAGGTAGATGTAGAGGTAGCGTGCCGACCGCGATCACATCGACTTTGGAACCGTTTCCCACGCGCATCGTCACCTCGTCCTTTGCTAGTGTCCGCTTATTCTGTAGTCCCTGTTTCGAGTTGCAAATATTAGCAACAGAACCAGTATCAAATACCCAGGTGCTACTGCGAGCATTAGTAAGGTACACATCAATAACATGTATATCACATATACCTTTGTTCACCTTGCCATCCTTCTTATCCGCCAAATACTTGGGGCAGTTCCGCTTCCAGTGACCAGTCTGCTTGCAGTAGAAGCACTCAGTTTCAGGCTTAGGTCCAGACTTGGGTTTCTTCTCTTGAGCAGCAACTTGCTTGCCGTTCTTTTTGAAGTTCCCTTTCTTCTTCCCTTTGCCCTTTTTCTTGAAACTAGTGGTTTTGTTAACCATCAACACTTGATGCTCCTTCTTGATTTCTACCTCCGCAGCTTTCAGCATAGCGAAGAGCTCGGGAATAGTCTTGTTCATCCCTTGCATATTATAGTTCATCACAGAGCTCTTGTAGCTTAGTGGCAGTGATTGGAGAATTCTGTCAATGACGCAATCATCCGGAAGTGTAACTCCCAATTGAATCAAGTGATTATTATACCCAGACATTTTGAGTATATGCTCACTGACAGAACTGTTCTCCTCCATCTTGCAGCTATAGAACTTATTGGAGACTTCATATCTCTCAATCCGGGCATTTGCTTGAAATATTAACTTCAACTCCTGAAACATCTCATATGCTCCATGACGTTCAAAACGTCGTTGAAGTCCCGGTTCTAAGCCGTAAAGCATGGCACACTGAACTATTGAGTAGTCATCAGCTTTGCTCTACCAGACGTTCATAACTTCTGGTGTTGCTCTTGCAGTAGGCCTGGCACTCAGCGGTGCTTCCAGGACGTAATTCTTCTGTGCAGCAATGAGGATAATCCTCAGGTTACGGACCAAGTCCGTGTAATTGCTACCATCATCTTTCAACTTAGCTTTCTCAAGGAACGCATTAAAATTCAACGGAACAACAGCACGAGCCACCTATCTACAATCAACATAAACAAGCAAGATACTATCAGGTACTAAGTTCATGATAATTTTTAAGTTCAGTTAATTTACTTAAGAACTCCCACTTAGATAGACATCCCTCTAATCCTCTAAGTGATTACGTGATCCAAATCAACTAAACCATAACCGATCATCACGTGAGATGGAGTAGTTTTCAATGGTGAACATCAATATGTTGATCATATCTACTATATGATTCACGCTCGACCTTTCGGTCTCCGTGTTCCGAGGCCATATCTGTATATGCTTGGCTCGTCAAGTATAACCTGAGTATTCCGCGTGTGCAACTGTTTTGCACCCGTTGTATTTGAACGTAGAGCCTATCACACCCGATCATCACGTGGTGTCTCAGCACGAAGAACTTTTGCAACGGTGCATACTCAGGGAGAACACTTCTTGATAATTTAGTGAGAGATCATCTTATAATGCTACCGTCAATCAAAGCAAGATAAGATGCATAAAAGGATAAACATCACATGCAATCAATATAAGTGATATGATATGGCCATCATCATCTTGTGCTTTGTGATCTCCATCTCTGAAGCATCGTCATGATCACCATCGTCACCGGCGCAACACCTTGATCTCCATCGTAGCATCGTTGTCGTCTCGCCAATCTAATGCCTCCACGACTATCACTACCGCTTAGTAATAAAATAAAGCATTACATCGCGATTGCATTGCATACAATAAAGCGACAACCATATGGCTCCTGCCAGTTGCCGATAACTCGGTTACAAAACATGATCATCTCATACAATAAAATCAGCATCATGCCTTGACCATATCACATCACAACATGCCCTGCAAAAACAAGTTAGACGTCCTCTACTTTGTTGTTGCAAGTTTTACGTGGCTGCTACGGGCTTAAGTAAGAACTCATCTCACCTACGCATCAAAACCACAACGATAGTTCGTCAAATAGACTCCATTTTAACCTTCTCAAGGACCGGGCGTAGTCACACTTGGTTCAACTAAAGTTGGAGAGACAGTCTTCCGCTAGCCATCTGTGTGCATAGCACGTCGAGGGAACCGGTCTCGCGTAAGAGTACGCGTAAGGTTGGTCCGGATCGTCTCGTCCAACAATACCGCCGAACCAAAGTATGACATGCTGGTAGGCAGTATGACTTGTATCGCCCACAACTCACTTGTGTTCTACTCGTGCAAATAACATCAAACCATAAAAACCTAGGCTCGGATGCCACTGTTGGGGAACGCAGTAATTTCAAAATTTTCCTACGCACACGCAAGATCATGGTGATGCACCGCAACGAGAGGGGAGAGTGATGTCTACGTACCAACGCAGACCGACTGCGGAAGCGATCACACAACGTAGAGGAAGTAGTCGTACGTCTTCTTCCCGATCCAACCGATCCAAGCACCGTTACTCCGGCACCTCCGAGTTCTTAGCACACGTTCAGCTCGATGACGTTCCTCAGGCTCCGATCCAGCAAAGCGTCGAGGAAGAGTTCCGTCAGCACGACGGCGTGGTGACGATCTTGATGTACTACCGACGCAGGGCTTCGCCTAAGCACTGTAACGGTATGATCGAGGTGGAATTTGGTGGCAGGGGGCACCGCACACGGCTAAGGAACGATTAACTTGTGTGTCTTGTGGTGCCCCCTGCCCCCGTATATAAAGGCCAGGGGCAGGGGGTTCGGCCGGCTAGGAGGGAGGCGCAGGGAGGAGTCCTACTCCCACCGGGAGTAGGACTCCTTCCCCCCAATCCTATTCCAACTAGGATTCTTGGGGAAGAAGGAGAAAGAGGGGGCCGGCCCACCTCTCCTAGTCCTATTAGGACTTGGGAAAGGTGGGGGGCGCCGGCCAGGTGTGGGCTGCCTCTTCTCTCTTTTCCACTAAGGCCCAATAGGCCCATTTACCTCCCGGGGGGTTCCGGTAACCCTCCCGGTAATCCGGAAAAATCCCGATTTCACCCGGAACGCTTCCGGTGCCCAAACATAGGCTTCCAATATATCAATCTTTACGTCTCGACCTTTTCGAGACTCCTCGTCATGTCCGTGATCTCATCCGGGACTCCGAACAACCTTCGGTACATCAAAATGCATAAACTCATAATAACTGTCATCGTAACGTTAATCGTGCGGACCCTACGGTTCGAGAACAATGTAGACATGACTGAGACACGTCTCCGGTCAATAACCAATAGCGGGACCTGGATGCCCATATTGGCTCCTACATATTCTACGAAGATCTTTATCGGTCAGACCGCATAACAACATACGTTGTTCCCTTTGTCATCGGTATGTTACTTGCCCGAGATTCGATCGTCGGTATCCAATACCTAGTTCAATCTCGTTACTGGCAAGTCTCTTTACTCGTTCCGTAATACATCATCTCATAACTAACATCTTAGTTATTATGCTTGCAAGGCTTATGTGATGTGTATTACCGAGAGGGCCCAGAGATACCTCTCCGACAATCAGAGTGACAAAACCTAATCTCGAAATACGCCAACCCAACATCTACCGTTGGAGACACCTGTAGTACTCCTTTATAATCACCCAGTTACGTTGTGACGTTTGGTAGCACCCAAAGTGTTCCTCCGGTAAACGGGAGTTGCATAATCTCATAGTTATAGGAACATGTATAAGTCATGAAGAAAGCAATAGCAACATACTAAACGATCGGGTGCTAAGCTAATGGAATGGGTCATGTCAATCAGATCATTCAACTAATGATGTGACCTCGTTAATCAAATAACAACTCTTTGTTCATGGTTAGGAAACATAACCATCTTTGATTAACGAGCTAGTCTAGTAGAGGCATACTAGTGACACTCTGTTGGTCTATGTATTCACACATGTATTATGTTTCCGGTTAATACAATTCTAGCATGAATAATAAACATTTATCATGATATAAGGAAATAAATAATAACTTTATTATTGCCTCTAGGGCATATTTCCTTCAGCTTCTCTCAAGAGCATAAGTATTCTACGGTGGGTGAACAAATTACTGTTGAGCAATTGATAGAATTGTGCATAATTATGAGAATATCTAGGCATGATCATGTATATAGGCATCACATCTGTGACAAGTAGATCGAAATAATTATAAATCTACTACTATTACTCCACTCATCGACCGCTATCCAGCATGCATCTAGAGTATTAAGTTAAAAACAGAGTAACGCCTTAAGCAAGATGACATGATGTAGAGAGATAAATTCATGCAATATGAAATAAACCCCATCTTGTTATCCTCGATGGCAATGATACAATACGTGCCTTGCTGCCCCTTCTGTCACTGGGTAAGGACACCGCAAGATCGAACCCAAAGCTAAGCACTTCTCCCATGGCAAGAACTACCAATCTAGTTGGCCAAACCAAATGGATAATTCGAAGAGACTTGCAAAGATAACCAATCATGCATAAAAGAAGTCAGAGAAGATTCAAATATTATTCATAGATAGACTTGATCATAAACCCACAATTCATCGGTCTCAACAAACACACCGCAAAAAGAAGATTACATCGAATAGATCTCCACGAGAGAGGGGGAGAACTTTGTATTGAGATTCAAAGAGAGAGAAGAAGCCATCTAGCTACTAACTATGGACCCGAAGGTCTGAGGTAAACTACTCACACTTCATCGGAGGGGCTAGGATGATGTAGAAGCCCTCCGTGATGACGGCCCTCTTCCGGCGGAGCTCCGGAACAGGCCCCAAGATGGGATCTCGTGGATACAGAAAGTTGCGGCGGTGGAATTAGGGTTTTGGCTCCTGTTCTGATCGTTTGGGGGTACGTGTGTATATATAGGAGGAAGGAGTACGTCGGTGGAGTATTGAGGGGCCCACGAGGTAGGGGGCGCGCCCTAGGGAGGGCACGCCCCCCACCCTCGTGACCACCTCTTTGATCCCTTGCAGTAGGGTCCAAGTCTCCTGGATCACGTTCGGCGAGAAAATCACGTTTCCGAAGATTTTATTCCGTTTGGACTCCGTTTGATATTCTGTTTATCCGAAACACTAAAATAGGCAAAAAAGCCAGCAATTCTGGGCTGGGCCTCCGGTTAATAGGTTAGTCCCAGAAATAATATAAAAGTGGAAAATAAAGCCCAATATAGTCCAAAACAATAGATAATATAGCATGGAGCAATCAAAAATTATAGATACGTTGGAGACGTATCACTTTCCTCATGCCGAACATGATCATGCAGTCCGTCCCGAGCTCATCTTGACGTACCCTCGTCGAGCGGCTCTTTGGACTCGTCGGATATGAATAGCGGTTCTCCTCCGGCCGCTTCCACCCCTCGCCCTACTGACAACGCCGAGGTGTTGTCTCAAAAGGCACCGAGCCAAGGGGAGGTGGTCCTGGGGGCGCCTCGCGGCGACTTCCCGGACCTTGGGTACCAAGGGAGCGAGGCTCCTACGGGCTTCGAGTTCGGGCCCCAGCCGGACACTGCGCCGGAACCTTCGATGGTTCCAGACTCCGGCAGGTGCCCCCCATTAAGGGGGGCCAACCATCCGTGCCGGTGTCCTCTGTCCAACCAGAGGCACCGGACAACCTGCTGGAAGCGCTTCGCAATGCTTCCATCAAAGAAGAACACCGCACTATCATGAGTGTGGTGGTCGAGAAGGTTCAGTCCGCCAAAAACGGACTGACCGAAGCTTGCGTCAGCCTCCTAACAGGCTTTTAGGTAAGCATTCAAAATATAAGAAAATATTACCGCATAGATAGTAGCCCCTGATGCTCTGTTCGGCGTTCGCGAAGAAAAGCCGAATAGAGTATCAAATGATAACTCAGGAGTCTAATTAGAGTATGTCTATGTGTATGTGCAGGCTTCACTGCTGGCCGCTGCCGCACATATTGCAGAGGTCTCTGCGCTGAAGCAGGACCTGAAGTGGTCCGAGGACGAGCTCAGCCTTATCAAGAGGCAGCTCGAAGAGAGCAAAGGTAAGATATACCCCTGTCTATATAGTTAAAACGAAGTTCGGGTGTAAAGTAATAGGATCATCATGAATTTGTCAGGGGCCACGACCGAGGTGGAGACCCTGAGGAAGGCGTTGTCCGAGGCCGAAGACAAAGTGGCCAAAGAACGCATTGAACAGGAGAAGCAAGAAGCTCGAGTAGGCGAGGTGCAGCAAGAGCTCGAGGCTCTCGCCAAAAAGCACAAGTCCTTGGAGCTTGACTCTAAGACGCGAGAGTCCGAGCTCGCGCAGGCGCTTGAGAGCGTCTGGAGCGCCAAGGCCGAAGCCCACAAGGCCCTCCAGGAGATTGACGCGGTGAAGAAAATAGCAGCGGGTAAGGCATTTGTTATGCATAGCAAGCACGTGAAGGAGACTTTCCTTTTTCTTACCCGAGTTCGGAGCTCTCCAGGAGCGTTTGCAGATCTTCCCCACAGTGTACTGGATGTCGCGGAGTTTTACTAGGCTAAGGAGGGAAGATCAACGAAGAAGTTGTTCTAGTCTCAATATACTGGGACCGAACACCCCGTGCCCTTGAGCGACCAGCTGAAGTAGTTGGTCGAGCTTCACAAGGTGGCCGAACAGGCCATGAGGGGCCTTATAGTCCGGATGTGGCCTGGCGAGCCCCTGTCCGGCAGCTACTTCGATCTGGTGAGGCGGCTTGTGGAAGCCTGCCTACGGCTTGAAGTCATCAGGCGGTCCGTCTGCATCGAGGGTGCACGCAGGGCTTTTGCCCGGGCGAAGGTGCACTGGGCGAAGCTGGACGCCGTGAAGCTGGTGAAGGAGGGGCCGCCGGAGGGCAAGGAGCATCGCTGCTCCGAGAATTACTATGAGAGTGTCCTGAAGGGTTCCCGCTTAGTGGCAGATGAGTGTGCCAAGGATGTAATTTTTGAATGAATATGCTCATGTGATCATGTAATATGAAACGAGTTCGTTTGCGCCATGCGACGCTTTCTTAATTTAAAATATCACCTTGTGTGCGGCCGTTTATAAAATCTGAGAGTTGGCCAGTCGTCGGCTTCTAGCCCCATGTAACTAGTACTGGGGTGTTCGGGGTAAATCTAAACACTCTTTACCCTAATTTTGGGTCCTTCAAGGGAGGTGTTCAGCGCAACAAACCAGGCAATCGGACTATAATGCTTTATCACTCTCACTTAGCCATAGAAGTCTATGATTTTAAATTTTTGGCAAAGCCCCTGGTATTCGGAGGGCCGAATTTGGGGCGCTATACATGCCTAAGCCGGACAAGGCCGACTCCTCGCCCGAAGCGGAAAAAGTCTTTAAGGACTTGAGACCTCTCGAACAACGACCAGTCTCTCGCCTTATCATGACAGTCAGTTTTTGGCTTTCTCTACTGAGGTGCTCATCCGGAAGAACCGGGACACAATCGCAGTAGTTCTCCCACTGCTACCCTAGCCGATATAGCGGAACGTAAGGTACCAAAGCATGGGAGCCGGGCAACCCAACAGTTGACCAAAGACATGATTCGGAGCTGATGCATCTAATGATATAAGTTTGGGGTGCCGCACTGTCGAATGTGTTCGGACTTCTTGTGCCGTATTATGGGGTAAACGAGAGCCTCGGGCGTACTGACCGTAACCGAACGTGCGGGTGCGGATTGTCGTAAATGGACATATAAGAGAAAGAGAAAAACTTAAATAATGCAATGACAGATTAATGATATGCATTGTTATTTGAATAATACGTCGAAGCGTACTGGTACAAGTAATGCAATAAGCATAAAGTAGGACAATTTGAAATGTCCTATCCCAGGGCAAGCTACGCATAAATAGTGAAAAGCGGGTATATCAAGTATTACTAGAGACCACCTGACGGTTCCCATGTTCATCTTAGCCTCTTGCCGCCTTGGTTGTTGCTTCCGGAATGTGTCCGGCAATCGTACTGCCGGAAAGGGCTTCCAAAGAGTTAGGCCCTGAAAGAGAAAAGGAATGTCAAAGGAATACAACCCCTGGTGTGGTTAAGCCACAATGCGGGGTGTGTCCTGATTGTGCCCCCGCCTATGTCCATGGTATTTTCAATGCGTAGTTATGTACGCGTGGCACGGATTTCGTCGCTTCACTAGGACTGGGACGGGGGCCGGATTTCTAGGCGAGCTCTGATCGTGCCAGGCGATCCTGTTGCAGCTTGTTCCAGACTCGCTTGAAGGTGTCCGGGGGTTGTGACGCCGAATGAGTGGTCTGCCTGAACAGGCTGCTTTGTGCCTCTGCTGCAAGGGCCGCAGTTTGCTCTTCCGTACGGAGCGAGCGTTCTGTGTTTCCATTTACTGTTATGACCCCGCGAGGTCCTGGCATCTTGAGCTTGAGGTATGCGTAATGTGGCACTGCATTGAATTTTGCAAATGATGTACATCCGAGCAGTGCATGATAGCCAATGCGAAACGGGACGATGTCGAAGATTAACTCTTCGCTTTGGAAGTTATCCGGTGATCCAAAGACCACTTCCAGTGTGATTGAGCCTGTGCAATGGGCCTCTACACCTGGGATGACGCCTTTAAAGGTGGTTTTGTTGGGTTTGATCCTCGAGGGATCGATACCCATTTTTCGCACTGTATCCTGATAAAGCAGGTTCAGGCTGCGGCCGCCGTCCATAAAGACTCAGGTGAGGTGAAATCCGTCAATGATGGGGTCTAGGACCAGTGCGGCGGATCCGCCATGATGGATGCTAGTAGGGTGGTCCCTGCGATCGAAGGTGATCAGACAAGCAGACCATGGGTTGAACTTTGGGGCGACGGGCTCCATCGCATAGACGTCCCTTAGTGCACGCTTTCGCTCCCTCTTGGGAATGTGGGTTGCGTATATCATGTTCACCGTCTTCACTTGAGGGGGAAACCCCTTCTGTCCTCCTGTGTTCGGCGGCCGGGGCTCCTCCTCGTCATCGTTATGCAGCCCCTTGTCCTTGTTCTCGGCATTTAACTTGCCGGCCTGCTTGAACACCCAGCATTCTCTATTGGTGTGATTGGCTGGCTTGTCGGGGGTGCCGTGGATTTGACACGAGCGATCCAGTATGCGATCCAGACTGGACGGAGCCGGAGTATTTCTTTTAAATGGCTTTTTCCGCTGACCGGATCTAGAGCCTCTGAATCCGGCATTGACTGTCGTATCTTCGGTGTTATCGCCGTTATTGCGGCGCTTTGGTTTATTACGACGCTGCCTACCGTTAACATCTTTGGTATCCGAGGTATCCGGATTCCTCGATGTGTTGTTGCTGCGAGCCAGCCAGCTGTCCTCGCCCGCGCAAAAGCGGGTCATGAGTGTCGTGAGGGCTGCCATAGATTTCGGCTTCTCCTGGCCGAGGTGGCGGGCGAGCCACTCGTCGCGGATGTTATGCTTGAATGCCGCTAGGGCCTCTGCATCCGGACAGTCTACAATTTGATTTTTCTTAGTCAGGAATAGTGTCCAGAATTGTCTGGCCGATTCCCCTGGCTGCTGGGTTATGTGGCTCAAGTCATCAGCATCTGGTGGCCACACATAAGTGCCCTAGAATTTATCAAGAAATGCGTCTTCCAGATCCTCCCAACTGCCGACGGAATCTGCTGGCAAGCTATTCAGCCAATGTCGAGCTGGTCCTTTGAGTTTTAGTGGGAGGTACTTGATGGCATGTAGATCATCACCGTGAGCCATGTGGATGTGAAGGAGGAAATCCTCAATCCATACAGCGGGATCTATTGTGCCATCGTATGATTCGATATTTACGGGTTCGTATGAGTCTTGTCTGCTGTATTTGGCCCGGTCGGATTTACTCTTGGTGTATCCGACGCGACGATCATCGTCCCGTGTGGGCGCACGTGCCCGTGTCTCGTATATTGACCTTGTGATTTTTGCCTTACTGTCCAAGATGTCTCGCAGGTCCTCTGTATTGCCCCAGGCCTTAGTATTTTTGACTGAGTGGCGACGGGGTGCGGTCTGAACTTTAGGCTGAAACACCTCTCTGGCTCGGCCGCGTAGTGGCCGGTCAGCCGCATCATACACTGGTGAATGAGGTTTCAATATTTCCTCCTTCAGGTGAGGTAGCAACCTGCGTTTTGGGTAACTCTTGGACGGGCGCTCGAGTTCATGCTCCTCGGCCGCAAGGACTTCGGTCCACCTGTCTGCTAGCAAGTCTTGATCAGCTTGAAGTTGTTGTTGTTTTTTCTTCAGGCTATTTGTCATGGCCATAAGCCGGCGCTTGAAGCGCTCTTGCTTGACGGGGTCCTCAGGCACGATAAACTCGTTGTCGCCGAGGCTCGCCTCGTCTTCGGAGAGAGGCATGTAATTGTCCTCCTCCGGTTCTCCATCTGCTGCCTGCTCTGGAGGGCTAGCTTGTTCATCCTCTAGCTCTACACCGTGCTAGAGGGGATTGTTGTTGTCTTCGGTGCTATCCGGAGTGTTATTATCTCCTGTGCCGGTATCACTGCTCTTGCTGTGGCGGGACTTAGAACGGCGCCGCTGACGTCGGCGCTTGGGTTGCTTCTTGGAGGGGTCATCCTCTGCTGTCTCGTCGTCATTGCCTTCTTTGGGGGTGTCCACCATGTATATATCATATGATGAGGTGGCGGTCCAGCGCCTGAGGGCAGTAGTTTCTGTTCGTCTCCGGCTTCGTCGTCCATACCATCGAAGTCTTCGGAGTCGAAGTCGAGCATGTCGGTTAAGTCGTCGATAGTGGCTACTAAGTGGGTGGTGGGTGGGCAGCGAATTTCTTCGTCGTCCGCATCCCATTCTAGCCGGACATAGTTCGGCCAAGGTTCTCCTGTCAGGGAGAGAGACCTTAATGAATTTAGCACATCTCCGAAAGGTGAGTGCTGAAAGATATCCGCGGAGGTGAACTCCATGATCGGCGCCCAGTCGGACTCGATGGGCACGGATGTGAGCGGCTCGGAGTCCGTGGCCAGAGATGAATCCAGTGGTTCGGCGACACGGCTCTCATAAGGGGTGAAGTCAGTATCTGGCTCTATCGCCACTGAGAGTGCGGCCTCCATGGCGGGGTCTATCCTTCCGCTCTCGGATGGCGCGATTTGCTCCGGATTAAAGGCCGGAGTAGCTGCGGATACGATCTCCCGAACACTGTCCGACGGCAGAGTTACGTCTTGCTCATCATGACTGTGCGGTGCGTCCGACATGGGCTCGAATCCGTCGAAGATCAAGTCTCTGCGGATGTCGGCCGTGTAGTTCAAGTTTCCAAATCTGACCCGATGGCCAGGGGCGTAGCTCTCGATCTGCTCCAGATGGCCAAGCAAATTGGCCCGCAGTGCGAAGCCGCCGAATACGAGGATTTGTCCGGGGAGGAAAGCCTCACCCTGGACCGCATCGCTAGTGATGATCGAAGGAGCCATCAAGCCTTATGGTGACAGCAAAGTGGAACTCTCAATGAAAGCACCAATGTCGGTGTCAAAACCGGCGGATCTCGGGTAGGGGGTCCCGAACTGTGCGTCTAAGGCGGATGGTAACAGGAGGCAGGGGACACGATGTTTACCCAGGTTCGGGCCCTCTTGATGGAGGTAATACCCTACGTCCTGCTTGATTGTTCTTGATGATATGAGTATTACAAGAGTCGATCTACCACGAGATCAAAGAGGCTAAACCCTAGAAGCTAGCCTACGGTATGTCCTACGGACTAAAACCCTCCGGTTTATATAGACACCGGAGGGGGCTAGGGTTACACAAGGTCGGTTACAAAGGAGGAGATATACATATCTGTATTGCCTAGCTTGCCTTCCACGCCAAGTAAAGTCCCATCCGGACACGAGACGAAGTCTTCAATCTTGTATCTTCATAGTCCAACAGTCCGGTCAAAGGATATAGTCCGGCTGTCCGGAGACCCCCTAATCCAGGACTCCCTCAGGGGCAAAACCTACTTGGAGTAGGATTGCCCCCCTTGGGCGTGCCTCCTCCTCTTGGCCGCCCCCTCCTCCTCGCCCCCTTTATATACGGAGGAGGGGGCACCCCATCGACACAACAATTGATCTCTTAGATCTTTTAGCCATGTGCGGTGCCCCCGTCCACCATAATCCACCTCGGTCATATCGTAGCGGTGCTTAGGCGAAGCCCTACGTCGGTAGAACATCATGATCGTCACCACGCCGTCGTGCTGACAGAACTCTCCCTCAAAGCTCGGCTGGATCGGAGTTCAAGGGACATTATCGAGTTGAACGTGTGTAGAACTCGGAGGTGTCGTGTGTTCGGTGCTTGATCGGTCGGATCGTGAAGACGTACGACTACATCAACCGCGTTATGCTAACGCTTCCGCTTTCGGTCTACGAGGGTACGTGGACACACTCTCCCCTCTCGTTGCTATGCATCACCATGATCTTGCGTGTGCGTAGGAATTTTTTTTGAAATTACTATGTTCTAACAATGACTACCTCATCTAATCAGGAGATGCCTAGTTCATCGAATCAGGAACCAGTTACAATTACCGAACCTGCCATTTCGATGGAACACTTTGAAGATCCTATGGAGAATAATAAAGTTCCTACTAGGAGCAAGAGACAGAGGACTGCAAAGTCCTTGGTGATGATTTTCTTGTGTATCTCATAGATGACACTCACAATTCTATTTCAGAGGCCTATGCATCTGAAGATGCTGACTACTGGAAGGAAGCGGTTCGTAGCGATATGGATTCCATCTTGGCAAATGAAACTTGGGAGATAACTGATTGTCCTTATGGGTGCAAACCTATAGGATGCAAATGGGTATTCAAGAAGAAGCTTAGGCCTGATGGTATTATTGAAAAGTACAAGGCTCGACTCGTGGCTAAGGGTTATATCCAAAAGGAAGGGGAAGGCTTCTTTGATACTTACTCACCTGTGGCTCGACTGACCACTATTCGAGTTCTACTTTCACTAGCTGCCTCACATGGTCTTCTCGTTCATCAAATGGATGTTACGACTGCTTTCCTAAATGGAGAGTTGGACGAGGAAATTTATATGGAACAACCAGATGGGTTTGTATTAGATGGCCAGGAAGAAAAAGTGTGCAAGTTGCTGAAGTTTTGTATGGACTCAAGCAAGCACCCAAACAGTGGCATGAGAAGTTTGAGAGAACTTTAATAGTTGCAGGCTTTATTGTAAACGAAGCTGATAAATGTGTGTACTATCGCCATGGTAGGGGTGAGGGAGTTATCCTTTGCTTCTATGTTGATGACATACTGATTTTCGAAACAAATCTGAATGTTATTAAGGAGGTAAAGGATTTCCTATCTCGTTGCTTTGAGATGAAGGATTTAGGAGTGGTTGATGTCATTCTGAACATCAAGTTGTTGAGAGACGATGATGGTGGGATTACATTGCTTCAATCTCACTATGTGGAAAAGATCTTGAGTCGCTTTGGCTATAGTGACTGCAAGCCCTCTCCAACACCATATGATTCGAGTGTGTTACTTCGAAAGAATCAAAGAATTGCTAGAGATCAATTGAAATATTCTCAGATTATTGGCTCGCTTATGTACTTAGCCAGTGCTACAAGACCCGACATCTCTTTTGCTGTTAGCAAACTGAGTCCGTTTGTCTCAAAACCAGGAGATGTGCATTGGAAAGCTCTAGAGAGAGTTTTGCATTATTTGAAAGGCACTACGAATTATGGAATTCACTACACCGAGCACCCAAAGGTGCTTGAAGGGTATAGTGACTCAAACTGGATCTCAGATGCCGATGAGATAAAGGCCACGAGCGGATATGTATTCACACATGGAGGTGGAGCTGTTTCTTGGAAGTCTTGCAAGGAGACCATCTTAACAAGGTCAACAATGGAAGCAGAACTCACAGCACTAGATACAGCTACGGTCGAAGCAGATTGGCTTCGTCGGCTCTTGAATGACTTGCCGGTTGTTGAGAAACATGTACCAGGTATCCTTATGAACTACGACAATCAAACTGTAATCACGAAAGTGAGCAGCTCAAAGGATAACATGATGTCATCAAGACACGTTCAGAGAAGGTTAAAGTCTGTCAGGAAAATGAGAAACTCTGGAGTTATTGCATTGGATTATATCCAAACGTCTAAAAATCTGGCAGATCCTTTCACTAAGGGTCTATCACGTAATGTGATAGATAATGCATCGAGGGAGATGGGTATGAGACCCACAATATGAGTTGTTCACAGTGATAACCTAGTCTATGTGATTGGAGATCCCGTGAATTAGATGTGGAAGACAAGCTGTTGGTCAACTGAGAGGAGAGTATCCTTACTATTACCAATACCACTTCATGAAGATGCAATACTCTCCTAATCTGCATGGCAGGTTGATGTATATCTTAATGTGTTCTAAGTGGCTCATTGAAGCAGAGATGTCGTCCTGCGGAACATCTTTTGAAGAACGCACTTATATGAGTCTGATTGTTAAACGTCGCAATCTATGAGAGGGTTCTCTCTAGTAAACTCATGAAAGGTCTCGGAGTATGACGCATAAGCTCCACCCGCGGGGAAGACCCACGGTAGCCACATATCGGTCAAGGCTTTATGTGAAGCTAGATTCGCAGAAAACTTGCAGTTCAAGGCCCAGTCCACTGTTCAAGTTGCTTACTAGTGTAGCATAGAGTTCTAGGTGGAATTTCAACTTAACAGTCTCCACTGCAATACTGTTATATAAAATAGTGTTTTGGAACCAAAGGCAAATTTTGTGTGCCTCTGGGATCTGGTGGGGATTGCTGGAATTTTGTCTATTTTGGGCCTAGCCCAATAGGAGTTTCAGAAATTTCTAATAAATCCTAGAGGCACATGCAGCCCATTCGTGCAAGGCAAGAGGTGGAACTAAAGTTTAGTCCCACATTGCTAGTTTAGAGGGAGTTGTGCCTCTTTATAAGGGAGGCTCTTTCTCCACATGTATGAGGATGAGAACAAAAGAGACATCCACGCGTGCTCCTCCTCCGCCGCCCACCTCGCCACGCCTCGCCTCGCCTCGTCGCGCCGCGCCGCGGGAATGAGCTGAGTCGATGTCTAAATTTTTTGCCACGCATGACGGGTATATGAAAGGTCATGCGGAAGCTGAAACGTTTTGCGGTAGTGGAGATTGAATACAAATGGCGTACCTCTTCGCCTGCTGCTTGTCCAGCTCCCAATGCAGCCTCTCGCCTCCTTCTCTTACGCCTATAAAAGGAAGGTCGCTCCTCTCAGAGATACGCACCAGAAGGTCCTCTTCCTCTTGCCACAAAGTTCCTGAGCACTACGCTGCTGCTACGATCTTCCCCATCCCGGCTTGCGGCATGCACCGCAGGTCGAGACAGTAGGCCTCCGAAACTCCACCTCTTTGAGTCCTGTATGGGAGAAGGGTGATAAGGTTTTTGGGGAGCGCTCAGCGCGACTACTGACTTCTTCGTCACGGACGCCCTGGACTCCGACGACTACTTCCCTGACGTCGACAACCTCCTCGACGACATGGCTGGCGAGGACACCGACCCCAAATCCAGCGCTTTTGCTGCCGTTGTCCCGTACGTGTTCTTCCTCTTTCTATTAGAGGCCCTGCTACAGTTCCTTGTTCTAGTGTTTGCCCTAGATATGTTAGACTCTGTTTCATATATGCAATTTACTATACTATATGCTCTAGATGTGTTTAGTTATAGTTCATATATGAAGTTATTGTTTACCTTCTCTTTGTCAAATTGCATGACTTGTTTTATCACTGCTATACTGGTCGTACTTTATCTAGTATTTCTGTTAATAAAATCATTCGGTAAATTGTTCATATTTCCAACACAAGGAAGAAGAAAATTAAGTGAGGAGGAAAAGGTAAAGCTAAAAAGTGATATATTGGTATATCAATTATCTGTCGTTCAATCGTCCTGTCACTTCTAAGACAGTTGGACTTTCCGTATAAAAAAAGACTCAGATCCCACCAAAATAAATGTTCTATCTCAATTTGTGTAAAGTAGCCCTCTTCCGCCGGTCGTGGAGGTCACATATTATCTTGGATTACAATGACCCCCAAAGCAAAGTTGTTCTTTTGTCAAGGTGAATAAATTTCATGTTCATCACTTTTTTATCCAACATCATCGTCATGGCCTATTTGTGCCCGCAAAATGGTAAAACAATATTACAACTCTTTTCAGACGCACCGCATGCAAAATTTCTGTTTATCCTAGGTGAAGTTGTGGTTTGTGCAATTAACTAATACGGATTTGCATAGATAAGAAAAGGCCACTACATTTATCATGGTACTTGTAAGGTGTCTAAGGCCCAATTGTAGAAGCTAAAAAGAACTGGATTTTGTCCCTCAGCTTTCATAAAACCCAAAATCGACCCCCCCCCCCCCCCCCCCCCCAATACACACCACGAAGAAGCAATTCTGGTGATTCCCACAAAAGAAAACAGACAATACCCCTCGGGCCGCAGAAAAATATCCACAGAAAAGTGAAGTGACAATTTCTGAAATTATAAGAAATACAGACATTCACAACACAAGGATGAATTGGGAAAAAAAGTTTAACTATACAGTTATTCACATCAAATGTGACAAAATATGGATAGACATGGTTAAGTGTTGCTCATTGTTCCATATGCTACAAAGAATGAATAATTCCACTCTTTTTGTGACATGGATTTGGGAGGGTGAAGAAATTATTCCCAACCCAACCCAACCAACAAAAAATTGGGAGAAAAGACCAACCTATCTAGGAAAGAATGATGATTTACATGGCACAACGGGACTGCAGGGCAGAAGGGAAACCCTAGGTTGAATTTACAACATTGATGCGGAAGAATACAGAGATCTGCTGGCGCAGTTCACAGAATATGTCCAAGGGAACCAACAGACCGCATCTTGGAGTGCTCGACCAGCTTTTCAAGAATTGGGAGAGGGCCCTGTCAACTTTTCAAGAATTGGAAGGCAGACATTGCGACGAGTTCTGATGGTGGGGCCACGTTTTGAAATTCCTTAACATCCATGGAATCTGCTATCTCCTCAAGTGATATCGGCATGCTGCAAGCAAACAAACAAAACCCAAAAGCCCAGTGTTTAGCATATCCTTGAAAGTATGCCCGGCATTGTAAAAAAAAACACATGTACCTTATTTCATCATCCAGTAAAAAGGCGCCCTCTGAAGCATTATGGCCCGATTCCTCTGTCATCAAAGTTCTCATTTCGTCAAGAACCTACAATCAAGAAGCAAATCAATAAGCCCCAGCCTACCCAATGTCATATAAATGGATGAGAAGTCGATTAAAAGTTTGAAACCAGGATAACAACACGAAAATGTAGAAACGCTTTTGGAGTGATATTGGATAGATTCAAAACTTTGAAGTGGCACTTCATAGCAATACAAACTTTTGAAACGGCACCTCGATAGGCTTGTATGAATGTTGCTTATATAAAGGCATACTGTGTTTTCAATCTTCTTTCAAAAAATAAGGCTTGCACGTAGATTAAGATTGCTTCCCTCTTTTGACCCCAATACTCATTTATGGTTAACATGCATACTAATTATTCTCTCTCGTGTTTCCTAGACAATAACACCATGGCTACCATGAAAAATGGAGGGAGTCCATCCAAGCTGCATATAAGGTAGAATTTTTTGGGCTGACATATTTGACTAATTTTCACAACTTCACAAAATCACAGACTGGTATAAACCCAGGTTGTTAACTACATTTAGGTGGAGTTGGAAGAACTGCCAGAATTATAGATGTAAATTGTGTTTTAGGTATGTGCTGCTCACAGTGAAGTGCAAATTTAACCAGACGATCACACTCTCCGAGCATAGCAAAAAGCATGTGCAGGTTGTGCTCAGTTTGGTTATCTAAATTTGAGTACAGAGTGGAAATTTTAGCTGTTTGGGCTTTGGGGTGCTTTACAATGTAGGGACTGGATATGAAAAGCTGGATGAACAGAGGAACCAATGTGGAAATATTTTGTAATATGGAGTAAATAACTGCATCACATGCAGTAGACAAAGAAGACCAGCTTTCATGATTATCATTACATGACAGGATTGGACTTTCTCCACTTACTTCTTCAGATACACTCTCTGTGTTATATTTGTCATCCCAGTACTGAGTGCATATTTTGTAGAGCTGCTGGACACTTAGCACCTGCATAATAACATAGAAAATGCAATGTCTAATTATATGTTCCTGCATATGTGACATGCGCATGTCACCCCCAACACACACAGGGAGGGAAATAACTCACTGGGCAGAGATCATTGACTATCTCATCATATGAAATCCTGAACTTCTTGAATATGACCTGCATAACAACAAGAATATGTGCATTGACTATATAGCATTCATGTCAAACTCCATGCAAGACATAGAACATAAAATATAAGCATCTACTGGCATATCAGGTTTATCAATGAAAGCCAGGAAAAGAAACTAAATTCGCATCATTTTTTGCATCACCTTATCAAGCAGATACGATAACACAATATTGCCAATTTGCTGGCTAGGGTGACATACCAAAAGGGCCTAGGCAGCCCATATGTAGAATTATGAATTCGGTGTATGAGCTTAAAACATTGCTCCGATAGCAATATGGATTTGAAAAATGTGTAATTTTGTTAAGTTTTATAAAATGTTACTTTGGTAACTTAACTTTAGATCAGTTTTCAGAAAACACAATATAAATATTCAACCTATAGCCTACTCCCCTGTCTCTATTTACATGGTACCCTCGTTGTTCCTGCATGTGCGAATGGTATACTTTTGTGAGACATACCCACGTTTTGTTGGTCAAATTGATGGTCAAAGTCGAACCTTGAAATACATGTGCGCCATTTAAGTAGAGATAATGGGAGTAGTACATAAGTATGAAACATTGACACCCGCGAAGACCGATACCGGCGATATCTCTATACGCCGACGACGTCATGCTCTTCTGCCATGCCACAGAGAGCGACGTGACCGCTGTCAAGGAAATTCTTGACCTGTTCGGCAGAGCATCGGGGCTCAAGGTGAACTACAACAAGAGCTCCGCCACCGTCTTGCATGGGGACCAGACCGCCCACGAGATGATTGCCAACCTCGGATGTGCTACCGCCGCGCTCCCGGTCACCTACCTCGGCATACCCCTGACGACGCATCGCCCTTCCGCGGGACAGTTGCAGCCTCTCGTCAACAGGGTCGCTGGGCGCCTACCCACCTGGAAAGCTTGGCTCATGAACCGGGCCGGCAGGCTGGCGCTTGTCAAGTCCGTCCTATGCGCCATCCCGGTGCACCAGCTGCTTGCGTTCGCACCCCCGAAGAAGACGCTACAGCAGCTTGCGAAGATTCAAAGAGGCTTCCTCTGGGCCGGGCGAGCCGCCGCCAACCGCGGGCACTGCCACGTGAACTGGCGTCAAGTCACTCGCCCCCTAGCTCTGGGCGGCCTTGGGGTTCGTGACCTGGAGCAAGCCGGCCTCGCGCTCAGACTGAGGTGGCTCTGGCTCTCACGCACGGACGCCGACCGCGCCTGGCAAGGCCTGGACCTCCAATTTTCCAGCAGCGAGCGCGCCCTGTTTTTTGCCTCTACCTGCATGTCCATTGGAAACGGCACGACTGCTCTGTTCTGGGAAGATCGATGGCTCAATGGGCGCTCGATTGGCGAGCTCATGCCGCTGCTATACAAATGTATTCCCACGCGCCGGCGCAAGGTCAGAACGGTGGCGGAAGGTCTCAACGGCAACTCCTGGGCCCGTGACATCCAAGGCGCCCTTGGCATTCACGAGATTGGTCAGTACCTACAACTCTGGCATCTGGCGCAGCAGGTCACACTCAGCGATGCCCCTGATCGGCTGATCTGGAAGTGGACGGCGAGCGGCACATACACGGCGCAGTCGTGCTACGAGGCCACCTTCCAGGGATCCTTACACTCATACTCCTGGAAGCTGATCTGGAAGGCATGGGCTCCCCCTCGGGTCAAGTTTTTCCATTGGCTCGCCGACCTGGATCGCTGTTGGACTGCCGACCGGCTGGCACGCCACGGATTGCAACACCATCCGCGCTGCCTGCTATGCGACCAGGCGCCGGAAACGATGCGACACCTTATGCTCGACTGCCCCTTATCCAGGCAGGCTTGGCATGAGACCCTGGCCTGGCTGCGCATACCAGCGCCGACCCCCCACCAACATGCAACTCTCAAGGAGTGGTGGCAGCACGCCAAGGCTGGCACGCCGCACGCACAACGCAAGGCCCTGCATTCCGTAGCACTTCTTGTGCCTTGGTTGGTCTGGAAGCACAGGAACAGCTGCGTTTTCGACAACATGACGCCCTCCCTTGGCACGCTGATGGACCGGATCAAGGAGGAGGCCGGCTGCTGGGCTAGCGCCGGAGCGACGGGTCTTAGAGTAGTCCTGCCCCCTTCATGGGATGTGCACTGAGCACTGTATTTGCCCGCTGCTTGCTCGTCCTAGGACGACTGTAACCGACTCCCTATCTTTTCAATGAAATGAAACGCAAAGGTCTTTTGCGTTTTCTCGAAAAAAAAAGTATGAAACATTGATATATTTCCTTGTCTCCCACTCAAGAAAGCAGTGTTACACCCTAGAAAACTAACTATACTGATCACACTCGTACATTTGTACGGCATGGATCAACATCTTGGACTCTAAGACCACCTATGAACTGGATTCAATCCGTAATATGTTTTACACTGACCATAATTATTGAATGTGCACATTATCTCTTGATATTTCTTTAACAATGTCCAGACTTTAGCTCTTGCAACAGCTTCACCATTTGATATGCTGTATGCAACTTGGAGCAATGCAATTTAAAGATAGGCAATGATAATACGTGGGAACTGGTCTAGTAATTAAAAGCACATGTCTAGTAACATACCAAGAAACCAACAGCTTGCCTTATGTGCCTGAGTTCATGCAATGCAGATCCTGCATACTGTTAGCATTTAACAGTTAGGTTGGAGCAGGAAAAAAATATGACCATCTTTATATTTTCGTGAGTGTTAGCAATATCATTACTGGATTATGCCAATAATGCACTTGTACTAGAATTTCAAATATATGAAGCAGTGTCATATGATTACCTCTGGTTTCACTTCTCCACACCACACCTCTAGTTGTGCCAATCCTTGTTTTACATATTCTCCATTGCTAAAAGAGCAGCACTCATGGCGCACAAGAAGACTGCAGAGCGATGCATTATCAGAACAACCAATTTATGCATTGGGAAGAAAATGGCAAAGCTAATGCAAGAATCAGCAGATAATTACCTATTGAAAAGTTGAGCATTGATAAATGAGAAAATCTGGGTAAATATCTTCCGAATAAAAATAGCAGGGACCTAAAATGTGAGAAGATATTAAGAGTACTATTCACTAGTTGCGAGGATTTTATGTATAGTAAGTAGTAAACACTTACACAATTTTCTCGCAAGATATTCAAGAGTTCATTCAAATTGTCAACTATCGCCAGCCAATAGCTACCTTGATTTGAAAATGAACGCCCCCTCAAACTTGATGAGCCAAATGAACGTCCTCTTACCATACTGGCTTTTATAATTCTCGGGACCTGCAGTTCCAACATAATCCAAAAATTAACCCTAAAAGTAAAATAGTAGAACATTGCAAACATGTTTTGGCGAATGCATCAAAATAGCAAATTTTCGAATGTAATAAAGGACAGCCTAGTTAACAAATAATGGGGGCTTAGTGAAAGAAAGATGCATATCCAGAATGTGCAATAGATGAGATTAACCGGCGAAGATCACATGAGTACCTGAATAGCATGCAAGAGCAATGCAGATAATTCTTTCTTGACATTGTCACGGATCATTCCGTATAAGCCTTCCACAAATGCTGCAAGTTGCTGCTTGAAAAGAAATGCAGGATACTTGGCTTCGATTTGACGCACAAGATCCATATCGACAGTAATGTTCGAAGAACGGAATACCTGACCATAAAACACCAGCATAACAGCGCAATTATCAAGTACTGACCACCATCAAATCACAGGAAGAAGTAAAACACTAGTGCCATGCCATGCTAAGAGTCAGAGCACAAAATGTCTTACTCATTTATATTGAAAATAAGATATAAGTATTAATTGGGAAAAGTGTAGCATCTCCAAGAAGCTACCAATTCCACCCCCAATACCTAAAAACTTCCCAAAAGCCTACTTTTTTTGCTCCAGCAGACTACCAATTCCACTTGCAGTAACTGTAGTTTTTAGGGTGATACACTATATTCTCACTTGCCCCCTCCATATAGGGTGTGAGAGCATCTCCAGCCGCGCCCCCAACAGCCCCCCCCCCCCCCCCCCAGGCCCCTTTTTTCGCGCTGGCGCCGAAAATTCAGCCCAGCCGCGCCCCCAACAGCCCCCCCCCCCCCCCAGGCCCCTTTTTTCGCGCTGGCGCCGAAAATTCGGCCCAGCCGCGCCCCCAACAGCCCCCCCCCCCCAGGCCCCTTTTTTTCGCGCTGGCGCCGAAAATTCGGCCCAGCCGCGCCCCCAACAGCCCCCCCCCCCCAGGCCCCTTTTTTTCGCGCTGGCGCCGAAAATTCGGCCCAGCCGCGCCCCCAGAAGCCCAATTTTCGCCGGCTCAGGCCGATTTTGGCGCCGGCGAACCCAGCGCACTGGGGAAACGTTTTTGGCGCGAAAAGGAGTGGGCCCGCCGAGTCAGTGACTCGCCGCCTTCGACGTCCTCATCGCCTCGGTTCCAGCAGGAATCAAAGCCAAGGCTGCCGTGCTGCCACGCCGATCAGCCTTCCATTGATGCCTCATGGGCGGCACAGTGAAGGCGCCGCGACACGTGTCCCGCCCGCTCCCGCCACGCGGCACACATCGGCAGCTCTCCCACCGCCCATCCGCAGCTATAAAAGCCGCCCCCCTCGCCGGTGAACGCACAAAGCTCACCACTGACGCCCTTCTCTCTACATCTCGCCGCCGACGCCTCTCCCTCCCACTCTCTCCCCCGCCGAAGGCAATGGCCGAGCGCTTCCCAGGCGACGGCGCAGCAGCGAACGGCTTCGGCCCCCGCCATCTGCGCGAGGATGAGGCACGCCTTCTCTACAAGGCGGACTACCCGGCGCCCCCGGACATGCGGGTGCCGGGCACCTGGAGGCTCAGCGCCGGCAGGGTCCCGGTGCCACCCACGCCCACCGGAGCAGCCCGGCGCGCCGAAATCGCCCGCATCCGGGCTTCGCTGCCGAATCCGCAGCGGAACCAGCCAAGGTTCGCCCCCGACAACAACCCGCTGTGGACGTCGTACTTCAAGCGGCGGCACGAGGAGCAGGTCGCCGCCACCAACGGCGTCGAGCCCCGTGGCCGTCTCAACTCCGAGGGACGGCGCCTATGGTGGGGCGTCCCAGGCTGCACCCTTGAAGCCGTCCTCAAGCACATCGAGGTCGGCAACACGCCGTGCCTGGAGTACCCTGCGCCCCCCTCCTTCTCTCGCCGCCGCGGCAGCTCCTGGACGCCGCGGCAAATGGAGACGGCGACGTCGTCGCCGTCGGGTTCCGGCTCTCTGTCCTCCGGCTCGCCGGCGCTTCGCCCCGTCAAGCCGGAGCCGCAGGAGACGCCACTTGGGCGCCACACCCGCGGTGGCGCCCTCGTCATCAACAAGGGCGGCCCCTCCCCCCGTTCCCTCTGCCTCGTCCGGCCGAAGACCGAGTCGGGGTTGCTCCCCATCAAGGAGCGCGCGGAGATGGCCGCCGACGACGAAACCGCCCTCAAGTGGGCGAAGCTCGGCGCCGCGGACGCGACGAGGGCGGCGTCGTCATCCTCGATAGCGACGACGAGGACACGCCCGGGCCGTCCAACCCCCCGCGCGTCGGCGACCCTGGTCAGGGGTGCAGCAAGGATGGCGGCGGCTCCGGCGGGACGCAGGGTAGCGGCGACAATGACGACGACGACGGCGGTGACTACACCCGGTTCTACAGGCTCCTCGGCATGTAGAAGGCGGGTGGTGGCAGAGGCGTAGTAGGGCTAGGCGTAGTTGTTTTCTTTTTTTTTGTACAAATTTGAATGAAAATCGCTGAGTTTGTGCCGTGTTTGCGCCGATTTGGGGGCGGCGCCTGGGAACACAATCACCCCCATGCCGAAATTAAACGCCGGTTCGGCCCCAGACGGCGCTTTTTCGGCGTCCTGGGGGGCCGAACGGCTGGAGATGCTCTGACACCCCACACCCTAATACCAACATTTTTTTGGCAAGCTGAAATTTTCGCCCATCAAGCCACCCCAGACTCACCACCTCCAGGCTGCTGTTGCCACCACCAAGGGCAGCACCCGGCTGACACGGAGCCGGTGAGCAGAGGTCACTGCAGACGACGTCGTCATGCCAACCACTGCCTCCGCCGCTCCCATCCGCCCCCTCGGCACCGTCACTCCCGGTACCGACCCAGTGTGGTAGGCAGCTCGGAAGACCACCACACGCAAGATAGCAGCGCCAAAGGCCACAACACCCCCTCCCCCCCCCCCCCCGGGCGGGCGCACGCGCAAGCCCCTCCCCTCTATCCGTCACCGCCAGCTGCCGCGGTATCCCACACCGTCCGACCATAATCTTGATGTTGAGGAGAGCGATAGAAGTTGCCCTCCAAGCTCCCTGACGCCAATGAGTAGACCTCCAGGGAGGAAGCAAGAGAAAAGAGAAGTTGAAGATAGGAGGACAGGATGCTACCTACATGGATGCTCTCCAAGATTTGATCTCAGGAACGAAAGAAATGGATGCTGGGAGGAAGCAAGAGAAGGAGGCAAGGTGGATGGAGCTAAAAGGTCATCGAGGAACACATGCTATTGAGGATGAGCTGAGGGTCATGATCGAGAAGGTTCTTACCAAGATGGAGATGAGCACGGCTGACCATGATGATCCAAAGATGTCATATGTGAATGTTATGCGTGGTCAGATCTTGGCTTCAAAGGGGGGGGGGGGGGGGGGGGGTTATGGGCGGTAGTGGCAGTGGAAGTGTCTGATATTGAATTCATACTCCAGCCAACTCATCCAAAAGTCCGAACTGATGGGAGGGAGGCGGGCAATATATTTCAACACTCCCCTCTCACGTCTAGGCTATTTTAGTCCTTAGACGTGGGATCGATGTAGGCCGCAGAATCATTTTATTTATTTTATTTAATACTGCGTTGGAAGGGTCTTGAACTCAAGACCTCTTGGCTCGGATACCATATTGAATTCATACTCCAGCCAACTCATCCAAAAGTCCGAACTGATGGAGGAGGCGGGCAATATATTTCAACATCTGATGCAATTTAGATGAATGATATTTTGTTTTGGATGATCATGTTAATACATTTGGACCCTGTGTTATGTTTGAATTTAAAAAATTATGAATTTGAAACGTTGTCAAATTGTATGTGCTACAAACATAGAAGTTTGAATTATTATGACGTGAAAATGACATCAACATGGTGCAGATGCACAATATGAGGGAAATATAAGAAAAAGGAGATGTAGGGGTGGATTATTGGTAGTCCGCCGAAGCAGGAGGCCAAAAAGTGCTCTCAGATTCAGAGAGCAAATTTCAGAGAATTTGACTGCACGAATGTAAAACATCTCTCATGGAATCACAGATGGAGTACTAACTATTTGTTACACACTCAAGACCTTTCATCCACTATACCCCCCTCCTACTCTTATCTTGATAATTTTCTTCAATTATAATGTTGCTGAAATTATCAAATATGACACGGTGAAGGTAGTATTAACAAATCTACTAATGTCATTTCACATGCTCCTTTTTATGAAAAATAGGGGGCATTCAGATACATGAGTGATCAAATTATTTTAGTAGTTAAAAAAAAGAACAGAATCAGTATTGATAGTTTAGAACACAGGTTACTCTAAATTTCAAGGGCTTCCCGACCCATATGATCAATATGCTGATCCTATAGTACATAAGCAATGAAACATACCATCCTCCCAAGGAACGATGACTGATTCTGTGGTCTTTTATGTGGAGTGGTTCCGGTTGAGCCAACAGCTTTTAGGCTCTTTTGTAGTATAATCAATAAAGTCGATGAGTTCGATAGCCAGTATGCAAGATCCTCATTGCTATCATGATTCTGAAATACAGACAATGCCATGCTTTAAGAACAGATTGGTTAAACTGGTAGAGATGCACAAGAAACAAAAATCTTGCAAAACAATTCATTGTAAAAAATAGGATCAAAAGCAGCAGAGAATACCTGCATCGCAGAACCAAAAATTTGAATAAGCCTATCAAAAACAGATGTTTTTTCTGTTTCAAAGATCTTCCAGTGAACAAGACATTTGTATATGGTAATTGCAGCAACTGGCTTTCCTTCACTAAAGCCAATATTTTCAGTAACACAGTTTATAAGTGCATCCACAGTATCCTGCAGAAAAATAAAAGGGCAAAACCAATCATCATAAGGTATATGTTTTATAACTTCACTACGTTGTTTAAACATTTAAATATAACAAATTGAACATACATGCTGCCTCTCAGAAAAGGATGCCCTTGGATGTGCGAAGTTCCCATAATCCTTGGGCGCTCGAGGAGTGCCATGAGGTGTCTGGGTAGAAATGACCAGTTTAGATTCAAACATAGAAACAAACAGTGAAGCGACTTAACATATTGTATAAGACAATTTCTTCTGACCATCTGTTCCTCATAGTGTGGGCTGCCATTAGTCGAATTCTGCAAAGGTGGAAGGCAATAGAAGTATGTCAGTAATAAAAACATGGAAACATGTATAAATGGAAAATAAATACCAGCAGACCTATGTCTGTGTTCAAACACTTGCATGTAAATAAAAAATGCGCTATAATGAACAAGGTTGGGATGGAAGGAAGCAGGGTTAGACATAGAGACCACGTACAGATTTCGGAGAAGTGTTCTCAGATATTGTTTTCAGGCGAGACTGCAACAGAGCCTGCTGCCGGAGAAGTTGATTTTCAGCTTCCATATTAGTCAACTTTTCTTGAAAACTGCCGGTCACACAATATAAAGAAATTGTGTAAGCTAATTGGAAAATCAATGCCTTTACAAGATTTATCCAGATCGAGGTAACCTTAGCATTGTGTTGGTCAGTCCATTTATCTTTGACTCGGCATCTGTAGCTTTCTTCAGCAATTCTTCTCTGGCTTTCTTCATTTCTTCAAACTTCTGTTCTGTTTCTTCAATTTTTGTCTCAAGAGAAATCACCAGTGTCTAAAAATATTAAAGGAAATTGTTTCAGTCATTCACTTGAAATAACAATATATAGATATGAATAGGAGAAATTAATTGATAATGTCACTAGGTTTACTGTAAGGGCCAAAAAATGCTCGGGAACACATTTGATCAGCATTACTCGCTTGTCGAGTTAACTTTCCTTCAAGCAAATGGTGCAGGATTAGGATGGGTATTTCATCATGGTCCTTTTTAGTCATTACTAAATAAGTTATGACAGTTTCTTAGGCGTCGAGTTAGTCTAAAATATAGGTGTATGAAGCCATGCAGAGGCAGCAAAAACAATTGGAGAAGAAATGATTATTTGCATAGTGTGCCAAACAAATTAGCTGTTTTTAGAACGGATTCAAAGTCTAATCACTTTTAACAGATCAAAGAATTAAACTAGATAATACATTTGTTCTCAGTTCTAGTTTTCACTACTGAAGCGACTTAGTTAATTTGCATCAATGGTAATCAAGCCTAATACCATGACTTCCAAAAATGATTAAAGTATTGTGTTAGCTCCAACTTATGGTTTTGCATGTGTAATATGTTCATAAAAAATAGTTCGGAGAAAATATCCATTAGGACCTAACAAGTGACACTATTAGCATGGGATAATGTTTTCTACACTGGTCAAGGTAGCAGCACCATTACCAGCTAGAGAACCGTCATGCTTGGGGAGTCGGTATAAATATCCCCGTTATACCACATACAACTAGTTAGCTCATGCTTAAAGTTAGGCCGTGAAACATTGCACTCTCTTAATTGTGCTTGAACTCTCATCACATATTGTGATGCATATATTGCCTTCAATCAACTCAGCACATATAATGGCCTGACATCATAAATTCCACTCACGGCGAATGGTTTTGCAGGTTACCATGACTCCACCAGAGTGGACAGACTGAGAAACACAATAAAACTACTGCAGTAAAGATAAAAGATGATACTATCAGTATCACGTTCACCTTAAGATTCTCATTTTCAGCAGTAAGCTTGTCAACATGAGTTGTATCAATTTGGATCTCTGGTACTAAGGCAGCTTTCTCCAATGCTGTTTTTGTGTTTTCCTGTTCCCTTCTTAATATATCTTTTGTCTCCTTGGACTGGAATTGCAATTCCTGTAATTGTTGTTGCAACTTCTTATTTTCTTGTGTCTTGGCTTCTTCCATGTCAGTCTGCAGGCCAGCAAAATGCACAAGGCACTTAAATAATGATTTAAAAGGGAAACTAGATTGAATGCTTATTACGACCTAGGTTGTGCCAACAGTAATATCCATTTTACATAGTTACACACTAATTTAACTTAATTGTGCATTAGATTAAGTGTGAATTTCAGTTATTGTGATATATCGTGGTACTGTAACTTTTATAACGGACTACTCGATTGACATAGTGTGATTAGGAGTTCGATACTAGGAACAAATCTACCAGTCGCCAAGATGTGCAGATCAGATGCAAAAAGTTGACTACGATAAAGTATCACTATAAAGAATAGTTGCAATTGACTCTAAAATGGACTGGAAAGGATCTACATTCATTTAGCAATTCACAGTGCAAAAATAGGAGAATGGTCATGATACGCGCATTCATTCAAATGTATTTGCGTGTTCAAGCAATTGATATGAGCAGCATATGGAGTTGAAAAAAAATAAGTAATTGTTAATTTGGAACCGCAAGAATGACCATGATAAAGTAGCATTATAAAAAAATGCAGCTCGACTGGAAGGAACTTATGTCCATTTACCAATTCAAAAATAAACAAATGATGCTAATAAATTGCAAACACCTACTCAAATGCATTCATGTGTTAAAGCAACTGCAGGCTTGTCTAGATGCAGAAGTGAATAATGGTTCATATGGCCATGTAAACATCATTATGCAGCATGAAACTAAAAAACATTGTTCATGAAGTATATCATGCTCTTGGAACCATATTAACTTTAATCGTCTTGTAAAAGTGCTCGTTGTTCACATTTTACTTCTAGTGTTACTTAATTTCATTAGTTTGGGGGAAAACAACACCTAAAAAACAAAATTCACCAACAAAATGCACAAGTTATGAAATTCTAAGTTCTGGGGAAGAACAGATGCATTGTCTAGAGAATGTACTTACTATGCTTTCAAAACACATTGATTGAGTAGAGTGAAGTGCACTCTTGGTCCCAAAACTTATACCGCATTCACAAGTATACCCACAACTATCAAAACGCAGATTTACCTCCCTAATTCCGTCTAAAGGCTGCGTTTGTCATTGAGGTGGATATTATAATCTGAATCCAGCTTTTCCAACCAACTTTTGCTTATACTTTCATTTGTCTAACAACCATTTTCTTGCTTCTGTGTCTATTTCCAGCACAGTTATAAAATAAGTTTAGCACAAAATAGTTTAGCAACCGCAAACAGAGCCTAAGTGGGTCATTACTCTTCCCAAAGCAAGACGCTGTGCTGATTTCGGCAAATTGCATCTAACTTGGCCGCATAATTGAGAATAACCTCCTCCTTGAGAATAAACCTGGTCATACCCCGGGCCAGGCCGGGACTTGCAAAACCCGACCTGAAAGTGCCAAGCCTGGCCTGGCCCAAGGCCTGGAAAAACACTTATTTCATATTAAGAAAATATTAAATTATCATTTTGGGATAAAATAATTTAGTATATAGCTAATTTCTAGGGGGGGGGGGGGGGGGGGGAATGACTCCTCCCGGCCTTTTTTGGGCTCTCGCGTATGGCTTCTGGCAAAAAATGAGGCCCAAGCCAGCCCGGGCACCGGGCTTTCAGGCCAGGCCCGTCGAGCGAGTCTGCCCATCCACAGCTTGGACTGGGATAAGTTCGAAGGCCAAGCTAAATCACCTTGATAAAATGGCAAGATGAAATGGCTACAATGGCATTGTAGATTGTACATGTCATAGAATTAGAAGCTAGTGGCAGATTTACTATTATGCTTTCGAGAAAACTAATTCTTAACTGTGCAGCCTTGTGTGCTACAGAGTGCGTGCTTGTCGCTGCCATCCGATCTAATCAGGCAGACGTGAGCACACACACGCATCGGTTGGTGGGGACTGGCCAATCTGTCCGTGGGGGTGCAAGAGTCACGATTGATGAGGGCAAAACGACAGGAGATGCGTTCACACCGAGTGAAAAGATCAGGCTGGCTCACATAATCCTGCCTTTTTTCCTTTGGAGGCATCTCCTTTCTCACACACACAGACACTGATAATAGCTTATTGAGAAGAATAACAATCCAGTATGCATGACATAATAGCAAATACTTTATCAAACATAGGCCTGTGCAACATAAATAGTAAGACAGTAAAGTACAGTAATCCAGTAGTTTACCCTCATGCGTTTCTCCAGTTGCAACCGCCAAGTGAGCTCCTCAACTTGCTTCTCTAACTTATTCTTTGCAGCTTGCAGAGCACCACTTTCTTTTGCAGCCTAAAAATAATAAAGAAGAAATCATGTCAATAGAGCATGTATTAAACCCTTATATATGTGCTCATTGATGATCCAGACTTCCAGAGTACCAGAAGAGTGACAGCTGTGGACATATTGGACATTAAGTGAGCTTGCAGGTAACAGGGTTTTAGGAACAACGTTTAAGCTAGCATGGTGATGTTTTTCATCTATAGGAGGTAATCTAAGGTAGAATATACAATTGGAGAATGTTCAACATAAATTAATGAAGCTATAAGTTCTAGTAGCACCGGTGAAGTTTCAAATTTTCAAATAGCATTGCTACATTATGAATTGACCAAGTTTTGAACTTCCTGTGACCAACAGCAATTCACAATGACAGTGACAGCACCGCATGTCACTAGAGATAATTGATCTCTTATGGCACATTACTAATGAATCAAATAATACTATAACAGCGGGCAATGAAAGATAAGGATAGTCAGGACATTTTTTCCTACCATTTTAAGTTTTCTAAGTTCTCTTCTGGCCACCCTTCCTCTCCAAGCACATTGGGTTGTGATCGCTGCCTTCTTTAAGCCCATATACCGTGAGCTTGCTAAATCACTACGGCAGCAACTCTGCGGTGGACGAAATCATTGAGATTAAAGTTAAGATAATGTAACATATATGAGGTTAAGAGTGAATGGTAAGAAAAGGGAGATATACATATGCATAGGCTTGAGTATATCACCAAGATAGATACACACTTGAAGAAGAAGAGATATTGGAAATGGGAGAATATTATGGCAATTAAGACAAATGGCAGGAAGGTTTAATTGTTTAACATGAACAAAAGAACCATGATTCATGGGCCTCCTTTACAGTTTTCCATTCAGAAAAAAAAAGATTCATGTATTTTACTAGCTAACAGTTATTTCATCTACTACGTTCAATATCTTACATTAGTAAGATGTGGTTGCATGATATAATGTGTAGAGTACTTCCAATTAGACAAAGTTATAGTTCATCCAATGTGGCATTTAACATATCACCTAAATGTGCATGTTTTGTTGGGAGTACAAGTGCCACGAATACAACTTAAGGTAACAAAAGATTTTGGATACTGAAAAGCCAACACCGTAATATCTAGGCCGTATTAGAATTATGATCTGAAAATTTTACTCATACAAAGAGCACTACATGAGTTTGAGTAGCCAAAGAAACCTGACCATTCTATTCTGAACATCTTATTACCCACGATAACATGAGACCCGAAAACACACCTGAATAATCACTGCCGCTTTTGTTTGCTGACGGAAATGGAATTCGTTGCGAGCAGCCATACCACGTAGACCTGATTGTATAGTAGTTGATGCAGAATAGAGAGCTTTGTAGTTTTTCCTTGCAAAGTGCATACGATAGTAGGTCTGAATTTTTAATGAAGCAGCCTTCCTACGGAGATCTTCATAATAATGCCTTGCAATTTGTCCTTCAGTTATCACAGCTCAAAAGTCATTATCTCCACAGAAAAATCAAATGCTGAAATGTGATACTATTTGCCACATAAATCAAAGAAAAATTACCTCTGCACATTGCCTGAAGCTGAACAGAAGACATTCGCAGCTGAATGAAATTTCTGCGAGCCAGGAACGACCGAACTTTTCGCTGGATTTTACTAGCAGAATAGCTCAAGACCTCAGTCCTCCGAGCATCTAATTCAGCCATCTGGCCAGCACGCAGAAACACTTTTGTTTTCCCTATCTGTAGATTGGACATCAGACCATAGGATAAACCAAAAGGAATTAAAACCAACATCAGCATTGAAGTATAGAAGAAATAATTTGTGCAGATAGGGATGTGATGCCGCATTAAACTTATTATTCATCCTACCAATAAATTTGATGGATCTATTGACAGAATATGCATGAAACTCTGTGGTCAGTGATTCAACCTTTCTGGGATGCTTGGTAATAATTTTATCGTAGTACCACAAGATCCTGTGTCTGAATTGGATTTGGCCAAGTCTGGTTTGCATTCAACTAAGAAACTACAATAACACTGCTCCAAAAGAGTAACCTCTGTGATAGAATAATATGATATCTACAACATATATTACTCTATTATTTTAGGCATTTGCAGTAACCCGCGTAAAGGTTAAGTTCGTGAACATATATACAGATAGACCATGCAAGATGCAACTTAAACTGCTTATCTGACTGGCATGTTTACAATATGGAAAATAGGAAATAAATTGCGGCCTTGACATTAGAGGAAAACATATGAGAAGCCAAAGAAAGACTAATCTTGTACAGCTGGAACAGGATATGGATTAAACTGGACACATTACCACCACTCGTTTCAGTACTTAGTAGTCACCTGATAACCTGTGAGATTTACTTTCTCAAGGACCATGTTTGTGGCAGTAACTTCATCATAACTGCCAATGGAGGATTAGTTTAGAGTGCTTAAACACAAAGAAAAAAAATCCAAAAACACGAATCAAAACACCTTAGAATTACCATAAACCAAGAACTTCTGGTCGTAAAACACTAAAGCGATCAACAAATTCTTCAAAAGTCCGCCTTGTCGGATATCCTAGACAGCTTATTCTTATTGCCTCTAGCACCCCCTGTATACAAAATATAACAGTGTCACTCTCAAAACGCTAGCTCTTAGAAAACTGCAGAAAGCCCAAATTTTGGCATAGTTGCCCCAATGGGGGTCGATAGCAAGTTTTCATAATTGGCCCAAAATTGTGAAGCACAACCTCCCAGAAACCCTAGGCCTGCACTAAGCCACCCTCCCAAGCGAGTGCACTGTTACTTCTCATTCCCAATAAGTAATGCCTCAACTCTCACTGCCCACTCTCCCGCATGTACCACACAATAACACAATGCAGCAGCTGAAAATCCTCAATCCCGACCTTGCTAGGCTGCAAGGGTAGCCACTCCCTCCCCCGGGCTCTGGCCAACATAGTGTGCCAGTTAGTTGCACCTTCCTTCAACTCTTCCAATGCCGGTGCTTATGATTCCTCTTGGTTCTCCACCTTTCCTCCTATTCGATGATAGAAGTTGTATTTATGTTTGTGGAAAGAACAGCTACACCGAATGTATACTCTACACCACGTAGAAGATTTAGGGATGGATGGTAGCGGCTACCCAGCTTTTGTTAGTGATGTCGATGGGAATTTGTTTTTAATTCTTTCCGAAACAAGAGCAGTATATGTATATATGCATAGCTGCTGTAGTGCCTTTTGTGGACATGGTGACTGACAGAGGAAGTTGGCAGTGCTACAATAAAGGGCGGGGGTGACTGACAGAGGAAGTTGGTGCCAATGTAGAGTGGAGACATGTCACAAGCTTTGGTAGATCGAATCTTACTTAATCGGTATCTGCCTAGATAGAATACATCATTTCATAGCATTTGTCTATTTTCATTTCTATATTAATATTGGTGTTTGTTTCAGTGGTGTAATTTGCTTTTGCTATAATTTAAGTTAACTGCAATCTAGTGAAATTTGCAAGTTAGTAACCCTTTGATTCATTTCCAGGTCGGCCAATGGTATGGAATACTTGTATACATAAAAAGATGTCTTGATGTTCTCTTGGACCTTGTATAAATATCAGTATGTACACTGCAGTAAGAAAAGAAAAATAATCCAAGTACATACTTCCAGTAAATAACTAAAAACGGTATTAATTTCTTACCCCACATCGAAGTTGCTGGAGAACATTACTGTTCTCAAAAATTGCTGGCTTGAGAACATTATTAGGCTTTATGCAGCGCATGTAATGTGGTTCTGTTGAGCTGAGAGTTTCTAACAAACCTTGTAATTGTTGCTGTTATGTTACAGATAAAAAAAAATTGTCATAACAAATCTAGTACAGGCTGAAATAAAACAAGCAATGACTTCTTTACCTTAAAGCTCGAACCTATTGATGTGAACTTTGTGGATTTATTCGATTTAGTCGATTCTTCAGAAGGAGGAAAAAGACTTGAAACAAATGGAGATGTAGAAGCATGTAACAAATCTTGATGCTCGTTGACAGCATAATCTATGTTCTTATCTAAGAATAGATCCGTTTGGTATGTAACCTGCAAAAGAAAGAAGTTCTTATTACATAAGCGTGTCAATCTCAACTGTAGAGACTCAGATGTGGTGGCACTACCTTGCCCAACTGACTAATCCATCACCAGTGTAAGTACAGATTCTACGTTATATGATTGTTTTGGGGGAGTTCTTCTTTTTACAGCATTGATTATATTATAGTTGATGTCCAAGCGAAAAGAGATGAAGACATATATGACTGGAAAAGGTGGTCAGCGTACTATCACAAATACTCCCTCCATTCCAAATTAATTGAAGTTCTAGCTTTGTTAGTAAAAAGAAAATTGAACAAGTCTAAAAAAATATAACATCTACAACACCAAATTAGTTTCATTAGATTGATAATAAAACAGGGTGTGACTAAAGCTCACTCGACTTAGACTTGGTTAAGTCTAAGACAGCAGACATCAGCATGTTTTTAAAAGTAATTTTTGTATTTTATGTTTTACTTTTTTCAGTTGCAAGTGAAAAAAAATAGGAAATAAAAAGTCATGCCCGCAGCACGCGGTGAAAAAGAAAAACCCTAGTTGCACGCATGTTGGTGCACTTGCAATTGCGCGCAGGGTGCGCCTTGTGCAACTGTACGCGAAGGGGCCGGCAATGATGAAGCTAGGAAGAAAATGGAGGGTGGGCTCAAAGTTAACGGCGGGAAAACTGAACGCCTTTTTGAAGGAAAACAACCATTATCTCCTATGTTGTCCAAATAAGCTCAAAAATTCCCAGAATATACTATTAGAAACATGTAGTATTTGCTGGAATTTTTCTGGATGGAAATATTAAATTTTAAACCAAAATTTGAATCTGTCTAGTAAAATAGCCATTATATGCTAATCCTTTTATCCAAATAGGCTCAAAATTTCCAACATTACTACCTGGAACATATAGTATCTATATCTATACCAATATAAAAAGACCCAAATGGGCAGATCCAAACCATATTGACCGTCAAGTCATGTTATCTAGCGGTTCAAATCGCTCCAATGTTGAGCACCAAACACGTTTAACACTCTAATTACCCACCACTGCCATTGGCTATAAACACGTTTTGACTCAACGCTATCCCTTGAAATCTGCCATGTAATTAATATCCTACCATTCCCGCGAAAAAGTAATTGATATCTTAACAAATACCAACGTGCAACAGATATATCTTACCTAATATAACGCGCAACTAATATCCTACCTAATATAAACGTGCATTGCGCGTACATTATTACTAGTTTACTAAAAAAATCTGAATGTTTTGAAAAAATATCAAATTTCCAATCAACATTTAAATCTGTCTAGCAAACTAGCCAATATATGCTTAATCCTTTTGTCCAAATATTTTGATTTTTCCTTTGCAAAGCTTGCAGTAGTTGACTTACAATTAACTGGGACAGCTTCAGGTTCGACAGGAGGACTGCTTGAGCTACTCATATAGAAATTGTGCATATTCATATTCTTTCTCTTCATTTTTGTAAATCTACAAATAAGTTGCATTGAACGTCAATTAACAGTTCATGAACTAGTTAGAGATTTGGCCGTCGGTGCGTGGGCGCGGGCGCCGCAGTCGTAGGCTCACTAGCTGAGTGCACGGGCGCAGGCGCAAGCGTGTGGGCGTGCAACACTCCCCACCGGACAGGGCAACCAGTGGCGCTGCCTCACCGGTCATCGGCTGCAGCTTGCCCCGCGTCCGCTCGTTAGGGTTGGAGCTTCCTGTTCAATCACCGCGTTCACTCCTACTGGCGGTTGTGCGTGTGTGAAGCCGTGGATGACATGGCATACTGCACGGGCTGAGAGCTGGTCTGATGGGCTGAGCAAGAATGGTATTAGTAGAAAAGTTTGATTTATTGGAGGGCAGACTTCAGCATGTTGAAGCCTGCTTAGTAGATTAGCCTGTAGGGGGCGGTGTGCAACTGATAGGAAATTTTCAAAAAAAAAAATCAACCAAAAATTTGGTTGCATCTGTGAAATAAAATAGAAAGCAAAAACAAAAAGGAACCACTAGGCGCGTGGAGTGTGGCGCATGCAATTCAGTTGTACGCGGGCGTGCAACTGTAGTTGCGTGTGGGCAGCAGACGTGCAACTTTAGTTGCGTGGGGATGACGGGCGTGCAAGTGTAGTTGTGCGCGGCCAGACGGGCGTGCAACCGTAGTTCTGGACAGAAACAAAAAGTAGAAAAAATGATAAAGAAGGCGTAAAACGTGTACCAAGGAATGGGAAAAACCAGAAACAACAGTTGCACACAGAGCCGACGAACATGCAACTGTAGTTCCACTAATGGAAAACAAAAAAAATGGAAACCCATAAAAGAAAGTAAGAAAGGCGTAAAACGTGCAACAAGGAACAAACAGAAACCCCAAAAAAGAAAAAATCACACAAATCTCCGTGTAAATTAGACGGTTATTTGGCATTCACCATGTTTTATAATCCAACAATGTAACTCAATAGACCAGAGGGCAGCACACAAAACTTTCTTTAGCAGACATCAAGCTTTGGGAGTTCAACTTGATAAATTCTTGTTTAATCAATGTTTAAAAATACAAATCCCATTATAGGGCAGAAGTATGTTTATTTGTTGTTGGCTCTTGATTATGTAGAGCTCCAACAGATTTTGAGCTATATTTCATTCAAACTGGTATAGTCTGAGATTCCCTGTTTTGCTGTCACTACTCACTACGACGAATGCATCAGCAGTACAAAATCCAACATGTGTTCTACACAACTGTCTATTCACTAAGACAGACTTGAGAAATTTGACACTTACATTTCCCGCATAGTGATGAATAGTAAAATCAGACCGTGAAAATTTTGGCCTGCTGAAATGTGGATTGTCCTTGAATTTTTGATATAGCTTTTCAGCGAATGTTTCATGGTTCGAATTTCGCAACATGCTGAAGTATAAGATAAGGGATGTTAGAAAGAATCAGATAATAATCAAACAGAAAAGGAACCTACACCAGTACTTGTACATACCAAGTCTCATCCAGTAGAGCAATTATCCCCCCTGGTTTCTGCATTGCAGGAAATCAGAAATCAGACATGATATTTCATAGCATGGCTCAACCTCATTGGAACCGATCAGTGGATTCTATGTAATCACAAGATATGCATATAACTGAGATATTCTAGTCTGTTTACCAATTCTGACCAAAAGCCAATTTCACATCCAGTTCTGGGTTTTACTTCTATATAGAAAAAAGGGTCAAAATGAGAGGTTATTGTGTGCCAAGTGCAAACTATCAATATAGGAAAGTGTATATAGATAATAGGAAGATATGTTGCAACAAACACCAAATGTTGTAGCAATTGGGCCTTAGATTATTTATTATTGGGCCAAAAGGCAAGTAACACCATATGCAAGAGAGAAACTACACAACTACAGTAGTACAACTAGTATACTTAACAGTTCACCTTCTCAATGAGATCAAGAATCTCTTGGTTGTCCACAAACTGGATGTAACTCCAATCAATCTCTTCTTTTGTATATTCTTCTTGCTCCATCTTGAAAACATGCTGCTCACAGAAAATTTTAGAATTAGTGTAAAACTTAATGACCATAATATAACATAAGTAGAACATTTTATCAGTTAGACCTCAACTCCCTAACCTGATTAAAGTGTTGCTGGAGCTTCTCATTAGTTAAGTTGATACAGAACTGCTCGAAACTGTGGCATAGCAAAATATCAACATACAGAAGGTATCATCCCCCATATCATGAGTAGATAGTTTCATGTCAACTGGTAGTAATTACTAATTAGAGAATTATTCTGCAGATAGCATCGAGTTGAAGATATTATAGTGATTTATCTCTACACTATTGTATTTTCATGCCTAAAAGCAAAAGCGTGCTTCCCTATTTTTCTTCCATGTTCACGTGCTTTCACAAGTTTCCTCTGAGGCACATGCCATGTCTACTATTTGTACCGAGACACACACCATTTTCTACTTTTTACAGCAATCAAATGGGAGCTCTTTCTTGCCCAATAAACGCCATCAATAAATCTAACAAGTGCTGGTTCAGTTTTGTAATACAGATACCCGGTCAAAGCATAATCGCAAAATCACACTCAATCTTTCGTAGCAGCAGCATGTTTCTGTGCAACTGAGCAATTGACTATATAGCAGCTTGTAGCAACAACATGCAAAGATGTGAATGCTACCATCCAATAATGAGATCTTTCTAAAAATGCCAATACTATATTAGCAACCCTGTTGTCGTGTTGCTACAACCAGTTGCAACAGAACATCCATGTAACTGCAAAAAAAAGAACGCATATAACTTCCAGCCTACATGATGTCCTCATTAATGTCAGCTACACAATGTTTAGTCCATCAAGGTTTTCCTATTAGGGGTAATGTTTTACAGTAAAAAACGTCTTGAAATCTTAACTATGATTCTGATTCTGCATATATAAGTCACTGCATACATTTAACATAATAGCTATATCTCATTTGGTGGAATAAGCCAAGTTTCTCTGTTTTGCAGAAGTGCAGCCTAAGCAGTGAAGTTAATGAGATATTTATACAATGACGTTCCTGCTGACTGAAAGGAACTCAACGAATAAAACGAATATTTCTTTGCAGCAAATACTCTAATTTATTGTTTTCTTAAGATTAAGACTGCATTTAGCATAGTGGTGGATGTGATAATCTTATTAGACTAACCAGTTTTTACATATTTTATGTTGGCTAACCAAATTATGTTCATTCTTGCTGCCATTTTCCAACAACAGATTATAAACAAGTTCAGCACGACACAGTTCAGCAACTGCAAACTGAGCCTAACACAGGGCCAAATGCAAAAGCATTCCAGACAAGTACCTGTTTGTCTTGAAACTTTCAAATCCATAAATATCCAGCACACCAATCAAAAGCTTCGAAGTAGGATCCTGTCCTATTGTAGTATTGATCTTATTCACAAGCCTAAAGAACAGAAGTGAAAGTTATTGTTCTGGCAATGGCAGTGACATAATAGGTGGCAACATGACAAGTACCTTCTAGACTAATGTTTTGAAACTTACCAATCAAACAAACGGGAGTAAACCATTCTGGCCAATGCATCTCTACTAAGAGCTGCTGCTCGTGAATCCAAGTTTCTTACAATACTCTCACCACGTGTTACCATAACACGCTTACATAAAGATTCCTCCAAAGACTTTTCATCACACCTGCAGAGTGTTGCCAAATGCATGTCATGTCAAAGATGACCGAAAAATACTGTGGACAGAACCCTGGACCAGGAGTATTACATGAAAAGCTCCGCAGCTGTCCGGAGATGGAACTGGGATTTGTCATCTTTGGGTACAGAAGAATCTGCTTCGCTCCCTTCTGAAAATTCCACATTGCCCAGATGAAGAATAGCAGCTACAACTCTGAATATGGCATCCTGCGATGCAACAGAAATCCTAAGCAAAGATGACCTTTCTGATGAACTAAGCTAGTTTCAAACAAAACCTTGGGCTACCTGCTCATCAGAACTAATGCCTACAATATCCATTGCTCTCCTGGTTGCTATATATTCTGAAGAATCATCCATTCCATCAAGCTTAATGCAGTTAGACTGATTGAGATAGTGAAACAATGAGGCATCTCCCAATTTATATCTCTCACGGTCCTGAAACACAAGTATTTGAGTACAGATCAGAAATTGTAGTTAATGTGGTTCGCCAAAAAAGATAAAAATGGCAACTAAGAGCAAAAATCATAATGGCTACCCTAACTGAAACAGGTAAGCAAATAAGAGGCAATACCAACACAGTGTATTATATATTTTATTTATGCTTGCTGTTAAATGCCTGAAGAACTTAATAGCAAAGAACTAATACAGAGAAAGTAATTTAATAATGTGGCATCTCAACTGACTAAGTGTATAACGCAGTATCTCTGATGGCACAGATTATGTACAGATGGTATGTTTGTACCCAGTTTGCAGTTTTCTCTTACACAGATTATCCAGAAACATATTGGTATCATATCATAAAAGCACCCCATATGATGGCATGCAGAAAGTTAGAAAATATAGTACAAACAACAACAACAACAACAACAACAACAACAACAGCAACAAAGCCTTTAGTCCCAAACAAGTTGGGGTAGGCTAGAGGTGAAACCCATAAGATCTCGCAACCAACTCATGGCTCTGGCAGTTAGAAAATATAGTGATTCCACAAATTTCACTTACAGTATCCTACACATTAATTTGATTGTGTCGGCCATGTTACCTCTGGTGGTGCAGCACATAGCATGTAAAAGCAGTGATAATTTCTTTCTGGGTCAGATATTTGACAGACACGAGATCTTTCCAAAAGGTAAGTCCTTATAGCAGCTCCTGAGATCTTCCCATTCTGATCAAACTGAAGCTCAACAAATTTGCCGAAACGACTGCATTATGAGGCACAAGAAATGTGTAGAGCCATATTGTAAGAAGAAAAACGTAAACTTCTGCTAAATACACAAACACTATCAAGGAAAACAAGGTAAAGTAACAGAATCATAGTTCCATTGAAGTTAATTACCTCGAATTATTATTCCTGACTGTTTTTGCATTTCCAAATGCCTCGAGAACAGGATTGGACTGTGGTAATCGAACAGGTAAATTAGAAAACATAAGTCAGTGATATAACATTATCTTTAATTAATGAAATACGAATTTGATGCAGTCCTGAAGAATGAAGGGATGGATTACAAAATAGTCAAAAATGATAGCCCATAATCCACGTATCCACTATTTCATGGTTGTTTAAGAGAAATAGAGCAATAATGAGGGCCTCACCTCCAGTACTTGTTGTTGCACTGACCTCCCATCAGATTCAACTTTGCCACCCATAAAAGCAAGATATTGCATAAGCATTTTAGTGCTTTCTGTCTTACCAGCTCCACTTTCGCCACTCACCAAAATGGCTTGACTGGTACCATAATTCATCATAAGCCTGCACCATGGGTATATTAAGATATATATACAAATTCCAGCACACAAAAAAAAACTCAAAAGCTCATTGTTTTCTGAAAACACACCTATATGCACGGTCTGCCATGGCAAAAGGATGGGGACTCAGCTCACCAAATTCGGCTCCTTTGTACATTTCCATCATATGATCATTATAAAGGTGAGGAAGTCTTTGAAACGGATTTACAGCTATCAATATGTTCCCAGTATAAGTCTGGAAGAACAGTTTAATCAATTAAATGTCACCATATTAACAACTAACCAATTAGAGCAGGTCAAACATAAATAGTGTTGATAAATTCCAAGTTCCATAATTGTACAAACTACAAACACTAAATGGTAAACACAACTACACAAGTGAAATGTTGTAGACTACAAAACATAAGAACTGACAATTGTACAGGTGTAAATTCATCAGATAATTCAACTAGCAGCCTAGAGAAAATGTGTGCATTATCAAATATCAATAGCATAAGAAGAAATCATATACTGCACCACTCAACGCACATATATTTCATTCATTCCATATCTTGACTTCAAGTTCCGGAGAACTCCTGGTTCATGCAGATAAGCTAGCCTTGTCATATCCTCAACACCACATCGTTTTACTTCTGCATCCTTAGGATAGACACTTGACACATTGGCAGTAACCTGTAATAAGACAAAAACTTGAGAGTAAGTGCACAAATGTTTGATTTTAGTTAGGAATTTCTTTCAGTGCATTAACTTACAATTAAAAGCTACAGGCATAGGATTCTGGCACTAGCAAATTCACAGTTGGAAGCTAAATAATGATTAACTGAGATTTAACAAATATTTCAGGAGAAAAACGTAATAGCCCTGGTAGCATGAGTAGAAATGATCCACGTTTGGTTTATACACATTCCTAAATTTTAATTTTCAAGAAAGAATGCAAGTTATCGAGAAACTGAGAGTACCTTCTTCCCAGAAGTGCAGTTTATTATTAATTCATCCCCATGGACCTCCTCCACCAGACCATCAATCCAAGCCACATCAGCATCCTCGACCCAAACCTGAGAACCCACTGTAAAGCGGCCCGTGGATGCCTACAATTGAATATTCATAAACGCGTGAGGAGGGCATGGCATTGTGAACGAATGACATTGTTAACTGACTGAATCAAAAACTGAAAATAATAATGATAACAAGCCAAAATATCAACGAATGATCACAACCCTGGAGCAACATTACTGACAAACAGAGAGTCGAGCAGTTATGGAATACCAAATGCTACAGGCCCATTGTGTCAGTGTTACAACTAGTAATTACAAATACACAACCTAAGTTTGTTCATCAAAGAATAAAACGTAAACTGGAAATGAAAATAAATTTTCAGAAAGCATCATTATACATTATCCCATTATTTAGGTGGACATGATTCAAGATGAGGAACAGAAAAGTGAGTACAAATCCTAATTTTCTCAAGTGATGCTAGTCAGTAATATCATATAACCCCTATGTCAGTGCCATTAGGCTCAATTCCCTATGTAGAGTCCTAAAGAGAACATTTCTGCTAAATGACATTGTACTCATAAGACTTAACTAGTCAACTGCCCAAAGTGGAGTAGGAACCAGCTTCGGATATTTGTCGCTTGTTGAGGTTGACGAAATGCCAGTTCTTTGTGGCTGCTGCGCATTGTTTCATCTTTTTGGCACTCGTAGTTTGGGTTAAGGTGGAGTAGTTGGGAGGCCAATTGAGATGCATGTAAGAGCATCCTTGAGCTGGCAGCCGAGGCCTGGGAAAATGTTAGCTAGGACCAGTGTGTGTGGGATGTGTGCCAGGTACAATGTGGTGATGTTCGAGCTGACTTGGGCAAGGGAAGAAGTGATGCGTCAAATCTTCAATACATTTGACAAACTGAGGATACGGAGATGTTACCAACAGGGCCGAAGCTTAGCCATCAGTAATCAGTTACCGACTGGATCAAACTAAAGTAAGAACTACTGCAATATGTATCTGATTCAAGCATTTCAGTTCTACACTGAACCCACTCGCTATGTTTTTAAGCTATTACAGCCAAAAAAATACCCAGGAAATTCATACCAAACCAGCAGCTAGTGTCATGGTCAGACCATCATACGATGAAACATATGTATCAGAAAATGCACTATTGGTGCCTTTCTTCCCCTTGAAGCATACAAGCACGGTTATCGGATTGTCCAGACCACCGTGGAACCCCGATCCCGGACCCTGCTGGACTGATCCAGATCGGGGCTCGAATTCGCTGATCGCCGCTCGCACAGAACAGAAGCAACGTACCATGTTTGCCGCCGAAATCCTCGTCAATACCGCCGCTCGATCATGCGGTCACGGTCGCCGTCGCCGCTGGATCACCGCCCTGCCGCCATTGACGTCGTTGTTGACGGAGGGCGGCGCAGCGGGGAGATGTGCGGGTGGACGGTGGGGGCGGGAAGGGTCAGCAGGGAGGGAGGCGAGCTCTGGGGGAAGCAGGAGGCTGCGCGCTGGGAGGAGCAGGTGGCGCGCGAGGTGGACGGAGCACGGTGGAGGCGGCGTGTTTGGGTGTAGAGACGAGACGACGACTGAGGCCGTGACAGGCTCGTTTTTTTTTTCTTTGGTACGAGTAGCGTGGAAAGTGGGGTACTGTCGAATGAAGAATGCAACCAATCAGAGGGGAGATCCTCCCCTAATTAACCTTTTGGCCCATGTCTCGACCTCTTCTTCGCTTCGCCTCACCAGTCGAGGGGGGCACGTGCGGCGACCGAGCAGTCTACTAGCAGCCCGGCCGAGTTCGATGGTTCGCACGTGTGCTTGTTCGGCGATAAGGGCCTGCAATCCACGGAACGGCTAAATTTCGTGTTTTGGCCATTTTTCTAAACTTATTAAAGATAGATCTGATTCTAGTTTGAATTTTTTTCAAAATTTGACCATTTTGCTACCATCAGGAATCATGGCGGTAGGGTATACCAGCCTACCGCCAAGAACCCTAGCGGTTGGGTTGCATGCCTTATCGTCAAAAACCTCCTAAGTATTAAACATAGTGTGTGCTCGTGCCTACCGTCAAGCACCTTGGCGGTAGATTGTGCAGGCTACCGCCAGCCCGTTTGGCGGTAGCGATGTTTCCAACCGCCAAAGTCCCTGACAGTAGGCTGTTAGACCCTACCGCCATGGACTCTGGCGGTAGCAAAAGGGTCAGATCTCGAAATTTTTTCAATTTAGGGTCAGATCACAAATAGGTTTCAGAAAAGGGTCAAAACACAAAATTTTGCCCCACGGAACAGCTGAAACAGTCCACGAACACCGATGATGAGGACATCATCTAACGTTAGTCGCATTCGAATCAACCGAATGTCATGCGAACATAACGAGTTTCATTAACATTCAGATACAACGATTGATATTTCGATCATTTAACTAAAAAAACTAGACCTTATACCGGACGACCACCTTGTACGCGCGGTTGCCCTGCCGCACCATCATTGTTGTCCGTGTTGTCGTCGCCGTCCCTCCAGCATCGGTACGTCACCGGAGGGCCGCGACATCCTTGTCCAGCGGCTGCCTTCCACTCACGGAGGAGCCTCTCCGTCTCCTGGTGCGTCGTGCGAAGGGTCGTCGTGGCCAGTGCCGACATGGCCTTCGGAGCCCTGGAGGCGGCCTTGCCGCGACCGGTGTTCGCAGAGCGGTCGCTAAGCTACCAATCCTCGCCGATCTTGGCGAGCTCGCCGTCAAGACGACAACGGCGCCTGGCGGCCTTCTCCACGGTGGTCACGGAGCGGTCGAGCGCCCATGCGGCAACAAGGTCTGGATCATTTTGGATCCATTCCGATGCCATGTCGCTCTTGGCGAACGCGGAGTGACGACTAGCATTTCACTTGTCATACCTCGCCTGCCGCCGCGCTGCGTGCTCCGCCTCAAACACCACAGCCCTAGAGGCGAAGGCGCTGGCGTAACCGCCTCCTCCGAGGTAATGGAGGATGCGGCCCCCTTTGTGATCGTAGGCGACAACTCCTCCTTGATGTCGCGGCATTGGAGGCATGGTGGTGCGACGTACCGTGGCGGGGATGTCAACTCGTCCTTGACGCAACGTTCAGTCTGGACACCGCGGTTGCGCGAGGGCGGGGGCGGCGTCCGATTTGGACACTGCGGTTGCGCGGGGACGAGACAGGCTCATCCTTCATCAGACGGAGCGGCTAGTTGCATGGCGGGGATGACGGTCTGATATGTCTCCAACGTGGATGTTTTATGTGCATTTATAAGCAATTATATATCATTTTTGGGATTAACCTATTAACTCAGTGCCCGGTGCCAGTTGCTGTCTTTTGCATGTTTTTAGTTTTTCAGAATATCAGTATCAAACGAAATCCAAATGCCACGAAACTTTTTAGAGATTTTTTCTGGACATAAGATACCATGGAAGCTTCGGGAGAGGACCAGAAGATGGAGCAGTGGCCCACGAGGCAATAGTGCACGCCCAGTGGGTGGGCGCGCCCTGGTGGCTGGTGGGGCCCACATGGCTCCGTTTGACCTAACTTCGCCTCTATAAATTCTCTAAAACCAGGAAACCAACAGGGAGCCAGCCAAAATACTTTTCTGCCACAGCAAGTTCCAGTTCTCGTGAGATCCCGTCTGGAGGCCTTTTCCGGCACTCTGCTGGAGGGGGAATCAATCACGGAGGGACTCTACATCAACCTTACAGCCCTTCCCATGATGTATGAGTTGTTTACCACAAACCTACAGATCCATAGTTAGTAGCTAGATGGCGCTCTCTCCCCTTTTGATGTTCAATACAATGTTCTTCTCGATGTTCTTGGAGTTCTATTCAATGCAATCATTTTTTGCGGTGTGTTTGTTAGTATCCGAAGAATTGTGAGGTTATGATTAGATTACCCATGAATATCATTTGAGTTTTCTATGAACTATTTTATGCATGATTATTATAGCTTCATATTTCTCTTGGATCTATTGATTTGGTTTGGCCAACTAGATTGATTTTTCTGATAGGAGAGGTGCTTTGTAATGGGTTTTATCTTGCGATGCTCAACCCCAGTGACAGAAAGAGACATGACACGTATTTGTATCGTTGCCATTAAGGATAAAAAACTAGGGTTTATTCATGTGTGAGTTTATTTTGTCTACATCATGTCATCTTGCTTAAGACATTACTCCATTCTTTATAAACTTAATACTCTAGATGTATGCTGGATAGCGGTCGATGTGTGGAGTAATAGTAGTAGATACTGGCAGGAATCGGTCTACTTGTCTCAGACGTGATACCTATATAAATGATCATTGTCTTGGATATCGTTGTTATTATTTGCTTTTCTATCAATTGCCCAATATTAATTTTTTTTACCCATTGTATGCTATTTTCAAGAGAGAAGCCTCTAGTGAAACTATGACCCACAGGTCTACTTTTATCATATATTAAAAATTCTAAAAGTACCTTGCTGTAATTTTAATTAATTTATTTTATATTATATTTTTGTTCAATCTATCTATCAATCACTACACCATTTAATCTTGCAAGTAACCGCCAAGGGATTGACAACCCCTTGTTCGCGTTGGGTTGCAAAGATTTGTTAATTTGTGTGCAGGTACTGCTAACAAGGTGTTGCATGGTTCTCGTACTAGATTGATAACCTTGGTTCTTAACTGAGGGAAATACTTATCTCTACTGTACTGCATCATCCTCTCCTCTTCGGAAAAATCCCAACGCAGTTCACAAGTAGCAGGAAGAATTTCTGGCGCTGTTGTCGAAGAGACATCCAAAACATCTATCAAGTACCTACGCATAAATTTTCATCTCCTTGCATTTACATTATTTGCTATTTGTCTCTCATTTTCATCTCCCCCACTTCTAAAAAAATTACAAAAAATATTTTCTGTTTGCCTTTTTTTCTGTTTGCTTGTATTGTTTGCTTGCTTGCCCACTTTATCATTATGGCTAGTTCTCTTGTTACATGTACCCCTGAAAATGAAGTTCTTGATTTTAAACAATAGGGGGGGGGGGGTGTTTAAAAGATGCTTGGTATAGGATTTGCTATGCTCAGAATAGATCAACTCATAAGCGGTCCACTATCGTTCTTCTTCGCAATTTTTATGTGGGTATTACTACTTGGTATAGATTTGTGCTTGATACTATTACCGGAGGGAATTTTTTGAGTAGTCACCCTATGGATGCTTTCAATGGTATGGGAAATTTAGTGGGATCACCACCTATCACTATTAATGAAACAACTTTAACTTTGAAACATGTTATGCAAAGATTGGACGCTATTCAAAATAAAATGCATACCGTGGAGCATATTGAAAATTTGGATAAAAAGATTTATAATCATGTCACTTAATGACTCTTAAGATGCTAAAATAAAAAGAACCAATAATTAAGGAAAATGTGGAGCAAAGTCCCGCTAGGATTGATAAGTTGGAAGAAATTATTAATAATTTAGGTACCGCTTTTTCTTCCGTTAAAACTATTGAAAAAACTCCTTCTAGCAAGAATTGCTAGTTATTTATGTTCCTAAAACAATGGTGCTACATCTAGCAATAACAACGAAGACCTTAAAATGATTAGGTTCACCTCAATTTTGTTGATTTGATAAAGGAACCGATATATGAAAATAAATCTCTTCATTTTGCTCCTAGGAGTGTGATCATTAAAAACTTGTATGCTAGAACTCCTAGGAAATATGGATGTGTGATTGAGGAGTTAGAAACTAAATATGAAAACACTTCAAACTACACATTATGCCTCGCTAGCACTACTACAGGATGGTCCAAACGCGATAGTCCAATCAAAGACCCTTCGACGAAACTGTCTGCGATGCATTAATCACAAACGGTGGTGTAAGAAAACCGTCAAAATGTGACGGACTATTTGCGATGGCGCACACATCAAACACGATTCAGATCAGAGCTGCGTGTGTGATGCGTGGTATACGGTGAATCCATACGAACTATTTGCGATGATTCAGAACAACAGAAACGGTCAGCCAGATGAGGGTGTATGCGATATACGGATACAGTTCACTGGGATGAACTGCCTGTGCTTAGGCAACACAACAGAAACTGTCAGCCAGATCAAGGTGTGTGCGATGGAGGGCATACAGTTCATTCAGATGAACTATTTGCGATGAGCCAAGACAACAGAAACAGTTCAACTGAACAAGATGTGTGTGGTACACGGCAATAGGTCCGTGATGAGAAATGTGTGCGAAGACCAATAATAACATAGACAATTGCTGCTAATAAGCCGTGTGATTTGCTCTGTCTGCAGAAGAAGAACACATATATATATAACTAAAATAAACATCCAATTACATAAGTGACTATACAGATCATTCGCACACACCTCAATAAACAATTGCATGCATTCTAAACTAGGAGAAACGATCATCTAGTCATCTACTTATTGTGACACTCCCACCACTGCTCTGTGGCTCGATCCCTCGTCTGGGAAAGGACAAAGACACTTCCTCATGTCAACGATCCGCATGTACATCTCATAGCTTATGTACGCGTACTTGACGTGTTCTTCATCCAATCTCTGATCCCAGGCACTGTGCTAAGCGATCTTGTCCTTCTTACTCTCATCCTCCATCTTCATGTGGTACGGGTTGATGATGGCCGAGGCGAGGTCAATCAGGGAGTTATGTTTGTTCTTGATGCTGCCCCAGACCTTGTAGTGGTCACGGATGTTGACAAGATTTTGGCAGGTCAAACCTGAAACATTGAGCGCTTTTAGATCGTCGGTGGTGTCCACCGTAGCGAAACTGTAGTTGGTGTTGTTGATAAACCTGACGAAATGCTCGCAAGGCCTTGTGCCCAGGTGGTAGTGGTAGATGAGGACATCATGTCGCACGCACAACGGGGCGACGACGACCTTCTGATCTTGCCTCGCACGACCACCGGTGAACTCGAGGTCAAAGCCAACCACTTGGTACTTGTCCTTAGTAAGCAACTGCTCCATAGTTTGGATGGGGCTCTCCACCGAGATCGGCTCGTTTGTGTAGACCACCGCAAGGTCCTTCCCCCTCATGTGGCTGTCCACTACGTGATGTGTGGTGTACTTGTTGGAAATGCAGTATTTCAAAAAAAAAATCCTATGATCACGCAAGATCTATCTAGGAGATGCATAGCAACGAGAGGGGAGAGTGTGTCTACGTTACCCTCGTAGACCGAAAGCGGAAGCGTTTATCAATGCGGTTGGTGTAGTCGTACACCTTCATGATCCGTCCCGATCAAGTACCGAACGTACGACACCTCCGCATTCAGCACACGTTCAGCTCGATGACATCCTCGCCTTCTTGATCCATCAAGAGGGGCGAAGTAGGAGATGAGTTCCGGCAACACGACGGTGTGGTGACGGTGTTGGTGAAGAACAATCTCCGCAGGGCCTCGCCAAAGCACTACAAAAACTATGACAGAGTATAAACTAGAGGGGGCGGGGTTGCCGATACACGGCTTAGTGTTTCTTGATGTGTCTTGGGTGCTAGCCTTGCCCCTCTATTTATATGTTGAGCCTTGGGTCGAAACTTAGAGTAAAAGCCTCCACAAAGTCGGTTGCACCCGAAAGGCAAGAGTCCTTCTCGGACTCTAGGGCCAGATGCCACCCTGGCGTCTTGCCCTTGGACTCCGCAAAACTTCCTTTTGCGCTTTCCAAAAACCTTGTGGGCTTTCCCTTTTGGCCCAAATAAAGCGTTCTAGTACCCAAACATTTCGGGGAACATCCGGAACCCCTTCCGGTGAATTCCGGAACCCTTCCGGAGACCAAACACTATTATCCCATATATCAATCTTTATTTCCGGACCATTCCGAAGTTCCTCGTCATGTCTGTGATCTCATCCGGGACTCCCAACAACATTTTGTCACCAACATACATAACTCATATAATACTATATCGTCAACGAACGTTAAGCATGCGGACCCTACGGGTTCGACAACTATGTAGACATGACCGAGACACCTCTCTGGTCGATAACCAATAGCGTAATCTGGATGCCCATATTGGCTCCTACATATTCTACGAAGATCTTTATCGGTCAAACCGTTATGACAACATACGTCATTCCCTTTGTCATCGGTATGTTACTTGCCCGAGATTCATCGTCGGTATCTTCATACCTAGTTCAATCTCGTTACTAGCAAGTCTCTTTACTCGTTTTGTAATACATCATCCTGTAACTAACTCATTAGTCACATTGCTTGCAAGGCTTATTATGATGTGCATTACCGAGAGGGCCCAGAGATACCTCTCCGATACTCGGAGTGACAAATCCTAATCTTGATCTATGCCAAGCCAACAAACATCTTCGGAGACACCTGTAGAGCACCTTTATAAGCACCCAGTTACGTTGTGACATTTGATAGCACACAAGGTGTTCCTCTGGTATTCGGGAGTTGCATAATCTCATAGTCAAAGGAATATGTATAAGTCATGAAGAAAGCAATAGCAATAAAACTTAACGATTATTATGCTAAGCTAACGGATGGGTCTTGTCCATCACATCATTTTTTAATGATGTGATCTCGTTGATCAAATGACAACATATGTCTATGGTAAGGAAACTTAACCATCTCTGATTAACGAGCTAGTCTAGTAGAGGCATACTAGGGACATACTGTTTGTCTATGTATTCACACATGTACTAAGTTTTCGGTTAATACAATTCTAGCATGAATAATAAACATTTATCATGATATAAGGAAATATAAATAACAACTTTATTATTACCTCTAGGGTATAATTCCTTCAGTACTGCCCCCCATTGTCATCGCCAGCCTCTGGGAGCACCATTGGAGCCACGGAGAGCGCCATCGGAACCGCTGGATGTCCTCTCTGTATGTGTCGTCATGGGTGTGCCTATTGTGTCATCTGGCGTGAGAGATGAAGGTAAATGGCCACGGGAATAAATGGGGGCTGGGAGGCATGAATTCTTGTCACGTCCGTATGACAGTTTTTACAGCGAGTAACTGCATCGTGGCCCCGCGCCCGGTGCAACCGCATGCATAATGGCAGCACAAACGCACGTGATCGTGCGCCGACCCCAAACACTGGCAGCGCACATGGAGGGACACGGGCAGAGCGTGCGGAGGGATGCGAGAGCACAACATGCGCGGCGGGGAGGGAGCAGAGCGCGCCACGGCCGCCTCAACCACAAGCAACCACACGCATAGAGCAGTTGAACACGTAGGGAATGGTCGTCTACAAGCCGACCGGCAGTGGCGCGTCGGCGGCATGATGTGAAACCGCGTCACGTTCCACATCACATGGTGGTCGAACAATCGTTCGCGACACTGCATAGAGAGCGACCATGTGCTACTACCTTCGTCTTGGTCTAATAGTCCCCTTTATATTCCGTGCCATATTTTGACCTTAAATTTAACTAACAAAATGTTAATGCATGTTATAAAAATAATATAATTGGAAACTATGTTCAAATACAAATTCAACGATATAATCTTTAGCGACATGCATTCGTATTTTATCAGTTAAATCTCTAGTTAAAATTTGGCACAAAAATACAAAGAGGACTTATAAACCAGGACGGCTGTAGTAGGTAATTAAATCGCAAATGTTTTTTTATTAACCATATGTGTATGTGTCGTTTCATCCTCCTCTCGCACGTCTTGTCACCCCGCTACCGCATACGGCTTCAAGCGCAAGCTTGAGCAGCGCAGGGGCGTTCTTTTGGCCAAACGGTGGCTCGAAGTGGCGCCAATGAATTGTCAGTGAGCCCGTTCCCGTGCAACCTCGCAGGTTCCCACGCATAGCCGCGCAAGCTTCTTGCCCGACTCGGCGAAATCCTCCAAAATCCCAATGCTTACTGGCCTACTATATAAACCCTCATGGCCGGCGAGTCCCGCGTCACATTTTCCCCTCCCTCCCTATAGCTTATCTCATCTGCTTCTCCCATAATCGCCAATGACACCAGTCCGTCATCGTAGCTCGGCCACTCCACCGTCATCAGAGGACAGCTCCAGCTGGGAGGCTACACCGCGGTGGTGGCGCAGTCCCCGGCGTAGTGTAGTGCGGGTGGCGTCCCTGTTGGGTGTGCGCGTAACACCCACCATAAGCTCCATCGCCGCTGCCCGGCGGTAGTTGTTGCCGACCGCCGTTGCCGCCACCCCACTGTCTGTTGCTGTGGTCGCCACACCATGTTGATGCCGTTCCATGATAGCATGCCAACTTTCATAAATTTTAGACGGGTTTTTGATTTACTAGAATTTATAAACCATGTATCTCAATGTTAGCAGCCGAGCGACGGTGGCAAGGTGTTTGACATTCATTCTCATTTCTTGCATGGGACCTAAGCATGCAATCAAGGACACACATTTGATTTTTGAACCCATTTATATGCACTAGAGCATGTGCCTGTAGTTCAAATTTGAAGTATCCACATAAATGCATAGAGAACTCGGTTAATGTATAAAAATGTCCAAGCGAACCCCGAAAAATCCCAAAATTTAACACAACACTCCTGTTGTTCTATGTTGACACTAGAAAAATTTGAAAGCAAGAAGTGGCAACGGATATCATTTCGTCCACAAAGGTGGCACGTTCCCTAATAGAACCATGAGGCTTATTGTGAGAAGCTTATACCCAAACCTGTCCCAAATGGGACAATATTTTTACCACAACATGTTGATGCCGTTTCATGATAGCATGTCAAGTTTCATGAATATCAGACGAGTTTTCAATTTACTAGAATTTTAAAACCATGTATCTCAATGTTAGCGGTCGAGCAAAGGCGGCAAGGTGTTTGACATTCATTCTCATTTCTTGCATGTGACCTAAGCATGCAACCAAGGACACACATTTGATTTTTCAACCCATTTTATGCACTGGAGCGTGTGTCTATAGATCAAATTTGAATTATGCACATAAATGCCTATAAAACTCAGTTCACATATAAAATTGTCCAAACAAACTCCGAAAAATTTCAAAATTTAACACGACACTCCTGTTATTCTATGTTGACACCAGAAAAATTTTGAAAGTAAGAAGAGGCAACTAATATCGTTTCGTCCACAAAGGTGACACATGCCCTACCGGAACCATGAGGCTTCTTGTGAGAAGCTTATACCAAAACCTGCCCCAAATGGGACAATTTTTTACTCCATCATGTTGATGGTATTCCATTATAGCATGCCAAGGTTCATGAATTCCAGACGAGTTTTAGATTTACTAGAATTACAAAAGCAAGCATCTCAACATTTGCTGGCGAGCCACGATGTCGAGGCATTTGAAATTCATCCTCATTTCTTGCATGGGACATAAGCATCAACCCATGGCCACATATATGATTTTACAACCCATTTTGATGCACTAGAGCATGTGCATGCAGTTTAATTTTGAATTATGCACCTGAAATGCCTAGAAAACCAAGTTCATGTATAAAAATGTCCAAACGAACCCTGAATAATTCCAATTTTTTTGACAGCACACCTATAGTTGCATGTTCACCGCAGATAAAAGTTCTAGCAATTCAAACACATTCTTTTGCCGCTGTGACCCCATTATGTATTTCAAATCAAGACGAAAAATCAAGTAGATCGCACACAGTTTATTATCACCAACCGTGTGAGATGCACGACAAAATATCTTGGAGCACCGTTGGAGTATAATACGTATATGGCTTACGCGAGAAGGTGCGTCGACTATAGTCCACAGCCGGCGCGTCAAGCACACTAGATCACTCTGCAAATATCATTTCGTTGTTTAATCATCGCTGGTGAAACATGGGGACATGGACCCGCGTCGTGAGGGCAACTTCGGCAGCCCACTCCGGCAAGAGCGCGGCCGTAGCCGCATGTGCGTGCTAACAAGTTGCGTGAGCGCGGCTGCATTCTGTGACCGGGCGACCAAGGTAGACCGAACGATCGATGTTGCTTCTTAGGTGGCGGCAGCAACATTTGCCTCGCGGATAGCAACTGGCAAGAGTGGCACAGTAGTTGTCTGATGTCCCTTGAACTACGTCGGCATTTTCCCAAATAGGAAGGGATGATGCAGCACAACTACGGTAGGTATTTCCCTCAGGTATGAAACCAAGGTATCAATCCAATAGGAGAACCAAGCAACACTATGTAAACAGTACCTGCACACAAAGAATAAATACTTGCAACCCGACGCTTACGAGGGGTTGTCAATCCCTCTTACGAGTAACGGCGTAGAAAGTTGTCAAGTTGACGGGATAAAATTGTGATAGATTGGATAGATAGATCTCAAATAAACGTGAAATAAAATATGCAAATAAAAATGCAACAGAATATTTTTTTGGTTTTTGGAATAATAGATCTGAAAATAAAAGCAAATAAAAAATAGATCTCAAAGGCAAATAATAGATCGGAATGCAAATATGATAAAGAATAGACCCGGGGGTCGTAAGTTTCACTAGTGGCTTCTCTCAAGAAATAGCACACGATGGGTAAACAAATTACTGTTGGGCAATTGATAGAATCTCGAATAATTATGATGATATCCAGGCAATGATAAATATATAGGCATCACGTCCAAGATTAGTAGACCGACTTCTGCCTGCATCTACTACTATTACTCCACACATCGACCGCTATCCAGCATGCATCTAGTGTATTAAGTTCATGAAGAAACAGAGTAATGCAATAAGAACGATGAAATGATGTAGACGAGATATATTCATGTAGGAATAGCCCCCATCTTGTTATCCTTAATAGCAGTGATACATGCGTGTCTTGTTGCCCCTTCCACTGGGAAAGAACACCGCACGATCGAACCCAACACAAAGCACCTCTTCTCATTGGAAGAAAAATCGATCTAGTTGGCCTAACTAAACCAAAGATTTGAAGAAGAAATACGAGGCTATAAATAATCATGCATATAAGAGATCAAAAAAAGACTCAAATAGCTTTTATGGATATATAGATCTGATCATAAACTCAAAGTTCATCGGATCCCAATAAACACACCGCAAAAAAGAGTTACATCAAATAGATATCCAAGAGACCATTGTATTGAGAATCAAAAGAGAGACGGGAATCCATCTATCTACTGCCTACGGACCCGTAGGTCTATGATGAACTACTCACGCATCATGGGAGAGGCACCAATGAGGATGATGAACCCCTCCGTGATGGTGTCTAGATTGGATCTCTTGGTTCTAGAACTTGCGGTGGCTAGAATTTTGTTTCGTCGACTCCCCTAGGGTTTCTAGAATATTTGGGTATTTATAGGGCGAAGAGGCGGTGCGGGAGGCCACTGAGGTGGGCACAACCCACCAGGGCGCACCTGGGCCCCCAGGCATGCCCAGGTGGGTTGTGCCCCCCTCGAGGCACCCCTCTGTTACTTCTTTGGCCCAAGTTGTGTCTTCTGGTCCATAAAAATTCTCCAAAAAGTTTTGCCGCATTTGGACTCCGTTTGGTATTGATTTTCTGCGATGTAAAAAACAAGCAAAAAAACAACAACTGGCACTGGGCACTATGTCAATAGGTTAGTCCCCAAAAATGATATAAAGTTGCTATAAAATGATTGTAAAACATCCAAGAATGATAATATAACAGCATGGAACAATAAAAAATTATAGATACGTTGGAGACGTATCAACATCTCCAAGCTTAATTCATGCTCGTCCTCTAGTAGGTAAATGATAAAAACAGAATTTTTGATGTGGAATGCTGCCTAACATGTTCATCACATAATCTTTTCTTTTGTAGCATGGGCATTTGGACTTTTATATGGTTTAAAGCAATAGTCTAGTTTTGACATGAAGATTTCAATACTCAAGCATATCAATAAGCAACCATGTCTTTCAAAATATCAACACTAAAGAAAGTTATCCCTAGCCCATCATGCTCAATCATTAATCCATTCATGAAACACACTCGCATATTAGCTACATCCAATACTCAAGTATGATCATAGTGCCCCTTAGTTGGTGCTTTATAAGAGAAGATGGAGACTCAAGTAAAAATAAAAATTGCATAAAGTAAATAGAAAGGCCCTTCGCAGAGGGAAGTAGGGATTTGTAGAGGTGCCAGAGCTCAAAGCTTAAATTGAGAGATAAATTTTTTTGAGAGGCATACTTTTCCCGTCAACAAAAATGACCGAGTAATTCCCAACACTTTCCCTGCTAGATATATCATAGGCGGTTCCCAAACAGAAAATAAAGTTTATTCCCTTTTCTACCATTCTTTCACATTCCATGGCTAGCCGTATCCACAGGTACCGTCCATACCAACACTTTCCAAGGAATTTACTATTTGACAACATGAAGTAAATTTCGTTTTCATTTCTAGACTGGGCATCCCTATTACCGCCACACTCTCGTGCAATGACAAGTGAATAAACACTCATCTTGAGAGTAACACATCTAGCATGGAAAATATTGGCCACCCCTGCCGCTTCATGAGCAGTACGAGCACACAAAAAGGAATTTTATTTTGAAAATTAGAGATGGCATATACAAATTTTCTTAGCACGGCACAGAAATACCGCATATAGGTAGGTACGGTGGACTCATATGGCAAAACTGGCTTTAAAGATTTTAGATGCACAAGTAGTATTTCTACTTAGTACAAGTGAAGGCTGGCAAATAGATTGAGAAGCATCCAACCAAGAAACGAAAATCACATAAGCGAGCATTAAGCATAACTAACACTGAATAATGCACCACGAGTAGGATGTAATTTCATTGCATAACCATTGACTTTCATTCTTGCATGGCGAATCACAAACCTTAACACCAATAATCTTACTAAAGCATAATTACTCACCAACATGACTCGCATATCACTATCATCATATCTCAAAACTATTACAAAGAATCAAGTTTAATTTGTCCAATGATCTTCATGAAAGTTTTTATTATATTCCTCTTGAATATCTATCACTTTGGGACTAATTTCATATGTTGCTTTTGATAAGCTCAAATAAATTTTAGTGAAGAACATGAGCATAAAAATTTTCTTCTCTCAAAATAATATAAGTGAAGCATGAGAGAATTTCTTCAAAAATTTACTAACTCTCAAATAAATTTAAATGAAGCATGAGAGTTTTTCTTCGAAAATATTAAAGCACACCGTGCTCAAAAATATATAAGTGAAGCACTAGAGCAATTCCATAGCTCAAAAAATTGAAGTGAAGCACATAGAGCAATTCTAGCAAATCATAACATAATTTTGGCTCTCTCAAATAGGTGTGTCCAGCAAGGATAGATGACACAAACTAAAAAGCAAAGCAAGCAAAGACTCATATAATACAAGACGCTCCAAGCAAAACTCATGATATGTGATGAATAAAAATATAGCTCCAAGTAAAATACCGATGGTCGTTAGAAGAAAGAGAGGATAGGGTGGCTATATCATTCAACTTAGTAAGATGTGCCACGATAGTTTCGGTTTCATAACCATGGAAAGGATAAGATCCAACCAAAGTAATTAACTCTGGGTCGACACAGAATTCATAATCCTTATCATCAACAAAGATAGGTGAAGTAGCAAACTTAGGATCACGTTTCATTCTAGCATTCAAAGTTTTTCTTTCAGTTTTCATAATAATTTCTTAAGATCATCATTATCATTGCAAGCAAGAAAGTCTCTAGTTGTCTCCTCATCCATAAAATAACCTTCCGGTATCTTAGGCAATTCATATCTAGGAGGACTAGGTCTAATAGGTGTCTCAAGATTTTCAGATTCAAGGATTTCATCAGTTTCAGCATCCTCAATAACTTTAGCTCTAGCAATTTGTTCATCAAGAAAATCACCTAGTGGCACATTATCATTAAGCAAGGTACTAGCATCATCATAAGCATTATCCATAGCAGAAGTAGCATCATCAATAACTTGCGACATATCAGAATTAATAGCATGTGGTGGTGTTGCAAGTTTACTCAAAATAGAAGGTGAATCAAGTGTAGAGCTAGATGGCAGTTCCTTACCTCGCCTTATCTTAGATGGAGATATCTTAGTCTTGGTATCCTCCAGATTCTTCATAGTGATAAATTGATAATAATCCCGAGTGACTCAACAAATATAGTTGTGCTCCTTAGCATCGACGCCAGAAAAAGGTCTTGATAACCCACAAGTATAGGGGATCACAATAGTTTTCGAGGGTAGAGTATTCAATCCAAATTTATTGATTTGACACAAGTGGAGCCAAAGAATATTTGCAAGTATTAGTAGCTGAGTTGTCAATTCAACCACACCTGGAGATTAATTATCTGCGGCAAAGTGATCAGGAGCAAAGTAATATGATAGTTTCGATAGTAGTAGTAACAACAATAGTAACGGTAACAGTGATAGCAATGATTTTGTAGCAAGTGTAACAGTAGTAACTTAGCAAGAAACAATATAAGAGAAATTCTTAGGCGTTGGATCAGTGGATTCATTGGATGATATTCATCATATAACAGCCATAACCTAGGGAGATAGAAAAGTAGCTCCAGTTCATAAATATAATGTAGGCATGTATTCCGTAAATAGTCATACATGCTTAATTATGGAAAAAACTTGCATGACATCTTTTGTCCTACCCTCCTGTGGTAGCGTGGTCCATATGGAAACTAAGGGATATTAAGGCCTCCTTTTAATAGAAAATCGGAACAAAGCATTAACACATAGTGAATACATGAACTACTCAAACTACGGTCATCACCGGAAAGTATCCCGAATACTGTCACTCCGGGGTTTATAGATCATAACACGTAATAGGTGAATATAACTTGCAAGATCGGATCTAGAACATAGATATAATGGTGATAACATAAATGGTTCAGATCTGAAATCATGGCACCCGGGCCCAAAGTGACAAGCATTAAGCATGGCAAAGTCATATCAACATCAATCCTAGAACATAATGGATACTAGGGATCAAGCCCTAACAAAACTAACTCGATTACATGATGAATCTCATCCAACTCCTCACCGACCAGCAAGCCTACGAAGGAATTACTCACTCCCGGTGGGGAGCATCATGAAATTGGCGATGGAGGAGGGTTGGTGATGATTAATATCGAAGATCCCCCTCTCCGGAGCCCAGAACGGACTCTAGATCTGGCCTCCTGATGAAGAACAGGAGGTGGCGGTGGCTTTGTATCGCGAAACGAGATAATTCTTCCTCCTTGATTTTTTTCTGGAAAAATAGGTATTTATGGAGTTGGATTCAGGGTCTGCGGGGCCACCAGGTGGGCACAACCCACCTGGATGCGTGATACGTCTCCAACGTATCTACTTTTTCTAACGCTTTCCCTCTTGTTTTGGACTCTAATTTGCATAATTTGAATGAAACTAACCCCGGACTGACGCTATTTTTAGCAGAACTACCATGGTGTTGTTTTTATGCAGAAATAAAAGTTCTCAGAATGGAACGAAACTTTACGAGGATTTTTTATATCAATAAAGAGAATTTATGGAGCCAAGTTCAACCATAGGGGGCACTTGGGTGGGCACAAGCCACCAGGGCGCCCCCTCCTAACATGCCAGGTGGGTTTTCCCCACCTGGTGGCCCCGCAGACCCTAAGACCGACGCTATAAAATCTATTTTTCTAGAAAAAATAGGGAGAAAGAATTATCGTGATCCACGAGACGGAGCTGCCGTCACCTCATGTTCTTCATCGGGAGGCCAGATCTGGAGTCCGTTTGGGGCTCCGAAGAGGGGGATCTTTGTTCTTCGTCATCACCAAGCCTTCTCTATCGCCAATTCCATGATGCTCCCCACCGGGAGTGAGTAATTCCTTCGTAGGCTCGCTGGTCGGTGAGGAGTTGGATGAGATTCATCATGTAATCTAGTTAGTTTTGTTAGGGCTTGATCCCTAGTATCCACTATGTTATGAGATTGATGTTGCTATGACTTTGCCATGCTTAATCCTTGTCACTTTGGGCCCGGGTGCCATGATTTTAGATCTGAACCGTTTATGTTATCACCATTATATCCATGTTCTAGATCCGATCTTGCAAGTTATGTTCACCTACTACGTGTTATGATCCGGCAACCCCGGAGTGACAATAGTCGGGACCACACCCGGTGATGACCGTAGTTTGAGGAGTTCATGTATTCACCGTGTGCTAATGCTTTGTTCCGGTTCTCTATTAAAAGGAGGCCTTAATATCCCTTAGTTTTCAATTGGACCCCGCTGCCATGGGAGGGTAGGACAAAAGATGCCATGCAAGTTCTTTCCACAAGCACGTATGATTATTTACGGAATACATGCCTACATTATATTTATGAACTGGAGCTAGTGCCGTATCGCCCTAGGTTATGACTGTCACATGATGAATATCATCCAACGAATTACCAATCCAATGCCTACGAATTTATATTATATTGTTCTTGCTAAGTCACTACTGCTATCGTTACTGTTGCACTTGTTACAAAACTATTGCTATCACTGTTACCGTTACTATTACTGCTATCACTATTACCAAAACTATCATATTACTTTGCTATTGATCACATTGCTGCAGATAATTAATCTCTAGGTGTGGTTGAATTGACAACTCAACTGCTAATACCTTCAAATATTATTTGTCTCCCCTTGTGTCGAATCTATAAATTTGGATTGAATACTCTACCCTCGAAAATTGTTGCGATCCCCTATACTTGTGGGTTATCAAGACCTTTTTTGGCGCCGTTGCCGGGGAGCATAGCTATATTTGTTGAGTCACTTGGGATTATTATCATTTTATCACTATGAAGAATATGAAGGATGCTAAGACCAAGATTTATCCCTCTAAGACGAGGGGAGGTAAGGAACTGCCATCCAGTTCTGCTTTAGATTCACCTTCTGTTATACGTAAACTTGCAACACCGCCACATGCTATTAATCCTGATATGTCGCAAGTTATTGATGATGCTACTTCTGCTATGAATGATACTTATGATGATGCTAGTGCCTTGCTTGATGATAATGATGTGCCACTTGGTGATTTTTTTGATGAACAAATTGCTAGAGTAAGACAACATGATGTTGTTGAGTCTAATGATGAACTTGAAACTGAAAATCTTGAAACACCTACTAGAACTAGCCCTCCTAGATATGAATTGCCTAAGGTGCCGGAAGGCTATGTTATGAGTCAAGAGACAACTAGAGACATTCTTGCTTGTAAGGATAGAGATGATCTAGAGACATTATTATGCAAGTATAAAGAAAAATCTTTGAATGCTAGAATGCAATATGATCCTAAGTTTGCTACTTCACCTAAATTTATTGATGATAATGATTATGAATTCTCTATCGACCCAGAGTTAATTACTTTGGTTCGATCTGATCCTTCCCATGGTTATGAAACTGAAACTGTTGTGGCACATCTTACTAAGTTGAATGACATAGCCACCCTTTTTACTCATGATGAGAAGATTAGTTATTACTTTATTCTCAAATTATTTCCGTTCTCATTAAAGGGTGGTGCTAAATCTTGGTACAATAGTCTTGCTCCTGGTTGTATGCATAGTCCTCAGGATATGATTTATTACTTCTCTGAAAAATATTTCCCTGCTCATAAGAAACAAGTTGCCTTGCAGGAAATATTTAACTTTGTGCAAATTAAAGAAGAGAGTCTCCCACAAGATTGGGGGAGGCTTTGCCAATTACTTAATGCTTTGCCTGACCATCCTCTTAAGAAAAATGAAATACTTGATATATTCTATAATGGACTAACCGATGCTTCTAGGGATTTCCTAGATAGTTGTGTTGGTTGTGTTTTCGGAGAACAAATTGTTTGGCAAGCTAAGGAATTATTGAATAACATATTGAGAAATTATGATGATTGGACTCTTCCTGAACCACCGCTTAAATCCACTCCGAAGAAGAGGGGTATATTATATCTCAGTCCTGAAGATATGCAAGAGGCAAAGAAATCTATGAAGGAAAAAGGTATTAAAGCTGAGGATGTTAAAATTTACCTCCTATTGAAGAAATACATGGGCTTGATACACCACCACTTCCTAAGGTGGTAGAGGTAAATTATCTAATGAAGTTCAATGATAATGACAATCCTCACAATATGAACCCTGGCCAATGCCTTTATGAGTTTGAAAACTACATTAGAAAACAATATCACTTCAATGCAAATGTTATGAAACAATTGAAATACAATTCTGATATGATTGCTCGCTTGAGTGACTTGTTATTTAGAATCTCAAATGATGTTAGAGGTGTTGGAAAACATGCTTCTATGGTTCAAACCCAGTTAGAACAAGTTGCTAAATCTCAAAGAGAGTTGCTAGATGAAATGAACAATAACATACATGACTTGGTTGTTGGAGTAGCAACTAGAGGAGGTAAAATGACTTAGGAACCACTTTATCCTGAAGGACACCCAAAAAGAATTGAACAGGATTCACAAAGTAACAACACCACTGCACCTAGTCCTTCTAAAAAGAAGAAGAAAAAGAAAAATGATAGGACTTCACATGCTTCTAGTGAACCTGAAGTAGAAAAAACCTCCTGATAATGAAAATGAAATTTCTATCTCTAATGTTGAAACTTAATCTGGTAATGAACACTCACCTTCTGATAATGAAAAAGATAATGATGAGGTTCATGAAAATACTCAACCAAATAATGAAGAACCAGACAATGATGTTGAGATAGAACCACCAGTTGATCTTGATAACCCACAACCTAAAAATAAAAGGTATGATAAAAGAGACTTTGTTGCTAGAAAACACGGTAAAGAAAGAGAACCATGGGTTCAAAAACCTATGCCCTTTCCACCTTAGTCAACTAAAAAGAAATATGATGAAGAATTTAAATGCTTTGCTGAAATGTTGAGGCCAGCCTTTTTGCGCACTCGCTTGACTGATATCCTTAAAATGCCTCCTTATGCAAAGTGTATGACAGACATCATCACTAATAAGAGAAAAATACCGAAAGCTGAAATCTCCACTATGCTTGCTAATTATACTTTTAAAGATGGAGTACCTAAAAAACTTGGAGATCCGGGAATACCAACTATACCTTGCTCCATCAAAAAGAACTATGTGAAAACTGCTTTATGTGATTTAGGAGCTGGTGTTAGTGTTATGCCTTTCTCTTTATATAAAAGACTTGATTTGAATAAGCTCACACCTACTGAAATATCTTTGCAAATGGCTGACAAATCAACTGCCATACCTATCGATATTTGTGAGTATGTGCCCATTGTTGTTGCTAATGTTACTATTTTGACTGACTTTGTTATACTTGAGATGCCCGAGGACGACAACATGTCGATTATCCTTGATAGACCCTTCTTGAACACTGCAGGGGCTGTTATTGATTGCAATAAAAGCAAGTTCACTTTTCATATCAATGGTAATGAGCATACGGTGCACTTTCCGAATAAACAATTCCAAGTTAATGGTATTGATGTTATTGAAAAATCTCTGACAATCACTATTGGAAGTTTTCAAATACCTCTACCTACTGCCAAAAAGAATTATGGAATGCATATTGTTGGGGACATTCATATCCCCATTGAGGTAAGTTAGTGATTTATGAAAGTTCTTCGGTTTCATATTAATCGAAAGTGGTTGTTAATAAGACCTGATCAACCTTATTAATGGATCATTTTGAGAGGTATGAAGTTTATGAATTTAGTAAGCACTACCTTCTATCCCTACCTTTTGTTTTCTATTTTTATTAGTTAAATAAAATAAAATGCCATGTCTTGCCTGTTTTTTTAATTTCCCATGCAATAAAAAAATGACCCAAAAATAAAAGTTCTCAGAATGCCCTGAAAATTTAATACGAGTTTTTCCTGAATATTTAAGAATTTCTGGTGCAAATAATATCAGAGGGAGGTGCACCAGGTGGACACAACCCACCTGGGCGCGCCAGGACTCCAAGGTGTGCCCTGGTGGGTTGTGATCCCCACATGCCCCCTCACTTATCTCTTCACACCACATCATCACCTACCTCCAGACAAAAATTCTCCATTGCTCTCTCTCTCTCTCTCTCTCTCTCTCTCTCTCTCTCTCCCTCGTGTTCTTACTCTCAAACCCGCGGATTTCGATCTCTTTGCTCGAACTGTTTTGGGAGATTGTTGCATGGTATGTGACTCCACCATTTGTCCAATTAGTTTTTGCTTTAGTAGTTTATATTTTTAATAATTAGCTACTCTTGGTGCTGCTGTAGATGAGCTTGCATGTTGAACTCTTAGATTTCTAAGTAGTTTGAATGCTTGCTATGGCCTCTATGTATCCCTATGAGTAGTTGCTATCAATCTTGTAAAGTTTTGTTGAGAAAATTTTGTGGACTAAACTTTCAGAATTTTGTTCATAGGAAAAGGATGAATATCTTTAGGAAGTTTTCTTCTAAGAAGAACTCCAAGGGACTTATTGGGGAGTCGTCTGACAGTGATCTCCATCCCTGAAGGTTGGCGGAAGTACGGCCGTGCGAATGGCCGCATACCCCATTCATGAAAGAGGTTGGAATCCTTCAGGAGTTTACACAATATGATGCTAATACCGGCCTCACTGACTTCATCATAGCTGAATGTGAACAATATCATATCCTCACAAACATCTCTGTTCAAAATTTTAATTTCCTTCATAGGAATAACCCTCCTGAGGTGCAGTTTAATTTATACGCTGATTTCCATCAGATACCGCTTACTGAATTTTGTGAAATATGCTTGCTTCCTGCTGATGGTGGTTTGGTAGAGCCTAGGCTGATAGAGTTTGAGGCCTTTTATTGTACCTTGACAGTGGGAGATGAGAGAAGGTGTTGGCTGTCACTGCCGCTGGCTTGCATTTTCCTGCTGTTCATTACTTTGCTCTTTTCGTTGCAAAATGCTTGCTTGCTAGAGAGAAGGTGGGTGCACTTAGTTCACCAGACCTTGCTGTTTTACATCGTGCACTAAAGGGCGACAACACTTATAGCTTGGGATCTATCATGGCACGTCGCCTCCACATTAATAAGTCCAAGGGTAAAATACATGGTGGTATCTTTGCTATTCGTTTGGCGGCTCGCTTTAATGTTGAGATATGCCTTCATGATTACCCTCTGACCAAGGTTTACCTAGATCGCGCAACCATGGATCACCACTAGTTTACTGATATCGATTATCCTAACATCCCTATTCCATATAACCTGGTTTTTAGTGTGAGAACTCGTGATATTATTCCATTGTCTGCTCCTGCTTTGTTTGATCCTGTTGCCAGGGGCGGATATAGGATTATGCTTGCGGATATCAACGCCTATCGGAACGATCAGGCTACAGCAGAGGAGGAGCCTCAGCAGTGGGATGCGTGGATGGCCGCTCCTCAGCACCCCGACTACTATCTAGGCTTCTGATTAACTGCCAAGTTAGGCCAAAAGCCTAAGCCTGGGGGAGTACGTGTTTTCCACCGACATTACATTCATGCTCACGCATTTCATTCCAGTTGTCGGTGTCTCCACTTTTTCATTGTATCATCCAAGCTTAATTTTTTATTGCTTTCTTCTTGTGTGTTTTAAAAGAACCTTAAAAACAAAAAAAATAGTTGTAGTTAGTTTGCTTTCTATGCATGCTTAGTTGTAGTACTAAAAAGAAAACCCAAAAAGATTTCCTTGTTCTTCTTTTGATTGCCAGGAGCTTTCCCGTGTAAATAGTTTTTCTCGTTTTTTGCTTTTCCCTTTTGTTTGCTTGTTCAAGAAACCAAAAACTCCAAAAATATTTTAGTGTGTTTCTCTGAATTTCTTTTCTTTTTATTCGAGTCTTACCGAGGAGAAGACCATGATGAAAATGTCGAGTGGCTCTCATTTGCATAATTGTTGATCTAACAAAGAGCCCATTTTACCTTGTTTCTCCTATTGGATAAAATGCTTGCAGATTCCATCTTAGTCCACGACACTCTTGCACTATTATTATTTTCACATCGCTCGGTCGTGCAAGTGAAAGACAATAATGACGATATTCGATGAACTGGCCGTGGCAGAGAGAAACGGGTAAGAACTCGACTTGTTCTGTTTTTGTAAATATATTTAACATAGTATCCATGATTCAGCTCATTATGATTAAACATGTTTGCAATGACAATTAGAGATTATAGTTTCTCATGCCACACATAAGTAGCTAGGAGTGGATAATGATTTATCTTGGGTATCAACATTGCGTTAAAATGATTGTGTTGTAGTATGATGACATGGTATCCTGATGTCTACTACACAACTTTCTTCTTGTAGACGTTGTTGGGCGTCCAAGTGTAGAGGTTTGTAGGACAATAGCAAATTTCCCTCAAGTGGATGACCTAAGGTTTATCAATCCGTGAGAGGCGTAGGATGAAGATGGTCTCTCTCAAGCAACCCCGCAACCAAATAGCAAAGAGTCTCTTGTGTCCCCAAGACACCCAATACAATGGTAAATTGTATAGGTGCACTAGTTCAGCGAAGAGATGGTGATACAAGTGCAGTATGGATAGTAGATAATAGTATTTGTAATCTGAAAATATAAAAAGAGCAAGGTAACTAATGATAAAAGTGAGCGTAAACGGTATTACAATGCTAGGAAACAAGGGCTAGGGTTAATACTTTCAATAGTGCAAGTTCTCTCAACAATAATAACATAATTGGATCACATAACTCTGCCTCAACATGCAACAAAGAGTCACTCCAAAGTCACTAATAGCGGAGAACAAACGAAGAGATTATGGTAGGATACGAAACCACCTCAAAGTTATTCTTTCCAATCAATCCGTTGGGTTATTCCTATAAGTGTCACAAACAACCCTAGAGTTCGTACTAGAATAACACCTTAAGACACAAATCAACCAAAACCCTAATGTCACCTAGATACTCCAATGTCACCTCAAGTATTCGTGGGTATGATTATACGATATGCATCACACAATCTCAGATTCATCTATTCAAACCAACACAAAGAACTTCAAAGAGTGCCCCAAAGATCCTATCGGAGAGTCAAGACGAAAACATGTGCCAACCCCTATGCGTAGGGTCATGGGCGGAACCCGCAAGTTGATCACCAAAACATACATCAAGTGAATCAATAGAATAACCCATTGTCACCACGGTTATCCCACGCAAGACATACATCAAGTGTTCTCAAATCCTTAAAGGCTCAATCCGATAAGATAACTTCAAAGGGATAACTCAATCCATTACAAGAGAGTAGAGGGGGAGAAACATCATAGGATCCAAATATAATAGCAAAGCTCGCGATACATCAAGATCGTATCACCTCAAGAACATGAGAGAGAGAGAGAGATCAAACACATAGCTACTGGTACATACCCTCAGCCCCGAGGGAGAACTACTCCCTCCTCGTCATGGAGAGCACCGAGATGATGAAGATGGCCATCGGAGAGGGATTCCCCCTCCGGCAAGGTGCCGGAACGGGTCTAGATTGGTTTTCGGTGGCTACGGAGGCTTCTGGCGGCGGAACTCCTGATCTATTGTGCTCCCCGAAGTTTTTAGGGTATATGGGTATATATGGGAGGAAGAAGTACGACCTCCGGGCTGTCCACGAGCCAGGGGGCGCGCCGTGGGGGGTGGGCGCGCCCCCACCCTCGTGGGCAGCCCGGGACTCTCCTGGTCCAACTCCGATACTCCGTGGGCTTCTTCTGGTCCAAAAATAAGTTCCGTGAAGTTTTCAGGTCAATTGGACTCCGTTTGATTTTCCTTTTCTGCGATACTCTAAAACAAGGAAAAAAACAGAAACTGGCACTGGGCTCTAGGTTAATAGGTTAGTCCCAAAAATCATATAAAATAGCATATTACTGCATATAAAACATCCAAGGTTGATAATATAATAGCATGGAACAATAAAAAATTATAGATACGTTGGAGACGTATCAGCATCCCCAAGCTTAATTCCTGCTCGTCCTCGAGTAGGTAAATGATAAAAACAGAATTTTTGATGTGGAATGCTACCTAACAAATTTCTCTAAGTAATTCTCTTTATTGTGGCATGAATGTTCGGATCCATAAGATTCAAGACAAAAGTTTAATATTGACATAAAAACAATAATACTTCAAGCATACTAACTAAGCAATTATGTCTTCTCAAAATAACATGGCCAAAGAAAGTTATCCCTACAAAATCATATAGTCTGGCTATGCTCCATCTTCACCACACAAAGTACTTAAATCATGCACAACCCCGATGACAAGCCAAGCAATTGTTTCATACTTTTGATGTTAATCTCCATGCAGTATATGAGCATGAGCCATGGACATAGCACTATAGGTGGAATAGAATCGTGGTTGTGGAGAAGACAAAAAGGAGAAAATAGTCTCACATCAACTAGGCGTATCAACGGGCTATGGAGATGCCCAACAATAGATATCAATGTGAGTGAGTAGGGATTGCCATGCAATGGATGCACTAGAGCTATAAATGTATGAAGGCTCAACAAAAGAAACTAAGTGAGTGTGCATCCAACTTGCTTGCTCACGGAGACCTAGGGCATTTGAGGAAGCCCATTTTTGGAATATACAAGCCAAGTTCTATAATGAAAATTTCCCACTAGTATATGAAAGTGACAAAACAAGAGACTCTCTATCATGAAGATCATGGTGCTACTTTAAAGCACAAGTGTGGAAAAAAGGATAGTAGCATTGTCCCTTTTATTTTTTGTATTTTTTATTTGGCCTTTCTTTCTTTTAATTTGGCCTTTCGTTTTTATTTGGCCTTTCTTTTTTGGGCCTTCCCTTCCCTTTTTTTTTGGCCTTTCTCTTTTTTGGGACAATGCTCTATTATTGATGATCATCACACTTCTATTTATTTACAAATAATACTAGAACAAAGTATGACCCTATATGAATGCCTTCGGCGGTGTACCGGGATGTGCAATGACTCATGAGTAACATGTATGGAAGAATTATGAACGGTGGCTTTGCCAGAAATACGATGTCAACTACATGATCATGCAAAGCAATATGACAATAATGGAGCGTGTCATAATAAATGGAACGGTGGTAAGTTGCATGGCAATATATCTTAGAATGGCTATGGAAATGCCATGATAGGTAGGTATGGTGGCTGTTTTGAGGAAGGTATATGGTGGGTTTATGATACCGGCGAAAGCTGCGCGGTATTAGAGAGGCTAGCAATGGTGGAAGGGTGAGAGTGCGTATAATCCATGGGCTCAACATTAGTCATAAAGAACTCACATACTTATTGCAAAAATCTATTAGTTATCAAAACAAAGTACTACGCGCATGCTCCTAGGGGGATAGATTGGTAGGAAAAGACCATCGCTCGTCCCCAACCGCCACTCATAAGGAAGACAATCAATAAATAAATCATGCTCCGACTTTGTCACATAACGGTTCACCATACGTGCATGCTACGGGAATCACAAACTTCAACACAAGTATTTATCAAATTCACAACTACTCAACTAGCATGACTCTAATTTCACCATCTTCATATCTCAAAATAATCATCATGTATCAAAGTTATCATAGTATTCAATGCACTTTATATGAAAGTTTTTATTATATCCCTCTTGGATGCCCATCATATTAGGAATAAATTCATAACCAAAGCAAATTACCATGCTGTTTAGGAATCTCAAAATAATATAAGTGAAGCACGAGAGTTCATCTAGTTCTTCAAAATAAAACCACCACAGTGCTCTAAAAAGATATAAGTGAAGCACTAGAGCAAGCGACAAACTACTCCGAAAGATATAAGTGAATATCAATGAGTAGTCGAATAATCATGCAACTATATGAAGACTCTCTAACATTTAAGAATTTCAGATCTTGGTATTTTATTTAAACAGCAAGCAAAACAAAAGAAAATAAAATGACGCTCCAAGCAAAACACATATCATGTGGCGAATAAAAATATAGCTCCAAGTAAAGTTACCGATGAACGAAGACGAAAGAGGGGATGCCTTCCGGGGCGTCCCCAAGCTTAGGCTCTTGGTTGTCCTTGAATATTACCTTGGGGTGCCTTGGGCATCCCCAAGCTTAGGCTCCTGCCACTCCTTATTCCATAGTCCATCGAATCTTTACCCAAAACTTGAAAACTTCACAACACAAAACTTAACAAAAAACTCGTAAGCTCTGTTAGCGAAAGAAAACAAAACACCACTTCAAGGTACTGTAATGAACTCATTCTTTATTTATATTGGTGTTAAACCTATTGTATTCCAACTTCTCTATGGTTTATAAACTCTTTTACTAGCCATAGATTCATCAAAATAAGCAAACAACACATAGAAAACAAAATCTGTCAAAAACAGAACAGTCTGTAGTAATCTGGATCAAACGTATATTTCTAGAACTCATAAAATTCTCAAATAAATTTCTGGATGTGAGGAATTTATCTATTAATCATCTGCAAAAAGCATTAAGTAAATAGTACTCTCCAATAAAAATGGCAGCAATTCTTGTGAGCGCTAAAGTTTCTGTTTTTTACAGCAAGATCAACAAGACTTTCCCCAAGTCTTCCCAATGGTTCTACTTGGCACAAACACTAATTAAAACTTAAAACCACATTTAAACAGAGGCTAGATGAATTATTATTACTACCTGGTCCGGCCACGCGTAGGGGTCCTCGTCGCTGCTCTTTGAGTGAGCGTCCTAGGGGGCGGCAACTCCTCGTCAGCGCGTGGGCTGACCGGCGGCGCCATGGCAGATATTTGAGAGGGAGAAAGGGAGAGGGCGAGCCAGGGGAGGATGTAGATGAGAATGCAGGTGGGACTACGTGAGCAATGTAGCATTTATTGGCGGCAGGAATCTAGATCGACAGGAATAGTACACACGTCGGTCGCCAAAATTTACGAGTATCGTAGTTTGAATTACACACGGTTCCCGTAGCAAAATCTGTGTGTGAACATAATAGATGACGGTTTCCAATACAGAACCGTGTTTGATTAATAACCCCCACCACTGACCTACCAAACCTCGAGCCGCGAAATAGAGTGCCAATCATGTGGGGGCGGTTGTCTTGCCAGATCTTTACATTTTCTTTTTTGAACACTAGATATTTACATCGTATGATGATTTTTTAACTCATACACAAGTACACAAATATATGATTTTTAAAACTGTTATGGTTAGCCGTTGCATGTAGATGTAGTTCAAACTTGAATTACGGTCATTAAATGGTTAGAAAATCACTTAAATGTCTTTAAAAGGTCAAATGACCCCTAGAATTTTCCAATTTTTCACATGGCAGTTGTAGTAGCGCATGTTAAACGTAGAAACAATTTGAAGGCCGTAAGAGGAAGCTATCTCCCGTTCGTCATCAAACATGCATTGTTCCCTCTCGGAACCATGAGCCTTCTAGTGAGTTGCCCCGGTTTGTGAGGGGGGGGGGTCCAAACTTTTGTCAAGTCATCTTGGTGGCATGACATTACATCAAGCAAGGTTTTATGTTTTTCTGATCATTTTTTAATTTTTTGGAATTAAAATGCCATGGCACTCCATGCATGTGTCCATGCCATGAGACCAATATGTTTGAAAATTCCTTCTAATTTACTGCACATGGAATTAACTTGCACACAAATACACAAATATGATTTCTCAAACTGTTATGGTTAGCTGTTGCATGTAGATGTAGTTCAAATTTGAATTACGGTCATTAAATGGCTAGAAAATCACTTAAATGTCTTTAAAAGGTCAAATGACCCCTGAAATTTTCCAAATTTTCACATGACAGTTGTATTAGTGCACGTTAAACATAGAAAAAATTTGAAGGCCGTAAGAGGAAGCTATCTCTCGTTCGTCATCAAACATTCATTATTTCCTCTCGGAACCACGAGCCTTCTAGTGAGTTGCTCCGGTTTGTGAGGGGTGTGTGTCCAAACTTTTGTCAAACTGGCCAATTTTTTACCATGTCATCTTGGTGGCATGACATTACATCAAGCAAGTTTTCATGTTTTTCTGATCATTTTTTTATTTTTTGGAATTAAAATGCCATGACACTCCATGCATGTGTCCATGACGTGAGACCAATATGTTTGAAAATTTCTTCTAATTTACTGCACATGGAATTAACTCGCACACAAGTACACAAATATGATTTTTCAAACCATTATGGCAAGCTGTTGCATGTAGATGTAGTTCAAATTTGAATTACGGTCATTAAATGGCTAGAAAATCACTTAAATGTCTTTAAAAGGTCAAATGACCCCTGAAATTTTCCAAATTTTCACATGACAGTTGTATTAGTGCACGTTTCACATTACATCAAGCAAGTTTCATGTGTTTATGATCTTTTTTAATTTTTTGGAATTTAAATGTCATGGCACTCCATGCTTAATTGTGTCATAGCCGTTAGACCAATATGTTTGAAAATTCCTTCCAATTTACTGCTTATGGAATTAAATCACACACAAGTACACAAAATATGACTTTTCAAACCATTATGGTTAGCTGTTGCATGTACATTTAGTTCAAATTTGAATTACGGTCATTAAATGGCTAGAAAATCACTTAAATGTCTTAAAGGTCAAATGACCCCTGGAATTTTCCAAATTTGACATGACAGTTGTATTAGTACTATAAATTTTCTCGTACAGTTAAAACACCATCTGTTGCCACTTTACTCCAAATTCGTCTTTCACAGGTAATAAAAAATATCCACAACATCACACACAATTTTTTTGTAGGAACCGTTTGCGATGAAAATTTCTAGGTCTATTTAAGTCTTCCTCCTTAAGCTTCACCGGCTCGTCTGCTCCAGTGCCGGCAACCCCCGAATCTCGATCCCCATTCCCGCACCCCCGTCTTGCAAAGATGACGCCGTGGAAACGCTTCGTGAAGGCCTGTACAATGTCCGCGTCCTCCCCGAGCATCGCCGAGAGCGCGGCCGCCTATGCCGAGAGTGCCGCCTCATCCGCATTGAGCATGGCTGCATCCGCCGAGAGGGCGTCTACGGCAGCCGACAGGGCAGCTGCAGCAGCCGATACAGCTGCAGCTGCTGCTGTGACGGCGGCTATAAACGTCGAGAGTGCTCGAGCTACCGTTCATGCCGTCGATGTCACCCTGGCCCCTGTCGAGCCCATCCACGCCAAGATCAAGGATGTACACGCCAAGATATTCCACGCCACCTCGGAATCCAGCATGCAACCCACGCCCGAAAAGGCGGCGGTGGCCATGGGGTACAAGCTTCCTCATGAGATTGCTGAGCGAGAGCTGGAGATGCAGGAGGCGGTGAAGATCGAGGAGCGTCGGGAGGAGGAGTTGTGCGTGGCCGAGGTCGAGGTAGAGAAGAGTCTGTCCGTTGAGGAATCAGCGATGGAGTACCAACACGAGCTCTGGAGTAGCCACTACTATGAGTACTACAACCTTGAGGGTGGCGCCGAGGATGAGGACAAGGATGCGATCGACTTCAGCAGGGGGCGCAGAGTCCACCAACGGCGGCATTTCGCCAGGACAAGTCATTGACGTCTCATCTCACACCGGCGATGCATAGGCCGGCGCGGTGGAGGATTTGTTAAAATTATGCGTGCTTAGGCTTTGTTTTTAATGTTGGTCTTTTGTGAGAGCAATGTTTAGGTCATCTGGCTCTGTTTAATTACTAAAATTGCCCGATTCAGTAAGTGTGGTTTGTGTGTTGTACGCTCTTTTGTGTGCCCAAATAAGCAAGTGATGTCAATTTTGGAATGATGTACCCTGGGAAATTTCCACCAAAATTTGAATTATCAAACTCCTCACGTGCGCGTAAAGCAAAAGAATCGTTTGCGATGCACACAATCGTTCAAAGTGAATGTCGTCCGGCGGCACCGCGTGCAAAGTTTCCCTCTACATTTCAAATTTTTTGGCCTACCGCCGAAATATCTACCCCCGCCCCCCTTCCCCGCCCCCTTTTCTCCCCGACCACAAGTCACATTTCCCCTGTTTCCTCCTTCCTTCCTTCCTAAGCTATAGTCGCTTCCTCGTTTGCTTCCTCGCTCTCGCCATCTCGCATCCTACCACCGGGGTCGCCATGGTCTTCTTCGTTGACCTCTCCAGCGGCTCCTCCTCCTATAATGACTCCTTCACCACCCGGGTATGCCTCTCTTCTCTCTCTCGGGCTATGACTTGGAATGAAGGATTTTAACCTGATAGTCAATTTGAGCCATTTCTTCCTCTTGTAGCTCACTAGGACCATCAGTTGCAACGAATGGAGCGGGGTGGGTGAAGATCTGTCTGCTCATTGTCACCATCAATCTCCATGCATGAAGCTAGTTGCGTTTGAATCTATGGACAGTGGGAGGAAGTTTCTGGCATGTGCAGAGAAGGTTAGACCCTCTTTCTTGTTACAAATCATTTGTTAGATGTGATTCAGATACTGCCACGGTCCCAACGCATTCATACCACACCTTCAACCAAACGCACCCTAAGACAGTGTCACAGTTTGTACCTAGTATCTAAAAATGTTGCCATCTCATCAGCGGTGCCATTAGAAAATTATTTGGCACCACTTCAGCAGTTTATGCAGCCAACTTTGGTCCACACATCCAAGCAGCCAAGTAGTAAAATACTAAATCTTTATGGCACGAAGGATTTGGGCATCGGAGCAACTAGGTCCTCTGGAGTCCGGGTCCCTGATTTTTTTTTCTGCTGCATCGGCTCGCCAGTGCAGGACACCGGTACGAGATGTACCAATAGTTGTCTTTACACCGGTTTTGGCATACATAGTGGACGGCCTTAGTGCTATTAGTTCTATGTTACTAAATTTGTGCATGTACACACCTATTAGTATCAATTTGTTGTCATCCAAACACTGTCGCTATGTTGTTGCAGTTATATTTACCTTTCTTATAAAATGTTCAATTTGTTATTTATAGTACATGAGTAAGAAATTGTAGCATTGTTGTAGTTAATTATAGCTTCTAATGTTTCAGAATCTGGTTGTTGTCTTAGTAGCAATTGATTCATTTGCACATTGATCTTTTTGAGAAGATATGTCATAATTAACCCGTTTCTTCAGTTTTTCAAAATAGGTATTGGTGATTTTCTATGTTTCTATAAACCCATTTCCCCTACAATTGTTACTGATCTAGTTTTAAATATTATAGGATGAACGGTAGCGTTCTTACTTGGAGTGGGTTGATCAAGAGTGGCCACCGTCTTTGAAGATGTACCTAGCAAAGCTCTGGAGCATGCATGAGGAAGAGAACAGAGGTAGGCTTAGAGAAAGTGTTGTCAACGCTGAAGAATATTTGAAGATGCGGGATAAAATGAGGAAGGTGGAGAATGAGCTCAATTTTTTTTAATCAGACTTTGCTAAGATGGTGTTGGCGAAGGAGTAGGCACTTCCCCAGTTGGCCAGTGCAAAACAGGTTCTTACTGAACTGAAAGCAGAGGTGGATAAGACGAGCCTGGATGATCTCGATTAGGGAAATGAATATATTGTTCTAATATTGTTCATATGAAGTTGAACTAGCTATATGTTGTATTGTGTTGTTTTCAGGTAGCTATCGTACTATGATGTTAAAATATATTTATGTGCCTGATATGAAATTGGCAAACAGCTATTCGATATGAAATATGAATTTGCGTAATGCCGGAATTATTAATTGTAAACTAATAAACCTGCTAAATGTGTCATGGAACTTTGCAAACCATTCTAGCAGTCAAAGCGTTTGTGATGGATAGCCCAATGCCACACAATTTTCTTCATCAAATCGTGTGTGATGTAGTTGATAAAAGCAAACGGTTAACCAAGGCAGAGCGTGTGTGATAGTTACACCTATCACACACGAGCCTATACATAAACCTGTGTGCGATGTACATACGAACGGAAACATTTTCCCTGGATTGATTGTGTTGGATGTACATACGGACGGAAACGTTTTTCCCGGATTGGCTGTGTGGGATGTACATACGAACGGAAAATTTTCCCTGGATTGACTATGTGGGATGTAAAAAAATTCCCTTCATGATTAGCTTGCATCCTTTCAAGCACTCTCAGGTCTCCAGCAAATTCTTCAGACGTTCAAGTTCATTTGGAGACTTGACCCTGCATAAGAGATTAGTTCTTTTTCTTCACCACCCACGTCTAGAGGGGTAGCAAAGAGTTCATCATTCTGCGAGCTCCATAAGAGAATGGTGGCATTGAAGCCAGTGCACTTCATTTCACAGAGAAGGGGTTAGAGTGTGCATATGAATAACCAGAGAAATTATTCGAGGACTTATGAACATGATGATTTGAAGCATAACACACATATTCATAGCTCTTAGATTTTCCCTGCAAAACAGAAGCATTAGCACGATGATCATATGAGGAATTTGATCCATATGAGGACTTGGATCCATGTGAAGACTTTGATCTATATGAAGAATTTGAAGTCACATCCCTAGTTCTAGTATGCATAGTGCTAGCATCTGGTGTTGCATCATGTTTAAATCTCCCAGAAAGTTGAAATGGGGATGACAGAAACCCCCATCACCACTTAAACCAACTAGGGTTTACTAAAATCCTTTTCAATGAACTGAAATGCCTTCTAAAATGTTCATCATCTTTGCCTTGGTCTATAACCTTTGAAAAAAATGGTGCACAATTTTCTAGGACAGCATAAGGTCACTGGATTAAATCATACTCTATTTGCATTTGGGCATTTAAATACTATAAAATATTTTAAATGTCCAAATAATCATAAACTAAAATGTTTACTGTTGCAAATATTCCAAACAGTGGGCATGAGAAGTTTCATGATTTTTGAGTTAGTTTTAGTATTTTTAATTAAGCTCTGAAGTTGCATAAAATAGAAAAACAGAAACAAATTATTAAAGAGAGAGAGAGAGAGAGAGAGAGAGAGTTACCTGGCCTTACCTGGCTGGCCCAGGTCCTGTGCAGCCCAGCTGGTGGCCCAGCCCACCTGGCCACCTCCTCCTGTCATCTTCCTCCCCACGCCAGTAGGACGCCGCGCGCCTGGTCACCGCACGCCGGCACGCGCCAGGCCACCTCCTGCTTCCCGCCACCTCCCCGATGTCGCTTTGGACGCCACACAGTCCCCTGCTTCCCCTCGACCTCTCCCCTCCACGCAGCTCTCTCTTTCCCCCTCCTCTGCTCTCTTCCCGAACGGAGCTCGTCGACGCCGATCGCCGTTCCCGTGGACACCGACCACCCCTTGCGCTTTCGCCGAGTCCAGAAGCACCGCCGAAACTTCCTCGTCATCACCATTTAGCTACGGGACCCCGGGAGGCCCTGCTTCATCATCATCATGGTCATCTTCAACCTCATGCACCCGAGCTCTTCATCGTCGATTCGCGCCGTCAAGGACGCCCCGAGCCCACTGACCTACTGCGCCGCCTCCCTGTGAGATCCTGATCTTCCCCCTTTGCCTGCCCCCTCCGTTCCCATCCTCTAGCCGCCGTCCCACCATGCCGAGCTCCGGCCATCGCCATGGCTGGCGAGCCTCGCAGTCCCGAGATCTTCCACTCGTTTCCGTAGCCAGATCTCGAGGAAGCCATAGGACCACTCGGTTGGCCTCCCCATGCACCGCAGCGATGCCTGCCTCATGCCCGTAGCTCCAGCCATCGCACTTTCCATCATCGTCATCGCTGTAGTGCACCCCAGCTATCGTCGCCTGCCGTGTTGGATGCGCACGAGTCCCATCACCCCGTAGAACCCCTCCGCTGTCCAAATGGTCGCCTGTGGGCGATTTCCGACGCGCTCCGCCGTGTCTGGACTCGCCAGCATCAAGTCGACAGTGGGTTTGACCCCACTGACCAGAGGTTTGACCTCCCTTGGGTCACCGACAAGTGGGCCCAGGCCCCTGCTAAAATTTAGGTTAAGTGCTAACTAAACTTAGTCAGCCCTGTTAATACTGACATGTGTCCCCAAGGCTTTAACTAGTCTAGTTTAGTATTAGTTTAGAGCTAATTGACTTAGGTTAATTAGTTAGACACTGACATGTGGGTCCCAGCCGTCAGGTTTGACCTAGGCTGGAGCCTTTGACCTGCTGACGTCACACCGACGTCATGCTGACGCAGTTAACCATTTTCTGGATTAAAACAATTCAGGAAATTCCAGAAAATGCTCTAAACTTCTAAAAATCATAGAAATTAATCTGTAACTCCTAATGCAAGGTTATATATTATATATATGAAAAATGATTAGAAAAATCTAATCTTTCCATCTGTACTGGTTCATGCATGTTTAAGCAACTTAACCTTTTGTTTAGTGCAAAACATGATAAGGCACTATTGAAATTCATAAGTTGAGTTTGGGATTGAACCTTTGGTTCAAACTGACTCAAACCCAGCTGGTTGCAGTTGCATTAGCCCAACACACTCATTTTTCCATGTCCTGATCATGCATCATATTGAGCATTGCATTGATTGTGTTTTTCCTGTTTGCCAGTAATTGTCCCCTCTCAGTAGACGACGTTCCGACGATGAGATCGATGACACCGATGAAGAGCTATATTATCTTCAGAAGTGCCAGGCAAGAAAAACCCCCTTGTTCATTCCGATACAATCCCACTCTCTCGCTACTGCTCTCTTTTACTGCATTAGGACAACAACGCTTCAACTGTTACATGCTGCCGTAGTTGAACCCCTTTTCCTCTGCATGACCTGTCATTGCCACAGTAAATAGATGAAACCCACTAGCATGAGTAGGAGTTGTTTGAGCCCTTATGTGCCTACTCATTCATGCTTGTTTGTCATGACTGCTACTGCTTAGAGTTGAGTCAGGTCTGATTCATCGGGGATGAATTGGAATGGTGATGAACATGTCCTACTATGTGTGAGCTAAGTGTGTGAACACGATTTGGTAAAGGTAGCGGTGAGAGGCCATGTGGGAGTACATGGTGGGTTGTCTCATTGAAACCGTCCTCAGGAACTGAGTTCTGTGTTTGTGATCCATGAACAGCTACTACCACACGTTGGGCCCTGAAATATGACCCCGCTCGACATATTAACCGCCCCTGTCCTCTGTCCAGGAGATGCAACTAGTTTCTGGTATTTGTAGGATATGTGTTGGAGGTCGTGCGTAGCGCTGACCCTAGGGGTGGGCTATGATGCGGTAGATACACCGTGGCACGGTGTACCGGGTGCCCGTTTGGTGTCTCGGAAACCCTGCACACATCGTTAGGGGCTGTGAGCGAAACCCCGGCCGGATCTCCTCGCGGATGGAACCCGAATAGGCGATAAACCTGGACTAGAGACTTGTGTGGTTAGTCAGGTCGTGGTCTACACCAACGTTGGCTTTCGCTTGAAGTCTGCCGAGCACATGTCTTGTGCAGACGCTAAGTGGTGGAAACATGTGTGAAGAAGTACACCCCTGTAGGGTTATAAATGATCTATTCGAATAGCCGCGTCCGCGGTAAAGGACTTCTGGGTTGCCTATACAGTTCATAGACAAGTGAAAGTGGATACTCGAAAATGCGCAAGATAAGCGTGAGTGCTATGGATGGCGTTCTCGTAGGGAGACGGGAGCGGGTCCATAGTGGTGTATTGATTGGTGAATATGTGGACTCGTGTGCACCACCTCAAAAGAGTTACTTGCAGACCTAGTTCAGGATAGCCACTGAGTCAAAGCTGGCTTGCTGCAGTTAAACCCCACCATCCCTTTGTTGATACTGATGCATGTGTAGCTAGTTCTGATGTAAGTCTTGCTGGGTACATTTGTACTCACGTTTGCTTCATTTATGTTTTGCAGAGAGACTTTAGTCTTGCTAGTAGTTCCGCGTGGACTTCGACGTTTAGCTTGTTACCTCAGCTACGATCTTGTGCCCTTGGCAGGGTCTTGTATTAGTCAGGCTTCTCGGCCTTTTTCATTTGTAGTTGTCTGTACTCAGACAAGATAAGCTTCCGCATGTGCTATTGCTTGTATGACTTGAATGCTGGGTCATGAGACCCATGTGTTGTAATATCTGACTCTTCGGAGTCTTATGAGTAAATACTTTGAGTCGTAGAGTTTTGTTGTGATGTCATGTTGTATTTACACATATCGAGCATATTGTGTGTATGATTGAAATCCTTGGTATGTGTGGGATCTGACAACCTAGTTGTCTATCCTTGGTAGCCTCTCTTATGGGGAAATGTAGCCTAGTGCTTCCACTGAGCCATGGTAGAGTCCTATTAGCCCAGTTGCTACTGCTCTGGAACACTTAGACTGGCCGGCATGTGTCCTTCTTTGATTCTGTGTCTGTCACTTCGGGGAAATTTCACGCGGTGACTTCCGGAGTCCTGCTAGCCTGTTACAGCCCGGGTTCCCGGAGTCCTGTTAGCCTAGTTGCTACAGCACGGATTCACACGCTGATGACCGACGCGTTCGAGGCTGGGTCATGTATGCATGTCCCCGTAAGTTAGTGCCACTTTGGGTTCATGACTGGTCATGTCGGCCCGGGTTCTTTGTCATATGGATGCTAGCAACACTATCATATACGTGAGCCAAAAGGCGCAAATGGTCCCGGGCCAGGTAAGGTGGCACCCATGGGAATACCGTGCGTGAGGCCGCAAAGTGATATGATGTGTTACATGCTAGATCGGTCTGACTTTGGATCGGGGTCCTGACAGCTTTGGTATCAAAGCCTGGCTGCCTATAGGATTACCAAGCCAAACTGGTCGAAGTTGAGTCTAGAAATTCTTTAGTTATGTAAGGGAATTGATTGTGGAAGGGAACGTAAGGCTCTTTTTACTCCTTTATACCTTATGCCCTTCTGATCTGAGTCATCCTCTTCTTTCCTACGTGGGTTAAGGACTAGGATCTCATCTCTCTATTAGGTTCACGCGTTACTAATCCATAGAATCTTAGGATTGTTGGTTCCAGGCCTCAGTTCAGTTCCTACTACTTCTATGTGTTGACAATTGATCTTGGAACCTTAATATTGTGATGTTAAGTGGTTATGCCACCATTTTCGTTGGATGTCTCAAATCTTTGAGCGTTTATAGCCGTTATGCTGTCTGAGTCATCCCGGGTTTCTAAATAGTCTGATGCATTTGCAAACCCTTCTTTCCATTCCCGATGTTTCTTTGGACCAGTTTAACCACACTAATCGGTGAGTTGAGGTACTCTGTTGCCTCGACATATCTGTTGGAGCTATTATTATGACCCTAGGTGTCTTAGAGGATCATCTAGTAATCTAGCCATGTTTTGTGTTCCCGGTGTGATGATTCTGACCATCATTCTCGAAAGCATCCCGTGATGCCACTTAGTTAATTAGTAGGCATTCTATTCGTGGGTTCTTGAACCCAAAATTCACCCTACTTACTTCATGTTGATAGTGTTTGCTAGTTCCTTTAGGATATTAGTAACCTTTGCGATAGTCCTCGAGGTCTGTGGTATATCGTTCTTCCAATACCATGAACCATTATGGCAGAAGTTCTTTGAACCAAAAGATCACAACCAGAGTGCTCTTGATGAGTTCTCCATTCTACATTGTGAATCTGCCAGTCCTACCTTTCTACATGGATTATCTGGAAGAAATATGCTGAACTTCTTTGACATACTAAATCTATGCATCCACAACTCAGAAAACCATATGTTCCTTTGAGCTGTCTCTCTTTAGTTGTATTCTGACCTCTGTCTATCAATTGATAGTCAAGAGCATGTCATGCATTCATGCTCATCGTTACCTCAAATTCTTGTGGTCTGTCAAGCCATTCTATTTTGGAATGACTAGGAGAAACAAACTCCGGTACCTTGTCCACTCTGAGGATTGGGTCAAAGCAGTTGTATTCCGTGGATCAAAATGCCAATCTAGCTTTTGCTCTGCTCTACCATGAAGTATTACCCCCTTTATGACAGGATTGTCATGAGAATTGCACCACCTCTTATGAATTCTTGACGCAGTGATACTTCTTGCCATCATTATTCATTCCTCGGTTCCCATGATATTGTAACCGGAATGCCGACAAGTGAATCGTGATGTGTGAAATTAATACTCCTAGCAACCCCGTTGCTTGGTAGTTAATGGACGATAAATTCATTCATAGCGTGTTGGTTACTAAACCATCATTCTAAGATTGATCGTGCTACCTTGTCCTTATTTCTGGTGCACTCTTCGATCTTTGAGTTAGGATTGAATCCCTTGCTCTTCTGATCATGTCGTCTTGCCTTGAAAAGCAAGATTGTTCTCGAGCTTAGAGACATATCGGTGGTTCGTGATTTTCCGAATATCTTCTCGGAAGTATCACCAGGTTGTTCCTTGACCGTTATGTTGAGTTTGTGATCAAGTTGGTTATCCCTATAACCACCCCTTCTCTAAGAATCTGTGTTGGATACCCCTTAGCTAGTTGGTTAAGCCAAACAACAACTTGGAGAGTTGGAAGATAAAAGCTTGTCTGACTTAGTTCATGTTAAGGGATATCTTTGTGTGTGTGTGTGCATTGAAGAAAGATGATATCTTCATCGATTGCCCCTCCTGATCAGTTATTGGATCTATTGTCTTGTCCAAACTTTGATTTGAGTGTGGGCTATCCTCAAATCAAATCAGAACCAACGATGTTTGTAATGTTGTCTTACTCGTGGTTGATCCCTCGGGCATACACCATTACATCCTTTGGTATGACCAATGCTATCACCATGTTCACTTCATTGTGGAATTCCATCTATATGGAAGCCTGAATGGTTTGTTGTTGAGCCCATTGACCACATTTTCATCTTGTCCATGATTCATGTTGAACATCTAAGTTAGCGTTGGAAACTTTTGAAAGCATTTTCTTCGTGCTAGCTCATGAAGTTTTATGTTTGGGTGAAAGAAGTGACTTCCTCAAATTCATGTGCATTTGATGCAAGTTGCCGCCGTGAATTTGAGAGAGTCAATGTTGCTTCCTATGGAATCATCTCAAGTCAGTCATGCATATGTGCGAAGTATTCTGTGGTCTGGAGACTTGCAACCTTCATTATATATGTATCCCTAGCACACCAAGCCACTGATTGAATTGTTCAAGGAGAAGAAGTTCCTTCTTAAGAGCTAATCATGACTTAAGTAAGGACTTAGTTATCTGCAATGATGGTTCCCAACCAGAACTCAGTAGTGTTTTGTTGTAAGACTACTACGTGGTCATGCTTGTTTGGGACAACGTGTTCACATGTGTGTAGCAGATCAGCTCATGTTTTGGAGCTTGCTATCGTAGTTTATTCCCCGAGAATCTCACAACGCCATCTCATCAATTTGTGTTGCAAACTTTCATTTTTCTTTCTAGACTTGATGAGTCTGGAATATCCTGACCCAATCAGATCTGAATCTCGGGCAGATATGATGGTTGGAACATTTCCAACATTTGCATTTTGTTCCCAGCTTGCACCGCCTTGTGCCATATTACTAGGGTGTGCCTTTTCAGTAATTGTTATTCAGGATCATCTTCAAGAGTGGTCCTACCATGGGTCCCATCCATTTCCGATGATAAGCAAAAACCATCCATTGTGTTGTCTTCAACAAGGTAGTCCACATCATCCATTCTAGTCCGGGTATGCCATCCTTTCGTACCCCGCCAAACGATTGTTGGTGAATTGCCTCAGGTTGGTATAGAAAATTTCAATGTTCCCTGAATCAAAAGTAATTCTTTTTGCCACTTAAGGGATGATTCTACGGGTCACCCTCCTCCAAGATGTCTCGTTTTGTTGTCATGGCAACTCAATTCCTCGCTACGTTGGCAATCGTTCACCACCCTCTTAGGTGTGGAATTGTTACCTACCTAGTGGACCTTTGCCATGTGTTTCACTCCATCCCTCTGGACGTATGCTTCGTGTCTCAGCTCGAGAGATGTTTTAGCGTCTTGCTCCATGAGTTGATCCTGAGTTGTTCGATCTTTGATAAGATCGATCCTTCTAGAGTTTTCCCTTTCCTCTCATTGTCATGTTAGTTGGAGTTCTCAAAGCAAGACATCGAGACAATGATGGTGATCGAATCAACGTTCTTATGAAGTGCCACTTGGATCATGAAGATTGTGTTAGTTTGCGTTCCCCCTTCGTCTTACCCTACGCTTGAATCTCGGGACGAGATTCTGGTTTATTGGGGGTGAGTTGTCACATCCCTAGTTCTAGTCTGGCTAGTGCTAGCATCTCGTGTTGCATCATGTTTAAATCTCCTAGAAAGTTGAAATGGGGATGACAGAAACCCCCAGCACCACTTAAACCAACTAGGGTTTACTAAAATCCTTTTCAATGAACCTGAAATGCCCTTCTAAAATGTTCATCATCTTTGCCTTGGTCTAGAACCTCTGACAAAAATGGGGCACAATTTTCTAGGACAACATAAGGTCACTGGATTAAATCATACTCTATTTGCATTTGGGCATTTAAATACTATAAAATATTTTAAATGTCCAAATAATCATAAACTAAAATGTTTACTATTGCAAATATTCCAAACAGTGGGCATGAGAAGTTTCATGATTTTTGAGTTAGTTTTAGTATTTTTAATTAAGCTCTACAGTTGCAGAAAAATAGAAAAACAGAAAAAAAAATAGTAAAGAGAGAGAGAGAGAGAGAGAGAGAGAGAGTTACCTAGCCTTACCTGGCTGGCCCAGGTCTTGTGCAGCCCAGCTGGCGGCCCAGCCCACCTGGCCACCTCCTCCTGTCGTCTTCCTCCCCGCACCAGTAGGACGCCGCACGCGTGGTCGCCGCACGCCGGCACGCGTCGGGCCACCTCCTGCTTCCCGCCGCCTCCCCGATGTCGCTTTGGAGGCCACGCGGTCCCCTGCTTCCCCTCAACCTCTCTCCTCTACACAGCTCTCTCTTTCCCCCTCCTCTGCTCTCTTCCCGAACGGAGCTCGTCAACGCCGATCGCCGTTCCCGTGGCCACCGACCACCCCTCGCCCTTTCGCCGAGTCCAGAAGCACCGCCGAAACTTCCTCGTCATCACCATTTAGCTACGGGACCCCGGGAGGCCCTGCTTCATCGTCATTGTGGTCGTCTTCAACCTCGGGCACCCGAGCTCTTTGTCGTCGATTTGCACCGTCAAGCACTCCCCCGAGCCCACTGACCTACTGCGCCGCCTCCCTGTGAGATCCTGATCTTCCCCCTTTCCCTCCCCCTCCATTCTCGTTCTCTAGCCGCCGTCCCACCATGCCGAGCTCCGGCCATCGCCATGGCCGGCAAGCCTCGCAGTCCCGAGCTCTTCCGCTCGTTTCCGTACCCGCATGCTCGCCAGGTCTCGAGGAAGCCGTAGGACCACTCGATTGGCCTCCCCGTGCACCGCAGCGATGCCTGCCTCATGCTCATAGCTCCGGCCGCCGCACTTTCCATCGCTGCCATCGCTGTAGTGCACCCCAGCTGCCGCCGCCTGCCATGTTGGATGTGCGCAAGTCCTAGCACCCCGTAGAGCCCCTCCGCTGTCCAAATGGTCGCCTGTGGGCGATTTCCGATGCGCTCCGCCATGTCTGGACTCGCTGGCGTCGAGTCGATGGTGGGTTTGACCCCGCTGACCAGAGGTTTGACCTCCCCCGGGTCGCCGACAAGTGAGCCCAGGCCCCTGCTAAATTTTAGGTTAAGCGCTAACTAAACTTAATCAGCCATGTTAATACTGACATGTGGGCCCAAGGCTTTAACTAGTCTAGTTTAGTATTAGTTTAGAGCTAATTAACTTAGGTTAATTAGTTAGACACTGACATGTGGGTCCCAGCCGTCAGGTTTGACCTGGGCTAGTGCCTTTGACCTGCTGATGTCACACCGACGTCATGCTGATGCAGTTAACCATTTTCTGGATTAAAACAATTCAGGAAATTCCAGAAAATGCTCTAAACTTCTAAAAATCATAGAAATTAATCTGTAACTCCAAATGCAAAGTTTTATATATGAAAAATGATCAGAAAAAATCCAATCTTTCCATCTATACTGGTTTCATGCATGTTTAAGCAACTTAAGCTTGCCGTTTAGTGCAAAACATGATAAGGCACTATTTAAATTCATAAGTTGAGATTGGGATTGAACCTTTGGTTCAAACTGACTCAAACCCAGCTAGTTGTAGTTGCATTAGGCCAACACACTCATTTTTCCATGTCCTGATCATGCATCATATTGAGCATTGCATTGATTGTGTTCTTCCTTGTTTGCCGGTAATTGTCCCCTCTAAGTAGACGACGTTCCGACGATGAGATCAATGACACCAATGAAGAGCTATATTATCTTCAGAAGTGCCAGGCAAGCAAAACCCCCCTTGTTCATTCCGATACAATCCCACTCTCTCGCTTCTGCTCTCTTTTACTGGATTAGGACAACAACGCTTCAACTGTTACATGCTGCGGTAGTTGAACCCCTTTTCCTCTACATGACCTGTCATTGCCACAGTAAATAGATGAAACCCACTAGCATGAGTAGGAGTTGTTTGAGCCCTGATGTGCCTACTCATTCATGATTGTTTGTCATGCCTGCTACTGCTTAGAGTTGAGTCAGGTCTGATTCATCGGGGATGAACTAGAATGGTGATAAACATGTCCTACTATGTGTGAGCTAAGTGTGTGAACACTATTTGGTAAAGGTAGCGGTGAGAGGCCATGTAGGAGTACATAGTGGGTTGTCTCATTGAAACCGTCCTCAGGAACTAAGTTCTGTGTTTGTGATCCATGAACAGCTACTACCACACGTTGGGCCCTGAAATATGACCCCGCTAGACATATTAACCGCCCCTTTCCTCTGTCCAGGAGTTGCAACTAGTTTGTGGTGTTTGTAGGATATGTGTTGGAGGCCGTGCGTAGCGCTGACCCTAGGAGTGGGCTATAATGTGATAGATACACCGTGGCACGGTGTACCGGGAGCCCGTTTGGTGTCTTGGGAACCCTGCACACATCGTTAGGGGTTGTGAGCGAAAGCCCGGCCGGATCTCCTCGCGGATGGAACTCGAATAGGCGATAAACCTGGACTAGAGACTTGTGTGGTTAGTCAGGTCGTGGTCTACACCCACGTCAGCTTTTGCTTGAAGTCTGCCGAGCACATGTCATGCAGACGCTAAGTGGTGGAAACATGTGTGAATAAGTACACCCCTACAGGGTTATAAATGATCTACTCGAATAGCCGCGTCCGTGGTAAAGGACTTCTGGGTTGCCTATACAGTTCATAGACAAGTGAAAGTTGATACTCTAAAACGCGCAAGATAAGCATGAGTGCTATGGATGGCGTTCTCGTAGGGAGACGGGAGCGGGTCCATAGTGGTGTATTGATTGGTGAATATGTGGACTCGTGTGCGCCACCTCAAAAGAGTTACTTGCAGACCTAGTTCAGGATAGCCACTGAGTCAAAGATGGCTTGCTGCAGTTAAACCCCATCATCCCTTTGTTGATACTGATGTATATGTAGCTAGTTCTGATGTAAGTCTTGTTGGGTACATTTGTACTCACGTTTGCTTAATTTATATTTTGTAGAGAGACTTCAGTCTCGCTAGTAGTTCTGCGTGGACTTCGACGTTTAGCTTGTTACCTCAGCTACGATCTTGTGCCCTCGGCAGGGTCTTGTAGTTAGTCAGGCTTCTCAGCCTTTTTCATTTGTAGCTATCTGTACTCAGACAAGATAAGCTTCCGCATGTCCTATTGCTTGTATGACTTAAATGCTGGGTCATGAGACCCATGTTTGTAATATCTGACTCTTCAGAGTCTTATGAATAAATACTTTGAGTCATAGAGTTTTTTTGTGATGCCATGTTGTATTTACACATATTGAGCATATTGTGTGTATGATTGAAATGCTTGGTATGTGTGGGATCCGACAACCTAGTTGTCCATCCTTGGTAGTCTCTTTTATGGGGAAATGTAGTCTAGTGCTTCCACTGAGCCATGGTAGTTTGCTACAGCCCGGTTTACCGAAGTCCTGTTAGCCCAGTTGCTACTGCTCCGGAACACTTAGACTGGCCCACATGTGTCCTTCTTCGATCCTGTGTCTGTCCCTTCGGGGAAATGTCACGCGGTGACTTCCGGAGTCCTGCCAGCCTACTACAGCCCGGGTTCCCAGAGTCCTGTTAGCCCAGTTGCTATAGCCAGGATTCACACGCTGATGACCGACACATTCGAGGCTGGGTCATGTATGTCTGTCCCCGTAAGTCAGTGCCACTTTGGGTTCACGACTAGTCATGTCAGCCCTGGTTCTTTGTCATATGGATGCTAGCGACACTATCATATGCGTGAGCCAAAAGGTGCAAACGGTCCCGGGCCAGGTAAGGTGGCACCGGTGGGAATACCGTGCGTGAGGTCGCAAAGTGATATGATGTGTTACATGCTAGATCGGTCTGACTTTGGATCGGGGTCCTGACATTTGATCTGGGGTTCCTATTCTTCACAGGTGGTGTTAGGAGGACATCACCTGAAGACTTTCAATGAACCTTTTGGGAACCCATGTTTTCTTCATAGGGGGACCGTTCCTGCTGTTAGTTCTAACACATCTAGCAAATACTTCACAATTCTGATTTTTGAACAGCATATAGTTGGAGTCAAATGACTCATCAGATGAATATGAAGATTCACATGTAAAGCCAGATAAAGTGGATGGATCTACGGGAGGTCCTTTTGCCGCAGCCCATCTGGTTTTGGGATACTGCTCAGGTTTCCAGTAGGTCCCATCAGCATTGAGTTCCTTCTCAAATGCAATACCCTCTTTCCTAGGGTTCCTATTGAGCATCTGCCTTTTAAGTTCATCACAAAGAGCTTGATGCCCTTTGAGGCTTTTATACATGCCTGTCACATACAATTCCTTCAACCCTACGTTTTCTCCAGTGATACCAGTGGTATCCTCGGATAAGGAATTTGTGACCACAAAATAGTTTAAGAACTTACATCAATAGAAGCATCTGAACCTTCAGGTGAAGAATTATCAGATTCACATTCAATGCATTTCTGACATGGTGGAATGAATTCTTCCTGAGCGGAACTGATCTGTTGAGCAAGAAAAGAATCATTTTCCCTTTGATGATCATCATGACTCACCCTTAGTTTCTCAAGATCTTGCTTTCTTTGAAGAAATTCATAAGAAAGCTTCTCATGATCGGCTAAGAGTGTTCCATGATGACCTTGAAGGTTATCGAACTTAGACTATAGTCGTCGAAGATTATCAGTCAGGGTTTGAGTTTGATTCATTTCCTCACCCAACAGGTCATCGCTTTTATTTAGCAAATTTTGAAACCTTTCCAAAGTTTTTTGTTATTTCATGGCAATATTAGCAAGCTTGGAATAGCTAGGTTTGAGGTTTTCATCAGATTCATCTTCACTCGATTCAGAGGAGGTATTGATACGTCTCCAACGTATCTATAATTTTTTTATTGTTCCATGCTATTATATTATCAACTTTGGATGTTTATGGGCTTTATTATGCACTTTTATATTATTTTTGGGACTAACCTATTAACCCAGAGCCCAGTGCCACTTTCTGTTTTTACCTTGTTTTAGAATATCGCAGAAAAGGAAAACCAAACGGAGTCAAATTGACCTGAAACTCCACGGAACTTATTTTTGGATCAGAAGAAGCCCAGAAGACTTGGAGTGCACATCAGGGGATTTACAAGGAGGCCACAAGGCAGGGGGCGCGCCCACCCCCTGGGCGCGCCATCCACCCTCATGGCCCCCCTGACGTACTTCTTCCGCCTATATATCTCCATATACCCTAAAAACATCCGAGAGCACAATAGATCGTGAGTTCCGCCGCCAGAAGCCTCCGTAGCCACCGAAAACCAATCTAGACCCGTTCTGGCACCCTGTCGGAGGGGGAATCCCTCTCCGGTGGCCATCTTCATCATCCCGGTGCTCTCCATGACGAGGAGGGAGTAGTTCACCCTCAAGGCTGAGGGTATGTACCAGTAGCTATGTGTTTGATCTCTCTCTCTCCCTCTCTCTCTCTCTTGTTCTTGATTTGGCACGATCTTGATGTATCGCGAGCTTTGCTATTATAGTTGGATCTTATGATATTTTCTTCCCCCTCTACTCTCTTGTAATGGATTGAGTTTCCCCTTTGAAGTTATCTTATCGGATTGAGTCTTTAAAGATTTGAGAACACTTGATGTGTGTCTTGCCGTGCGTATCTGTGGTGACAATGGGATACCACGTGATTCACTTGATGTATGTTTTGGTGATCAACTTGCAGGTTCCGCCCATGAACCTATGCATAGGGGTTGGCACACGTTTTCGCCATGATTCTCCAGTAGAAACTTTGGGGCACTCTTTGAGGTTCTATGTGTTGGTTGAATAGATGAATCTGAGATTGTGTGGTGCATATCGTATAATCATACCCACGGATACTTGAGGTGACATTGGAGTATCTAGGTGACATTAGGGTTTTGGTTGATTTGTGTATTAAGGTGTTATTCTAGTACGAACTCTAGGAATGTTTGTGACACTTATAGGAATACCCCAACTGATTGATTGGAAATAATAACTTTGAGGTGGTTTCGTACCCTACCATAAGCTCTTCGTTTGTTCTCCGCTATTAGTGACTTTGGAGTGACTCTTTGTTGCATGTTGAGGGATAGTTATATGATCCAATTATGTTATTATTGTTGAGGGAACTTGCACTAGCGAAAGTATGAACCCTAGGCCTTGTTTCAACGCATTGCAATACCGTTTACGCTCACTTTTATCATTAGTTACCTTGCTGTTTTTATATTTTCATATTACAAATACCTTTATCTACTATCCATATACCACTTGTATCACCATCTCTTCGCCGAACTAGTGCACCTATACAATTTACCATTGTATTGGGTGTGTTGGGGACACAAGAGACTCTTTGTTATTTGGTTGCAGGGTTGCTTGAGAGAGACCATCTTCATCCTACGCCTCCTACGGATCGATAAACCTTAGGTCATCCACTTGAGGTAAATTTGCTACTGTGCTACAAACCTCTGCACTTGGAGGCCCAACAACATCTACAAGAAGAAGGTTGTGTAGTAGACATCAAGATCTTTTCTGGCGCCGTTGCCGGGGAGGTGAATGCTTGAAGGTATATCTTTAGATCTTGCAATCGAGTCTTTTAGTTTCTTGTTTTATCACTAGTTTAGTTTATAAAAGAAAATTACAAAAAAATGGAATTGAGTTTGCCTCATACGCTTCATCTTTTTAATATCTTTTGTGAGTATGATGGAAAGGAAAACTATGCTCAAGTGCTGGAGGAAGAATGCATTAGAATGTTTGGCACTAAATCTTTTAATGATGAGCATGATTACAATGTTGTTAGTATGAATTCCTTGGATATCCATGATGCTAATGATATGCAAAGCCATGATCTTGGGGAGGCTATGTTTGATGAAGATGATATTTTTTGTCCCCCAAGCTTTGATGAGCAAATTTATTATGATGAAAGAATGCCTCCTATTTATGATGATTATATTGATGAAATTGGATTTGGAGAGGTCATGACTTTATTTAGTAATGATTCCACTATTTTGGAAGAGGTTCCAATTGATTATGAGAACAAAGTTGCTATCTATGATGATTATTGTGATGACTTGTATGCTATTAAAAATAATGATAACCATGAAACTTGTCATCATGATTTTAGTTTTCAATTGGATTATGCCTCACATGATAATTATTTTGTTGAGTTCACTCCCACTATTATTCATGAGAAGAATTTTGCTTGTGTGGGGAGTAATAAATTTCTATGCTTGTAGATCATGATAAGAATGCTCTATGTGCTGGTTATATTGTTGAATTCATTCATGATGCTACTGAAAATTATTATGAGGGAGGAATATATGCTTGTGGGCATTGCAATAATATCACGTTTCCTCTCTATGTGCTTAAAATTTTGAAGTTATGCTTGTTTTACCTTCCTATGCAAGTTGATTCTTGTTCCCACAAGTTGTTTGCTCGTAAAATTCCTATGCATAGGAAGTGGGTTAGACTTAAATGTGTTAGTCATATTCTTCATGATGCTCTCTTTATGTTTCAATTCTTATCTTTTATGTGAGCATCATTGAAATCATCATGCCTAGCTAGGGGCGTTAAACGATAGCGCTTGTTGGGAGGCAACCAAAATTTATTTTTGTTCCTTGTTTTTTGTTCCTGTTTAGTAATAAATAATTCATCTAGCCTCTGTTTAGATGTGGTTTTATGCTTTTAATTAGTGTTTGTGCCAAGTAGAACCGTTGGGAAGACTTGGGGAAAGTCTAGTTGATCATGCTGTAAAAAACAGAAACTTTAGCGCTCACGAGAATTCCTGCCATTTTTATTTGGAGAGTGATATTTAGTTAATTATTTTTTCAGATGATTAATAGATAAATTCCTCAGGTCCAGAAATTTATTTTAGAATTTTTGGGGTTCCAGAAGTATATGTTTGATCCAGATCACTACAGACTGTTCTGTTCTTGACAGATTCTGTTTACGATGTGTTGTTTGCTTATTTTGATGAATCTATGAGTAGTATCGGAGGGTATGAACCATAGGTAAGTTGGAATACAGTAGATATTACAATAATATGAATTTAGAATGAGTTCACAACAGTACCTAAGTGGTGATTTATTTTCTTATACTAACGAAGCTTACGAGTTTTCTCTTAAGTTTTGTGTTGTGAAGTTTTCAAGTTTTGGGTAAAGATTCGATGGACTATGGAATAAGGAGTGGCAAGAGCCTTAGATTGGGGATTCCCAAGGCACCCCAAGGTAATATTCAAGGAAAACCAAAATCCTAAGCTTGGGTATGCCCCGGAAGGCATCCCCTCTTTCGTCTTCGTTCATCGGTAACTTTACTTGGAGCTATATTTTTATTCGCCACATGATATGTGTTTTGCTTGGAGCGTCATTTTATTTACTTTTGTTTTGCTTGCTGTTTGAATAAAGTACCAAGATCTGAAATTTTTAAATGTTAGAGATTCTTCACATAGTTTCATAATTATTCAACTACTCATTGATCTTCACTTATATCTTTCGGAGTAGTTTGTTGTCGCTCTAGTGCTTCACTTGCATCTTTTTAGAGCATGGTGGTAGTTTTATTTTGAAGAAATAGGTGAACTCTCATGCTTCACTTAGATTATTTTGAGAGCCTTAAATAGAATGGTAATTTTCTTAAATAATCCTAATATGCTAGGCATCCAAGAATAGTAAAAACTTTCATAAAGTGCATTGAATACTAAGAGAAGTTTGATACTTGATGATTGTTTTGAGATATGGAGATGGTGCTATTAGAGTCATGCTAGTTGAGGAGTTGTGAATTTGAGAAATACTTGTGTTCAAGTTTGTGATTCCCGTAGAATGCACGTATGGTGAACTGTTATGTGATGAAGTCGGAGCATGATTTATTTATTGATTGTCTTCCTTATGAGTGGCGGTCGGGGACGAGTGATGGTATTTTCCTACCAATCTATCCCCCTAGGAGCATGCGTGTAGTACTTTGTTTCGATAACTAATAGATTTTTGCAATAAGTATGTGAGTTCTTTATGACTAATGTTGAATCCATGGATTATATGCACTCTCACTCTTCCACCATGCTAGCCTCTCTACTACCGCGTAACTTTCGCTGGTACCTTAAACCCACCGTATACCTTCCTCAGAACAGCCACCATACCTACCTATTATGGCATTTCCATAGCCATTCCGAGATATATTTCCATGTAACGTTCCACCGTTTTGTTATTATGACACGCTTCATCATTGTCATATCGCTTTACATGATCATGTAGTTGACATCGTATTTGTGGCAAAGCCACCGTTCATAATTCTTTCATACATGTCACTCATGAGTCATTGCACATCCCGGTACACCGCCAGAGGCATTCATATAGAGTCATATCTTGTTCTAAGTATCGAGTTGTAATTCTTGAGTTGTAAGTAAATAAAAGTGTGATGATCATCATTATTAGAGCATTGTCCCAGTGAGGAAAGGATGATGGAGACTATGATTCCCCCACAAGTCGGGATGAGACCCCGGACAAAAAATAAAAATAATAAAAAAAGAGGCCATAAAAAAGAAGAGAAAAAGGCCCAAACAAAAAAAAAGAGAGAGAAAAAGAGAGAAGGGGCAATGCTACTATCCTTTTACCACACTTGTGCTTCAAAGTATCACCATAATCTTCATGATAGGGAGTCTCCTATGTTGTCACTTTCATATACTAGTGGGAATCTTTCATTATAGAACTTGGCTTGTATATTCCAATGATGGGCTTCCTCAAAATGCCCTAGGTCTTCGTGAGCGAGCAAGTTGGATGCACACCCACTTAGTTTCTTTTGCTGAGCTTTCATACACTTATAGCTCTAGTGCATCCATTGCATGGCAATCCCTACTCACTCACATTGATATCTATTGATGAGCATCTCCATAGCCCATTGATACGCCTAGTTGATGTGAGACTATCTTCTCCTTTTTGTCTTCTCCACAACCACCATTCTATTCCACCTATAGTGTTATGTCCATGGCTCACGCTCATGTATTGCGTGAAGATTGAAAAAGTTTGAAACATCAAAAGTATGAAACAATTGCTTGTCTTATCATCGGGGTTGTGCATGATTTAAATATTTTGTGTGGTGAAGATAGAGCATAGCCAGACTATATGATTTTGTAGGGATAGCTTTCTTTGGCCATGTTATTTTGAGAAGACATGATTACTTGGTTAGTATGCTTGAAGTATTATTATTTTTATGTCCACATTAAACTTTTGTCTTGAATCTTATTGATATGAATATTCTTGCCACAATAAAGAATATTACATGGATAAATACGTTAGGTAGCATTCCACATCAAAAATTTTGTTTTTATCATTTACCTACTCGAGGACGAGCAGGAATTAAGCTTGGGGATGTGAAAGTGCGTTATATCGACTAGAGGGGGTGAATAGGCAATTTTTATGAAAGTCTTCAAAACGTGAAGGTTATGAAGACAAACAGTACAGATATGCCAATCACTTAAGCAGCGGAAGTTAGATTACACTAGGCAAGCCATGGTCAAGTATTCAATAGAGTGAAAGCACAAGACAAGTAGCTGCAGTGTAATGAGGATCAGGTAGGAAGAAGTTATGAAGCCAAATAGATCATACAGTTATGTTGTGAAGACAGATGATAAAGCAAGCATGCAATGGCTTCACAGTGTGTAACAGAAAGTAAAAGGAAGTGAAGATGAAACCAGTGACACGCTGAAGACAATGATTTGTTGGACCAGTTCTAGTTGCTGTGACAACTGTACGTCTGGTTGGAGCGGCTAGGTATTTAAACCAAAGGACACATAGTCCCGGACACCCAGTCCTGAACACGCAGCTCAGGACACATAGTCCTCACCGTTTTCTCCTTGAGCTAAGGTCACACAGACCTCGCCCAATCACTCTGGTAAGTCTTCAAGGTAGACTCCCAAACCTTCACAGACTTCGTTCACTGGCAATGCACAATTTCTCTTGGATGCTCAGAACGCGACGCCTAACCGGCTGGAGGATGCACAGTCCTCAAGTGTAATAAGTCTTCAGATCACTCAGACACAAAGACTTAAGTGATGCCCAATTTACTCTGGCTCTGGGTGGTTAGGGCTTTTCTCCTCGCTAGGAATTTTCTCTCAAAGGCTTCGAGGTGGGTTGCTCTCAAACGACAAAAGCCGTGCACTGAAATCTGAGCAGCCAACCGTTTATGGTTGTAGGGGGTGGACTATTTATAGCCACTGGGCAACCTGACCTGATTTGTCCGAAATGACCCTGGGTTACTAAGGAACTGACACGTGTACCAACGGTCAGATTTCAAACTCACACGGCAACTTTACTTGGGCTACAAGCAAAGCTGACTTGTCCGACTCTGGACAAGATTTGCTCTCATAGTCTTCGCTCGAAGATATAGGTTTTGAATTAGGCATCACTTCAGTCATTCTGACTGGTTCTCTTGGACCCCACTTAATAGTACGGTGGTTCCTATGACTCAACACAAATGAAATAAAACTACGAAGAATCTAAGTCTTCGAGTTCCATAGGCTTCACGTGGTGTCTTCTCTTGTCATAGTCTTCAAAGTGAATATCTTCAAGTACCACCATTGTCTTCAATGTCTTCGTACATTTTTAGGGGTCATCCCTGGTAGTAAAACCGAATCATTGAGGGACTTCTACCTGTGTTATCCTGCAATTCTCACAAACACATTAGTCCCTCAACTAGGTTTGTCGTCAATACTCCAAAACCAACTAGGGATGGCACTAGATGCACTCACAATCTCCCCCTTTTTGGTGATTGATGACAAACTAGTTGAAGTTTTCAACGGGGAATATAATTTGTGAAATTGTAAAGGAATTGTCTTCATAAGCTGCAAGGGCTCCCCCTGAAGATGTGCATATAAGTAATTTGCTTCTGGAACGCAAATGCACATGGCAGGTTGTACTTGTGGAAATCCACTTCAACTTATGATGACAATCCACCATGCATGTAAAAGTATATGAAGAGAATGACATGCATAATGAAAAATGGACGTCTGCGAAATGATATAAGTGCACAAATTATCGTCGTACATGCGGAATTTATCTTTGCAAAAACATAGTGGCAAACAAGTAGCAGACGACCATCGAGTTTAAGTGTTACAACTCAAAGAACCAAATGTAGCAAAACGAGAGTTGTAAGCACGAAGCAAAATGTAGCAAAATATAAAGCACCCGCCCATATTGACCCGCTTGAAGACTATAAACATCATATGCTTCTCCCCCTTTTGTCAATGATGACCAAAAAGGTTTGAAGACATAGAGTTTTCTACGCGTTCCCAGGCACAGCAGGGTCGGTGGAGGCGTTTGGTGGTGCTGAAGAGCTTGGTGCAGGGTCGACGCGCGCTGAAGGAGGTGGTGGTGATGTAGCGTCATCTTCTTGCTCGATGATTCTTGCAGTCACCGTGGCAGCAGAGGAATAGAACTCAGAATCTTCAAGTGATGGAGTTTCGCGCAGCACAACTCTTCTGGGGGGTGTGGAGTCAAACTTGAATCTCTCTCTGAAGCCATCCTCATGAAGATCAGCTTCAGGGCACAGCATTGTGAGGCCTTTCCAGGTGCGGCGACAAGTTTCATGAGCAACGAATTGGCAAGATTTCTGATGCAATTGACATCCACCAAGAGGCTTTTCATCTGTCTCTTCAACCAGTCGTGATGCCTATCTTGCTTTTGGTGAAGGGCCACAAGAAGCTCTCGGTCATTGAGGGCACGAGCGCGCTTCTTGGGTCGCTGAGCAGTTGCGCTGTCAGTGGCTTCAGTGGATGCAGGTGCACGTGTAGTGCCGGCCAACGGGTACACCCTGGAGATGGCTTCAACACCTTCAACGTTCTGCGTGAAGCTCTGGTGTTCTGCATTCTGAAGACTTAAGGGTTGCTTGGCAGGCTCAGGATATACAGCTTCAGCAGAGGTGTCCACATCTGGCAAGAAGATCCGATGGTTGCGGGCTGAGGGCTGATATGAAATCGCAGAATGAAGCTTGATCAGCCGCATAACCCAAGGGGCATAAAACTTCAAGCCAAATAAATCTGAGCCGGATGCCGCAAGCTGGCGTATGAAGAAGTCCTGCGCATTGAAGCATTTGCCATGAAGGATGTAGAATATGAGAGTCTTCATTGCACCCTCAACCTTGGCATATGGAGAGTGTTCCTTGAGCGGCCAGAGAGTCCGCCTGATGATGTGATATATGGTTCTGGGCAGGTACTCTAAGTCTTCAACTAAGAACTCAGTTGGATAGGGTGCATCATGGGGCAATGGCTTCATCATTGAAAGCATTTGACTCATATTTGGTTCAGGCCTCTGAAATATGCTTTCAATTGCTTCAGCATGTAATTGGCAGCCTTCTTCGAAGAATTCTCCAGGAGTGGGGAGGCCGGTAAGCTCAATGATATCGAATGCATTGGCTTCGTGATGGACATTGCCGGTCATCCACTCCAGGATCCAAGTCTTCGGATCTCTGTTGTATCCTTTAATGTGGAGGGTGGCATAGAATTGAAGCAGAAGCTCTTCATTCCAGTGCTCTTCATCAGTTACGAACTGCAGCAGACCCACTTGCTTGAAGCAATCCAAAGCTTCCTCCAAACAGGGCAGTCCAGCAATGGCTTCAACATCAAGGCGCTTGTGCGGGAAGATGCGACCTTGGTTGTAGAGGATGGAGGAGTAGTAACTGCGCTGAGGATAGCTCCAGAACCTATCAGATACAATCCTTTCCCTTGAATAGGGGTTCGTGGAGCTGTTGAAGAACGTGTTGTCGGCCTTGAAGCTAGTGATGTTGAAGGATCCAAGAGCTGATACAGGACCTGGGAACCTTGGCAGTCATGGGATTGTCGTCTGGACCTGAGGCCTGTGCTCAACATGGTAATCAAATTGAGGATCTGCAGCAGACTCAGGAACAGACGTATCTGGATCAGTAGCTTCACTGTCTTCAGAAGCTTTGGGTGGGGAGGGCGCCACATTGGCTTCGGTGTTGGTTGTGGCAGCCTCAACATTTTCAGCCTCCACTTGTGTAGTTGGAGGGACAGACTCCGGCACATTCTCCTGGAGAACGGTTTCTTGTTGGAGCGGGGGAGTTGGAGCTTGTGGTACTTCTTCATGCTCTTCGGCTAATGCAGCCGGAATGTCGTCAGCAGAGTCCTAAGGCCTTGGACATTTGCGAAGCCTGCGAAATGCAGACGACGCCTATGGAGTTGGAGTGGGCTGGACCTCAGATTCTTCTTCCACTTGTGGGCGATCCGCCCATGATGCGTCTTGTGCAATTGGCGTCAGAGGACGACCAATGCTGATGAGTTCTCTTGTCTCAAGCTGAGGAAGGGCTGCATCATCTTGTACATGGTCCTGATGACCAATGTCTTCAGCAGCGATGGGGTCGGCTGCTGGAATATCTTCAGCTTCAGGAGCCTCTGTGGGAGCAGGCTCATGAACTGTCAGCTGACGATCTGCGTCAGGATAGAGGACAAAGAGGGGTTCAACTATCAAGGGCTCTGTGGGAGCAGCCCGAGTTCTCTTGATCTTGCGCTTCTTCTTGGTGGGGTCAGAAGGAGAGGCTTCAGAGTGTTTCCTCTTCCTTGCTTCAGCTTCGGCTGTCCGTGTCTTCTTGAGCTCTGAAGCGGTTGACCGGCTCTTTGGCTTCGAGCCAGTCGTAGCAGTGGGGAAGACAATCAGAATAGCTTCTTGCCTTGGCGCCTCTGGTTCAGCCACAGCAGGCTTCTTCTTTTTCTTCGCGGCCATCCTGGGGTCGATGCCGGGACGCCTAAGTGCCTTGCACTTCTCGGCCTCATTGTAGGCCTGCACACAGCGATCAGCCAGAGTCTTCATTCGCTCCCACGAACCCTAAGCTTCTGCACGTTTCTTCAGAAAGTTTTCCTTTAACTCATGCAACATGATCTTGAAGTCCTTAACTTCTTGGACACTGAGCCTGGCCATATTCTGCTTGAACTGAGCCTTTTCAAAATCAATTTTCTGCTTCAGTTCAACAATGCGCTGGGCAATTGCAAGTTCTGAAGCAATAGCGCCTTGGAAGGCGACGCTGAGGCCAATGGGCAGCTGCAGATCATCGAAGCTGATATTTGGTGTAGCAAACCACTCATCGATGAAGTTGTGGATGATTGCTACATCAAATAGAGGCAGATTGTTGAAGATTTCAGCCTCCTCCTTGCTCTTGATGAGCTGCTCAAGAGCGTCATCTCCAAGATCTTCGTCGCTGGACAGATCAATGGTTTCGCTGTGCAGAATGGCAGCAGATGTGAGCTCTTTGCCTGTGTGTGGCTGAGGCTTCTTTGCTTCCTGGGGCTTGGAGACTCTAGATAAGTCTTCAGACTGCGCACTAGCTTCAGGAGACGCAGTTGCCAATGGCTTCGCCCTTGAGATTTTGGGTGAAGGGATCTGCTTTGAAGCTTTTGGCTTCTTTGCCTACTTTGGCTTTGGTGCAGCAGGCGCTTCATCAGATTCCGAGTCAGCAGGAGGGTCATTGACAGTAGTCCCTTGGACTAAGATGCGGGTGATGAGGCCCTCAAGATTTGCATATGGACCGATGATATTGGGGTCGGCCTCACGTGTGCCATCTGCCCTTGGTGCAGAGGGACCAGGGTTGAAGTCTAAACCCAATTTCTTCTTGTTGTGCTTCGCTGACCTCTGGGCAAACTGGAAGTTGCGCTTGAACAGATTGTCGTCACGACACCAGAATAGTGACGACGGATGAGCGTCAGCAGGCTGCGGTCCCTTGACCATGCATGGATAGAAGCCTTGAGCAATGGCTTCGTCTCTAGACCTGGGCACGAGATTTTTGTATAGTACGTCTCCCCATGGTCTCTTGATGGCGCTTTTCTCAGCGTACTCCTTGGTGACGAAGCGGTATTGGAACCATTGCTCCACCCAATAGTGTCGAATCCATTGGATTCGTGTCTTGCGCTGATTGTAATCCTCTTCAGGATCTGTATTGTACAGCTCTAAGAGGTCATCGGGCAGATCTCTTGATGTTTCCCCTCGACGCTTTCTGTCACCCTTCCTTGCTGGTTTTTCTGCAGCCATGAAGCTTAACTTGGAAGGCTTCACAACGTTCAAAGGCTTCAAAGGTTGGCTTTTGCTGGACCAACAGGAACTGGCATCAGGAGAATTGATGTGACGCTGTAAGAACTCTACAAATGAATGCAGACTATGAGAACCAAAAGATTCTCCCACGGACATGTACCTGTGACAGCATTAAGGTGCGAGGGAAGGGGAAGAGGTCATATGCATTCTCAGAAGATTTTGAAGATAAATCAGTTTAGAAGATATTGACCTCATCGTGCGAAGACATTCACTTATAGAAAAGAAGTTGGTTCCAGATTTGTACGAACCCATAGATCAGTACAAGTGAGGAATCTAACTACTTCATGAAGCACAAGTGAATATTCTAGGCAAGTTATGAGATGCAGACTGAGACAGTTCTAACTTGTGTGAATAGAAACTTCTTATGGCAGAAAGTGACCGAACTATATGATCAAAAGAGGCTGTAAAAAGAGGTTTTAGGCGGGGGGAAATATCTGGTGCTACCGCGACTCAGGTGCTACCGTGATACGGGCTTCTGGGCCGTCAGATTTCCAGATCGGGCGGCTCCTACTAACTTTGTAACATTTACAGAAAAGCCTCCTAGAAATCTAAAAATTACACATAGGTCTAGCAAATCCAAAAGTTCTTATATGCCATCCGATTTGGGATCCGACGGCCCAGGAGCTCGTATCAAGGTAGCACCTAAGCCGCGGTATCACCAGATACTCACCCTTTACCACACTTGGAACTGCTAGACGGAGTGGGAGATGAGGCCGAGCAGTTCGATCCTCCGTGCCCTAACTTGGCGACGGAAGACACCTACGGCGACGGCGGAGAGAGTGATGTCCGCGGTCGGCGTGCAAACGGCGTCAGAGAGGTTGCGGCAGTGAAGCGCTTCGTCACCGGCGTCGTCGAGAGCTAGCGGTGGCGCTAGGGTTCGTGCGAGGGAGGAAGAAGGAGAAGGAGATAATGACCGCGGTGAGTGTGTATTTATAGTCACAAGGGCTGCACTGCGCCATCTGAACAGCACATGGCCATCATGCGGAGTCTCGGGGGCAGTTCCACATCCCACACATGCCTGGATTGTCGGGTGGTCATTCCTACTTCTCCGGATTTCATGTGGATGAATGAGCATTGAAAATGGTTTTAAAGTTTGTCTCTGTGCCTTCTGCTGACAAGGACGCAGAGAAGACATTCGACAGTTTCAATAGGATGCATATGACTTGGAGAGATAGAATTTGAGATAGAGAGCATGGAGAGATTAGGGTCCGATCACATTCATTTAGTTCAAAAGATTCAAAACAAGAAGACATAGCTATAAGTGAATGTTGTAGAGGACAAAACACTAGTATATATATATCTATATAATCCACATAATGAAGATAATCATGAAGACATGTAGAGATTGAAGCCAAACCAAATGTGAAGACATTGCAAGGTAACGCCGTGAGTGAAACACTTCAAGATTGAACGTTTGGTGGTGGCGTTACCCACCGTATAGGAAGTATTAGACCCAGACACGGCGCACAATTATCGTGGCGCTCCGAAGTCAATTTCCACATTAATGTATTCACACTTAGAATGTATGTCTTCATTGATTGAAGATGTACGTTACTTCGTGTGTTGCACATCTAAGTCATCAATATGCATAAGTGTTAGGATGTGTGCCTGATCACACGACATTTGAGGATTCCAAGATATTTAGCTCACACCGTAACTTGCAAAATCTCTTCTCATCCAAGGGCTTGGTGAAGATATCTGCCAATTGTTCTTTAGTGTTGACGTGTATGATATCAATATCTTCCTTTGCAACATGATCTCTGAGAAAGTGATGACGAATTTCAATGTGCTTTGTCTTCGAGTGCTGAACTGGGTTGTTGGCGATCTTGATGGCGCTTTCGTTGTCGCAGTAAAGAGGCACTTGCTTCAGATGAATGCCATAGTCCTTGAGAGTTTGCTTCATCCAGAGAAGCTGAGCGCAGCAAGATCCAGCAGCAATGTATTCAGATTCAGCAATGGAGAGGGATACACAGTTCTGCTTCTTTGAAGACCAACAGACGAGTGATCGTCCCAGAAAGTGACATGTGCCTGATGTAGACTTCCGATCAACCTTATCACCAGCATAATCAGCATCCGAGAATCCAACCAGATCAAACTCTGAGCCCTTTGGATACCACAATCCTAGAGTTGGGGTGTGAGCCAAATATCGAAGAATTCGCTTCACTGCTAAGTGATGCGACTCCTTTGGTGCCGCTTGAAATCGAGCACACATGCAAACACTAAGCATAATATCTGGCCTAGATGCACATAAATAAAGCAAAGAACCAATCATGGAGCGGTATACCTTTTGATCGAACTCTTTACCATTGTCGTCAGGACCCAGATGGTGTTTGGCTGGCATTGGTGTTGTGAAGCCTTTGCAGTCTTGCATACCAAACTTCTTCAGGCAATCTTTGAGATACTTCTCTTGAGATATGAAGATGCCATTGTGTTGTTGCCGTATCTGAAGACCGAGGAAGAATTTCAGCTCCCCCATCATAGACATCTGATATTGCTCTTGCATCATATATCCGAACTCCTCACTGTACTTCTGATTGGTGCAGCCGAAGATAATGTCATCCACATATATTTGGCACACAAATAGTTCACCATCATATGTCTTCGTGAAGAGAGTGGGATCTAGGGAGCCAGGTATGAAGCCTTTGCTCTTCAGGAAGTATTTGAGTGTGTCATACCAGGCCCGAGGAGGTTGTTTGAGGCCATATAGTGCCTTATTGAGCTTGTAAACCATGTCAGGATGTTTTGGATCTTCAAACCCAGGTGGTTGTGCAACATACACTTCGTCTTCAATCTTGCCATTGAGAAAGGCACTCTTCACATCCATTTGATATAAAAGTATGTTATGATGATTTGCATAGGCCAGCAGTATACGGATGGCTTCAAGTCTGGCCACAGGAGCAAATGTTTCATCGAAGTTAATGCCTTCCACTTGAGTATATCCTTGAGCAATGAGACGAGCTTTGTTTCTGACAACTTGACCATGCTCATCTTGCTTGTTGCGGTATATCCATTTGGTGCCTATTATGTTATGCTTCCGTGGATCAGGACACTTAACCAATTCCCATACATTGTTCAGCTCAAACTGATGAAGCTCTTCTTGCATTGCTTGAATCCACTCAGGTTCCATAAAAGCTTCTTCAACTTTCTTGGGTTCTGTGATTGAAACGAATGCGAAGTGTCCGCAAAAATTTGCCAGTTGAGTTGCCCTTGAACGAGTCAGTGGACCAGGTGCATTGATGCTGTCAATTATTCTGTCAATCTACACTTCGTTGGCAACACGAGGATGTATGGGTCGAAGACTTTGCTCTTGCTGATCTATGTTGTCATGGGGAGGAATGTCTTTAGGCTGAGCATTGTCTTCATGTGGATCAGGTGCTGAGATGATAAGTTCTTCTTCAGGATGAGCTTCAGAAGGTATAATTTCTCCAGTTCCCATTAGCTTGATTGATTCACTGGCTGGAACTTCATCTAGCACATCTGGTAGTTGCTTTATTTGTGAACCATTGGTCTCATCGAACCGCACATCCACTGTTTCAACCACTTTGTAGTGAAAGAGATTGAAGACTCTGTAGGAGTGCGAATCCTTTCCATATCCAAGCATAAAGCCCTCATGTGCTTTTGGTGCAAATTTTGAGGTGTGGTGTGGGTCCTTGATCCAGCATCTTGAGCCAAATACTCTGAAGTAACTGACATTTGGCTTCTTGCCAGTTAGAAGTTCATAAGATGTCTTGTTCAGAAGCTTGTGAAGATAAACACGGTTGATTGTATGGCATGCAGTGTCAATGGCTTCAGGCCAGAATTTTCTTGGAGTCTTGTACTCATCTAGCATTGTTCTGGCCATCTCAATGAGTGTTCTGTTCTTGCGTTCGACGACGCCATTCTGCTGTGGCGTGTACGGAGCTGAGAATTCATGTGTGATGCCCAAGGTATCCAGATATGTATCAAGGCCAGTGTTCTTGAATTCAGTGCCATTGTCACTTCTGATGTGCTTTATCTTGGCGCCATAATTGTTCATAGCCCGATTTGCGAAACGTCTGAAGACATCCTGCACTTCAGTCTTGTAAAGGATTATGTGCACCCAAGTATATCTAGAGTAATCATCAACAATGACAAAGCCATAGAGGCAAGTAGTAGTGGAAAAAGTTGAGTAGTGAGTGGGACCAAAGGGATCCATGTGAAGCAGTTCGAAGGGTCGAGTAGTGGTCATGATTGTCTTCGAAGGATGTTTTGCCCTTGTCATCTTCCCTACTTCACAGGCACCGCACAAGTGATCTTTCTTGAACTTGACGCCCTCGATTCCTATGACATGCTTCTTCTTCGCAAGGGTGTGGAGGTTCCTCATGCCAGCATGCCCAAGCCTCCGATGCCAAAGCCAGCATTCTGAAGCCTTTGCCAGAAGACATACTGCAAGCTGTGGCCCTGCTGAGAAATCTACCACGTACAAATCATCTTTCAGATACCCTTCAAACACTAGAGACTTGTCAGATTCCATTAGTACCAGGCAACGATATTTTCCAAAAATTACAATCATGTTCAAATCGCAAAGCATTGAGACAGACATTAAGTTGAAGCCAAGGGATTCAACAAACATGACTTTATCCATGTGTTGATCCTTTGAGATTGCAACTCTACCTAGACCCAATACCTTACTTTTACCAGTGTCAGCGAATGTGATGTGGCTCTTGTCGGATGGACGTAAGGTCGAGTCCATAAAAAGACTTCTTTTGCCAGTCATGTGATTTGTACACCCACTGTCAATAATCCATTCTGAAGACTCTGAAGACGCTGGTGTCGTACCCTATAGTGCAGTTAGGGGGATAGGCTTCACGAAGAGTATTGTGAAGCAAAAACATTTGACGAACCAGTGGGTTATGAAAACTTAGATCCAGGTTAGGATTAATAGGGAGAGTAGCATGCGATTCAGGTACGAAATACATAGTGATGCCATTCGGGCATTTGATCTTGCGCCCCACAAGATTTTTAAGGTCCCCAGCAATAGCGTCAGAAGGTTTTGGTTTTCTGCTGGAGACCTTTCCCTGCAAAAGAGAGTTAAGCTTTCTTAACCACCCACATCTTCAAGGGTGGCTTAGAAGCAATAAGTCTAAGTGCAGCATCTGAGAATTTTGGCTTTGGAGCCCTAGCAAACAGTCTAGCAGGCGGGCAATAGTACTCATAAGAATAGGCAGAATAGTTCTTGGTCATATGAACATGACGGTTTGAAGAACCGCTCTCATATGCCTGAGTATGGTTTCCCTACAAAACATTTGCGTTAGTGCGACTCAGGTGAGTCCTCTGCCTGTATGAAGCCTTTGGACCATATGAAGCCTTTGGTCTGAGGTTTGTCTTCTTCATGTGAGGTGTCATGAGGACATTCACAGGAAGATTCTCCAGACACATTTTTGGAACCCAGATCTTCTTCATAGGCGGTCCATTCCTGCAGTTAGTACCAATGTACCTGGCAAATACTTCACCATTCTGATTCTTAAACAGTGTGTAGTTTGCATCAAAGGATTCATCAATGATAATAGGATTAGCACAAGTGAAGCCAGATAGATTGGATGGATCTGCTGAGGATTCCTTTGCAGCAACCCATGTGGTTTTAGGGTACTGCTCAGGTTTCCAGTAAGATCCATCTGCATTAATTTTCCTCACGAACCCAACACCCTCTTTCCTAGGGTTTCGGTTCAGAATCTGCTTCTTGAGGACATCGCATAATGTCTGATGTCCTTTGAGACTTTTGTACATCCCTGTTTCAAGCAATGTCGTCAACCTAGCATTCTCATCAGCAATAGCAGTGGTATCCTCAGCAGAGGGGTTAGTTACCACTTCAACAGTTGAAGATATTGCAACAACAGTAGCATTGGAACATTCAGCAATAGAAGTAGCATTATCACGCTCAATGCATTTAAGGCATGGTGGTTCAAATCCTTCCTGAGCGGAACTGATCTGTTCAGCGCAAAGTGACTCGTTTTCCTTTTGAAGATCTTCATGAGCCGCTCTCAATTTCTTAAGATCTTGCTTCCTTTGAAGATAATCATAGGAAAGCTTTTCATGAGTTGTTGAGAGAGTATCATGACGATCTTCAAGTTCCTGATACTTAACATGAAGATTTTTTATGTCTTCAATTAAGGATTCAGATCGAGTCATTTCAGCACCCAACAGATCATCGCTTCTGTCTAACAGTTTTTGAATATGTTCCATGGCTTTCTGTTGTTCAGTGGCAATTTTAGCAAGTGTTTTGTAGCTGGGTTTTGAATCACAATCAGAGTCATCGTCACTGGATGTTTGATAGTGAGTAGTGCGTGTGTTTACCTTGGCACCGCGTGCCATGAAGCAGTAGGTAGGAGTAGAGTCGTCCTTGTCATTTGCATCGGTGTTGGTGATGAAGTCATTGTCTTCAGTGTTGAAGATGGACTTGGCGACGTAGGCTGTAGCCAGACTCGCAATGCCAGAATCAGACTCCTCCTCAGACTCCACCTCTGCCTCCTCAGAAGCGGACTCCTCCTCTGAATCCATTTCCTTGCCAACAAACGCACGAGCCTTGCCAGTTGAGCTCTTCTTGTGTGATGAAGACTTTGAGGAAGACTTGGAAGAAGACTTTGAGTATTTCTTCTTCTTCTTCTTCTTGTCGTCGGAGTCATATTCCTTGCTCTTCTTCTTCTTCTTTCTGCTCTCATTGTCCCACTGTGGACACTCAGAGATGAAGTGTCCAGTTTTCTTGCACTTGTGACATGTTTTCTTCTTGTAGTCATGAGCAGAAGCTTCATCATTTCTTGAGCTTGATCGTGAAGACTTTCTAAAGCCTTTCTTCTTGGTGAATTTCTGGAACTTCTTCACTAGCATTGCAAGTTCCCGTCCAATGTCTTCAGGATCATCAGAACTGCTGTTAGATTCTTCTTCAGATGAGGACACAACTTTTGCCTTCAAGGCACGAGTTCGCCCATAGTTTGGACCGTAGGTATCTCTTTTCTCAGAAAGCTGAAACTCATGTGTGTTGAGCCTCTCAAGTATGTCAGACGGATCGAGTGTCTTGAAGTCTGGACGTTCTTGAATCATCAGGGCTAGGATGTCAAATGAACTGTCAAGTGACCTCAGCGGTGTCTTGACAATTTCGTGTTTGGTGATCTCAGTGGCGCCGAGGGCTTGAAGCTCATTTGTGATGTCAGTGAGCCGGTAAAATGTGTGCTGGACATTCTCATTGTCATTTCGCTTGAAGCGGTTGAAGAGATTGCGAAGAACACTAATTCTCTGATCTCTCTGGGTTGAGATGCCTTCATTGACTTTGGAGAGCCAGTCCCAGACCAGCTTGGATGTCTTCAAGGCACTCACACGGCCGTACTGTCCCTTGGTCAGATGACCACAAATGATATTCTTGGCAGTAGAGTCCAGTGACACCTTCTCCAGCCTTGGGAACGCCGTTTTCGACGACATACCATAGGTCGACGTCAATGGCTTCAAGATGCATGCGCATCTTATTCTTCCAGTAGGGATATTCAGTTCCATCGAAGACGGGGCATGCAGCGGAGACTTTAATTATCCCTGCAGTCGACATAGCTAAAACTCCAGGTGGTTAAACCGAATCACACAGAAAAAGGGAGCACCTCACTCTGATGCCAATTGAAAGTGCGTTATATCGACTAGAGGGGGGGTGAATAGGCGATTTTTCTGAAAGTCTTCAAAACGTGAAGGTTATGAAGACAAACAGTACAGATATGCCAATCACTTAAGCAGCGGAAGTTAGATTACACTAGGCAAGCCATGGTCAAGTATTCAATAGAGTGAAAGCACAAGACAAGTAGCTGCAGTGTAATGAGGATCAGGTAGGAAGAAGTTATGAAGCCAAATAGATCATACAATTATGTTGTGAAGACAGATGATAAAGCAAGCATGCAATGGCTTCACAGTGTGTAACAGAAAGTAAAAGGAAGTGAAGATGAAACCAGTGACACGCTGAAGACAATGATTTGTTGGACCAGTTCTAGTTGCTGTGACAACTGTACGTCTGGTTGGAGCGGCTAGGTATTTAAACCAAAGGACAGACAGTCCCGAACACCCAGTCCTGAACACGCAGCTCAGGACACCCAGTCCTCACCGTTTTCTCCTTGAGCTAAGGTCACACAGACCTCGCCCAATCACTCTGGTAAGTCTTCAAGGTAGACTCCCAAACCTTCACAAACTTCGTTCACTGGCAATCCACAATTTCTCTTGGATGCTCAGAACGCGACGCCTAACCGGCTGGAGGATGCACAGTCCTCAAGTGTAATAAGTCTTCAGATCACTCAGACACGAAGACTTAAGTGATGCCCAATTTACTCTGGCTCTGCGTGGTTAGGGCCTTTCTCCTCGCTAGGAATTTTCTCTCAAAGGCTTCGAGGTGGGTTGCTCTCAAACGACAAAAGTCGTGCACTGAAATCTGAGCAGCCAGCCGTTTATGGTTGTAGGGGGTGGACTATTTATAGCCACTGGGCAACCCGACCTGATTTGTCCGAAATGACCCTGGGTCACTAAGGAACTGACATGTGTACCAACGGTCAGATTTCAAACTCACACGGCAACTTTACTTGGGCTACAAGCAAAGCTGACTTGTCCGACTCTGGACAAGATTTGCTCTCATAGTCTTCGCTCGAAGATATAGGTTTTGAATTAGGCATCACTTCAGTCATTCTGACTGGTTCTCTTGGACCCCACTTAATAGTACGGTGGTTCCTATGACTCAACACAAATGAAATAAAACTATGAAGAATCTAAGTCTTCGAGTTCCATAGGCTTCACGTGGTGTCTTCTCTTGTCATAGTCTTCAAGGTGAATATCTTCAAGTACCACCATTGTCTTCAATGTCTTCGTACATTTTTAGGGGTCATCTCTGGTAGTAAAACCGAATCATTGAGGGACTTGTACCTGTGTTATCCTGCAATTCTCACAAACACATTAGTCCCTCAACTAGGTTTGTCGTCAATACTCCAAAACCAAGTAGGGGTGGTACTAGATGCACTTACAGGATGCTGATACGTCTCCAACGTATCTATAATTTTTGATTGTTCCATGCTATTATATTATCAACTTTGGATGTTTATGGGCTTTATTATGCACTTTTATATTATTTTTGGGACTAACCTATTAACCCAGAGCCCAGTGCCAGTTTCTGTTTTTACCTTGTTTTAGAATATCGCAGAAAAGGAAAACCAAACGGAGTCCAATTGAAGTGAAACTTCACGGAACTTATTTTTGGATCAGATGAAGCCCAGAAGACTTGGAGTGCATGCTAGGGGATCTACGAGGAGGCCACGAGGCAGGGGGCACGCCCACCCCCTGGGCGCGCCCTCCACCCTCATGGGCCCCTCGTGGCCCCCTGACGTACTTCTTCCGCCTATATATCTCCATATACCCTAAAAACATCCGAGAGCACAATAGATCGTGAGTTCCGCTGCCAGAAGCCTCCGTAGCCACCGAAAACCAATCTAGACCCGTTCCGGCACCCCGCCGGAGGGGGAATCCCTCTCTGGTGGCCATCTTCATCATCCCGGTGCTCTCCATGACGAGGAGGGAGTAGTTCACCCTCGGGGCTGAGGGTATGTACCAGTAGCTATGTGTTTGATCTCTCTCTCTCTCTCTCTCGTGTTCTTGATTTGGCACGATCTTGATGTATTGTGAGCTTTGCTATTATAGTTGGATATTATGATATTTTCTTCCCCCTCTACTCTCTTGTAATGGATTGAGTTTCCCCTTTGAAGTTATCTTATTGGATCGAGTCTTTAAAGATTTGAGAACACTTGATGTATGTCTTGCTGTGCGTATCTGTGGTGACAATGGGATACCCCGTGATTCACTTGATGTATGTTTTGGTGATCAACTTGCGGGTTCCACCCATGAACCTATGCATAGGGGTTGGCACACGTTTTCATCGTGATTCTCCGGTAGAAACTTTGGGGCACTCTTTGAGGTTCTATGTGTTGGTTGAATAGATGAATCTGAGATTGTGTGATGCATATCGTATAATCATGCCCACGGATACTTGAGGTGACATTGGAGTATCTAGGTGACATTAGGGTTTTGAGTGATTTGGGTCTTAAGGTGTTATTCTAGTACGAACTCTAGGGCTGTTTGTGACACTTATAGGAATAGCCCAACGGATTGATTGGAAAGAGTAACTTTGAGGTGGTTTCGTACCCTACCATAATCTCTTCGTTTGTTCTCCGCTATTAGTGACTTTGGAGTGACTCTTTGTTGCACGTTGAGGGATAGTTATATGATCCAATTATGTTATTATTGTTGAGGGAACTTGCACTAGTGAAAGTATGAACCCTAGGCCTTGTTTCAACGCATTGCTATACCGTTTACGCTCACTTTTATCATTAGTTACCTTGCTGTTTTTATATTTTCAGATTACAAATACCTTTATCTACTATCCATATACCACTTGTACCACCATCTCTTCGCCGAACTAGTGCACCTATACAATTTACCATTGTATTGGGTGTGTTGGGGACACAAGAGACTCTTTGTTATTTGGTTGCAGGGTTGCTTGAGAGAGACCATCTTCATCCTACGCCTCCTACGGATCGATAAACCTTAGGTCATCCACTTGAGGTAAATTTGCTACTGTGCTACAAACCTATGCACTTGGAGGCCCAACAACATCTACAAGAAGAAGGTTGTGTAGTAGACATCAAGCTCTTTTCTGGTGCCGTTGCCGGGGAGGTGAGTGCTTGAAGGTATATCTTTAGATCTTGCAATCGAGTCTTTTAGTTTCTTGTTTTATCACTAGTTTAGTTCTTGACTCTCTGGTAAAAACTTTGGGGCACTCTTTGAAGTACTTTTATGTTGGTTGGATGAATCTGAGATTGTGTGATGCATATCGTATAATCATGCCCATGAATACTTGAGGTGACAATGGAGTATCTAGGTGACATTAGGGTTTTGGTTGATTTGTATCTTAAGGTGTTATTCTAGTACGAACTCTTTTATAGATTGATTCGAAAGAATAGCTTTGTGGTGGTTTCGTACCCGACCATAATCTCTACGTTTGTTCTCCGCTATTAGTGGCTTTGGAGTGACTCTTTGTCGCATGTTGAGGGCTTGTCATATGTTCTGTCTATGTTATTATTGTTGAGAGAACTTGCACTAGTGAAAGTATGAGCCCTAGGCCTTATTTCCTATCATTGCAATACTGTTTACGCTCACTTTTATCATTAGTTATCTTGCTGTTTTTATATTTTTAGATTACAAATACCTTTATCTACCATCCATATACCACTTGTATCACCATCTCTTCGCTGAACTAGTGCACCTATACAATTTACCATTGTATTGGGTGTGTTGGGGACACAAGAGACTCTTTGTTATTTGGTTGCAGGGTTGCTTGAGAGAGAACATCTTCATCCTACGCCTCCTACGGATTGATAAACCTTAGGTCATCCACTTGAGGGAAATTTGCTACTGTCCTACAAACCTCTGCACTTGGAGGCCCAACAACGTCTACAAGAAGAAGGTTGTGTAGTAGACATCAGGTATATTTGAGTACCTTGGCACCTTTTTCTATGAAGCAATAGGTGGGAGCAAAGTCATCGTCACGATCATCAGCGGAGTTGGAGTTGCCATGTTCCTCAATGTTGGAGATGGACTTGCTAACAAAAGTAGTAGCGAGAGCTAGGCTCGCCACACCAGAGTCTGACTCCTCAGATTCCTCCTCTTCCTTATTTTCCTCATATTCAGCTTCAGAGTCCATTTCCTTGCCAATGAATGTCGGAGCCTTTCTAGAACTGCTCTTCTTGTGAGATGAAGACTTTGAAGATTTTGACGATGAGGACTTTAAAGATTTCCTATTTTTCTTCAAGTCACCTGAACTGTCATCCTTGTACTTCTTCTTCTTTGATTCCTTCACCCATTGAGGACAATCAGCAATGAAATGAGTGGACTTCTTGCATTTGTGGCAAGTCCTTTTCTTGCTGTCGCGGGATGAAGAATCTGATCTCAAGTCATCATCCCTTGAAGATTTTCCAGAACGGCCACACCTTGAGAACTTCTGAAATTTCCTCACGAGAATTGCTAGCTCCTGGCTTAGTTCTTCAGGATCACCAAGGCTGCTGTCAGAATCTTCCTCTTCAGATGAGGAAATTTCCATGGCCTTTAGTGCCCGTGATCTTCCATAGCTTGGCTCGTAGAGGTCTCTGATGTCTACTACGCAACCTTCTTCTTGTAGACGTTGTTGGGCCTCCAAGTGCAGAGGTTTGTAGGACAGTAGCAAATTTCCCTCAAGTGGATGACCTAACGTTTATCAATCCATGGGAGGCATAGGATGAAGATGGTCTCTCTAAAACAACCCTGCAACCAAATAACAAAGAGTCTCTTGTGTCCCCAACACACCCAATACAATGGTAAATTGTATAGGTGCACTAGTTCGGCAAAGAGATGGTGATACAAGTGGAATATGGATAGTAGATAATGGTTCTTGTAATATGAAAATATAAAAACAGCAAGGTAACTAATGATAAAAGTGAACACAAACAGTATTGCAATGTGTTGAAACAAGGCCTAGGGTTCATACTTTCACTAGTGCAAGTTCTCTCAACAATAATAACATAATTGGATCATATAACTATCCCTCAACATGCAACAAAGAGTCACTCCAAAGTCACTAATAGCGGAGAATAAACGAAGAGATTATTGTAGGGTACAGAACCACCTCAAAGTTATCCTTTGTGATCGATCTATTCAAGACTCCGTAGTAAAATAACACGAAGCTATTCTTTTTGTTCAATCTATCATAGAGTTCATACTAGAATAACACCTTAAGACACAAATCAACCAAAACCCTAATGTCACCTAGATACTCTAATGTCACCTCAAGTATCCGTGGGTATGATTATACGATATGCATCACACAATCTCAGATTCATCTATTCAACCAACACAAAGAACTTCAAAGAGTGCCCCAAAGTTTCTACCGGAGAGTCAAGACGAAAACGTGTGCCAACCCCTATGCATAAGTTCACGAGGTCACGGAACTCGCAAGTTGATCACCAAAACATACATCAAGTGGATCACGTGATATCCCATTGTCACCACAGATAAGCACATGCAAGACATACAACAAGTGTTCTCAATTCCTTAAAGACTCAATCCGATAAGATAACTTCAAAGGGAAAACTCAATTCATCACAAGAGAGTAGAGGGGGAGAAACATCATAAGATCCAAATAATAGCAAAGCTCGTGATACATCAAGATCGTACCACCTCAATAACACAAGAGAGAGATCAAACACATAGCTACTGGTACATAGCCTCAGCCCCAAGGGTGAACTACTCCCTCCTTGTCATGGAGAGCGTCGGGATGATGAAGATGGCCACCGGAGAGGGATTCCCCCTCCGGCAGGGTGCCGGAACGGGTCTAGATTGGTTTTCGATGGCTACGGAGGCTTTTGGCAGCGGAACTCCCGATCTATTGTGCTCCTGGATGTTTTTAGGGTATATGGATATATATAATCGAAAGAAGTCAGTCCGGGGAGCCACGAGGGGCCCATGAGGGTGGGGGGCACGCCCAGGGGGTAGGGCACGCCTCCCTGCCTCATGCCTCCGTCGAAGCTTCCCTGATGTCTACTCCAAGTCTCCTGGATTGCTTCCGTTCCAAAAATAAGTTCCGTGAAGTTTCAGGTCAATTGGACTCCGTTTGATTTTCCTTTTCTGCGGTACTCTAAAACATGGAAAAAACAGAAACTGGCACTAGGCTCTAGGTTAATAGGTTAGTCCCAAAAATCATATAAAATAGCATACAAATGCATATAAAACATCCAAGGTTGATAATATTATAGCATGGAACAATCAAAAATTATAGATACGTTGGAGACGTATCAAGCATCCCCAAGCTTAATTCTTGCTCATCCTCGAGTAGGTAAATGATAAAAACAGAATTTTTTATGTGGAATGCTACCTAACATATTTATCCACGTAATTCTCTTTATTGTGGCAAGAATATTCAGATCCATAAGATTCAAGACAAAAGTTTAATATTGACATAAAAACAATAATACTTCAAGCATACTAACAAAGCAATCATGTCTTCTCAAAATAACATGGCCAAAGAAAGCTATCTCTACAAAATCATACAGTCTGGCTATGCTCCATCTTCACCACACAAAGTATTTAAATCATGCACAACCCCGACGAGAATCCAAGCAATTGTTTCATACTTTTGGTGTTCTCAAACTTTTTCAATCTTCATGCAATACATGAGCGTGAGCCATGGATATAACACTATAGGTGGAATAGAATGGTGGTTGTGGAGAAGACAAAAAGGAGAAGATAGTCTCACATCAACTAGGCATATCAACGGGCTATGGAGATGCCCATCAATAGATATCAATGTGAGTGAGTAGGTATTTCCATGCAACGGATGCACTAGAGCTATAAGTGTATGAAAGCTTAAAAAGAAACTAAGCGGGTGTGCATCCAACTCGCTTGCTCATGAAGACCTAGGGCATTTTGAGGAAGCCCACCATTGGAATATACAAGCCAAGTTCTATAATGAAAGATTCCCACTAGTATATGAAAGTGATATCATAGGAGACTCTCTATCATGGAGATCATGGGGCTACTTTGAAGCACAAGTGTGAAAAAAGGATAGTAGCATTGTCCCTTCTCTCTTTTTCTCTCATTTTTTTGGGCCTTCTCCCTTTTCTTTTTTATGGCCTTTTTCGTCCGGAGTCTCATCCCGACTTGTGGGGGAATCATAGTCTCCATCATCGTTTCCTCACTTGGGACAATGCTCTAATAATGATGATCATCGCACTTTTATTTACTTACAACTCAAGAATTACAACTCGATACTTAGAAAAAAAATATGACTCTATATGAATGCCTCTGGCGGTGTACCAGGATGTGCAATTACTCATGAGTGACATCTATGAAAGAATTATGAACGGTGGCTTTGCCACAAATACGATGTCAACTACATGATCATGCAAAACAATATGACAATGATGGAGCGTGTCATAATAAATGGAACGGTGAAAAGTTGCATGGCAATATATCTCGGAATGGCTATGGAAATGGCATAATAGGTAGGTATGGTGGCTGTTTTGAGGAAGATAAATGGTGGGTTTTATGGTACCGGCGAAAGTTGTGCGGTACTAGAGAGGCTAGCAATGGTGGAAGTTTGAAAGTGCGTATAATCCATGGACTCAACATTAGTCATAAAGAACTCGCATACTTATTGCAAAAATCTGTTAGTTATCGAAACAAAGTACTACGCGCATGCTCCTAGGGGGATAGATTGGTAGGAAAAGACCATCGCTCGTCCCCGACCGCCACTCATAAAAGACAATCAATAAATAAATCATGCTCAAACTTCATCACATAACGGTTCACCATACGTGCATGCTACGAGAATCACAAACTTTAACACACATATCTCTCAAATCCACAATTACTCAACTAGCACGACTCTCATATTACCATCTTCATATCTCAAAACAATTATCAAGTATCAAACTTCTCATAGTATTCAATGCACTTTATATGAAAGTTTTTATTATATCCCTCTTGGATGCCCATCATATTAGGACTAAATTAATAACCAAAGCAAATTACCATGTTGTTTAGGACTCTCAAAATAATATAAGTGACGCATGAGAGTTCATATATTTCTATAAAATAAACCCACCACCGTGCTCTAAAAAGATATAAGTGAAGCACTAGAGCAACAACAAACTACTCCGAAAGATATAAGTGAAGATCAATGAGTATTCGAATGCAACTATATGAAGACTCTCTAACATTTAAGAATTTAAGATCTTGGTATTTTATTCAAATAGCAAGCAAAACAAAAGAAAATAAAATGACGCTTCAAGCAAAACACATATCATGTGGTGAATAAAAATATAGCTTCAAGTAAAGTTACCGATGAACGAAGACGAAAGAGGGGATGCCTTCCGGGGCATCCCCAAGCTTAGGCTCTTGGTTGTCCTTGAATATTACCTTGGGGTGCCTTGGGCATCCCCAAGCTTATGCTCTTGACACTCCTTATTCGATAGTCCATCGAATCTTCACCCAAAACTTGAAAACTTCACAACACAAAACTTAACAGAAAACTCATAAGCTCCGTTAGTATAAGAAAATAAATCATCAGTTAAGTACTATTGTGAACTCATTCTAAATTCATACTGGTGTAATATCTACTGTATTCCAACTTCTCTATGGTTCATACCCTCCGATACTACTCATAGATTCATCAAAATAAGCAAACAACACATAGAGAACAGAATCTGTCAAAAACAGAACAGTCTGTAGTAATCTGTAGGTTTCGAATACTTCTGTAACTCCAAAAATCCTGAGAAATTAGGAAGTCCTAGGAAATTTGTTTATTAATCTACTGCAAGTGTAATTGGTATTTTATCTCTCTCTGGTAAATAATGAAAATTATTCTCGTGAGCGCATACTTTCTGTTTTTTTACAGCAAAATCAAATAACGATCACCCAAGAAGATCCTAAAGGCTTTACTTGGCACAAACACTAACTAAAACATACAAAACACAATCATAACAGAGGATATATGATTAATTTATTACTAAACAGGAACAAAAAGCAAGGAGCAAAAATAAAATTGGGTTGCCTCCCAACAAGCGCTATCGTTTAACGCCCCTAGCTAGGCATGATGATTTCAACGATGCTCACATAGAAGATAAGAATTGTAACATAAAGAGAGCATCATGAAGAATATGACTAGAAAATTTAAGTCTAACCCTCTTCCTATGCATAGGGATTTTGTGAGCAAACAATTTATGGGAGCAATAATCAACTAGCATAGGAAGGCAAAACAAGCATAACTTTAAAACTTTAAGCGCATCGAGAGGAAACTTGATATTATTGCAATTCCTACAAGCATATGTTCCTCCCTCATAGTAATTTTTAGTAGCATCATGAATGAATTCAACAATATAACCAGCACCTAAAGCATTTTTTTCATGATCTACAAGCATAGAAATTTTATTACTCTCCTCATAAGCAAAATTCTTCTCATTCAGAATAGTGGAAGTATCATAAGAGACTCGAATACTATAAATTGTTTCCACATTAAAAGAGTAATGTTCAGAAAAAGGGTAATCATAATCATGACAAGTTTTATAAATATAATCATCACTACTTTTTATAGCATAAGTGTCATCACAATAATCATCATAAGTAGCAACTTTGTTCTCATCATAATCAATTGAAACCTCTTCCAATAGAGTGGAATCATTACTAAATAAAGTCATGACCTCTCCAAATCCACTTTCATAATTATCACAATAAGATTCAACATCCTCCAAAATAGTGAGATTACTACTTCCTAAAGTTGACACTCTTCCAAACCCACTTTTATCAATATAATCATCATAAGTAGGAGGCATGCTATCATCATAACAAATTTGCATATCAAAACTTGGGAGGCTAAAAATATCATCTTCATCAAACGTAGCATCCCCAAGCTTGGGATAGACATTAATTGCAGCAAATATATTCTCAAACATGTCATTCTCATCAAACATAGCATCCCCAAGCTTGGGCCTTTTCATATTATAAGCATAATCACTCTCATCATTAATAGTATGGATAGCACCGATAGTATAGCAATTATCATCATCACAATGAGTAGTAGGAGCAACATCATTTGGGAGGGATGCCTTTTTACCTTTGCTTCTCCGTCTTTTCTTTTTCTTCTTCACATCATGTGTGGGTTTATTCCTCCTTTTGGAGCTCTTTATTAGTGAGATTGGTTGAATAGAAAGCTCCTCCTCGTTACCTGATTCATCATAAGAAAGAATAGGAGGATATGGGGAAATCTATTCCCTTTCATTAGTATTCTCTTCATCTTTTATTTGTTTTCTTGACTTTATGTACTTGGCAATATAAGGATTTTCAATGCAATTCACCGCACAATACATATACATTTCCTCTAGATCAAAATTAAGAACTCTATCAAGGGCAAATTATGGAATAACCTTAGATATACATTTCATTTCTTCATAACCCAAGAGCAAACTAAGTTCATTATGATGTGCAAGGGAAATCAAGTCATCACAATTTTTGTACACGATACGATCATGAAACAATTTCCATTGGGTACTGAAATGATCACGTTCATTGCAAAGTTCACAAGTACGGCTAAGAAAGTTTAAATTTTTAGCACAAACATCTAGCCTTTCTTGCAACCATTTAGTTTCCAAATACTTATGCCTCTTGCAGAATCTATCTTCCCTGTTTGGTATGTACTTGCAAACTCTATGTACTCCACAAAAATCGATCTTCTTATAAGAGATATTTTCATCATGACTAGTGCAATCATCATTAGTACTATGGATATTCAAGGAGTTCATACTAACAACATTGCAATCATGCTCATCATTCAAATATTTAGTGCCAAACATTTTATAGACTTCTTCTTCCAGCACCTGAGCACAATTTTCCTTTCCATCATTCTCACAAAAAATATTAAAAAGATGAAGTGTATGAGGCAAACTCAATTCCATTTTTTTGTAATTTTCTTTCATAAACTAAACTAGTGATAAAACAAGAAACTAAAAGATTCGATTGCAAGATCTAAAGATATACCTTCAAGCACTCACCACCCCGTCAACGGCGCCAAAAAAGAGCTTGATGTCTACTACGCAACCTTCTTCTTGTAGACGTTGTTGGGCTTCCAAGTGCAGAGGTTTGTAGGACAGTAGCAAATTTCCCTCAAGTGGATGACCTAAGGTTTATTAATCCTTGGGAGGCATAGGATGAAGATGGTCTCTCTCAAACAACCCTGCAACCAAATAACAAAGAGTCTCTTGTGTCCCCAACACACCCAATACAATGGTAAATTGTATAGGTGCACCAGTTCGGCGAAGAGATGGTGATACAAGTGCAATATGGATAGTAGATAATGGTTTTTGTAATCTTAAAATATAAAAACAGCAAGGTAACTAATGATAAAAGTGAGCACAAACAATATTACAATGTGTTGAAATAAGGCCTAGGGTTCATACTTTCACTAGTGCAAGTTCTCTCAACAATAATAACATAATTGGATCATATAACTATCCCTCAACATGCAACAAAGAGTCACTCCAAAGTTACTAATAGCGGAGAACAAACGAAGAGATTATTGTAGGGTACGGAACCACCTCAAAGTTATCCTTTTTGATCGATCTATTCAAGAGTCTGTAGTAAAATAAACGAAGCTATTCTTTCCATTCAATCTATCATAGAGTTCGTACTAGAATAACACCTTAAGACACAAATAAACCAAAACCCTAATGTCACCTAGATACTCCAATGTCACTCCAAGTATCCATGGGTATGATTATACGATATGCATCACACAATCTCAGATTCATCTATTCAACCAACACAAAGAACTTCAAAAAGTGCCCCAAAGTTTCTACCGGAGAGTCAAGACGAAAACGTGTGCCAACCCCTATGTATAAGTTCACGAGGTCACGGAACTCGCAAGTTGATCACCAAAACATACATCAAGTGGATCACGTGATATCCCATTGTCACCACAGATAAGCACATGCAAGACATACATCAAGTGTTCTCAAATCCGATAAGATAACTTTAAAGGGAAAACTCAATTCATCACAAGAGAGTAGAGGGGGAGAAACATCATAAGATCCAAATATAATAGCAAAGCTAGCGATACATCAAGATCGTACCACCTCAAGAACACGAGAGAGAGAGAGAGAGAGAGATCAAACACATAGCTACTGGTACATACCAGCAGCCCCGAGGGTGAACTACTCCCTCCTCGTCATGGAGAGCGTCGGGATGATGAAGATGGCCACCGGAGATGGATTCCCCCTCCGGAAGGGTGCCAGAACGGGTTTAGATTGGTTTTCGGTGGCTATGGAGGCTTCTAGCGGCGAAACTCCCGATCTATTGTGCTCCTGGATGTTTTTAGGGTATATCGATATATATAGGCAAAAGAAGTCGGTCAGGGGAGCCACGAGGGGCCCACGAGGGTGGGGCCGCGCCCAGGGGGTAGGGCGCGCCTCCCTGCCTCGTGCCTCCCTCGAAGCTCCCTGACATCTACTCCAACTCTCCTGGATTGCTTCCGTTCCAAAAATAAGTTCTGTGAAGTTTCAGGCCAATTGGACTCTGTTTATTTTCCTTTTCTGCGGTACTCTAAAACAAGGAAAAAACAGAAACTGGCACTAGGCTCTAGGTTAATAGGTTAGTCCAAAAATCATATAAAATAGCATATAAAACATCCAAGGTTGATAATATAATAGCATGGAACAATCAAAAATTATAGATACGTCGGAGACGTATTAGTCTCTCTTCGCAGCTTGTTGCAACTCATGAGTATTCGGTCTCTCGAGGATATCAGCAGGATCTAGTGACTTGTAGTCTCCACGTTCTTGAATTATCAGTGATAGTGTATTGAATGAGGAATCAAGTGATCTCAGCAATTTCTTCACCATCTCATGGTCGGTGATGTCAGTGGCACCAAGTTCTTGAAGCTCATTTGAGATGCCAGTGGGGCGATCGAAGGTTTGTTGGACATTTTCATTGTAGAGTCTTTCGAACCGGTTGAAGAGATTGCGAAGAACGTCAACTCGAGAATCACGTTGGGTTGAGATTCCTTCGTTGACCTTGGACAACCTATCCCAGATAAGCTTTGCAGACTCCAAAGCACTCAATCTGTCGTACTGTCCTTTGCTTAGATGGCCACATATGATATTCTTCACTTGAGAGTCGACTTGCTTGAATCTCTTCACATCAGTAGCGTTCATGGATGGAGTGATCGTGGGAACACCATGTTCCACAACGTACTAGAGATCGTTGTCAATTGCCTCAAGATGCATGCGCGTCTTGTTCTTCCAGTAGGGGTAGTCCGTCCCATCGAAGGTAGGACACCCAGCCGATACCTTGATCCTGCCCGCAGTCGACATAACTAAAACTCCAAGTGGTTAAACCAAAATCACACTGAACAAGGGAGTACCTTGCTCTGATACCAATTGAAAGTGCGTTATATCGACTAGAGGGGGGTGAATAGGCGATTTTGACAAATTCGTCACTAGGAAATACAACTTGAGGAATTTGCTAAGTGGCGAACTACTAGCAGCGGAATAAGTACTCAGGTGCATGCATAACAAGACAGTAGCATAGTCATCATGATGAAATGAAACATACATAGAGCATCGGTAGTGTGTAAACGGGATAAACAGGCAGAAGACAAGATGACTGAAGAAATAGGATTGAAGAAATTGAGAAAGTCTTCAGTCAAAGTCATCAAATATTAATGATCAATTTCATGAACACATAAGCGAGGAAATGAAAGAGTTGAGAAAATAAAACCAGTAGCTCGGTGAAGATAGTGATTTGGTAGACCAGTTCCAACTTCTGTGACAGTTGTATGTCTGGTTGGAGCGACTTGGTATTTGAACCAAAGCACACACAGTCCTTGCCGTATTCTCCTTGAGCTAAGGTCACACAGACCTCGCCCAATCACTCGTGGTAAGTCTTCAACGTGACTTCCAAACCTTCCCAAACTTGGTCACCCGACGATCCACAATTCATGTTGGGTGCTCTAGACCATGACGCCTAACCGTCTAGAAGATGCACCATCTTCAAAGGTAACAAGCGTCGGTTCCACACAGGAACAATCTCTTCAGTGATGCTCAATCACTTTGGGTTGTAGGTGTTGGGGTTTTGCGTTTTTCCTCGCCGATGAATTTCTCTCAAAGTTCTCAGAGGATGGGATGCTCTAAATGACAAGTGCCAGTTTCTCTTGGAGCAACCAAACAACTAGTGGTTGAGGGGGCGGCTATTTATAGCCAGGGAGCAGCCCGACATGGTAAGACATAAATGACTCTCATGATATGACTGTTAGGTGGATAAGACATTTGGGACAACTGGCGTATAGCATAACAACGGTTGGAAATTTGAGCTCTCAAATTCCTCAGGGCTATCATGCCTCACTTTAGGCAATTCGCACTGGCGAATTCCGAACTCCTCGGTCAGAACAAAATCCACGAGAAGATCTTCGTCTCTGTCACTGAAGAAATTGACTAAACTGTATGAGATTTTCAAAGACTTCACTCAAAGGATTGGATATGTGTAGGCTTTGAGATGAGCATCACTTGAAAAATTTCCTTAGTATTACCTCGACCCCCTTTGGTAGTACAGTATTTCCTATGACTCAAGAAAGGAAAATGAAACTACAAAAACAAAAATCTTCATGCTTCATAGTCCTCGCATCAATATCAATATCTTCAAGGTCACAACAATTTCCTCATTTTCAAAGTCTTCAAGAAAACCAAAGTCTTCAAATGAAGACATCATTTTTAGGAATCGACTTTCTTCGAATACATCAAACTCCTCAGAGACTTATAAGACCCGTATACACTCATAAACACATTAGTCCCTTAACCTATAAGTCTTCAATACACCAACATCAATAAGAGGCACTAGATGCACTTACAATATTGTGATGTTATTGGCACCTTAGACATTGGCGAGCTTGGTTGTCTATACGAGGAAAAAGTAACTCTATAAGTGAAAGAAGAACTCTACAAGTGAGACAGTAAGTAACATTGACAATTTTTTTTGATAAAACTGAAACATTGTCAGATGAGAAGTAGAGAATGAGAACAGAGCTATGCGTTAAATGCTAGAAACCACGAAACATACTACTAGCAACAACTTGTGGCGACATCCCTCTTGAGTTTGGGGTAGGCCAACAGCCGTCTAACAAACAGTTTTTACTATTTGATGCTCGTTGCGGCAAAATGTCGAGCAATCATACATAGTCGAGCGAGCGACTAAACTAGACGACCCATTTTAGCTAGGTTGCGATTTCTAGGTCTTTTGTTTTTTGGAACCTTCTAAATGGTTATGACTCAGTTTTTTTTCTTTTTCCTATTGTCATCTTTAAATGTTTTACAAGGTTTTTTTTTGAATTTTACTTTCTTGATTTTTTTTCAAAAAGTTCACGATTTAGGGAAATATTTGTAAAACTTCTAAATTTTTTTATTTTTAAAATAAAATGTTTACAAATAAAAAAACATGTTTTTCGAAAATATTTAAAAAATCAAGAAATATTCATGTTTGAAAAATATTGGAAAGTTCCCAATAATTTTAAAAATATTATTATAAATGTATTTATTTTCATATATTTTTCCTAAACCATATGAAGACAAAAAAGGCTAGAAAGCAGAATCAGACAAAAATTGCTCGCTACTCATTAGTGGCTTGGCCCAGTCACATCGCCCTTCTGTGTTTGCTGTGCATTTTGACATACTTAGCGCCGACATTTCCTATTAGGCTTCAGGCGCCGGTTAAAGGCATTTTTACCATCCGGCGCACAGCCCCTGTCCGAGCTGGGCCTACCCATTGACATTTTTGTTTTCGGCTAAACTTCACAAAAAAGGTGCAGCCAATGGGGATCCAACTGGAGACCTACCAAGTAACACGAAACAGTAGTAACCACTACGCCATGTTCACGATAGTACTAATTACTAAAAAAATATTCACTTTATTCTTTCTCAAGTTCACTGTGAATCGAGAGGTCACATTTTTTTTTCATTGTTACTGTTTTTATTGTTCTTTATCTATTTAATTTATTCCCCCCTTTTCTTTTTTTCAATGTGTTATTTTTTTAAAAATTCGTGTACTTTTTCATTAAAGTTAAAAACCGTTTTCAAATTCGTGTTTTTTTCTTCAAAACAGGTGAACTTTTTCAATTTTCATGCATTTTTTAAAAATTCAATGATTTTTTACGAAATTGATGAACGTTTTCAAATTTAATGATCTTTTTTGAAAATTTATGAACTTTTTCATATTTTATGAATTGTTTTTAAATTCGGCGATTTTTTATTGCAAATTCGATGAGCTTTTTTTTAATTGAACTTCTTTTCAATATCTGAGAAATTTTTTGAATTCACGATTTTTTGTGAGAATTTTCATTTTATCTTTCATTTTTGTTCTCAAATGCGATTGAGTACATGGGCCGGCCTACCAGCGTCGGCGCGTGATGTCGAGGGAACGCCAAGCAGGACTCGAACACAAGACCACGTGCTTCACAAGTTGTACTGCTACCACTTGAGCTAGCGAGCTAGGTGTTTTCATGGGCAGCACAAATACTTAAGAACCGAACCAAGCGCCGATACGAAAGTTTTTCAAATTTTGAATGCGAAATATTATTTTGGAGAAAAAGTGAATTCTGCATGAAACCGCGAACACAAACAATTTCTGGAAACGGAAACAATTTTTAAACTCCCCCCCCCCCACCCCCCCAAATTTGAAAATACAAACATTTTTTAGAAAATTAGAATATTTTTTAATGGAAAAACAGTTTTTGGATACGCGAACATTTTTGAAAAGTGGGAACTTCTTTTGAATCTCCCAAACAAAATTTGAAAACACCAACATTTTTTGAAACTCCAGAACAAAAAACGAAGCACAAATAAATTTTGAAAATTGCGAAGATTTTTTGAAATCCCAGCACAAAATTTGAAAAAAGAACATAATTTAAAAAATCTGGAACATTTGTAAAACTCCCAAACAAAATTTGAAAACCCAAATATTGTTATAAATTTGAGACAATTTTTGTAAGACTGAACAAAATTTAAGAAGTTGTGAAATTTTGAATAAATGAATAATTTTTGAAAAGTACGAACATTTTTTGAATTTCTGAATACAATTTGAAAACAGAAACATTGTTTGAAATGTTGAACAATTTATGATAAATCAAACATGTTTTGAAATTTAAGGACATTTTTCCAAAAACACAAAAAAAGAAAAAAGAACACGGAAAAGTGAGAAAAGAATAAAGGAAACAGGAAAAGAGAAAGAAAGACAAACTAAAAAAAAGGAAAAAATGGTTCAGGAACCTACTAGAAGGTTCCCGAAACCGGGATAAGTGGAACGCTTCTAATGGGCTTGCCCGTCTCGTTCCATCATTAAGAAATAGTGTGTGATACCGCGACATTTTGAGGCTGAGTGCGTCGTATAGGATTTTCCCTGAATAGGAACTTCCCCATATTTGCCGCTCATTATGTGGTAATATTGACCCTCGCACTAGCAATTCGCGGCCTTGCACTAAAAATATTTGGAAATCCAAAAGTTGTTTGGTTCTTAGAAAATGTTTTGGAATTCGAAAGAAAGTTCGTGACTTTGAAAAATTGCTTAGACTTAAAATTGCCCAAAAAATTCAAAATATGCGCAGAATTTCCAGAAAATGTTCATGGTTTCATATAATATTGGATTTTGAAAACATTTACAGTTTATTGAAATTGTTCAGTTTTTCAGAACATATTTGAAAATTTTAGAAAAATTGGATGTTAGGGCAAATATACTCAAAATATCAAGTAATGTTTTTTAAAAGAAATGTTTGCATTTTCAAAATTTGTTTGGCATATTAAAAAATGTTACTTCTTTTGAAGTTTTTTTTCTAAAAACAATGGCAAACAAAAAACAACAACAAGAAAAAGAATCGCTACAGTGCCGAGTCGGCTCCGCATCGTCACACTAGGACGACGAATGCCAAGGCGGCATGTGAGGAGGAGCGCAGGGAGTGGCGCAACGCGGCACGCCATACGATCCTCGCGAAGCCGTACATGGCGTCGGACACGGTGCCCGGTGACCCTTGCCCTTGCCAATAATGGGAAGGGCGGACTACAAGGACCTGAGTCTGCACCAGCCATCCCCACGGCCGGATGCGGTCGATCACCAACACAAGTCGGAGCGACTATCGTGAGCGTACTGCAGCGTCGGTCTGGGCTACCCTGGCCCCTTGGCAGTCGTCCACCACTGGAAGAAAAATGACAAAGGTGTCAATCTATAATATCTAAATAGTTGATCCCCACTACATTAATTCTCTTGACATGCAACCATCCCACATCAGCATATTTGACACGTCAGCAATTCAGTTTCATCACCCAGTAATAGCTGATGACCCACAAGTATAAGGGATCTATTGTAGTCTTTTCAATAAGTAAGAGTGTCGAACCCAACGAGGAGCAGAAGGAAATGGTTTTCAGCAAGGTATTCTCTGCAAGCACTGAAATTATCGGTAACAGATAGTTGTGTGATAAGATAATTCGCAACGAGTAACAAGTAACAAAAATAACTAAGGTGCAGCAAGGCAGCCCAATCCTTTTTGTAGCAAAAGACAAGCATGTACGAACTCTTATATAAAGCAAAGCGCTCCTGAGGACACATGTGAATTGTTGTCAAGTTAGTTTTCATCATGCTCATATGATTCATGTTCGTTACTTTGATAATTTGATATGTGGGTGGACCGGTGCTTGGGTGCTGCCCTTCCTTGGACAAGCCTCCCACTTATGATTAACCCCTCTCGCAAGCATCCGCAACTACGAAAGAAGAATTAAGATAAAACTAACCATAGCATGAAACATATGGATCCAAATCAGCCCCTTACGAAGCAACGCATAAACTAGGGTTTAAGCTTCTGTCACTCTAGCAACCCATCGTCTACTTATTACTTCCCAATGCCTCCACCTAGGCCCAAATCATGGTGAAGTGTCATGTAGTCAATGTTCACATAACATCACTAGAGAAAAGACAACATACATCTCATCAAAATATCGAACGAATACCAAATTGACATGATTACTTATAACAAGACTTCTCCCACGTCCTCAGGAACAAACGTAACTACTCACAATGCATATTCATGTTCATAATCATAGGAGTATTAATTATCATTAAGTATCTGAACATATGATCTTTCACCAAATAAACCAACTAGCATCAACTACAAAGAGTAATCAACACTACTAGCAACCCACAGGTACCAATCTGAGGTTTTGAGACAAAGATCGGATCCAAGAACTAAACTAGGGTTTGAGAGGAGATGGTGTTGGTGAAGATGTTGATGGAGATTGACCCCCTCTCGATGAGAGGATCGTTGGTGATGATGCTGGCAATGATTTCCCCCTCCTGGAGGGATGTTTCCCCGGCAGAACAGCTCCGCCGGAGCCCTAGATTGGTTCTTCCCAGGTTCCGCCTCGAGACGGCGGTGCTTCACCCCGAAAGCTTCGTTCTGATATTTTTTCCAGGTCAAAACACACCATACAGCAGAAGATGGGCGTCGGGGGCCTGCCAGGGGCCCCACAAGGACGGGGGGTGCACCCAGGGGGGTAGGGCGCACCCTCCACCCTTGTGGCTGGCAGGTGGCCCCCCTCTGGTGCTTTCTTCGCCCAATATTTTTTATATATTCCAAAAATATTTTCTATGAAGTTTCAAGACTTTTGGAGTTGTGCAGAATAGGTCTATAATATTTGCTCCTTTTCCAGTCCCGAATTCCAGCTGCTGGCATTCTCCCTCTTCATGTAAACCTTATAAAATAAGAGAGAAAAGGCATACGTATTGTGATATAATGTGTAATAATAGCCCATAATGCAATAAATATTGATATAAAAGCATGATGCAAAATGGACGTATCAACTCCCCCAAGCTTAGACCTCGCTTGTCCTCAAGCGAAAGCCGAAATCGAAAAATATGTCCACATGTTTAGAAATAGAGGTGTTGATAAAATAAAATACGGACATGAGGGCATCATGATTATCTTTAGGAGAGCAACATATATTGTAATTTCTTATGCTAAAGTAACAATTCGTTCACAAGATAAAGCATTAATCAAAAACTTTATTGAAACTAACAAACTATGACCTTTATTATGCAGTCCGTCGCTTTTATTTCTTCCATGTCACAAGTTCGTATAAAGCTTATTTTCTTCACACTAATAGATCATACATATTTAGAGAGCAAGTTTTATTGCTTGCATCGATGACAACTTACTTGAAGGATCTTACTCAATCCATAGATAGGTATGGTGGACTCTCATGGCGAAACTGGTTTAAGGGATGTTTGGAAGCACAAGTAGTATCTCTACTTGGTGCAAAGAATTTGGCTAGCATGAGAGGGAAAGGCAAGCTCAACATGTTAGAGGATCCATGACAATATAACTTCTATTCGGATATAAGAAAACATAAACCATTAAGTTGTCTTCATTGTCCAACATCAGCCTTTAGGCATGCCATATTTTAATGAGTGCTCATAGTTACAAAAGATGTCCAAGATAGTATATTTATATGTGAAGCCTCTCTTTCTTTATTACTTCCTATTAATTGCAACAATGACCAAAACTATGCTTGTCAACTCTCAACAACTTCTATTCATCATACTCTTTATATGTGAAGTCATTACTCTCCATAGGGTCAATATATGATCTTTTTATTTCTTTTTGTTCTTTCTTTTATTTAATTCCCTCAAGATCATAGCAAAATAGCAAAGCCCTCAACTCAAAAATACTCTTTATTATATATAACTAACGGACTCGATTACATAGATAGAGATCGAAACAGAACTCAAAACTAGATCATACTAAAAACTTTATTCTACTAGATCAAGATATAACAAAAAGGATTGAACTAAGAAAAACGATAAAGATAGAGGTGTGATGGTGATACGATATCGGGGCACCTCCCCCAAGCTTGGCAGTTGCCAAGGGGAGTGCCCATACCCATGTATTTATGTATCTTTCTTCGGAGGTGGTCATGTGATATTCTTGGTGACGAGGCACCTTAGGATGCGATTCTCTTCCTCGACTTTATTAATTTGTTTCTTAAGATCCATTACTTCCTTGCAAAGTTTACCCGTGATGGCTAGAGCTCCATTCACCCACGGATGTTTCATAGCCGCGGGAGAAAAAGCAACACTCTTTTTCATATTTTCATAAGAGAGAAATCTAGCATTCGGAGGAATGACCGAATTTGGTATTGCTGAGCTCTGAAGTTCCTCCAGCATGAATCTAGTTTGAAGACGAGAGGTAACTTCTTGATCCTCCTCCAAGGCATCCACCCTTTTCAAGTCAGCCTCCATCTCTTCCTCCATTGATTGTCCGAAGTGGCCAGCTTCGCTGTATGCTCTTGGGCCCGGTGTCGGGTGAGATACCCGATTCTCCCCGACTGACTCTTGCGAAGACATCTTGCTCTAAATCTGCTGCAGAAACAACTCAAAACAAAAATAGATGATTTTGCCGTGGTACGGTGGTCAAAACCTTCGAGAGATTATATAATGAATTGTTACCGACCATAAGAAGTATCATGCAAGAAAACAGAGTCCGGAGGGCACACGAGGTGGCCACAAGGTCGGGGGGCGCACCCAGGGGGGTAGGGCGCGCCCTCCACCCTTGTGGTGGCCTCGTGTCTCATTCGGACTACTTTTAATTTTTCTAATTTTTTAAATATTCCAAAACAGAGAAAAATTACCATTAGAACAGTTTTGGAGTCGGTTTACTTACCGTACCACATACATATTCCTTTTTGGAGTTTGGAACATTCTGGAAAGTGTCCCTTATGCACTCCTCCGGTGTTACGGTGTCAATTATATTGGTCTCAACATTTATGGGAGTAACTGAGATATAATGTTTGATTCTTTGACCGTTTACCACATTCGGATTTGTGTCTTCGACGTTGTTGATCTTGATGGCACCAAAACGATAGACCTCCTCGATAATGTAAGGACCTTCCCATTTAGAGAGAAGCTTCCCTACAAAAAATCTTAAACGAGAGTTGTATAGCAAAACATGATCACCTACATTAAACTCACACTTTTGTATCCTTTTTCATGCCATCTTTTAACTTTTTCGTTAAACAACTTAGCATTCTCATAGGCTTGGGTTCTCCATTCATCAAGCTAGCTTATGTCAAATAACCTCTTCTCACTGGCAAGTTTGAAATCATAGTTGAGCTCTTTAATAGCCCAATATGCCTTATGTTCTAGTTCGAGAGGTAAGTGACATGCTTTTCCATAAACCATTTTATACGGAGACATACCCATAGGGTTCTTATAAGCAGTTCTATAAGCCCATAATGCATCATCAAGTTTCTTAGACCAATTCTTTCTAGATCTATTAAAAATCTTTTGCAAAATCAATTTAATCTCTCTATTGCTCAATTCTACTTGACCACTAGACCGAGGATGATATGGAGATGCAATTCTATGGTTAACATCATACTTAGCAAGCATTTTATAGAAAGCACCATGAATAAAATGTGAACCACCATCAGTCATTACATATATAGGGACTCCAAACCTCGGAAAAATAACTTCTTTAAGCATCTTAATAGAAGTGTTATGATCAACGCTACTAGTTGGCATAGCTTCTACCCACTTAGTAACATAATCAACAACAACTAAAATATGTGTATACCCATTAAGGGAAGGAAAATGTCCCATATAATCAAAGCCCCAAAGATCAAATGGTTCAATAACAAGTGAATAATTCATAGGCATTTCTTGACGTCTACTAATACTACCAATTCTCCGACATTCATCACAAGACAAGACAAGATGGGCCTTGAGGTGAGCACAACCCATCGGGGCACGGGTAAGGGCCCAGGCGCGCCCGGTGTCTTGTGCCCTACTCATCCACGAAGCTTCGGGGGTCTCTTTTGTTCCAAAAAAACCCGCCAAAAAGTTTCAGCTCATTTGGAGAACTTTCATTTCTGCACAAAAAACAACACCACGGTAGTTCTGCTGAAAACAGCGTTAGTCCGGGTTAGTTCCAAAAAGTGATATAAAGTTGCTATAAAATGATTGTAAAACATCCAAAAATGATAATAAAACAACATGAATACTTTAGAAATTATAGATACGTTGGAGACGTATCAGCATCCCCAAGCTTAATTCCTACTCGTCCTCGAGTAGGTAAATGATAAAATAAATAATTTATGAAGTGTGAATACTAGCAAAGTGCACAAGTTTGATCATAGATAATTTAATCACTTTTCCTAGCATCATAACAGCAATTCTTTCTTATAAAACTTCTCATGTTAAAGTAGCAATTAAAAATGGAATTTTTGTTGTGGAATGCTACCTATCATATTCATCATAAACTCTTTTATTTTGTAGCATGGACATTTGGACTTTTATATGGTTCAAAGCAATAGTCTAGTTTTGACATGAGGACTTTAATACTCAAGCATACCAACAAGCAACCATGTCTTTCAAAATATCAATGCTAAAATAAGTTATCCCTAGCCCATCATGCTCAATCATTGATCCATTCATAAAACACACTCGCATATTAATTAGCTACACTCAATGCTCAAGTACAATCATAGTGCCCCCTAGTTGGTGCTTTATAAGAGAAGATGGAGACTCAAATTAAAAATAAAAGTTGCATAAAGTAAAATAAAGGCCCTTCGTAGAGGGAAGTAGGGATTTGTAGAGGTGCCAGAGCTCAAAGCGAAAATTGAGAGATAAAAACATTTTGAGAGGCATACTTTTCCCACCAACGAAAACGACTTAGATCTCCCAACACTTTCCATGCTAGATATATCATAGGCCGTTCCCAAACAGAAAATAAAGTTTATTCCTTTTTCCACCATACTTTCACTTTCCATGGTTAACCATATCCACGGGTGCCCTCCATACCAACACTTTCCAAGAAATTTATTATTTGACAACATAAAGTAAATTCATTTTTCATTTCGGGACTGGGCATCTGATACGTCTCCAACGTATCTATAATTTTTGATTGTTCCATGCTGTTATATTATCAATCTTGGATGTTTTATAATCATTTTATACCATTTTTTGGTACTAACCTATTGACATAGTGCCAAGTGCCAGTTCCTATTTTTTCCGTGTTTTTTTACATCACAAAAAATCAATATCAGACGGAGTCCAAATGCCACAAAACTTTACGGAGATTTTTGATGGACCAGAAGGAACTTGTTGGGCCCTGGTTGCACCTGGGGGGAGTCCTGAGGAGGGGACAACCCACCAGGGCGCGCCCTGGTGGGTTGTGCCCACCTCGGGTGCCCCCCAGACCGCCTCTTTGCACTATAAATACCCCCAAAATCCCAGAACCCTAGGGGAGTCGACGAAATATTCATCGAGCCGTAGTAGAGTCCAGAACCACCAGATCCAATCTAGACACCATCTTGAATGGGGTTCACCACCTCCATTGGTGCCTCTCCGATGATGCGTGAGTAGTTCTTTGTAGACCTTTAGGTCCTTAGTTAGTAGCTATATGGCTTCATCTCTCTCTCTATCTCTCTCTCTCTCTCTTTATTCTCAATACAATGGTCTCTTGGAGATCCATATGATGTAACTCTTTTGCGGTGTGTTTGTTGGGATCGATGAACTTTGAGTTTATGATCAGATCTATCTTTTTATATAGTTATTTGGGTTTCTTTGATCTCTTATATGCATGATTGCTTATAGCCTCGTATTTATTCTATGATATTTGGGTTTTGTTTGGCCAACTTGATCTATTTATCTTGTAATGAGAATAGGTGCTTTGTAGTGGGTTCGATCTTACGGTGGTTGATCCCAGTCACAGAAAGGGAAACGACACATATGTATCGTTGCTACTAAGGATAAAACGATGGGGTATATCTCTACATAGATAGATCTTGTCTACATCATGTCATCGTTCTTATTGCATTACTCTGTTTCTCCATGAACTTAATACACTAGATGCATCCGGATAGCGGTTGATGTGTGGAGTAATAGTAGTAGATGCAGGCAGGAGTCGGTCTACTAATCTTGGATGTGATGCCTATATAATGATCATTGCCTGGATATTGTCATAATTATTTGAGGTTCTATCAATTACCCAACGGTAATTTGTTTACCCACTGTTTGCTATTTTTCTCGAGAGAAGCCACTAGTGAAACCTACGGCCCCCAGGTATTCTTTCTCATATATTAGCCTTTGCGATCTACTTTTCTCTTGCATTTATTTTTAGATCTATTAATGCAAAAACCCAAAAATACTTTGCTGCACTTTATTTTATTTGCGATCTATTTATTTAATCTATTACAACTTTCTCCCGTCATGCACCAATTTCTGGCACCATTACCCGAAAGGGATTGACAACCCCTTTAACACGTCGGGTTGCAAGGATTTGTTATCTGTGTGCATGGGTTGTTTACGTTGTGTTGCTTGGTTCTCCTACGGGTTCGATAACCTTGGTTTCATATCTGAGGGAAATACCTATTGCCGCTGTGCTGCATCATCCCTTCCTCTTTGGGGAAATACCGACGTAGCTTCAAGCGACATCAGCATCCCTAATACCTTTGCCTTACTCTCGTGCAATGACAAGTGAATAAACACTCATTGTGATAATAACATATCTAGCATGGAAAATATTGGCCACCCCTCACCACCTCGTGAGCAGTACGAGCACACAAAAGAGAAATTAATTTTGAAAACTAGAGATGGCACATACAAATTTGCTTAGAACGGCAAAAGAATATCGCATATAGGTAGGTATAATGGAGTCGTGTGGCAAAATTGGTTTAAAGGATTTTGAATGCACAATTAGTGATCATACTTAGTGCAAAATGAAGGCTAGCAAAAGATTGAGAAGCGACCAACCAAGAAACGAGTAATCTCATAAGAGAGCATTGGGCATAATTAACACCGAATAATGCACCACAAGTAGGATGTAATTTGATTGCACAACTATTGACTTTCGTGCTTGCATAGGGAATCAAAAACCTTAACACCAATATTCTTACTAAAGCATAATTACTCATCAACATGACTCACATATCACATCATCATATCTCAAAACTATTACAAGGAATCAAGTTTATTTTGTCCAATGATCTTCATGAAAGTTTTTATTATATCCTTCTTGGATATCTATCACTTTGGGACTAATTTTCATGCGTAGCTTTTGATAAGATCAAACAAATATAAGTGAAGATCATGAGCATAATATTTCTTTCTCTCAAATTAATTTAAGTGAAGCAATAGAGAATTTCTTCAAAAATACTAAAGCACACCGTGCTAAAAAAGATATAAGTGAAGCACTAGAGCAATTCCATAGAAAAGAGCTTCGCTGACGGGATGTGAATGCCGCATACTTAGCCTCCCTGGTAACTATTTGAGGACATTATTTTATTTAAAAAAACTTTCAGATCTAAGTACTTTATTAAAATAGTAAGCAAAAGAAAATAAAATGAGAATCCAAGGATAGCACACATCATGTGAAGAAGCAAAAACTTAGGCTCAACCGATACTAACCGATAGTTGTTGAAGAAGAAAGGTGGGATGCCTACCGAGGCATCCCCAAGCTTAGATGCTTGAGACTTCTTGAAATATTATTTTTGGGTGCCTTGGGCATCCCCAAGATTAAGCTTTTGTGTTTCCTTAATTCCTTTTATATCACGGTTTCCCTAAATCTTAAAAACTTCATCCACATAAAACTCAACAAGAACTCGTGAGATAAGTTAGTATAAACCAATGCAAAAACTTTATCATTCTCTACTGTAGAAAATCACTAAAATTATTATTCAACATTGCATACTAAATTCCTCTACATATTTAATACTCCTATCCTCAAATAGAATCATTAAACAAGCAAACATATGCAAACAATGCAAACATAACAACAATCTGCCAAAACAGTACAGTCTGTAAAGAATGCAAGAGTATTAATACTTCCCTAACTCCAAAAGTTATGAAAATTTGCCACACTGTATAAAATTTACCAGATCTCATTTTTCAAAATGTTTCAACATTTTATCATGTTCTGACTTTTCTAGGGAATGTTTGCAACCGCGGTAAACTTTCTGTTTTCAAAGAGGAACATGTATACTTGCAAAATAAGCATGGCAAAGGCTATCATTGCCACTTTTATTGAAATAAAATATGCAAAAAATTATTCTAAATAACATCAAGCAAATCCTAACAAAATAAAATGATGCTCCAAGCAAAACACATATCATGTGACGAATGAAAACATAGCTCCGAGTGAGGTTACCGATAATGATGGAGACGAAAGAGGGGATGCATTCCGGGGCATTCCCAAGCTTAGTTGCTTGGATTTTCCTTGGATATTAACTTGTGGTGCCTTGGGCATCCCCAAGATTAGGGTCTTTTCACTCTTTATTCTCCTCATATCGACATCTCACGCAAAACTTGAAAACTTCAATCACACAAAACTTAACGGGACTTTGTGAGATAGGTTAGTATGATAAAGAGCAAACCGTTTCACTTTTGGTACAGTCAAAGATGAGATTCATAATTGTTCTCACACAATGCCTACTGTAGCATATCATTTTCACAATTTATATTGAGCAATATAAGCCATGGAAATTAGAAAACAAGCAAACTATGCAGTGAAAACAGAATCTGTCAAAAACAGAACAGTTTGTAGTAATATGTACTCCAACCATACTTATGCTACTCCAAAAATTCTGAATAATTAGGAAAACCTGGTAAATTTGTCTATTAATCTTATGAAAAAATAATCAGAATTTTAGCACACTTCTGTTAAATATGAGAATTGTTTTCCTGAGCGCAAAAGTTTCTGTTTTTCAGCAAGATCAACTCAACTATCACCATAAGCCATCCCAAATGTCTTACTTGGCACTTTATTGAAACAAAAGTAACAAAACATGATTACTACAGTAGCCTAATCATGTGAGCACACAAAAACAGTAGGTAAAAGTGTTGGGTTGTCTCTCAACAAGCGCTTTTCTTTAATGCATTTTAGCTAGGCATGATGATTTCAATGATGCTCGCATAAAAGATAAGAATTGAAACATAAAGAGAGCATCATGAATCATAAGTTCCTCTCTCATAATAATTGTAATTAGCATCATGAGTAGATTCATCAATATAACTATCACACAAAACATCCCTTTCATGATCCATAAGCATAGTATTTTTATTACTCTCCACATAAGCAATTTTATTCTCATTCATAATAGTGGGAGTATCATAGGAAACTCGAATACTATAAATTGTTCCCACATTAAAAGAGTAATGTTCAGTAAAAGGATATTCAAAATTATGACAATAATCAACACTAGTATAACATAAGTATCATCACAATAATCATCATAAGTGGGAGGCATGCAATCATCATAGCAAATTTGATCATTCAAAGTAAGGGGACTAAAAAGATCATCTTCATTAAGCATAGCATCACCAAGCTTGGGACAAACATTAATTGCAGGAAATAAATTCTCAAACATAGCATATTATAAGCATAATCACTCTCATCATTAATAGTATGAATAACACCAATGGTATAGCAATTGTTATCATCATAACTTCCCAAGTTGGTGCCAAAAAGATTTCCAAGATTATAAGAAGTATCATTATCTTCCCAATCATAATCATCACAACGAGCAATGGGCATAACAAAATCATCATCAATAGTGCTCTCAGACATTGTGCCATAAGCCATGAAAGCAATATCATCATCAAGTGTGTCATCCTCCACAATTATTTTTGATTCATTTTCATGAGGCACAACAATAATAGGGGAAACACTATTTGGTAGAGATACCTTTTTACCTCTATTCGTTCTTCTTCTTTTCTTCTTCTTCTTCACCACATCATGTGTGGGTTTAATTAAAATTTTCAAGCTTCTTGTTGAAGAGATCGATTGGATAGGAAGCTCCCTCCTCGTTACCTATTTCATCATGAGAGACAATAGGAGGGAAAGTGGAAATCTTTACCCTTTCATTAGTATTCCTTTTATATTCTATTGGTTTTCCCACCTTTCTATAGTTGGCAATATAAGCATTCTCATTGCAATTTACCATGCAAAACATATAGATATTCTTTAGTTTGGTTTCAAAGTCATCCGTGAGAATGAATACTTCAAAACAACTATTTTTATGTGTCAATTATTCACTCCCCAAAAATAGACAAAGCTCATTATAAAGTTCAAGGGTGATCAAGTTATTGCAATATTTGGACATGATTCGATCATGAAAAAGCATGCATTGGAAATTAAGATGGCCAACCTTATTGCAAAGTTCACACGTAATAGGACAAAGATAACATAATTTTGTAGCAAATTCATCTATCACTTTGAGCAAAGAATTGGTTCTATCATGTTTATGCTTCTTGCAAAATCTATCTTCCCTATAAGGCACGTCTTCACAAACTTTATGCACTGCACAAAAATTGACATGCTTATAAGAAACATTTTTGTCATGACTTGTGCAATCATCATTAGCATTTCGGATATTCAAAGAATTCATACTAACAACATTGCAATCATGCTTATCATTCAAATATTTTGTGCCAAACATTTTATTGACTTCTTCTTCTAACAATTAAGCACAATTTTCCGAACCATCATTTTCAAGAAAGATATTATAAAGATGATTAATAATATGATGCAACCTTAATTCATTTTTTTGTAGTTTTTTATGAACCAAACTAGTGATAAAACAAGAAACTAAAAGATTTAATTGCAAGATCTAAAGATATACCTTCAAGCACTCACCTCCCCGGCAATGGCACCAGAAAAGGGCTTGATGTCTACTACGCAACTTTATTCTTGTAGACTCGTGTTGGGCCTCCAAGTGCAGAGTTTTGTAGGACATTAGCAATTTTCCCTCAAGTGGATGACCTAAGGTTTATCAATCCGTGGGAGGCGTAGGATGAAGATGATCTCTCTCAAACAACCCTGCAATCAAATACAAGAAATCTCTTGTCTCCCCAACACACCCAATACAATGGCAAATTGTATAGGTGCACTAGTTCGGCGAAGAGATGGTGATAAAAGTGTAATATTGATGGTAGAAATATATTTTTATAATCTTAATAAATAAAAACAGCAAGGTAGCAAATAGTAAACGGGCACAGAAATGGTATTGCAATGCTTGAAAATGAGGCCTAGGGTACGTACTTTCGCTAGTGCAATCTCTCAACAATGCTAATATAATTGGATCATATAACCATCCCTCAAAGTGCGACGAAGAATCACTCCAAAGTTCCTATCTAGCAGAGAACATAGAAGAAATCATTTGTAGGGTACGAAACCACCTCGAAGCTATTCTTTCCGATCGATCTATCCAAGAGTTCGTACTAAAATAACACCAAATAATTTCAGATTCATAATACTCAATCCAACACAAAGAACCTCAAGGAGTGCCCCAAGATTTCTACCAGAGAAACAAAGACAAGAACGTGCATCAACCCCTATGCGTAGATTACCCCAATGTCACCTCGGGAATCCGCGAGTTGAGTGCCAAAACACATAGCAAGTGAATCAATATGATACCCCCATTGTCACCACGAGTATTCATATGCAAGACATATATCAAGTGCTCTCAAATCCATAAAAGTATTCAATCCGATAACAACGAAAACTCAAAGGGAAAAACTCAATTCATCACAACAAGATATAGAGGGGAAAACACCATATGATCCGACTATATTAACAAAGCCCGCGATACATCAAGATCGTGACATCTCAAGAACACGAGAGAGAGAGAGAGAGAGAGAGAGAAAGAGATTAAACACATAGCTACTGGTACAAACCCTTAGTGATGTCTACTACACAACCTTCTTCTTGTAGACGTTGTTGGGCCTCCAAGTGCAGAGGTTTGTAGGACAGTAGCAAATTTCCCTCAAGTGGATGACCTAAGGTTTATCAATCCGTAGGAGGCGTAGGATGAAGATGGTCTCTCTCAAGCAACCCTACAACCAAATAACAAAGAGTCTCTTGTGTCCCCAACACACCCAATACAATGGTAAATTGTATAGGTGCACTAGTTCGGCGAAGAGATGGTGATACAAGTGGTATATGGATGGTAGGTAAAGGTATTTGTAATCTGAAAATATAAAAAACAGCAAGATAACTAATGATAAAAGTGAGCGTAAACAGTATTGCAATGATAGGAAATAAGGCCTAGGGTTCATACTTTCACTAGTGCAAGTTCTCTCAACAATAATAACATAGACAGAACATATGACAAGCCCTCAGCATGCGACAAAGAGTCACTCCAAAGCCACTAATAGCGGAGAACAAACGTAGAGATTATGGTCGGGTACGAAACCACCACAAAGCTATTCTTTCGGATCAATCTATAAAAGAGTTCGTACTAGAATAACACCTTAAGATACAAATCAACCAAAACCCTAATGTCACCTAGATACTCCATTGTCACCTCAAGTATTCGTGGGCATGATTATACGATATGCATCACACAATCTCAGATTCATCCAACCAACATAAAAGTACTTCAAAGAGTGCCCCAAAGTTTCTACCGGAGAGTCAAGAACGTGTGCCAACCCCTATGCATAGGTTCCCAATGTCACGAAACCCGCAAGTTGATCACCAAGACATACATCAAGTGTTCTCATAAAAGACTCAATCCGATAAGATAACTTCAAATGGGAAACTCAATTCATCACAAGAGAGTAGAGGGGGAGAAACATCATAAGATCCAACTACAATAGCAAAGCTCGGGATACATCAAGATCGTGCCATAGAGGGAACACGAGAGAGAACACGAGAGAGAGAGAGATCGAACACATAGCTACTGGTACATACCCTCAGCCCCGAGGGGAAACTACTCCCTCCTCGTCATGGATAGCGCCGGGATGATGAAGATGGCCACCGGAGATGGATCCCCCCTCCGGTAGGGTACCGGAAAGGGGTCCCGATTGGTTTTTGGTGGTTCTGGAGGCTTGCGGCAGCGGAACTCCCGATCTATTGTGCTCTTTGATGTTTTTAGGGTATATGGAGATATATAGGCGGAAGAAGCACGTCGGTGGAGCTCCGAGGGGCCCACGAGGCAGGGGGGCGCGCCCTCCACCCTCGTGACCTCCCCGGAAACTTCTTGGAGTAGGGTCCAAGTCTCCTGGATCACGTTCGGTGAGAAGATCATGTTCCCGGAGGTTTCATTCCGTTTGGACTCCGTTTGATATTCTGTTTCCTCGAAATACTGAAATAGGCAAAAAACAGCAATTCTGGGCTAGGCCTCCGGTTAATAGGTTAGTCCCAAAAATAATATAAAAGTGGAAAATAAAGCCCAATATAGTCAAAAACAGTAGATAAAGTAGCATGGAGCAATCAAAAATTATAGATACGTTGGAGACGTATCAGGCATCCCCAAACTTAATTCCTGCTCGTCCTCGAGTAGGTAGATGATAAAAAGAGAATTTTTGATGCGGAGTGATACTTTGGCATAATTTCAACGTAAATCTTCTTAATCATGGTATGAATATTCAGATTCGAAAGGTTCAAGACAAAAGTTCATATTGACATAAAAATGATAATACTTCAAGCATACTAATTAAACAATTATGTCATCTCAAAATAACATGTCCAAAGGAAGTTCATCCCTACAAAATCATATAGTTAGGCTATGCTTCATTTTCGTCACACAAAGATGTTCCCAACTTCTATACCCCCGATGACAAGCCAAGCAATTGTTTTATACTCAAATAATCTCAAACTTTTTCAACCTTCACGCAATACATGAGCGCGAGCCATGGACATAGCACTATGGGTGGTATAGAATATGATGATGGGGATTGTGTGGAGAAGACAAAAAAGGAGAAAGTCTCACATCAACGAGGCTAATCAATGAGCTATGGAGATGCCCATCAATTGATGTTAATGCAAGGAGTAGGGATTTCCATGCAACGGATGTGCTAGAGCTAAGAATGCTCAACAAAAGAAAACTAGTGGGTGTGCATCCAACTTGCTTGCTCATGAAGACCTAGGGCATTTTGAGGAAGCCCATCGTTGGAATATACAAGCCAAGTTCTATAATGAAAAATTCCCACTAGTATGAACAAGACAACTTATGAGACTCACTATATGAAAATCATGGTGCTACTTTGAAGCACAATATATGAGACTCACTACATGAAGAACAAGGTGCTACTTTGAAGCACAAGCGTGGAAAAAGCGATAGTAGCATTGCCCTTTTTATTTTCTCTTTTTTGGGCCTTTTTTTTCTTTTTGGCCTTTCTCTCTCTCTTTTTTTGATTGGGTAATGCTCTAATAATGATGATCATCACACTTCTATTGATTACAACATATTGATTACAACTCGATACTAGAACAAGATATGACTCTATATGAATGCCTCCGGCGGTGTACCGGGATGGTGCAATGAATCAAGAGTGACATGTATGAAAAATAATGCATGGTGGCTTTGCCACAAATACGATGTCAACTACAAGATCATGCAATGGCAATATGACAAAAGTAAAGCATGTCATGATGATGATGATGATGATGATGGAAGTTGCATGGCAGTATATCTCGGAATGGCTATGGAAATGCCATGATAGGTAGGTATGGTGGCTGTTTTGAGGAAGATATAGGGAGGTTTATGTGTGAAAGAGCGTATCATATCACGGGGTTTGGATGCACCGGCGAAGTTTGCACCAACTCTCAATGTGAGAAAGGGCAATGCACGGTACTGAAGAGGCTAGCAAATGGCGGAAAGGTAAAAGTGCGTATAATCCATGGACTCAACATTAGTCAAAAGAACTCATATAATTATTGCAAAAATTTATAAGTCATCAAAAATCAAGTACTATGCGCATGCTCCTAGGGGGATAGATTGGTAGGAAAAGACCATCGCTCGTCCCCGACCGCCACTCATAAGGATGCACAAGCCAGGTACACTTCATGCTTCAAATGTGTTACACAACTTTAACCATACGTGCATGCTACGGGACTTGCTAACTTAAACACAAGTATTTCTCAAATTCACAACTACTCAACTAGCATGACTATGATATTATCACCTCCATATCTCAAAACAATTATCAAGAATCAAACTTATCTTAGTATTCAACCCACTAAAAAGAAAGTTTCATATATCTTGAATACCAAGTATATTAACATTAAGCAAATTACCATGCTATTAACGACTCTCAAAATAATCTAAGTGAAGCATGAGAGATCAAGTTTCTTTAAAACAAACCACCACTGTGCTCTAAAAGATCTAAGTGAAGCACTAGAGCAAAAATTATCACGCTCAAAAAGATATAAGTGAAGCACATAGAGTATTCTAACAAATTTCAATTCATACATGGCTCTCTAAAAAGGTGTGTACGGCAAGGATGATTGTGGTAGACTAACAAGCAAAGACACAAATAATACAAGACGCTCCAAGCAAAACACATATCATGTGGTGAATAAAAATATAGCTCCAAGTAAATTACCGATGGAAGTGAACGAAAGAGGGGATGCCTTCCGGGGCATCCCCAAGCTTTGACTTTTTGGTGTCCTTGGATTATCTTGGAGGTGCCATGGGCATCCCCAAGCTTAGGCTCTTGCTACTCCTTGTTCCATAATCCATCAAAAGAATTCACCCAAAACTTGAAAACTTCACAACACAAAACTCAATAGAAATCTCGTAAGCTCCATTAGTATAAGAAAATAAATCACCACTTCAATGTACTGTAATGAACTCATTCTTTATTTATATTGGTGTTATACCTACTGTATTACAACTTCTCTATGGTTTATAAACTATTTTACTAGCCATAGATTCATCAAAATAAGCAAACAACACATCGAAAACAGAATCTGTCAAAAGCAGAACAGTCTGTAGTAATCTGGATCAAACGTATACTTATGGAACTCATAAAATTCTAAAATAAATTGCTGGACCTGAGGAATTTATCTATTAATCATCTTAAAAAAGAATTAACTAAATATCACTCTCCAAATAAAAATGGCAGTAGTTCTCGTGAGCGCTAAAGTTTCTGTTTTTACAGCATGATCAACAAGACTTTCCCCAAGTCTTCCCAAAGGTTCTACTTGGCACAAACACTAATTAAAAGCATAAAACCACATATAAACAGAAGCTAGATGAATTATTTATTATTAAACAGGGACAAAAAGCAAGGATCTAAAATAAAATTGGGTTGCCTCCCAACAAGCGCTATCGTTTAACGCCCCTAGCTAGGCATGATGATTTCAATGATGCTCACATAAAAGATAAGAACTGAAACATAAAGAGAGCATCATAAAGAATATGACTAGCACATTTAAGTCTAACATACTTCCTATGCATATGGATTTTGTGAGCAAACAACTTATGGGAACAAGAATCAACTTGCATAGGAAGGTAAAACAAGCATCACTTCAAAACTTTAAGCACATAGAGAGGAAACTTGATATTATTGCAACTCCTACAAGCATATATTCCTCCCTCATAATAATTTTCAGTAGCATCATGAATGAATTAAAAAATATAACCAGCACCTAAAGCATTCTTTTCATGATCTACAAGCATGCAAAATTTACTACTCTCCACATAAGAAAGATTCTTCTCATGAATGATAGTGGGAGCAAACTCAACAAAATAACTATCATGGGATTGAAAATTGAAATCAAGATGACAAGTTTCATTGTTATAATTATTCTTTAAAGCATACATGTCATCACAATAATCATCATAGATAGGAGGCATGCTTTCATCAAAATAAATTTGCTCATCAAAACTTGGGGGGCAAAAAATATCATCTTCATCAAACATAGCTTCCCCAAGCTTGTGGCTTTGCATATCATTAGCATCATAGATATTGAAGGAATTCATACTAACAACGTTGCAATCATGATCATCATTCAAATATTCAGTGCCAAACATTTTATAGATTTCTTCTTCTAGCACTTGAGCACAATTATCCTTTCCATCATACTCACGAAAGATATTAAAAAGATGAAGCATAAGAGACAAACTCAATTCCATTTTTTTGTAGTTTTCTTTTATAAACTAAACTAGTGATAAAAAAAGAAACTAAAAGACTCGATTGCAAGATCTAAATATATACCTTCAAGCACTCACCTCCCCGGCAACGGCGCCAGAAAAGAGCTTGATGTCTACTACACAACCTTCTTCTTGTAGACGTTGTTGGGCCTCCAAGTGCAGAGGTTTGTAGGACAGTAGCAAATTTCCCTCAAGTGGATGACCTAAGGTTTATCAATCCGTAGGAGGCGTAGGATGAAGATGGTCTCTCTCAAGCAACCCTACAACCAAATAACAAAGAGTCTCTTGTGTCCCCAACACACCCAATACAATGGTAAATTGTATAGGTGCACTAGTTCGGCGAAGAGATGGTGATACAAGTGATATATGGATGGTAGATAAAGGTATTTGTAATCTGAAAATATAAAAACAGTAAGATAACTAATGATAAAAGTGAGTGTAAATGGTATTGCAATGATAGGAAATAAGGCCTAGGGTTCATACTTTCACTAGTGCAAGTTGTCTCAACAATAATAACATAGATAGAACATATGGCAAGCCCTCAACATGCGACAAAGAGTCACTCCAAAGCCACTAATAGCGAAGAACAAACGTAGAGATTATGGTCGGGTACGAAACCACCACAAAGCTATTCTTTTGGATCAATCTATAAAAGAGTTCGTACTAGAATAACACCTTAAGATACAAATCAACCAAAACCCTAATGTCACCTAGATACTCCATTGTCACCTCAAGTATCCATGGGCATGATTATATGATATGCATCACACAATCTCAGATTCATCCAACCAACATAAAAGTACTTCAAAGAGTGCCCCAAAGTTTCTACCGGAGAGTCAAGAACGTGTGCCAACCCCTATGCATAGGTTCCCAATGTCACAAAACCCGCAAGTTGATCACCAAGACATACATCAAGTGTCCTCATAAAAGACTCAATCCGATAAGATAACTTCAAAGGGGAAACTCAATTCATCACAAGAGAGTAGAGGGGGAGAAACATCATAAGATCCAACTACAATAGCAAAGCTCGGGATACATCAAGATCGTGCCATAGAGGGAACACGAGAGAGAACACGAGAGAGAGAGAGAGAGATCAAACACATAGCTACTGGTACATACCCTCAGCCCCGAGGGAAAACTACTCCCTCCTCGTCATGGATAGCGCCGGGATGATGAAGATGGCCACCGGAGATGGATCCCCCCTCCGGTAGGGTACCGGAAAGGGGTCCCGATTGGTTTTTGGTGGTTCTGGAGGCTTGCGGCGGCGGAACTCCTGATCTATTGTGCTCTCTAATGTTTTTAGGGTATATGGAGATATATAGGCGGAAGAAGCACGTCGGTGGAGCTCCGAGGGCCCACGAGGCAGGGGGCGCGCCCAGGGGGGGGCGCCCTACACCCTCGTGACCTCCCCGGAAACTTCTTGGAGTAGGGTCCAAGTCTCCTGGATCACGTTCGGTGAGAAGATCACGTTCCCAAAGGTTTCATTCCGTTTGGACTCCGTTTGATATTTTGTTTCCTCGAAATACTGAAATAGGCAAAAAACAGCAATTCTGGGTTGGGCCTCCGGTTAATAGGTTAGTCCCAAAAATAATATAAAAGTGGAAAATAAAGCCCAATATAGTCCAAAACAGTAGATAAAGTTGCATGGAGCAATCAAAAATTATAGATACGTTGGAGACGTATCACTCAGCCCCGAGGGTGGATTACTCCCTCCTCATCGTGGTGGCCGCTGGGATGATGAAGATGGCCACCGGTGATGATTTCCCCCTCCGCCAGAGTGCCAAAACGGGGTCTAGATTGGTTTTCAGTGAATACAGAGCCTTGCGGCGGTGGAACTTCTGATCTAGGGTTAATTCTGATGGTTTCTCTATTTATAGGATTTTTTGGTGTTGGTTTCATGCAAAGATGGGCCTCGAGGTGAGCACAACCCACCGGGGCACGGGTAAGGGCCCAGGCGCGCCCAGGCGCGCCCCGGTGTCTTGTGCCCTACTCCTTCACCTTCTGGTCCTTCCACGAAGCTTCGGGGGTCTCTTTTGTTCAAAAAAAATCGTCAAAAAGTTTCAGCTCATTTGGAGAACTTCAATTTCTGCACAAAAAACAACACCACGGTAGTTCTGTTGAAAACAATGTCAGTCCGGGTTAGTTCCAAAAAATGATATAAAGTTTTTATAAAATGATTGTAAAACATCCAAAAATGATAATAAACAGCATGAATACTTCATAAATTATAGATACATTGGAGATGTATCAAGAACCCATCTAATAAGTCTAGGTTTAGCATCTTTCTTTTCCATAAGATATTTAATAGCAGCATGATCAGTGTAAACAATTACTTTGGAATCAACAATGTAAGATCTGAACTTATCACAAGAAAATACAATTGCTAAAAATTCTTTTTCACTAGTAGCATAATTTCTCTGGGCATTGTCTAGATTTTTACTAGCATAATGAATAACATTTAATTCTTATCAACTCTTTGTCCTAGAATAGCACCAACAGCATAATCATTAGCATCACACATAATTTCAAAGGGTAAATTCCAATCAGGTGGCTGAACAATAGGTGCAGAAATCAAGGCTTTCTTAAGTATTTCAAATGCTTCTACACAATCATCATCAAAAACAAAAGCAACATCTTTTTGCAAGAGATTAGTGAGAGGCCTAGAAATTTTAGAGAAGTCTTTAATAAACCTCCTATTGAAACCATCATGACCAAGGAAACTTCTTATACCTTTGATATCTTTAGGACACGACATCTTTTTAATAGCATCTACTTTAGCTTTATCAACTTCAATACCTCTTTCAGAAATTTTATGCCCCAAGACAATGCCTTCATTAACCATAAAGTGGCACTTCTCCCAATTCAAGACAAGATTAGTTTCTTCACATCTCTGCAAAACTCAATCAAGGTTGCTTAAGCAATCATCAAAATAAGTTTCGTAAACGAAGAAATCATCCATGAAAACCTCAACAATCTTTTCACAAAAATCAGAGAATATAGCAGTGATACATCTTTGAAAGGTAGCAGGTGCATTGCATAAACCAAAAGGCATACGTCTATAACAAAAGGTACCGAAAGGACAAGTAAAAATGGTATTCTCCTGATCATCTTTTGACACAAGTATTTGAGAGAAACCAAAATAACCATCTAGAAAGCAAAAATGTGTATGTTTGGATAGTCTTTCTAGCATTTGATCAATAAAAGGTAGGGGTAATTATGTTTTTAGTAGCTTTATTTAATTTGCGAAAATCGATTACCATTCTATAACCTGTAATAATTCTTTGTGGAATCAACTCATTCTTATCATTAGGAACAATAGTAATACCTCCCTTCTTAGGGAAACAATGAACAAGACTTACCCATTTACTATCAGCGATAGGATAAATTATACCTGCCTCCAGAAGCTTTAGTATTTCGTTTCTTACCACTTCCTTCATCTTAGGATTTAACCATCGTTGGTGATCAACAACTAGTTTAGCATCAGGATCTAAATTAATTTTGTGCTGACATAGAGTGGGGCTAATGCCCTTAAGATCATCAAGAGTATATCCAATAGCGGCACGGTGCTTATTCAAAGTTTTCAATAATGTCTTTTCTTCATGCTTTGAAAGGTTAGCACTAATAATAAGAGGATATATCTTCTTTTCATCAAGATAAGCATATTTCAAAGTATCAGGTAATTGTTTAAGCTCAAACACAAGATCACAAGGATCCCCAAGGATTTCAACAGGAAAGTTGTGTTTCAAAATAGGCCCTTGATTCATAAACATATTTTTTCATCTATTTCTCTTCTTTCATTCATAAACATATCATTTTCATGGTCTAGCAAATATTGTTCTAAAGGATCAGTAGGAAGCACGGCAATAGAAGCAAGACCAATAATTTCATCCTTACTAGGCTTTATCATGGGGTTGTCTACGAAATTTAGAGAAATTAAAATCATGCGACATATCCTCTAAACCGATAGTAACAATATCTTTCTCACAATCTATCTTAGCATTAACGGTATTCAGGAAAGGTCTACAAATATAATGGGACAAAATTCATCTTGTGGGGAAGCAAGAACAAGAAAATCAGTAGGATATTTAATTTCCCCACACAAGACTTCAATGTATCTAACAATACAATTGGTGAAATAGTATCTCTATTAGCAAGCTTAATAGTAACATCAATATCTTCTATCTCAGCAGGTGCAATATCATTCATAATTTCTTTATATAAGGAAAAAGGAATTGCACTCACACTAGCACCCACATCACATAAGCCATGATAACAATGATCTCCAATTTTAACAGAAACAACAAGCATGCCAAGAACATGTCTATGTTTATATTTATAATCAGGTTTAACAATTCTAGTAGCTTCATCACAGAAATAAATAACATGCCCATCAGTATTATCTTCCAAAAGATCTTTAACCAGAGCAACACTAGGTTCAACTTTAATTTGTTCAGGGGGTGTAGGTGTTCTAGTATAACTCTTACGGACCACAGTTGAAGCTTTAGCATGATCCTTTATTCTAACAGGAAAATGTGGCTTCTCAATATAAGTAGTACGAACCATAGGATCAACATTGTAAGTAATAATTTCTTCTTCAACTTTAATAGGTTCTAATACTTTAACTTCAATGGGAGGATGATATTTAAACCACTTCTCCTTAGGTAGATCAACATGAGTAGCAAAAGAATCACAGAAAGAAGCTACTATCTCAGAGTAAAGTCCATATTTACTGCTAAAATCATGAAAAGCATTGGTATCCATAAACGATTTAACACAATTGAACTTAAGGTTTATACAAGACTCCTTACCTTTGTCGAGGTCCCAATCTTCAGAGTTGCATTTAATTCTTTCCAATAAATCCCATTTGAATTCAATAGTCTTCTTCATAAAAGAACCAGTACAAGAAGTATCAAGCATGGATCGATCATTATGAGAAAGCCGAGCATAAAAGTTTTGAATAATAATTTCTCTTGAGAGCTCATGATTGGGGCATGAATATAGCATTGACTTAAGCCTCCCCAAGCTTGATCGATACTTTCTCCTTCATGAGTCCAAAAGTTATATATATATAATTCCAATCACGATGAACCAGATGCATAGGATAAAACTTCTGATGAAATTTCGATTTCAATCGGTTGTAGTTCCATGATCCAATATCATCACATAGCCTATACCATGTCAACGCCTTTCCCTTCAAAGATAAAGGGAAGACCTTCTTCTTGATAACATCCTCGGGCATACCTACAAGCTTAAATATTCCACAAACTTCATCCACATAGATTAGGTGCATATCGGGATGCAATGTTCCATCTCCTACATAAGGATTAGTAGCAGTTTCTCTATCATACCCGAAGGAATTTCATAATAAATATTTTCAGTAGGTGCAGTAGGTTGAGGAGCAACTCTTTGCTCTTTCGGTCGAGGTGAAGATACCCCTAACAAGCCCCTCAAAGGATTACTTTCCATAGTAACAAGTGACAGTAAATTTTAGCACACTATATAAATGTTTCCTTACCAAATTTCACTTACCAAAGGCGCTTCACTCCCCGAAAATGGCGCCAGAAGAGAGTCTTGATGACCCACAAATATAGGGGATCTATCGTAGTCCTTCAATAAGTAAGAGTGTCAAACCAAATGAGGACCAGAAGGAAATGACAAGCGATTTTCAGCAAGGTATTCTCGGCAAGCACTGAAATTATCGATAACAGATAGTTGTGTGATAACATAATTCATAACGGGTAACAAGTAACAAAAGTAACTAAGGTGCGGCAAGGTGTCCCAATCATTTTTGTAGCAAAGGACAAGTCTAGACGAACTCTTAAATAAAGCAAAGCGCTCCCGAGGACACATGGGAATTGTTGTCAAGTTAGTTTTCATCAAGCTCATATGATTCGCGTTCGTTACTTTGGTAATTTTGTATGTGGGTTGACCGGTGCTTGGGTGCTGCCCTTCCTTGGACAAGCCTCCCACTTATGATTAACTCCTTTCGCAAGCATCCGCAACTACGAAAGAAGAATTAAGATAAATCTAACCATAGCATGAAACATATGGATCCAAATTAGCCCCTTACGAAGCAACGCATAAACTAGGGTTTAAGCTTCTGTCACTCTAGCAACCCATCATCTACTTATTACTTCCCAATGCCTTCCCCTAGGCCGAAATCATGGTGAAGTTGTTGGGGAACGTAGCAGAAATTCAAAATTTTCCTACGTGTCACCAAGATCTATCTATGGAGAGACTAGCAACGAGGGGAAGGAGAGTGCATCTACATACCCTTGTAGATCGCTAAGCGGAAGCGTTCAAGTGAACGGGGTTGATGGAGTCGTACTCGTCGTGATCCAAATCACCGATGATCAAGTGCCGAACGCACGGCACCTCCGCGTTCATCACACGTACAGCCCGGTGACGTCTCCCACGCCTTGATCCAGCAAGGAGAGAGGGAGAGGTTGAGGAAGACTTCATCCAACAGCAGCACAACGGTGTGGTGGTGATGGAGGAGCGTGGCTATCCTGCAGGGCTTCGCCAAGCACCACAGAAGAGGAGGAAGAAGAGACGCAGGGCTGCACCAAGAGAGATTGAATCGCATGTCTGTTGGGCAGCCCCCTTAGGCCTCATATATATAGGGGAAGGGGAGGGGCTGCGCCCCCTCTAGGGTTCCCACCCCTAGGGGGGGCGGCAGCCCTAGATGGCAAAGGGGGTGGCGGCCAAGAGGGGGAGGGGAGAGGGAGGCGCCCCAATATGGGCCCTAAGGCCCATATCCCATTAGGGTTTGCCCCCTTTCCACCTCTTGGGCACCTTGGGCCCTTGTGGAGGCGCACCAGCCCACTAAGGGGCTGGTCCCTCACTACTCTTAGCCCACGCAAGCCTCCGGGGCAGGTGGCCCCACTTGGTGGACCCCCGGGACCCTCCCGGTGGTCCCGGTACGTTACCGATAAACCCCGAAACTCTTCCGGTGTCCAAAACAAGACTTCCCATATATAAATCTTTACCTCCGGACCATTCCGGAACTCCTCGTGACGTCCGGGATCTCATCCGGGACTCCGAACAACATTCGGTAACCACATACTAACTTCCTTTATAACCCTAGCGTCATCGAACCTTAAGTGTGTAGACCCTACGGGTTCGGGAGACATGCAGACATGACCGAGACGTTCTCCGGTCAATAACCAACAGCGGGATCTGGATACCCATGTTGGCTCCCACATGTTCCACGATGATCTCATCGGATGAACCACGATGTCAAGGACTTAATCAATCCCGTATACAATTCCCTTTGTCTATCGGTACGATACTTGCCCGAGATTCGATCGTCGGTATTACGATACCTTGTTCAATCTCGTTATTGGCAAGTCTCTTTACTCGTTCCGTAACACATCATCCCGTGATCAACTCCTTGATCACATTGTGCACATTATGATGATGTCCTACCGAGTGGGCCCAGAGATACCTCTCCGTCTACACGGAGTGACAAATCCCAGTCTCGATTCGTGCCAACCCAACAGACACTTTCGGAGATACCCGTAGTGTACCTTTATAGCCACCCAGTTACGTTGTGACGTTTGGTACACCCAAAGCACTCCTATGGCATCCGGGAGTTGCACAATCTCATGGTCTAAGGAAATGATACTTGACATTAGCAAAGCTTTAGCATACGAACTACACGATCTAGTGCTATGCTTAGGGTTGGGTCTTGTCCATCACATCATTCTCCTAATGATGTGATCCCGTTATCAATGACATCCAATGTCCATGGTCAGGAAACCGTAACCATCTATTGATCAACGAGCTAGTCAACTAGAGGCTTACTAGGGACATGGTGTTGTCTATGTATCCACACATGTATCTGAGTTTCCTATCAATACAATTCTAGCATGGACAATAAACGATTATCATGAACAAGGAAATATAATAATAACTAATTTATTATTGCCTCTAGGGCATATTTCCAACAGTCTCCCACTTGCACTAGAGTCAATAATCTAGTTCACGTCGCCATGTGATTAACACTCACAGATCACATCGCCATGTGACTAGCACCCAAGAGTTTACTAGAGTCAGTAGTCTAGTTCACATCACTATGTGATTAACACTCAACGAGTTCTAGGTTTGATCATGTTGCTTGTGAGAGAGGTTTTAGTCAACGGGTCTGAACCTTTCATATCCGTGTGCGCTTTACAAATCTCTATGTCATCTCCTAGATGCAGCTACCACACTCTATTTGGAGCTATTCCAAATAACTGTTCTACTTGGAGCTATTCTAAATTGTTGCTCCATTATACGTATCCGGTATCTCTACTCAGAGCTATCCGGATAGGTGTTAAGCTTGCATCGACGTAACCCTTTACGACGAACTCTTTTACCACCTCCATAATCGAGAAAAATTCCTTAGTACTGGTTACTAAGGATAACTTTGACCGCTGTCCTGTGATCCATTCTTGGATCACTCTTGTACCCCTTGACTGACTCATGGCAAAGCACACTTCAGGTGCGGTACACAGCATAGGATACTGAAGAGCCTACGTCTTAAGCATAGGGGACGACCTTCGTCCTTTCTCTCTATTCTGCCGTGGTCGAGCTTTAAGTCTTAACTTCATACCTTACAACTCAGGCAAGAACTCCTTCTTTGACTGATCCATCTTGAACACCTTCAAGATCATGTTAAGGTATGTGCTCATTTGAAAGTACCATTAAGCGTTTTTTGATCTATCCTTATAGATCTTGATGCTCAATGTTCAAGTAGCTTAACCCAGGCTTTCAATTGAAAAACACTTTTGAAATAACCCTATATGCTTTCTTAGAAATTCTACATCATTTCTGATCAACAATATGTCAACAACATATACTCATCAGAAATTCTATAGTGCTCCCACTCACTTCTTTGGAAATACAAGTTTCTTATAAACTTTGTATACACCAAAATCTTTGATCATCATCAAAGCATACATTCCAACTCCGAGATGCTCACTCGAGTCCTCAGAAGGATTGCTGGAGCTTTGCATACTTATTAGCATATTTCAGGATTGACAAAACCTTCCGGTTGTATCACATACAACCTTTCCTCAAGAAAATCGTGAGGAAACAATGGTTTTTTGACATCCTATCTGCAAGATTTCATAAATAATGCAGTAATCGCTAATATAATTCCAACAGACTCTTAGCATCACTACGAGTGAGAAAGTCTCATCGTAGTCAACTCCTTGAACTTGTCGGGAAACACCTTAACGACAAGTCGAGCTTTCTCAATGGTGACACTTACCATCATTGTCTGTCTTCCTTTTAAAATCCATATGTACCTAACAGCCTTACGACCATCAAGTAGTTCTTCCAAAGTCTACACTTTGTTTTCATACATGGATCCTCTCTCTCGGATTTTATGGCCTCGAGCCATTTATCGGAATCCGGGTCCACCGTCGCTTCTCCATAGCTCGTAGATTCATTGTTGTCTAGCAACATGACTTCCAAGACAGGATTACGTACCACTCTGATGTAGTACGCATCCTTGTCATCCCACGAGGTTTGATAGTGACTTGATCTGAAGTTTCATGATCACTATCATAAGCTTCGACTTCAATTGGTGTAGGTGCCACAGGAACAATTTCCTGTGCCCTGCCACACACCAGTTGAAGAGACGGTTCAATAACCTTATCAAGTCTCCACTATCCTCCCACTCAATTCTTTCGAGAGAAACTTTTTCTCTAGAAAGGACCCGATTCAAGAAACAATCCCTTATTGCTTTCGGATCTGAGACAGGAGGTATACCCAACTGTTTTGGGTGTCCTATGAAGATGCATTTATCCGCTTTGGGTTCGAGCTTATCAGCCTGAAACTTTTTCACATAAGCGTCGCAGCCCCAAACCTTTAAGAAATGACAGCTTAGGTTTCTCTAAACCATAGTTCATACGGTGTCATCTCATCGGAATTACGTGGTTCCCTATTTAAAGTGAATGTGGTTGTTTCTAATGCCTAACCCATAAACTATCGTGGTAATTCGATAAGAGACATCATGGTATGCATCATATCCAATAGGGTGCAGTTATGATGTTCGGACACACCATCACACTATGGTGTTCCAGGCTGTATCAGTTGTGAAACAATTTCCACAATGTCTTAATTCTGTGCCAAACTCGTAATTCAGATCTCTATGATCATATCATAGTTATTTTATCCTCTTGTCACGACGATCTTTCAACTTCACCCTGAAATTACTTAAACCTTTCAATAATTCAGACTCGTGATTCATCAAGTAAATATCCTCAACATCTACTCAAATCATCTGTGAAGTAAAACATAACGATATCCACTACATGCCTCAGCACTCATTGGACTGCACACATCAAAATGTATTACTTCCAGCAAGTTGCTTTCTGGTTCCATTTTACTGAAAACGAGGCTTTCAGTCATCTTGCCCATGTGGTATGATTTGCATGTCTCAACTGATTCAAAATCAAGTGAGTCAACATGGTCCATTTGCATGGAGTTTCTTCATGCATATACACCAATAGACATGGTTCGCATGTCTCAAACTTTTCAAAAACGAGTGAGCCCAAAGATCCATCAACATGGAGCTTCCTCATGCGTTTTATACCGATATGACTTACGTGGCAGTGCCACGAGTAGGTGGTACTATCGTTACTATCTTTTGGCATGAACATGTGTATCACTACGATCGAGATTCAATAAACCATTCATTTTAGGTGCAAGACCATTGAAGGTATTATTCAAATAAACAGAGTAACCATTATTCTCCTTAAATGAATAACCGTATTGCGATAGACATAGTCCAATCATGTCTATGCTCAACGCAAACACCAATCTCGATGGTAGAGGGAGCGTGTGATGCTTGATCATATCAACATTGGAAAAACTTCCAACACATATCGTCAGTTCACCTTTAGCTAGTCTCCGTTTATTCCGTAGCTTTTATTTCGAGTTACTAACACTTAGCAACCGAACCGGTATCTAATACCCTGGTGTTACTAGGAGTACTAGTAAAGTACACATTAACATAATGTATATCCAATATACTTCTATCGACCTTGCCAGCCTTCTTATCTACCAAGTATCTAGGGTAATTCTACTCCAGTGGCTGTTCCTCTTATTACAGAAGCACTTAGTCTCGGGTTTGGGTTCAACCTTGGGTTTCTTCACCAGAGCAGCAGCTGATTTGCCGTTTCATGAAGTATCCCTTCTTGCCCTTGCCCTTCTTGAAACTAGTGGTTTCACTAACCATCAACAATTGATGCTCCTTCTTGATATCTACTTTTGCGGTGTCAAACATCGCGAATATCTCAAGGATCATCATATATGTCCCTGATATATCATAGTTCATCACGAAGCTCTAGCAGCTTGGTGGTAATGACTTCGGAGAAACATCACTATCTCATCTTGGAAGATCAGCTCCCACTTGATTCAAATGATTGTTGTACTCAGACAATCTGAGCACAAGCTCAATAATTGAGCTTTTCTCCCTTAGTTTGCAGGCTAAGAAAATCGTCGGAGGTCTTATACCTCTTGACGTGGGCACGAGCCTGAAATCCCAATTTCAGCCCTCAAAACATCTCATATGTTTCGCGACGTTTCAAAACCGTCTTCGGTGCCTGAAGTCTAAACCGTTTAACATTACCGAACTATCATGTAGTCATCAAAACGTGTATGTCAGATGTTCGCAACATCTACAGGCGACGTTCGAGGTTCAGCACACTGAGCGGTGCATTAAGGACATAAGCCTTCTAAGAAGCAATGAGGACAATCCTCAGTTTACGGACCTAGTCCACATAATTTCTACTATCAACTTTCAACTAATTTTCTTTAGGAACATATCTAAACAGTAGAACTAAACCGCGAGCTACGACATAATTTGCAAAATCCTTTTGACTATGTTCAGGATAATTAAGTTCATCTTATGAACTCCCACTCAGATAGACATCCCTCTAGTCATCTAAGTGATTACATGATCCGAGTCAACTAGGCCGTGTCCGATCATCACGTGAGACGGACTAGTCATCATCGGTGAACATCTTCATGTTGATCGTATCTTCTATACGACTCATGCTCGACCTTTCGGTCTTCTGTGTTCCGAGGCCATGTCTGTACATGCTAGGCTCGTCAAGTCAACCTAAGTGTTTGCATGTGTTCCGAGGCCATGTCTGTACATGCTAGGCTCGTGAACACCCGTTGTATGTGAACGTTAGAATCTATCACACCCGATCATCACGTGGTGCTTCGAAACGACGAACTGTAGCAACGGTGCACAGTTAGGGGAGAACACTTCTTGAATTTTTTTCATGAGGGATCATCTTATTTACTACCGTCGTTCTAAGCAAATAAGATGTATAAACATGATAAACATCACATGCAATCAAATAGTGACATGATATGGCCAATATCACTTTGCTCCTTTTGATCTCCATCTTCGGGGCTCCATGATCATCATCGTCACCGGCATGACACCATGATCTCCATCATCATGATCTCCATCATCGTGTCTTCTTGAAGTTGTCACGTCATCTATTACTTCTACTACTACAGCTAACGGTTAGCAATAAAGTAAAGTAATTACATGACGTTTATGTTGACACGCAGGTCATAAATAAATAAAGACAACTCCTATGGCTCCTACCGGTTGTCATATTCATCGACATGCAAGTCGTGATTCCTATTACAAGAACATGATCAATCTCATACATCACATATATCATTCATCACATCCTTTGGCCATATCACATCACATGGCATACCCTGCAAAAACAAATTAGACGTCCTCTAATTGTTGTTTGCATGTTTTACGTGGCTGCTATGGGTTTCTAGCAAGAACATTTCTTACCTACGCAAAGACCACAATGTGATATGCCAATTGCTATTTACCCTTCATAAGGACCCTTTTCATCGAATCCGATCCGACTAAAGTGGGAGAGACAGACACCCGCTAGCCAACTTATGCAACTAGTGCATGTCAGTCGGTGGAACCAGTCTCACGTAAGAGTACGTGTAAGGTCGGTCCGGGCCGCTTCATCCCACGATGCCGCCGAATCAAGATAGGACTAGTAACGGCAATCATATTGAACAAAATCAACGCCCACAACTACTTTGTGTTCTACTCGTGTATAGAATCTACGCAATAGACCTAGCTCATGATGCCACTGTTGGGGAACGTAGCAGAAATTCAAAATTTTCCTACGTGTCACCAAGATCTATCTATGGAGAGACTAGCAACGAGGGGAAGGAGAGTGCATCTACATACCCTTGTAGATCGCTAAGCGGAAGCGTTCAAGTGAACGGGGTTGATGGAGTCGTACTCGTCGTGATCCAAATCACCGATGATCAAGTGCCGAACGCACGGCACCTCCGCGTTCATCACACGTACAGCCCGGTGACGTCTCCCACGCCTTGATCCAGCAAGGAGAGAGGGAGAGGTTGAGGAAGACTTCATCCAACAGCAGCACAATGGCGTGGTGGTGATGGAGGAGCGTGGCTATCCTGCAGGGCTTCGCCAAGCACCACAGAAGAGGAGGAAGAAGAGACGCAGGGCTGCACCAAGAGAGATTGAATCGCATGTCTGTTGGGCAGCCCCCTTAGGCCTCATATATATAGGGGAAGGGGAGGGGCTGCGCCCCCTCTAGGGTTCCCACCCCTAGGGGGGGGGGGGCAGCCCTAGATGGCAAAGGGGGTGGCGGCCAAGAGGGGGAGGGGAGAGGGAGGCGCCCCAATATGGGCCCTAAGGCCCATATCCCATTAGGGTTTGCCCCCTTTCCACCTCTTGGGCACCTTGGGCCCTTGTGGAGGCGCACCAGCCCACTAAGGGGCTGGTCCCTCACCACTCTTAGCCCACGCAAGCCTCCGGGGCAGGTGGCCCCACTTGGTGGACCCCCGGGACCCTCCCGGTGGTCCTGGTACGTTACCGATAAACCCCGAAACTCTTCCGGTGTCCAAAACAAGACTTCCCATATATAAATCTTTACCTCCGGACCATTACGGAACTCCTCGTGACGTCCGGGATCTCATCCGGGACTCCGAACAACATTTGGTAACCACATACTAACTTCCTTTATAACCCTAGCATCATCGAACCTTAAGTGTGTAGACCCTACGGGTTCGGGAGACATGCAGACATGACCGAGACGTTCTCCGGTCAATAACCAACAGCGGGATCTGGATACCCATGTTGGCTCCCACATGTTCCACGATGATCTCATCGGATGAACCACGATGTCAAGGACTTAATCAATCCCGTATACAATTCCCTTTGTCTATCGGTACGATACTTGCCCGAGATTCGATCGTCGGTATTACGATACCTTGTTCAATCTCGTTACTGGCAAGTCTCTTTACTCGTTCCGTAACACATCATCCCGTGATCAACTCCTTGATCACATTGTGCACATTATGATGATGTCCTACCGAGTGGGCCCAGAGATACCTCTCCGTCTACACGGAGTGACAAATCCCAGTCTCGATTCGTGCCAACCCAACAGACACTTTCGGAGATACCCGTAGTGTACCTTTATAGCCACCCAGTTACGTTGTGACGTTTGGTACACCCAAAGCACTCCTATGGCATCCGGGAGTTGCACAATCTCATGGTCTAAGGAAATGATACTTGACATTAGCAAAGCTTTAGCATACGAACTACACGATCTAGTGCTATGCTTAGGGTTGGGTCTTGTCCATCACATCATTCTCCTAATGATGTGATCCCGTTATCAATGACATCCAATGTCCATGGTCAGGAAACCTTAACCATCTATTGATCAACGAGCTAGTCAACTAGAGGCTTACTAGGGACATGGTGTTGTCTATGTATCCACACATGTATCTGAGTTTCCTATCAATACAATTCTAGCATGGATAATAAACGATTATCATGAACAAGGAAATATAATAATAACTAATTTATTATTGCCTCTAGGGCATATTTCCAACAGAAGTGTCATGTAGTCGACGTTCACATAACACCACTAGAGGAGAGACAACATACATCTCATCAAAATATCAAACAAATACCAAATTCACATGATTACTTATAACAAGACTTCTCCCATGTCCTCAGGAACAAACGTAACTACTCACAAAGCATGTTCATGTTCATAATCGTAGGTGTATTAATTATCATTAAGGATTTGAACATATGATCTTCCACCAAATAAACCAACTAGCATCAACTACAAGGAATAATCAACACTAATAGCAACCCACAGGTACCAATCTAAGGTTTTGAGACAAAGATTGAATACAAGAGATGAACTAGGGTTTGAGAGGAGATGGTGCTGGTGAAAATGTTGATGGAGATTGACCCCCTCTCGATAAGAGGATCGTTGGCGATGACGATGGCGATGATTTCCCCCTCCCAGAGGGATGTTTCCCCGCCAGAACAGCTCCGCCGGAGCCCTAGATTGGTTCTACCCAGGTTCGGCCTCGAGACAGTAGCGCTTCGTCCCGAAAGCTTCCTTCTATTTTTTCCAGGTCAAAACACACCATATAGCAGAAGATGGGCGCCGGGGGCCTACCAGGGGGCCAACAAGGACGATGGGCGTGTCCTCCACCCTTGTGGCTGGCAGGTGGCCTCCCTCTGGTGCTTTCTTTGCCCAATATTTTTCATATATTCCAAAAATATTCTCCGTAAAGTTTGAGGAATTTTGGAGCTGTGCAGAATAGGTCTCTAATATTTGCTCCTTTTCTAGTACAGAATTCCAGCTGCCGGCATTCTCCCTCTTCATGTAAACCTTATGAAATAAGAAAGAAAAGGCATAAGTTTGGTGATATAATGTGTAATAACGGCCCATAATGCAATAAATATTGATATAAAAGCATGATACAAAATGGACGTATCAATAGCCTAACAACATGGCACTCCATTTGACCCAGTACATGCAGCCGTGGAAGCCCATCAGTCTGGCCCTATCTCTCTGGAAAAAAAGCAATTTCTATAGCTGTCTCTTCAACTTCGCCATCAAATCTCCGCTCGGAGCATTACCTGGTTCGTGTCTTTTACAGTACCCCAATCAATAATCATCTGCCTCCCCCTCCTTTTCTTCCTCTTAGTACCAATCTCCCTTTGCCTCTCGCACTGGCTACCTATCTCAACCTTGATTGTTTTGCTTCCATTGCTGGAACTGCACGGTGCCGCATCCAATGTGGATTTACTTGGGAGCAAGGAGCCACAGTGGTGGTGGATAAGGTAGCTGACTCGCTGGGCATTGTCGCCGCCGTTAACTGCCTTGATCTAGCCTCGATCGATTGCATTACCTTCCGACATCGCCGACCAATCAACACCCTCGACGATGCCACTATATAGAAAAATTGTTGCTTTTTTGCGGGGTAGAACAATTTTTTTGCGTGGAACTGAAGAGCTTTATTCAATCAAAAGAGCTCTGGCACCGTCTGCCATAAGGCTAGTGACCAAGAGTCCAAGGGGAGAGTTCATCCAACACTCCGTCACATCCAATGTGCTAGCATGCTTGGCACAAAGGTGGGCCGGGACATCAGAATGTCACTTTACATGATGAATATCAAAAGAAGAAAAACTAACCGCTAGCTCTTCAATATCTAATAACATTGGCGCTATCAAGGAGCGCGAAGAACGTCGCGAGTTCTAGAGATCCACCACCTCTTTGCTATCAGTCTCAATCTCTACTCGCTCAAAGCCATGAAGCTTTGCAAAAACAACGCCTTCACGAGAGCCATGGCCTCCATAACAAGTGAGTCAGTAACACCATGGACCGGCTTGCACCATGCTCCGATGAAGGCTGAAGATGATCGTGCAATACCTCCCACAATGGCAAGCCTTGCTTCCATCGAGAGTCCCACATTGGTGTTGATCTTAACGCAGCCCTCGTCGGGAGGACGCCAACCGAATCCTGATAGAGTACGAGCATGAACCCTTGGTAGTTCCAAGATCGCCAGAGCTCCTCTAGTCTTCTTCATCGACACCAACGTGTCAAGGCTTGCTCTGTCATGAGTGATGTTGTTCCTGGATGTCCAGATCGCCGACATTACCGTGATGACTTTTGCACGATCACACTCATCAAACCTGGGATCACACAAGATATCTTGGGACCATGTCATTGTATGAAGATTTGGGATCTTGACATTGAGCCATTCCCTTGCCTCACTCCAGAACATCTTTGCATGCGTGCACTTAATCAGTGCATGGTAGAGATCTTCGTCTACATGGAGGCATACTTTACATCGAGCCAGTTCCACAATGTGCCAGTGCTTCAAGATGCTTTCAACAGGTAAAATTTTCCTGAGTACTCGCCACCAAAACGCCCACACTTTGGGCACAACCTTGAGCTTCCAAAATCTAGACCACATATGTTTGTGATTCTCTGAAGTTTTGGTCATCGTCCCTTCCCCTAGAGCTCCATGCTCGTTGCGGGTCACCAGAGCGCGGTAAGCAGATTTCGCAGAGTAGATACCAGACTTTCCGGCAGCCCAAGCCCATGAATCTACATCCCCCCATTGAAGCTCAGGGGAATGTTCCAAATTGCATCTGCTTCAGGGGCTGTAAAATTTTGTCTTACGAGTTCGCTCTTCCAAGTACCATGTTCAGCATCAATCAGATCAGTAACTAGAGGAATTGCGGCATCTCCGATTTGCACCAAAGGCCGAAGTGTGAGAAGACCCGGAATCCAGCTAACATTCCATGTTGATACAGACATACCATCTCCGATCCTCTTTATCAAGCCAATCCTTAGGGCCTCTCTACTCGCAATGATTGCCCGCCAAGTGGCTGATGCATGCTTTGGGATAGTTGCATCCATAAACTCACTTGTGGGAAAGTACTTTCCATTGAAGACACGTGCGCAGAGAGAGTCCAGATTCGTGATCAGCATCCACCCATGTTTCCCAAGAAGAGCTAAGTTAAACACTTCCAAGTTCCTGAACCCCATCCCTCCTGCGTTCTTTGGCTTGGTTAGTGAGTCCCAATCGATCCATTGCAGTGACCTGCGGTCGACTGAGCTACTCCACCAATACCTAGCCAATTTTGATGAAAAACCCTTACAGATTTTCTTCATTAACTTGAACCAGCTCATCGAAAAGGTCGGGATCACCTGAGCAACGGCCTTGATCCTAACCTCCCTCCCAGCGCATGAAATAAGCCATTCAGTGCCTCCTTGAAGGTTGCTTCTGATCCTCTCGCCAAGATATTCAAAAGTACCGCTGGTAATGCGTTCAATGGTTGTTGGATGTAATGCCCTCGATGCGGCTATATCTCCCACGTGTCGAGGCACGACTTAGAGGCATAGCCGCATTGAAAGCAATGTCGCAAGTCGGGAAATCATCACACATCCCATGTACATATATAATATAAAGGGGAATAACATAGTTGGCTTACACTCGCCACGTCACATCAAAGTACATAAATAACATCCATCATACAATCACTCATGGCCCGACTACGGCGCCAAAATAGAAAAGACCCCCAACATGCGACAAGGCCCTGAATCTAACCCCGGATAGGCACCACTACTGATCATCAGGAAAAGACACATAGTATCGCTGAGAGTCCTCGTTGTACTCCCACTTCAGCTTGAGCGTGCCATCTGGAGCGGAATCATCTGTCCCTGCATCTGGTGTAATAGTAATCTGTGAGCCACAGGGACTCAGCAATCTCGGACCCTCGTGATCAAGACTATTTAAGCTTAATAGGTAGGAAAGGGGTAATGTATAGTGGAGCTGCAGCAAGCGACTAGCATATGTGGTGGCTAACTTATTCGCAAAAGAGAGCGAGAAGAGGAGGCAAAGCACGAGCGGAAAACTAGAGAGCAACCTGCGCAAACATAACTCCAACACCGTGTCCACTTCCCGGACTCCGCCGAGAAGAGGCCATCACGGCAACACACTCAGTTGATTCATTTTAATTAATTAAGGTTCAAGTTATCTACAACCGGATATTAACAAATTCCCATCTGCCCATAACCGCGAGCACGGCTTTCGAAAGATCAATCCCTGCAGGGGGGGTCCCAACTTAGCCCATAACAAGCTCTCACGGTCAACGAAGGAATAGACCTCCACCCAAGACACACCGATCAGACTCGGTATCTCGGTACAACAAGATGATTCGACAGGTCAAAACAAGTCCAGCAACACCGCCCGAATGTGCTGACAAATCCTGATAGGAGCTGCACATATCTCTTTCTCAGGGCACACTCAGATTGTCCAAACTTCCGGTAGGCCAGCCCAGAGTTGCCCCTGGTGGCCACCGGCGGCTGACGTTCCGGACCAACACTCAGAGGAGCACTGGCCCGTGGGGGGCTAAAAATAACGATGACCCTCGGGCTCCAGAAACCCAAGGGAAAAAGGGGTAGGTGGCAAATGGTAAAACCAATGTTGGGCATTGCTGGAAAAGCTTTAATCAAGGCGAACTATCAAGGGGTTCCCATTATAGCCCAACCGCGTAAGGGACGCAACAATCCGGGAACATAACACCGATATGACGGAAACTAGGGCGGCAAGAGTGGAACAAAACACTAGGCGAGAGGCCGAGCCTTCCACCCTTTACCAAGTATATAGATGAATAAAGATAACATGGCAATATAATGATATCCCAACAAGTAAATAAGTGTTCCAACAAGGAACGGCTCCAATCTTCACCTGCAACTAGCAACGCTATAAGAAGGGGCTGAGCAAAGCGGTAACATAGCCAATCAACGGTTTGCTAGGACAAAGGTGGGTTAGAGGCTCAATCATGGCAATTGGGAGGCTGACAAGCAAGTGGTAGGCATCGTAGCATTGGCAAAGCAAAAGAGCGAGCAAACTAGCATAGCAAAGATAGTAGTGATTTCGAGGGTATGATCATCTTGCCTGCACAGTTGTCAGAGTTGACTGGATCCTCAAAAGCAAACTCAACGGGCTCCTCGTTAGCGAACTTGTCTCCCGGCTCTACCCAACAACACAAAAAAGCAACAAGGATACAATCAACCACGTGTAAGGGCAACCAATAATATGCAAAGATGGTATGCTATGCGGGATGCGATGCGGGATGCAAAATGCAAGACGTGACAGGAAATGCATGAACCTGGCCTCAACTTGGAAAACCAAGTGTGCCACTGGATAGAGGGGAAGAAATCCCCTGAAAACGATATAAAGATCAAAGGAATCGGAGCTACGGTTTGGAAATGGCAAGCGTTTTACGAAATGAACCGATCTGCGATTTACAGCAAGTAGGCACCTAAATGCAACGAAATGAACATGCTACAGCCACCAAACATGAAAACAAAATGCATGGCAGGGATGTACACAAGAATCTTAACAAATCACCAGGACTGAGGCATAGGCAAATTCATCCATTAAGGGGTCCAAACAAGCATGGCAAAACTGAATAAGCAAAACAGATTTCAGACTTAGCGAAATTAATGCTAGTCTGGAATTTCAGACCACGATGCTCTCTTCGGAGCAGCAAAACAACATGATGCATAACCTGAACATGGCAAGTAAGATCATGGCATGGAGCTACTAAACAAGCTTAACAAAGCACCGAAAATGACCTGGGGCCAAAAGGGTTCAGAAAATATTCTAACGAGTACACGAACATCGATGAAACACAATCAGTTTTCAGACTTAGTGAAAACTGGGACATGCTGAAATTATAACTCACGGAGGCATGTAAACGAGCTCGATGCTCTCACTACGGTGCAAGTCATGGCAAGGAAAGCATATATCCATAAAGAAGGCACAAAATGCTAGCTAGACATGGCAAGAACAATGGCATAGCATGCATGGATCACTAGCAATAGCTCCGGCAAAATCGCAAAAGAGTTCACGATCTGCCCAAATTAACAACTATGCAAAAGTTGAGCTCGATTGAGTCAACCTAGGGTGCTCCAACATAACAAGTAAAGAGGCACGGATCACTAGGAAACAAGCTGGACATATAGCATCATGAACTAAAACATCCCAGACTTAGTGAAAATCACTAAGTCCCTGAAATCAGCAAACTCAGGTACCCCTCTTTGCAAGCTTGCACAAGACAACACACACATCCTAAAAATGCATGGGAGGCACCTCTGGAAAGAAGACAACATGCTTAACAATTCATCCCAAAGGGGCACAGATAATAATCATGGCATATCATGCACACAATAATCATGGCAAAAATGACAAAAGTCAATGTAGAGCTAACAGATCTGCAATTTAACTCATGATGCCTCCTTCTAACAGCATTTTGGGCACCAAGATGACCTCAAATGCAAATGATGCAATGGAATGAAATGATGTACTCGTCGAGACTAAGATTTTGATATATCATATGTCCAAAACGGAGCCACGGATGCAAAGTTATGATGCGTCAAAGAATGCATAAAAATCTGGAAGGGGAAGGAGAAAGTCAACCGAGGATGGATTAGATCTAGGGTTCGGGGCACTGTAGCAGCGGATCCGAGCTCGCCGGCGCGCGGATCGAGGATCGCCGGCGTCGAGGAGGAAGGAGCCACCGGCGACGGCGGCCGTCGCAGGAAGGGGAGGCTGGCCCCTGGCCGGAGTCGGTGGGGCGCGGGCTCCGGCGTGGAGCCGCGGGCGAGGCCGGGCGGCGGAGGTTGGCCGGCGACGAGGAGGCCCGGGGCGGGTCTTGCCCCGGCCGGAAATGGCGTGGCGGCGGCGGGCTCGGCCGGGCGCCGAGAAGACAACGGCGGCGCGGAAGCGTGGCACTGGCTCGAAGCGCGATGAGGCGGGCCCCGCGCGGGCCTGCGCGGGCCGGCGGAGGCGGCGGCGAAATGGTCCCGCGGGGGACACGTGGCAGCGCGTGAGCGGTCGGCGCGGCAGGGCGGACGTGTCCGGTCCGATCCGGACGCGTCCGGCGGCTGGAGGAGGTGGATGACTAGGGTTTCGTTCGTGATTCGAATGGGGGAGGTATAAATAGGCATAAGTGGAGCTAGGAGAGTCCAAATGAGGTGCGGTTTTCGCCCACACGATCGTGATTGAACGACCGAGACGATGGAGCAGAGTTTGGTGAGTTTTGGGCCAAATTGGAGGGGTGTTGGGCTGCAACACACACGAGGCCTTCTCGGTCCCTCGGTTAACCGTTGGAGTATCAAACGAAGTCCAAATGACCCGAAACTTGACAGGCGGTCTACCGGTAGTAAACCAAGGCCGCATGGCAAGTCTCGGTCCAATCCGGAAATGTTTAATCCCCACACACGAAAGAAAGCTAGAAATGGCCACCGGAGGAGAACGAAGCGCCGGAATGCAAAACGGACAACGGGGAAAATGCTCGAATGCATGAGATGAACATGTATGCAAATGCAATGCACGTGATGACATGATATGGGATGCACGAAAACGAAAACAACACACGGAGACAAAGACCCGAACCCGAGGAATAAATATAACTTAGTGCCGGAAACGGCAAGAGTTGGAGTACAAATTGGGAAAGTTACATATGGGGCATTACATTGGAAGACCCAAATACTGCTCATTAAATGCCTCCACAGTAATTCCCAACAAAATCTTGAGCTCCTGTCGAACTACGTCAGGTGTGTTTGGATTGAAAAAATAGAACTTTTGTCCCTATTAACATATTGTCCCGAGCAGTCGCCATAGATTCTAAGCACCTCATTCAACCTGGTCGCACTCGCCCTTTCTACCTTCAGAAATATCAAACTATCATCGAAAGAGTAGGTGATTAACCAAGGGGAGAGAGGTCTAACACGGATGCCTCTATCAACATGGGCACCTCCATAGAATTTCAGCAAAGAGGTGAAACCCTCTGCACAGATAAGAAACAGAAACGATGAACTAGGATCTCCCTGACGGAGACCTCTAGATGGTGTGAAGTAGGGAAGTAATTGTCCATTCACTCGTACTGTAAACCTTATCGAAGTTACACACTTCATCACAAGTCTGACAAACTGTGAACTAAAACCCAATCTCAGCATGATTGCCTCCAGAAAATGCCATTTGACCCGATCGTATGCCTTCATCATGTCGAGTTTGACGGCACAAGCAACATTCTTCCCTCTCTTCCGACGTCTCATAGCATGAACACTTTCATAAGAGATGAGAACGTTGTCGGTGATGAGTCAGCCGGGCACAAACACACTCTGCTCTTCACTGATGATCTCACCCACGAACACTCGAACCCTGTTTGTAATGCACTTCGAGGCAATCTTGTATAGAACAATTGTTGCCGGTGTCAGGTAGTGTGCAAGCGTCAGTGTAGAAGTACATATCAACAGGTGCCTTCTACCGGCGCAACCGTAGACATATGGTCCGCTGCGTCGGGCTCGGGCAGCATGCGGTGCTGCTGCAGATCAATAGTTACAGGGGCAGCAAAGGCAACGAGAAGGCGCTCTTTTTTTACTCTTGTCTGTCCTCTTTCTTCCGTTGTTTGTTGCGCCTCCTATCCCCTACTTAGAATTTTTTTCTGAATTAATTTCAAATCTTGGAACCTTTTGTTCTACTGTTGTTATATAATTTTTGGGGAGGAGAATCAACTACCGCTCCTAATGATGCCCAATATCATTAGTGGCAAATAAATTGACTGTCCTTGAAGATTTGTGTTGGCGTCTTTTTGGATCAGGCTCTGATCGTTCATGCCCTTTTCTCGCCTTTCAAAAGTCATGTTGTCTAATTTTTGGCCTAGCCTCTGTTAGTTCATGTTTTCCCTTTTTTTACAGGTCCCTATGCCTTCAAAGTATCGCCTATCACAGGCTCTCTCAAATGATTGTCCATAGAGCCAGCAAGCGAAGAACGATAGGAAGGCCAGGATCAGTTAGCTAGCCGCACCGCTTCCTAATATATCCCCGTCTTCTTCGTCTCCCCCTCTCTCTTTCCAGGATGGTGGAGGGTGGACTGCGGTTGACATTGATTAGGTGGGTTTAGATATGCTAAATTTATTGATTAGGATCACAAAAGGTTTGTAATTTTCTTTTAATGTTTGGATAAAAGTCTTCATTTTTACGATGTGTTTGCTCTTTCCTTTTGTGTGGACATATGTTGATTAATTAACAGGAATGACAAGAATAATATTCCTTCCAGATTTCAGTGTGTGTGTTTTTGACTAAACTCACAACTACTGAACTTGGTTTCTTCAAATAGTTGTGATTTTGGGAAAATTATTTGTACTTTGCCCATACATGTTCCCTATTGTATTGCTCTAATTTTTAAACATTCTTTGTTTCCTAGGGAGGTGTGAAATCAATCAAAGTGTAAGATATTATAGTATCTATGGCAGCTTCCTTTTTGTATTGTCACGTGATATAAGCAGAAATTCAATTTGGTTCCCAGGCCCAAAAATAAATTTCAAATGTCAAAAAAATCAAGATAAAATTTTATGTGATCTTAGTCACATACAAATGATATCTGCAAATTTTGAGGCAAAAAGGTTAAGCATTTTGGCCTGTGCAAAAAACAAAAACAAATTGAAGATCAAATATCACCCCAAATTTGTTTTTTCACTGACGAAACGCCGTTGCTCCATTTCACATGACATTTTCAAACATGCTTGCGACACTAACACAAATATTTACAAAAAAAAATCTGAATTTTTTTATTTTGTTTACAATTTTTTTGAATTTACTGTTCATCCGGGAACATATGCTCCCAGGAGCCAAAACGCCCCTCCCTGATATAAGGCATGTCAATATTTTTACATAATGTTTCATTTTCCCTGCATATAGTGTTTTTTTTTCTATTTATTTTTATCATAGATTCACGCCGCAACGCGCGGGGTGTCATCTGGTTGCCTTAGAGGCCATGTCTACAAGGTCACCGTCTAATACCTCGTGTAATTTAGTTTAGTTTTTTATTATTTCGTTGAAATTGCATGTATTATATGAAACTTGCTCAAATTTTATCCATTTTCATGAGCTTCGTGCGTTTGCTTAAATATCCGTATGAAATGTGGATGTACATTTGGTCTATATGGTTAGACGCTCCTCCCCGCTGTGGGCACTAGACGTTTTGCGGATTGGATTTTATGGACGACGTTGCGATGCCCTAATTCTACCACGCTATGGACAACTTGTTGTCTAAAATCTAGATAAAAGAATATGCCTGAAGTTCAAAAAACGAGGGGAGGCGGTGACCTTTATTTGCCCAATATTGAAAACACTCATTGTTAAGGGTATCTTCCACGCTGACTCGTAAAATCTTTCTCACATCCGTTTGTAGATCAGGGGACCAATCAACGGACATAGATACGAGATCCGGTTGCCCGTATATATTTTAAAGACTATTTCAACTAACCGGACGGAATTCATGCAAACACGCTTGGTTTTCATATAAACCAGAGCACATTCATTACAATTCGCTCATATTTTAACTAAACCTGACTCTAAACCTAATCTAAATGATCGCCGACGTTCGTCCGGGGCGTGAGCACCGCGAAATGAAGCTCCAGCTCCGCCTCAGCAGTCTCCAGCTCTGCCTCCCCAGCCTTCACCTCCGCAACCATGAGCCCCGGGAACTGAAACTCTCCGCCTCCATGTCGCCGCCAAGCGGCTAATTGGCGGACGATGTTCAGTCCACCAAGCTTGGCTTCAATGGGAGGGGAGGGGCGGTGGCTTTCCTGGAACCCGGGCACCAGCGACCTCCCATGGTCTACTCTTCCTCGTTCCCAGCGGCACTCACGGATGTGGCATCTTTGTGGTTTTGGCGGCGGGGCGCGACCGTGGCGAAGCTGGCGATGTCCTCCTCGTCGTCGCTCTTGCTGAACACCTCATCCGCAACCTCCTCCATATCCTGTAATTCCGCCTGATGGAGGTGGTACCACCAGTTGGCGCGGTGGATGTCGCGGGCGGAGCGATAGGAGTTGAGCAGCGCTTCCTGCTCCGCCACATCTGCGTCTGGCGTGATGGCCGTGTCGGCGGGCTGTTGCTCCTCCGCGTGCCGATGCTCGTTGAGGAGGCCGATGTTTTAGGCCTGGTCGGCATGCGCTTGTCGGAACTTAGTCTCTCGCTCCTCCCGCACAATGTCCGTGTAGTGGGCACGTGCCTTGCCGATGGGGATGCCGGCATGCACCGGCGAGGAAAGGGCGCTGGCTTGTTCTCGATTCATACGTCGTCGGCCTCTGTCTACCCGCCGGCCTGCCAGCCGGCAGCAATGGCGGCTATCTACTTCTTCTGCTCGGACGAAAGGTTGTCCCAAAGGGCTTTCGAGCGAGAGGAGGCCATGGCAGACATGGTGTAGAGAGGAGAAGGGGACCAGAGAAGGATGACTGTGGCTATGACCGGAGCTGGAGTTTATATAGCGTGCGGATGGCAATGGGACGCGGTCGTGTGGTTATGTGGGCGGCAGATGGACGGACAGGTGATGCCAGAGTAGGTTCCTCGGCAAACCGATATCATTAATGTAGGGCGACGGGCCGACCGGATATCGTTTGAGCACGAAGCATTCGCGTGCAGAGGGAAGTGGCGCGGACGACGCTCTCTCAGCCGGCGTGCTGCTTCAGTGCCGGCTGCAGTGAAAGGTCGCGTGCGTTCTGGCTGGGCATAAATGCAGCACTGACGCTGCAGAGAGGTGCTGACCGTTTTGGACGGGAAGCGCGTGGACGAGGGAGAAGTTAATGGTGGTCCATGGCAATCAGAATCAGATGTGACAACGGTCCGAACGCCTGCAAAATACCCTTAGTTTATTTTCGGTTTGCCGAAATAAGTATGTCTGGAGCGTCAAATAGACTGATACAACATCCCATTGGATGGCAAAGAACATTGCTACATGAACGACATTTCAGGCATGATACACAGACGACGCTGCATATCCCATCATCCGAGCGTCAGACCAAAGTGCACAAAGCTGTTGGATCAGACATCGTGCAAGTATCGTCTGAGCATATGTCGTTTATGAAGTAGTTTCTGATGGCAAAACACGTCGGTTTCAGGTGGTTTGTTGGTCGGCATTGAGGATTCCTTAACTCTAACATAAAATAGAACCATTTACACACGATGAACTTAGTCCAACCTACCCAGTCAATGATGTTGAACTTGATAGGTTCTGTTCCTACTGAGACCTAGCTCTCCAACCGATGGGTGTCGTCTTCCGTATGATTAACACAGACTAGTGGATCTGAGTTTTTCTAGAAAAGGTGTAAGTTGCAAAAAAGATCCACTAAACAAAACTTGCACCTTTTGGAAATCTTCTTAGATTAGATACAGTCATACAGACAACTCAGAATTAGCAAAACTCATAGTTCAGGCGTGGCGACCCAGGAATTGGCCACATCCTAAGTTCTTGGTTCGCGCTTATTCTTTTTCGGTGTCGGTAGCGTTTGCGATTTTTCTTTTTGAGGCACGGCAGCGTTTGTGATTGAACGCATTCAACACGTTCACGACGTGAGCACTGACCCAGATTGTTCGCCCCATGGGCAGATCATAGTAGTCAGGACGACCTCAACTTTGAACCGGCAACCTTATATAAATAAATTCGCTGCCGTCTAAGCCAAGAACTAGAAGGACACGTTAGTATACGGAATGCGGAACCAAGCACGACCACGGAAGAAATCTCAACCCAGAAAATCTGAACAATCGTGGTGGCCGTTCGGCGAAATGGCACATCACCAAAGACTAGCACTTGACGTAGCACGTGTCTATCCATGTGTCTACTCATATCTATATCTTGTGCAGGAAACATTTCCCCCCTTTTTCTTTTGCGGTGTAGGAAATGTTGAGGGGGCATTTCGGCTTGGGGTGGCGGTGACGGTGGGGGAGAGGCACAGACACCCTATTATGGATGGATGGATAGCTTGATGATCAGCCGCTGCGTGAGCAATTCCTGGCGTTATTCTCCATTTCGGAGCAGCCGCCTATCTCGGTGGCCTTGGCGGAGACTGATGCAAGAAGGACCCTCTTATTCGGCCGCACGTTTGGCCCCTTTGAGTCCACCAAGTGGCTAGCACTTTCTTCCGCCTTGATGGACGTCACGTTATCTACAACCCCTGATGTTGATACTTGGAGGTTGGAGTCCTCGAGTTAATTTTTCACTAACTCATTATACAAAAGGTGCAGATGCCTTGTAGTGGGATAGGGCCCAACCGAGTTGATGGAGCTCTATAAGGTGCAGATGCCACCTCTGATATTTTTTATGATAACTTATTAGGGATAGACTACCATCTAGAGATCAAGTGTTCAAAAGAAATTAATGGTTCCGGTGATAGGCAATTTTCTCTGTGCGGGTGAAGGAGGACTTTGAACATATACTCTTTTACTACATTTCTGCAGTTTTTATGGAGTTGCTTCAGGGAGGCTTGGGCTCATAGTTGGTACCAAATTAACTTCCTTTAGTGGTACCATCTAATGCCGGCTTACTCGGGCAGGGTTTTCAGAATGTTGGAGGTTGAGACTTGGCATCGATCCTGTGGTTTACTAGAAATAAGCTTATCATTGGACATATTTACCCATCCAGGACCGCCAATGCGATTTACAAACTGTGCGGTTTTTTGCAGCTCAGGAAGCCCCTCGACAAGTGGTGAGATAGGACGGCCATCGACAAATTGACTAGGTGATACAAGGAGTTGGCATCCAGATTGCTTATTGCGACTTATCCTCCCTGAGACCTTAGGTTCCCTTTGGTTCATAGGATAGGAATATATCATAGGAATAGAAAACTTGTACTAAATGAGATGTCATGTATCTTAAATTCTATGAATATGAATAGCAAGAGAGATGTCCTTTGGTTCACATCATAGTATTTTTTTTCATTGAGTCTACGCTGATGTTTTTTTTCTATAAAATATGAAAGATAGGAAGAATTTCTCTATAGGAATAGAATTCTATTCCTACAAACCAAATGACTATAAAGGATTTTCCCCATAAAAATCCTATACTACAGAATCCCTCCAAAATTAATCCGAACCAAAGGAGGCCATAGTTCTTTTGCGGGCTTGTTGAGCTAATGCCCCCAGCATGCACTATGTCTTGTTCTTTCCAACTGTCCTATATCTTGTGGACCTTCATTTTTCAACGGTGGTTGTATCGTGTTGTGGCTTTATTTATAAAGCGAGTCAAGAAGTTTTTTTTTTGATAATGTTGAGGAAGCACAGTCAAAATAGCCCCAGTGAGTTAAACTTGAGTTCACCCGAGCGACGGTCGATTTATAATCTGAGTGGCAAATTCAAGATGTGGGGCAACGGATATTGAAGTTAAAAGTTTAATCCTAAACCAAGTGAAAAGCTCAAGATTGAGTGAACTATTCTCTTTATACAAAAGCACATCATACATATGAAAACGAGAATCAGTAGTCATAAAACGTGGTTTTTTAAACCAAGAGACCGTATTTTAACAAAGCACCCAAAGGAGAAAATAAATTACAAAGTCCCATGGCTCATCAATATTGGAGCTTAACTAAGATGTGATGTAATCCATGCCTTGAATTCATTCACATAGTCTCCTTTAGTTTGGAGGGATTTTGCAGGAATTTCATAGAATAGGATTTCTATAGAAAAAAAATCATTTAGAGCCCTTTGGTTTGTAGAAATGGAATCCTATTCATATGGAGGAATTCTTCCTATCCTCCACATTTCATAGAAAATAAACATTAGCCTAGACTCAATGAAAAAAAAAATCTAATGATGCGAACCTAAGAGCATCTTCTTTATTATTCCTATTCATAGGATTTGAGATACATGTCATCTCATTTCCGATGACTTTTTTATTCCAATGGTTTTTCTACCTTATAAACCAAAAGAGGCCTACATGATCCTATTGGTGAAAAGAAAGAGATCCTTTCTCAACAAAATTAGCCAAAATGCCACCATAGTAAGATCCAACCATTCCATCATAAAACAAATCGCGATACATACCATCGGCCTTTGTACCACTTGTATAATGCCCACCTTTTCTTTCCTATATATAATGCCTTAGAAAATCCTTCTAACAATTAGTGTTAGTTCTTTTTTCAAACTCATAGATAATTGTGAAAAAAAGTTGTCTCTACCCAGTTTATTTTGACAGTCCAAACTTTTAGATTGAACTATCATAATACAGTGTGTAGGGGACAATTATTTTGCCAGCCACTCGTAATAAGCCAAAAAAAACTAACCAGATTTGTAGACGTGGTATACATGATGATCTAATGTGTCTGCTAGGCGTCAACCAACTGATTTCCGTCAGAAATGAGTCGGGTCGACAACCCTAGGATCGAGCACCTCGAATTGTTCGATTGTGCTTCAATATCCAGCACAGGCCTGAAGGAAATATGCCCTAGAGACAATAATAAAATTGTTATTTATATTTCCTTATATCATGATAAATGTTTATTATTCATGCTAGAATTGTATTAACCGAAAACTTAGTACATGTGTGAATACATAGACAAACAGAGTGTCCCAGTATGCCTCTACTAGACTAGCTCATTAATCAAAGATGGTTAAGTTTCCTGACCATAGACATGTGTTGTCATTTGATCAATGGGATCACATAATTAGAGAATGATGTGATGGACAAGACCCATCCTTTAGCTTATCATAATGATCGTTTAGTTTTATTGCTATTGCTTAGCATAATGACCGTTTAGTTTTATTGCTATTGCTTTCATCATGACTTATACATGTTCCTCTGAATATAAGATTATGCAACTCCCGAATACCGGAGGAACACCTTGTGTGCTATCAAACGTCACAATGTAACTGGGTGATTATAAGATGCTCTACAGGTGTCTCCAATGGTGTTTGTTGAGTTGGCATAGATCAAGATTAGGATTTGTCACTCCGTGTATCGGAGAGGTATCTCCGGACCCTCTTGGTGATGCTCATCACTATAAGCCTTTCAAGCAATGTGACTAATGAGTTAGTTGCGGGATGATGCATTACAGAACGAGTAAACAGACTTGCCGGTGACGAGATTGAACTAGGTATGATGATACCGACGATCGAATCTCGGGCAAGTATCATACCATGACAAAGGGAACAACGTATGTTGTTGTGTGGTTTGACTGATAAAGATCTTCATAGAATATGTAGGAACCAATATCAGCATCCAGGTTTCGCTATTGGTTATTGACCAGAGATGTTTCTCGATCATGTCTACATAGTTCTCGAACCCGTAGGGTAAGCACACTTAACGTTCAATGACGATATGTATTATGAGTTATGTGATTTGATGTACCGAAGGTTGTTCAGAGTCTCGGATTAGATCACGGACATGACGAGGAGTCTCAAAATGTCTGAGACATAAAGATTCATATATTAGAAGGCTACATTCGGACACCGGAATGGTTCGGGTCGTTTCGGATAAGTTTCGGAGTACCGGGGGTTACCGGAACCCCTCGGGAAGTTATTGGGCCTCATGGTCCTATTGGTGGAAGAGAGGAGGCAGGCCAAGGTGTGGCGCGCGCCCCCCAAACCAAATTGGACAAGGGCTAGGGGGCCGGCCCCACCTTTCCTTCTCTTCTTCCTCTCCTTCCTTCTTCTCCTACTAGGACTAGGAAAGGGGGGAACCTACTCCTACTAGGAGTAGGATTCCCCCCCCTTGGGCGCGCCCCTTGTGGCAGGACCTCCTCCTCCTCCCCTCCTTATATACGGGGGAGGGGGCACCCCATAGACACACAAGTTGATCTTTAGCCGTGTGCGGTGCCCCCCTCCATAGTTTTCCACCTCGGTCATATTGTCGTAGTGCTTAGGTGAAGCCCTGCGTCGGTAACTTCATCATCACCGTCACCACGCTGTCGTGCTGACGAAACTCTCCCTCGGCCTCAACTGGATCAAGAGTTCGAGTGACGTCACTGAGCTGAACGTGTGCAGATCGCGGAGGTGTTGTGCGTTCGGTACTTGATTGGTTAGATCGCGAAGACGTTCGACTACATCAACCGTGTTACTAAACAATTACGCTTTCGGTCTACGAGGGTACATAGACACACTCTCCCCCTCTCGTTGCTATGCATCTCCTAGATAGATCTTGTGTGATCGTAGGAATATTTTTGAATACCGCGTTCCCCAACAGTGCCATCAGAGCCAGGTTTATGCGTAGATGTTATATGCACGAGTAGAACACAAAGAGTAGTGGGCGATAATAGTCATACTGCTTACCAGCATGTCATACTTTGATTCAGCAGTATTGTTGGATGAAGTGGCCCGGACCGACATTACATGACCGCGTTCATGAGACTGGTTCTACCGACGTGCTTTGCACACAGGTGGCTAGCGGGTGTCTGTTTCTCCAACTTTAGTTGAATCGAGTGTGACTACGCCCGGTCCTTGTTGAAGGTTAAAACAACACAGTTGACGAAAAATCGTCGTGGTTTTTGATGCGTAGGTAAGAACGGTTCTCGCTAAGCCCGTAGCAGCCGCGTAAAACATGCAACAACAAAGTAGAGGACGTCTAACTTGTTTTTGCAGGGCATGTGTTGATGTGATATGGTCAAGACGTGATGAGATATAAATTGTTGTATGAGATGATCATGTTTTGTAACCATTATCGGCAACTGGCAGGAACCTTATGGTTGTCCCTTTATTGTATGAAATGCAATCACTATGTAATTGCTTTACTTTATCACTAAGCGGTAGCGATAGTCGTAGAAGCAATAGTTGGCGAGACGACAACGATGCTACGATGGAGATCAAGGTGTCAAGCCAGTGACGATGGTGATCATGACGGTGCTTTGGAGATGGAGATCAAAGGCACAAGATGATGATGGCCATATCATATGACTTATATTGATTGCATGTGATGTTTATTCTTTATGCATCTTATTTTGCTTAGTATGGCAGTAGCATTCTAAGATGATCTCTCACTAAATTTCAAGGTATAAGTGTTCTCCCAGAGTATGCACCGTTGCTACAGTTCATCATGCTGAGATACCACGTGATGATCGGATGTGATAAGCTCTACGTTCACATAGAACTGGTGCAAGCCAGTTTTGCACAAGCAGAATACTCAGGTTAAACTTGACGAGCCTAGCATATGCAGATATGGCCTCGGAACACTGAGACCGAAAGGTCGAGCGTGAATCATATAGTAGATATGATCAACATAGTGATGTTCACCATTGAAAACTTCTCCATCTCACGTGAAGATCGGACATGGTTTAGTTGATATGGATCACGTGATCATTTAGATGACTAGACGGATGTCTATCTAAGTGGGAGTTCTTAAGTAATATGCTTAATTGAACTTTAATTTATCATGAACTTAGTACCTGATAGTATTTTTGCATGTCTATTTTGTTGTAGATCAATAGCTCACGTTATAGCTCCCCGTTTATTTTTGATATGTTCCTAGAGAAAAATAAGTTGAAAGATGATAGTAGCAATGATGCAGACTGGATCCGTGATCTGAGGATTATCCTCATTGCTGCACAGAAGAATTATGTCCTTGATGCACCGCTAGGTGACAGACCTATTGCAGAAGCAGATGCATGCGTTGTGAATGTTTGGCAAGCTCGGTATGATGACTACTTGATAGTTTAGTGCACCATGATTTACGACTTAGAACCGGGACTTCAAAAACGTTTTGAACGCCATGGAGCATATAAGATGTTCCAAGAGCTGAAATTGGTATTTCAGACTCATGCCCGAGTCGAGAGGTCTGAGACCTCTGACAAGTACTTTGCCTACAAGATGGATGAGAATAGCTCAACCAGTGAGCATGTGCTCAGAATGTCTGAGTACTACAATCGCTTGAATCAAGTGGGAGTTAATCTTCTAGAAAAGATAGTGATTGATAGAGTTCTCTAGTCACTATCACCAAGTTACTGGAACTTCGTGATGAACTATAATAGGGATGACAAAAATGATTCCCGAGCTCTTCGCGATGCTAAAATCGGCGAAGGTAGAAATCAAGAAAGAGCATCAAGTGTTGATAGTTAAAAAGACCACTAGTTTCAAGAAAAAGGGCAAAGATAAGAAGGGGAACTTTAAGAAGAATAGCAAGCAAGTTTCTACTCCTGAGAAGAAGCCCAAGTCTGGACGTAAGCCAGGAACTGAGTGCTTCTACTACAAAGAGACTGGTCATTGGAAGCGGAACTGCCCCAAGTATTTGGTAGATAAGAAGGATGGCAAAGTGAAAGGTATATTTGATATACATGTTATTGATGTGTATTTTACTAGTGTTCATAGTAACCCCAGGGTATTTGATACCAGTTCAGTTGCTAAGATTAGTAACTCGAAATAGGAGTTACAAAATGAATAGAGACTAGTTAAGGGCGAGGCAATGATGTGTGTTGGAAGTGATTCCAAGGTTGATAAGATCACCATCGCATACTCCCTCTACCTTCAGGATTAGTATTGAACCTAAATAAATGTTATTTGGTGTTTGCGTTGAGCATGAATATGATTGGATCATGTTTATTGCGATACGGTTATTCATTTAAGTCAGAGAATAATTGTTGTTCTGTTTACATGAATAAAACCTTCTATGGTCATACACCCATGTAAATGGTTTATTGAATCTCGATCGTAGCGATACACATATTCATAATATTGATGCCAAAAGATGCAAAGTTGATAATGATAGTGTAACATATTTGTGGCACTGCCGTTTTGATCATATTGGTGTAAAGTGCATGAAGAAACTCCATGCAGATGGGCTTTTGGAATCACTTGATTATGAATCATTTGATACTCGTGAACCATGCCTCATGGGCAAGATGACTAAAACTCCGTTCTCCGAAACAATGAAGTGAACCACTGATTTATTGGAAATAATACATACCGATGTATGCGGTCCGATGAGTGTTGAGGCTCGCGGCGGGTATCGTTATTTTCTAACCTTCACAGATGATTTGAGCAGATATGGGTATATCTAAAACATTTGAAAAGTTCAAATAATTTCAGAGTGAAGTTGAGAATCATCGTAACAAGAAAATAAAGTTTCTATGACCTGATCACGGAGGCGAATATTTGAGTTACGAGTTTGGCCTTCATTTGAAACAATGTGGAATAGTTTTGCACCTCATGCCACCTGGAACACCACAGCGTAATGGTGTGTCCGAACGTCGTAACTGTACTTTATTAGATATGGTGCGATCTATGATGTCTCTTTCCAATTTACCACCATCATTTTGGGGTTATGCATTAGAGACAACTACATTCACGTTAAATAGGGCACCGTCTAAAAATACGTTGAGACGACACCATATGAACTGTGGTTTAGCAAGAAACCTAAGCTGTCGTTTCTTAAAGTTTGGGGTTGTGATGCTTATGTGAAAAAGTTTCAGCCTGATAAGCTCAAATCCAAATCAGAGAAGTGCATATTCATAGGATACCCAAAAGAAACGGTTGGGTACACCTTCTATCATAGATCCGAAGGCAAGATATTCATTGCTAAGAATGGATCGTTTCTAGAGAAGGAGTTTCTCTCGAAAGAAGTGAGTGGGAGAAAAGTAGAACTTGATGAGGTAGTTGTACCTTCTCTTGAATTGGAAAATGGTTCATCACAGAAATCAGTTCAAGTGATGCCTGCACCAATTAGTGAGGAAGTTAATGATGATGATCATGAAACTTCAGATCAAGTTACTACAGAACCTCGTAGGTCAACCAGAGTACGATCCACACCAGAGTGGTACGGTAATCCTGTTCTGGAAGTCATGTTACTAGACCATGATGAACCTACGAACTATGAGGAAGCGATGATGAGCCCAGATTCCGACAGATGGCTTGAGGCCATGAAATCCGAGATAGAATCCATGTATGAGAACAAAGTGTGGACTTTGGTAGACTTGCCCGATGATCGCCAAACCATTGAGAATAAATGGATCTTCAAGAGGAAGACGGACGTTGATAGTAGTGTTACTATCTACAAAGCTTGACTTGTCGAAAAGGGTTTTTGACAAGTTTAAGGTGTTGACTACGATGAGATTTTCTCACTCGTATCGATGCTTAAAGTCTGTCCGAATCATGCTAGCAATTGCCACATTTTATGAAATCTGACAAATGGATGTCAAAACTGCATTCCTTAGTAGATTTATTAAAGAAGAGTTGTATATGATACAACCAGAAGGTTTTGTCAATCCTAAACGTTCTAACAACATATGCAAGCTCCAGCGATCCATCTATGGACTGGTGCAAGCATCTCGGAGTTGGAATATACGCTTTGATGAGTTGATCAAAGCATATAGTTTTATACAGACTTGAGGTGAAGCCTGTATTTACAAGAAAGTGAGTGGGAGCACTACAACCTTTCTGGTAAGTATATGTGAATGACATATTGTTGATCGGAAATGATGTAGAATTTTCTAGAAAGCATAAAGGAGTGTTTGAAAGGAGTATTTCAAAGAAAGACCTCGGTGAAGTTGCTTACATATTGGGCATCAAGATCTATAGAGATAGAGCAAGACGCTTGATAAGATTTTTCAATGACTACATACCTTGACAAGATTTTGAAGTAGTTAAAAATGGAACAGTCAAAGAAGGAGTTCTTGCCTGTATTGCAAGTTGTAAAGTTGAGTAAGACTCAAAACACGACCACGACAGAAAATAGAAAGAGAATTGTCGGTGTCAAAATCGGTGGATCTCGGGTAGGGGGTCCCGAACTGTGCATCTAGGCCGGATGGTAACAGGAGGCAGGGGACACAATGTTTTACCCAGGTTCGGGCCCTCTTGATGGAGGTAAAACCCTACGTCCCGCTTGATTGATATTGATGATATGGGTAGTACAAGAGTAGATCTACCACGAGATCAGAGAGGCTAAACCCTAGAAGCTAGCCTATGGTATGATTGTATGTTGTGGTTGTTGTTCTACGGACTAAAACCCTTCGGTTTATATAGACACCAGAGAGGGTTAGGGTTACACAAGGTCGGTTACAAAGGAGGAGATATCCATATCCATATTGCCTAGCTTGCCTTCCACGCCAAGTAGAGTCCCATCCGGACACGAGACGAAGTCTTCAATCTTGTATCTTCATAGTCTAACAGTCCGGCCAATGGAGATAGTCCGGCTGTCTGGAGACCCCCTAATCTAGGACTCCCTCAGTAGCCCCTGAACCAGGCTTCAATGACGACGAGTCCGGCGCGCAGTATTGTCTTCGGCATTGCAAGGCGGGTTCCTTCTTCGAATACATCACAGAAGAACTTGAAAATGAGGATAGTGTCCGACCCTGCAAAATAAGTTCCACATACCACCGTAGAGAGAATAATATTTTCGCAATTCTAATTTGCTGACTTGTCTTGACATTATGACGTTATGTCATGGCCCGATGATTATTCGAACCGTTCCCTTTAACCAGCCCCGCACATAACGCGAGGCAGTTTTTCGACACGTCTTGTCAAAGCAGAGATCGTGTCCCCTTATTACGGGATTCTCATCAATACGGGCATGGGTAACCCAACCGCGCCATCAATTACGGCGCTTGGTGGATAAGCGAGTTTTACCAGGCAAGTGGGAATGCTTAGTTTCGTCCGCCCATATAAAGGGATAAGGATTCACCTTCCTGTCCACGCCTTCTTCCTCCTTTGCTCATCCGTTTTCGCACACTCGAGCTCTAGCGCCCAAGTCCTCACTTCCCACCTCAACCTTCTCCAACCTTGTCCGGAGCGGGAGGCAGGCGGATGGTCTCCTCCGTCACGGAGGGAGACATCAAGAAGCTGCGCGGAGCCGGATACTTAGCCGCGAATATCACGCATCGGCTGCCCGCTGTGGGGCAGATCGTCCCTACCCCGGAACCTCATGAGAGGGTAGTTTCCTCCACCACTTCCTCCATGGACTGGGGTTTCCCCTTCATCCATTCGTCCGTGGTCTCATGTTCTACTATGGGCTGGATTTTCATGATGTGGCCACGAACTTCGTCCTCAACATTTCGGCGTTCATCATCGTGTGTGAGGCTTTCCTCCGCATCTGGCCCCACTTCGGCCTGTGGTTAAAGACCTTCAATATCAAGCCGAAGGTGGTACGAGGCCAACAAGCAGAATGCGGCGGAGCCATGGTGGGCAAGATGCCCAACGTTATATGGCTTGAAGGCTCCTTCGTGGAGACAATAAAGGGATGGCAATCGGCGTGGTTCTACATCACCGAGCCGCGCGACGCCGAATGGGCGGCAGCCCCCGAGTTTTGATCCGGATTCCCTACATGGCTCACTTCCTGGAAAGAGAAGGGCTTGTCATGGGGGTCATCGGTGGAGCTGGATGGACTCCAGAAATGTATCCAGAGTATGGCGAGCAAGAAGCTCAAGCTTGTCAACATAGTCCAAGTTATGCTCATCCGCCGGATCCTCCCGTGCCAACAACGGGATTTTACTTTGTGGGAGTTCGACCCGGCCCAGCACCAGGCTCTGAGCGAGCTCTTTGATACGACGCACAAGGACGTCTGGAAGGTGCTGTTCAAGGGCGCCGAGGTCCCTCCTTCTCTCGCTGAGGACCGCGGACTAAGCGCAAAGCGCCTAACGCGTTCGGTGAGTTCAATACGTCCCATAGGACATTTATTTTCCCTAGCTTAATTATGTGCGGGGTCTAATCTCCATGCCTTTAACATGACTGGGTGGAGATGTCAGGGCAGATTAACTGTCCGACCCCTTTGCCCGAAGATACTGTGGGCGCTCTCCTGACGGAGATGCTGACTCTGGCCCCTTACAAGGTGCCGGAGAAGACCAAGAAGGCCAAGGGAACCCGAAAGAGTTCCCGGCGCCAGGTGTTATCGGACTCATCGTCTGATAACTCTGCAGCACACTCCTCCCCCGAAGACGAGGAGGAAGAAGAAGATGCTCCCCCTCCAGGCGGGGGAGACAAGAAAAGGAAGGCCGCCCCAACTGGGGAGGCCGAAGGGTCCAAGAAGGGAAGGACTCTCCTTCCGGACAGTTCCACCGCCGCCGACGAAGGCGAAGACGAGTGGTTTCCTAGGGCCAAGCCCCCGGGGAGATCGTAAGTATTCGGATACCAGAGTAACTCATAGAATTCCTTCGTAGCACTACTTTCCCTAACGCCAAACATGATTATGCAGGCCGCCGTGAACCAGCATCGATGTATCATCGGACGGCTCCCTGGGCTCGTCGGACATGGATAGCAATCCAGTCCCGACCGCCACCTCCCCTCATCCTGCTGACGACGCCGAGGTGCTGTCTCAAGAGGCACCGGGTCGAGGGGAGACAGTCTTGGAGGCACCTCAAGGCGACCTTCTGGACTCCGGGAGCCGAGGGGACGGGGCCCCTCAGAGCTCCGAGTTCGGCCCTCAGCCGAACACCGCGCCGGACCCTCCAGCGGTTCCGGGCTCGGGTAGGAGGCCTCCTTCTAAGAGGGGCAAGACGCCTGTGCCGGTGACCTCTGTCCATCCAGAGGCGCCGGACAATCTATTGGAAGCGCTTCGCAGCGCTTCCATCGACGAGGAGCACCGCACTATCATGAGTGCGGTGATCCAGAAGGTTCAGTCCGCTAAGAGCGGATTGACTGAAGCCTGTGCCAGCCTTCTAACAAGTTTTGAGGTAAGTGTTTTAAAATGTAGTAGAAATATTACCGCATAGACAGTAGCCCCTGATGCTTTGTTCGGTGTTCACAAAGAAAAGCCGAACAGAGGATCAAATAATATCGCAGGAGTCTAATATAAGTGTGTCAATATGCATATGCAGGCTTCGCTGCTGGCGTCAGCCACATTGACTGCGGAGGTCACCGTACTGAAGCAGGACCTCGAGGGGTCCAGGAAGGAGCTCGGCCTTGACAAGAGGCAGCTCGAGGAGAACAAGGGTAAGTAATACCCTGTCTATAGATATGTATATATAAAATAAGACGCGATTGCAAAATGACAGGATCAACGTATATTTTCCAGGGGCCACGACCGAGGTGGCGACCCTGAAGCAAGCGCTAACCAAGGCCGAGAATAACGCGGCCAAGGAGCACACCGAGCGAGAGAAGCACGAGGCTCGGGTGGGCGAGGTGCAGGAAGAGCTCCAGGCTCTCGTGGCGAAGCACGAGGCGTTGGAGCTTGACTCAAAGACACGGGAGTCTGAGCTTGCCGCGGCCCTCGAGAGCGCAAGAAGTGCCAAGGCCGAAGCCCAAAAGGCCCTCCAGGAGATCGACGCAATGAAGAAGATAGCGGCGGGTAAGGCTTTCTATATGCAAAGCAAGCATGTAAAAGTAAATTACCGATTACTCACCCGAATCCAGAGCTCTCCAGGAGCATTCGCAGATTTGCCCCACAGCGTGTCTGATGCCGCACAATTTTACCAGGACGAGGATGGAAGCTCAACGGAGAAGCTGTTCTGGTCTCAGTATGCTGAGGCCGAACACCCGGTGCCAATGAGCGACTAGCTGAAGCAGATGGTCGAGCTACATAAGGAGGCCGATCGGGCCATGAAGACCTTTATAGTTTGGATGTGGCCTGGCGACGCCCTTCCGAACAGCTTCTTCGGCCTGGTGAGGCGGCTTGTGGATGCCTGCCCGCGGCTGGAGGTCGTCAAGCAATCTGTCTGCATTGAAGGTGCACGCCGGGCTTTTGCCCGTGTGAAATTGCAGTGGGTCAAGCTGGACGCCATGAAGCTGATCAAGGAGGGGCCGCCGGAGGGCAAGGAGCACCGCCACCCCGAGATGTACTACGAGGGTGTTCTGCCAGGTGCCCATCTCATAGCGGACGAGTGTTCCAAAGATGTAATATTTGAGTGAGACTTGCTCGTTTTATCCTGTATTTATGAAAACTTGTTTCATATGCGCTATGCAACGCTTGTTTGAATTTAAAATATTACCTTCTGTTTGGTTGTTTATCCAATCTGAGAGATGGCTAGTCCTCGGCTTCTGCCCCCATGCCACGAGTGCTGGGGTGTTCGGGATAAACCTGAGCACTCTTGTTCCCATGTTTGGGTCCTTCGAGGGAGGTGCTCAGCACAGCGAAGAAGGCAACCGGACTAATAATGCTGTATCACTCTCACTTAGCCATAGAATTCTATAATTTTAAATTTCGGCGAAGCCCCTGGTATTCGGAAGGCCGAATTTGGGGCGCGATACACGCCTTTAAGCCGGACAGGGCCGGCCCCTCGCTCTAAGCGGCATAAGTCTTTAGGGACTCGAAAACCTCGCCGAACAGCGACCAGTCTCTCGCCTTATCATGATAGTCAGTTTTAGCTTTCTCTACTAAGGTGCTGAACCCAGCAGAACCGGGACACAATCGCTATAGTTCTCCTAGCGCTACCTTAGCCGATAGAGCGGAATGTAAGGTACCAAAACATAGGAGCCGGGCAAACCCAACATTTGACCAAAGACATGATTCGGAGCTGATGCATATAATGCTATAAGTTCGGGGTGCCGCACTTGTGAAAGTGTTCGGACTTTTCACATCGTATTGTGAGGTACGTAAGCCCCTGGTGTATTAGCCATACCAAGGTGTACGGTTGCAAGGCGTCATTAATGAACACACACACACACACACACACACACACACATATATATATAACAAGAATGCAATAATAGTCATAATGTCATGCATTGTTTATTAAAAAATTGCGTTAAAGCAGAGTGATACAGATAGTGCGATAAGCAAAGAGTAGGACTATGTCCCTTCCAAGGGCAAGCTGAGGAATGATATTAAATCGAATATTTCACTCGTTACTGTAATCCACCTGGGAATTCTGTGGTATGACGTAGCTGTCTGCCTCCTTGGTTGCTGCATCATGTGTTCGGCAATAGTGCTGCCGGACAGTGTTTCCAGAGATTAAGGTCCTGAAAAAAAAGAAAAATAACCAAACGGGAAGCCCCTAGTGCGGTTTAGGCCGCGTCTTGGGGCGTGCCGCAGTTGTGCCCCCCTCCCCACCTGTGCCTATGGTATTTTTAATGCATAATTATGTACGCGCGGCACGAGTTTCGCCGTTGGGCTGCGATTGGGGTGGCCGCCGTATTGCTACGCAAGTTCAGATCGCGCCAGGCGGTCTATTTGCCGATTGCCTCGAGCGCGCTTGAAGGTGTCCGGGCTTTGAAGCACCGAACTGGTTGATTGCCTTGAGAGGCTGCTTTGCGCTTCTGCTGCTAGGGCCACGGTGTGCTCCTCCGTTCGGAGAGAGCACTTTGTGTTTCCATTGACTGTAATAACTCCGCGAGGTCCTGACATCTTGAGCTTGAGGTATGCATAATGCGGTATCGCATTGAATCTAGCAAATGCGGTTCGCCCGAGCAGCGCGTGATAACCACTTCGGAACGGGACTATATCAAAGATTGACTCTTCGCTTCAGAAATTATCCGGGGATCCGAGGACCACTTCCAGTGTAATTGAGCCTATGCAATGGGCCTCCACACCTGGAATGACGCCTTTAAAGGTTGTTTTTGTGGGTTTGATCCTTGAGGGGTCTATAGCCATTTTGTGCACTGTATCCTGATAAAGCAGGTTCAGGCTGCTGCTGCCATCCATAAGGACTCGAGTGAGGTGAAATCCGTCAATGATTGGGTCTAGGACCAGTGTGGCAAATCCGCCGTGACGGATACTAGTGGGGTGGTCCGTGCGATCAAAGGTGATCGGACAAGAGGACTGAGGGAGTCCTGGATTAGGGGGTGTCCGGATGGCTGGACTATACCTCCAGCTGGACTCCTGGGCTATGAAGGTACAAGATTGAAGACTTCGTCCCGTGTCCGGAAGGGACTTTCCTTGGCGTGGAAGGCAAGCTTGGCGATACAGATATACAGATCTCCTACCATTGTAACCGACTCTATGTCCCTTGCCTCTTGTTACCATCCGGCCTAGACGCACAGTTCGGGACCCCCTACCCGAGATCCGCCGGTTTTGACACCGACATTGGTGCTTTCATTGAGAGTTCCTCTGTGTCGTCGCTGTCAGGCTCGATGGCTCCTACAATCTTCAATGGCGATGCGGTCCAGGGTGAGACCATCCTCCCCGGACAGATCTTCGTCTTCGGCGGCTTCGCACTACGGGCTAATTCACTTGGCCATCTGGAGCAGATCGAAAGCTATGCCCCTGGCCTCCAGGTCAGGTTTGGAAGTTTAAACTACACGGCTGACATCCGTGGGGACTTGATCTTCGACGGATTCGAGCCACTGCCGAGCGCGCCGCACTGTCCCGACGAGCATGATCTAGCTCTGCCGCCGAACAGTGCCCTGGAGGCCGCACACGCATCGGCTTCAATCCTTAATTCGGAGCCAACTGCGCCAATCGAAGATGGGCGGTTGGACGCCGCCTTGAGGGCTGCGATCCCAACGGCGATTGAGCCGAACACCAGCCCCGCACTCTGCGAGACTCATGACTCCAAGGAGCCGGACTCCTTTCCGGACTCCGAACCCTCCGCGCCCCGGCCAATCGAATCCGATTGGGCGCCGATCATGGAGTTTACTGCCGCGGACATCTTTCAGCACTCGCCTTTTGGCGATATTCTGAAGTCACTGAAGTCTCTCTCTTTATCAGGAGAGCCCTGGCCGGACTGCGGCCAGCAAGGTTGGGATTCGAACGATGAAGAAATTCAAAGCCCACCCACCATCCACTTTGTAGCCACTGTCGACGACTTAACCAACATGCTCGACTTCGACTCCGAAGACATCGACGGTATGGATGCCGATGAAGGAGATGATGAAGAACCAGCGCCTACTAGGCCCTGGAAAGCCACCTTGTCGTATTACATATATATGGTGGACACCCCAAAAGAGGGAGATGGCGATGGAACAGCGGAGGATGACCCCTCCAAGAAACAGCCTAAGCGCCGGCGTCAGCGGCGCCGCTCAAAATCCCGCCAAAACAAACATGGTGATTCCAGCACGGGAGATAATAATACTCCGAAAAGCGCCGAAGAAAACCCCCTCCAGCAAGATTTAGCACAGGAGGATGGAGAAACCAGCCCTCATGAGAGAGCAACAGGCAGAGAGGTCGAGGACGATAATTATATGCCTCCCTCCGAAGACGAGGCAAGCCTCGACGATGACGAATTCATCATGCCAGAGGATCCCGTCGAGCAAAAGCGTTTTCAACGTAGGCTTATGGCCACGGCAAGAAGCCTCAAGAAAAAACAGCAACAACTCAGAGCTGATCAAGATTTGCTAGTCGACAGATGGACTGAAGTCCTTGCGGCCGAAGAGCATAAACTCGAACGCCCCTCCAAGAGCTACCCAAAGCGCAGGTTGCTACCCCAATTAGAGGAGGAAGCACTTGATGCGGCTGACCGGCCACCCCGTGGCCGCGACAGAGAGGCCTCTCGGCCCTCCACTCAAGCCGCACCCCGTACCAAGGCATGGGAATATGCGCCGGACTTACGAGATATGTTGGAGGACAAGGCAAGGCAAACAAGATCGATCTACGGATCGCGTGGGTGCCCCACGGCTCGAGACGGTAACCGTCACGTCGGCCACAAATTCGGCAGGGCCGAACACAGTAGACAAAGCTCATTGGAGCTATGTCATGATATAGCCCAGTACAGAGGCGCCGCACACCCACTCTGCTTTACAGACGAAATAATGGATCATCAAATCCCTGAGGGTTTCAAACCCGTAAACATCGATTCATATGATGGCACAACAGATCCTGCGGTATGGATCAAGGATTATCTCCTTCATATCCACATGGCCCGTGGCGATGATTTCCACGCCATCAAATACCTCCCACTCAAGCTTAAAGGACCAGCTCGGCATTGGCTTAACAGCTTGCCAACAGGATCAATCAGCTGTTGGGAGGACCTGGAAGCCGCATTCCTCGACAATTTCCAGGGCACCTATGTGCGCCCCCAGACGCCGACGACCTAAGTCATGTATTTCAGCAGCCAGATGAATCGGCGAGGCAATTCTGGACACGGTTCCTAACAAAGAAAAATCAAATAGTCGACTGTCCAGACGCTGAGGCCCTCGCAGCCTTCAAGCACAATATCCGTGACGAGTGGCTAGCCCGGCACCTTGGATAGGAAAAGCCGAAATCTATGGCAGCACTCACGACACTCATGACCCGCTTTTGCGCGGGAGAAGACAGCTGGCTTGCTCATAGCAACAATATAACCAAGAACCCTGGTAATTCGGACACCAGGGACAGTAGTGGCAGGTCGCGTCACAACAAGCAGAAGCGCCGCATTAACGACGACAATACTGAGGATATGGTAGTTAATGCCGGATTCAGAGGCTCTAAATCCGGTTAGCGGAAAAAGCCATTCAAAAGGAATCCTAGGGGCCCATCCAGTTTGGACCGAATACTCGACCGCTTGTGCCAGATACATGGCACCCCCGAAAAGCCTGCCACTCACACCAACAAGGATTGTTGGGTGTTCAAGCAGGCAGGCAAGCTAAACGTCGAAAACGAAGACAAGGGGCTGCATAGCGATGACGACGAGGAGCCCCGGCCGCCGAACAACAGTGGACAGAAGGGTTTTCCCCCACAAGTGAGGACGGTGAACATGATATACGCAACCCACATCCCCAAGAGGGACCGGAAGCATGCGTTAAGGGACGTATACGCGATAGAGCCAGTCGCCCCAAAGTTCAACCCATGGTCCTCCTGCCCGATCACCTTTGATCGAAGGGACCATCCCACTAGCACCCGTCATGGTGGATTCGCCGCATTGGTTCTAGACCCAATTATTGATGGATTTCATCTCACTAGAGTCCTTATGGACAGCGGCAGCAGCCTGAACCTGCTTTACCAGGATACAGTGCGGAAAATGGGCATAGATCCCTCGAGGATTAAGCCCACCAAAACGACCTTTAAAGGCGTAATACCAGGTGTAGAGGCCAACTGTACAGGCTCAGTCACACTTGAAGTGGTCTTCGGATCTCCGGATAATTTCTGAAGCGAGGAGTTAATCTTCGACATAGTCCCGTTTCGCAGTGGCTATCATGCACTGCTCGGGCGAACCGCATTCGCTAAGTTCAATGCGGTACCACATTACGCACACCTTAAGCTCAAGATGCAAGGCCCTCGAGGAGTAATTACGGTCAATGGAAACACCGAACGCTCCCTCCGAACGGAGGAGCACACGGCGGCCCTTGCAGTGGAAGTACAAAGCAGCCTCTTCAGGCAGTTCTCCAGTCCGGCCACTAAACGACCAGACACCATCAAGCGCGCCCGGAGTAACCTACAACAAGACCGCCTGGCATGATCCGAGCAGGCGTAGCAATGCGGCCCCAACCCCAACCCTCGCAAAAAGGCGGCGCTAATACTTCGCGTACATAACTACGCTCTAGAGATACCATGGGCACAGGGGGAGGGGCACCATCACGGCACGCCCAAAACACAGCTTAAACCATACCAGGGGCTGTCGATTTTTTAATTTTCTCTTACTTTCAGGACTCCACTCTTCGGAAGGCTTGTTCGGCAGTTCAATTGCCGCACAAACGATGCAAGAACCAGGGAAGCAGACAAGCCATGCCGCATTACGGAACTCCCAGGTGGTCTCTATCACGAGCAGTATACCTGTTTCGCATACTATTCCGCAGCTTGCCCCTAGAGCGGACATGTTACATAGTCCAACCTTTTTCTTATCGCATTATTTGTATCGTTTTTCTTTGATCGCAGCTCTTTTTAATAAACAATGCATAGCTTTCGTCTATTTTTGCATTACCTTTTTTTATATATATGTTCCTTAACGACATGTTGCACCCGTACACGTTGGTACGGCCAAAATACGCCAGGGGCTTTAGTACCCCTCAATATGGTGTGAGAAGTCTGAATACTTTAACAAGTGCGGCACCCTGAACTTATAGCATTATATGCATCAGCTCCGAATCATGTCTTGGGTCAATAGTTGGGTTTGCCCTGCTCCTATGTTTTGGTGCCTTACGTTCCCCTATATCGGCTAAGGTAGCACTAGGAGAACCACTGCGATTGTGCCCCGGTTGAGCTGGGTCGAGCACCTCAATGGAGAAAGCTAAAACTGACTGTCATGATGAGGCAAGAGCTGGTCACCGTTCGAGAGGTTTTTTCGAGTCCCTAAAGACTTATGCTGCTTAGGGCGAGGAACCGGCTCTGTCCAGCCAAGGCGTGGATAGCGCCCCAAACTCGGTCTTCCGAATACTAGGGGCTTCGCCGAAATTTAAAATTATAGAATTCTATGGCTAAGTGAGAGTGTTCACGCATTATAGTCCGATTGCCTTGTTCGTTGGGCTGAGCGCCTCCCTCGAACGACCCAAACATGGGAAAAAGAGCGCTCAGGTTTATCCCTGAACACCCCAGCACTAGTGGCACGGGGGCAGAAGCCGACGACTCGCCATCTCTCAGAATTGATAAACAGCCGCATAAAAGGTAATATTTTAAATTCAAACAGCATTGCTTAGCGCATATGAACAAGGTTTTAGCGCACAGGACAAAACGAGCGAGTTTTACTCAAATATTACATCCATAGAACATTCATCCGCCACAAGGCGGGCACCCTTCAGAACATCCTTATAATAATTCTCGGGCTTGCGATGCTCTTTCCCCGGCGGTGGCCCGTCCTTCACAAGCTTCTCAGCATCCAGCTTGCCCCAGTGCACCTTCGCATGGGCAAGGGCCCTACGGGCACCTTCAATGCAGAAGGAGCGCTTGATGACCTCGAGCCTTGGACAGGCCTCCACCAGCAGCCGCACCAGCCCAAAGTAGCTCCCAGGCAGAGCCTCTCCAGGCCACAGCCGAACTATGAGGCCCCTCATGGCCTGTTCGGCCGCCTTGTGGAGCTCGACCAGTTGCTTCAACTGGTCGCTCAGGGGCACGGGGTGTCCGGCCTCAGCATACTGAGACCAGAACACCTTCTCTGTCGAGCTCCCCTCCTCGGCTCGATAGAATGCAGCAGCATCAGACACACTCCGGGGAAGATCTGCGAACGCGCCTGGAGAACTCTGGATTCGGGTAAGTAACAAGTAACTCACGCTTATGTGTTTGCTTTGCATAAAGAATGCCTTACCCACCGCTATCTTCTTCACCTCATCCAACTCCTGGAGGGTCTTCTGGGATTCGGCCTTGGCAGACTTGGCACTTTCAATAGCCGCCGCGAGTTCGGACACTCGCGTCCTTGAGTCACGCTCCAAACTCTCGTGTTTTTCCATGAGAGACTGGAGCTCTTGCCGCACCTTGCCAGCCTCGGCCTCATACTTCTCCCACTCGGTGCGCTCCGCGGCCGACCTCTTTAAGGCCTCGAGCAGCGCTTGCTTCAGGGTCGCCACCTCAGACGTGGCCCCTACAATAGCCACGATAATCCTGTCATTTTTCGCAATTGCACCTTTATATATATATATATATTTAAAGAAGGTATTTCTTACCTTCATTGTCCTCGAGCTGCTTCTTGACATGCCTGAGCTCTTGCTCGGACCGCTCGAGGTTCTGCTTCAGCGTGTCCACTTCCGCAGTCAGTGCGGCGGATGCCAGCAGGGAAGCCTGCACACGCATATTGACTCTTTTTTGTTAGACTCCTGTGAATTTTATTTGATCCTCTATTCGGCTTTTCTTCCTGAACGCCAAACAGAGCATCAGGGGCTACTGTCTATGTGGTAATATTATTTACACATTCTTTACTTGCCTCAAAGCCTGTTAAAAGGCTTGTACAAGCTTCAGTCAATCCGCTCTTGGTGGACTGAACCTTCTGGACCACCGCACTCATAATGGTGCGGTTCCCCTCGTCGATGGAGGTGCCTTGGAGCGCCTCCAACAGATTGTCCGGCGCCTCCGGTTGGACGGAGGTCACCGGCACGGTGGGCTTGCTCCTCTTGGAAGGATGTCCCCCACCGGACTCTAGAACCTTTGAAGGTTCCGGAGCGGCGTCCGGCCCAGGGCCGGACTTGGAGCCCTGGGGGGTTTCAGCCCCTTTACTCCTGGAGTCCGGGAGGTCGCCTCGCGGCGCCTCCAGGACCACCTCCTCCCAGATTGGAACCTGTTGGGACAACACTTCGGTGTCGTCCACAGGGCGGGGGGAGGAAGCCGTCGGAAGCGAGTTCACCTCCGACGAGTCCAGTGAGCCGCTCGACGACGCGTCGAGCCGGTCTTTGGGTGGGCTGCATAAACACGTTCGACATAAGGGAAAGCTGTGCAATAAACAAATGCTACGAATTACTCTAGTATCCGGATACTTATGATTTGGCCAGGGTCTTAGCCTTGGGCGCCCACTCCTCTCTGCCGTCGTCGGTGATGGTAGAGTAGTCCGGAGAAAGGGTTTTCCCCTTCTTGGACCCTTCGGCCTCCCTTGTTGGGGTGGCCTTCCTTTTCTTCCCTTCTCCCGTTGGAGGGGGAGGGGTTTCTTCTTCCTCCTCCTCGTCTTCACGGGAGGAATGCGCCTCGGAACCGTCGGATGATGGATCCGACGCCTCCTGGCGCCGGGCACTCTTTCGAGTCCCCGTGGCCTTTTTGCGGCCTTCTTCTCCGGCACCACATAGGGTGCCAGAACCAGCAGCTTCACCAAGTGGGCATCGGCTGGGTCTTCGGGCAAAGGTGCCGGACAGTCGATTCGTCCGGACTGCACCTGCCAATCCTGTCAAAGGTGAGGGAGCTTAGTTCCCGCACAGAGTTAAACTATGAAAAACTAGTGCCCTGTAAAAGGTACAAAAAACTTACCGCGCTAGCGTGACGCTGCGTGCTGTATCCGCGATCCTCGGTAGCGGATGCAGGAGCCTCGGCGCCTTTGAAGAGCACCTTCCAGGCATCTTCGTACGTCGTGTCGAAGAGCCTCCTCAGGGTTTGGTGCCGCGCCAGATCAAACTCCACACAGGTTGAAAGCCCGTTGTTGACAGGGGAGGATCAAGCGGATGAGCATAACCTGGACTACGTTGACAAGCTTGAGCTGCTTGTTCACCAGGGATTGGATGCATATTTATAGTCCGATCACCGCCTTTTTGCTGCCCCACGACAGGCCTGTCTCTTTCCAGGACGTGAGCCGCGTTGGGGGTCCGGACCGGAACTCGGGGGCTGCGACCCACTTAGGGTTGCGCGGCTCGGTGATGTAAAACCACCCCGATTGCCACCCCTTCAGGGTCTCCACAAAGGAGACCTCGAGCCATAGGACGGTGGCCATCTTGCCCACCATTGCGCCTCTGCACTCCGCTTGGTTGCCGCGCACCACCTTCGGCTTGACGTTGAAAGTTTTGAGCCATAGGCCGAAATGGGGGCGGATGCAGAGGAAAGCCTCGCACACAATGATAAACGCCGAGATGTTGAGGACAAAATTCGGGGCCAGATCGTGGAAATCCAGGCCGTAGTAGAACATGAGCCCCCGGACAAATGGATGGAGGGGGAAACCCAGTCCGCGGAGGAAATGGGGGAGGAACACCACCCTCTCATGGGGCCTGGGGGTGGGGATAAGCTGCCCCTTTTCGGGAAGCCGGTGCGTGATGTCGTTAGACAAGTATCCTGCCTTCCTTAGTCTTTTGATGTGCCCTTCTGTGACAGAGGAGGCCATCCACTTGCTTCCCGCTCCGGACATAGCTGGAGAAGGTTGAGATGGGGAGTGCGGACTTGGGCGTTGGAGCTTGAGTGCGCAAGAGTGGATAGGAAAAGGAGGAAGAAGGCATAGGCGAAAAGGTGGATCCTTATCCCCTTATATGGGTGGACGCAACTACGTGTCCCCACCAGACTGGTAAAACTCGCTTATCTCCCAAGCGCCGTAATCAATGGCCCGGTTGGGTTACCCACGTCCGTATTGATGAGAATCCCGGAATAAGGGGACACGATCTCTGCTTTGACAAGACGTGCCATGGAAACCGCCTCGCATGACACGCTGAGGTGGGGTAATAAAATGACTCGGATAAAGGCTTGGCCGTGGTGTGACACACTACGGAATACGTCAGCAGATTAGATTTGTGTAAATATTATTCTCTCTATGGCAATATGTGGAAACTTATTTTGCAGAGCCGGACACTATCTTTGTGTTCAAAATCTTCTATGAAGTACTTGGAGGAGGAACCCGCCTTGCAATGCCGAAGACAATTTGCGCGCCGGACTCGTCGTCATTGAAGCCTGGTTCAGGGGCTACTGAGGGAGTCCTGGATTAGGGGGTGTCCGGATGGCCGGACTATACCTTCAGCTGGACTCCTGGGCTATGAAGGTACAAGATTGAAGACTTCGTCCCGTGTCCGGAAGGGACTTTCCTTGGCGTGGAAGGCAAGCTTGGCGATACGGATATACAGATCTCCTACCATTGTAACCGACTCTATGTAACCCTAACCCTACCCGGTGTGTATATAAACTAGAGGGTTTTAGTCCGTAGGACAACATACAACTCAACAATCATACCATAGGCTAGCTTCTAGGGTTTAGCCTCCTCGATCTCGTGGTAGATCTACTCTTGTACTACCCATATCATCAATATTAATCAAGCAGGACTTAGGGTTTTACCTCCATCGAGAGGGCCCGAACCTGGGTAAAACTTCGTGTCCCTTGCCTCCTGTTACCATCCAGCCTAGACGCACAGTTCGGGACCCCCTACCCGAGATCCGCCGGTTTTGACACCGACAAGGACCAAGGGTTGAACTTTGGGGCGACTGGCTCCAACGCATATACGTCCCTGAGCGCATGCTTCCTCTCCCTCTTGGGGATGTGGGTTGCGTATATCATGTTCACCGTCCGCATTTGCGGCGGAAACCTCTTCTGACCTCCGGTGTGTGGCTGCCGGGGTTCTTCCTCGTCATCGCTATGCGGCCCCTTGTCCTTGTTTTCGGCAATTAACTTGTCGGCCTGCTTGAACACCCAACAATCCCTGTTGGTGTGATTGGCTGGCTTGTCTGGGGTGCCGTGTATTTGACACGAGCGATCGAGTATTCGGTCCAAGCTGGACGGACCCAGCGTACTTTGTTTGAATGGCTTTTTCCACTGACCAGGTTTAGAGCCTTTGAATCCAGGATTGACTGCCATATCCTCGGTATTTTCGCTGTTAATGCGGCGCTTATGTTTGTTGCGATGTGACCTGCTATTGCCGTCCTTGGTATCCGGGGTACCATGGTTCTTTGATATGTTATTACTACAAGCCAGCCAGCTGTCTTCTCCCGCACAAAAGCGGGTCATGAGCGTCGTGAGAGGTCCCATAGATTTCGGCTTTTCCTAACCAAGGTGCCGAGCTAGCCACTCGTCTCGGATGTTGTGTTTGAAAGCCGCTAAGGCCTCTGCATCCGGACAATCAATGATCTGATTTTTCTTTGTAAGGAACCGAGTCCAGAATTGCCTGGCCGACTCTTCTGGTTGCTGAATTATGTGGCTCAAGTCATCGGCGTCTAGTGGTCGCACATAAGTGCCCTGAAAGTTGTCAAGGAATGCGGCTTCCAGATCTTCCCAACAACTAATGGAGTCCACTGGCAAGCTGTTAAGCCAATGCCATGCTGGTCCTTTGAGCTTTAGTGGGAGGTATTTGATGGCGTGTAAGTCATCACCGCGGGCCATGTGGATGTGGAGGAGGAAATCCTTGATCCATACTGCGGGATCTGTTGTGCTGTCGTATGATTCAATATTTACAGGTCTGAATCCTTCTGGGAATTGATGTTCCATTACTTCGTCTGTGAAGCATAAGGGGTGTGCGGCACCTCTGTATTGGGCTATATCGCGACACAACTCGAAAGGGTCTTGCCCGCTGTGTTCAGCCCGGCCGGATTTGCTTTTGCTGTGTCCGGCGTGACGTTTATCGTCTCGTAGAGTAGTGCACCCTCGTGATCCGTTGATCGATCTTGCATGCTTTGCTTTGTCCTCCAATATGTCTCGCAGGTCTGGCGTATCTCCCCATGCCTTTTTATTTGAATGGCGTCGGGGTGGAGGCTGAGCTTTTGGCTGGAATGCCTCTCTATCGCGGCCACGAGGTCGCCGATCAGCTGTATCATACGCTTCTTCCTCCAGTCGGGGTAGTAACCTGCACTTGGGGTAACTCTTGGAGTGGTGCTCGAGTTTATATTCCTCGGCCGCGAGGACTTCAGTCCATCTGTCAGCTAGCAGATCTTGATCAGCTTGAAGCTGCCGCTGCTTTTTCTTAAGGCTATTTGTCGTGGCCATAAGCCGGTGCTTGAAGCGCTCTTGTTCGACGGGATCCTCTGGTATGGCGAATTCATCGTCGCCGAGGCTTGCCTCGTCTTCGGAGGGGGGCATGTAATTGCCATCCTCCTCCTCTCCATCTGCCGCTCTCTCAAGAGAGCTGGCTCCTCCATCCTCCTGCTCTGAATCTTGCTGGAGGGGAATGTTGTTGTCTTTGGCACTATTTGGAGTGTTATTATCTCCTGTGCTGGTATCACCACTTTTGCTTTGGCGGGACCTAGAGCGGCGCCGCTGACGTCGGCGCTTTGGTTGCTTCTTGGAGGGATCATCCTCCTCTATCTCGTCGCCATTGCCTTCTTTGGGTGTATCCACCATGTATATGTCATATGACGAGGTGGCTTTCCAGTGCCCTATAGGCGCTGGTTCATGTTCGTCTCCTACATCGTCGTCCATACCGTCGATGTCTTCGGAGTCGAAGTCGAGCATGTCGGTTAAATCATCGACAGTGGCTACGAAGTGGGTGGTGGGTGGGCGTCGAATTTCTTCTTCATCCGCATCCCAATCATGTTGGCCATAGTCCGGCCAGGGCTCTTCTAACAAAGAGAGAGACTTTAGTGAATTCAGGATGTCGCCGAAGGGCGAATGCTGAAAGATATCCGCGACAGTGAATTCCATGATCGGCGCCCAATCGGATTCGATTGGCAGGGGCGTGGACGGTTCGGAGTCCAGAAAAGAGTCCGGCACCTTGGAGCCACGGGCTTCGCAGAGGATTAGGCCGGTGTTCAGCTCGATGGCTGTTGAGACTGCAGCCCCTGAGGCGGTGTCTAGCCACCCGTCCTCGATTGGCGCAGTTGGCTCCGAGCTAAGGGTCGGAGCTGATGCGGGCGTGGCCTCTGGGGTACTATTCGGCGGCAGAGCTAGGTCATACCCGTCGTGATAGTGCGGCGTGCCCGGCTGTGGCTCGAATCCGTTGAAGATCAAGTCTCCGCGGATGTCGGCCGTGTAGTTCAAACTTCCAAATCTGACCTGACGGCCATGAGCGTAGCTCTCAATCTGCTCCAGATGGCCAAGCGAATTAGCCCGCAATGCAAAGCTGCCGAATACGAAGATCTGTCCGGGGAGAAAAGTCTCGCCCTGGACCGCATCGCTATCGATGATAGTAGGAGCCATCAAGCCTAACGGCGACGACACAAAGGAACTCTCAATGAAAGCACCAATGTCGGTGTCAAAACCGGCGGATCTCGGGTAGGGGGTCCCGAACTGTGCGTCTAGGCCGGATGGTAACAGGAGGCAGGGGACACAATGTTTTACCCAGGTTCAGGCCCTCTTGATGGAGGTAAAACCCTACGTCCTGCTTGATTGATATTGATGATATGGGTAGTACAAGAGTAGATCTACCACGAGATCAGAGAGGCTAAACCCTAGAAGCTAGCCTATGGTATGATTGTATGTTGTGGTTGTTGTTCTACGGACTAAAACACTTCGGTTTATATAGACACCAGAGAGGGTTAGGGTTACACAAGGTCGGTTACAAAGGAGGAGATATCCATTTCCGCATTTCCTAGCTCGCCTTCCACGCCAAGTAGAGTCCCATCCGGACACGAGACGAAGTCTTCAATCTTGTATCTTCATAGTCTAACAGTCCGGCCAATGGAGATAGTCCAGCTGTCCGAAGACCCCCTAATCCAGGACTCCCTCAAGAATGAAAGTAATTCCCTATGCCTCAGTGATAACCCACAAGTATAGGGGATCACAACAGTTTTCGAGGGTAGAGTATTCAACCCAAATTTACTGATTCAACACAAGGGGAGCCCAAGATTATTCTCAAGTATTAATAGTTGAGTTGTTAATTCAACCGCACCTGAAAGACTTAATATCTGCAGCAAAGTATTTAGTAGCAAAGTAATATGGAAGTAGCGGTAACGGTGGCAAAAGTGACAGTAGTAGTTTATGTAGTGATTGTAACAGTGGCAACGAAAAAGTAACTAAGCAAAGATCAATATGTGAAAAGCTCGTAGGCAATGGATCAGTGATGGATAATTATGTCAGATGCGATTCCTCATGCAGCAATTATAACATAGGGTGACACAGAACGAGCTCCAGTTCATCAATGTAATGTAGGCATGTATTCCGAATATAGTCATACGTGCTTATGGAAAAGAACTTGCATGACATCTTTTGTCCTACCCTCCCGTGGCAGCGGGGTCCTATTGGAAACTAAGGTTTATTAAGGCCTCCTTTTAATAGAGTACCGGAACAAAGCATTAACACTTAGTGAATACATGAACTCCTCAAACTATGGTCATCACCGGGAGTGGTCCCGATTATTGGCACTTCGTGGTTACCGGATCATAACACATAGTAGGTGACTATAGACTTGCAAGATAGGATCAAGAACTCACATATATTCATGAAAACATAATAGGTTCAGATCTGAAATCATGGCACTCGGGCCCTAGTGATAAGCATTAGGCATAGCAAAGTCATAGCAACATCAATCTTAGAACATAATGGATACTAGGGATCAAACCCTAACAAAACTAACTCGACTACATGGTAAATCTCATCCAACCCATCACCGTCCAGCAAGCCTTTGATGGAATTACTCACGCACGGCAGTGAGCGTCATGAAATTGGTGATGGAGGAAGGTTGTTGATGACGATGGCGATGGATTCCCCTCTCCGGAGCCCCGAATGGACTCCAGGTCAGCCCTCCCGATGAAGATTAGGGCTTGGCGGCGGCTCCATGTCGTAAATCGCGATGAATCCCTCTCTCTGATTTTTTTTCTCCCCGAACGTGAATATATAGAGTTGGAGTTGACATCGATGGAGCCTCAGGGGGCCCACGAGGCAGGGGGCGCGCCCCAGGGGGGCGCCCTGCACCCTCGTGGACAGGGTGTGGGCCCCCTGGTGTTGATTCTTTTGGCAGTATTTTTTATAAATTCCAAAACGTGTCTTCGTAAATTTCCAGGTCATTCCGAGAGCTTTTATTTCTGCATAAAAATAACACCATGGCAATTTTGTTGAGAACAACCTCAGTCCGGGTTAGTTGCATTCAAGTCATTGAAGTTAGAGTCCAATACAAGGTCAAAAGTGTTTGGAAAATTAGATACGTTGGATACATATCAACTCCCCCAAGCTTAAACCTTTGCTTGTCCTCAAGCAATTCAGTTGACAAAATAAAAGTGATAAAGAAAAACTTTTACAAACTTTGTTTGATCTTGTTGTTGCAAATATGTAAAGCCAACATTCAAGTTTTCAGCAAAGATTATGAACTAACCATATTCACAATAACATTTAGGTCTCATGTTTACTCATATCAATGGCATAATCAACTAGCGAGCAATAATAATAAATCTCGGATGACAACACTTTCTCAAAAAAAATCATGATATGATATAACAAGATGGTATCTCCCTAGCCATTTCTGAGACCGCAAAACATAAATGGAGAACACCCCTGAAGATCAAGGATTGACTAAACATTGTAATTCATGTTAAAAGAGATCAAGTCATAGTCATACTCAATGTAAATTAATAGTAATGCATGCACATGACAGCGGTGCTCTCCAACTGGTGCTTTTAATAAGAGGACGGTGACTCAACATAAAAGTAAATAGACAAGCCCTTCACAGAGGGAAGCAGTGATTTGTAGAGGTGCCAGAGCTCGAGTTTTGAAACAGAGATAAATTATATTTTGAGTGGCATACTTTCATTGTCAACATAACAACCGAGAGATCTTGATATCTTCCATGCTACACACATTATAGGTTGTTCCCAAACAGAATGGTAAAGTTTATACTCCCCCACCACCAACAAACATCAATCCATGGCTTGTCCGAAATAACGGGTGCCTCCAACTAACAACAATCCTAGGGGAGTTTTGTTTGCAATTATTTTAATTTAAGCATGGGACCGGGCATCCCGGTTACCAGCCATTTTCTCGTGAATGATGAGCGGAGTCCACTCATCTTGAGAATAACCCACCTAGCATGGAAGATATAGACAACCCTAGTTGATACATGAGCTATTCGAGCATACAAAACAGAATTTCATTTGAAGGTTTAGAGTTTGGCACATACAAATTTACTTGGAACGGCAGGTAGATACCGCTTATAGGAAGGTATGGTGGAATCATATGGAATAACTTTGGGGTTTATGGAAGTGGATGCACAAGCAATATTCCCGCTTAGTACAAGTGAAGGGTAGAAAAAGACTGGGAAGCGACCAACAAGACAGCGACAACAGTCATGAACATGCATTAAAATTAATCAACACTGAGTGCAAGCATGAGTAGGATATAATTCACCATGAACATAAATATCGTGGAGGCTATGTTGATTTTGTTTCAACTACATGCGTGAACATGTGCCAAGTCAAGCCACTCGAATCGTTCAAAGGAGGATACCACCCTATCATACCACATCACAACCATTTTAATAGCATGTTGGCACGCAAGGTAAACCATTATAAACTCCTAGCTAATTAAGCATGACATGAGAAACTATAACCTCTAATGGTCATTGAAAACATGTTTCATTCATAATAGGCTGAATCAGGAACGATGAACTAATCATATTTACAAAAACAAGATAAGTCGAGTTCATACCAGCTTCTCTCATCTCAATTGGTCCATCATATATCGTCATTATTGCCTTTCACTTGCACGACCGAAGGGTGTGGATAATAATAATAATAATAGTGCACGTGCATTGGACTAAGCTGGAATATGCAAGCATTTAATACAAGGGAGAAGACAAGGTAATACACTACAAAAAAAAAGACACATCCGTGACATTTTGGGCCGAACGAAATTTTTTCTGTCATACATATGACACTTCTATGACGATAATTGTGACAAAACCCGGTATCATCATAGATGTGGTGGGCTCCTACTTCTATGACAAAAAATCATGAAAGAAAATGGGCTTTTCGTCCTGGGCGGGCCGGAGACGCAGCTGCATGACATTCTTTGGGCCGTCCATGATGGAAAAAACCGTGGTAGAAGTGAGGGCGAGGAAAATTTCGGGGAGTTCCCGGTTATGGTGGGAGGTCGGGGGCCGAGCGATGCGCGTTTCTCTCATACACGTACGCGCATGTGTGTGAGGCGTTGGCTCTAACTGAACCCGAGCGAGGCGTTGGGCTCTAACTGAACCCGAGCGATTGCACTGCAGGCTATGCGTTACTGAACCCGAGCGACCGATCAATGGCTGTTAACTGAACCCGATCGAGCTATTCCTTCGCTACTGCTGCTAACTGAAGCCGATCGATGCTGCCTCTAGATGAACAGTGAGCGTTGGGGGGGGGGTGGATGAACAGTTCCCGGTGGGGGTGGATGAACAGGACCCCGTGGTGTTGCCTCTGGATGAACAGGACCCCGATCGATCTAGCCGGTTGGGGCTGGATGAATAGGACCCCGTGGAGGGCTGGATGAATAGGACCACCCCATGGAGGGCAGGATGAATAGTAGACGGTGGAGGGCGGGATGAACAGTAGCCCGTGGAGGGGTGATTGAACAGGAGCCCGTGGAGAGGGCTAGTTGAACAGTAGCTGGTGGAGTAGCGCGCGGTGGAGGCTAGATGAACAGGAGCCCGTGGATGAACAGTCGCAGGTGGAGGCTGGAGGAAGTCGATGGTGGATGAACAGTAGCTCGTGGAGGCTGGAGGGGGTCGACAGTGGAGATGAACAGTATCCCGTGGAGTCCCATTTTGTGGTACGCCACACCCCTCCCGATGAACAGGACCCCTGTTTCGACCGTAGCGCTCCAACACAAGTCCGTTTCTTCCGTTTTGCGGTACGCCACACCCCTCCCGATCAACAGGACCTTCGTTTCGATAGTAGGAGGTCCGTTTCCTCCGATTTGCGGTACGCCAGACCCCTCCCGATGAACAGGGTCCCGTTTCGAACGTGGCCGATCGAACACAAGGCCATTTCCTCCGTTTTGTGGTACGCCAGGCCTCGTTTCCATCGCCTGTTCCGTCCAAGCCCTCCCGATGAACACGACCACGCATTCCGTTCCGACCCAGCCGGTTGGCTCCCACGCGTTCCGTTGCCTCCCCATGAACACGACGCATTTTGTTGCCTCCCCATGAACACGACGCATTCCGTTGCCTCCCCATAAACACGACGACGACGCTGTTTCTCCGTTCCGACTCAGCCATTTACATGAGCCCTGGCCGTACGTATGCGCGAGTAGGCGTTCGAGACCCCGCCCGTATGTACACATACATGACCGTATTTTCTTTCTTGCACCATGGCCGCTGTACGTACGTGTACATGCTACGTGCACGCCTCTACTACGACACGTGCACGCCTCTACATCGACCAGTATGTACGTACATGTTCGCGACCAGAATGACAACGCTACGTACGCTTCGACCAGGTGGGTCCCGACTGTCAGGCACTTCCTTGCCTGCGAAGATGTAGTTGGTGGGTCCCAGCAGTCAGGGGGCGAATCGTTTTTTTTGCCCGGACGCACTTCCTTGCATGCGAAGATGTAGCTGGTGGGTCCCAGCAGTCAGGGAGAAACATTTTTTTTTCACGAAATACAGTGGCCCGTCCGGTGGGTCCCAGCTGTCAGGTGGAGAAATCATTATTTTCCGCGTAATAAGGAGGCACTTCTTTGCTGCGGCCGTGGACCCAGCTGTCAGCCTCTCCACGTACAGTCCACGTCTAATGGAAGTCGTTCCTTGACCACGTTGACCATGCCGCGCCGAGAGCACCAGGGCGGTGGACAACGACGAGGCCTAGGAAGGGGACGACACGGAGGCAGGGAAGACTCGACAGTTGTTTCCCATGCGGGGGGGGGGGGGGGCGGTACGACTGTATGAGGGTTTACTGGTTCGTCTGCCATCGCCGAGAATAACAACAGGTGTGGGTGAGTAGAGGGATGGCTAGGCCAGCGATGGGAGTACGGTCGAGCAGTGAGGCCTGCGCGGCAGCACAGCCGGCCGCGAGGAGGAGGGAGCAGGCAGTCCCGCCGGCGCTTGTTTGAGCGGCTGGAGCAAGAAGAGCAGAGATTAAAGAAGCACGGCGGCCGTTGGATGGACATCCAACAGTCAGTGCTTGTGCGTCAACCTTTTTTTAGGAAAGCCTCAAATCTGTGGAAAACAACATACAGCCCATCTGCCATTATTTCTAATAATTTACAGCCCATTTGCTAATTCTTAAGGGTTTTTTGGAGCCCATATTCTTTTTCTTAGCATTACAGCCCATATTGTGGCAACGGTTAAAAAATTATACGAAATTTTGCATATTTCGGTGCGGTCCGAACTGTTTTTAATCCCGAAATTTCGACTCACATTCAAACTGATTTTAAAAATAAATGTATATCAATATAAAATCCAACAAATTCTCCACGCATAAAAATTAATGTAATTTAAAATCTTGAAATGAAAAAAAGATATTTGAAACTAATTGCCGGTTTGATGTGTTTTAAAAATGTACAACCCATTTCTCATTACTGATGGGCCATTTTCTCGGCCAGCCGAATGAAAGCTCTCCTCGTCTTGAAAGATTTGCAGCCCAACAGGCCTGACAAAGCGACTTACTTGGCAAATCGCAAAAAAACCTGGGCTATGGCCGTGGACCCAGCTGTCAGCCTCTCCACATACAGTACTCTTCCGATGGAAGTCGTTCCTTGACCACGTTGACCACGCCACGCGGAGAGCACCACGACGGTGGACGACGACGAGGCCTAGGAAGGGGACGACGTGGCACTAGAAGCCCGCACGGAGAGGACTACGAGGGTTCACTGGTTCGGCTGCTGTGTGAGGCTGCCGTCGCCGCAGGGCCTGGCCAACGGTGGGAATAGTAGGGGGCGGTAAGGCCTCTACGGCAGCACAACCAGCCAAGGGAGGCATGAGCATGCGGCACGACCGGCGCTGCTTTGGGCGGCTGGAGCAAGAAGACCAGAGGTTGAAGAAGCACTACAGCCGTTGGATGGACATCGTACGGTCACTTGAGCTAGAATCGTTCATATTGACTAAGTTGAGCAAGCCCTTCGTCCCCGTCAACTTAGTAGGCCCACATGTCAGCCTCCCAGCAAGGTGGGTCCCAGCTAGCCGGGGGAGTATTCATTTTTTTGTGAGTAATAAGGAGGCACTTCCGGTGGGTCCGAGCTGACAGCGGGGGGAACGTTTTTTTCGCGAAATACGGTGGCCCATCCGGTGGGTCCCAGCAGTCAGGGGGAAACGAGTTTTTTCGCAAAACACTGGTGGCCCATCCGATGGGTCCCTGCTGTCAGGTGGAGGAATCATTATTTTCCGTGTAATAAGGAGGCACTTCCTTGCCGCCACCGTGGACCCAGCTGTTAGCCTCTCCACATATAGTCCACGTCCGATGGAAGTCGTTCCTTGACCATGTTGACCATGCCGCGCCGAGAACACCAGGGTGGTGGACGACGGCGAGGCCTAGGAAGGGGAAGACGCAGAGCCGGTGAAGATGCGGCAGTGGATGCCCACGCGGAGAGGAGTATGAGGGTTCACTCGTTCGGCTGCGGTGTGAGGCTGCCGTCGCTGCAGGGCTTGGCCAGCGGTGGGAATAGTAGGGGGCGGTGAGGCCTCCGCGGCAGCACAACCAGCCACGGGAGGCAGGAGCAGGCGGCACGAACGACGCTGCTTTGGGCGGCTGGAGCAAGAATACCAGAGGTTGAAGAAGCACTACGGCTGTTGGATGGACATCGTACGGTCACTGCAGCTAGAATCGTTTATATTGACTAAGTTGACAAAGCCCTTGGTACGTCAACTTAGTAGCCCCACAGGTCAGCTTCTGAAATGGTGCACCCCAGATGTCAGGGGGAGGAATCATTTTTGGGCGGGTGAAGCTAGAATATCCAAGATTGAAGAAGAAGCACGGCATCCGTTGGATGGGCATCCAACGGCCACTGCTGCTAGAACCGTGTGTTGACTATAAGTTGACAAAGCCTTGTGTACGCGTCAACTCTGTTTTTTTAGGGACGCGTCAACTTAGTAAGGCTAGAAGTGTGTGGCGGAGAACTTATAGCCCATTTGAGATTTGTAAGAATGTGTAGCCCATTTTTGAATTCTAATGGAATTTACTACAGCCCATTTACAGTTTGTTAAAAGTACAGCCCATTTCAACCAACCGTTCAAAACAGAATTCAATAAAATTTCCCACATTTTGATGGGATCCGAAATATTTTTATCCTGAAATTTCTAGTCAGATTAAATACAATTTCAATATAAATTTATATTGCGTAAAATCAAATGAAACATTGCGCTCGCAACAATTAATGAAATTAAAATTTTCAATATCCAAAAATAATATTTTATAAAGTAATCACATGTTTGGTGCATTTTTTTATAGTTACTGCCCAGTTTTTATAATTACATCCCATTTATTATTTCTTAAAGCCCATTTTCTTGTTAAGCCTAATGCATCCCTCCTAGGAAAGATTTGCAGCCCAGCGGGGCGGAGAATAACAACTTGACATTGCCTGGGTATTCCTAAAAAAGTATAACTGGGCTAGCCATTTTTAGCTTGAAAAAAATTAATATCTGGGCTGGATATCTGGCCTGGGCTAGACGGGCCGCAGCTCGCCCAGTTAATACCTGCAGCGATGTTTTCGTTGTTGTTCAGAAGAGAAAAATTAATATCTAGGCTAAACATCGAAAAACTCTGCAGTGCTCACACCTCAAAAACACAAAATACGGCTCGAGCTGCTTGGTCCCAGCTGTCGACCGCTTCTTGTGCAATTCTCTCGTTTATTGACTACTACATAGGTTGACAATGGTGTGGGACCGTGATGTCAGGAAACCAGGGGGAAGCAAAATAAATTACTCCAGCGAGCGCTTCCACCTCTGCCTCGTTTGTCTCCCATGGAAACACCTTTCCTCCCTTTTTTTGCTCGGGTAAGGACCAATGCATGCAGCATGTCCATGCAGTTATTAGGCACGAAATAAAAGCGCTTTGCATGCTATGAATTACGATGGCCTGCATGGGTAGCTAATTAGGCATCCTCTTAACTACTGTGATTAAATGTTGTGTTTAGAAGAGAGAAATGTTCTTCTTTTCCACCAATCTACTTGCACCTAGGTCATGATGCACCTTCTAATACGACTTATTCACCTAGACGGAGGGAGTATAGTTTTATACACACACACACAGATATATATATATATATATATATATATATATATATATATAATAAGGAGGCACTTGCGTATGTGAGGCTATGGACCTGGTGGGTCCTCATTGTCATCCTCTCCAAGTAAAGTCATCTCCTCGCCCGCGCGCGCTTTCCGCCCGAAACAGTCAGTGCCACCCGCCCCGCTTCCCGGTGTAGGCGATTGCTCCGCCTTCAAACGACACAAGTGCCGTCCGTCCGTCCATCTGCCACCCACATTAATGATACACGGTGCCGAGGCGGCTACTCCGGTGCCACACGTCCGTCCCTCCGCCCGCCCACCATTGCTATATAAACTGCTGCGCCGGCCATAGCCGCAGTCATCCGCATCCGTTCCCTTTCTCCTGTCCACACCACTACTGCCCACCATGGCTTCCTCATGCTCCAGCGCTCTTTGGGATGGGAGGACGACGGACCATAAGGAGATGGCAGCCATTGCTGCCGACCGGCTAGCCGGCAGGCAGCCGGAGGACGACGACGTCCCAATGGAGAACATGGTAGTCGATGATCCGGCGCCAACCCCCTCCTCCGCGCCATCCCCGCCGGTGCATTGCACCATGACCATCGGCGAGGCCCGTGCCCAATGTATGGACAGTGTGAGGTAGATGTGTCAGGAGCAGTTCCGGGAGGCGCAGGCCGACGCCGCCTACAACCACCATCTCCTCTGGGAGCACCTGCAGGCGGAGGAGCAGATCGCCGCGGAGTGAGCGGAGCAGGAGGCGCTGCTCGACTCGTACCGCTCCGCCCGCAAGGGCCGCCTTGAGCGCTAGTGGTACCGCATGCGGGTGGCGGAGGCTGCGGCCGCCTACAAAGAGGCTAGCAAAGAGGGCGATGAAGCGGGCGAGGCGCTGTTTGGCGAGACTGAGGACGAGGCAGAGGACGATGTCGGCTCTGACGAGTCCCCGCTCCACTGGCGTCGATGAGGCCCTGCTCCGCTGAGGCCCCGCAGCGCCAACAACGAGGTAGAGGACACCGCCGGCTCCGCCGAGGTCCGCCCCGCCAACAACGAGGCAGAGGACATCGCCGGCTCAGCCGAGGCCCCACCTTGCTGGCAACGCGAGGGAGGATTTCCACCACTCCGCTGAGGCGCCGCCCGCCGGCAACGAGACAGAGGACATCGCCGGCTCCGCGGAGGCCCCGCCCCGCTGCCAACGAGGCCGCGCCACATAGAAAATGAGGAAGAGTAGAACACGGTAGGTCGCCGCCGCTCGGGTCCAAGTAAGGCCACCGCTGCTACCCTCCTATTGAAGCCAAGCTAGGAGGGTTGACCATTGACGGCCGGTTAGCTTCTTGGCGGTGACGTGGAGTCGGGGAGTTCTGCTGGAGAATAACGCTGCTTCTACTTAACTGCTGGTGCAGTTGGCTGACTGACACATGGGCCCAACAGGCCACATGTCAGTTACGCAACTGCACCTGCAGTTAAGTCACTGAAGTTTCTGTTCGGCTCGGCGGGACACAGGTGGGTAGCTTCGGTTAATTAATTATACCTCTAGTGCACCCCCTTTTAGTTGAAGAATGTATGAAATGTAATGAAATCTGGCATGTTTATATGAATCCGGCCATGTATGAATGAATTTATTCGATTAGTTCGAATTCCTGTATCACTGGCATAGGATGAACATGCAAAACAATACGTACTAGCATTATTCCCAGGGTGATCACCTCTTTTGCAGCAGTTTCACATGTACTCCCTCCGGTCCTTTCTAGTCTGCATACAAGTTTTGTCTGCAGTCAAAGTATCTCTACTTTGACCAATCTTATACAAAAAAGCTTTCACAATGTGCAAAGTAAAAAGGAACAGAAGGATTACAAAGAGTTTGAGCAGCTTTTTAGCGTTTCTGTACATTGCAATCAAACACACGGGCCTGGCAATTCATAGAGAACATTCAAAACAATCGATGATTATGCATCTCAGCGACTCACATGTCAGAGGCAATATTTACTTCACAACTAAAGAATAAAGAAAAAATTGATCGACGCTGCTGACAGCAAAGGGCGTCCCATTCGAAAATATCAAACACATGTCTTGCTAAAATCAATGAGCAAAATTTAACAAGGTTGTCCCATTCCAAAATATCAAATGCCTACGATTGTGGAATGGGCAGGGTTTGCCATCAGTTCGGACATTGACATGGCACCTCATGCTAAATAAACCGGCTGTTCTTTTTGTGTAGTCCCACCAAAATCAACCAAATTCGCGCGTAGCTTGTATGATTTCGCCCTTATATGTTGCAACGCCTTGAACTTATGGGCACCTCCTTTCTTGTGGTGGAAATGAGTGATTCGATGTATTCATGAACATTTTGTGCAGTTCCCATTGAAATCAAGCTGAGCACCCCTGTTTGCACAAATACAAAAAAAGTGATTAGTATAGAGCAAACTGTACTATGAATTGACAGTTTCAACAGGCACATACATGGTCCATGTAGAGCACACTTTTAGAAAAATGGAACTCACTAGAAAGAATCCTAGAACAACATTGTACTCACGCATCACAGCAAAAAAATGGAGACTTTGTCAGTCCTTCTGAGCTGAAGTTAGTTTGGTCTTGTGGGGAGTAATGTAACCATCCTTCAACTGCTCCTTCTGATGATAAGATAGACATGGCTTCTTCATCCTGGCATAATCGGAACTAGTCACTTCACGTACTCCATATTCTTCTTCAGAGGAAGATGGTCTTGTTGTGCAAAGACAAGAGGACTACTAAATGCTAGCATCACTGCTTGCTCGAAAAAAGGAAAGGAAATATTTAATACAACACAGATGAAGCACTTCTCAAGGACAATACCACTTTTTCATGACAGTATCTAAACAGTAGCACAACACCAATAGAGATGACAAAGCTCAATCATATGGATGAAATCAGTGGGCGAGCACCAACCTTTGTCAGGAGGCTTATTGTGTAGAGCATACATATGAAGCAATTCCCCGGAACCATCTGTTGCTATCTACGGTGGTGGCCATGCTTACTATATACTCCTCGATTAGTTTAATGTTCCCAACATCTTCTTGTGCAGTTCCACTAAAATATATGGTATCTTCAAGGAAGATCCCTGTTTGCACAAGTAGAGATAATTACATATTACATTAAGAGTGGCATCAAACAGTGGCAAAACAATTGCTCGTTCTAGCCATAGCAATAAATTAAGATGCAAAACTACATCATTACTTGTGTTATCACAGTTCCAGTGCTTCATTACAGCACCGGGAGTTGATTTTGTTTTTCTTCCCCTTGTTCTTCCCCTTCATCACTTGGTTCAATAACAAACAAGCTTCGCCTTCAATGTAAGATTTGGCATGTCAATTAGGGAGCACAAGTATAGTACTAAACTTAATTTTCTAATGAAAGTGGCAAAATACAGGCCAGCAGTTGTGATATCCTTATCTTACCTCAATGGGATATTACGGTGCACATAGAGATTGGAGTCTTGTCTCCATTTGTGCACTTCACTAAAATCAAGCAACATTATCATACAAGTAGCACAACATATGAATGCACACTGCAGAATCATGTGAAAGAAGGCTAGTACTGACCTCTCATGATGCGGAATTCAAACAACTCACAAGAAGAAGATCTGAACCAAATTCGCCTTAATGGATAGGAAATAAGATATCGTCTTGTGCAGTTCCACTAAGATCAAGCAATCAAGCAACGTTGTCGGTGTGACATTTTGGTTGAACTGCACAAAACACTCTTAAAACAAAAGTGTTTTGTGCAGTGCAACAAAAGGTCACAATGGCAACAAGGTGAAGCAGATAACCCTATTTACACAGAGGAGGAAAGGAAACAATTAGTGGTCAATAACGCTGGATGACACAGAAGCCAACAAAAAGAAGTATCTACCTTATCTAAATGGGAAAGAAAGCAAGACCGTAGCATTTCTCAAACGGTGGCATTGATTAATATTAACATAGAGATTATATTAACAATAAAATTTGTTAAACTTGTAATTTACTTTTAACTGTGGCATTGCATCAATTTTCCAGCAGCATTATTAGAGGGTGTTTGTTTACGGGGACATTTTGGTGTAGGGACTAAAAAAACTCCGTGTCAGTCCCATCTAAACCAAAGAGGAGGGACTTTTAGGGACTAAAAGTGGGCATTTGGGACTAAAGAAAGAAGACCCCGAGGGAGTCTTTTTGGGACTTTTTCCAATAGTTGCCCCTGCCACGCATCACACCTTGTCTCTATTAGTTCATTACTAGGGGTAACATGGTCTTTTAGCATGTCATTTAATGACCTCTAGTCCATGTTTAGTCCCTGGAACCCAGCAGGTAGGGACTAGGGAGTTTTTAACCAAACAGGGCCTTAGATTAACAACAGCTAATGAGTTGCACGGGACAGTGGACACACCAGTACCATGTGCATCTACCGATGTACTGTGGTCATGCACAGTCTGTTGCAACAAAGAACAAACAACCAAGGAGCATATTTGTGTTGGTCCCAGTTTTGTTATCTTTAGACGCCTCTCCCTATGTGAGCGCAACAAATCTAGTCCTGCTCAAACTCTACAGCCTTGTCCCTTCCTTTCCTTTTTGAACTAGTACTTTCGCCCCTTCATTTCCTCTTTGAACCACGTCCTATATTTATGCGATACAACTTTCCCCCATTCCTTTCCTCTTTGAACCACGTCCTAGATTAATGCTATACAACTTTTCCCCTTCATTTCCTCTTTGAACCACGTCCTAGATTCATGCTATATACAACTTTTCCCACTACTTTCCCCCACTCCTTTCCTCTTTGAACCACGTCCTAGATTCATGGTATACATGCAGCTAGAGCAATGCATGTGGAGTAAGTAAATTATACCTTAAGGTTCTTGGGGCGTGGTTCGGTGGGCGACGGGACGGCGGCAAAGAAGAAGGGGTCGGAGGCCCTCCCGCGCCGCCGCTGGGTGGAAAGTGAACAGCTGCGCCGGTAGTCCCTCGCCGACGGCGACAGCATTAAGCCTCCTTCCCTTCCCGGCGGACGGATCCTGCCAGCTCTTTGAGCAGCAGTGAGGGGAGAGAGAGGACAATGAAGTCTTGTTTAGATCTGGAGAGGGCGAGAGAGTGTGAAGAGAGCAACTACAAGCGCTGAGGCTCCAGCGGGAGAGGGTGAGAGAGTGTGAAGAGAGCAACTACAAGCGCTGAGGCTCCAGCGTGTATATATATACTGGAGAGAGTGTGTGAAGCATGCAATTCCTAGAAAACATTTTGACCAGTCAAAGAATCCTCCTAGCACAAATTATGCTCAAGTGTAGTTATCGAACCCGAGACCTCAAGTTTGATGAGCGAACAGGCTAACCAGCTATACAACCCTCCCGTTATGTTCAACGAGAGGGAAATAACCTTTTATACATTCCTGCATTTGTGTGACAAGCATGCCGTGTTTTTTGTGTGTGTGGGAGCCATTGGGATTTCAATCATAATCGTGTCATGTGGCTTTGGTGGTAAGACTATCCACAGTGGTGCAGAAATAATGCAGCCTTAGTCACCTTACCTCTCTCCACGTAGTACGTTGGGTCCCACCAGTCAGAGGGTGAAACAAACAAATTAATAAGAAAAATTAAAAGCGCCAGCGGTGTATCTTACCTCACACATCTCGCTACTGCTCGGGGACACTGTCCAATTGATCCCTCTGTTCGCTCACGTACTATTTTAAGTGAATCCTTATTATAACATGCACACAAATTTTGGGCACTTGTATTCGACTTAAGTCAGTGTGCCACCGTATATCGTATACTTACTACTCCCATCGTCCAGGTGTAATAAGTCATGTTAGAAGGTGCAACGGGACCAAGGTGCATGTGTGTGCGTGCGTGCGTGTGTGTGTGTGTGTGTTTAACACCATGTGTGTGTTAGAGAGAGCGACAGATCGACCTACTCCTACAGAGAGATGTTGTGTAGTGTACGATTTTAGCCGTGAGAGTCGGTGCATACTCTCGTTTCCGGGCGTGTCCGGTAGGGACATGCGGACAGCTGCCACGCCCGCTCCTGACCAGCCTGGCCCACCCAAAGCCCCTCCATCGCCCCCGCGCGCTTCCTGCCCAAAACGGTCAGCGCCGCTCCAAAGAATCGGTGCCGCATTCATGCCCGGGCAAAGCGGACGCGACCTCTCACTAGCGCAAGAGTGATGGTTGGTTCGTCCGTCCAACTTACTGCTGGGTCTATGTGATTTGACGGCTCATTGGTCTTTATTACTGAGGTGGTAGGACTGCTGGATGTCCCACACTTTCGGCGAAAGGAGGTATACTACTACTAGATTACAATTTTCTCCATTCTTACAGCGGAGGCGTGCAAGAGCAGTGAAAACACGCAGCCTTAGTGATTACATGGCCCACCTCACACTATCACCGTGCGACACCTAACTCTTTACATACTACTCCCTCCGTTCCTAAATATTACTAGATGAGTCCCCGCGCGTTGGCGCGGAACAACGGTATATCTCTCTGCGCAAAATTATCGATTTCATAGAACAAAAAAACTCTATAACCGCATGACAAATGTGGTAGCCAAACTAAATAAACTCCCATCATCATTTAGATCATCCCACGTAAGGAAAAAAGATCAGCCAACTCCTACTGCATAATGGGATTATATTTTTCTTTTTGACATGTTAATGGGACTTAAAAGCTCACTTACATGCATGCTACCGGTGCATGCTTGCATGCAGACATGTTGATGTGATTTAAAACCCACTCACATGCATGTGGCACGGTATTTCTGCATGCTTGCATGTGGCTTAGTGCAGAGTCTCTCAACGTCAAGATCAGACGGCTATTATGGACTGATTTACTTCATCTAACGGCTACTTCAATTTTGATGATGTGGCTGAACGAGAGGATAGAGAATTCCTAGTAGTGGGGGCTAGCTATTACTAGTAGATATAAGTCTTTGTAGAGATTCCACTACATACGGAACAAAATGAATGAATCTAGACTTAAAATGCATCTATATACATCCGCATGTGGTTCATGGTGAAATATCTACAAAGACTTATATTTAGGAACGGAGGAAGTACTAGTATAGTACGTACTGTAATTTATCAGTGAGATAAATTTGTACAATGCTATGAAGCTTTCAGCTTCTGTTACATGTATCTTGCATCCAAGGTTGCCCGTTGCAACATTTCATGAAATACAAAGGAGACTAACATGCATGCTATTGCATCTCAATGATTGACAGATCATAGCAAATATGTACTCCCTCCGTTCCAAAATAAGTTTCTCAACTTTGTGCAAACTTTAGTACAAAGTTGTACTACTACTAAAGTTGACACTTATTTTGGAACAGAGGCAGCTAAAGAAAAAAAATGATCCATGCAGTCCCTAGCCCTTGAACCGTGAACCCTGACCAGGCTTCAATTTGCTGGCAACGTTCGAGCTTCCTAATAAATGAAGTTTGCAACCTTTTGACCATCGGATCATTTTGTGCAGTTTCACCAAAATCGAGATGAGCATCCCTGTGGCAAAGAAATTGAACAAGCGTGATTATAATAAGATTACTGGGACTAGTTGATGAGACATAAACTCATCACAAATACAATATGTAGAAGCCAGTAGAGGTATGTGTGGGGCAAAGAAGTAGAGAAATATCCACAGGGAGTGATGTGGGCAGCTGGAGCAATGGTGCAAGCCGACTGTAAAGGGAGTTGTACCTGAGGGACGTAGCTCAACCTTGAGGCGGGCGGCGGGAGGCGGCAACTGCCCACGTCGCGGCAGTGAGCAAGGGACGAAGGCAACCTCACCGGCTTTGTGAGAGAGAACGGCAGGGACCCCTGATCGGGACGTGCCGACAGTGGGTTTTCGCCGTCGGCGATGGCCACCACATCTACACTAAGCATCCACCCCTTCCCCAAGCGGACGTGATCCGCCGGGATGTTAGAGATGTGGCCACAGTCATTTTGTGTGAGAGAGTGTGAAGAGAGCAACCCCAGTAAGCAACCGTGTAGGCTGGCCTGTCCTGACTATGTATATAGTGGAGCGGTTTCCTTTTCTCTCCATATGAACCTATCATATTGCGTACGTGCCACTGAAGAAAAAAAACTTTATTTATAAATGACGCGGCACCTACTACTCGTTCTCCTATAACCTTGTGCTTGGCATCTCCAAAATATTAACCTTGCGATCGGCTATTCGCCTCTTAGGGAAGTCGAGCAATAATGGTAGTGCAGTATATATCGTTCTGGCTATATGAGACCGAATGAATTGCTGCACGTCCACCACATGGGTGAGGGTTGAGGGGCGAGGGAGAGTGCTACATACGGAGCAAAATGAGTGAATCTACACTCTAAAATACGTCTATATACATTAGTGTTTGGAGTATGTACTAGTAGTTCATATTGAAATCTAGTAAAGGACACATATATTCCAAACAATATGATATAATCTCTATAACCAAGGTAGTAGGGACGAGGAGTAAACGGAGGGAGTAGTAAATTTTTCTCCTCGTCCTGCGAGCCACCACGCACATGGGCGAGGGAGCGGGCGTACCGCATAGTAAGCAAGCTTCACCTCATCCTGCGAGCCACCGCGCCCGTGGGCAGGGGAGACGGCGTACTAAGCAAGCTTCTCCTCGTTCTGCGAGTTGACGGGACACATCAAAAGTACTCCAATGTATAGAGCCTTGCCTCTAAGGTAGGGCCCACATGGTTTGCCTCTTTTTTTAACATAACACGTCAAGTCGCAATTTGTTTGTTCACCCGTGGTAGATGATGCTCCCTCCACCAAGTGGACAACTAGTACACGTGCCAAATTACCACGTGGGCTGCCTTTTTCATACAGAAATGAGCTCCACCGTGTACCCGCGCGGGTGTGGTTGGGAAAGAGACGGGAGTACGTGCACCGTGCATGCACCTCTTCTCTTCATGCACGTCCCCCACCTACGTGGGTGTGTGTGAGAGATATAAACCGTGTTCGTGAGTGTTTTTTGTTTTGGGGTGGGGGTGGGGTGGGGGGTTGATTTCGTGAATTATTTGTGGGAATATGTGTCGATGACATCTCAAACAAAATTTTGCATGCAATGTGTGTGAAATGGAGGCCTATCCATATCATACATAGAGGGTCGGGCAATCCACGAGAAGAGAGTGAGGGGTCATAGCTATCAATAGAGTCGAAGAGAGGATCAAGTGGGTGGGTGCGAGATCGATGAAGAGAGCCATCGAAATTGTGTGTGTGTACAAGTCAAAGATATAGGGTGACTGGCCTATCGGAACGTTAGAGGGCAGATGTCAAGTTTGTGTGTGTGGCAGGGAGACATGACTAGAGCGCTCGATATATCGGTGTGTGTGGGGGGGGAGGGGGTGGTGGGAGGGGTAGGCAGAGGCCTAACTATAGAGGTAGAACGACTCGTATATGTGTTGAGAAGGAGAGACCCAGCTATGTCTTGAGGGAGATCGGTCGACATCCATACATAACTGAAGGACGGGAAATATGATGGGAGAGAGAGAGGGAGGGAGAGGGGTAGAGTGCTGGATGGGTGATGGAGTTGCTTCTCGAAGATGGTGGGAGAGGTCTACTAGACAAACTGAGGGTGGAACTGCAATGTTATCAATAAGAGTGGGGATGTGTTTCTTTGTGTGCCTATGCGTGATAGATATGTCGGGACGCATCCATGGATGATGAAGGGGAACCATGTGTTTGGTAAGCAAACCTAACTAGATCGGTAGATCAATTGTTGTTTGTCGGAGGAAGGGAGAGACACAACTAATGAGGTAGATCGATTGACGTGTGGGTAAAAACGAGTTATAAGGACCTAGCTAGCTATATGTATAGCGAGAGATCGGTCGGTGTACGTCCATTTGTTAGAGGCAAATAAGGCCCAGCGAGACGGATAAACAGAGAGAATGGAGCTAGGAGGTGGTGCGAGAGGCCCAACTACTAGCTAGATAGGGGGAGGAGTGTGCGGTTGTGAGAGCGATGAAAAGAGGGGCGAGAGTTTACACGTGTGTCTGACCGTATGAGAGACACGAGGCAAGGACACATAAAGGAGGAGATTGAAGGTGTGTTTGTATGTTGTAGGCAGGCATCGCTAGAGAGGTTTATTGATCGATGTGTGTCGGAAAGGAGTTGTGGAGACTCTGGGAGAACGACCTAAAGAAAAAAAAATGAATGTGCCCGATGGATAGAATGCCGAGGAAGGGGGAGGGCGAGGAGGGCGTGTGCATGCACGAGAGAAAGTTAGTGGTAGCTACAAAGGTTAGAGGATTGTGTGGGTGTAAGAGACTAACAAAGATCATAATTTGATATGAAAGCGGATTCATATATTTGAATAGGAGATCATAGTGTTTTAAACATTGCATGTATGAATATAGCGGTGATACATGTGCTGTGCACATGTTATACCATAATGTGATAATGCATGGCGTTTGCAACTCATAGCTAAATGCCGAACAATCTAAACCATACTATACATCAAACAATCTCACATTTTATTTGAATTTGTGGTAATGTGTGGTGTTTGCAGCTTACAACTAAATATCGAACAATCTAAACAATACTATATATCGAACATTCTCACATTTTATTTGAATTTGTGGTAATGTGTGGTGTTTGCAACTCACATCTAAATACTTGTAGGCGTAGGGGGCTGGGCACCATACATAATGTGATAAACACATTATACATATGAGACATGGTTTAGATTATGAAGATCTAGCTAGAGCTAGAAATGTAATGTGATTTGAAATCAAAATAAAGTGGATTCAAAAAATCTAGTTCGAGTTCATATAGTACACATAGTTCATATGTAACTCGAGACTAATCATGTGGTGTGCTATGAAGATAATACACAAACGATGGTTTAACTTGACAATAATGATGATTGTAGATCTTATTAAAACAGAGAAACGAATTCAAATGCTTTGACTTCACAACAATCATTACTGTAGATCTTATTCAAATAGAGAAACGAATTCAAATTTAGTTCATATTGAAGCGGTAGTATATACGTTTGGAATGCACTAAACGTTCATTTGAGTAGTAGGTTGCATGCATTATACACGTAGCGAAATATTTTAATTGAATATAACATGAATTCAAAGTTTTGAATGACATTTGTAGGGTGCATTGATTTGGTACAGTACACGTTAGGCTTGTCCGGAAATTTCAACCCGCGCCTTGTTAGCCCGAAATATTTAAGATATATCTTTGTCTCGTTGTGCTCCAACAACTCCCTCCATCTCAACCCGCGCCTTGCTATTCCGAAATTACAACGCGCGCGAAAACTCCCACCTCCTGTGAAATTCCGACACGCGAAATGCCCGTGGTACCCCTGAACCGAAAGAACCGCCTCAAATCGGTGGGGGTACTTTTGTAACTTACCCCACATTTCGGACAAGCGCGTCTCTAAGCCATGGTTCCCCACTGCCATCCCATCCGCCCACCCATTCGTACACCAAGGCCGCGAAAACCCGTGACGAAACCCCACACCCTGCTCCGTCCGCCACCCAGCCGGAGCCTCTTCACCGACGACGTCGTCCACAGCAACACCTCGACGTCCCTCATCCACCGTACCGGATGAGGATCCGTCGTCGATCTCGTCGTCCCGCCGGTTCAGCCACCCCGTCCTCCACCTCCAAGGAGCTGCCCCGATGTTCCCCTCGTCTTTCGCGCCACCTCCATTTTTTTGACTATACACAGTAGGGCAAAACCCCACTATAATATTTATATTATAACAATAAAGAGATCCAACAGTACAAAAAAGGCTTGAGATAAGCCAAAACAAAAAGAAAGAGAGAAAGAAAAGAAAGGAAAGGAAAAAAAGAAAAAGGAAAGGAAAAGAGAAGAAACAGGAAGCTGCGCCACCTCCATTCCCACACCGCCGTCTTCACCTGCACCACCGGAAGAGCATCATCATCACCGTTTCCTCGGATGAAGTTGCGGCCTAATCGGCGCCACCAAAGAGGTTGTACACTAATCGCCTCATTTTCTTCTTGATTCGATCTCATGGTGCTACCAGCGCTCGGTCCCGAGCCGACACGGCACGACTCCATCCACGACGGCGTCGCCGGCCACTTCCTCCACGATGTCGCTCCCTCGGCGGCGATGTCCACATCAGTAGGACCTGCTGCTGCTTTAGCTCTCGCTCGTGCTGCTGCTCTGCTCTTGCTCTCGGCCCCCTGCCCGGTCTGCTCTTGCTTGCGCTGCTGCTCTCGCTCTTGCTCTTGCTTGCGATGCTGCTCCGATTTAGCTACACTTCACTCCGATGCCGCCGGGGTGAAGGAAGAACCAGCCGCAGCGGGGAGGGGGGCTCACCGGAGAGGTACCCCACTATCTATCTTAGCGTTCAGGATGGGGGCGGTGGTTGCCGACGGTGGCGGGGCGTTGGCGGGGCAGTGGCGTGGGGATCGCCAGAGAAAAAGGTCTGCACGGGGGGGGGGGGGGGGGCTAGAGGGATGGCCGGGGCGGTGGCGAACCGGCGGTGGGGAGTGTTTTCGGGGCGGGCGGGGTGGCGCACCGCCGGCCGCGGGCGGCGGGGGGCTGCTGTTTGGCCGGCTCAGGGGGGTGGAGGTTGAAGATGAACCGCATGCCCTTGATTTGTATCCAACGGCTGCAAAATCGACTGACCGGAGATGAAAAAGTCAGTCGACCAACGTGTGGCCTCACCTTGCTAGTGCATTCAGTTTCGACAACAAAATTCAGTTTCGACAGCAAAATTCAGTTTCAACAGTTAAGTTCAGTTTCGACAGTTAAGTTCAGTTTCGATAGTTAAATTCAGTTTTGACAGTTAAGTTCAGAGATGAGCGGCTGATGTATTTTACATCTAGCACTTTGTGTTTATGTATTTTACGTCATGTATTGGAGATGCTATTAGAATTCCACTCAGGTTAACATTGTTCGTTGTCTCTCTTGTCCTGCTTCAGCCTCGGCGTCGTACAACTCACCGGAGCTGCTCCAACGACGAAACCCTCCATCACAGCGGAGCAGTACCTCGGGCTCCATCTCCAGACGCCTAAGATCTTCTTCCCCTCCTCCGACAGCCAAGTCAGCCGGAGCATCCTCATCGGCCAACCCAATCACGCTGAGATCGACATGGCTTCCACTACTAGGAAAAGGCCTACTAGTGGCGCACCAGTTTTGCCTACTAATGGCGCACTACTGGTGCGCCACTAGTACCACGCCACTAGTATTTTTTGTTAATGGCGCACCATGCCGTGCGCCATTAGTATAGACCACCATGCGCCATTAGTATCTGGCATACTAATGGCGCACTGTGGGGTGATGCGCCATTAGTATGAATATTAGTTTTTTTACTTTTCTGAATTTTGCACAGGTTATAAAATATATTATTGGACAGAATATAGACAGCACCCCGCAGCAAGGGCAGATTCATCGAATACAATAGAAGATTAGTCTCCGAATACAATTCATCATATTAGTCTCCGAATTCAAAAGACCGAACAAAGATCGAACATTACAAGTCTCGAGACCGCGAGTAGCGAGTTTGTCGGAAGTAATACTAATCCTAACAAGTCCTACTAATCATCACCATACAACTTCTACTCATTATTAATAACAAGTCATACGATCATCATCTTGATAGTCATCGAACCAACCCTACTTAATTGTTCTTAGCACATGATCATCAGTATTAGGCAGGACCTAAATACCCTATTTAAGGTAAAATAGCATAAAACAATATAGACCCTGACTCTCCATTATGGAGAATGGAGAACATCCTGTCTCCAATTCTTGCACTTCACTTCCTTTTGCTTCCAAGAACCTCCTTACGACTGTCCATACATTTTTCCATCCTTTGATTTTCATGTCTCCACTTCTTTTAGAAATCTCGTATGGACAGTTGAGATTTGTAGGATGACCTGGCTATATGTTCAAAACATTAAGACTACCTTTCTGATACATCAAATGAGGCACACAATTCTCTAGGATTATCTATTGGAAAACATAGTAATAACTTCATAGTTAGCAATGATGTACTAGTTTTAGAAGTATGCAAAAGATGCACGGATGTCGTAATAGTAAAAATCTTACCAGGGTATCTCCATGGTAGTTACCGTAGTTGAACACATGCACTAGTGGCACGTATTGACCATAATGTTGAGGAGTTTGATTGTGGATATTGTAATTCTCAATGTCAGTACAAAATCCGACCAGATGATTTTTCTCCTTGTAAGCTGTTAATTCGGAGCCATCGGTGTAGTGGGTTTTGTCTACCACCTCCCGCACATTCTTTGAACAAAAAAATAAGCTGTCAACTATTTTGAAATAAACAATATAAATTAGCTAATAACTATGTTTGAGAAACTCACATAGCGGTAGAACTGGAGGCGTATCAACAAGGACCCAAATGTCCATATTGTCTTGGTCGATGTCAGGATTACCAAGATCCATGGTGATAAGCATACCCTCATCAAAACCATACATCTTGCAAAATGCTTCCCAATTTTTGCAACCAAAATGGGTTACGCTCTCAGATTATACAGATTTACTTCAAAGTCCACATCGTGATGAGTCCTTAGGTGATTTTTCTTTGTTTCAGAAATTTCATGGTCTTCAAAATCCATCCTCTCCAAGACATAGCTCTTGCATGGCATGGGATAAGCTATACCTGAATTGTAAAAGATGAAAATTACATGTTGAAATAGTTGAATTCATGCTTAATTATGAAAAAAACAATTGTTGTCGTTGTGTACCGTTTCAACTTTGAAGGTCTCCTCGAGCTTAATGTTGAAGCGCCGATCATCGTCCAGGTGAGGCCTGTCACACAGACCTCGATCGTCGTGGCACCAGCCGCACTCCCCCGGGAGACTTTCGTCGTCCGATGACGACATTTCCTACGTTCATAATTCAAAACTACATCATCTCTTGACATTAGTAATAACTATGAGTTGATATCACACTTCTATATGTATAACACAAGAGGCAGTTGATCCTACTTAATTAGGTACTAAGATACCCAGACCCATGCATTAGTCGCAAGTACCCCATATGTCCTATTTTTAGCAAAGTCATGCTAAAATTCACGGAAAATTTCAGCATGACCTTTGCTGAAAATAGGACATATGGAGTACCCGAATTTGCCGAAACGGAAGTTAATCGACATTCCAGCAAACTCAAGGGCCTCTCGGGGTACCTGCAAAATCATTATCCCACCCCCGCCCCGCTGCAACCCCACAACACCCCACAATATCATCATGACACGATGGTCAGAGACAAAACCCCCCAATCTCATCACGACACGATGGTCGGAGACAAAACCCAGCAATATATCTTCTACCCATGAAACCCTACCCTCATTCTCCTTTCTTCCTCTTTTTTCACTTAAACCTGCAAACATGTAGGGAAAGCAATTAATACAAGGCACAAAAATGGCATGATATGTGGACTTAATGCTACAGAACATATGAAATACATGCCAGCAATATATATGATATAAACTCCAATATTTTTTTAATAAAAACAGTAGCTAAAAAAAGTAGCAAGCAAGCAATTCATTTGACTAACTATTTAAGTGTTCTGGACTACAACAACCACTTTACAGACAAATAGGAAAGTGGTTCTTTATGGATAGCTAAAAGTGGTTCTTCCTTGAGGGATGTGTGATCTATGATGGTCCTGTCTTTTTGCTTAGTTGGCTTTGCTTAATCCTATGAGGAGCACTGGATTGAAGCAATGGCTCAGAACATGTCAACTGCCTGTGCGGGCATAAAGCATGTTGTTGGGATGGAGGTGGTCGAATCCACTTGTTGTCTGGCTAAGAGGTTGAAGTTGGTACTGATTAGTGCTGAAGTTGGCACTCTTTAAATTCAGAAAAGAAAAGGCACCACATAATATTGATGGACAGGGGAAAGCTTTGCAATTGCACCCACAAGTGTCAAGCACCAACTTAATAGCCACTCCTAATAAATCCTTCCCATGACAGTACGACGCTCACTCTCGGTTCGACACATAATATTATTCTCCCGCATTAGCTAAAATGGCTAAAACCGAATGCGATAATCCTAGTGTTCTCTTGTGGTGGTGGTGGTGAGATGCCCATATCATGCATTGGTGGGCAACGATGATTAGATTAAACTATAACCAGGCACATACTTACAAGCATTTGCTAATATGAAAAAGTAGTGGACCTTGACAGGGCCAGCCGACGATTACTACCTCGATCAAAAAGTGATTATTACCCATGGAAATGGCACCAAATCCCTCTGGATCGTTAACAAGGGAGGATGCAGACATGGGACTTCAATCAATCGAGCATCAGTAGCACATCGGTGTAACAAGATGGAATGGAATCGGGTTGGAAGGGCAACTAGCAAGCAACAGGCAGAGCAGTAGTGTGGCGGCAGGAGAGAGCAGCATCAGCAGCGGGAAAGAGCAACGCATGAGCACGGGCGTGCGCGAGCGGCAACGGGCGGACGAGCACAGGCGAGGGATGGCCAAGGGCACGCAGGCGGATGCGTGCCCAAGGGCAGGAGCAGCAGGGAGGGCATGCACTTGGGCGCGGCAGAGGAGCCCGGGGGCATGGGCCAGCTGTGGGGTGAGCGCGAGGTCGACAGCGGCGGCTTACGGTGGCCTATGGATGCGGATCGAAGGAGGGAACGCTAAGGGACTCACCGCGAAGATCGTGGCAGGCTTGGTGAAGGCCGGGGTGGACCGGAGAGACGATGGCGACCGCGAGATGGCGACGACTGGAGGAAGAAGAAGGACTCCTCCTCCTAGTGCTCCGGCGGCGACTCTGGCGGCGGAGCGGGCGCGGGGGTCATCGGGTGCGGGGGGTCGGCGGCGGCGGTGGAGAGCGGGCGCGGGGGGTTTGCTCGGCGGCGGTGGAGAGAGAGAGAGAGAGAGAGAGAGAGAGAGAGAGAGAGGGCGAGGGGGAGGAGGGGGATCGATCTGGCGAGATGGAGGGTTAGCAAGGGGGGAAGGTTAGCAATGGCGCACCTCCTAGGGGTGCGTCATAAGTACTTTGATAGCAATGGCGCACCTTCCCCTGGTGCGCCATTACTAACATTTTTTTGGATTTTTAGTTGCATCTAATATTTTTTTAGAAAATGACAATCAAATTTGAGAACATTTATGAATGTGAAAAAATATCATCAAATTTGTTATTTGAAAATATTTATGATATGAAAAAATATCACCAAATTTTTTATTTGAAAATATCATCAAATTTGTTATTTGAAAATATCATCAATTTTTTTTGGATTTTTAGTTGCATTCATTTGTGAATTGGTAAAACCTTTATGAATTTGAAAAAATATCATCAGATTTGAAAAAATAATCATTAATTCAAAAAGTGCCCATGAAATTTAAAAATATTCATGAGTCAAAAAAATGTTAACTAATTCAATACTTTTTGTGAGTTAGAAATTCAATACCAGAATAAATACATAAATAAATATTCATGAGGACTAGAACAGAAGAAATATCATTAATAGTTTTGCAAAACAAAAAATATATAATTGTTAGCTAGGGGCTTACGGGCGGAGGAGACCGGGCGGCGGCACAGTGGGTCGGCGGCGAGGCCCGAGACGGCGAGGCGGGGCGCGGGGGTTGTCGGAGCGGCCGGGTGTGGAGCGAGGGGGGGAAGTGGAGGGAGGGACGAAGGGATCGGGCGAATTAGCTAGGGGGAGATTACTAATGGCGCACCCCCTAGCGTTGCGCCATTAGCTAGGGGGAAAGGCGCACTGTCTACATGATGCGCCATTAGTATGTTTGGAAAAATGAAAAAAAATTGTTACTAGTGGCGCACCATGTATCTGGTGCGCCATTAGTGTCTTCCACACTAATGGCGCGCCTGCACATGGTGCGCCACTGCTATATTGTAGTGGCGCACCACATGTCAGGTGCGCCATTAGTGTCAATTCCATCTATAGCCCTTTTCCTAGTAGTGTTCGCCAAAGAGTAGGGATGGCACCCGCAGGGTTGGGGTACGGGGGGAGCCACCCCATACCCTTACCCGTCACATTTAAGATTACTCATTACCCGTACCCATACCCGCTAGTGGGTATAATTTTTTCCCGTACCCATCACCCGACGGGGTCAATGGATATTCGCGGGTAGAAATACCCACGTCTGCATAACATCAATTTGAACAACACATAATCATAAACAACCATGTATAATTATAATTTATATACAACACCACATAATAACATCAAAACATACTTATAAAGAACAACACATCATAAACATCAATACTTTCTTGTACACAACGACACATCAAAACATCAACACATAGTCATAAACAGTAGCACATGGTCATACATTTGAAGTTCACAAACTCACAACAAAGGGTAAATGTAATTTTTTCCGTGCTTGTTAGATTTTTTATAAAGGTACACGGGTATGCAGGTGTGGGTTATATGATCTCATACCCATACCCGCTCCACCCGGTGGGTTTAAGATTTCCCTATTTATGTACTTTTGGTAACTTTTTGTTCCATACCCTTACCCTAATAGGGTTTTTACCCACAGGGTACGTGGGTAATGGGTACCCATTACCATCCCTACCAAAGAGGTTGTACACTTGTTGCATCTCTTTTTTACTCTACATGTTATATATATTGTCCACTGAGCACACGGATTTGTTCCTTTAGTATCTCCTTGAAAGAAAAAACGTAGGAATTTTAATTTTCACTTGTCCTCCTTTTCAAATTCCTATTCATGAAGCACAAGACTAAGAGATAGTAGCATAATAGCATTATAACCATACATTTTCTTGTGGTTTGACTTAATCTCACCGTGCTTTTTTGCATCCTGTGATCTTCCAATTGTTGTGAATCAAACACCCAGATTGGCAGAAATCTTGTGTTTTTAAATTCTCTGTTTTGCACGTGCATTCCTATCCTATTCCTGTCTATTTCCTATCATTGCATTGTTGGAATCCTCCAATTCAAACGAGCCCTTATAGAATTACTTCTCTTACAGATAGTTGTCAAAGAAAACCTTGCGTGGTTTGTCCCGCTCCTGCTGCGCCGTCGTCCACCCCAGCTCAGCTGCTCCAACGACAGAAGGGTCCAGCACAGCAAGGATCCGGCCTCCAGAATGTCTTTCGCCGCCTCAGATCTTCTTCCACGCCGCTGGCAGCCATGAAAACTGCACTACCATCATCAACCGAGCAGATGACCTCGAGGACTACACGGGTCCGCAAGACAGGTCACACTCTTTCGTGTCTGCTTACATTATGCATCGCTTAATATTACATGCTACTTTATCGTCCTGTTCACCGATTAGACTCTGAGTCAGCTCCAAACTAATGGTCAAACTTGAGTTTTTAAATGGTTGTGGGGTACATATCAGGGCCGCTATCAATAGTATCTATCTACTACCTCAGGGGGTAAATAGGAGTTTTCTTCTCCTTCTGAATCCCCCTCCACCCATGGTAGGTGCAAAGGCAGCCCCCCTCCACCCATTTTGGATCATAATCAAGAGGAAGATAACTATTCTGAGGGGGATTCAGAAGCAGAAGACCACTCCTATTTACCCCATGAGGTCTTCGCTCTAACTTGGCATGCTGATGTTGGTTATATCATGCATATGGTGTCTTGCATTGCTTACTTTATACATCAAATATGTCATCTGCTTAGTTTAGACATCCTTAATGCGAATGCCATCTGTTTAGTTTATTCATCGTTTATGTGAATTATGCAACGCCATCTTGTTTAGCCAGGCATCATATATGTGAATTTCGCAATGCCATCCTGCTTAGCCAGTCATCTTATATGTAAATTATATCAGGCCATCCTTTTTTTCCGTTACATATTACATTTGTCAACAACATTATTACATTCAACTGCTCTTCGTGTGCATCAGCCATTTGACATGGTGATGGCAAATTCTGGAGTGAAAACAAGGTCTTCAGAGCAGACTATGCTATCTGACGAAGCGCATATCTCGCTGGTTACGGATAGCTCCTCAGAGGAGGATTCAGAGACAGATGACCAGTCCTATTCCCCCCGAGGTGTATGCTCTAACTTGGCAGGGTTATGTTGCTCATATCATGCGTATGGTGTCTCGCATTGCTATGTCATTTGATTAGTTTAGACATGCTTTGTGTGAATGCCACCTGTTCAGTGTCTAATTACCATATTTGTGAATTATGCATTGCCATCTTGTTGCAAGACATTATATATGTGAATTATACAATGCTATATTGTTGCAAAGGCATTATATATGTGAATTATGCAATGCCATGTTGTTTAGCCAATCATCATGTATGTGAATTATATCATGCTATCATTTTTTTGTATTACGTGTTTCATTTGTCGACAACGTTTGTATATTCAACTACTCTTCCTGTGCATCAGCCATTTGAAGCGGTGATGGAAGTATCTGGAGTGAAAAGAAGGTATTCAGAGCAGACAATGCTACCTGCTGAAGTAGACATCTTGTTGGTTACAGAGAGCTCCTCAGAGGAGGATTCAGAGACTAATGACCAGTCCTATTTCCCCCCTGAGGTCTATGCTCAAAATCGGCAGGGTTATATTACCCATGTCATGCATGTTGTCTTGCATTGCTTAGTTTTTACATCATATATGGATTGCCATCTGCTTACTTGCTTACTATATAAATCATATATTTGAATTATATCATGCCATCATGTTTACATAGTACATACACATCATCTATCTGAATTATGGCATGGCAACCCATTTAAAAAAGACATCATATAGTTATATCATCTCATCCTGTTTAGTGTTTACAATCATCATATTTTGAATTATGGCATTCTATCCGTGAATGTATGTGAATTATGGCATGCCAACCTATTTAATAAACACATTATATAGTTATGTCATGTCATCCTGTTTACATAGTCTCATATTTTGAACTATGTCTTTCCATCTTTTTTAGTTAGCCATCATAATGTGAAATTGTGTCATGCTATCCTGTTTAGTTAGCCATCATATATGTGAAATTGTGTCATGCTACCCTGTTTGGTTAGACAACATAAATATGAATTATTTCATGCCCTCTTTTATTCCCCACTATCCATTGCACCTGTCTATCATACAATGTCTATACTTTCAATTACTTTTCTTGTTTATCAGTCATTTGAATTGGGGAGCGTGATGGCAGTATCTAAGGGAGTAACAACACGGTCTTCAGAAAAGATAGTGCTACCAGTTGATGCGGATAGAACGACGGTTGTACTTGCCCAAGGACCAGATCCACCACACATAACCCAGACTCTCGCAGATTGTACCCCTACCCAGTTGGACAGAGAACCAGCTACACCCCTTCTAACCCCAACCCCGACAGATAGTAACCCAGTTCCAGTTGACACAGCACCATCTCCACCACAGAGCACCCAAACACGAGCAGTTAGTAAGGGAACTGCAGTGCCCAAAGCACGAGGACCACCACTTCGAATCCCAACTCAACGCTTAAAGGAGAAGAAGATTTGTTCTCAGGTCAGGTTCTGTAGCTAAGGTTCATACTCCTTTGCTCTTGCATGACTGTATTTACTCATACCAACTATTTTCAAATTTGAAGGATGGAATTGAAACTCCAATGGCGCAACAGGTATGTTTTAAACCTGTTTCTTTAACTAGTTTGCTATTGTAACCTGCTCTATGTTGATTTCAGTTTCAATTGAATAAACAGTTATGTTCTCATGTCATGCACATTACAAGTGTTGTTATTTCTCTATAGTTACCCACACTTATATTCTGTCTATTCTGCTTTGTCTTGAACAAATATTATTTGAACTGTGTCTCTATCTTGATTTGGCAACAAAAACTAGGATGATATAGACCATAAAGTGACCATGGTACATAGATATATGTTTGTTTCATGCTGTTATCCTGTCCACTTTACTACTGAACTCATTTACCAAAATGAGTTTCATATACAACATGGTAAACATGTGATGTGTCTGCTTGTTTCTCTTTTAGATGCGGACAAAATATTGGAAACAGTACCGCGTTATCCAATGGTAAAGGAAGTAATGCAGATAAGGTTCAAGATAGTCAGACATCCCTGTTGGTCTCCAAGAAAGCTGATAAAATTATCTTGACGACAGTGAGGGAACCCAAAAGTCCTGTCTTGATGTAGTGTTCGAGTTACTGGCCACTACTGCTGGCACAAGCTCTTCAAACTCGCTGCCTGAATCAGTTCGTCTTCTTGAGTCTCAACTTCAAGTTGAAAGACATCGATCAGATGTGCTGCGACAGGAAGCTGAAGGACTGAGGAAGTCCCTGCAGAATTCAGATGCTTATTTTCTGGTGCAACAGCAAGTGCTGGAGGATTTTAGCGCCAAACAAGAGAAAGTTAATAAGCTTGCTAAGCATCTTGACAGCACTATGGGCACCCAGGATATTGTTTCTTGAGATCTTCTGAAGTGGTTTTAGTTCTGGATTTGTTTTGCTGCGTCGTTTATTTGCGCTGGTCGCCAACTTTGACAACCAGTGTATATGATATGCTGCTTTGTTCCCTATATTTGCACTGGTGGCGAACTTTGATGCCCAGTGGATGTAATATGTGTAATAGCCGTGATATCCTAGCGTTAGTTGCTTGCTTATTTATTTCCTTGTTGTCTTGTTTATTTGTTTGCTTGTAGTCATTGCAGTTCTTTTTCCGCGGTTAGCTAGTGGCTGCAATAACCTATTTTTTAAAACTAGGCCACAATAACCATGGGCTAATATTTACTGTAGTGACACTGGGCCTCCTACTGGCCGTAGAAACAGTGGGCCTTCTACGGGCCGTAGAAATAATGGGCCTTCTATGGGCCGTAGAAACAATGGGCCTTCTTCGAGCCATATTATCAATGGGCCTTATATGAGCCTTATAATCGATTGGCCAAACATGGGCCAAACAGACCGCATTATGGCCATAAATAGGCTAGAGTTGGAATCGTCCGTTCATGGGCTGACCATAACGGGCCATCGTTAATAGGCCGTATTTGATGACGCTATGAAATTGGCCCAACGTATTAACGGACCACAAATGGGCCGACTGTAACCACGGGCTGAATTTGGCCCACAAGCAGAAAATGACAGTAACGGGCCGTAAGTAAACGAATGTTGGAAATGAGCCCAAGAATAAATGGGCTCTGAGAGGGCCAAAAGATAACATGGGCTGGAAACGGAATAACGGGCCGTTAATGGGTATAAAGTGATACACTGTTCATTACGGGCCAGTTTCACCACGGGCCGTTAATGGGTGTAAAGTGATACACTGTTCATTACAGGCAGTTTCACCATGGGTCGTTAGTAGGCCAAGAGTTACATAGGGCCTCATATGGGCCGAAAGACGTCATGGGCCATACATGGGCCAGAAGTGAAAACGGGCTGGAATCATATTGGATGGCCCAGATGACGCTACTGGGCCTAATTCGGATAGGGCGTAACGGGCCTTGGGTTAGCGGGCTGTAAATGGGCTATATTCGAACAGGCCGTTAACAAGCTTTCCATGGGACGGCCCGCCAACTTTTGACAAAGTCAAACAGGCCGGCCTTTTCACAGGAATGGGCCTCTGTTGGGCCGTGCCACGTGTCGACATATCATAGGCGCCTTCCGTCCAATGAGTGGTTGACATCTATCCCAACGATGAGCCGACACGTGTTTCCTCCAGCCAATGATGATTTTACACGTGGAAAATCCCCATTGGTCGGGGCTGTTAACGGGTTATCGGATCCAAAACCCGACCCGATAGCTTAACGGCGTTCCGTTACAGTGGATGCCACGTGTCGGTCACCCTTGGCAAAAGCACTTATGTGACATGCGATTTATCATCATGGAAGTGGACACTTCCGTGATGATAATTTTGGTAATGTCATGGAACACTTCTATGACAGCACAGGTATGACTATCTTGATTCTGTCATAAATTTGTCATGGATGTACATGCATGACAGAAAACGCAAACTACTGTGACAAACACGTATCATCACGGAAGTGTATTTTTTGTAGTGATATGGGCTCTTGGTTAGATCAACAATAATGCATATGAGAGCCACTCAACATTTTTATCATGGCCTTCTCCCCTCGACCCTTAAAGAAAAGAAATAAAACTTTTTACATGGGAAAGCTCCCAACAAGCAAAAGAAGAACGAGAAATCTTTTTGGGTTTTCTTTTAATTACTACTACTACAGGCATGGAAAGTAAACTAGCTAAAAGCTACAACTAATTTTTTTAGTTTTTCTTAAGGTTTTTCAAACACACAAGAAGAAGGCTTAAAAATAAATTAAACTAGCATGGATAGTACAATGAAAAAGTATGAGCACCGACAACTAGAATGAGTGTGTGAACATGAATGTAATATCGGTGAGAAATACGTACTCCCCCAAGCTTAGGCTTTTTGCCTAAGTTGGTCTATGGCCATTGCTAGCCTGGTGGATATCCAAAGTTGTAGCTGGGGTCGTACTGAGATGCAGCGGCTACTGCCTGACGAGCTACCGCTTGGAGGCGAGCTGCCTCAGTCCTCCTCTCATATTCGTTCACTTCCTCCCTGGTTATAACATATCTCCTTTTTTCCTGAAAGTCAAAGAAAGTAGGAGCATGGAGGGCAACATGGACAGTGCTCCGTCTGTCAAAGATTAGTCGGTACTGGAGGAACTGATTGTTCCTCTCAAGAAACTGATGGCGAACCATAGCATCATAATCTAGATAAGCAGGAGGCAACTCCATATCATTTCCATCTATGGGTATATTAAGATAATTAGCTACACGAGTTGCATAAATTCCACCAAACAAATCTCCACTTGTACCGTTAAGATGCAACCTTCGTGCAACAATGGCCCCCAAGTTATATTGTTTATCACCTAATACCGCACTCTTGAGAACACTAAGATCTGGAACGCACATGTGACAAGCCTCATCTTTACCGTTAATGCATCTACCAATAAAAAGAGCAAAATAATGTATGGAAGGGAAATGAATGCTCCCTATGGTAGCTTGTGTGATTTCCCTAGATTCCCCCATAGTGATACTAGCAAGAAAGTCTTTATATTCAGATTTGCGAGGTTCACTGACATTGCCCTAGTGTGGGAGTTTACAAGTAGTGTTAAAATCTTCTAGGTCCTTGGTTTATGATTTATCATAAAGATCAAATAAAGTAGTGTGAGAATTGGGCGAGGATGTAAATTTAAACCTTCTCACAAAGGAATCGCTTAAATAGTAGTATTGGCGCCACTTATCTGACATGAAGTCCTCAAGATCATCATTACGCATATACGTGTCAAATTCATCCTTGATGCCTGCCTGGACCATAAACTCCTCTGACGGCCATTCACAAGGCCACACTTGAGCTTCCCTTGGTGGTTCATCGTCTTGCTCACGTATCACGAGCCTTGGTCCTTGCTTCCTTGAGGAACCATCTTGGTACATTTTCCTAAACATTATTCTTCCTCTGAAAAATTTCTTAAATTTTTAGTGACTAAAAATATAAGTGAACCACACCCAACAAGATTGATAGCAACTACTCCTACAAGTGCCTAGAGGCCATATCATGCATTAAAACTACTTTTGACCGCATAAATTTGACATGCAAGCTCAAGAACAGGGTCACCTTAGCAGCAAAAATTTGTAATAAATAAAGCACTAGAACAAAAACTAATTGGACCATTGGAGGGGTCACATATCGAAGAACAATCCCCCAAAGCTGTTTTGTGAATGAAGCTTTAAGCAAGGAGATCGAAAATGGCAGCAAGATGAGCTAGAACACGGGTTTGAGCTGTGGGGGGATTTTTTCTGGAGGAAGACGAAGTGTGTGGGTGCTGGAATAAGTGGAGGGGGTCCACGTGCTGTCCACAAGGCAGGGGGCACGCCCTGGACCCTCGTGGCCAGATGGTGGGTCCCCTAGTGTGTTCTCAGTGCCAATAATTCTAAAATATTCTACAAAAAATCATATATCATTTTCAGGACATTTGGAGAACTTTTATTTTCAGGGTATTTTTATTGTAAGGATAATTCAGAAAACAGACAAAAAATATTCTTTTTGCTTTATTTAATCTAAATTACAGAAAGTAAAAGGAAGGTACAAAGAGTTGTGCTTTCTAACTTCATCCATCTCATGCTCATCAAAAGGAATCCACTAACAAGGTTCATCAAGTCTTGTTAACAAACTCTTTCCGAATAACATGAAACCGGAGAATTTTCGAATAACACTAAGTTACCTCAACGGGGATATGCATGTCCCCAACAATAATAATATCATATTTCTTCTTGACAGTAGGGAGAGGAAATTCAAAATCTCCAATAGTTATCATTGAATTTTTTCCAATAGAATTGATACTGTTGACTTGAGGTTGTTTCCTCGGAAAGTGTACCGTATGCTCATTACCATTAACATGAAAAGTTACATTGCCTTTGTTGCAATCAATAACAGCTCCTGCAGTATTCAAAAAGGGTCTACCAAGGATAATCGACATACTATCATCCTCGGGAATATCAAGAATAACAAAGTCTGTTAAAATAGTAACGTTTGCAACCACAACAGGCACATCCTCACAAATACCGATAGGTATGACAGTTGATTTATCAATCATTTGCAAAGATATTTCAGTAGGTGTCAACTTATTCAAATCAAGTCTACGATATAAAGAGAGAGGCATAACACTAACACCGGCTCCAAGATCACATAAGGCAGTTTTAACATAGTTTCTTTTAATGGAGCATGGTATAGTTGGTACTTCGGGATCTCCTAGTTTCTTTGGAATTCCACCTTTTAAAGTATAATTGGCAAGCATGGTGGAAATTTCAGCTTCCGATATCTTTCTTTTATTTGTAACAATATCTTTCATATACTTAGCATAATGATTCATTTTAGCATATCAGTCAAACGCATACGCAAAAAGATAGGTCTAATCATTTCAGCAAAGCGCTCAAAATCCTCATCATCCTTTTTATTGGATGGTTTAGGAGGAAAACGCATGGGTTTATGAACCCATGGTTCTCTTTCTTTACCGTGCTTCCTAGCAACGAAGTCTCTCTTATCATAACATTGATTCTTTGATTGTGGGTTATCAAGATCAACAGCAGGTTCAATCTCTACATCATTGTTATTGCTAGGTTGAGCATCAACATGAACATCATCATTAATATTATCTCTAGGTTCATGTTCATTACCAGATTGTATTTTAGCATCAAAATAGAAATATCATTGGGATTCTCGGGTGTGTCAACAACAGGTTCACTAGAAGCATGCAAAGTCCTATCATTTTTTTTCTTCTTTTTAGAAGGACTAGGTGCATCAACATTAGTTCTCTGAGAATCTTGCTCAACTCTCTTAGGGTGGCCCTCAGGATACAAAGGTTCCTCAGTCATTTTACCCCCTCTAGTCACAACTCTAACAACATTGTCATTTTTATTATTATTTAATTCATTGAGAAAATCATCTTGTTCTTTAAGCACTTGTTCTACTTGAGTGGTAACCATAGAAGCATGTTTAAGTTCACCTTTAACTCTAGACATATAATCACTCAAGTTTTCAATCATATAAGCATTACGTTTCAATTGTCTACCAACATAAACATTGAAGTTTTCTTGTTTAACAATAAAATTATCAAACTCATCCAAGCATTGGCTAGCAGACTTATAACGAGGGATATCACCTTCATCAAATCTATAGAGAGAATTTACCTTTACTACCTGTGTCGGGTTATCAAGACCATGTATTTCTTCAATAGGTGGTAAATTCGTAACATCTTCAGCTTTAATACCCTTTTCTTTCATAGATTTCTTTGCCTCTTGCATATCTTCAGGACTGAGAAATAGAACACCCCTTTTCTTCGGAGTTGGCTTAGGAGTTGGTTCAGGAAGTCTCCAATCATTATCATTACTCAACATCTTATTCAATAGCAATTCAGATTGATCAACAGTTCTTTCCCTGAAAACACAACCAGCACAACTATCCATGTGGTCTCTGAAAGCATCGGTTAGTCCATTATAAAAGATATCAAGTATTTCATTTTTCTTGAGAGGATGATCACGCAAAGGATTAAGTAATCGGAGAAGCCTCCCCCAAGCTTGTGGGAGACTCTCTTCTTCAATTTGCACAAAATTATATATTTCCCTTAAGGCAGCTTGTTTCTTATGAGCGAGGAAATATTTAGCAGAGAAGTAATAAATCATATCCTGGGGACTACGCACACAATCAGGATCAATATAATTAAACCATGTTTTAGCATCACCCTTTAATGAGAATGGAAATAACTTAAGGATATAGTAGTAATGAATTTTTTCCTCATTAGTGAATAGGGTGGCTATATCATTCAATTTAGTAAGATGTGCCACAATAGTTTTAGATTCATAGCCACAAAAAGGATCAGATTCAACTAAAGTAATTAACTCAGGATCGACAGAGAAATCATAATCCTTATCAGAAATACAGATAGATGAAGTAGCAAAACCAGGGTCATATTTCATTCTAGCATTCAAAGATTTTTCTTTCAGCTTAGCTAACAATTTCTTAAGATAATATCTATCTTTGCAAGCAAATAGATCTCTAGCAGTTTCTTCATCCATAACATAACCCTCTGGCACATCAGGCAATTCATATCTAGGGGGAGAATCTTCATCATCACTTTCGTCAATATTATCAGTTTCAATAATTTCATTCTCTCTAACCCTAGCAAGTTGTTCATCAAGAAATTCACCGAATGGCAAAGTATTATCAAGCATAGAAGTAGTTTCATCATAAGCATCATGCATAGCAGAAGTGGCATCATCAATAATATGCGACATATTAGAATCAATAGCAAGTGTAGGTGTCGCAAGTTTACTCAAAACAGAAGGTGCATCAAGTGCAGAGCTAGATGGTAGTTCCTTACCTCCCCTCGTAGTTGCGGGAAAAATCTTGGTTATTTCATCTTTCAAGTTCCTCATAGTGAACAACAGATATAAATCCCAAGTGACTCAAAGAATAGAGCTATGCTCCCCAGCAACGGCGCCAGAAAATAGTCTTGATAACCCACAAGTATAGGGGATTGCAACAGTTTTCGAGGGTAGAGTATTCAACCCAAATTTATTGATTCGACACGAGGGGAGCCAAATAATATTCTCAAGTATTAATAGTTGAGTTGTCAATTCAACCGGTTATAACATAGGGTGACACAGAACTAGCTCCATTTCATCAATGTAATGTAGGCATGTATTCCGAATATAGTCATACGTGCTTATGGAAAAGAACTTGCATGACATCTTTTGTCCGACCCTCCCGTGGAAACGGGGTCCTATTGGAAACTAAGGGATATTAAGGCCTCCTTTTAATAGAGTACCGGAACAAAGCATTAACACTTAGTGAATACATGAACTCCTCAAACTATGGTCATCACCAGGAGTGGTCCCGATTATTGTCACTTTGGGGTTACCGGATCATAACACATAGTAGGTGACTATTGACTTGCAAAATAGGATCAAGAACTTACATATATTCATGAAAACATAATAGGTTCAGATCTGAAATCATGGCACTCGGGCCCTAGTGACAAGCATTAGGCATAGCAAAGTCATAGTAACATCAATCTTAGAACATAATGGATACTAGGGATCAAATCCTAACAAAACTAACTCGATTACATGGTAAATCTCATCCAACTCATCACCCTCCAGCAAGCCTATGATGGAATTACTCACGCACGGTGGTGAGCATCATGAAATTGGTGATGGAGGAAGGTTGATGATGACGATGGCGATGGATTCCCCTCTCCGGTGCCCCGAATGGACTCCACATCAGCCCTCCCGATGAAGATTAGGGCTTGGCGGCGGCTCCGTGTTGTAAAATGCAATGAATCCTTCTCTCTGTATTTTTTCTCCCCGAACATGAATATATAGAGTTGGAGTTGACGTCGGTGGAGCCTCAGGGGGCCCACGAGGCAGGGGCACGTCCCCGGGGGTGCGCCCTGCACCCTCGTGGACAGGGTGTGGGCCACCTGGTGTTGATTCTTTCGCCAGTATTTTTTATAAATTCCAAAACGTGTCTCCGTAAATTTTTAACTCATTCCGAGAACTTTTATTTCTGCACAAAAATAACACCATGGCAATTCTACTGAAAAAGAGCGTCGGTCCGGGTTAGTTCCATTCAAATAATGCAAGTTAGTGTCCAAAACAAGGTCAAAAGTGTTTGGAAAAGTAGATACGTTGGAGAGGTATCACTCAGCCACAGGTTCTATAAAGTATGCTATGTTGTGTACCAAACCTATTGTGTACCTTGCCATAAATTTGGCACGGAGGTACGATATTGATCCAGGAGTGGATCACTGGGCAGCGGTCAAAATTATCCTTAGAAGACTAAGGAGATATTTCTTGGTTATGGAGGTGATAAAGAGTTGCGTCGATGCAAGCTTTTACACCGATCCGGATGACTCTGAGTATCAATCTGGATACATATTGAAAGTGGGAGCAATTAGCTAGAGTAGCTCCATGCAGAGCATAGTAGATATAATTTTTTTGCAAAATACATACGGCTCTGAATGTGACAGACCCATTGACTAAGCTTCTCTCACAAGCAAAACATGATCACACCTTAGTACTCTTTCGGTGTTAATCACATAGTGATGTGAACTAGATTGTTGAATCTAGTAAAATCCTTTGGGTATTAGTCACATGGCGATGTGAACTAATCACATAAAGATGTGAACTATTGGTATTAAATCACATGACGATGTGAACTAGATTATTGACTCTAGTGCAAGTGGGAGAGTGAATAAAATATGCCGTAGGCAATAATAAAGTTGTTATTTATATTTCCTTATATCATGATAAATGTTTATTATCCATGCTAGAATTGTATTAACCGGAAACTTAGTACATGTGTGAATACATAGATAAACAGAGTGTCCCTAGTATGCCTCTACTAGACTAGCTCGTTAATCAAAGATGGTTAAGTTTCCTGACCATAGACATGTGTTGTCATTTGATCAACGGGATCACATCATTAGAGAATGATGGGATGGACAAAACCCATCCGTTAGCTTAGCATAATGATCGTTTAGTTTTATTGCTATTGCTTTCATCATGACTTATACATGTTCCTATGATTATGAGATTATGCAACTCCCGAATACCAGAGGAACACCTTGTGTGCTATCAGACGTCACAACGTAACTGGGTGATTATAAAGATGCTCTACAGGTGTCTCCAATGGTGTTTTTTGAGTTGACATAGATCGAGATTAGGATTTGTCACTCCGTGTATCGGAGAGGTATCTCTGGGCCCTCTCGGTAATGCTCATCACTATAAGCCTTGCAAGCAATGTGACTAATGAGTTAGTTGCGGGTTGATGACAGAACGAGTAAAGAGACTTGCCGGTGACGAGATTGAACTAGGTATGATGATACCGACGATCGAATCTCGGGCAAGTAATATATCTATGACAAAGGGAACAACGTATGTTGTTGTGCGGTTTGACCGATACAGATCTTCGCAGAATATGTAGGAACCAATATGAACATCCAGGTTCCGCTATTGGTTATTGACTGGACATGTGTCTCAGTCATGTCTACATTGTTCTCGAACCCGTAGGGTCCGCACGCTTAACGTTCGATGACGATATGTATTATGAGTTATGTGATTTGATGTACCGAAGGTTGTTCGAAGTCCCGGATGAGATCAAGGACATGATGAGGAGTCTCTAAATGGTCGAAACATAAAGATTCATAAATTGGAAGGCTACATTCGGACACCGAAATGGTTCGGGTCGTTTCGGAGTACCGGGGGTTACCGGAACCCCTCTCCGGAAAGTTATTGGGCTCATAGGCCTAATGGTGGAAGAGAGGAGGCAGGCCAACGTGTGGTGCGCGCCCCCTAGCCCAAACCGAATTGGACTAGGGCTAGGGGGCCGGCCGCCCTTTCCTTCTCTTCTTCCTCTCCTTCCTTCTTCTCCAACTAGGAATAGGAAAGGGGGGAACCTACTCCTACTAGGAGTAGGATCCCCCCCTTGGGCGTGACCCTTGTGGCCGGCCCTCCTCCTCCCCTCCTTTATATACGGGGGAGGGGGCACACCATAGACACACAAGTTGATCTTTAGCCGTGTGCGGTGCCCCCCTCCACAGTTTTCCACCTCGGTCATATTGTCGTAGTGCTTAGGTGAAGTCCTGCGTCGGTAACTTCATCATCACCGTCACCACGCCATCGTGCTGACGAAACTCTCCCTCGGCCTCAACTAGATCAAGAGTTCGAGGGACATCACCGAGCTGAACGTGTGTAGATCGCGGAGGTGTCGTGTGTTCGGTACTTGATCGGTTGGATTGCGAAGACGTTCGACTACATCAACCGCGTTACTAAACGCTTCCGCTTTCGGTCTACGAGGGTATGTAGACACACTCTCCCCCTCTCATTGCTATGAACCTCCTAGATAGATCTTGCGTGATCGTAGGAAATTGTTTGAATAATGCGTTCCCCAACAAGGCCTACCCTTGCCTGGGCCCTATAGCTTCATCCCATGTGTTACAGTCAACCCCCGCCATAGCTGCCACTCATTTGCAGCAACAGCGGCAGCGCCCCGCGAGCTTCTGCTCCTGTCGTAGGTGCCTCACTTCGTAGCATCCCGCATGCATTGATGCTTCTTTGCAACATCGCCGCCATTGCCTATAGGACCAAGATTGTAGCGCGATGGACGTTGCGTGTGAGGGATGCATAACGGTGGCCGCAGAGCCCTCTCCTGCTTGTAGTCGCCACTCCCACGTCACCAGCAAATGCAGCGCGACAGATGTTGCCCAATGAGGGATGCACAATGGTAGCCGTGGTGGCCTCTCCAGATGGCAGCCCATGCCGCTTTGCAACGTCGCCGCCGCTCCCGCATCACCAACGATTGCAGCGCAACAGCTGTTGCCTGTGAGGGGTGCGCAACATGGCCGTGGTGGCCATTCCGTCTTACATCCGGTGCTGCTTTGTAACATCACGACAATCCCTCCGGACTGGTGACTGCAACACGGCGGATGTTGAGCGTGAGAGGTCTGCAACGGTGGCCACGCTACCCTTCCGGCTTGCGGTCAATGATGCTTCGCTACAACGCCGACGCTCATGCGGCCCAACACGATGGTTGTTGTAGCTCTCCTGGAACAACGCCGCGCAGACGACGTCGTCGTGGTGTTGCTCTGCATCTCGACGGGGAGGCTCGCAACACCGTGACCCCTGCGCATCACCGGTCATCATTGTTGTGCTGCCCGCTCGCAGCCCCTCCCCCATCTGAAGTGGTGGCCACCGGTGTGCGGTGGTGTCCTACCAAATCGTCAACCTGCATGTGGGGTGACGGAGATAAGGCAAGGGCGGCAACTAGTATGGTAAGGGTGCAGGGAGCAGCATGGAGTGGCGTGCAGTTGAGTCTGGTGTGCAGCCATGAGATTCGTCCATGGAGATGACAGCGACGAGCGGAGTTAGCTAAGAGGGGCGGAGAAGATGTGAGGTGGAGATGAATAAGGCATCCTTTGATTCACAAGATTTCTAGAGGAATTTTATAGAATAAGATTTTTGTAGGAAAAAATTCTTTGGTGACCTTTGTTGGGGAACGCAGTAATTTCGAAAATTTTCCTACACACACGCAAGATCATGGTGATGCATAGCAACGAGAGGGGAGAGTGTTGTCTACGTACCAACGCAGACCGACTGCGGAAGCGATCACACAACATAGAGGAAGTAGTCGTACGTCTTCTTTCCGATCCGACCGATCCAAGCACCGTTACTCCGGCACCTCCGAGTTCTTAGCACACGTTCAGCTCGATGACGTTCCTCGGGCTCCGATCCAGCAAAGCGTCGAGGAAGAGTTCCGTCAGCACGACGGCGTGATGACGATCTTGATGTACTACCGACGCAGGGCTTCGCCTAAGCACTACAACGGTATGATCGAGGTGGAATTTGGTGGCAGGGGGCACCGCACACGGCTAAGGAACGATCTCAAGGATCAACTTGTGTGTCTTGGGGTGTCACCTACCCCCGTATATAAAGGTTGGAGAAGGGGGGCCGGCCGGCCAGGGAGAGGGAGGCGCAGGGGAGTCCTACTCCTACCGGGAGTAGGACTCCCCCCTCCAATCCTATTCCAATTAGGACTCTCGGGGGGAAAGGAGAGAGAGGGGGGCCGGCCCCTTCTCCTAGTCCTACTAGGACTTGGGGAAAGGGGGGGCGCCGGCCAGCTATGGGCTGCCCCTTTTCTCTTTTTCCACTAAGGCCCAATAGGCCCATTAGTCTCCCGGGGGGTTCCGGTAACCCTCCCGGTATTCCGGTAAAATCCCGATTTCACCCGGAACACTTCCTATGTCCAAACATAGGCTTCCAATATATCAATCTTTACGTCTCGACCATTTCGAGACTCCTCGTCATGTCCGTGATCTCATCCGGGACTCCGAACAACCTTCGGTACATCAAAATGCATAAACTCATAATAACTGTCATCGTAACGTTAAGCGTGCGGACCCTACGGTTCGAGAACAATGTAGACATGACCGAGACACGTCTCCGGTCAATAACCAATAGCAGGACCTGGATGCCCATATTGGCTCCTACATATTCTACGAAGATCTTTATCGGTCAGACCGCATAACAACATACGTTGTTCCCTTTGTCATCGGTATGTTACTTGCCCGAGATTCGATCGTCGGTATCCAATACCTAGTTCAATCTCGTTACTGGCAAGTCTCTTTACTCGTTCCGTAATACATCATCTCACAACTAACATATTAGTTGCAATGCTTGCAAGGCTTATGTGATGTGCATTACCGAGAGGGCCCAGAGATACCTCTCCGACAATCGGAGTGACAAACCCTAATCTCGAAATACGCCAACCCAACATATACCATTGGAGACACCTGTAGTACTCCTTTATAATCACCCAGTTACGTTGTGACGTTTGGTAGTACCCAAAGTGTTCCTCCGGTAGACGGGAGTTGCATAATCTCATAGTTATAGGAACATGTATAAGTCATGAAGAAAGCAATAGCAACATACTAAACGATCGGGTGCTAAGCTAATGGAATGGGTCATGTCAATCAGATCATTCAACTAATGATGTGACCTCGTTAATCAAATAACAACTCTTTGTTCATGGTTAGGAAACATAACCATCTTTGATTAATGAGCTAGTCAAGTAGAGGCATACTAGTGACACTCTGTTGGTCTATGTATTCACACATGTATTATGTTTCCGGTTAATACAATTCTAGCATGAATAATAAACATTTATCATGATATAAGGAAATAAATAATAACTTTATTATTGCCTCTAGGGCATATTTCCTTCAGTCTCCCACTTGCACTAGAGTCAATAATCTAGATTACACTGTAATGATTCTAACACCCATGGAGCCTTGGTGCTGATCATGTTTTGCTCGTGGAAGAGGCTTAGTCAACGGGTCTGCAATGTTCAGATCCGTATGTATCTTGCAAATCTCTATGTCTCCCACCTGGACTAAATCCCGGATGGAGTTGAAGCGTCTCTTGATGTGTTTGGTCCTTTTGTGAAATCTGGATTCCTTTGCCAAGGCAATTGCACCAGTATTGTCACAGAAGATTTTCATTGGATCCGATGCACTAGGTATGACACCTAGATCGGATATGAACTCCTTCATCCAGACTCCTTCGTTTGCTGCTTCCGAAGCAGCTATGTACTCCGCTTCACATGTAGATCCCGCTACGACGCTTTGTTTAGAACTGCACCAACTGACAGCTCCACCGTTTAAAGTAAACACGTATCCGGTTTGCGATTTAGAATTGTTCGGATCAGTGTCAAAGCTTGCATCAACGTAACCTCTTACGGTGAGCTCTTTGTCACCTCCATATACGAGAAACATATCCTTAGTCCTTTTCAGGTATTTCAGGATGTTCTTGACCGCTGTCCAGTGATCCATTCCTGGATTACTCTGGTACCTCCCTGCTAAACTTATAGCAAGGCACACATCAGGTCTGGTATACAGCATTGCATATATGATAGAGCCTATGGCTGAAGCATAGGGAACATCTTTCATTTTCTCTCTATCTTCTGCAGTGGTCGGGCATTGAGTCTGACTCAACTTCATACCTTGTAACACAGGCAAGAACCCTTTCTTTGCTTGATCCATTTTGAACTTCTTCAAAATCTTGTCAAGGTATGTGCTTTGTGAAAGTCCAATTAAGCGTTTTGATCTATCTCTATAGATCTTTATGCCTAATATGTAAGCAGCTTCCCCGAGGTCTTTCATCGAAAAACTTTTATTCAAGTATCCCTTTATGCTATCCAGAAATTCTATATCATTTCCAATCAGCAATATGTCATCCACATATAATATTAGAAACACTACAGAGCTCCCACTCACTTTCTTGTAAATACAGGCTTCTCCAAAAGTCTGTATAAAGCCAAATGCTTTGATCACACTATCAAAGCGTTTATTCCAACTCCGAGATGCTTGCACCAGTCCATAAATGGATCGCTGGAGTTTGCATACTTTGTTAGCTCCCTTTGGATCGACAAAACCTTCTGGTTGTATCATATACAACTCTTCTTCCAGAAATCCATTCAGGAATGCAGTTTTGACATCCATCTGCCATATTTCATAATCATAAAATGCGGCAATTGCTAACATAATTCTAACGGACTTAAGCATCGCTACGGGTGAGAAGGTCTCATCGTAGTCAACTCCTTGAACTTGTCGAAAACCTTTCGCAACAAGTCGAGCTTTATAAACAGTAATATTACCGTCAGCGTCAGTCTTTTTCTTGAAGATCCATTTATTCTCAATTGCTTGCCGATCATCGGGCAAGTCAACCAAAGTCCATACTTTGTTTTCATACATGGATCCCATCTCAGATTTCATGACCTCAAGCCACTTTGCGGAATCTGGGCTCACCATCGCTTCTTCATAGTTCGTAGGTTCATCATGATCTAGCATCATGACTTCCAGAACTCGATTACCGTACCACTATGGTGCGGATCTCACTCTGGTTGATCTACGTGGTTCAGTAGTATCTTGTTCTGAAGCTTCATGATCATCATCATTAGCTTCCTCACTGATTGGTATAGGTGTCGCAGAAACAGTTTTCTGTGATGTACTATTTTCCTATAAGGGAGCAGGTACAGTTACCTCGTCAAGTTCTACTTTCCTCCCACTCACTTCTTTCGAGAGAAACTCCTTCTCTAGAAAGTTTCCGAATTTAGCAACAAAAGTCTTGCCTTCGGATCTGTGATAGAAGGTGTATCCAATAGTTTCCTTTGGATATCCTATGAAGACACATTTCTCCGATTTGGGTTCGAGCTTATCAGGTTGAAGCTTTTTCACATAAGCATCGCAGCCCCAAACTTTAAGAAACGACAACTTTGGTTTCTTGCCAAACCATAGTTCATAAGGTGTCGTCTCAATGGATTTTGATGGTGCCCTGTTTAACGTGAATGCGGCCGTCTCTAAAGCATAACCCCAAAACGATAGCGGTAAATCAGTAAGAGACATCATAGATCGCACCATATCTAGTAAAGTACGATTACGACGTTCGGACACACCATTATGTTGTGGTGTTCCGGGTGGCGTGAGTTGCGAAACTATTCCACAATTTTTCAAATGTACACCAAACTCGTAACTCAAATATTCTCCTCCACGATCAGATCGTAGAAACTTTATTTTCTTGTTATGATGATTTTCAACCTCACTCTGAAATTCTTTGAACTTTTCAAATGTTTCAGACTTATGTTTCATTAAGTAGATATACCCATATCTGCTTAAATCATCTGTGAAGGTGAGAAAATAACGATATCCGCCACGAGCCTCAATATTCATCGGACCACATACATCGGTATGTATGATTTCCAATAAATCTGTTGCTCTCTCCATAGTACCGGAGAACGGTGTTTTAGTCATCTTGCCTATGAGGCACGGTTCGCAAGTACCAAGTGATTCATAATCAAGTGGTTCCAAAAACCCATCAGTATGGAGTTTCTTCATGCGCTTTACACCGATATGACCTAAACGGCAGTGCCACAAATAAGTTGCACTATCATTATTAACTTTGCATCTTTTGGTTTCTACATTATGAATATGTGTATCACTATCTTCGAGATTCAACAAGAATAGACCACTCTTCAAAGGTGCATGACCATAAAAGATATTATTCATATAAATAGAACAACCATTATTCTCTGATTTAAATGAATAACCGTCTCGCATTAAACAAGATCCAGATATAATGTTCATGCTCAACGCTGGCACCAAATAACAATTATTTAGGTCTAATATTAATCCCGAAGGTAGATGTAGAGGTAGCGTGCCGACCGCGATCACATCGACTTTGGAACCGTTTCCCACGCGCATCGTCACCTCGTCCTTTGCTAGCGTCCGCTTATTCCGTAGTCCCTGTTTCGAGTTGCAAATATTAGCAACAGAACCAGTATCAAATACCCAGGTGCTACTGCGAGCTCTAGTAAGGTACACATCAATAACATGTATATCACATATACCTTTGCTCACTTTGCCAACCTTCTTATCCGCCAAATACTTGGGGCAGTTCCGCTTCCAGTGACCAGTCTGCTTGCAGTAGAAGCACTCAGTTTCAGGCTTAGGTCCAGACTTGGGTTTCTTCTCCTGAGCAGCAACTTGCTTGCTGTTCTTCTTGAAGTTTCCCTTCTTCTTCCCTTTGCCCTTTTTCTTGAAACTAGTGGTTTTGCTAACCATCAACACTTGATGCTCCTTCTTGATTTCTACCTCGGCAGCTTTCAGCATTGCGAAGAGCTCGGGAATAGTCTTGTTCATCCCTTGCATATTATAGTTCATCACGAAGCTCTTGTAGCTTGGTGGCAGTGATTGGAGAATTCTGTCAATGACGCAGTCATCTGGAAGATTAACTCCCATCTGAATCAAGTGATTATTATACCCAGACATTCTGAGTATATGCTCACTGACAGAACTTTTCTCCTCCATCTTGCAGCTATAGAACTTATTGGAGACTTCATATCTCTCAATTCGGGCATTTGCTTGAAATATTAACTTCAACTCCTAGAACATCTCATATGCTCCATGACGTTCAAAACATCGTTGAAGTCCCGATTCTAAGCCGTAAAGCATGGCACACTGAACTATCGAGTAGTCATCAGCTTTGCTCTGCCAGACGTTCATAACATATGGCGTTGCTCCAGCAGCAGGCCTGTCACCCAGCGGTGCTTCCAGGACGTAATTCTTCTGTGCAGCAATGAGGATGATCCTCAGGTTACGGACCCAGTCCGTGTAATTGCTACCATCATCTTTCAACTTTGCTTTCTCAAGGAACGCATTAAAATTCAACGGAACAATAGCATGAGCCATCTATCTACAATCAACATAACAAGCAAGATACTATCAGGTACTAAGTTCATGATAAGTTTAAGTTCAGTTAATCAAATTACTTAGGAACTCCCACTTAGATAGACATCCCTCTAATCTTCTAAGTGATCACGTGATCCAAATCAACTAAACCATAACCGATCATCACGTGAGATGGAGTAGTTTTCAATGGTGAACATCGTTATGTTGATCATATCTACTATATGATTCACGCTCGACCTTTCGGTCTCCGTGTTCCGAGGCCATATCTGTATATGCTTGGCTCGTCAAGTATAACCTGAGTATTCTGCGTGTGCAACTGTTTTGCACCCGTTGTATTTGGACGTAGAGCTTATCACACCCGATCATCACGTGGTGTCTGGGCACGACGAACTTTGGCAACGGTGCATACTCAGGGAGAACACTTCTTGATAATTTTAGTGAGAGATCATCTTATAATGCTACCGTCAATCAAAGCAAGATAAGATGCATAAAAAAGGGATAAACATCGCATGCAATCAATATAAGTGATATGATATGGCCATCATCATCTTGTGCTTGTGATCTCCATCTCCGAAGCACCGTCATGATCACCATCGTCACCGGCGCGACACCTTGATCTCCATCGTAGCATCGTTGTCGTCTCGCCAATCTTATGCTTCCACGACTATCACTACCGTTTAGTAATAAAGTAAAGCATTACATCGCGATTGCATTGCATACAATAAAGCGACAACCATATGGCTCCTGCCAGTTGCCGATAACTCGGTTACAAAACATGATCATCTCATACAATAAAATCAGCATCATGCCTTGACCATATCACATCACAACATGCCCTGCAAAAACAAGTTAGACGTCCTCTACTTTGTTGTTGCAAGTTTTACGTGGCTGCTACGGGCTTAAGTAAGAACTCATCTCACCTACGCATCAAAACCACAACGATAGTTCGTCAAATAGACTCCGTTTTAACCTTCTCAAGGACCGGGCGTAGTCACACTTGGTTCAACTAAAGTTGGAGAGACAGTCTTCCGCAAGCCATCTATGTGCAAAGCACGTCGAGGGAACCGGTCTCGCGTAAGAGTACGCGTAAGGTTGGTCCGGATCGTCTCACCCAACAATACCGCCGAACCAAAGTATGACATGATGGTAGGCAGTATGACTTGTATCGCCCACAACTCACTTGTGTTCTACTCGTGCAAATAACATCAAACCATAAAACCTGGCTCGGATGCCACTGTTGGGGAACGCAGTAATGTCGAAAATTTTCCTACGCACACGCAAGATCATGGTGATGCATAGCAACGAGAGGGGAGAGTGTTGTCTACGTACCAACGCAGACCGACTGCGGAAGCGATCACACAACGTAGAGGAAGTAGTCGTACGTCTTCTTTCCGATCCGACCGATCCAAGCACCGTTACTCCGGCACCTCCGAGTTCTTAGCACACATTCAGCTCGATGACGTTCCTCGGGCTCCGATCCAGCAAAGCGTCGAGGAAGAGTTCCGTCAGCACGACGGCGTGATGACGATCTTGATGTACTACCGACGCAGGGCTTCGCCTAAGCACTACAACGGTATGATCGAGGTGGAATTTGGTGGCAGGGGGCACCGCACACGGCTAAGGAACGATCTCAAGGATCAACTTGTGTGTCTTGGGGTGTCCCCTGCCCCCGTATATAAAGGTTGGAGAAGGGGGGGGCGGCCGGCCAGGGAGAGGGAGGCGCAGGGGAGTCCTACTCCTACCGGGAGTAGGACTCCCCCCTCCAATCCTATTCCAATTAGGACTCTCGGGGGAAAGGAGAGAGAGGGGGGGCCGGCCCCTTCTCCTAGTCCTACTAGGACTTGGGGAAAGGGGGGGCCCCGGCCAGCTATGGGCTGCCCCTTTTCTCTTTTTCCACTAAGGCCCAATAGGCCCATTAGTCTCCCGGGGGGTTCCGGTAACCCTCCCGGTATTCCGGTAAAATCCCGATTTCACCCGGAACACTTCCTATGTCCAAACATAGGCTTCCAATATATCAATCTTTACGTCTCGACCATTTCGAGACTCCTCGTCATGTCCGTGATCTCATCCGGGACTCCGAACAACCTTCGGTACATCAAAATGCATAAACTCATAATAACTGTCATCGTAACGTTAAGCGTGCGGACCCTATGGTTCGAGAACAATGTAGACATGACCGAGACACGTCTCCGGTCAATAACCAATAGCGGGACCTGGATGCCCATATTGGCTCCTACATATTCTACGAAGATCTTTATCGGTCAGACCGCATAACAACATACGTTGTTCCCTTTGTCATCGGTATGTTACTTGCCCGAGATTCGATCGTCGGTATCCAATACCTAGTTCAATCTCGTTACTGGCAAGTCTCTTTACTCGTTCCGTAATACATCATCTCACAACTAACATATTAGTTGCAGTGCTTGCAAGGCTTATGTGATGTGCATTACCGAGAGGGCCCAGAGATACCTCTCCGACAATCGGAGTGACAAACCCTAATCTCGAAATACGCCAACCCAACATATACCATTGGAGACACCTGTAGTACTCCTTTATAATCACCCAGTTACGTTGTGACGTTTGGTAGTACCCAAAGTGTTCATCCGGTAGACGGGAGTTGCATAATCTCATAGTTATAGGAACATGTATAAGTCATGAAGAAAGCAATAGCAACATACTAAACGATCGGGTGCTAAGCTAATGGAATGGGTCATGTCAATCAGATCATTCAACTAATGATGTGACCTCGTTAATCAAATAACAACTCTTTGTTCATGGTTAGGAAACATAACCATCTTTGATTAACGAGCTAGTCAAGTAGAGGCATACTAGTGACACTCTGTTGGTCTATGTATTCACACATGTATTATGTTTCCGGTTAATACAATTCTAGCATGAATAATAAACATTTATCATGATATAAGGAAATAAATAATAACTTTATTATTGCCTCTAGGGCATATTTCCTTCAACCTTTGGTTTAAAGGAATGAAATTCTATTCCTGTACAGAATTTCTTTCTTTCCTTCATGTTTCACAAGAAAAGAAAAAAGAGGTCCAACTTCTTGAAAAACATCCCTCACGCAAATGACGCGTAAGTGTGCAACTGTTCCCTCGCTCTCACCCACTAAGAAACAAAATCGGGTCCACATCCATCCATCCCCTTCTCTCACACAGAACGGCGCAACGGACGGTCGAGCGACGCGGCCACATGCGGACGGTGGCCAGAAAACACCGGCAAGCTAGAGAGCATCCCGCCGACCTGCTAGCCCTCAATCTCCAGCGGCATCAATCTGCTGCAAATCTCTTTAGATTTAGATCATATCTCTTAATATTCAGGCCTGATGCTGAAATCTGAGATGGGCTCTAGGCCCATATTGCAATTTCTGAAAAATCTCTAAGGGCCCATGTGGGTTATATGGCACTAGGTGTAGTGGGAAGTTTAGTCCCACCCCGGAAGTGGAAGGAGAGTTGGAGTGGTTTATAAGGGTTTCTCTTCTACATGCTATTGGAGCTTGAGAACAGAAGAGGCCCTCGCGCACTCCTCCTCTGCCGCCCGCCTCGCCACGCCACGCCTCGTCACGACGCGCCGTGCCGCGCGTTGCGGGATTGAGCCGAGCCGAGCTCACACCTACGCGCTTATTTTTTCCAGTCACTAACGGAGAGTTTTCTGACAGCTGGGCCACGATGTGAGACGTCGGATCGTGGGCTGTCACGGACTCGGACGTGGATCGAGCCCACGTCTCTCCACGCGGCTGCGCTTATAAGTATGCGGTGTCTCCTAACCCTAGCCGCCACAGACAGATCACATCTGCTCACGCGCACGCCCACCGTCATTCCTTTGCTGCTGCTGCCACCGGTGACTCCATCCCGTCCGCCGTGTACACGGTCGATGGGAGAGCAGGTCTCCGAAACCACGCCCTTCTGGTTCCTGTACGGGGTGAGGGGCGAATAGGTTTTTGGGCAGCGATTACGCGACTGCTCGCTTCCGATCGTCTACTTCCTCTACGTCCGCGTCGCCTTCATCATCACCATGTCCACCGACGCCGACCGTGCCGCCGCCGAGAAAGCTGAAGCCGACAAGAAGGCCGCCGAGGACGCCGCTGCTGCCACTAAAGCCGCGGCCTTTGCGTGGCCTACTGGAGGGTATAACTCGTTTATCCCGCTCCTGATTATTTTCATATTAGCGGTACTAGCAGTATGTGTAGATTTGTCTACTATTTGCTTAGTACGTGCATGTTTAGATCAGAGTCAGTACGTCATCAACTTAGTCAATGCCATGCTAGTGATTTACTCATGGATTAATTTAATCGAGAAATTGCCTATTTACTCAACAATCCAAAAACCTATTATGTGTAGGAATTTCTCGGCAAGTGGCTTTGCCGCTGCACTGAAACCGGATAAGTTTACTGGTACATACTTCAAGCGTTGGCAGACTAAGACCACGTTATGGCTCATGGCTATGAACGTGTTCTGGGTCACCGGTGTCTCCATGGGAACGATTGCTCCTGAACAGGAGAAGGCGTTCAAGGAGGCTACCGTTGTGTTTCTCGGAGCGGTTCTTAGCGTGATCGGAGATAAACTGGTCGACGCATATTTACATGTGCATGTCGCCAAGGACTTGTGGGAGGCGCTCGAATCTAAATTCAGGGCCGCCGATGCAGGGAGCAAGATGTATATTATAGAGCAGTTCCACGATTACAAGATGGTTGAAAACCGACCTGTATTGGAGCAGGCTCATGAGATAATATGCATTGTTAAGGAACTTGAGCTTCTCAAGTGCGAGTTACCGGGCAAGTTTGTCGCGGGCTGCATAATCGCTAAGCTCCCTAATTCCTGGAGGAACTTTGCCACCACTCTGAAACATCAGAGGCGTGAATTCTCTGTGGAGGATGTCATTGGCCATCTGAGTGTTGAGAAGAATTCGAGGGTAAAAGACTCGCACGGAAAAGGGGCCGAAGGGACTTCTGTTGCCAACATGGTGAACCAGAAGAACTTCAACTCCCACAAGTCCAAGGGAAAGAACGGTGTCCAACACAATACCGACTTTAAGAAGAAGGGTAAGAAGACCCTCAAGAAGAACAAGAAGGACGAGGGCTGCTTTACTTGTGGTTCGGTTGAACATTGGGCCAACAATTGCCCAAACAAGTACAAGAAGTCAGGACAGGACTCCAAGTCTTTCAACATGATTGTGGGCAACAATGAGAATGGTGCATCTGGGTACGGTAATTTATTTACTGTTTTTTCAATGTTTCAACCCAACGATTGGTGGGTGGACACAGGTGTAGGTGTTCATGTGTGTGCTGACATTTCATTGTTCACTTCTTACCAGGTCACAGGTCACGGGTCCGTATTGATGGGTAATGGCGCGAGTGCTTCTGTTCATGGTGTTGGCACGGTCGATCTGAAGTTTACTTCGGGAAGGATCGTGCAGCTGAAGAACGTGCAGCATGTCCCCGCCATCAAGAAGAACCTCGTTAGTGGCTCCCTTCTATGTAGAGAGGGGTTTAAGTTGGTTTTCGAGTCTAATAAATTAGTTGTTACAAAATATGGACTCTTTGTTGGAAAAGGTTATGAGAGCGGAGGGATGTTCCGCCTTTCCCTCGCAGATTTTTGTAATAAAGTCGTGAACCATATTCATTCGAATGTTAATGAATCTAAAGTTTGGCATTCACGTCTTTGTCACATTAGTTTTGGTGTTATGACGCGGCTAGCCAAGTTGGATTTAATCCCGAGTTTCACTTTAGCCAAAGGTTCTAAGTGCCTTTCATGTGTGCAAGCTAAGCAACCTCGCAAGCCTCATAAGGCCGCGGAGGAGAGACACCTGGCACCATTAGAACTCATACATTCTGATCTTTGCGAGATGAATGGTGTGTTGACTAAAGGTGGAAAGAGATACTTCATGACATTGATAGATGATTCCACTAGATATTGCTATGTGTATCTGTTAAATACTAAAGATGAGGCTCTACACTACTTTAAAATCTATAAGGCAGAAGTTGAAAATCAACTTGAAAAGAAAATTAAACGAGTCCGGTCAGATCGTGGTGGAGAGTACTTCTCGAGTGAGTTTGATTCCTTCTGTGCGGAACACGGCATTATTCATAAGAGGACACCTCCCTATTCACCCCAGTCAAACGGGGTTGCCGAGCGGAAAATCCGTACTCTAACTGATTTGGTTAACGCCATGTTAGATACATCGGGTTTATCCAAGGCATGGTGGGGGGAGGCTATATTGACGGCATGTCATGTCCTGAATAAAGTTCCGACAAAGGATAATGAGATCACTCCCTATGAGAAATGGGCAAAGAGAAGGACGACACTCTCGTACTTGCGCACTTGGGGCTGTTTGGCGAAAGTCAACGTGCCGATCCCCAAAAAGCGTAAGCTTGGACCCAAGACTGTGGACTGCATTAATTTGGGCTACGCTAAGAACAGCGTTGGCTATAGATTTCTAGTAGTGAAATCTGAGGTACCTGACCAGAAGGTCAGTACAATTATGGAGTCTAAGGATGCTACATTCTTTGAGGATATTTTTCCTATGAGAGATATGCAAAGCACTTCTAGACAGGAACCTGAGGAGACTCCTGAACCTGCCATCCCTATGGAATATTATGAACAAACACATGATGAAAACCCTGAGGAGGATGACGAGGAAACCCTTGGTAGGGGCAAGAGACAAAGGACTGCAAAGACCTTTGGTGATGATTTCTTCGTGTACCTCGTGGATGATACTCCCACTTCTATTTCAGAAGCGTATGCCTCTCCAGAAGCTGACTACTGGAAGGATGCGGTCCGTAGAGAGATGGATTCCATCATGGCTAATGGGACATGGGAGATCACTGACCGTCCCTATGGTTGCAAACCACTGGGATGTAAGTGGGTGTTCAAAAAGAAGCTTAGGCCCGATAGTACGATTGAAAAGTATAAGGCTAGGCTTGTGGCCAAGGGCTATGACCAGCAAGAAGAGGAAGATTTCTTTGATACTTATTCACCTGTGGCTAGACTGACCACCATTCGAGTATTACTCTCGTTGGTGGCCTCACATGGTCTTCTCGTCCATCAGATGGATGTTAAGACGGCTTTTCTAAATGGAGAGCTAAAGGAGGAAATCTACATGCAACAGCCTGATGGCTTTGTGATAGATGGTCAGGAAAGAAAGGTGTGTAGGTTGATAAAATCTTTATATGGTCTGAAACAAGCACCTAAGCAATGGCATGATAAGTTTAATACAACTCTAACATCTGTTGGTTTCGTTGTTAATGAGGCTGACAAATGTGTATACTATCGCCATGGTGGGGGCGAAGGAGTTATACTGTGCTTGTATGTTGATGACATACTGATATTCGGAACAAACCTCAAAGTCATTGAGGAGGTCAAATCGTTTCTATCTCAGAACTTTGAGATGAAAGACCTTGGTGTGGCTGATGTTATCTTAAACATCAAGCTACTGAGAGATAATGAGGGTGGGATCACACTTCTGCAACCCCATTACATTGAGAAGGTGTTGAGCCATTTTGGATATTCGGACTGCACACCATCTCAAACACCATATGATCCTAGCGTATTGATTCGAAAGTCCAAAGGCATGGCTAAAGATCAATTGAGATACTCTCAAATCATTGGTTCACTAATGTACCTAGCGAGCGCAACGAGGCCTGACATCGCGTTTGCTGTGAGCAAACTGAGCCGGTTTGTTTCCAAACCGGGTGATGTACATTGGCATGCTGTTGAGAGAGTTATGCGCTATCTGAAAGGTACTATGAACTACGGACTTCACTATACCGGATACCCATCGGTACTTGAAGGGTATAGTGATGCGAATTGGATCTCTGATGCTGATGAGATGAAGGCCACAACTGGGTATATGTTTACTCTTGGAGGTGGCGCTGTTTCCTGGAAGTCTTGCAAGCAAACGATCTTAACGAGATCGACAATGGAAGCAGAATTAACGGCATTAGACACATCTAGTGTTGAAGCGAGATGACGTCGAGATCTTTTGATGGACTTGCCATTGGTTGATAAACCGGTTCAGGCTATCCTTATGAACTGTGACAATCAGACTGTCATCACCAAGGTGAAGAGTTCAAAGGACAACATGAAGTCCACCAAACACATAAGAATGAGATTAAAAGCTGTCAGAAAATCAAGAAACTCCGGAGTGATAGCGTTGGACTATGTCCATACGGCTAAGAATCTGGCAGATCCCTTTACAAAAGGGCTATCACGTGTTGTGATAGATAATGCATCGAGGGAGATGGGTATGAGACCCACATGAGTTGCCATGGTGGTAACCCAACCTATGTGATCGGAGATCCCGTGAACTAGGACCTGGGAAAACAAGCCAGTGGTGAACTGAGGAGAGTAACTATACTAACCCACTCCGTTGGAGATGCAATACTCTCGATACTGTATGGTAGGATGACTACGGTCTTAATGTGTTCCAAAGCTTATAAAAGCAAGATGCTATCCTACAGAGCGATCTTTGGAGGAACACACCTATATGAGCCCGACTGCTGGTCACAGTCTATGAGATTGGGGTGATCTCTAATAAGCTCATGAATAGGCCAGGAGTGTGACTTATATGCTCCACCCGAGGGGTCAGCCTTCGGCAGCCTAGTACTAGTAAGACATGTAGTGAAACTTCTTTACGCCAAACTGACAATTCAAGGCATAGTCCATTGTTCAGTTGTGAAGGAGTGTAGCCACCTGTTCTAGGTGAAGTTCAACCTTAACAGGTCTTCACTGAAACACTGGTATATCGAAACAGCAATTGGAACAGAGGACACAATGGACCCTCGAGATCTGGTGGGGGATTGCTGAAATCCGAGATGGGCTCTAGGCCCATATTGCAATTTCTGAAAAATCTCTAAGGGCCCATGTGGGTTATATGGCACTAGGTGTAGTGGGAAGTTTAGTCCCACCCCGGAAGTGGAAGGAGAGTTGGAGTGGTTTATAAGGGTTTCTCTTCTACATGCTATTGGAGCTTGAGAAGAGAAGAGGCCCTCGCGCACTCCTCCTCCGCCGCCCGCCTCGCCACGCCACGCCTCGTCACGACGCGCCGCGGGTTGCGGGATTGAGCCGAGCTCACACCTACGCGCTTATTTTTGCCAGTCACTAACGGAGAGTTTTCTGACAGCTGGGCCACGATGTGAGACGTCGGATCGTGGGCTGTCACGGACTCGGACGTGGGTCGAGCCCACGTCTCTCCACGCGGCTGCGCTTATAAGTATGCGGTGTCTCCTAACCCTAGCCGCCACGAACAGATCACATCTGCTCACGCGCACGCCCACCGTCGTTCCTTCGCTGCTGCTGCCGCCGGTGACTCCATCCCGTCCGCCGCGTACACGGTCGACGGGAGAGCAGGTCTCCGAAACCACGCCCTTCTGGTTCCTGTACGGGGTGAGGGGCGAATAGGTTTTTGGGCAGCGATTACGCGACTGCTCGCTTCCGATCGTCTACTTCCTCTACGTCCGTGTCGCCTGCATCATCACCATGTCCACCGACGCCGACCGTGCCGCCGCCGAGAAAGCTGAAACCGACAAAAAGGCCGCCGAGGACGCCGCTGCTGCCACCAAAGCCGCGGCCTCTGCGTGGCCTACTGGAGGGTATAACTCATTTATCCCGCTCCTGATTATTTTCATATTAGCAGTACTAGCAGTATGTGTAGATTTGTCTACTGTTTGCTTAGTACGTGCATATTTAGATCAGAGTCAGTACGTCATCAACTTAGTCAATGCCATGCTAGTGATTTACTGATGGATTAATTTAATCGAGAAATTGCCTATTTACTCAACACCTGATGCTAATTAATGGAGAAATAGTCCAGTCTAGCTTGCCGGTATGAGTTGCCCCAAGCAATTTCCCGTATCTTGAGTCTTTAGTCCCTTCGCTCTACTTTCTTGGAAATGTGATGTATTGAGGTAAAAGATGGTAAAAGAAGCAATCGATGCTCACTCAGAAGTACAAAAAATTGGATGGATTTAAACTCTTTTTCTTATGAGCAGAATGTTCACCTTTCCTCACTTTATTTTTTGTCTCAGAGTCAAAGGTGAATTTTCTACTCACTGTTTATATAACCTCTACTTCATAATAAAGTACGCCCTCCGTTCTAAAATAAATGACTAAACATTGTATTAAATTTAGTACTAAGTTAGTTTAATATTAAATCACTTATTTTGAGACGAAGGGAGTAACAAATAACAGTACAAATTTTACCATCTCACCTGTCCCATTATATGCTAGTTACTCCAAACTTTGAAAAAGTAACAGTACATATTTTACTAACTGCTAGTTGCTTCAAACTTTGAAAGAGTATTTCTTTATGTTTTCTATATGTGTTTTTATCCTGTGAATCAAATGATATTTCATTTTTTATTCCTGTGGTCTGAGCACTTGTAGGATTCAAGATACATGCACCTTATTTCTTATATCTTTTTTATTCCTATGCAATTCTTATGCTATGAACCAAAGATAGCCTAAGTTGGGATAAGGCAGGAGAAGAGCGGTGGCATTTGGCAACCCCCACAGGTGCACGTGTCACGCAACAGAGGCGGCTTGCGCGGCGAGAAATCAGTGTTTTCCAGGATCTGATGGATAAACAAAGATATGGCTTGTAGTGCAGATAAGGCTTGTAGTGCATTCGTGCTTGAAGAAATCAGAAGACAAACGGACAAGTATGTGCGACTTTTTCATTTGAAGACAACGTGATCCTCCGAACTTTCTTGCATCGCATTTTTTATATATATTTCTTTATTTTATAAAATACACAGTAGATCGATTGTTCTACAGTCCATGGTTCAAGAAAAAAAGTAGACGAAGTCAAGTCAATTATTTTGACTGAACTCACCCTACCATCAGGCATCGGCACCCTATATATAATCCCGTAGCACAGGTAGCAAATCACATCCACACCACTAGCTCAGCGACACAGGCCTGCAAGCCTGCAACACTCGCTACAAAATGAAGCTTCAGGTAGCCACAGTCGCCTCCTTCGTCCTGGTGGCCTTGGCCGCGGCGGCCCAGGCCGTGACGTTCGACGCGTCGAACAAGGCGTCGGGCACCTCCGGCGGCCGGCGGTTCAACCAGGCCGTCGGCCTCCCATACTCCAAGAAGGTCCTCTCTGACGCCTCCGCCTTCATCTGGAAAACCTTCAACCAGCGCGCCGTCGGCGACCGCAAGCCTGTCGATGCCGTCACGCTCGTCGTCGAGGACATCAGCGGCGTCGCCTTCACCAGCGCCAACGGCATCCACCTCAGCGCCCAGTACGTCGGCGGCATCTCCGGCGACGTCAAGAAGGAGGTGACCGGCGTGCTGTACCACGAGGCGACGCACGTGTGGCAGTGGAACGGGCAGGGCAGGGCGAACGGCGGGCTCATCGAGGGGATCGCCGACTACGTGCGGCTCAAGGCCGGGTTCGCGCCGGGGCACTGGGTGAAGCCGGGGCAGGGCGACCGGTGGGATCAGGGGTACGACGTCACGGCGAGGTTCCTTGACTACTGCGACTCGCTCAAGCCCGGGTTCGTCGCGCAGCTCAACGCCAAGATGAAGAGTGGGTACACCGACGACTTCTTCGCGCAGATTCTCGGGAAGAACGTGCAGCAGCTGTGGAAGGACTACAAAGCCAAGTTTAGAGGCTGAACGCACCATAAGTTGATGGGTCCTTCACGGTGTGATGGCATAACGCACTACTTCGAATAAGACATGTGTGATGGCATAACACACCATATACTGAAATGATCAACAGAACATGTCCCTTACGCTCTGTAGTGAAAGATAAATAAACGATTTCACTAATTCGAAATCGACTTTGAGTTACATGCTACTAGTAGTCTTAAGTTGGCGATACGTGAGTGCGTTTGTGTGGTGGTGTGAGTGTGTGCGTGTTGTAATCGGTTTTCTAGAGAAAACAAAAGGTTGTTTGGACTTGGAAAGTTTTAAAGCTGTTTGCGCACAACATGCTTGGATGGGTGGATTCAAAACCGCTCTGCGTACCACGATTTTTTGTCCTATATTTGTAGAACTAGACAGTGAAGACATGCAGCATGTTATGGCCCACAAACTGGATCAACTCTGACTGTACTAGTGTTGGATACAAATTCATCGTATGTACTAGCTAGTGGCAGCTAGTTTTGAAATACAAAACCTTATAAATTAGGTTTTGTTGAATGCATCCCATTTTTTAGATTGTTTTGTGATGAATTTGATTTCAATAATCGAATTCGTTTTAAATTCTTTGATTTGCAATTGGTGTTTGATTGATGACAAGTAGGTCGAAGCTGGAAGAGGGCGATGGATCTGTTTTGCGTCGGGAATGAGCTTTTGCTGGCCAAGTGTGTAACATCCCAAATTTTCAATTTGGAATGTTATACATTAGATCATCATTGCATATCATATTTTATTTGCTTTTGGTTTTGATTCTAGAAATTCTACGCAACTCAAGGACCCACGGAGAGAGTTGGAGATTTCGTTATTTTCATATTTGAGTTTTCTCAAATTTTGAGAATAGAATCATTTGATTTTAATTATTTTATCATCAATTATTTCTATTAAAAAAATATGAGAGAGGGAATAAAATGACTTTTTCAAAATAAAGAAATATTAAGGATTTAATAATAAAATCAAATAAGATTTTATTTCGGAGTTTTTCGTTAATTTATTTGAATTTAGGAAAATGTGTGTTTTTCAAAATTGCATTTAGGCCCCAAATAAATGTTCACCTTGTGCGGCTTGATTTTAGAAGCCCGGGAAAATTTATTTAGGAATTTTTGGAGTCCGTTTAGTATTCCTTTTATCTGTTTTTCTGCGTGAAATAATTAAAAAAAATGAAACCGACCTACGGGCCGTGTTAGGCCCGGACTCCTCCAGGGCCGGCCATTAAAGCCGGGGCCGCCGACCCCGCAGCCCACCGAGCCGCCCGCGCCGCCCGAACCCTAGCGCCGCCCGTCGCGCCGCCGCCGCCGCCCGCGCCACCCGCACCCCGCCGCCTCGCCGCCCGCGCCGGACCGCCGCCGCGCCGCCTCGCCGGACCGCTGGATCCGCCGCCGCCGGAGGTAGTTTTGCCGCCGGTTTTTTAGAAAACCGATTGGTTTTCTGTCGGTTTTGTTCGGTTTTTTTAGTTTCGATTTTTTAAATAGATCGATTTTTTCGGTTTATTTAATTAGCGAGCGTTCGTCCGTTCGTTCGTTTTAACGAGCGTTCGTCATTTTTCTTTTCTCGGATTAAATCCGCGATTTTTCTGATCGCGATTTCTGATCCGATTTTCGTTTTAGTATAACTTTTCGCTCGTTTATCGGAATCAGACGATTCAAGCGCCTGGAGTTTCGTCTTGAAACTCTCTATCCGTTTAACCAACTTAAACAAGTTTTTGCCACTGTAAAAATTACCCTAGAACCAGAATAGTAAACGAAGCCTGTTTCTTTTGCCGTTTGACTTTCGTTGCTTCGTTTGATTTGATTCTTTTTGCAAACCGGAGTTCTTAAGTTGAACTTTCTGGTTAGATCTCTTATTTGAGTTTTACCTGTGCATTATATGAATAATTATTGTATGCTTGTTTGTTTGTCTGCGATAGAATACCCGGAGTGCGCCGCCTGTTACTTCGAATCTCTAGGTTTCGCGGATCATCAGCAAGGCAAGTAACACTTTGATCATACCTCCTACTACCCAGTTTTATTGCATTAGATCAATCCTTAAACATTGCATGATTATGATCTAATTAAATTGTGGGTTTGGGAAGTAGTTGAGGTAGTACCTATTACTTGTTGTATTATCAAACCTTTGGGAGTTACTTCTATGTTTGCTTACTATTGCTATGCTATGCTAGTAGACGTGGATTGGGTGAGTGATATCCATGACAGATGTGAGTTTGTTAAATTAATGGTTTATCTAAGGTGGCAACCTAAACACACATCTGGGTGGATTGAGGTACCTGGGTATTCCAGGATTGCCTATTTTTTTATGGACCGCCACCCAGGCTCAAAGGGATCATGAGATTATTCATACTAGAAACTTCCGTGTGCAGCCACAAGCTATTATGGGCTCTAGCATAGTTGATTAAGTCGTGCGAACTCTTACAGGGTAGACTAGCAGATGTAGGGGAAAGTAGGTGTAACGGCCTATCCATCGTAAGGTGCTAGCGCTTCTGAAAGACTATGTCTCGGTCATCCGTCTTCTCAAACACCATGTAGTGCGTGCAACCAAACGGAGGCGATCGAGTCTTGTGGGGAAAAGTGCGCAAACCTCTGCAGAGTGTATAAACTAATCATGGTTAGCCGTGTCCCCGGTTATGGACTTCTTGAGTATCTAGTACCTGGATTATCATGTGAATCTCAACATGTTACCCTAAAATTAATTTTGTTGGGTTTTGTTTAATGATGATGTTTAATTGGGATTGAGGATGCTGTCAACCATTCTCAATGTCTAACAACTGCCATGATAGTTAAATAAAATTTATTCCTTTGCAGTAAGGAAAAATTGGCTTTACGCAAAACTGTAACCATAGAGCTTTCCACCAGCCAAATATGCATATAGTATAGCTGTTTCATTCAATTACTCTCTATGTGTTACCTTGCCAGCATATTCCATGTGCTGACCCGTTTCGGGCTACAACTTTAACGTTGCAGACTTTTCAGACGACGATTCAGGAGTTTTTAGGTCGTGGTTCTATACTCAGTGATGCCGTTGGAGTTGATGGACTCACTTATCTTCCAAGCCTTCTGCTGTTATCGTTATTAGATGGCCTTAAGCCATATTTATTGTAATAAGTTCTCTTTGGAGTCACTCGATATAATAAGTGTGTGATTGCTACTCTGTTATAAATCCTTCAAGTACTGTGTGGTGTCAGCATTACTGATCCAGGGATGTCACCTGAGCACAGAGATCAGACTGTTTGAGGTCTGGTCGCTACAACGATGGTATCAGAGCACACGCTGACTGTAGGACACGACCACTAAGCTAAAGACCTAGATCACTATTCACTCTCTTCTTTTTTGACCTCTTATCTTTTGTACTCTTTAGGATGGCGGATGCAAGGAACAAGTTCACGCAACCGGATGAAGATACACCCTTTGGACGTCACCTGAAGGAAGTCACTAGATACCTAAACATAGGAGTACCAAGCTTCACCAGAACCTACAATGCCACTTTACCTGAAGAAGAGCGTTGGATGATTCAAGTTCAAGTTCCAGGAAGGATGTTCATGCCAGTCACTGAGCCCATAGAGTTTTCTTTTGATGCACCAACTTGGAGTCTAGGAAAGAGCATGGCAGCTCACATCGCCATGGGACGCATTGGAGAAGTCTACCGCAATGATCTCAAGGATACTATCTACCAGATTTGTGGGCGCCAAGATGAGCACTGGGAGATGATCAGCACCAGAAGGGATAGATCAATTGCAACTTTTATCCAGGAGTTAAACCAGCACATTCGACGTCAGGAGAACCAGATGTGCGCTGACATGATAGACCTGAAGAAGGCTAGGACAAGAATCAAAGAACTAGAGGAAGAACTCAAGGCTACACGTAAAGATTACGAAGAGGAAATCGAAGTATTGGTGGAGAAGAATGACGATCTGATCAAGAAGATCGGGATATTTATGGGAGGCCCTACACCAGTAGATGAATACGAAGAACCCAAGGAGGTTCACCCAGAAGACTACATTATCATCGACGACACTGACTCGGACCCAGATGATAGCGATGATGACTATATTGATGAAGCCGGAGCAGATATCATGGAGTCTGCAACCGAAGAATATTTCTAGTAGACCACCTCATCAGTAGTAGTAGTCCACCATGTAAATACAGTAGTCCGAAGCACTTCTGCGATAGTTAGATCGATTGTATGCCCTTGTTTGATTGAATGAAGTGAATTGTTTGCTTTTGCCTCATGTGCATATGGGTAGTGTTTTCTCTTTAGACCCCCACTATTCTTAAATCTCATCTTTTCTAAACCCTCAGATGCCTCCAAGACGTGACCCCGGATTTACCTTTTCACCGGAGCTCACCCAGTTGATCCAGCAGCAGAACACATTGATGCAGTTGCTAGTCTAGAATCAGAATCAGGGGAACAACAACAACAACCCACCACCACCACCACCACCTGTTGATCACTTAGCCCGTTTTCTTAGGCTGAATCCACCGGTGTTTTCCAGTAGCACCGAGCCGATAGTAGCAGATGATTGGCTCCGCAAGACAGCTAGAGAGTTGACCACATCAGGATGCATAGATGCGGAGAAGGTGAAGTTTGCCGCACATCAGCTTGAAGGACCCGCAGCATCATGGTGGGAGAATTTCACAGCCACTTTCCCTGTCGACACTGTCACTTGGGACCAGTTTCAGCAGGCCTTTCGAACTGCCCATATTTCAGCAGGAGCTATGGCCATGAAGAAGCGTGAGTTTCGCAACTTGCGCCAAGGAGGACGGACAGTTGGCCACTATGTGAAGGACTTTAGTAAATTAGCACGTTATGCCCCAGATGACGTTGCTATGGATGCAGCTAAGCAGGAGAAGTTTCTGGAAGGACTGAATGATGAGTTGAGCATGCAGTTGATGATAGCAACCTTCAACAACTACCAGGAGTTGGTAGATCGTGCTCTTATGATTGAAGGCAAGCAACAGCAAATTGAAAATCGCAAGAGGAAGTATGCACAAGGAAAGTACAATTCAGGAGCTCAGCAGAAGCCACGACTTACCCCTAGATCAGGAGGACATTTTCAGCATATCCATGGAGGAGGTAGCTCGCACAATCACAGTGGCACCAAGAATGGTAATGGCAATGGAGGAAGCAACGGCCAGAACCGTACCAACCCATCAACCCCAGTCAAGAAAGACCTGAGCTAAGTCACTTGCTTTAAGTGTCAGAAGACCGGACATTATGCCAATGAATGTCCTGAAGGCCAGAATGGCAATGGAAGCTTTGGGAAGAAGCCGAACCCTTTCAACAGGGGACAGGTGAACCACGTTAACGTGGAGGAGGTTGAAGAGCAGCCGGATGCAGTAATCGATAAGTTTTTGGTTAAGTCATTTACTGCACTCGTTCTTTTTGATACTGGTGCATCGCATTCATACATATCAAGGGGATTTGTGGATAAGTATAACCTGCCCACTAAGGTTCTTAGAACACCTATGCTAGGAAGCTCACCAGGAGCGGAGTATATGGCCAGTCAAGGATGTTTTCAATTGCCATTGAGTATAGGTAGGCATGTGTTTCCCTTGGATTTAATCATTTTGGAATCACAAGGATTGGATGTAATTCTGGGTATGGATTGGCTGTCGATGTATGGAGGAAACATCGATTGCGCCAGTAAGTCGATCTTGCTTACCACCCCAGAAGGGAGAAGGATCAAGTATGTATCCCGGCATGTGCCAAAAGGGACTCAAGTAAATTGTTTAACAGGAGTTGTGCAGGAGGAAGTGCCAGTGGTAAGGGATTTCCCTGAAGTATTTCCAGAAGAGTTGCCAGGCATGCCCCCGGATAGAGATATTGAGTTTTTGATTGAGCTATTACCAGGCACAGGGCCAATATCAAAGAGACCATACAGGATGCCTGTAAAGGATTTGGTGGAGATTAAGAAGCAGATTAAGGAGTTACTGGATAAAGGTTACATTCGCCCAAGTTCGTCGCCTTGGGGATCACCAGTACTTCTAGTGGAGAAAAAGGATGGATCGTTAAGGATGGTTGTTGATTATCGTGGGTTGAATGAAGTAACGATCAAGAACAAATACGCACTACCAATGATCAATGATCTGTTTGATCGATTGCAAGGAGCTAAAGAGTTTTCCAAGATCGATCTGCGATCAGGATACCACCAGTTGAAGATTCGAGAACATGATATACCGAAGACAACTTTTACCACCAGGTATGGGCTGTACGAGTATACCATTATGTCATTTGGTCTGACTAACGCACCTGCCTATTTTATGAACATGATGAACAAAGTGTTTATGGAGTTCTTGGATAAGTTCGTCGTGGTGTTCATTGATGATATCCTGGTTTACTCGAAGAATGAAGAGGAGCATAAGGAACATTTGCGTTTGGTACTTGAGAAGCTCAGAGAACATAAGTTGTACGCCAAGTTCAGCAAATGTGAGTTTTGGTTGAAGGAAGTAGGATTCCTCGGACACGTTATATCCGGAGAAGGTATATCAGTAGATCCCACTAAAGTTGATACCGTGACCAAGTGGGAAGCACCAACCACGGTTGGAGAGATCCGGAGTTTCCTTGGACTCGCAGGATACTACCGGAGATTTATTGAGAATTTCTCCAAGATTGCAAAACCTATGACGGAGTTATTAAAGAAGGATACCAAGTTCATATGGACTGAGGAGTGTGAAGCTAGTTTCCAGGAGTTGAAGAAATGCTTGGTTACTTCACCAGTGTTGATTTTGCCAGACCAGACCAAGGATTATGAGGTGTATTGCGACGCTTCATGACGAGGACTTGGAGCAGTGCTTATGCAGGAAGGGAGAGTTGTTTCATATGCCTCTCGACAACTAAAACCCCACGAATTGAATTATGCCACGCATGATTTGGAGTTAGCAGCCGTAGTGCATGCATTGAAGACTTGGAGACATTTTCTGATAGGAAACCATTGTGAAGTGTACACGGATCACAAGAGTTTGAAATACATTTTCACGCAGAAGGAGTTAAACCTCAGACAAAGGAGATGGTTGGAGCTCATCAAGGATTATGATATGAGATTGCATTACCATCCTGGAAAGGCTAATGTAGTAGCTGACGCATTGAGCCGTAAGAGCCATGTTAATACACTAATGACGGGAGAAATACCGAAGGAGTTAGCCGAGGATCTTCGTGAGCTATGTTTGGAAATAGTTTCGAGAGGCTATGTAGCAGCATTGGAGATTCAGTCAACTTTGAGGGATAGAATCAGAGAAGCTCAGAACACTGACAAGGAGATTTCCTCTATAAAGGAGAAAATGAGCGAAGGAAAGGCTAAAGAATTTCATGAGGATGAGCACGACACCCTATGGTTTAAAGACCGTGTTTATGTGTCCAATGACCCGGAGATCAGGAAGTTGATTCTGCAAGAGGCACACGATTCACCATATTCGATTCACCCAGGAAATACCAAGATGTATTTGGATTTGAAGGATACTTTCTGGTGGACCGAAATGAAGAAAGATATTGCGGAGTATGTAGCAGTTTGTGATGTATGTCAGAGAGTAAAGGCAGAGCATCAGAAGCCAGCAGGATTGTTACAGCCATTGCCGATACCCGAATGGAAGTGGGATAAGCTAGGCATGGATTTTATCACGGGATTACCCAGGACTCGTTCAGGCTATGACTCGATTTGGGTTGTAGTTGATCGGTTGATGAAAGTAGCTCATTTCATCCCGGTAAAGACCAGGATTGTATGCTTACATGAGTTCCGAGGAGTATAATATCAGATAGAGGAACCCAGTTTACCTCAAAGTTCTGGAATCAGTTGCACGAAACCTTGGGTACCAGGCTAGAGTTCAGCACAACTTTTCATCCACAGGCAGATGGACAGACCGAGAGAGTCAATCAGATTTTGGAGGACATGCTGAGAGCTTGTGCGCTAGATTATGGATCTAGTTGGGACGACAATTCGCCATATGCAAAATTCTCTTACAACAACAGCTATCAATCCAGTTTAAAGATGGCCCCTTTTGAAGCCTTGTACAGGAGGAGGTGCAGGACACCGTTGTCATGGGATGAAGTTGGAGACCGCCAGTTGTTTGGACCTGATTTGATTAAGGAGTCTGAACAGAAGGTGAAACTGATTCGCGATAGACTCAAGGTAGCTCAATCCAGGCAGAAGAGCTATGCAGATTCTAAATGCAAGGAGACAATTTACGAAGTCGGAGACAGAGTTTATCTTCGAGTATCCCCACTTCGAGGAATAAAGGGTTTTGGTGTTAAGGGAAAGTTAGCGCCACGGTTTGTAGGACCATACAGAGTATTGGAACGTATGGGAGAAGTGGCCTACAAGTTGGAATTGCCCGAAGGATTGTTAGGAGTTCATGATGTGTTCCACGTTTCTCAGCTGAAGAAGTGCCATGCGGAGATGGCTGACATACCCTTGAGAGACACAGTGCCATTGGAAGCAATTCAGTTGGACAGTGATTTGACCTATGAGGAGAAACTAGTTAAGATCCTAGAATATGCCAACCGAGTCACCCGCAGCAAGGTTATCAAGTTTTGTAAGGTTCAGTGGAGCCACCACACGGAGGATGAAGCCACCTGGGAGCGAGAGGAAGATTTGCTCAAGGACCACCCTCACCTATTTTTTAGCCAACCCGAATCTCGAGGGCGAGATTCATCTTAAGTGGGGTAGGTTTGTAACATCCCAAATTTTCAATTTGGAATGTTATATATTAGATCATCATTGCATATCATATTTTGTTTGCTTTTGGTTTTGATCCTAGAAATTCTACGCAACTCAAGGACCCACGGAGAGAGTTGGGGATTTCGTTATTTTCATATTTGAGTTTTCTCAAATTTTGAGAATAGGATCATTTGATTTTAATTATTTTATCACCAATTATTTCTATTACAAAAATATGAGAGAGGGAATAAAATGACTTTCCCAAAATAAAGAAATATTGAGGATTTAATAATAAAATCAAATAAGATTTTATTTCGGAGTTTTTCGTTATTTTATTTGAATTTAGGAAAAATGTGCGTTTTTCAAAATTGCATTAGGCCCCAAATAAATGTTCACCTTGTGCGGCTTGACTTTAGAAGCCCGGAAAAATTTATTTCGGGATTTTTGGAGTCTAGTTAGTATTTCTTTTATCTGTTTTTCTGCGCGGCATAATTAAAAAAAAACCAACCTACGGGTCGTGTTAGGCCCGGACTCCTCCGGGCCCGGCCTTTAAAGCTGGGGCCGCCAACCCCGCAGCTCACCGAGCCGCCCGCGCCGCCCGAAGCCTAGTGCCGCCCGCCGCCCCGCCGCCTCGCCGCCCGCGCCGGACCGCCGCGGCGCCGCCTCGCCGGACCACCGGATCCGCCGCCGCCGGAGGTAGTTTTGCCGCCGGTTTTTTTAGAAAACCGACCGGTTTTCAGTCGGTTTTGTTCGGTTTTTTTAGTTTCGGTTTTTTTTAAATATATCGGTTTTTCCGGTTTATTTAATTAGCGAATGTTCATCGTTTTTCTTTTCTTGGATTAAATCCGCGATTTTTCTGATCGCGATTTCTGATCCGATTTTCGTTTTAGTATAACTTTTCGCTCGTTTATCGGAATCAGGCGATTCAAGCGCCTGGAGTTTCGTCTCAAAACCCTCTATCTGTTTAACCAACTTAAACAAGTTTTTGGCACTGTAAAAATTGCCCTAGATCCAGAATAGTAAACGAAGCCTGTTTCTTTCGCCGTTTGACTTTCGTTGCTTCGTTTGATTTTATTCTTTTTGCAAACCGGAGTTCTTAAGTTGAACTTTCTGGTTAGATCTCTTATTTGAGTTTTACCTGTGCATTATATGAATACTTATTGTATGCTTGTTTGTTTGTCTGCGATAGAATACCCGGAGTGTGCCGCCTGTTACTTCGAATCTCTAGGTTTCGCGGATCATTAGCAAGGCAAGTAACACTTTGATCATACCTCCTACTACCCAGTTTTATTGCATGAGATCAATCCTCAAACATTGCATGATTAGGATCTAATTAAATTGTGGGTTTGGGAAGTAGTTGAGGTTGTACCTATTACCTGTTGTATTATCAAACCTTTGGGAGTTACTTCTACGTTTGCTTACTATTGCTATGCTATGCTAGTAGACGTGGATTGGGTGAGTGATATCCATGACAGATGTGAGTTTGTTAAATTAATAGTTTATCTAAGGTGGCAATCTAAACACACATCTGGGTGGATTGAGGTACCTGGGTATTCCAGGATTGCCTTTTTTTTGATGGACCGCCATCTAGGCTCAAAGGGATCATGAGATTATTCATACTAGAAACTTCTGTGTGCAGCCACAAGCTATTATGGGTTCTAGCATAGTTGATTAAGTCGTGCGAACTCTTACAGGGTAGACTAGCAGATGTAGGGGAAAGTAGGTGTAACGGTCTATCCATCGTAAGGTGCTAGCGCTTCTGAAAGACTATGTCTCGGTCATCCGTCTTCTCAAACACCATGTAGTGCGGGAAACCAAACGGAGGTGATCGAGTCTTGTGGGGAAAAGTGCGCAAACCTCTGCAGAGTGTATAAACTGATCATGGTTAGCCGTGTCCCCGGTTATGGACTTTTTGAGTATCTAGTACCTGGATTATCATGTGAATCTCAACATGTTACCCTAAAATTAATTTTGCTTGGTTTTGTTTAATGATGATGCTTAATTGGGATTGAGGATGCTGTCAACCATTCTCAATGTTTAACAACTACCATGATAGTTAAATAAAATTTATTCCTTTGCAGTTGGGAAAAATTGGCTTTACGCAAAACTGTAACCATAGAGCTTTCTACCAACCAAATATGCATATGGTATAGCTATTTCATTCCATTACTCTCTATGGGTTACCTTGCCAGCATATTCCATGTGCTGACCCGTTTCGGGCTGCAACTTTAACGTTGCAGACTTTTCAGACGACGATTGAGGAGTTTTTAGGTCGTGGTTCTATACTCAGTGATGCCGTTGGAGTTGATGGACTCACTTATCTTCCAAGCCTTCCGCTGTTATCGTTATTAGATGGCCTTAAGCCATATTTATTGTAATAAGTTCTCTTTGGAATCACTCGATGTAATAAGTGTGTGATTGCTACTCTGTTATAAATCCTTCAAGTACTGTGTGGTGTCAGCATTACTGATCCAGGGATGACACCTGAGCACAGAGATCAGACTGTTTGAGGTCTGGTCGCTACAAAGTGCCAGGAGATATGCACCTGGTTTCCGAGCGTGAAATCTCTCGTGATGCACTCATTGGGCCTGGCATTGGAACTGACGACGGACGAGCGAAAACAGTGACTTCCTAATGGCAAGGTGGCGGTCCCAATTGAGATTCTCTTGTGGGCAATGGCGGAGGCGATAGAGTGTCCATACCGTCGACAACGAGCCCGCTGGTATGAGTACCCCTCCCACCCGTCCTCGCCGGATCTGGAGGCGGAAGGTCCGGTGAATTTGCGTATTATCCGGGATGTCGACGAGGTGATGGATGAGGAGTATAGTGACGAGGAGGATGATGACGAAGAGGAGAGCTACCAGGGAGGGTTGCAGATTATCGCATAGGGCGGTGCACAAAGAGGAGGGCGATCACGGGGGTTGGGAGATCATCACTCATCCTGCTCATGAAGACATGAATCTAGCGATTAATTTGGATGACGAGGATGAGCAGATGGTTGATCAGGAGCACTTGGAGGCTGATGCCGGCAATGATCTGGTGCTAGTCACCGTGGACGCCCATGCTGGCTCCCAGAATGCCGCAATAGAGGTGGACCAGTATGAGTTCTCGGCGCATTTGAGCAAAATGCTGAACGCTCTCAGCGCCGCCTGGCTCATCATCTTAAGCGTCTCCAACCCCCACATAGCTAGTTCTCACGGTCCGACATGTGGATGCACGTTAAACAACAAACAGTGTTATGTCGAGGTGTTTAATCAGCTGTTGAAAGCTATGTTTTGGATCTCCTACGTTGAGTGGGTTTTGCATGTTCAAACATAGTGCCATTTGTAGAACTTGCCAAAATAGCAACATGCAGAACTTACCAAAAACAACATCATTCAAAACTTACTTAAAATGGGGTCAAACTTGCAATGTTGACTTTTTGAAAACTTGTGGTATTGCAAGTTTATGATTTTTCCCATAAACTAGTTGACAAAAAGGGCCCCATGCTCGAGGATTTTAATTTTTTAGGCTTTTTTCATTTTCTTTTAATTTCTTCAATCTTGGGTCAAACTTACAAGGTTGATCATTCATACCCAATGGTTTGTCATTTGAACTTTGGTTGTGCCCACTGCGTACACCACCAATGCAAAAGCTTAAAATGATTTTATCCAATTTTCAGGACCAAACTACATCACACATGTAGTTCACATTTGAGCAATTCACTATAAATCTAGTAAATTTATGAATATAGCAATAATATTCTGAAATTCATGAAAATTGGTTAGTGGGCTTCCAATGTTGTCCACTTTAGAGGAAAAATGAGAAGACCCAATGTTACATCTTATTTCAGGCACTTCCTTCACAAAAATTTCATTTCTGGCACTTGAAAAATGGAAATAATATTTTTTTTATCAACAAAAAATGTGTGCCAACATTTTCACACTGGCAACACAAATGGTTGTGCCAAAAATGTGCATGTTAGCTGCTCAGATCCAATGGAAGTGGCCAGGGCCATAGGCATATGCATTCAAATCCATCCAACTTCATACTAGATAACCCATTTTGTGAAGGTTTTTCTAAAACTTGTGGTATTGCAAGTTTATGATTTTCCAATAAACTAGTTGAGACAAAGGGCCCCATACCCAAGGATTTTAATTTTTGAGGTTTCCTCATTTTCTTTGAATTTCTTCAACTTGGGTCAAACTTGCAATGTTGACCATTCATACCAAATGGTTTGGAATTTGAACTTTGGTTGTGTCCATTGCATACACCACAATGCAAAAGCTTAAAATGATTTAGTCCAATTCTCAGGACCAAACTACATCACACTTGTAGTTCAAATTTGAGCAATTCGCCATAATTCACTATAAATCCATTAAATCGATGAAATATAGCAATAATACTCTGAAATTCATGAAACTTGGCAAGTGGGCTTCCAATGTGGTCCACTTTAGAGAGAAAAATGAGAAAACTCAAAGTTACATCTTATTTCAGACACTTTCTTCACAAACAATTCATTTCTGGCACTTAAAAAATGGAAATAATATTTTTTTATTAACAAAAATTATTTTTGTGCCAACATTGTTCATAGTAGCAACGCCAATGGTTGTGCCAAAATGAGCATGTTAGCACTTGAAAAATAAAAAAAATTAGTGTGTTCTACTTTGGTCAAATAAATGTTAAAAATGTTGCGAATTGAACAAAAAACATTCTATTATAGTAAGTCCATCCATGCTTACTTTGTGAACGAGATGATCATGAATTAAATCATCTCCTTCAGAAAGCAAGTGTTGATGATTTTATTATAATAAAAGTTGTTTAGTGCATCTGAATGACAAAGATGCTATTTAAGATGGTCCGTGAGCCTCTCACACGACGATGTGGGACTAAACGGCATCAATTTGTATGTTTTGTTCCCTTGGTTTCATCGGGAGTACGCTTGGGTGAGGCGCATTCAGAGAGAAGAAAACTTACATAGCGGGCCAGCACTATGCAGCCTGGCCCACCTTGGGGCAACCCTGTCTTAAACCTCGCCCCTAGTAGCACAGGAGGGTGCGTCCGAGAGCGCCTGCTCCTGCTACGCGCTGTCAAGGTCTTCTTCATCCACAACTCTACGCCAAGAGACAGTTACGATACCACGAGTGCGAATCTATCTACTTTCCATCACATTCCCCTCCTCTTGCTTGATCTCTAACCATGACCGAGAACACCATCGACGCAGCCTAAGTGCTATCATCGACGCACCACCATGTCCTTTAGCTTCGCATCGACGACGTGAACCTATCCGGCAAAGATCGTAAGACCGGACGCCCTGAATCGTCGCCATTGTGGCCTTTTTCACTGTCTATAGCCGGCATCACCGCTGTCGATTTGTCGCCTACTGTCCATCCCCGAGCTCGATATTGTGCTGTACAACCTTACCCTGAGCTCCATAGATTTTCCCTCCCTCCTTGTGAACGTTTACGTGCCATAGTGCCATTAACCATGAGCCCCCTTTCCCGAGCACGCACGAGCTCATGATGACGCTCCGGTGACCATTTGGTCATCTACCCATGTCAAACTGCACCTCACGTAGCCGTAGAACGATGCTATACTTCTTGAGATTGCGTTGGTTTTTCCCTTGAAGATGAAAGGGTGATGCAGCAAAGTAGAGATAAGTATTTACCTCAGTTTAAGAATCAAGGTATCAATCCAGTAGGAGACAACGCACAAATCACCTAATACCCGCACAAACAATCAAACAACTTGCACCCAACACGATAAAGGGTTGTCAATCCCTTCACGGTTACTTGCAAAAGTGAGATCTGATAGAGATAGATGAAACTAAACAAAAGGTAAAGTAAATATTTTTGGTATTTTTGGTTTATAGATCGGAAAGTAAAATATTGCAAAATAGTATATCAGAGACTAATACTGTAGATCGGAAACTTGTATGGTGGAAAATGGACCCAGGGGCCATAGGTTTCACTAGAGGCTTCTCTCACGATAGCAAATAATATGGTGGGTGAACAAATTGCTGTCGAGCAATTGATAGAAAAGCACAAATTTATGACGATATCTAAGACAATGATTATGAAATATAGGCATCACATTCGTGTCAAGTAGACTGACTCCTGCCTGTATCTACTACTATTACTCCACACATCGACCTACTCCTGTCTGCATCTAGAGTATTAAGTTCATGAAGAACAGAGTAACGCATGAAGTAAGATGACATGATGTAGAGGAATAAACTCAAGCAATATGATGTAAACCCCATCTTTTTATCCTCGATGGCAACAATACAATGCATGCATCGCTACCCCTACTTTCACTGGGTGAGGACATCGATTATTGAACCCAAAGCTAAGCACTTCTCCCATTGCAAGAAAAACCAATCTAGTTGGCCAAAGTAAACCGATAGTTTGAAGAGAATTACAAAGATATCAAATCATGCATATAAGAATTCAGAGAAGATTGAAATAATATTCATAGATAAGCTGATCATAAATCTACAATTCATCAGATCTTGACAAACACACCGCAAAAGAATATTACATCGGATGGATCTCCAAGAACATCGAGGAGAACATGGTATTGAGAACCAAAGAGAGGGAAGAAGCAATCTAGCTACTAGCTATGGACTTGTAGGTCTGTGGTAAACTACCCACGCTTCATCAGAAGGGCAATAGAGTTTATGTAGAAGGCCTCTGTGATCGAATGTCCATCTGGTAGGGTGCCGGAACAGGTCCCTAGATGAGATCTCACGGGTACAGAAGGTTGCGGCAGTGGAGAAGTGTTTTCATGGATGCCGTTGGTGGTTTGGGAATATATAGGCGAAAGAATTAGGTCAGGGGAGTCACGGGGGGCCCACAAGTCAGGGGGGCGCGCCCTACCCCCTTGTGCTCGCCTCGTGTCTCTTCCGACTTGATCTCCAAGTCTCCTGGGTGTCTTCTGGTCCAAGAAAAATCATCGCGAATGTTTTATTCCGTTTGGACTCCGTGTGGTATTCCTTTTCTGCGAAGCTCAAAAACAAGGAAAAAACAGAAACAGAAACTGGCACTGGGCTCTAGGTTAATAGGTTGGTCCCAAAAATAATATAAAATAACATATTAATGCATATAAAACATCCAAAATAGATAATATAATAGCATTGAATGATACAAAATTATAGATGCGTTGAAGACATATCAAGCATCCCCAAGCTTAATTCCCGCTCGTCCTCAAGTAGGTAAATGATAAAAACAGAATTTTTGATGTGGAATGCTACCTATCATATTTATCCATGTAATTTTATTTATTGTGGCATGAATGTTTAGATCCATAAGATTCAAAACAAAAGTTTAATATTGACATAAAAACAATAATACTTCAAGCATACTAACAAGGCAATTATGTCTTCTCAAAATAACATGACCAAAGAAAGCTTATCCCTATAAAATCATATAGTCTGTCTATGCTCCACCTTCATCACACAAAATATTCAAATCTTGCACAACCCCGATGACAAGTCAAGCAATTGTTACATACTTTTGGTGTTCTCAAACTTTTTCAACTTTCACGCAATACATGAGTGTGAGCCATGGACATAACACTATAGATGGAATAGAATATGGTGGTTGTGGAGAAGACAAAAAAGGGAGATAGTATCTCATCAACTAGGCATATCAACGGGCTATGGAGATGCCTATCAATAGATCTCAATGTGAGTGAGTAGGCATTGCCATACAACAGATGCACTAGAGCTATAAGTGTATGAAAGCTCAAAAAGAAAACTAAGTGGGTGTGCATCCAACTTGCTTGCTCATGAAGACCTAGGGCAATTTGAGGAAGCCCATCGTTGGAATATACAAGCCAAGTTCCATAATGAAAATTTTCCCACTAGCATTTGAAAGTGACAGCATAAGAGACTCTCTATCATGAAGATCATGGTGCTACTTTAAAGCACAAGTGTGGAAAAAGGATAGTAACATTACCCCTTCTCTCTTTTTCTCTCATTTTTTGTTTGGCTTCTTTGGCTTCTCTTTTTTTCGTTGGCTTCTTTGGCCACTTTTATTTTTTCTCTCGCATGGGACAATGCTCTAAAAATGAAGATCATCACACTTTTATTTAATTACAACTCAAAAATTACAACCCGATACTAGAACAAAATATGACTCTATATGAATGCCTCTGGCGGTGTACCGGGATGTGCAATGACTCAAGAGCGACATATATAAGGTGGCTTTGCCACAAATACGATGTCAACTACATGAGCATGCAAAGCATTATGACAAATGATGGAACATGTGATAATAAACGGAACGGTGGAAAGTTGCATGGAAATATATCTCAGAGTGGCTATGGAAATGCCATAATAGGTAGGTATGGTGGCTATTTCGAGGAATGTATATGGTGGGTGTATGGTACCAGTGAAAGTTGTGCGGCACTAGAGAGGCTAGCAATGGTGGAAAGGTGAGAGTGCGTATAATCCATGGACTCAACATTAGACATAAAGAACTCACATACTTATTGCAAAAATATATTAGTCATCGAAACAAAGTACTACATGCATGCTCCTAGGGGGATAGATTGGTAGGAAAAGACAATCGCTCATCCCCGACCGCCACTCAGAAGGAAGACAATCAAAAAATATCTCATGCTCCAACTTCGTTACATAACGGTTCACCATACATGCATGCTACGGGACTCACAAACCTTAACACAAGTATTTCTCAAATTCACAATTACTCACTAGAATGACTCTAATATCACCATCTCTATATCTCAAAACAATCATAAGGAATCAAACTTTTCATAGTATTCAATGCACTTTATATGAAAGTTTTTATTATATCCTTCTTGGATGCCTATCATATTAGGACTAAATTCATAACCAAAGCAAATTACCATGCTGTTAAAGAATCTAAAAATAATATAAGTGAAGCATGAGAGTTCAATGATTTCTACAAAATAAAGCCACCGCCGTGCTCTAAAAAGATATAAGTCAAGCACTAGAGCAAAATTGCCTAGCTCAAAAGATATAAGTGCAGCACATAGAGTATTCTAATAAATCACAATTCATGTGTGTCCCTCTCAAAAGTTGTGTACAACAAGGATGATTGTGGCATACTAAAAAGCAAAGAATCAAATCATAAAAGACGCTCCAAGCAAAACACATATCAAGTGGTGAATAAAAATATCGCCTCAAGTAAAGTTACCGATAGACGAAGACGAAAGAGGGATGCCTTCCGGGGCATCCCCAAACTTAGGCTCTTGGTTATCCTTGAATAGTACCTTGGGGTGCCTTGGGAATCCCCAAGCTTAGGCTCTTGCCACTCCTTATTCCATAGTCCATAAAATCCTTACCCAAAACTTGAAAACTTCACAACAAAAAATCAACAGAAAATCTCATAAGCATTGTTAGTATAAGAAAATAAATCACCACTTTTGGTACTGTAGTGAACTCATTATTTATTTATATTGGTGTAATATCTATTGTATTCCAACTTTCCCATGGTTCATACCCCCGATATTACCCATATATTTATCAAAATAAGCAAACAACACATTGAAAACAGAATCTGTCAAAAACAGAACAGTCTGTAGTAATCTGTAACTCCCGAATACTTCTGTAACTCAAAAAATTATGAAAATTAGGACAACCTGGGAAATTTGTTTATAAATTTCTGCAAAAAGAATTAGTATTTTATCATGTTTCCGTTAAAAATGAGAATTTTTTTCCTGAGCGCAAAAGTTTCTGTTTTTCAGCAAGATCAAATCAACTATCACCGTAAGCCATTCTAAAGGTCTTACTTGGCACAAACACTAATTAAAACACAAAACTGAAGGAAATATGCCCTAGAGGCAATAATAAAGTTATTATTTATTTCCTTATTTCATGATAAATGTTTACTATTCATGCTAGAACTGTATTAACCGGAAATATAATACATGTGTGAATACATAGACAAACAGAGTGTCACTAGTATGCCTCTACTTGACTAGCTCTTTGATCAAAGATGGTTATGTTTCCTAACCATAGACATGAGTTGTCATTTGATAAACGGGATCCCATCATTAGTAGAATGATGTGATTGACTTGACCCATTCCGTTAGCCTAGCACTTGATCGTTTTAGTTTACTGCTATTGCTTTCTTCATGACTTATACATGTTCCTATGACTATGAGATTATGCAACTCCCGATTACCGGAGGAACACTCTGTGTGCTACCAAACGTGACAACGTAACTGGGTGATTATAAAGGTGCTCTACAAGTGTCTCTGATGGTACTTATTGAGTTGGCATAGATCGAGATTAGAATTTGTCACTCCGATTGTCGGAGAGGTATCTCCGGGCCCTCTCGGTAATGCACATCACAATAAGACTTGCAAGCAATGCAACTAATGAGTTAGTTGCGGGATGATGCATTATGGAAATGAGTAAAGAGACTTGCAGTAACGAGATTGAACTAGGTATTGAGATACCGACGATCGAATCTCGGGCAAGTAACATACCGATGACAAAGGGAACAATGTATGTTGTTATGCGGTTTGACCGATAAAGATCTTCGTAGAATATGTAGGAACCAATATGAGCATCTAGGTTCCACTATTGGTTATTGACCGGAGACGTGTCTCGGTCATATCTACATAGTTCTCGAACCCGTAGGGTCCGCACGCTTAAAGTTCTGTGACTTTCGGTGTTATGAGTTTTTGTGTTTTGATGTACCGAAGGTAGTTGGGAGTCCCGGATATGATCATGGACATGACAAGGAGCCCCAAAATGGTCGAGACGTAAAGATCGATATATTGGACGACCATGTTCAGACACCAGAAGTGTTTCAGGAGGTTTCGGACATATACCGGAGTATCGGGGGTTACCGGAACCCCCCGAGGAGTATATTGGGCCTAATGGGCCTTAGTGAGAGAAGAGGAGGAGCGGCCAGGGCAGCCGCACGCCCCTCCCCCTCTAGTACGAATTGGACAAGGAGGGGGGCGGCGCCCCCCTTTCCTTGTCTTCTTCTCTCCCTTCCTCTCCTACTCCTACTCCTACTTGGAAGGGGGAGTCCTACTCCCAGTGGGAGTAGGAATCCTCATGGGGCGCGCCATAGGAGGCCGGCCCCCTCCCCCTCCTCCACTCCTCTATATACGGGGAGGGGGGCACCCCTTGGAGACACAACAATTGATCATTGATCTTTTAGCCGTGTGCGGTGCCCCCTCCACCATAATGCACCTCGGTCATGTCGTAGCGGTGCTTAGGCGAAGCCCTGCGTCGGTAGCTTCATCAACACCGTCACCACGCCGTCGTGCTGACGAAGCTCTTCCCGAAAGCTCTACTGGATCGTGAGTTCGTAGGACGTCACCAAGTTGAACGTGTGCTGAACGCGGAGGTGCCGTACGTTCGGTACTGAGGATCGGTCAATTATGAAGACATACAACTACATCAACCAGGTTATCATAACGCTTCCGCTTACGGTCTACGAGGGTACGTAGACGACACTCTCCCCTCTCGTTGCTATGCATCACCATGATCTTGCGTGTGCGTAGGATTTTTTTTGAAATTACTACGTTCCCCAACAGTGGTATCAGAGCCAGGTTTATGCGTAGATGTTATATGCACGAGTAGAACACAAGTGAGTTGTGGGCGATACAAGTCATACTACTTACCAGCATGTGATACTTTGGTTCGGCGGTATTCTTGGATGAAGCAGCCCGGAACGACATTACGTGTACGCTTACGCGAGACTGGTTCTACTGATGTGCTTCGCACATAGGTGGCTGGCGGGTGTCAGTTTCTCCAACTTTAGTTGAACAGAGTGTGACTACGCCCGGTCCTTGTTGAAGGTTAAAACAACACTAACTTGACAAACTATCATTGTGGTTTTGATGTGTAGGTAAGAATGGTTCTTGCTCAGCCCATAGCAGCCACGTAAAACTTGCAACAACAAAGTAGAGGACGTCTAACTTGTTTTTGCAGGGCATGTTGTGATGTGATATGGTCAAGTCATGATGCTAAATTTTATTGTATGAGATGATCATGTTTTGTAACAGAGTTATCGGCAACTGGCAGGAGCCATATGGTTGTTGCTTTATTGTATGAAATGCAATCGCCATGTAATTGCTTTACTTTATCACTAAGAGGTAGCGATAGTCGTAGAAGCAATAGTTGGTGAGATGACAACGATGCTACGATGGAGATCAAGGTGTCGCACCGGTGACGATGGTGATCATGACGGTGCTTTGGAGATGGAGATCAAAGGCACAAGATGATGATGGCCATATCATCCCACTTATATTGATTGCATGTGATGTTTATCCTTTATGCATCTTATTCTGCTTTGATTGACGGTAGCATTATAAGATGATCTCTCACTAAAAATTTCAAGGTACAAGTGTTCTCCCTAAGTATGCACCGTTGCAAAAGATCGTCGTCCCAAGACACCATGTGATGATCGGGTGTGATAAGCTCAACGTTCTGATACAATGGGAGCAAGCTAGTTTTTGCACACACAGAATACTCAGGTTAAACTTGACAAGCCTAGCATATACAGATATGGCCTTGGAACATTGAGACCGAAAGGTCGAGCGTGAATCATATAGTAGATATGATCAACGTAGTGATGTTCACCATGTTGGGATCGTAGCAGAAATTTAAAATTTTCTATGCATCACCAAGATCTATCTATGGAGTAATCTAGCAACGAGGGGAGGGAGAGTGCATCTACATACCCTTGTAGATCGCTAAGCGGAAGCATTCAAGTGAACGGGGTTGATGGAGTCGTACTCGTCGTGATCCAAATCACCGATGATCCTAACGCCGAACGGACGACACCTCCGCGTTCAACACACGTACGGAACGGAGACGTCTCCCATGCCTTGATCCAGCAAGGAGGAGGGAGAGGTTGAGGAAGAGAGTCCAACAGCAGCACGACGGCGTGGTGGTGATGGAGTGGCAGTTCTCCGGCAGGGCTTCGCCAAGCTCACGCGGAGGAGGAGAGGTATTGGAGGGGAGGGGATGCGCCAGGTTCAAGGGTGTGGCCGCCCTCCCACCCCTCCACTATTTATAGGTGGGGAGAGAGGGGGCCGGCCCCCCTTAGATCCCATCTAGGGTTGGGGGCGGTGGTCAAGGGGGGGGAGGAGTGCCTCCCAAGTCAAGTGGAGGCCCTCCCCCTTAGGGTTTCCCCTCTCCCATGCGCATGGGCCTTGGGGGGGGGGCTGGTGCCCTTGGCCCATTAAGGTTAGGGCTCCCCTACAGCCCATGCTGCTATATTGGACGTGGTGGAACATTTTCCGGACCTCCGGACCCCTCCGGAATCCTCCGGAACCTTCCGGAAGCTTCCCGGTACAATACCGGAAAAAACCGAACTTTTCCCGGAACCCGAATGACAACTTTCCATATATAAATCTTTACCTACGGACCATTCCCGAACTCCTCGTGACGTCCGGGATCTTATCCGGGACTCCGAACAACATTCGGTAATCACATACAAGTCTTCCTAATAACCCTAGCGTCATCAAACCTTAAGTTTGTAGACCCTACGGGTTCGGGAACCATGCAAACATGACCGAGACAACTCTCCGGCCAATAAACAACAGCAGGATCTGGATACCCATGTTGGCTCCCACATGTTCCACGATGATCTCATCGGATGAACCACGATGTCGAGGATTCAATCAATCCCGTATTCAATTCCCTTTATCCAGCGGTATTGTACTTGCCCGAGATTCGATCGTCGGTATCCTGATACCTTGTTCAATCTCATTACCGGCAAGTCTCTTTACTCGTTCCGTAACACATCATCCCGTGATCAACTCCTTGGTCACATTGTGCACATTATGATGATGTCCTACCGAGTGGGCCTAGAGATACCTCTCCGTTTACACGGAGTGACAAATCCCAGTCTCGATTTGTGCCAACCCAACAGACACCTTCAGAGATACATGTAGTGAACCTTTATAGCCACCCAGTTACGTTGTGACGTTTGGCACACCCAAAGCACTCCTACGGTATCCGGGAGTTGCACAATCTCATGGTCTACGGAAATGATACTTGACATTAGAAAATCTTTAGCATACGAACTTACACGATCTTCTGCTAGGCTTAGGATTGGGTCTTGTCCATCACATCATTCTCCTAATGATGTGATCCCGTTATCAACGACATCCAATGTCCATGGTCAGGAAACCGTAACCGTCTATTGATCAACGAGCTAGTCAACTAGAGGCTTACTAGGGACATTGTGTTGTCTATGTATCCACACATGTATCTGAGTTTCCTATCAATACAATTCTAGCATGGATAATAAACGATTACCATGAACAAGGAAATATAATAATAACCAATTTATTATTACCTCTAGGGCATATTTCCAACAGTCTACCACTTGCACTAGAGTCAATAATCTAGTTCACATCGCCATGTGATTAACACTCACAGGTCACATTGCCATGTGACCAACATCCAAGAATCTACTAGACTCAGTGATCTAGTTCACATCACTATGTGATAAACACTCAAAGAGTTCTGGGTTTGATCATGTTATGCTTGTGAGAGAGGTTGTAATCAACGGGTCTTGCCATATTCAGATCCCTATGTATGTCCACTTGGAGCCATTCCAAATTGTTGCTCCATTATATGTGTCTGGTATCTCTACTCAGAGCTATCCGGATAGGTGTTAAGCTTGCATCGACATAACTCTTTATCTCGAACTCTTTATCACCTCCATAACCGAGAAACATTTCCTTATTCCTCTAAGGATAATTTTGACTACTATCTAGCGATCCACTCCTAGATCACCTTTGTACCCTCTTGCCAGACATGTGGCAAGGCACACATTAGGTGCGGTACTCAGCATGGCATACCGTATAGAGCCTATGACAAGAGCATAGGGGACGACCGTCGTCCTTCCTCTTTCTTCTGCCGTGGTCAATCTTTGAGTCTTACTCAACGTCACACCTTACAACTCAGGTAAGAACCCCTTCTTTGCCTGATCTATTTTGAAATCCTTCAAAAACATGTCAAGGTGTGCGTTCTTTGAAAGTATCATCAGGCGTCTTGATCTATCTCTATAGATCTTGATGCCCAATATGTAAGCAGCTTTATCCAGGTCTTCCTCTGAAAATGACTCTTCAAACAGCCGTTTATGCTTTCCAGAAATTCTACATCATTTCGGATCAACAATATGTCATCTACATATACTTATCAGAAATGTTGTAGTGCTCCCACTCACTTTCTTATAAATACAAGTTTCTAGCAAACATTGTATAAACCTAAAAGCTTTGATCACTCCATCAAAACATATATTCCGATTCCGAGATGCTTGCTCTAGTCCATAGAAGGATTGCTGGAGCCAGCATACCTTTTAGCATTCTTAGGATCGACAAAACCTTTTATTGTATCACATACAACTATTCTTACGAAAAATGGTAAGGAAACTTGTTTTGACATCCATCTGTAAGATTTCATAATCGAAAAATACAGCTAATGCTAACATGATTCCGATGGACTTAAGCATCGCTACGGGTGAGAAATTCTCATCGTAGTCAACTCCTTGAACTTGTGAACAGACTCTTTCCCACAGGTCGAGCTTCATAGACGGTAACATTAACGCCCACGTCCGTCTTCTTCTTAAAGATCCATTTATCTCAATGGCTTGCCGATCATCGGGCAAGTCCACCAAAGTCCATACTTTGTTGTGATATATGGATCCTATCTCGGATTTCATGGCTTCTAACCATTTGTCGGAATACGGGCCCACCATCGCTTCTCCATAGCTCGTAGGTTCATTGTTGTCTAACAACATGATATCTAAGACAAGATTACCGTACCACTTAGGAGTAGTACATATCCTTGTCGACCTATGAGGTTCGATAACAACTTGATCTGAAGCTTCATGATCACTATCATTAACTTCCTATTCAACAGACGTAGGCGCCACAGAAAACATCTTTCTGTGTTGCATCACTCTCTGGTTGAAGTAAAGGTTCGACAACCTCATCAAGTTCTATCTTCCTCCCACTCAATTCTTTCGAGAGAAACTCCTTCTCGAGAAAGGACCCGTTCTTAGCGACAAACAATTTGCCCTCGGATCTGAGATAGAAGGTATACCCAACTATCACCCTTGGGTATCCTATGAAGATGTGTTTGTCCGCTTTGGGTTCGAGCTTCTCCGGCTGAAGCCCTAAGCATCGCATCCCCAAACATTAAGAAATGACAACTTTGGTTTCTTGCCAAACCAATGTTCATATGACGTCTTCTCAACGGACTTAGATGGTGTCCTATCTAAAGTGAATGCAGCTGTCTCTAACGCATAACCTCAAAATGAAAACGGTAGATTGGTAAGAGACATCATAGATTGCACCATATCTCATAGGGTTCGATTACGACGTCCAGACACACCATTATCTTGTGGTGTTCCAGGTGGCTTCAACTATGAAACAATTCCACAATGTCTTAAGTGTTTGCCAAACTCATAACTCAGAAATTCTCATTGATCAGATCATAGGAATTTGATCTTCTTGTTATGATGATTCTTAACTTCACTCTGAAATCGCTTGAACTTTTTCAAACGTTTCAGACTTGTGCTTCATTAAGTAAATATACCTATATCTACTCAAATTGTCAGTGAAGATGAGAAAATAGCGATATCCACCGCACGCTTCAATTTCTCATTGGATCACACGCATCAGCATGTATGATTTCCAACAAGTCACTTGCCCGTTTCATTGTACCTGAAAACGGGGTCTTAGTCATCCTGCCCATGAGGCATGGCTCGCATGTGTCAAGTGATTCAAAATCAAGTGACTCCAAACATCCATCGACATGGAGTTTCTTCATGCATCTTACGCCAATATGACCTAAGCGGCAGTGCCACAAGAAAGTGGTACTCTCATTATTAACTCTACATCTTTTGGCGTGAACATGTGTATTACCACGACCGAGATTCAATGAACCATTCACATAGGGTGCATGACCATGAAAGGTATTATTCATGTAAACAGAATAACCATTATTCTCTAACTTAATGAATAACCGTATTGCAATGAACATGACCTAATCATATTCATGCTCAACGTAGACACCTGATAACATTTATCTAGGTTCAATACTAATCCCGAAGGAAGATGGAGCGTGCGATGGTGATCTCATCAACTTTGGAAACACTTCCAACACACATCGTCACCTCGCCCTTAGTCAGTCTCCATTTAGTCCGTAGCTTTTGCTTCAAGTAACCAATAATAGCAACTGAACCAGTATCCAATACCCCGGTGCTACCAGGAGTACTAGTGAGGTACACATTAATAACACGTATATACTTTGTTGAAGTTGCCAGCCTTCTTATCTACCATGCATTTGGGGTAATTCCGCTACCAGTGACCGTTCCCCTTACAATAGAAGCACTTAGTCTCGGGTTTGGGTTCAACCTTGGGATCCTTCACTGGAGCGGTAACTGGTTTGCCATCCATGAAGTTTCCCTTCTAGCCCTTGCCCTTCTTGAAACCAGTGGTCTTGTTAAACCGTCAACACTTGATGCTCCTTCTTGATTTCTACCTTTTGCGGTCTTAAGCACCGCGAATAGCTCCGAGATCAACTCCATCCCTTGCATGTCATAGTTCATCATGAAGATCTAGTAGCTTAGTGATCGTGGCTAGAGAACTCTATCAATCACTATCTTATCTGGAAGTTTAACTCCCACTTGATTTAAGTTATTGTAGCACCCAGACATTCTGAGCACATGCTCACTAGCTGAGCTATTCTCCTCCATCTTGTTGGCAAAAGAACTTGTCAGAGGTCTCATACCTCTCAACACGGGCATGAGCCTGAAATCCCAATTTCAGCTCTTGGAACATCTCACATGTCTTATGGCGTTCAAAACGTCATTGGAATCCTGATTCTAAGCCATAAACTATGGTGCACTAAACTATCAAGTAGTCATCAGGATGTGTCTATCAGGTGTTCACAACATCCACAGACGATGTTGTAGGGGTTTGCACATCGAGCGGTGCATCAAAGACGTAAGCCTTCTGTGTAGCAGTGAGGACACTCCTCGGACTACGGACCTAGTCCGCATCATTGCTTACAATATCTTTCAACTTAATCTTTCTCTAGAAATGTATTGAAACAGGGAACTACAACGTGAGCTATTTATCTACAACATATTTGCAAAGACAATTTAGACTATGTTCATGATAATTAAGTTCATCTAATCAAATTATTTAATGAACTGCCACTCAGATAGACATCCCTCTAGTCATCTAAGTGAAACTTGATCTAAATCGACTAGGCCGTGTCCGATCATCACGTGAGACGGACTAGTCATCAATGGTGAACATCTCATGTTGATCGTATCTTCTATACGACTCATGTTCGACCTTTCGGTCTTCCGTGTTCCGAGGCCATGTCTGTAAATGCTAGGCTCGTCAAATCAACCTAAGTGTTTAGCATGTGTCCCGAGGCCATGTCTGTACATGCTAGGCTCGTCAACACCCGTTGTATTCGAACGTTAGATCTATCACACCCGATCATCACGTGGTGCTTCGAAACGATGAACCTTCGCAACGGTGCACAGTTAAGGGGAACACTTTTCTTGAAATTTTAGTGAGGGATCATCTTATTTAAGCTACCATCGTTCTAAGCAAATAAGATGTAAAACATGATAAACATCACATGCAATCAAATAGTGACATGATATGGCCAATATCATTTTGCTCCTTTTGATCTCCATCTTCAGGGCTCCATGACCATCGTTGTCACCGGCATGACACCATGATCTCCATCATCGTGTCTTCTTGAAGTTGTCTCATCATCCATTACTTCTACTACTATGGCTAACGCTTTAGCAATAAAGTAAAGTAATTACATGACGTTTATGTTGACACGCATGTCATAAATAAATCAAGACAACTCCTATGGCTCCTGCCGGTTGTCATACTCATCGACATGCAAGTCGTGATTCGTATTACAAGAACATGATCAATCTCATACATCACATATATCATTCATCACATCCTTTTGGCCATATCACATCACAAGGCATATGCTGCAAAAACAAGTTAGACGTCCTCTAATTGTTGTTGCAAGTTTTTACGTGGCTGCTATAGGTTTCTAGCAAGAACGTTTCTTACCTACGCCAAAACCACAACGTGATATGCCAATTTCTATTTACCCTTCATAAGGACCCTTTTCATCGAATCCGATCCGACTAAAGTGGGAGAGACAGACACCCGCTAGCCACCTTATGCAACTAGTGCATGTCAGTCAGTGGAACCAGTCTCACGTAAGAGTACGTGTAAGGTCGGTCTGGGCCGCTTCATCCCACGATGCCGCTGAATCAAGATAAGACTAGTAACGGCAAGTAATTGACAAAATCGACGCCCACAACTGCTTTGTGTTCTACTCGTGCATAGAAACTACGCATAGACCTAGCTCATGATGCCACTGTTGGGGATCGTAGCAGAAATTTAAAATTTTCTGCGCATCACCAAGATCTATCTATGGAGTAATCTAGCAACAAGGGGAAGGAGAGTGCATCTACATACCCTTGTAGATCGCTAAGCGAAAGCGTTCAAGTGAACGGGGTTGATGGAGTCGTACTCGTTGTGATCCAAATCACCGATGATCCTAGCGCCAAACGGACGGCACCTCCGCATTCAACACACGTACGGAACGGGGACGTCTCCCATGCCTTGATACAGCAAGGAGGAGGGAGAGGTTGAGGAAGAGAGTCCAACAGCAGCACGACGGCGTGGTGGTGATGGAGTGGCAGTTCTCCGGCAGGGCTTCGCCAAGCTCACGCGGAGGAGGAGAGGTATTGGAGGGGAGGGGGTGTGCCAGGTTCAAGGGTGTGGCCGCCCTCCCACCCCTCCACTATTTATAGGTGGGGAGAGAGGGGGCCGGCCCCCCTTAGATCCCATCTAGGGTTGGGGGCGGCGGCCAACGGGGGGAGGAGTGCCTCCCAAGTCAAGTGGAGGCCCTCCCCCTTAGGGTTTCCCCTCTCCCATGCGCATGGGCCTTGGGGGGGGGGGGCTGGTGGCCTTGGCCCATTAAGGTTAGGGCGCCCCCCTACAGCCCATGCTGCTATAATGGACGTGGTGGAACATTTTCCGGACCTCCGGACCCCTCCGGAATCCTCTGGAACCTTCCGGAAGCTTCCCGGTACAATACCGGAGAAAACCGAACTTTTCCCGGAACCCAAACAACAACTTTCCATATATAAATCTTTACCTCCGGAACTCCTCGTGACATCTGGGATCTTATCCGGGACTCCGAACAACATTCAGTAATCACATACAAGTCTTCCTAATAACCCTAGCGTCATCGAACCTTAAGTGTGTAGACCCTACGGGTTCGGGAACCATGCAGACATGACCGAGACAACTCTTCGGCCAATAACCAACAGCGGGATCTGGATACCCATGTTGGCTCCCACATGTTCCACGATGACCTCATCGGATGAACCACGATGTCGAGGATTCAATCAATCCCGTATTCAATTCCCTTTGTCCAACGGTATTGTACTTGCCCGAGATTCGATCGTCGGTATCCCGATACCTTGTTCAATCTTGTTACCGGCAAGTCTCTTTACTCGTTCCGTAACACATCATCCCGTGATCAACTCCTTGGTCACATTGTGCACATTATGATGATGTCGTACTGAGTGGGCCTAGAGATACCTCTCCGTTTACACGGAGTGACAAATCCTAGTCTCGATTTGTGCCAACCCAACAGACACCTTCAGAGATACATGTAGTGAACCTTTATAGCCACCCAGTTACGTTGTGACGTTTGGCACACCCAAAGCACTCCTACAGTATCCGGGAGTTGCACAATCTCATGGTCTACGGAAATGATACTTGACATTAGAAAAGCATTAGCATACGAACTTACACGATCTTGTGCTAGGCTTAGGATTGGGTCTTGTCCATCACATCATTCTCCTAATGATGTGATCCCGTTATCAACAACATCCAATGTCCATGGTCAGGAAACCGTAACCGTCTATTGATCAACAAGCTAGTCAACTAGAGGCTTAGTAGGGACATGGTGTTGTCTATGTATCCACACATGTATCTGAGTTTCCTATCAATACAATTCTAGCATGGATAATAAACGATTATCATGAAGAAGGAAATATAATAATAACCAATTTATTATTGCCTCTAGGGCATATTTCCAACACACCATTGAAAACTACTCCATTTCACGTGATGATCGGTTATGGTTTAGTTGATTTGGGTCACGTGATCACTTAGATGATTAGAGGAATGTCTATCTAACTGGGAGTTCTTAAGTAATATGATTAAATTGAACTTAAATTTATCATGAACTGAGTACCTGGTAGTATTTTGCTTGTCTATGTTGTTATAGATAGATGGCCCGGGCTATTGTTCTATTGAATTTTAATGCGTTCCTTGAGAAAGCAAAGTTGAAAGATGATGGTAGAAACTACACGGACTGGGTCCATAACTTGAGGATTATCCTCATTGCTGCACAGAAGAATTACGTCCTTGAAGCACCGCTGGGTGCCAGGCCTGCTGCTGATGCTACTGATGACGTTAAGAACGTCTGGCAGAGCAAAGTTGATGACTACTCGATAGTTCAGTGTGCCATGCTTTACGGCTTAGAACCGGGACTTCAACGATGTTTTGAACGTCATGGAGCATATGAGATGTTCCAGGAGTAGAAGTTAATATTTCAAGCAAATGCCTAGATTGAGAGATATGAAGTATCCAATAAGTTATACAACTACAAAATGGAGGAGAATAGTTCTGTCAGTGAACATATACTCAGAATGTCTGGGTACCATAACCACTTGACTCAACTGGGAGTTAATCTTCCTATTGATAGTGTCATTGACAGAGTTCTTCAATTACTGCCACCAAGCTACAAGGGCTTCGTGATGAACTATAATATGCAAGGGATGGATAAGACGATTCCCGAGCTCTTCGCAATGGTAAAAGCTGCGGAGGTAGAAATCAAGAGGGAGCATCAAGTGTTGATGGTCAACAAGACCACCAGTTTCAAGAAAAAGGGTAAAGAGAAGAAGAAGGGGAACTTCAAAAAGAACGGCAAACAAGTTGCTGCTCAGGAGAAAAAACCCAAGTTTGGACCTAAGCCTGAGACTGAGTGCTTCTAGTGCAAACAGACTGGTCACTGGAAGCGGAACTGCCCAAAGTATTTGGCGGATAAGAAGGATGGCAAGGTGAACAAAGGTATATGTGATATACATGTTATTGATGTGTACCTTACTACAGCTTGCAGTAGCACCTGGGTATTTGATACTGGTTCTGTTGCTAATATTTGCAACTCGAAATAGGGACTACGGATTAAGCGAAGATTAGATAAGGACGAGGTGACGATGCATGTGGGAAATGGTTCCAAAGTTGATGTGATCACCGTCGGCACGCTACCTCTACATCTACCTTCGGGATTAATTTTAGACCTGAATAATTGTTATTTTGGTGCCAGCGTTAAGCATGAACATTATATCTAGATCTTGTTTGATGCGAGACGGTTATTCATTTAAATCTGAGAATAATGGTTGTTCTATTTATATGAGTAATATCTTTTATGGTTATGCACCCTTGAAGAGTGGTCTATTTGTGTTGAATCTCGATAGTAGTAATACACATATTCATAACATTGACGCCAAAAGATGCAGAGTTGATAATGATAGTGCAATTTATTTGTGGCAATGCCGTTTAGGTCATATTGGTATAAAGCGCATGAAGAAACTCCATACTGATGGACTTATGGAATCACTTAATTATGAATCACTTGGTACTTGCGAACCATGACTCATGGGCAAGACGACTAAAACACCGTTCTTTGGAACAATGGAGCGAGCAACAGATTTATTGGAAATCATACATACTAATGTATGTGGTCCAATGAATATTGAGGCTCGCGGCAGGAATCGTTATTTTCTCACCTTCACAGATGATTTGAGCAGATATAGGCATATCTACTTAATGAAACATAAGTCTGAAACATTTGAAAAGTTCAAAGAATTTCAGAGTGAAGTGGAAAATCATCGTAACAAGAAAATAAAGTTTCTACGATCTAATCGTGGAGGACAATATTTGAGTTACGAGTTTGGCCTACATTTGAAACAATGCGGAATAGTTTCGCAACTCACGCCACCCAGAACACCACAGCATAATGGTGTGTGCGAACGTCATAATCGTACTTTACTAGATATGGTGCGATCTATGATGTCTCTTACTGATTTACCGCTATCATTTTTGGGGTTATGCTTTAGAGACGGCTGCATTCACGTTAAATAGGGCACCATCGAAATCCGTTGAGACGACGCCATATGAACTGTGGTTTGGCAAGAAACCGAAGTTGTCGTTTCTTAAAGTTTGTCCTGCGATGCTTATGTGAAAAGACTTCAACCTGATAAGCTCGAACCCAAATCGGAGAAATGTGTCTTCATAGGATACCCAAAGGAAACTATTGGTTACACCTTCTATCACAGATCCGAAGCAAGACATTTGTTGCTAAGAATGGATCCTTTCTAGAGAAGGATTTTCTCTCGAAAGAAGTGAGTGGGAGGAAAGTAGAACTTGATGAGTTAACTGTACCTGCTCCCTTATTGGAAAGTAGTTCATCACAGAAACCGGTTCCTGTGACACCTACACCAATTAGCGAGGAAGCTAATGATGATGATCATGAAACTTCAGATCATGTTACTACCGAACCTCGTAGGTCAACCAGAGTAAGATCCACACCAGAGTGGTACGGTAATCCTATTCTTGAAATCATGTTACTTGACCATGATGAACCTATGAACTATGAAGAAGTGATGGTGAGCCCAGATTCCGCAAAATGGCTTGAGGCCATGAAATCCGAGATGGGATCCATGCATGAGAACAAAGTGTGGACTTTGGTTGACTTGCCGGATGATTGGCAAGCCATCGAGAATAAATGGATCTTCAAGAAGAAGACTGACGCTGATGGTAATGTTACTTTCTACAAAGCTTGACTTGTTGCAAAAGGTTTTCGACAAGTTCAAGGGGTTGACTACGATGAGACTTTCTCACCCGTAGCGATGCTTAGTTCCGTCCGAATCATGTTAGCAATTGCCGCATTTCATGATTATGAAATTTGGCAAATGGATGTCAAAACTGCATTCTTGAATGGATTTCTGGAAGAAGAGTTGTATATGATGCAACCACAAGGTTTTGTCGATCCAAAGGGTGCTAATAAAGTGTGCAAGCTCCATTGATCCATTTATGGACTGGTGCAAGCCTCTCGGAGTTGGAATAAACATTTTGATAGTGTGATCAAAGCATATGGTTTCATACAGACTTTTGGAGAAGCCTGTATTTACAAGAAAGTGAGTGAGAGCTCTTTAGCATTTTTAATATTATATGTGGATGACATATTGTTGATTGGAAATGATATAGAATTTCTGGATAGCATAAAAGGATACTTGAATAAGAGTTTTTCAATGAAAGACCTCGGAGAAGCTGCTTATATATTGGGCATCAAGATCTATAGAGATAGATCAAGACGCTTAATTGTAGTTTCACAAAGCACATACCTTGACAAAGTTTTGAAGAAGTTCAAAATGGATCAAGCAAAGAAAGGGTTCCTGCCTGTGTTACAAGGTGTGAAGTTGAGTAAGCTCAATGCCTGACCACTGCAAAATATAGAGAGAAAATGAAAAGTTTTCCCTATGCTTCAGCCATAGGCTCTATCATGTATGCAATGTTGTGTACCAGACCTGATGTGTGCCTTGCTATTAGTTTAGTAGGGAGGTACCAAAGTATTCCAGGAGTGGATCATTGGACAGCGGTCAGGAACATCCTGAAATACCTAAAAAGGACTAAGGATATGTTTCTCATTTATGGAGGTGACAAAGAGCTCGTGGTAAATGGTTACGTTGATGTAAGCTTTGACACTGATCCGGACAATTCTAAATCGCAAACCGGATACATGTTTATATTGAACGGTGGAGCTGTTAGTTGGAGCAGTTCTAAACAAAGCGTCGTGGCAGGATCTACGTGTGAACTAGAGTACATAGCTGCTTCGGAAGCAGCAAATGAAGGAGTTCATATCCGATCTAGGTGTTATACCTAGTGCATCGGGTCCAATGAAAATCTTTTGTGACAATACTGGTGCAATTGCCTTGGCAAAGGAATCCATATTTCACAAGAGAACCAAATAGATCAAGAGATGCTTCAATTCCATCCGCGATCAAGTCCAGGTGGGAGACATAGAGATTTTCAAGATACATACGGATCTGAATGTTCCAGACCCGTTGACTAAGCCTCTCTCACGAGCAAAACATGATCAGCGCCAAGGCTCCATGGGTGTTAGAATCATTACTGTGTAATCTAGATTATTGACTCTAGTGCTAGTGGGAGACCAAAGGAAATATGCCCTAGAGGCAATAATAAAGTTATTATTTATTTCCTTATTTCATGATAAATTTTTATTATTCATGCTAGAATTGTATTAACCAGAAGCATAATACATGTGTGAATACATAGACAAACAGAGTGTCACTAGTATGCCTCTACTTGACTAGCTCGTTCATCAAAGATAGTTATGTTTCCTAACCATAGACATGAGTTGTCATTTGATAAACGGGATCACATCATTAGGAGAATGATGTGATTGACTTGACCCATTCCGTTAGCTTAGCACTTGATCGTTTAAGTTTACTGCTATTGCTTTCTTCATGACTTATACATGTTCCTATGACTATAAGATTATGCAACTCCCAATTACCGGAGGAACACTTCGTGTGCTACCAAACGTCACAACGTAACTGGGTGATTATAAAGGTGCTCTACAGGTGTATCCGATGGTACTTGTTGAGTTGGCATAGATCGAGATTAGAATTTGTCACTCCGATAGTCTGAGAGGTATCTCTGGGCCCTCTCGGTAATGCACATCACTATAAGCCTTGCAAGCAATGCAACTAATGACACTACAAAAAAATACACTTCCGTGATGGTACGTGTTTGTCACAGTAGGTCGCGTTTTCTGTCATGCATGTACATCCATGACAAATTTATGATAGAATCAAGATAGTCGTAGAAATGTTCCATGACATTGCCAAAATTATCATGACGGAAGTGTCCACTTCCATGACGATAAATCGCGCGTCACAGAAGTGCTTTCGTCAAGGGTGACCGACACGTGGCATCCACCATAATGGAATGCCGTTAAGCTATCGGGTCGGATTTTGGATCCGATAACCCGTTAACAGCCATGACCAATGCCGATTTTCCATGTGTAAAATTCTCATTGGCTGACGGATCCAAGCGTCAGCTCCGCGTTGGCATAGGTGTCACTCATCCAACGGTCGAGATGGGCCTATGATATGTTGACACATGGACCGGCCCAAAAGTGGCCCACAAAGTTTAAATGGGCCGACCCAATCGAAGGCCCATAAGATTTAGCGGACCATAATGGGCTGGCCCAGCTAAAGGCCTACAAAATTTAGCGGACCATAATGGGCCGGCCCAGCTAAAGGCCCACACGATTTTGCAAACCATAATGGGCTAGCCCAGCTAAAGGCCCACAAGATTTTGCAGACCATAATGGGCCAGCCCAGCTAAAGGCCTCCAAGATTTTGCAGACCATAATGGGCCAACCCAGCTAAAGTCCCAACATTCTCTGTCAAATCGGTCTGTCAATGGCCTGTCCTAAACTTGTCATCAACACAGCCCATGGTCACTTATGGCCCGTTAACAGTCTGCTAAGTAATTGGGCCGAATTACGGCCCGGTGTATTTCCGGCCTGTTAAAGGTCCGGCTTCAGTTGGGCCCATTTACAGGCCATCAAAACTTTCTACCCATAAACGACTGTGAAGGATTTAGGTCATATTCGGCCATGTCTGACATTCGGCCTGTTAGAGGCCCACTATAGCTTTGGGCCACTTTCGGTCTGTTGTCATTTTCGGCCTGTTAACGCCGGACGTAAACCATGGGCCATATGTGGCCCAACGTCATATCGGGCCCATTAACGGCCCATATAAAAATGACGATAATCTAGCCCGACTGAAGTTCCGGCCTGTTAAAGGCCCGTGTATTAGGTCAGTGCATTTACGGCCCGTCCGAATTTCGGCCTGTCAAAGATCCGCATTGTAAATGGGCCACCATTTCGGCCTGCTAAGTCCAGTGGGTTATTTGGCACAATCAGGGCCCCATCTCACTTTCGGTCTATTAAAGGCCCATGTTTTTATGGGCTCAAAATATTTACACCTGTAAACGGCCTATTTTTTTACTGAGGGCCCAAATTATGTTTAGGCCTGTTAAAGGCCCACTATGGGCACAGACCTACTAGAAAAGTATGATAGCTTATGCTGATTTAGGCCCAGATATTTTTAGTGGGCTACATGCCAATTTCGGCCCGTAATCGTTTTTAGCCCAATTGGAATGGTCCCGACGAATGTTGGCATGTTGGGCTCCTACGAAGCTTTCGGCCGAATACATTACTAAGATAAACCTACACTATACAAAAATAGCGTCGTAATTACTGCAGCCTGAGGCAGCATCATAAATGTTGTATCACAAAAAAATAAATTCCAACCATACAACAAAAGGCCTGTTGGCATAAAGTTTATAGTCCTTCTAGATAAAAGCACCATCAAAAGTATAGAAGCACATATCATTTGACCTGAGTGCTAATGTTTCAGGCTGTAGAATCTGATGGAGCAGCACGATCTACACATTTTTCCGCCATTGCTCTTGAACAACGAAGCGAATGTCTGATAGTCTGGTTTCAAAACCATTCATATCTTGATGACATTTCTCAACCACTATTCGTGTTTCCGAAACAACGTCCATTAGGGATTGGACTTGTGTCTGGAGCACAGATATATCACTCTGTCTAGCAGGAAGATTTTGTTCAGTAGGCAATTTGGACGAGGTTACCTTGACAACCAACCCAGAATTACGCAGGAAGGTACTTTTTGCACTGTTAGTGGAGAGATACTGACGCACTGCAGCAAGAGGTGACATTGTGCCTGTAGTAGCCTCATCACCTTCAGGTGGTTGTGGCTGTTCAATCATTTGTTCCATAGCTTCCTGAAAGTTTGAACTTGTAGATTAGTGTACCAGATAAGTTACTAATGAGACAAAAACAAACAAAGTAGGTTAAATGTTTATACATAACTTATTTTTGGTGAACTACTGTAATACATTAGCATGTATTGTAGTGCCAACTACATAATAAAATCACTTTCGGAACATATGTCCATGTAGCATGCCTACTGTATTGTCTATTTCCTCACATTCGTTGACATCTAAGGATAAAGAGACATGGTTTAAAGTAGGATGAACATAGTATGACATCATTCATATCATGGGCAAACAGATATAAAACAAACAGGCTATTTTATCCTTGTGTGCGCACGTGAACATAACAACTAGATTACAGATCAAGACCAAAAGAATACCCTTCATCTATTTTAAACCATGTAAGGTGAAATGATACATTAAGACAACCGTGAATAAAAGTGAACAGAGTAACTGACATTGGCTGCAAACCAAGTAGTTAAATGAACACATCACAGTACCAATCAGTTCAAGGCAGGAGGAGTAAGGACTTACAACAGCGGCTTGAATTGGTGTGCTCATGCCCTTCATCTTGCTGGTGTGGCAATCCTTGAAGATTTGCACTACATTCAGTTTAGGTTCTTTTTGGTCCGCACGGGTTTTCCTCTGTATTTGGAACAAGTCAATATAGATACGATAATATGGCACAAAAAAGAAGGAAGTAGCAGCTATTTACAAGAGCCTCGCAGTGTGCAATATAGCTACGAGATCCTGTTGTCTGTTGGAATTTCACTTTAGAATGGTTGGTTTTGTTCTTCAAACAGTTAGCCTACAAGAAGATACACTTGTAAGGCACATACATAAATACAAGTTCAATATGTGGTCTGATCAAATACATATAGCCTACCTGATACTTTGGATCAGACCAGTGTTTAACGAGTGCTGTCCAGTCTTCATCTGTAATATATTTGGGCGATTTCGTTGTTAGCCTTGCCTTCAATGTGAGATTTTCTAAGGTGGTACCGATACTGTCGTAGAGCAGACTGAAAAACATGAGTGCATGCTTGTTTAGTTGCCGCATCTTTTGGATCCAACTTGAACCTCATCTGTTGAAAAAAGAATGTGAGTCTTATTAGGAGGAAGCTAGAAAGTATGGGTGTAGCGACCAGACCTCAAACAGTCTGATCTCTGTGCTCAGGTGTCATCCCTGGATCAGTAATGCTGACACCACACAGTACTTGAAGGATTTATAACAGAGTAGCAATCACACACTTATTACATCGAGTGACTCCAAAGAGAACTTATTACAATAAATATGGCTCAAGGCCATCTAATAACGATAACAGCGGAAGCCTTGGAAGATAAGTGAGTCCATCAACTCCAACGGCATCACTGAGTATAGAACCACGACCTAAAACCTCCTTAATCGTTGTCTGAAAAGTCTGCAACGTTAAAGTTGTAGCCCGAAACGGGTCAGCACATGGAATATGCCGGCAAGGTAACACATAGAGAGTAATGGAATGAAACAGCTATACTATATGCATATTTGGCTGGTGGAAAGCTCTATGGTTACAGTTTTGCGTAAAGCCAATTTTTCCCTACTTCAAAGGAATAAATTTTATTTAACTATCATGGTAGTTGTTAAACATTGAGAATGGTTGACAGCATCCTCAATCCCAATTAAGCATCATCATTAAACAAAACCCAACAAAATTAATTTTAGGGTAACATGTTGAGATTCACATGATAATCCAGGTACTAGATACTCAAGAAGTCCATAACCGGGGACACGGCTAACCATGATTAGTTTATACACTCTGCAATGGTTTGCACACTTTTCCCCACAAGATTCGATCGCCTTCGTTTGGTTTCTCGCACTACATGGTGTTTGAGAAGACAGATGACCGAGACATAGTCTTTCAGAAGCGCTAGCACCTTACGATGGATAGACCATTACACCTACTTTCCCCTACATCTGCTAGTCTACCCTGTAAGAGTTCGCATGACTTAATCAACTATGCTAGAGCCCATAATAGCTTGTGGCTGCACACGGAAGTTTCTAGTATGAATAATCTCATGATCCCTTTGAGCCTGGGTGGCGGTCCAAAAAAATAGGCAATCCTGGAATACCCAGGTACCTCAATCCACCCAGATGTGTGTTTAGGTTGCCACCTTAGATAAACCATTAATTTAACAAACTCACATCTGTCATGGATATCACTCACCCAATCCACGTCTACTAGCATAGCATAGCAATAGTAAGCAAACGTAGAAGTAACTCTCAAAGGTTTGATAATACAACATGTAATAGGTACTACATCAACTACTTCCCAAACCCGCAATTTAATTAGATCCTAATCATGCAATGTTTGAGAATTGATCTAATGCAATAAAACTGGGTAGTAGGAGGTATGATCAAAGTGTTACTTGCCTTGCTGATGATCCGCGAAACCTAGAGATTCAAAGTAACAGGCGACGCACTCCGGGTATTCTATCGCAGACAAACAAACAAGCATACAATAAGTATTCATCTAATGCATAGGTAAAACTCAAATAAGAGATCTAATCAGAAAGGTCAACTTAAGAACTCCGGTTTGCAAAAAGAATCAAATCAAACGAAGCAACGAAAGTCAAACGACGAAAGAAACAGGCTTCGTTTACTATTCTGGATCTAGGGCAATTTTTACAGTGGCAAAAACTTGTTTAAGTTGGTTTAACGGATAGAGGGTTTCGAGACAAAACTCCAGGCGCTTGAATCGCCTGATTCCGATAAACGAGCGAAAAGTTATACTAAAACGAAAATCGGATCAGAAATCGCGATCAGAAAAATCGTGGATTTAATCCGAGAAAAGAAAAACGACGAACGTTTGTTAAAACGAACGAACGGACGAATGCTCGCTAATTAAATAAACCGGAAAAACCAATCTATTTAAAAAAACCGAAACAAAAAAACCGAACAAAACCGACGGAAAACCGATCGGTTTTCTAAAAAAACCGGCGGCAAAACTACCTCCGGCGGCGACGGATCCGGCGGTCCGGCGAGGCGGTGTGGCGGCAGTCCGGCGAGGGCGGCGAGGCAGCGGGGTGCGGGCGGCGGCGAGCGGCGCGGGCGGCGGCGGCTGCGGCGGGCGGGGCTAGGGTTCGGGCGGCGCGGACGGCTCGGTGGGCTGCGGGGTCGGCGGCCCCAGCTTTAAAGGCCGGCCCCGGAGGAGTCCGGGCCTAACACGGCCCGTAGGTCGGTTTCGTTTTTTTAATTATTCCGCACAGAAAAACAGATAAAAGAAATACTAAACGGACTCCAAAAATCCCGAAATAAATTTTCCCGGGCTTCTAAAATCAAGCCGCACAAGGTGAACATTTATTTGGGGCCTAAATGCAATTTTGAAAAATGCACATTTTTCCTAAATTCAAATAAAATAACGAAAAACTCAGAAATAAAATCTTATTTGATTTTATTATTAAATCCTCAATATTTCTTTATTTTGGGAAAGTCATTTTATTCCCTCTCTCATATTTTTATAATAGAAAGAATTGATGATAAAATAATTAAAATCAAATGATCCTATTCTCAAAATTTGAGAAAACTCAAATATGAAAATAACGAAATCCCCAACTCTCTCCGTGGGTCCTTGAGTTGCGTAGAATTTCTAGGATCAAAAGCAAAAGCAAATAAAATATGATATGCAATGATGATCTAATGTATAACATTCCAAATTGAAAATTTGGGATGTTACAATGGGACAGAGCAAGACAATATTACTAATTGCGATGAATAACATTACTTACGGATAAATGGTCAAGGAAGGTGTTAAACTGGCTATTGTCTTTCTCATTCATGTACTGGATCCACGTTGGTAGGATACGTGCATGACACCTAACGGCAACGGCTATCTTTGATACTAACTTGGCTGACTCTGTAGCATCACGTGGCCTTTTTAAACCTGCCTCAAAATGGATCTCCATTCTTCCTCCTTTAGATTTTGTTGATCTGTCAAGCATTATCCCTGATGTCTGTTTCCGCTTGCGCCGTGGTGCTAGTCCAAAAACGAATATGGAAAGTGTTAGTGTACATCAAAATGTGAGAGTACATATAAAGGAGCATGCAACTGCAACGTGACTCAGTTAGGTACCGTCTTGGTGTTGATGCTCATGAGGTTCATCTGATCTTGCCAAGTCCTGTTGTGTAAGCAGTGCTTCGGAAGTAGTGTTAGGTGTGAAGGCAGCTTGGTAACTGGCTAGTTCTGAAGCAAAGGAATGAGTAACTGGTTGAGATGCTGGTACAGTTGAAGCGGATGATGCAGCTGGTGGAGCAAGTGATACTGTATTTGTAGATTTAGCCGGTGGACTTGGACCTTCTACTGCACTATAAGTACCAGCAGAATCTCGACGGCAGAACCTTTTCCGTTTCACCCGACGAGTAACAACACTCCCTACTATATTATTTTCCTTGCTCTTTTTTGACTTTGCCATGTCAAGCTGTACCCACAACACAAAAGAATAAAATCACTCTTCAGAATTCATTGATGTATGATACAGACAAGCAATACTTTGATGTAAGACAACCGTATGAGGATGGAATATGTAAGAAAAACAGGGCGTCATGACATATTCATAGCTACGATGTGCAAACTAAGCAGAAGGATTTTTAGGAAAATAGAAGTAATGCAAGCTAGAAACCATATGAAAGATGCAACCAATATTACTCTGCCAAATTAAAAGTGTCTTGTCATAAGTGGCAATTCGAAAAATTAGAAGCAGTACAACGTAGAAATCAATGCAAGATGCAACCACTATCAAACTGCCATGTTAAAAGCGTCCAATCATGAGTGACTGATGCGGGATACACAACATCAGTACTTTGATGTAAGAACATGGTATGATAGATAGATGTAGTGTATTCTAAACACAGAAAGCCATGTCATATGCACATGTATAACGTATAAACTCAGCAGGTACAATTTAATCAAAATAGAAGAAATACAGGCTAGACAACATATGCAACATGAAACCAATTATCACACTGTCAACTTAGAGCAAGCACCTGCGATGGTGGAGTACGGGAGATGAACTCATCATGTATACTTGGGACTTCAACTTCATTAGCAGTAGCAGTGGCAAATCTAGAGAGTCTCTGTTTGCGTCGGTGCGGAGGACCACCAACATCCCCTAACTTACTCTTTTCCTTCCTATTTTTTGATATTGCCTTATGAAGTCAACACCACAAGAAGATGAATAAAATTAGCTCTGCATAACTGGTTGATGCATGATACAGAAGAACATTACTTTGATGTAAGGCAAGTGCAGGATAGGAGGATGGAACATATACAAAAAAGACAGCGTTTCATATTCACACGTACGATAGGAGGATGAAATATGTATGAAAAAACAGTAAGCGGAAGGCATTTCAACAAAATTAGAAGAAATGAAAGGTAGGCACCATATGAACATGGAACCAATATCACTCTATCAGGTAAAAAGTGTCTTGACGTAAGTGCCATTTCAAGAAATTAGAAGTAGTACAAGCTAGAAGACAATGCAAGATGCAACCTACATCACAGTCCCAAGTTAAATGTGTCTTATGGGTAAGTGATCGTTGCAGGTATAAGTTGTAAGCTACGCAGATGCAATTCAACATAATCAGAAGCAATACAAACTAGACATCATACGAAAAACACAACCACGTATAACAGTTCCAAGTAAGAGCAAGCACCTGTGATGGTGGAGTAGGGGAGATGTGCTCATCACGTACACGTATGTTCTAGAAACAAGAACACGTGTCAAATTCACAGGCATTATGTGTAAAGTAAGCAGATGCAATTCAAGTTAGAAGCAATACAAGCTAGACATCATACACAACATGCAACCACATATAATAGTGTCAAGTTAGATCAAGCACCTATGATGGTGGAGTAGGGGAGATGCGCTCATCATCTACACAGCTACGTTGACTGTCCAGCCTTGTGTTGTCTTGCGAATATTGTTGGGAGGATGGCGGAGTAGAATCTGTAGAGACCCCCTGTTTGAGTTGCTCCAAAGGACCACCATCATCCAATGCCGGACTAATTTCCTTCAGCTGTAATGATTTTGCATTGTGAAGTCAAACCGATAAGAAAAAGGAATACAATTCGCTCTTCAGAACTCATTCATGCATGATACTGACGAACACTACTCGGATGAAAGGCAAACACATGATGCGAGTATGGAATATGTATGAAAAACAGGATGGTGTGACATATTCACACCTATGATGTGGTAACTAAGCAGAAGGCATTTCAACAAATTAGAAGCATTGCAAGCTAGACACCACATGAAAGATGCAACCAATATCACTCTGCCAAGTTCAAACTGTATGGCGTTTCAACAAATTAGAAGCAGTAGATGCTAGAAATCATATGCAAGACACAACCAATATCACAGTGGCGACTTAAAGGTGCCTTATCATAAGTGACTGATGCTGGCTATGCAAGAATAGTAGTCTGATGTAGAAACAAGAACACATGTCATATTCACAGGCATTATGTGTAAAGTAAGCAGATGCAATTCAACAATGTTAGAAGCAGTACAAGCTAGACATCATACGCAACATGCAACCACATATAATAGTGCCAAGTTAGATCAAGCACCTGTGATGGTGGAGTAGGGGAGATGTGCACATCATCTACACAGCTACGTTGACTGTCTAGCCTTGCGTTGTCTTGCGAAGCTTGTTGGGAGGATGGCGGAGTAGAATCTGTAGAGAACCTCCATTTCAGTTGCTCGGAAGGACCACCATCATCCAATGCCTTGCCAATTTCCTTCAGCTTTATTGATTTTGCATTGTGAGGTCATACCGACAAGAAAAAGGAATATGATTCGCTCTTCAGAACTCATTCATGCATGATACTGACGAACACTACTCTGATGAAAGGCAAAGTCATGATATAAGGATGGAATATGTACGAAAAAATGGACGGCTTGACATATTCACACCTATGATGTGGTAACTAGGCAGAAGGCACTTCAACCAATTAGAAACACTGCAAGACACCATATGGAAGGTGCAATCAATATCACTCGGCCAAGTTAAAACTGTCTCGTCATAGGTGGCATTCATCAAACTAGAAGCAATACATGCTAGAAATCATATTCAAGACACAAACCAATATCACACTGCCAACTTAAAGGTGTCCCATCATAAGTGACTGATGCAGGATACACAAGAAGAGTAGTTTCATGTAAGAACATGGTGTGATAGACAGATATAGTATGTACCAAAAACAGGAAAGCGTGTCATATTCACATGTATCATGTGTAAGCTAAGCAGATGCAGTTTACACTAATTAGGAGCAATACGAGCTAGACACCATATGCAATATGCAACAAGATATCACACTGCCAAGTTAGAGCAAGCACCTTGGATGGTGGAGTAGGGGAGCGGAGACTTGGACCTTGTAATGCACTATCAGTACAAGGAGAATCGGTACAGATGCTCCGTTTACGTTGCTGGAGAGGACAACAATCATCGCCTTCCTTAATCTTTTCCTTCCTCTTTCTTGATTTTGCCTTGTCAAGTCAAACCCACAAGAAAAAGGAATAAAATTTGCTCTTCAGAACTCATTGATGCATGATACTGACGAACACTACTTTCATGTAAGGCAGCCGCATGATAGGAGGATGGAATATGTATGAAAAACAGGACGGCGTGACATATTGACATGTATGATGTATAAAGTGTAAACTAAGCACAAGGTGCTTGAACTTGTTAGAATCGATGCAAGCTAGAAACCATATGAAAGATGAAACCAATATCACTCTGCCAAATTAAAAGGGTGCCCTAACAAATGTATTTGACCAAATTAGAAGCAATACATGGCAACAAGCTAGAAATAATATGCAATATGCAACGAATAAAGGTGACTCAACGTAAGTGATTGATGCAGGATACAGAAGAGAGGTAGTTTCATGTAAGAACAAGGTTAACACATAGATGTAGTGTGTACCAAAAATAGGAAGGCATGTCATATTCACAGGTATAGTGTGTAAACTAAGCAGATGCAATTTACCCTAATTAGAAGCATTACAAGCTAGACACCGTATACAACATGCAACCACATATCACACTGCGAAGTTAGAGCAAGCACCTGTGATGGTGGTGGAGGGGAAGTGCGGTCTTTAGGTATAGAGCTATGTTCAATATCTTCATTTAGGCTTGTTGTTTCTTGAGAATCATGTGGAGAGGATGAAATTGCATTCTTTATAAGAGTATTGCGTCCCATATTAACCCACGCGTGTGACTGTCTCGTCATAAGCGATAGACGCATGATACACAAGAACAGTAGTTTGATGTAAGAACATGGTGTGATAGGCAGATGTAGTATGTACCAAAAACAGGAAGGCGTGCCATATTCACATGTATAATGTGTAAGCTAAGGAGATGCAATTTAACAAATTAGGAGCATTGATGAGGGATACACAAGAAAAGTAGTTTGATGTAAGAACATGGTTAATAGAAAGATGTAGTATGTACCAAAAACAGGAAGGCATGTCATATTCACAGGTATAATGTGTTACCCTAATTAGAAGCATTACAAGGTAGACACCATATGCAACATGCAACCACATATCACACTGCCAAGTAAGGGCAAGCACCTGCGATGGTGGTGTGGGGGAATTGCAGTGATCAATTAGAGAGGTATGTTGACTATCTTCATTTAGCCTTGCTGTTTCTTGAGAATCATGTGGGGAGGATGACACTGCACTCTTTAAACAAGTAGGGCGTCTCACAGTAACCCACTCGGGTGACTGTCTCATCATAAGTGATTGACGAGGGATACAAAGGAGCATTAGTTTGATGTACGAACATGGTTAATAGACATATGTAGTATGTATCAAAAACAAGAAGGCATGTCATTATCAAAGGTATAATGTGTAAAGTAAGCAGATGCAATTTAACCAAATTGGAAGCAATACAAGCTAGACACCATATGCAACATGCAACCACATTTGACAGCGCGAAGTTAAAGCAAGCACCTGGGATGGTTGTGTGTGGCAATTGAGATCATCAACTGCAGAGGTACGTATATTGTCTCCAACTGCTGACACTGCACCCATTAGAGCGCTGAAATGCTTAGTGCTTATCTTCGAATTACACTGGAGCGACTTTAGTCTTTTCTTTTCTGCATTCATCAACACTGCGTCAGAGTCTGAAATACCCATGCATAAAAAAACAATAGTGTGAGTATGGGTGAAGTGTGTGCACAATTAGTACAGTGTAAAGGTAGCAGATAGCAGGTCGGTGAGAAATAAATGACGGGAGACATATGATAGCTCTACAACATGCAAGGCACACTAAATTACTACAGGATTCTATGAAAATAATAGTCGACTAAAAGAAAATAGGCCAGTCCATTTTTTCTGCACTGTCCGATGTACAAAGAACGGGCAGATCGCCTTCATCTACCTCCAGTCAGTCAGTGTCGATGATCTTCCTCGAAACGCCAGTGACCATCGGCCCAGTATTCCTCCCCTGCCTGTGCCCTCCCCTCGAACTCACCGCACCGCCGTGCTTGGCACTGCACCCGGCCATCCATTCAAGCCCCTCTGACCTCCAGATCGGGCGCAAGCATCTCCTGCACTCCACACCCCTATGATAGACACCGATGTGCCGCTTCCCTGGGGAATAGGCGGACTAGGTGCTCCACGCGCCTAAGCGGGTGCTGCTTCTTTTAATTGCGGTTTGACTGACCCTGAATTGAAATCCAGGTAGGCTACTAACCTCTAGCAAAGGTGAAATAGTAAAAGGGAGGAAACCTTGTGCATTTAGTATCACGAAGAAGATGCAGTAAGAAGCGCTCAACTAGTTTCTTTCGTGGGATGAATACGGTGTGAGCGGAGACGTAAGATTTGCACGAATAAGGGAAGAGGAGTACCTCTTTCTGCTACCAGTGATGTGTCTTCCTTTTGTTTTTCCGACAATCTTCTTGTTGTTCGCCAAAAACCAGAAGTTGTGGAGGACGGTGCAGCCTTGGACGAACCCATGGCCAAGTTGTTGAGTGTGGTGCAGTGGCCATCTGTCGGCGGCGGGGAAGCAGATCCGAGATGGCGAACGACAGCATAGCGGGAACAACTCCGGTGCGGTAGACGGTTGCGACAGTGGAGCCGCTGTTGGGGAACGTTGCAGAAAACAAAAATTTTCCTACGGTTTCACCAAGCTCCATCTATGAGTTCATCTAGAAATGAGTGATTGGATGCATCTACATACCTTTGTAGATCGCAAGCGGAAGCGTTCAAAGAACGGGGATGAGGTAGTCGTACTCGACGTGATCCAAATCACCGGAGATCCTAGCACCAAACGGACGGCACCTCCGCGTTCAACACACGTACGGTCAGCGTGACGTCTCCTCCTTCTTGATCCAGCAAGGGGGAAGGAGAGGTTGAGGAAGATGGCTCCAGCGGCAGCATGACGGCGTGGTGATGGTGGAGATGCAATACTCCGATAGGGCTTCGCTGAGCTCTATGGAGGAGGAGGAGGTGTTGGAGGGGAGAGGGAGGCGCCAGGGGCAAGGGTGTGAGGCCCTTCCTACCCCCACTATATATAGGGGTCCTAGGGGGGGGAGCGGCCCTAGGAGATGCAATCTCCTAGGGGGGCGGCGGCCAAGGGGAGGGGGCTTGCCCCCCAAGCAAGGGGGGCACCCCCTTTAGGGTTTCCCCACCCTAGGCGCATGGGCCCCAGGGGAAAGTGGCGCCCGGCCCACTTTGGGCTGGATCCCTTCCTCATACAGCCCATAAGGCCCTCCGGGAGAGGTGGTCCTTCCCGGTGGACCCCCGGAACCCCTCCGGTGGCCCCGGTATAATACCGATATGCCCCCGAACCTTTCCAGCGACCGTATGATAACTTCCCATATATAAATCTTTACCTCCAGACCATTCCGGAACTCCTCGTGACGTCTGAGATCTCATCCGAGACTCCGAACAACATTCAGTAATCACATACAAGTCTTCCTAACAACCCTAGCATCACCAAACCTTAAGTGTGTAGACCCTACGGGTTTGGGAGACATGTAGACATGACCGAGAAGACTCTCCGGTCAATAACCAACAGCGGGATCTAGATACCCATGTTGGCTCCCACATGCTCCTCGATGATCTCATCGGATGAACCACGATGTCGAGGATTCAAGCAACCCCGTATACAATTCCCTTTGTCAATCGGTACATTACTTGCCCGAGATTCGATCGTCGGTATCCCAATACCTCGTTCAATCTCGTTACCGGCAAGTCACTTTACTCGTACCGTAATGCATGATCCCGTGACCAGACACTTGGTCACTTTGAGCTCATTGTGATGATGCATTACCGAGTGGGCCCAGAGATACCTCTCCGTCATACGGAGTGACAAATCCCAGTCCTGATCCGTGTCAACCCAACAGACACTTTCGGAGATACCCGTAGTATACCTTTATAGTCACCCAGTTACGTTGCGATGTTTGGTACACCCAAAGCACTCCTACGGTATCCGGGAGTTACATGATCTCATGGTCTAAGGAAAGGATACTTGACATTGGAAAAACTCTAGCAAACGAACTATGCGATCTTGTGCTATGTTTAGCATTGGGTCTTGTCCATCACATCATTCTCCTAATGATGTGATCTCGTTATCAATGACATCCAATGTCCATAGTCAGGAAACCATGACTATCTGTTGATCAACGAGCTAGTCAACTAGAGGCTTACTAGGGACATGTTGGTGTCTATTTATTCACACATGTATTACGATTTCTGGATAACACAATTATAGCATGAATAAAAGACAATTATCATGAACAAGGAAATATAATAATAATGCTTTTATTATTGCATCTAGGGCATATTTCCAACAGTCTCCCACTTGCGCTAGAGTCAATAATCTAGTTACATTGTGATGAATCGAACACCCATGGAATTCTGGTGTTGATCATGTTTTGCTCTAGGGAGAGGTTTAGTCAACGGATCTGCTACATTCAGGTCCGTATGTACTTTACAAATATCTATGTCTCCATCTTGAACATTTTCATGAATGGAGTTGAAGCGACGCTTGATGTGCCTGGTCTTCTTGTGAAACCTGGGCTCCTTGGCAAGTGCAATAGCTCCAGTGTTGTCACAGAAGAGTTTGATCGGCCCCGACGCATTGGGTATGACTCCTAGGTCGGTGATGAACTCCTTCACCCAAATTGCTTCATGTGCTGCCTCCGAGGCTGCCATGTTCTCCGCTTCACATGTAGATCCCGCCACGACACTCTGCTTGCAACTGCACCAGCTTACTGCCCCACCATTCAAAATATACACGTATCCGGTTTGTGACTTTGAGTCATCCAGATATGTGTCGAAGCTAGCGTCGATGTAACCCTTTACGACGAGCTCTTCGTCACCTCCATAAACGAGAAACATTTCCTTAGTCCTTTTCAGGTACTTCAGGATATTCTTGACCGCTGTCCAGTGTTCCTTGCCGAGATTACTTTGGTACCTACCTACCAAACTTACAGCAAGGTTTACATCAGGTCTGTTACACAGCATGGCATACATAATAGAACCTATGGCTGAGGCATAGGGGATGACGCTCGTCTCTTCTATATCTTCTGCCGTGGTCGGACATTGAGCTAAGCTCAATTTCACACCTTGCAACACAGGCAAGAACCCCTTCTTAGACTGATCCATATTGAACTTCTTCAATATCTTATCAAGGTATGTGCTTTGTGAAAGACCTATGAGGCGTCTTGATCTATCTCTATAGATCTTGATGCCTAATATATATGCAGCTTCTCCAAGGTCCTTCATTGAAAAACTCTTATTCAAGTAGGCCTTAATGCTGTCCAAGAGTTCTATATCATTTCCCATCAAAAGTATGTCATCTACATATAATATGAGAAATGCTACAGAGCTCCCACTCACTTTCTTGTAAATGAAGGCTTCTCCATAAGTCTGCGTAAACCCAAACGCTTTGATCATCTCATCAAAGCGAATGTTCCAACTCCGAGATGCTTGCACCAGCCCATAAATCGAGCGTTGGAGCTTGCACACCTTGTCAGCATTCTTAGGATCGACAAAACCTTCTGGCTGCATCATATACAATTCTTCCTTAAGGAAACCATTAAGGAATGTCGTTTTGACGTCCATTTGCCATATCTCGTAATCATAGAATGCGGCAATTGCTAACATGATTCGGATGGACTTTAGCTTCGCTACCGGTGAGAAAGTCTCATCGTAGTCAACCCCTTGAACTTGTCGATAACCCTTAGCGACAAGCCGAGCTTTATAGATGGTCACATTACCATCCGCGTCTGTCTTCTTCTTAAAGATCCATTTATTTTCTATGGCTCGCCGCTCAACGGGCAAGTTAGTCAAAGTCCTTACTTCATTTTCATACATGGATCCTATCTCGGATTTCATGGCTTCTAGCCATTTGTCGGAATCCGGGCCCGCCATAGCTTCTTCATACTTCGAAGGTTCACCGTTGTCTAACAACATGATTTCCAAGACAAGGTTGTCGTACCACTCTGGTGCGGAACGTGTCCTTGTGGACCTACGAAGTTCAGTAGCAACTTGATCTGAAGTTTCATGATCATCATCATTAATTTCCGCTCTAGTCGGTGCAGGCACCTCAGGAACATTTTCTTGAGTTGCGCCATTTTCCGGTTCAAGAGGTAATACTTCATCAAGTTCTACTTTCCTCCCACTTACTTCTTTCGAGAGAAACTCTTTCTCTAGAAAGGACCCATTCTTGGCAACAAAGATCTTGCCTTTGGATCTGAGGTAGAAGGTATACCCAATAGTTTCTTTAGGGTATCCTATGAAGACGCATTTTTCCGATTTGGGTTTGAGCTTTTCAGGTTGAAGTTTCTTGACATAAGTATCGCATCCCCAAACCTTTAGAAACGACAGCTTAGGTTTCTTACCAAACCATAATTCATACGGTGTCGTCTCAACGGATTTCGACGGAGCCCTATTTAAAGTGAATGCGACAGTCTCTAAAGCATAGCCCCAAAATGATAGCGGTAAGTCGGTAAGAGACATCATAGATCGCACCATATCTAATAGAGTGCGATTACGATGTTCGGACACACCATTACGCTGAGGTGTTCCAGGCAGCGTCAGTTGTGAAACTATTCCACATTTTCTTAAGTGTGTGCCAAATTCGTGACTCAAGTATTCTCCTCCATGATCTGATCGCAAGAACTTGATTTTCCTATCACGTTGATTCTCAACCTCACTCTGAAATTCCTTTAACTTTTCAAAGGTCTCAGACTTGTGTTTCATTAAATAGATATACCCATACCTACTCAAGTCATCAGTGAGGGTGAGGACATAACGATAGCCACTGCGAGCCTCAACACTCATTGGACCGCACACATCAATATGTATGATTTCCAATAAGTTGGTTGCTCGCTCCATTGTTCCTGAGAACGGAATCTCTGTCATTTTACCCATGAGGCATGGTTCGCACGTGTCAAATGATTCGTAATCAAGAGACTCTAAAAGTCCATCTGCATGGAGCTTCTTCATGCGTTAGACACCTATGTGACCAAGGCGGCAGTGCCACAAGTATGTGGGACTATCATTATCAATCTTACATCTTTTGGTATTCACACTATGAATATGTGTAGCATTACGCTCGAGATTCATTAAGAATAAACCATTCACCATCGGAGCATGACCATAAAACATATCTCTCATATAAATAGAACAACCATTATTCTCGGATTTAAATGATTAGCCATCTCGTATTAAATGAGATCCTGATACAATGTTCATGCTCAAACTTGGCACTAAATAACAATTATTGAGGTTCAAAACTAATCCCGTAGGTAAATGTAGAGGTAGCGTGCTGACAGCGATCACATCGACCTTGGAACCATTCCCGACGCGCATCATCACCTCGTCCATCGCCAGTCTCCGCTTATTCCGCAGCTCCTGCTTTGAGTTACAAATATGAGAAACTGCACCGGTATCAAATACCCAAGAGCTACTACGAGTACTAGTAAGGTACACATTAATTACATGTGTATCACATATACCTTTCGTGATGCCGGCCTTCTTGTCTGCTAAGTATTTGGGGCAGTTCTGCTTCCAGTGACCACTTCCCTTGCAATAAAAACACTCATTCTCGGGCTTGGGTCCATTCTTTGGCTTCTTCCCGGCAGCTTGCTTGTCGGGCGCGACAACTGAAGGAAATATGCCCTAGAGGCAATAATAAAGTTATTATTTATTTCCTTATTTAATGATAAATGTTTATTATTCATGCTAGAATTGTATTAACCGGAAACATAATACATGTGTGAATACATAGACAAACAGAGTGTCACTAGTATGCCTCTACTTGACTAGCTCGTTAATCAAAGATGCTTATGTTTCCTAACCATAGACAAAGAGTTGTTATTTGATTAATGGGATCACATCATTAGTTGAATGATCTGATTGACATGACCCATTCCATTAGCTTAGCACCTGATCATTTAGTATGTTGCTATTGCTTTCTTCATGACTTATACATGGTCCTATGACTATGAGATTATGTAACTCCCATGTGCCGGAGGAACACTTTGTGTGCTACCAAATGTCACAACGTAACTGGGTGATTATAAAGGTGCTCTACCGGTGTCTCCAAAGGTACATGTTGGGTTGACGTATTTCGAGATTAGGATTTGTCAATCCGATCGTCGGAGAGGTATCTCTGGGCCCTCTCGGTAATGCACATCACTTAAGCCTTGCAAGCATTGCAACTAATGAGTTAGTTGCGGAATGATGTATTACAGAACGAGTAAAGAGACTTGCCAGTAACAAGATTGAACTAGGAATTGGATACCGACGATCGAATCTCGGGCAAGTAACATACCGGTGACAAAGGGAACAACGTATGTTGTTATGCGGTCTGACTGATAAAGATCTTCGTAGAATGTGTAGGAGCCAAAATGGGCATCCAGGTCCCGCTATTGGTTATTGACCGGAGATGTGTCTCGGTCATGTCTACATTGTTCTCAAACCCATAGGGTCCGCACGCTTAAGGTTTCGATGACAGTTATATTATGAGTTTATACGTTTTGATGTACCGAAGGTTGTTCGGACTCCCGGATGTGATCACGGACATGACGAGGAGTCTCGAAATGGTCGAGACATAAAGATTGATATATTGGAAGCCTATGTTTGGATATCGGAAGTGTTCCGGGTGAAATCGGGATTTTACCGGAGTACCGGGAGGTTACCGAAACCCCCCGGGAGATATATGGGCCTTAGTGGGCCTTAGTGGAAAAGAGAAGAGGCCAGAGATGGACCGCGCGCCCCTCCCCTCCCTTGGTCCGAATAGGACAAGGAGAGGGGGCCGGCCCCCCTTCCTCTTTTCCCCCCTCCGCGAATCCTATTCCAACTAGGATTGGGGGGGGGATCCTACTCCTGGAGGGAGTAGGACTCCTCCTGGCGCGCCTCTCCTAGGTAGGCCGCACCCCCCCTTGAGCCTTTATATACGGAGGCAGGGGCACCCTAGAGGAACACAAGTTGATCCACGTGATCATATTCTTAGCCGTGTGCGGCGCCCCCTGCCACCATAGTCCTCGATAATATTGTAGCGGTGCTGAGGCGAAGCCCTGCGACAGTAGTACATCAAGATCGTCACCACGCCGTCGTGCTGACGGAACTCTTCCCCAACACTTTGCTGGATCGGAGTCCGGGGATCGTCATCGAGCTGAACATGTGCTAGAACTCGGAGGTGCCGTAGTTTCGGTGCTTGATCGGTCGGGCCGTGGAGACGTACGACTACATCAACCAAACGCTTCCGTTGTCGATCTACAAGGGTACATAGATCACACTCTCCCCTCTCGTTGCTATGCATCACCATGATCTTGCGTGTGCGTAGGAATTTTTTTGAAATTACTACGTTCCCCAACAGTGGCATCCGAGCCTAGGTTTTATGTGTTGATGTTATATGCACGAGTAGAACACAAGTGAGTTGTGGGCGATATAAGTCATACTGCTTACCAGCATGTCATACTTTGGTTCGGCGGTATTGTTGGATGAAGCAGCCCAGACCGACATTACGCGTACGCTTACCTGAGACCGGTTCTCCCGACGTGCTTTGCACATAGGTGGCTTGCGGGTGACAGTTTCTCCAACTTTTGTTGAACCGAGTGTGGCTACGCCCGGTCCTTGCGAAGGTTAAAACAGCACCAACTTGACAAACTATCGTTGTGGTTTTGATGCGTAGGTAAGAATGGTTCTTGCTTAAGCCCGTAGCAGCCACGTAAAACTTGCAACAACAAAGTAGAGGACGTCTAACTTGTTTTTGCAGGGCATGTTGTGATGTGATATGGTCAAGACATGATGCTAAATTTTATTGTATGAGATGATCATGTTTTGTAACCGAGTTATCGGCAACTGGCAGGAGCCATATGGTTGTCGCTTTATTGTACGCAATGCAATCGCGCTGCAATGCTTTACTTTATCACTAAGCGGTAGCGATAGTCGTGGAAGCATAAGATTGGCGAGATGGCAACGATGCTACGATGGAGATCAAGTGTCACGCCGGTGACGATGGTGATCATGACGGTGCTTCGGAGATGGAGATCACAAGCACAAGATGATGATGTCCATATCATATCACTTATATTGATTGCATGTGATGTTTATCTTTTATGCATCTTATCTTGCTTGGATTGACGGTAGCATTATAAGATGATCTCTCACTAAATTATCAAGATAAAAGTGTTCTCTCTGAGTATGCACTGTTGCCAAAGTTCGTCGTGCCCAGACACCACGTGATGATCAGGTGTGATAAGCTCTACATCCATCTACAATGGGTGCAAGACAGTTTTGCACACGCAGAATACTCAGGTTAAACTTGACGAGCCTAGCATATGCAGATATGGCCTTGGAACACTGAGATCGAAAGATCGAGCGTGAGTCATATAGTAGATATGATCAACATAGTGATGTTCACCATTGAAAACTACTCCATTTCACGTGATGATCAGTTATGGTTTAGTTGATTTGGATCACGTGATCACTTAGAAGATTAGAGGGATGTCTATCTAAGTGGGAGTTCTTAAGTAATATGATTAATTGAACTTAAATTTATCATGAACTTAGTACCTGATAGTATCTTGCTTATGTATGTTTGATTGTAGATAGATGGCCCGTGTTGTTGTTCCGTTGAATTTTAATGCGTTCCTTGAGAAAGCAAAGTTGAAAGATGATGGTAGCAATTACACGGACTGGGTCCATAACTTGAGGATTATCCTCATTGCTGCACAGAAGAATTACGTCCTGGAAGCACCGCTGGGTGCCAGGCCTGCTGCTGGAGCAACACCAGATGTTATGAACGTCTGGCAGAGCAAAGCTGATGACTACTCGATAGTTTAGTGTGCCATGCTTTACGGCTTAGAATTGGGACTTCAACGACATTTTGAACGTCATGGAGCATATGAGATGTTCTAGGAGTTGAAGTTAATATTTCAAGAAAATGCCCGGATTGAGAGATATGAAGTTTCCAATAAGTTCTATAGCTGCAAGATGGAGGAGAACAGTTCTGTCAGTGAGCATATACTCAAAATGTCTGGGTATAATAATCACTTGATTCAGATGGGAGTTAATCTTCCAGATGATTGCGTCATTGACAGAATTCTCCAATCACTGCCACCAAGCTACAAGAGCTTCGTGATGAACTATAATATGCAAGGGATGAATAAGACTATTCCCGAGCTCTTCGCAATGCTGAAAGCTGCGGAGGTAGAAATCAAAAAGGAGCATCCAATGTTGATGGTCAACAAGACCACTAGTTTCAAGAAAAAGGGCAAAGGGAAGAAGAAGGGGAACTTCAAGAAGAACATCAAGCAAGTTGCTGCTCAAGAGAAGAAACCCAAGTCTGGACCTAAGCCTGAAACTGAGTGCTTCTACTGCAAGCAGACTGGTCACTGGAAGCGGAACTGCCCCAAGTATTTGGCGGATAAGAAGAATGGCAAGGTGAACAAAGGTATATGTGATATACATGTTATTGATGTGTACCTTACTAGAGCTCGCAGTAGCACCTGGGTATTTGATACTGGTTCTGTTGCTAATATTTGTAACTCGAAACAGGGACTACGGATTAAGCGTGTCGGATCACGGGTTCCGACAGACCCTTAAGGTTCAAACACTGGGGTGCACGCGGAGATCACGCCTTCTACCTCCCCGTCTCGCAAAGATCTAAACTACTGAAAGAACTGCACAAGAGACACAAGGTTTATACTGGTTCGGGCCACCGTTGTGGTGTAATACCCTACTCCAGTGTGTGGTTGGTGGATTGCCTTCTGGGGCTAGTGATGATGAACACTACAAGGAAGAACAGCCTCGCGAGGGTCTGTTCTTGGCTGGGGCGATGAACTGCTAGGAGGAGTTCAGTCACCCTTCTCTCTCTCTCACTTACTCTCTCTCCTTGCCAACCGAACGAACCAACCCCCTTGCTATGCGGGTGGCTGGTCCTATTTATAGGCAAAGGCCCTGGGCCTCTTCCCAAATATTGAGCGGGAAGGGCACCAACAATTGGCCAATTCAAAGGGGAACACCTAGTACACTTATCCTAACTAAAGTTGGTCTTCGCCTGCCAAAGGCTCTGTGGTGACGCCGTGCTGGGCTCCATGGTGATCTCCGTCTTGTAGTCCGCTTGGTCTTGGTCTCGTTGCACCGAAATGGCAACCTTTGCCTGATGCCTTGGTACTCCGCGGCTGCGCTCGCCCCCTTTGCACCAAAGAGGAAAGAAGGACGCTGCACGCGTTGGCGCCCGCCTGGCACCCTCGATCGTCATGGCTTGCGTCATGGGCACCTCGTGAGGTACCCCGCCTTGATCTCTCCGCCTCCTCGCGAGCCAGCCTGAGGAGGCTGCGCCTGAGGATGCGCCGTGTCGTCCGTCCCGCGAGGTTTGGCCCTCGCGAGGGTCTTGAGCCTTGTGTTGATGAAGATGGGCCATGCTGGGCCTCCTTTGAGCCACGCCGCAGGCCGCAGGCAGGCAAGTCTGGGGACCCCCATTCCCAGAACACCGACAGTAGCCCCCGGGCCCAAGGCGTGCCCGGACTTGGCCGTGCTGAGAGGCGAAAGGGCAGGGGCGAAGCGCCGCGGGCCCTAACAGCCTGCGGCCTTGGGCGCCGCGTGGCGGTTGATTGGACGTGGGCAGTACTGTTCGCCCACGCTCCCTTATTTTGCGCCCTGCTAGGTTGCCCCGCAGTTGTACACAGCCGCCCCTCTTCCTGTTGCTCGAACGTCCCTTGTTCTTCCTTCCTTCGAATCTTCGACTCTCGCCTCCAATCCCATCTCACACTTCCCTTCTCTTGTCCACCGCCATGGCTCCGACGAGGAAAGAGAAAGGGAAGAAGCCCGCGTCTCCATCTCGCTCGCCGCTGCTGGTGGCCCCCACCGTCGGCCGCTCAATCATACTCAATCTAGAGTGCCTGGATAAGCTCAGTCCGGCTCTGGCCACTGTCTTCAACGAGTGTGGGAGGACGACGGCCTGGCCTATGTCTCACTTCCCCACTGACAGGATAGTCACTGAGGTTCATTACTTTGCCGATGCCTTGTGGGCGGGTCTGGTTCCCCCTTCTCCGATTTCTTCAACGCTGTCCTCTCCCATTACCAGATCCATATGATGCATCCGGGTCCTAAATCCATTGCCCTCCTCTCGGTCTTTGCATTTGTCTGCGAGGTGCTGATGGGCATCCCTCCTTCTGTTGCCTTGCTGCGCCATTTCTTCTCTTTGCGCCTTGCCAACCCCACTCAATGCTCGGCGTGCGTGAGCTTCGTCGCCGCGCCTGAGACCGCGGCCTCGGGTATTGACTTCAAGCTCCCGCCACCTCCATCTGGGTTCCGCGAGTGGTGGTTGTACGTCGATGTCGGGGTGCCCAGCCCCCGGCTGGCGAAGCCAACTTCGTCTGCTCTGCCTAATTCAGGCTGGGGCCAGGAGACACTTAAGAGCCCCCGGCTTGCCTTCGTCTGGCGCCGCTTCACGTTCTTGAGATCGCTCAACGTGACAGCGCCCAAGGTGGTGAGGGAGTTCCTGCTGCGCCGCATTGCCCCTCTCCAGCGCCATTCTCGTCGAATGTGGGCCTTCAGCGGGCATGGTGATCACATGAGGCTTTAGGAAGAAGACTTGATGCCCGCGGCGCTAAGGACGGTGCTCTTGGTCCTGACTGGCGACCCCAACCCCAGCAGTATCCAGTGGGGAGGAGCTCTGCTGTACCTCTGCCAGAACAGGGATGACTTCGTGAGGCAGATGCCCTCCTTTGATGAGTGGGGGCTGCGTCCTGTTGGCCTCCAAGGGCTTCGCGGGAACCCTGTGGCGGTGACTGCCCTTTCGATTGGTCCAGGTGAATCCTCATCGAGTGGTGGAGTAGGGAGTCATGAGACAGCGGGGGTCGAGAGAGATACTGACGAGGTGGCCGCACCTGGCGGTGCTCTTGATGGGGCAGCTCCTGAGGCCCGTGCTGCCGAGGCTGCGAGTGAGGTGCGGCTGCTTCCGACGCTTAGGGCCGAGGCTCCTGAGCCCCCGGCCGTGCCTTCTGGCGAGGCAACTGACTGTGCGCGTCAGGCATGCGTCCTTGACGCAGGTCGCCTTGGTGCTCCGTCCTCCTCGCAGGTTGATTCCTGTGCACCTCTCCTGGGCCGCTTCTGTGTGGACTTTGAGGCCCTCCGGAGGAAAAGGGAGGCCCTGGGTGATGACTTCCCTTGTCGCGTGCTGAAGCGCATGAAGTACTTCGCCACTGACGAGTAAGCCTTCTTCCTCTCTGGCTCCTGATCCTCTTGTTGCTTTCATTGATCCTTGCTCCGCAGTTCCCTTTCGGCTGAGCTCGCGGAAGTAGCAGAGGTGCCGCCTCCCTTGGCTTCGCCCCTCTACCGTCCTCAAATGCTCCGAGCAGCTCTGCCCTGGTGGTGAGGGCGTCTGAAGGGGTGGACCATCCCGAGGTGCACCGCGGCCCTTCATTCCCCGCGATTTTCCTTCGCGGGCCCTCTCGGGGAATAGCCATCCTGCCGTGGGCTTCTCGTCTGGTCGGGGACTGCGACTGGTTGAGGCACCTCCTGCGCCCTTCATCTGGAGACTGGCCGGCCCTAGGCCGGGCTTCTGGTGCGGCGCGCCCGGCTGTCGCGAGGGCGCCAGCCCCCAACGCCCTGCCCAGAGGAGGAATGATGATTCACGGCCCCCGGCACTTGCTTGGGGTGGATGATGGTGTGGAAGACGTGCTTGGGCGTGCCCGGGAGCGCCGCGCTCGTCGCCACGAATTCCTTCGAAGGGCGAGTGGCGCGGTGGACCTGCTCGGGCAGGGGCTCGCCGATGAAGACGCGCGCCTGGAGACCGAGGGCCTGCGCCTGACCGCAGAGAGGCGCGAGCTAGAGGCCGCCATTGCCCTCGCGCATCATCAGCGCGACCTCGATGATGAAGAGGCGAAGGCGTCACTGGAGGCCTCCCGGGCGGCCCGATCCCAGGCCGCTGAGGAGGCCCGGGGAGTAGACCGACGGCGAGAAGCAGCAGAAGAACGGGCTCGGGAGCTCTTGGCCCGGTGCCACTCGTTGGAGGAGCAAGCGGAGCTGCGCGAGGCAGCCCTTGCATCGATGAAGGTGGCTTCTGGCGACCCGGTTGAGCTTCGGAAGCGCGAGGAAGCGTTGGTGCTGGAAGCCGCCGAACGCACCCGTGAGTACGAGCGGCTAGAGACGAGGGAGCGCCTAGTGACGCAGGCGGAAGATGATGTCGTTGTGCGGGAAGCGCGTGTCCTGGAGGAGGTTTGTCATCGGGTGGCGACAGCGCGCCAAGGCCTCGAGCGTGAGTTCAAGGGGAAGCTGGGGATGATCCGGGTCGAAGCCGAGGGCAAAACCGCAGCCCTGAGGGCCCAACGGGATGAGGCGACACGACGGGTCGACGCCTCCTGGGCCGCCCTTGAGGCAGCGCAAAAGGAGTTGGCCGCCTCCCAGGCCGAGGTGCTCCGTCTTCGCCAGCGGATGGAGGAGGCTGAGGGCGTCGCGTGCCAGAACATGGACGAGATATGTCAGCGGCAGGTCCTGGAGCACGTGCACGGTCCCATGCTTGCCACGCTCCGGGAGAGATCTAGCGCGGCCTTGGGCAACATCTGTGAGGCGGCTGTTGGCGAGCCGCACACAGCCAACTATGCTGGCAACCTTCAGTTCTTCACTGCCGTGGTGACACAGCGGGAGGCGCGTTCGACAAGGGCCGATAGGTTGGTGGAAGAGAGGAGCCGCGCGCTGCTCGGGCGCGCCTTCTCCCGTGTCTTCAGCCATCTCCTGATCATGGATCCCCGCTTCGATTTTGACGCTGTCATCGCCCCAGTCCCCCAGGCCGTCCGAGGTGACCTGGCGCACTGGGTGGAAGACAACATGGACGCCCTTGTCAGGGCCTTCGCTCTGGACGACGACGATGTGATCGTGGGTGCTGACGAGGGCGGCGCGGCGAGCGGCCCTGACGCAGCTGGCGGTGACGCAGACGACAATGGCGAATTCAGCGACCCCAGTGAAGGCTCGGGAGGTGCTTCCGGGGACGCATTGGGGGATTGGTCCGACTGAGTGTGTATCGCTCCTGTCTTTTTCACCCTGCATGAATAGAACTCAGGTTTTTTTCCTGATGGCTTGTGAGAGCATTTTGGGAGGGGAAGCCCCTCATGTAAAACCCGTGTTCAGCATATTAATAGTTGTCATATTGCATGAGCGCCCGCGCTTGGTGGCTGGCTGGTTTACCTTTGTTTCGCGCAAGCCCCGAAGTAGCCTGTGGGAGGGCGTGACGCCCTTGGTGTTCTTTAGTTGAATCCGTTGGATACGAGAGTGTCGCCGGCGGGGAGTTTCACAAGCGTTGGCCTTCTTCACAGGCTCTGGGCCTTTTCCTGAACGCAGTGACTTCACAGGCACTCGCCTTGCTTCACAGGCTCTGGGCCTTTTCAGAACGCGAGGGCTTCACAGGCACTCGCCTTGCTTCACAGGCTCTGGGCTTTTTCAGAACGCGAGGGCTTCACAGGCACTCGCCTTGCTTCTTAGGCTCTAGGCCTTTTCAGAACGCGAGGGCTACACAGGCACTCGCCTTGCTTCACAGGATCCGGGCCTTTTCAGAACGCGAGGGCTTCACAGGCACTCGCCTTGCTTCACAGGCTCTGGGCCTTTTCAGAACGCGAGGGCTTCAGAGGCACTCGCCTTGCTTCACAGGCTCTGGGCCTTTTCAGAACGCGAGGGCTTCACAGGCACTCGCCTTGCTTCACAGGCTCTGGGCCTTTTCAGAACGCGAGGGCTTCACAGGCACTCACCTTGCTTCACAGGCTCTGGGCCTTTTCAGAACGCGAGGGCTTCACAGGCACTCGCCTTGCTTCACAGGCTCTGGGCCTTTTCCAGAACGGGGCAACCTCCGCAGGCACCCGAAGATTCTCCCGAGAGGGAGCAACAGCAGCAATTTAGGTCGCGCACGATCCAGGCCTGACCGGACTCGCGAGGGGCTCGCGAGGGGAGGCAGCTGTGGCGAAGCGGTAACTAGAATGCGAGAAACGGCTCGAGCGAGAATAAGCACCCCTTCCCCGAACACACGCAAATCTCAAATTCGAATCCAACTTAAATCCAGCGAGGGAAAAGCTACAGCTAAAGGGAAAGGCAACGAAAAGCAGACAAAATTCCGCGTCCGGCAGCTAATCTAGTCTTGGATGTCTTCTCACCAGCGCGTAGCTATGTGTTGTCCACTGGGCATGGGAGGGAGCCCCAGGGCCTGAGGCCGGCACCCCTGAGACTCCAGGGCGTGTACAGCCCCACTCATTATTACGTGAGAGTGTCACGGGGCGGCGAGCTTCACAGGCACTGGGCCTTCTTCACAGGTACTGGCCTTGCTTCATATCGCCAGACGAGGGCCCCGCCTTGCGCCACACTCTAGTGCCATCAGCAACGACCGGAACCCAGGACGCCGCCCGATGGGGTAGAGCGGTCGCCAGCGGTTCCCCCGACGACCACGTGTCCTCTGCCAGGGGCAGGCCCTGAGGCACCTCCCCAACAGAGGGCCTACCTCCTGAGAACGCCTTGCTCCGAACGCCGCGGTGGTGATGTCGGATCCCGGCCCCTCTCCTGCAGTCCCCTGCGCCCTCCTCCTGAGGGGTAGGAGACTGTGGGAGCGGGGCAGCTGCTTGCCGCGGCGACCTGCACCTCCTGTGATCCATGGTTAGCGTATACCTGCCCCTGAAGAGTTAGCGGTGCCCGATAATCGTTGCCTCCAGCGTGGCTAGCGGGTTCGTCCCGGGGCTCTTGGAAGGGCTCAGCTTCCATTGCCTCGTCCCCCTAGCTTGGGGCGAGGAGCGAGCCTTGTCCGTTTGTCGTGAGCGTGTCCCTTGTCCATCATGAGGGGCACGTATTCCTCCGTCGCTGTCATCCCGAATGCCACGCCGTGATGCCCCGCATGCCATGCGGTCCCACCTGTCATGCCTACTGTGGGGTGGCAGCGCGGCCGCCCTCCGGGGCCACGGGTCGCGTCGAGTCCTTCTTCTTCGCGGGCCGGGGGCGGGGGCAACGCCGCCGCCGGTCCGGTGCTGACAGCTTCGCTGGCGTCGGAGTAGCCTTGGAGTCCACGGGCGCGTGCGGAGCCCCCGCGCGGGTCGCCCTAGGCTTGAGACGGGAGCTGGGTGGAGAAGGGGTGAGCCCCCGAGGCGGCGAAGCCCAGGAGCTCCGCCACTCGCTCCAGCAGCACGTCGTGGCCGCCCTCCAGCATTCTGCACCGTAGCAGCTCTCGGGCCATCGTGAGCGCGGCCCTTGAATTCGCCTGCTCCCGGCGGGTGTACGGTGTCGTGGTTGCGGCGTGATTGGAGGCCCTCGCCGCCGACCGCGCTTGCCGCGGTGTGAGGGTTGCGGAGGCCTGTCCCAGTCGCCTGCGGCCTGCAGCGCCCTGCGGACCACGAGCTGCCTGGGGCACGGGGTCGCCCGAGGCGGGCGGCTCCGCGCAGGTGGGCCACGCCGCCCATGGACCTTGGTTGCCCGCCTGGTCGCCAGACATGGTGATGACGATGCGATGGGAGGCGGAGCGGTAGGAAGGCAAATTCCGGCGCACCCCTACCTGGCGCGCCAAATGTCGGATCACGGGTTCCGACAGGCCCTTAAGGTTCGAACAATGGGGTGCGCGCGGAGATCACGCCTTCTACCTCCCCGTCTCGCAAAGATCTAAACTACTGAAAGAACTGCACAAGAGACACAAGGTTTATACTGGTTCGGGCCACCGTTGTGGTGTAATACCCTACTCCAGTGTGTGGTTGGTGGATTGCCTTCTGGGGCTAGTGATGATGAACACTACAAGGAAGAACAGCCTCGCGAGGGTCTGTTCTTGGCTGGGGCGATGAACTGCTAGGAGGAGTTCAGTCACCCTTCTCTCTCTCTCACTTACTCTCTCTGCTTGCCAACCGAACGAACCAACCCCCTTGCTATGCGGGTGGCTGGTCCTATTTATAGGCAAAGGCCCTGGGCCTCTTCCCAAATATTGAGCGGGAAGGGCGCCAACAATTGGCCAATTCAAAGGGGAACATCTAGTACACTTATCCTGACTAAAGTTGGTCTTCGCCTGCCAAAGGCTCTGTGGTGACGCCGTGCTCGGCTCCATGGTGACCTCCGTCTCGTAGTCCGCTTGGTCTTGGTCTCTTTGCACCGAAATGGCAACCTTTGCCTGATGCCTCGGTACTCCGCGGCTGCGCTCGCCCCCTTTGCACCAAAGAGGAAAGAAGGACGCCGCGCGCGCTGGCGCCCGCCTGGCACCATCGATCGTCATGGCTTGCGTCATGGGCACCTCGCGAGGTACCCCACTTTGATCTCTCCGCCTCCTCGCGAGCCAGCCTGAGGAGGCTGCGCCTGAGGATGCGCCGTGTCGTCCGCCCCACGAGGCTTGGCCCCTCGCGAGGGTCTTGAGCCTTGTGTTGATGAAGATGGGCCATGCTGGGCCTCCTTTGAGCCACGCCGCAGGCCGCAGGCAGGCAAGTCTGGGGACCCCCGTTCCCAGAACGCCGACAAAGCGAACACTAGCAAAGGACAAGGTGACGATGCGCGTGGGAAATGGTTCCAAAGTTGATGTGATCGCGGTCGGCACGCTACCTCTACATCTACCTTCGGGATTAGTATTAGACCTAAATAATTGTTATTTGGTGCCAGCGTTGAGCATGAACATTATATCTGGATCTTGTTTAATGCGAGACGGTTATTCATTTAAATCAGAGAATAATGGTTGTTCTATTTATATGAGTAATATCTTTTATGGTCATGCACCTTTGAAGAGTGGTCTATTTTTGATGAATCTCGATAGTAGTAACACACATATTCATAATGTTGAATCCAAAAGATGCAGAGTTGATAATGATAGTGCAACTTATTTGTGGCACTGCCGTTTAGGTCAGATCGGTATAAAGCGCATGAAGAAACTCCATACTGATGGGCTTTTGGAACCACTTGATTATGAATCACTTGGTACTTGCGAACCGTGCCTCATGGGCAAGATGACTAAAACACTGTTCTCCGGCACTATGGAGAGAGCAACAGATTGGTTGGAAATCATACATACAGATGTATGTGGTCCGATGAATATTGAGGCTCGTGGCGGATATCGTTATTTTCTCACCTTCACAGATGACTTAAGCAGATATGGGTATATCTATTTAATGAAACATAAGTCTGAAACATTTGAAAAGTTCAAAGAATTTCAGAGTGAAGTTGAAAATCATCGTAACAAGAAAATAAAGTTTCTACGATCTGATCTTGGAGGAGAATATTTGAGTTACGAGTTTGGTGTACATTTGAAGCAATGCGGAATAGTTTCGCAACTCACGCCACCCGGAACACCTCAGCGTAATGGTGTGTCCGAACGTCGTAATCGTACTTTACTAGATATCGTGCGATATGTGATGTCTCTTACTGATTTACCGCTATTGTTTTGGGGTCATGCTTTAGAGACGTCCGCATTCACGTTAAATAGGGCACCATCAAAATCCGTTGAGACGACGCCTTATGAACTATGGTTTGGCAAGAAACCAAAGTTGTCGTTTCTTAAAGTTTGGGGCTGCGATGCTTATGTGAAAAAGCTTCAACCTGATAAGCTCAAACCCAAATCGGAGAAATGTGTCTTCATAGGATACCCGAAGGAGATTGTTGGGTACACCTTCTATCATAGATCCGAAGGCAAGACATTCATTGCTAAGAATGGATCCTTTCTAGAGAAGGAGTTAACTGTACCTGCTCCCTTATTGGAAAGTAGTACATCACAGAAAACTGTTTCTACGACACCTACACGAATTAGTGAGGAAGCTAATGATAATGATCATGAAACTTCAGAACAAGATACTACTGAACCTCGTAGATCAACCAAAGTAAGATCCGCGCTAGAGTGGTACGGTAATCCTATTCTGGAAATCATGCTACTAGATCATGATGAACCTACGAACTATGAAGAAGCGATGGTGAGCCCAGATTCCACAAAATGGCTTGAAGCCATGAAATCCGAGATGGGATCCATGTATGAGAACAAAGTATGGACTTTGGTTGACTTGCCCGATGATCGGCAAGCAATTGAGAATAAATGGATCTTCAAGAAGAAGACTGACGGTAATATTACTGTCTACAAAGCTCGACTTGTTGCAAAAGGTATTCGACAAGTTCAAGGGGTTGACTATGATGAGACCTTCTCACCCGTAGCGATGCTTAAGTCTGTCCGAATCATGTTAGCAATTGCCGCATTTTATGATTATGAAATTTGGTAGATGGATGTAAAAACTGCATTCCTGAATGGATTTCTGGAAGAAGAGTTGTATATGATGCAACCGGAAGGTTTTATCGATCCAAAGGGAGCTAACAAAGTGTGCAAACTCCAACGATCCATTTATGGACTAGTGCAAAGCTCTCGGAGTTGGAATAAACGCTTTGATAGTGTGATCAAAGCATTTGGTTTTATACAGACTTTCGGAGAAGCCTGTATTTACAAGAAAGTGAGTGGGAGCTCTGTAGCATTTCTGATATTATATGTGGATGACATATTACTGATTGGAAATGATATAGAATTTCTGGATAGCATAAAGGGATACTTGAATAAGAGTTTTTCAATGAAAGACCTCGGTGAAGCTGCTTACATATTAGGCATAAAGATCTATAGAGATAGATCAAGACGCTTAATTGGACTTTCACAAAGCACATACCTTGACAAGATTTTGAAGAAGTTCAAAATTGATCAAGCAAAAAGGGTTCTTGCCTGTGTTACAAGGTGTGAAGTTGATTCAGACTCAATGCCCGACCACTGCGGAAGATAGAGAGAAAATGAAAGATGTTCCCTATGCTTCAGCCATAGGCTCTATCATGTATGCAACGCTGTGTACCAGACCTGATGTGTGCCTTGCTATAAGTCTAGCAGGGAGATACCAAAGTAATCCAGGAGTGGATCACTGGACAGCGGTCAAGAACATCCTGAAATACCAGAAAAGGACTAAGGATATGTTTCTCGTATATGGAGGTGACAAAGAGCTCATCGTAAACGGTTACGTTGATGCAAGCTTTGACACTGATCCGGACGATTCTAAATCGCAAACCGGATACATGTTTACATTAAACGGTGGAGTTGTCAGTTGGTGCAGTTCTAAACAAAGCGTCGTGGCGGGATCTACATGTGAAGCGGAGTACATAGCTGCTTCGGAAGCAGCAAACGAAGGAGTCTGGATGAAGGAGTTCATATCCGATCTAGGTGTCATACCTAGTGCATCGGGTCCAATGAAGATCTTTTGTGACAATACTGGTGCAATTGCCTTGGCAAAGGAATCCAGATTTCACAAGAGAACCAAACACATCAAGAGACGCTTCAATTCCATCCGGGATCTAGTCCAGGTGGGAGACATAGAAATTTGCAAGATACATACGGAGCTGAATGTAGCAGACCCGTTGACTAAGCCTCTTCCACGAGCAAAACATGATCAGCACCAAAGCTCCATGGGTGTTAGAATCATTACTGTGTAATCTAGATTATTGACTCTAGTGCAAGTGGGAGACTGAAGGAAATATGGCCTAGAGGCAATAATAAAGTTATTATTTATTTCCTTATTTCATGATAAATGTTTATTATTCATGCTAGAATTGTATTAACCGAAAACATAATACATGTGTGAATACATAGACAAACAAAGTGTCACTAGTATGCCTCTACTTGACTAGCTCGTTAATCAAAGACCGTTATGTTTCCTAACCATAGACAAAGAGTTGTTATTTGATTAACGGGATCACATCATTAGTTGAATGATCTGATTGACATGACCCATTCCATTAGCTTAGCACCCGATCGTTTAGTATGTAGCTATTTCTTTCTTCATGACTTATACATGTTCCTATGACTATGAGATTATGTAACTCCCGTGTGCCGGAGGAACAGTTTGTGTGCTACCAAACATCACAACGTAACTGGGTGATTATAAAGGTGCTCTACAGGTGTCTCCAAAGGTACATGTTGGGTTGACGTATTTCGAGATTAGGATTTGTCACTTCGATCATCGTAGAGGTATCTCTGGGCCCTCTCGGTAATGCACATCACTTAAGCCTTGCAAGCATTGCAACTAATGAGTTAGTTGCGGGATGATGTATTACGGAACGAGTAAAGAGACTTGCCGGTAACGAGATTGAACTAGGTATTGGATACCGACGATCGAATCTCGGGCAAGTAACATACCGATGACAAAGGGAACAGCATATGTTGTTATGCGGTCTGACCAATAAAGATCTTCGTAGAATATGTAGGAGCCAAAATGGGCATCCAGGTCCCGCTATTGGTTATTGACCGGAGACGTGTCTCGGTCATGTCTACATTGTTCTCGAACCCGTAGGGTCCGCACGCTTAAGGTTTCGATGACAGTGATATTATGAGTTTATACGTTTTGATGTACCGAAGGTTGTTCGGAGTCCCGGATGTGATCACGGACATGACGAGGAGTCTCTAAATGGTCGAGACATAAAGATTGATATATTGGAAGCCTATGTGTGGATATCAGAAGTGTTCCGGGTGAAATCGGGATTTTACTGGAGTACCGGGAGGTTACCGGAACCCCCCGGGAGATATATGGGCCTTAGTGGGCCTTAGTGGAAAAGAGAAGAGGCCAGAGATGGGTCGCGCGCCCCTCCCCTCCCTTGGTCCGAATAGGACAAGGAGAGGGGGCCGGCCCCCCTTCCTCTTTTCCCCCCTCCGCGAATCCTATTCCAACTAGGATTGGGGGGGGGGAATCATACTCCCGGAGGGAGTAGGACTCCGCCTGGCACGCCTCTCCTAGGCCGGCCGCACCCCCCCTTGAGCCTTTATATACGGAGGCAGGGGCACCCCATAGGAACACAAGTTGATCCACGTGATCATATTCTTAGCTGTGTGTGGCGCCCCCTGCCACCATAGTCCTAGATAATATTGTAGCGGTGCTTAGGCGAAGCCCTGCGACAGTAGTACATCAAGATCGTCACCACATCGTCGTGCTGACGGAACTCTTCCCCGACACTTTGCTGGATTGGAGTCCAGGGATCGTCATCGAGCTTAACGTGTGCTAGAACTCAGAGGTGCCGTAGTTTCGGTGCTTGATCGGTCGGGCCGTGGAGACGTATGACTACATCAACCAAACGCTTCCGTTGTCGATCTACAAGGGTACGTAGATCACACTCTCCCCTCTCGTTGCTATGCATCACCATGATCATGCGTCTGCGTAGGAAATTTTTTGAAATTACTACGTTCCCCAACAGCAACTCCCTTGCCGTCCTTCTTGAAGTTTTTCTTACCCTTGCCTTTCTTGAACTTAGTGGTTTTATTCACCATCAACACTTGATGTTCCTTTTTGACTTCTACCTCTGCTGATTTCAGCATTGCAAATACTTCTGGAATGGTCTTTTCCATCCCCTGCATATTGAAGTTCATCACAAAGCTCTTGGAGCTCGGTGGAAGCGACTGGAGGATTCTGTCAATGACCGCGTCATCCGGGAGATTAACTCCCAGCTGAGTCAGGTGGTTATGTAACCCAAACATAGTGCGTATGTGCTCACTGACAGAACTATTTTCCTCCATCTTATAGCTGAAGAACTTGTCGGAGACTTCATATCTCTCGACCCGGGCATGAGCTTGAAAAACCATTTTCAGCTCTTCGAACATCTCATATGCTCTGTGTCTCTCAAAACGCTTTTGGAGCCCCGGCTCTAAGCTGTAAAGCATGCCACACTGAATGAGGGAGTAATCATTGGAACATGTGTGCCAAGCGTTCATAACGTCTTGTTCAGCAGGGAGAACAGGTGCTTCACCTAGCGGTGCTTGTAGGACATAATCTTTCTTGGCAGCTATGAGGATGATCCTCAGGTTCCGGACCCAGTCCGTATAGTTGCTACCATCATCTTTCAGCTTGGTTTTCTCTAGGAACGCGTTGAAGTTGAGGACAACGTTGGCCATTTGATCTACAAGACATATTGTAAATATTTTAGACTAAGTTCATGATAATTAAGTTCATCTAATCGAATTATTCAATGAACTCCCACTCAGATAGACATCCCTCCAGTCATCTAAGTATAACATGATCCGAGTTAACTAGGCCGTGTCCGATCATCACGTGAGACGGACTAGTCAACGTCGGTGAACATCTTCATGTTGATCGTATCTTCTATATGACTCATGCTCGACCTTTCGGTCTTCTGTGTTCCGAGGCCATGTCTGTACATGCTAGGCTCATCAAGTCAACCTAAGTGTTTGCATGTGTAAATCTGTCTTACACCCGTTGTATGTGAACGTTGGAATCTATCACACCCGATCATCACGTGGTGCTTCGAAACAACGAACTGTCGCAACGGTGCACAGTTAGGGGGAACACTTTCTTGAAATTATTATGAGGGATCATCTTATTTACTACCGTCCTTCTAAGTAAACAAGATGCAAAAACATGATAAACATCACATGCATTCAGATAATAATAGTGACATGATATGGCCAATATCACATAGCTCCTTTGATCTCCATCTTGGGGCTCCATGATCATCTTGTCATCGGCATGACACCATGATCTCCATCATCGTGTCTCCATGAAGTTGCTCGCCAACTATTACTTCTACTACTATGGCTAACACGTTTAGCAATAAAGTAAAGTAATTTACATGGCGTTTCTCAATGACACGCAGGTCATACAAAAAAATAAAGACAACTCCTATGGCTCCTGCCGGTTGTCATACTCATCGACATGCAAGTCGTGATTCCTATTACAATGACATGAACATCTCATACATCACATATATATCATTCATCATTCATCACAACTTTGGCCATATCACATCACAAAACACTTGCTGCAAAAACAAGTTAGACGTCCTCTAATTGTTGTTGCAAGTTTTACGTGGCTGCAATAGGGTTCTAGCAAGAACGTTTTCTTACCTACGTGAAAGCCACAACGTGATTTGTCAACTTCTATTTGCCCTTCATAAGGACCCTTTTCATCGAATCCGCTCCAACTAAAGTGGGAGAGACAGACACCCGCCAGCCACCTTATGCAACTAGTGCATGTTTGTCGGTGGAACCGGTCTCACGTAAGCGTACGTGTAAGGTTGGTCCGGGCTGCTTCATCCCACAATACCGCTGAAGCAAAATAAGACTAGTAGCGGCTAGAAAGTTGACAACATCTACACCCACAACAAATTGTGTTCTACTCGTGCAAAGAGAACTACGCATAGACCTAGCTCATGATGCCACTTTGGGGAACGTTGCAGAAAACAAAAAATTTCCTACAGTTTCACCAAGATCCATCTATGAATTCATCTAGCAACGAGTGATTGGATGCATCTACATACCTTTGTAGATCATGAGCGTAAGCGTTCAAAGAACGGGGATGAGGTAGTTGTACTCGACGTGATCCAAATCACCGGAGATCCTAGCACCGAACGGACGGCACCTCCGCATTCAACACACGTACGGTCAGCGTGATGTCTCCTCCTTCTTGATCTAGCAAGGGGGAAGGAGAGGTTGAGGAAGATGGCTCCAGCAGCAGCACGACGGCGTGGTGATGGTGGAGATGCAGTACTCCGACAGGGCTTCGCCGAGCTCTATGGAGGAGGAGGAGGTGTTGGAGGGGAGAGGGAGGCGCCAGGGGCAAGGGTGTGAGGCCCTTCCTACCCCCACTATATATAGGGGGCCTAGGGGGGGCGCCGGCCCTAGGAGATGCAATCTCCTAGGGGAGGCGATGGCCAAGGGGAGGGGGCTTGCCCCCCAAGCAAGGGGGGTGCCCCCTTTAGTGTTTCCCCACCCTAGGCGCATGGGCCCCAGGGGAAAGTGGCGCCCCAGCCCACTTTGGGCTGGATCCCTTCCTCATACAGCCCATAAGGCCCTCTGGGAGAGGTGGTCCCTCCCGGTGGCCCCCGGAACCCCTCCGCTGGCCCCGGTACAATATCGATATGCCCCCGAACCTTTCTGGCGACCGTATGATAACTTCCCATATATAAATCTTTACCTCCGGACCATTCCGGAACTCCTCGTGACGTCCGGGATCTCATCCGAGACTCCGAACAACATTCGGTAATCACATACAAGTCTTCCTAACAACCCTAGCGTCACCAAACCTTAAGTGTGTAGACCCTACGGGTTCGGGAGACATGTAGACATGACCGAGAAGACTCTCCGGTCAATAACCAACAGCGGGATCTGGATACCCATGTTGGCTCCCACATGCTCCTCGATGATCTCATCGGATGAACCACGATGTCGAGGATTCAAGCAACCCCGTATACAATTCCCTTTGTCAATCGGTATGTTACTTGCCCGAGATTCGATCATCGGTATCCCAATACCTTGTTCAATCTCGTTACCGGCAAGTCACTTCACTCGTACCGTAATGCATGATCCCGTGACCAGACACTTGGTCACTTTGAGCTCATTGTGATGATGCATTATCGAGTGGGCCTAGAGATACCTCTCCGTCATACGGAGTGACAAATCCCAGTCTTGATCCATGTCAACCCAATAGACACTTTCGGAGATACCCGTAGTATACCTTTATAGTCACCCAGTTACGTTGCGACGTTTGGTACACCCAAAGCACTCCTATGGTATCCGGGAGTTACACGATCTCATGGTCTAAGGAAAGGATACTTGACATTGGAAAAACTCTAGCAAACGAACTATACAATCTTGTGCTATGTTTAGGATTGGGTCTTGTCCATCACATCATTCTCCTAATGATGTGATCTCGTTATCAATGGCATCCAATGTCCATAGTCAAGAAACCACGACTATCTGTTGATCAATGAGCTAGTCAACTAGAGGCTTACTAGGGACATGTTGGTGTCTATTTATTCACACATGTATTACGATTTCCGGATAACACAATTATAGCATGAATAAAAGGCAATTATCATGAAAAAGGAAATATATAATAATAATGCTTTTATTATTGCCTCTAGGGCATATTTCCAACAGCCGCAACAGTGAGGCACAGGACGGCGTGGTCGGAGTGGTTCTGGTACGGCGCACGTCGGCGTCGGCGTCGTGGAGGCACCTCTGCCTCGGTGTCATGGATGCAGCTCTGCCTCGCCTTCAGTTGCTAAGTCCTTGAGGCATTGCAGTTGCGGTTGCGTTGGACGACGATGTCGGGGTACCGGCTCCCGCGTGATGGAGGAGGGCGGCGGTAGATTGGCCGCTATGGGGTGGAGGATGGAGGAGGCTGGGGTTTCGCGGCTGGTGGAGAGGGCGTTTTCGCACCCACGGAGTATGAATGGGGAAACTAAAGGGGAACAATGTTTCGGTTTGAGACGCGCTTGTTTGAAATTTGGGGAAAGTTACAAACTTTGTCCCCATCTAAAATTTCGGACATATTGCGGGTTGGGGGTAGGACAGTCATGTCAGGTGTCCCAAATGTGGGCAGGATAGATTTCAGCCGAGCGCATGGGTAGGCGCCCACGGCATATGAATGCTTCTCAGAGGCGGTTGAGACTGGCGTCTTGGTGAAGTTACAAACCTACCCCGATTTAGACCTTTGGACATCGGGCCGATAGGCTACACGGGCCAGAGTCAGGACAGTAATTTCCTACCACCAAAACATTAGTCTCGCGCGGTTTCGGGTGACCAGAGGCCTATTTGGCGCTTCGTTCAATATTTGGGAGCAGAAGCATTAACGTTTTCAGTTCTCTTGAATTGAACTTTCAGGATTTGTCAAACTTCACAAATCTTTACTCTTGAAAATCCTAAAGCTACGATTATTTTGTAATGGAGGGGGTACATTTGAATATACATTGTAGACGAGTATATATTAAAAAATATGCAACTTACCTCAGTTCATGCATGGTTCCAGATATAATCTCCTTGGTTGCAAAAAAAAGTTAAATATGCGTATGAATATATATAGCATGTTCAAACTCACAACAAAGATTGATGCCCCCTTTTACATCAGATTTACAAATGCCATTATCTCGGGTTCAAATAGATGAATGCACTTCCTATGAATTCGAATCTTCAAAACCCCCTTTATGTTGAATTCAACATGTATTCTATTTCATAGCTAGCAATCTGGAAGGTATCCATGCAAGTAACAAATGTATAAAGTGCTTCACACTAACAACATGGAGTGCACTAATTAATGTTTATATATGAATTGCAAAAGCATCCATTGCCTGTATTTCAAACCGCTCTCACTCTATGGATCGATAATATGAAATAAACACATGCACATGCTAGAATTCAATAGAGTATGGGTGTCTGATAGACCGATTTTCGTCCATACGCAATTTGCAAAATTCATGATCTCATCCAAAAATAATAATGCCATTTATATTTTAGGGTTTTTATAATTTATGCCACTAGTTGTGTCCTACTACTCAGTTTGGCCATTAGAAATTACAACTACTCAAAAATGTCATCGATTCATGAGATGCTTGCTCAAAAATGCCATTAGATATCTCAAAAATGCCATCGTTCCTTTAGATGATTGCTCAAAAGTGCCATTAGACATTGTTATTTTCACGTCAAATCCGTTGACCATGTTATATGACAAAAATAAGCTAGACCCACATGCCCATTCTATCCATCTCACAATGATAAGTGTGGCCCCACTTGTCAAGAGTAACCAAGCGGATAATTTTACAGGAAAATAAGAACGTTATTAGGAACAAATGGGCCCCACACTTTATTGTAGCGAGATAGAGGGAGAGCTGGCATGTTGGTTCATAGGTATTTATGTCATTATAACATGGCAAAAGAGATTTGAGATCACAATAATGGTGTCCGGTGGCATTTTTGAGTATGTGTCTAATGAAGCAATGGCATTTTTAAGGAGTTGAAATTCCTAGTGGAAAAACTGAGTAGTGCGACACAACTGGTGGCATAAATGATAAAAACCCTATATTTTAATTTAATGCATAGAACCGCCTTTTACACGTAGATGCACTATGCCTCGCCCTGTTCTGACAAAGGCGTTATATCTCTCTCTATCTAACGCATAAGTGCACACACTTTATATGCATCGGCATTTCTCTTTCACACATGCTCACAATCTCTCTTAGGGTGTCGGGGTGTCTCACGCACATGCTCTCTCTGTTTCTCTCTCTCTCTCTCTCTTTCTGACTACTATGTACCACTCTATTCACTAATCTCAGTTGGAAAACACTATTTCTCTCACATGCATATATACACATGCACGGTCTATACTAGCTCTCTATACGCACATATATGTGCCTACGTGTCTCCCGCACGCACATTATCTTTAGGCCTCTCTCGCACACATTGCCCCCCTACACGCCTCTCTCTTCGTAGCTGGCAGATATGATTTCATCATATCATTCGGTAGGATATCCCTGGCTGTTAGGCTGGATGGTAATACGAGGCAAAGTTTTACCCTAGTTCGGATCAGACCCTTGCAGTTGAAGAAAGAGCCTACTCCTGGTACTGTATATTAGTGATAGGGGTGTGTACAAAGTACACGTGAATACCAAGCTTTGTGTGTGTGTGTGTATACTATCGACGAACTAGCCCCGAAGCTTGTATAACATACTAAGGGCCTAGGGTTACAAATCATATATAGTCGGCTTATCACCTGTGGGGATAGAGTCCTCTGTGACTCTGGTAGCTTCGTGTTGTACGCCGAGTCCTCCACATGGGTCTTCTTATAACACGTCTCGGTCCAACCTATATGTGGTGCAGGATGGAACCGACCCATTAGTCTTCATGTTGACCCACCACAACTAGAAATGATGTGCCCACCACACCACACACGCAATCGGCCACTAAGAAAATAAGCATATAGAATAGCACAATGGTATCTTGCTCACGATACGTCTCCATATTTTGTTGATGACACTGACAGACTTTGCATTTGATGCGTGCTCTGTATTTTGTTGACGACACTTACGGTCATTGTATTTGAAGCGAAAGCACGATATAGTCACTGTACTTCAGAATAAGCTCATCACGGTCACCACATACATTTTGTCGTGCTAACCAACATGTGGTTGGATGGTTAGAGGACAGTGGTTTCTCGAGCCCACCAAGGTTAAAGTCCCGGTGCTTGCATTTATCTTGTGTTAATTTCAGTATTTTCCGACGATGTACGTTCAGTGGGAGGAGACGTTCCACTCGACTACGAGGCACCTATGGTGACTTCGTAAAATCTCAAGATCATATATGCTGGCCCACTCTCTCGAAGGTGCTCATAGGGGTAGGGTTCGTGTGTGTGCGCTTATAGCGGTGAGTGCTTGCACGTATATATGAGCCCTTGCGTCTATACCGTGTTAAACAAATACATATCATGATTATACGGTCACTAGCTCACCCGTACAACTCCGTATTTTGTTGATGACACAATCAATTGACCAGTCAAACGTTCCATGCGGCGCAACTAGTATTGCACCATCGGGGCGCGTAACCGTGGGGCCCACATGTCAGCCCGTATATGAAAGAAAGAAATGGTAGTCTGAGTCTCTACTGTGTTAATAAAATAGGAGTACATTTTAGGGTGATCATACGGTCACTGGCTCACCATATAGCTCCGTAATTTGTTGATAACACAATCAATTAACCAGTCAAACGGTCCACATTCAGCAGCGCACATTACCATAGGGCCCACCCGTCAACGCGTATATGAAGGACAGAAATGGTAATAAATTAGTGGTCGGTGGGTATTCGAAGTCGTGGGACCTCTGGTTTGTAGTCACCAGCGGTTGGGGGGGCTTCATTGGGCTGTGGGGTGGGGATCCCCGGAGAAAAAGCTCGGTGGGGGGGGGGGCTAGAGGGATGGCCGGTGCGGTGGCGGACCGGCGGTGGGGAGTGGTTTCGGGGAGGGCGGGCCAGCCGTGGGCGGCAGGGGCGGGCTGTTCGGCCGGTGGTGGCTGGCGGCTCACAGGGGTGTAGTTTGATGAAAAACTGGAGGCCCTTGATTTCGTATCCAACCGCTGGAAAATCTAATGACCAGAGATGAAAAAGTCAGTCGACTGACGTGTAGCCTCACCCCGCACGTACACATGCACGCACGCAAGACACGCACACATGTAGGCGTGCAACACTGACACGTACACACGTACGCATGCTGGCGTGCAACACTGACACGTACACATGCACTCACAAACACACGCATGTACGCACCCATGCATGCAACACTGAAACGTGCCCTTGCACGCATGCAACACTCGCACGCCTGCATGCACACAACACACGACGCAAGACACACGCTTAACCTATACATGCATGCACCCTTTGTTAAGGACATGGATTGTTACGGGTATTAATCAATCTTATCTGTGATAAGCAGAACATTGATGTTTGCAACGGTCTTTATGAATCACAATGTATCGAACGGGCTATCAACATAGTAGGCTTATCTACATGAAAAAGATGATGATACACTCAATGAACAATCATCGATTTATGAAATGCCCGCTTCTGACCACCCTGGCCCACCAAAGGTTCATCTGCTGTGCGCTGCCTGCGTTGGGTCACTGACATGTAGGCCATGCACCCAAAGAGCCCAGACGTCAGTGGAAGAATGGCGCGGTGTCCTAGGTCAGAGTCGAGGGCGCCACTCGCGGCACGCCCGGCTGAACACGCCTCCATGCCGCATTCAAACGCCTCCACGAAACCCGCCCGTGTGGAAGCCATGAAACCCACTCTGGACACACGTCCGTTCATGACCGGGCCTATGTTAAACGCAACACCAGCCGAGCTCCTCTCGTCCCCGTCTATTTAATCTCCTATTTAAATGAGGCCAAATGCCGGCCAAGAATCGCACACCTCCGCTGCTCCCCTATCTCCTCCACCATTTTTTTCACACTTACAATGGCTTACGAAGAGTAGTTATTCCGCATCCAAGCCGGCTGGGTAGCCCGCCGGATACGAGCTATGCAGATCGCTGATCCACCTCCCTCCCCTCGCCCGACGGAGCCAGTTTCTGCCCCAAGCCGGTGCACGGTTCAACAACTCGGCGCTCCAGGCCAGCTCGACGAGGAGCGGCGCACGGGCGTCGTTGCTGCCGTCCACGCCGCCACCTCGTACCGCGTCTCCCGTTTCTCTGGCCGAAACTCCCATGCCGGCGGCCGTGCCATGCAAGCAGCGACAGAAGCCGAGTGCGCGGAGAGCGACGAGTCGGTGGCCAGCGCCTCCGCGTCCGCCGCCATCATCGAAGAGAAGTAGAACACAGGAGGCCGCCGCCACTTGGGTCCCATGAAGGCCACCGCGGAGGCGACACCGGCGTACACAACAGGTGTCTTGCCGGATCCTTTTGTTGTGAGGACCTTCGTCGACCCCGCATGGGCTCCACGGAAGAGGGGAATGTTAGGATGAACTCGAGTCAGTGCTGGCCATGGCGAAATAGTGGCCGGTGATGAACTCGAACCTGTGTCGGCCACCATCATCTTCGGCACCAGCCAATGATATCAGCTGGGCAGTGGGGAAGCGAGCCGTCCTTTGCGCTGAAGCATATACCTCCGGGGCTCCCGGCAGTCCGGTGATCGTGCTGCCGGACATGAGGAACACAAATCGATCGGCGGGCGACCATTTAGGCCAGGTATTATATACCTGTGTTGTCCAGAACTAGCACCGCGTAGTTCATTTGAATGTAATGAAATCCTTCATGTTTGTATGAAAATCCGGTATTTTATATGATTTCCGTTGTTGTTTATATGAAATATCAGTTTGTCTACGTGTTTGCATGAATTTCGTTTGTTTGGTTGAGTTGCTGTCATAATGTGTGCAGCTAAGGTTGGATGGCGTAATTTGCGGGTCGCCGGTCGGTCTGCGGGCGGCTCGGGCGTCGTTGTGGGACAAAAAAACACAGCTCGTGCGAGCTCGTCTCCAACGTGCGCGCTGGAGGATGCATGACAGCATGAGCACCCGAGCCATTCCTCGTTCGTCGGTGGCAAAGGCACTGGTGGACAAAAGGGTCGCCAATATTTTGGCTACCCCGGGCAAGATCCAAACAGCCCCTCCCCACAGATTCAAATCCCTTGTTCGCCGTGGAATTTTGCCATGTGTTGTTTTCGTGGACTAGCAAGATGCCCGTGCATTGCACGGAACATCAAGATGCATTTTTTTACAAACTCCCGCATGCACGCAAGGGATAATTAATGTCCTCCTTTGCTAGTACCATGAGGCAAACACCATTAATATTGCATCGATTAGTGTTAGTGGCCTTGTATATCTGCAAATTGTAATTTTGATAGTGGCCCATTGTATATAAAAATGGAGGGAGAAAGATGAGAGATAAGGTGAGGAGGAGTGGGGCGTGGTGGTGACTGGTGGTCCGACTGGGCGGAGGCATGGGGATGGACGGCGCATTATGTCTAGGTTTGTATCTCTCTCTCTCACACACCCACGTAGGTGGGGGACGTGCACGAAGAGAAGAGGTGCACGCACGGCGCACGTACTCCCGTCTCTTTCCCAACCACACCCGCGCAGGTACACGGTGGAGCTCATTTCTATACGAAAAAGGCAGCCCACGTTGTAATTTGGCATGTGTACTGGTTGCCCACTTGGTGGAGGGAGGATCGTCTACCACGGGTGAACAAATAAATTGTGACTTCACGTGTTATGTTAAATTAAAAAAGGACGCTAACCATGTGGGGCCTACCTTAGAGGCAAGGCTCTATACACTAGAGTACTTTTGATGTGTCCCGTCAACTCGCAGAACGAGGAGAAGCTTGCTTAGTACGCCGTCTCCCCGCCCACGAGCGCGGTGGCTTGTAGGATGAGGTGAAGCTTGCTTACGAGTAGTAGTAGTGGTAGTACTGTACGCCTTTACGCCCACTCCCTCCCCCACGCCGCGGTGGCTCGCAGCACGAGGAGAAAATTTTACTACTCCCTCCGTTTACTCCTCGTCCCTACTACGTACTTTGGTTAGTACTCCCTCCATTTACTTATACAAGGCCACTATAAAAAATACATTTTGCATCTATACAAGGCCACAAATAGTAATCGAGACAAAAGTTACTACTCCCTCCTTTCCAGTTTATGGCTCAATTTCAAAATCTCTCCAACCAAGGTAGACGGTGAGTGGTCGAATTAATTTCGTAGTTTGCACAAGTAATTAGTACGCTCGTTTTACTCAAGAAGTTATGTTTACCGATGCATTAATTAGAACGAATGCATGAATGACCGCTAAATTTACATGAACTTGTACATGCATTGGTTAGTTTCCTCTTGACACTGCTTGCGTCGGGTGATCCAACGCACCTCGAAATCCAACATGTAATGGTACTACTACTAGTATAGTAGAATTGAGACTTATCAAATAGAAAAACGAATGTTTTTTAAATGAGCCCTATAAACCCTAGTGGGTACGTACTCCGTAAAAGCAGATTTTTCCAAAACTAAATCGCTCCCTTTCATGAATTTTGTAGTATACTCCTCCGTCGATGCTCCCTTTCATGAATTCTGTACTTCCTGTCGCCGACATGTGGGACATATAGCAACCAGGTCGACGTGTCAAGCACCAAATAACAGTGCAGAACAGCAGGGGGACCTACCCCACTCGTACCGACCCAGTAGTAGTAATGAGCAATGAGACGTCAAATCACAATGCCGCACCTTCTCAGACGGGCGAAGCAACCATTATTTCACACTTCGGTTCGCCATCATCTCAAACCACGTGGTATTGCTTCTACCTCAAGAGGGACATGCGCATCACCTTGGTACATCATGACACGTGGGACCGCATGACAGGCCATGCTCCCCCGCCGATCGCTCGGTAAAATCACCTCATTTTTACTATACTTCCTCCGTATCGGTTTACTACATGGCAGGCACGTCGTTCTAGGTTGAGAATTTAACTAGCTATATATGTGATGAACAGTACTCTAGCCTTTTAAAAATGTATACTTTTGTACAGTAGTACTATTGATGGATTGCGCCATGGAGCAAAAATTGAAATTAAAAAAAAGGTGGTACATATAGAGAGCGCTCGTTGCCAAATTATGCATATAGTACTATTAAAAAATCTAGTATGTGCTTAATTGGGGTGCTAAATTCTATTAAATAAATACTAGTAGTATGTACATACTGAAGAGTTAAAGTAACGAGAAGAAACATAACATAGTTCTGCTGGGGGCTCAGCACAACACACCCCTCAAATTAAACTAAGCACACCTGAAATTAAACTATGCAACTAATCCGGTAGAAACTGCATTAGAAGTTTAGAACCACCATGAGCAACGACACTGCCACCTTACTCGGAGTCCTCGTCCACGTCCTCGACTTTGTCCTTGTCCCTCTCCCTCTTGGCCGATACTTCTTTGCTTTAACCGCACACTTGGCTGTTGCTCTACATCCAACCCTTGTAGATATTGAAACAAAGGTAGACATCCATTGCAGCGTAGTGGATGTGGTCTATATCTACTACATTCCGCTGCCATGCATGACGATGAAACGTGTGATGAGGTTTCTCTAGTTTACGGTACGAAGGATGAACCATGGCTCCTGCCAGGATCAGCATTGAAGGCTGACGAGAGGGCACCAGCCGATTCTTCTGGAGGTCGAAGGGGTTGCCTACAACGAGGCATATCCGACCCAGGACTTCTTTGTCGTTCTTAAAGTCTACAGTAATGAATTTCACTGTTTTGTCCTTGAGGAAGTTCTGAAAATCCTGGCACTCAACTCGGCATGGCATATGTGGTAGACCAAGCAAACGTTATGTACGCAAACCTGGATCACAGCGGCCTTCTTCCTCTCTTTGTCCTTTAGATCCTTCTCTGGTCCCAGGACTGTGGTGTACTCAACATCTAGCCCAGCGACCCACTCATCATCTGAGTTTTCGAACATGCGTCTGAAGCGAGAAAGGCATCGTTTCATTGTCGCGGAAGAACGGGTGTAGATGACGTCGAACTCATCGCCGGTGATGGTTCTAACCTTGTACTCACCGCCGATCATGGAGATTTGGGACGCCATGGATTTGGGAGGAGGGTTAGGATTAGTGGAACTATCGTAATGTGAATGGACGGGACGACTAGGAGCGAACCGCCATAGTATTGAAGGACGTGCGTGGACGAGTAGGAGCGAACTGCCAGCGTGCGAACAGCAGGGTAGTGTCTTTCCATTCTCCCATGATACGGGCTTCCGAGAGCCCTTGGATCTGAGATCGAATGGTTGCATGGCGTGATTCTAGACCTATGGGTGAATATCCTATCCTGGAGGGTTATTCTGCAAATTTTCAGCAACTTAGCATGCGACCGTTTGATATCAGATCCAAGGGCTGCTAGCAGCCCGTATCATGGTCGCGCCTACCATGACCATCGCGTCGCTCGCGCGGTCGCGCCCTTGGAGATTTAACACGGTGCGTTAGGCTATCTGATGATGGCATGTCATACATAGTCATCACTTAGTCACTCATACTACAACAAGGTTGGCTATAAGTGTATTTTTTTACTCCTCTCTATCTCTTTCTTCGTAATGGAGGTGGTGTGACGCCCGGATAATTAGGCTACAGTAATCCCCGTTAATGAGGCCACGTCACCTCTGTCACTGTAGTTAATCTCGGGTTAGTTCTAAAACCGATTCGAAATTCAAATTCAAAATCAAGTCAAACATCAAAAGTTTTCAAACTTCAAAACTAAAATGTTCAAGTTGTAGAAAATAAATCATAAATAATATTGTTGCAGAAACCACATTTTTGTAAAGTGTTTAGATGCACTCAGGTAATTGAAACAACATCAAGACATTTAATTTAATACCTTTTTCAAATTAATAAAATATTAAACCCTTTTATTAAGCTGTCCTAATTAATGTGCAGTGTGGTAATACTAAATACTAATTTAGGTGTTGAAATTATATTTTGCAAAAACTAAACTTAATTGGTTATCAAAAGAAACAGGAAAGAAAATAAATAAAAAGAAAACAAAAAGCAAACAATCAAACAAACAAAAAAAAGAGAACAACCCCCCTCCCCACATGGGCTAACCGGCCCAGCCGGCCAACCCAACTGGCCCAGGCCGGCCCACCCCTGGCCTACACATGCCCCCCACCCCGAAACCCTAGCCCCCACTTACCCCCCCACTCGCCCCCCCCCCCACGCCGCCACTCCCCTCGCACCCACTCGCCCCCCCGCTCCTCCCTCTCCCTCGATCTGGATCGGGGGGAACGAACCCACGGCGCCCGATCCCGACGCCGGCGCCCACCCCCGTCGACCCCGCCGCCCGGGTCAACCGCACCGCGCCGCCTCGACCCCTCCTCCTCGCGTCCCCGTCCTCTCTCCCTTGACGACGCCGCTCGCCGTGCCGACCATGACCGCGCCTCGGCGCTCGCCACCGACGCTGCTCGGAGCTTGCCTCACCGGAGCCCCTCCTCGCCGGCCTGCTTCCTCCTCGTCGCCCGATCGTCGCCGTCGACCACCACGAGCCCCGCTGCCCTGACCCTACGCCCACCGTGAGGATGAGCCCCCCCCTCTCCTTCCCTCTCCCGCATGCCGCGCCCAGGTGCGCCCCCATGCCAGCGCCGATCCACCGCACGATGGCCGCGCCCGGCTACGCCCCACACCGCCTCCGCCTCACCCCCATGGCCGCTGTGCCCTGCCTCGCGCGACCCGCCGCTGTGCCGTTCGCCTTGCCCCGCTCCTGCACCCCCCTACACCGGCGACGCCGCCATCTCCACGGCCAGCTCCGACCGTCCCACTCTCCGCCTCTCGCGCGAGGCCTTGCCGCACTGAACGCCCGTCACGGCCCTCCCGTGGCGCCGCCCTCCGTTCCCTTGGCCGGCGTCGTGGGCGCCGGGGGCCACGCCGGCGGCCTCGCCACGCCCGTGGCTGGCCCCCTTCCTGTCGATCTGGGCGCTCGCCCAGTCGGGCGCCGACGCCCAGCGCCCGCACCCGCGGTAACCGCACGCCCGTTGGCCCCCTGGGCCTATGACAAGGGGGGCCCACCCCCACATAACGTATTAATTAAAAAATAAAAATAATAATAATAAAATTAACTAATTAATTAAGGAATTAATTAAATTAATTAATTATAATTAGATTAACCTAATAACTAATTAAACTAATTAACTACTGTTAATTAACATAACTAATCTGTTAACTAAACTAATTAACCTGGTTAATTAGTTAACAGACAATGACATGTGGGTCCCACTGGACCCACCTGTCTGTTTGACTGGTCAACTGACCAGTTCACCTGCTGACATCATTTTGATGTCATGCTGACGTCATCATTCACTGTTCTGGATAATGTTGTAATAAATTAATTAAATAAATCCTGAAAATGATTTAAATCTTTAGAAAATCATATCTTTTATTCCGTAACTCGGATGAAAATACTTTCTACATGAAAGTTGCTCAGAACGACGAGACGAACCCGGATACGCAGCCGTTCGTCCGTCACGCATCCCTAGCATAGCAAACTCGCCACTTTCCCCCTCCGGCTCCTCTGCTCGAAAACGCAAAACATCGGGGATACTTTCCCGGATATCATCCCCCTTCACCGGTATCACCTACTACCGCGTTAGGGCACCTCTAACGCCGTTACTTGTCATGTCATGCATCACTATGCATATGCTTGCTTAAATATTTATTGTTTCTCCCCCCTCTTCTCTCGATAGACACCGAGACCGACGCCGCTGCTACCCAGTACGACTACGGTGTTGACGACCCCTCTCTCTTGCCAGAGCAACCAGGCAAGCCCCCCCCCCTTTGACACCAGATACCGCCTACTCTCCTCTATACTGCTTGCATTAGAGTAGTGTAGCATGTTACTGCTTCTCGTTAATCCTATACTGATGCATAGCCTGTCCTTGCTACTACTGTTGTTACCTTTACCTGCAAACCTAATGCTTAGTATAGGATGCTAGTTTATCATCAGTGGCCCCACATTCTTGTCCGTCTGCCATGAGATACTATCGGGCCGTGATCACTCGGGAGGTGATCACGGGTATATACTATATACTTTATACATGATACATGTGGTGACTAAAGACGGGACGGCTCGTAGGAGCACCCGCGAGTGGATCTTTGAGGCGGAGCGACAGGGCAGGTTCCGACCACCTAGGAGAGAGGTGGGCCTGGCCCTGGTCGGTGTTCGCGGATACTTAACACGCTTAACGAGATCCGGGTATTTGATCTGAGTCTGGCCATTTGGTCTATACGCACTAACCATCTACGCGGGAGTAGTTATGGGTATCCCGGCGTCGTGGTATCAGCCGAAGCCTTCGTGACGTCAGCGACTGAGTGGCGCGCGCCGGATTGGACTGGAAAGCCACTAGGCTAGGTCTGCTTCCGGCCGCGTACGCAACGTGCAGGTGTGCAAAGGGCGATGGGCCCAGACCCCTGCGCCATAGGATTTAGACCTGCTTGCTGACCTCTCTGTTGTGCCTAGGTAGGGCTGCGACGTGTTGATCTTCCGAGGCCGGGCATGACCCAGAAAAGTGTGTCCGGCCAAATGGGATTGAGCGTGTTGGGGTATGTGGTGCACCCCTGCAGGGAAGTTTATCTATTCGAATAGCCGTGTCCCTCGGTAAAAGGACGACCCGGAGTTGTACCTTGACCTTATGACTACTAGAACCGGATACTTAATAAAACACACCCTTCCAAGTGCCAGATACAACCGGTGATCGCTCTCTCACAGGGCGGCGAGGGGAGGATCATCGGTTAGGGCTATGCTATGCGATGCTACTTGGAGGACTTCAGTCTACTCTTTTCTACATGCTGCAAGACGGAGGCTGCTTGAAGCGTAGTCTTCGACAGGATTAGTTATCCCCCTCTTATTCCGGCTTTCTGCAGTTCAGTCCACTTATAATAGCCTTATTACAGTTGACACCAATGCATACATATGTAGTGTAGCTCCTTGCTTGCGAGTACTTTGGATGAGTACTCACGGTTGCTTTCTCCCTCTTTTCCCCCTATCCCTTCTACCTGGTTATCGCAACCAGATGTTGGAGCTCAGGAGCCAGACGCCACCGTCGACGGCGACTCCTGCTACGCCGGAGGTGCCTACTACTACGTGCTGCCCGCTGACGTCGACCAGGAGTAGTTTAGGAGGATCCCAGGCAGGAGGCCTGCGCCTCTTTCGATCTGTATCCCAGTTTGTGCTAGCCTTCTTAAGGCAAACTTGTTTAACTTATGTCTGTACTCAGATATTGTTGCTTCCGCTGACTCGTCTATGATCGAGCTCTTGTATTCGAGCCCTCGAGGCCCCTGGCTTGTAATATGATGCTTGTATGACTTATTTTTATTTGTAGAGTTGTGTTGTGATATCTTCCCGTGAGTCCCTGATCTTGATCGTACACGTTTGCATGTATGATTAGTGTATGATTAAATCGGGGGCGTCACAGGTGGTCAGGAATCGGGAGACTCACGCTGGTCATAGCGCCGCAGTTAAAATGATAATGGCAAGTCAAATCACGGGGCCCCACCTGTCCAGCAGTAACTCACTGTCAAATCACACAGCCCTACATTTGCAGCAGCCTACTCCCTCGTCTTCTCGCGTCTGTGTCGAACCGACTAGGCGGAACTACCCCGCCTACCGCGCAGGAAAAGCCCCACCCTCGACTTTTAAATACAACTACATCCGGTTAAGAATCCAATGATATACTTTTTGTGATATAGTAACTTATATTTAGTTAGTCAAATGGATGACCTAGAACTACATGCAAGCCATATAAACCGAGACGCCTAAAAATAAAAAAAACCGAGACGGAGAGGGTAGTTCAGCACGTATCTTTTTAGATCAATATAGTCGGGATTCACCAAGGAGCAAAACCAAGTGGTAGGCTGCTCCTGTCGTGTTGGCGTAGCAACTCAAGCAGGGCCAGTCTGCACACGAAATGGAGACACACTTAACAGGACCCCTTTGGCTGACATGTGGCTCATGCACCGCCTTGTTCCACGTGCGATGCACCAAATTACAGTTCGGAGCAGCGGTTGGAATTGGAGGCACCCTGGTCGTAGCGCCGCAGTAGTAGAAAATGAGCGATGAGGGGTCAAATAACAAAGCCCCACCTTTCCCGCATTAAGCTGGACGGACGAAGCAACCATCGTTTCACTCTAGGGCGCCAGAGCATAAAGAAAAGAGAAAACAATGATGCGTGCGGCAGCTACTTAGGGCACCCTAGTGTAGGGGTCTCCACTACAGATCCTTTTTTTGAAAGCGCATCCACTACAAATCGGCTTCTCCCTCGTCCTCTTGAAGAAAAGCGATGATGAGTGCGGCGGTAGGGTTTGTAGGAGTACTACAGCGTGCCGGGCCACTTCGTAGTAAACGGGTTCGAGTCGGCGCCTTAAATATGTGTGGGCCGCTTGGTTTTATGGGAACGAGGCAACATTTTGGGCTCGGGGACCAGTGGAGATATAGTACGTACAAAAAATTGTGGACGTAGGTTCGACCGAAAGGCAATGATGCATGGGCCCTGCATTTTGATATACCCGGGGCCGCGTGAAATTTGCTACTCTACTCAAAACTAGTAAGGTACACATGTATTGCACGCATGAGATTTTGACACCAAATTATGGATAAATACACACTTTAGCATGTAAAGCTTTGAGTCATATATGCATGATGTAGATGTTCGTGTAGTTCTTATAGTTCATCTCATTCAAAATCAATTAGTTTTATAAAAAAATGTTAAGATTCATGGGGTTGTGCATTGTAAATCATAAAGTAAAAAACAAATAATGGCAATTCATTTAGAAAAAATAATCAATTATGATACAGAAGATTCTAGAACAAAGGAGAAGTGCTTGTGTTTTGAGGTTTGTGCATTATGCTTAAGTTCAACCATGGAGTCTTCTAAATTGCACATGTGGCATATCTGGTGGAATGTTGATGATATCCAATGGCCAGTAGTGCTCGGATTTGCCTATCTCTGCACTGTCGGGTTAGCTTCATCCAGCGACCATCTTTCAAAGTTATTGGCACACTATATAGTTCTTGTGCCATAGTTGCATGTTTTGGAAAAAGCTACTAGTGGGTTGTACTATCTATTTAGGAATAGAAGATGTATACATGGAAGTTGTAGGGAAAGAGATGACATGGAGTATCTCAATTATTATGAGTAGGGATTGGCAAAGAGATGTCATTTGGTTCACATCATCGGAACTTTTCTATTGAATCTAGATATGACATGTATCTCAATTCCTATGAGGAGGGATTAGAAAAGAGATGTAATTTGGTTCATATCATAGGAACTTTTCTATTGAATATACGCTAATGTTTATTTTCCTTTGAAATTAAGGGAGTATAGGAATCCATTCATATGAACCAAGTGGCTATAAAGCTATAGAAATGATATCATGTTTATTTCCTTTGAAATGTGGAGTATATGAATCTATTCCTATGAACCAATTGGGTCTAAAGGAAAAAATCCTATAAAAATCATATCATATAGAGTTCCTATGATATTCCTCGACACTAAAGGATGCTTGAAATTGCTGCGGGTGATACGATGGTCTTTCTTTGTAGACTCCTCACCCATCTTTATAGTTACCTCTCGAAGATGAATGAAATGATATATACATGGTATTCTACATGTGCAATTTGGTACACGAAAATTCGGTAAAAGTTTGCGAGGTTCGAATTTTCAATAAAGCTATATGCACTACATTTCGGAACGGAGGGAGCATATGGCAGTTGCTAACACTCACGTGGAAGATTTGTGTGTAGGAGGAGTGGCTGTTCTGTTAAATGACATGGTAAAACTGACACTGTCGGATGCCGATCTAACGGTTCTTACGGCGTTCATCAGGAAAAGGCTTGTGGCGAACATTTGTCGGATAATGATTTACGGACACATGCATTGCATTGATACGTGCCCCCCCTCTCTCTCGCACACGCACCCTCACGAGTCACGACTCTCCCGAGTCCTCTCGCAAACTCGCACGTCGCACCCACCGTCTATCTGCAGGTAGACGTCACGCACATATGTGCTCTTCACACCCTACCCTCAGAACTTCTAAAAAACAAAAGACGGCGCGCACATTTTATTTTAGCTCACACGCGACACACTTATACTATTACTCTTGCGGCGAACGTTCTTTGGGCATAGTATATTGTACTCTCACGAAGAGAAGCGGTGCATGCATGCACTAGTTCTCTCACACCCACTCGCGGGTACACGTAGGAGCGCATTTTTTTTGAAGCTGGTACAACAAAATCACTCCACTGTATATAAAAGCAGGAGCCTTAGCGCTTGCTTTACTAGGGTTCCTCTCGTTCACTCTCTCATGCTCTCTAGATCTAAGCAACACATAGGTGGCCACACTCTCTCTCAGCTCACGGCTGGTCACAAATCCGGTCGGACAACCTCGACCGGGGCAGGGGTGTAGGTGCATCGTTCACGCTGTCGTCGGCGGCGAGGGAGGAGACCAACGGCTGCCTGCACGTCCCGATCGGCGGCCGTGCCGTTCTCTTCGAGAGAGCGCCAGCTCGGGAGGGCCTCCGACCCCTTCTTCCTCCCTGCGGTATTGTGGCCAACATGCAGCCTCCTGACGCTGTCTTTGCCACATGCCGATGACCCTCAGGTATATATTCCTTCGAAACCTACCTTGCTCTACAGCCCCAGGTCCCTTCGTGTGGATCCTTTTCTACTTCCGTCCGCTATTCCAAAGCCACCCAGACTTCTACTATTATTAGAAGTAAAGCTAGTTCATACAGTCGACTCAAAGCGTTGCTTCAAATAGGGAAGAAAGTGGGAAAGTTGTAGCATGAATCTAGGACTTGGTTCTAAGAGTGTCGTGGTTTTGTCACGGCAGATGTCCTGGAGAAAGGACTTAGTCGTGGAGCCATCTCTACGGGTTAGCTTGAAGGGGTTAAAGCGGACACAAGGACGCAAGAGAGTTTATACTAGTTCGGCCCCTTCGATGAAGGTAAAAGCCTACATCTAGTTGTGATGGAATTGATAGGATTTCGATGACTAGGGAGCAAACAAGCTTCGCCTATGTGTCGAGTTGTTGTCTGTTCTTGAACCGCCGCTGGGTCGTCCCCTTATATGCACGGGTGACGCCCGTCAGTCCACAGAGCCCCAACGCCGGTTCATACTCGTATCTGGGTTGGTCTCTCCTTATTCCTAACTTACAATACAAGTTTACATATTCCGCCGGTTTACAGCTACAGGTCTTAAACCGACTACAGGCCTTGGGCCCTCATCTGCCTCTTTGGGCTTTAACACCCTTGAACTAGTGATGAAGTTAACCCGGCCCAGGTAGGCCGGTTTACGCCCAGTAGTAATATCCCCAACATTAGGCCCCAGATTGATTTGAACGGGTTCATGTCAATCCTTAGCAAAAAAATCTTCGTCTTCAACCTCTTCTTGTAGTTGTTGAACCGCCGTGATGTCACCTTCTCTGGCTGCTGTAAACCGGCATGACGTCATCATAAAGACAATATTCATGATATCTTCTTTGTTTAATAGATCCGCGATAACCGAGGCGACAGCTCCGCTTCCAAGATTTATGGTTCCTTGATTCACGCGCCTGACACATGTCTCTTGCCTTATAACTAGGACCGAAGGGTCCTCTCTTTTTCCCCTTCGTCCCCTTTCTCTTCATCTTCCTCGCGTCGCCTTTCTCTTTGTCTTCCTCACGTCGCCAGCTTCGAAGCTCCACCACTGTCGTTGACCTCTGCATCGTCTTGGGCCGCTGCATCAACCTGAACGCACCAGAAAATCACGGAAATCTTCCGCGTCTCCCTCAGCTCCGGTAAGTCCTCTGCTTTTCTCGACCTAGATCTGTTCTAGGGTTTCATGCCCTTGCGGTGCCCCATCAACTGTTCATACTCGTACCCAGACCTCCAGATAGATCTGTGAAACCCTGCTCTGATTAGGAGTAGCTTTTAGCATCCGCCTGTAGTTTCATGCTCAAGTCCCTAGACCTCACATATTTTTCTGCTCATTGAATCAATACTGTTCTACTTTAAGCTTTTGAATATTTTTCCTCTTTTCTGAACTGGCTTCAGATCCATCCTCGTAGAGAAAACGTGTGAAATCTGTTTCTGTATACTTAGCCATCCACTATCTCAGTAGTCTTCATGTGTAGATCAGGCGGTTTAACCTTGTAGAAATTTTTTTCCAACCCGGTATATATCATTAGTCCCCTAGTTGAAACGCCAGATGTTGTTGCTTCATAAACTTTGTGTTAGATAGATATGTCTCTGGTTTAACATTACTCATACCAATATGCCTTGATCAATGCATTTTTGAACTGGGATCTTCTACCTTGTAGATTTCCTCATGGCCAAGCAAGTGTATGAGTGCAATTGGGTTCCTTCGCGTCACAGAGGCTGAACTTGACGATCTAGTCTTGATTGGCGCTTTAGACAGCAAAGATACCCTCCATTGGAGGGCTCCTGGCCCAGAATGTCCTCCCACACCTCGAGAAGGAGAGGTCATTGTTTTCGTAGATCACCTAGCCCGGGGCTTTAAACCGCCCGGTTCTAAATTTTACCGGGATGTCTTAGCCGACTTCCAACTTCATCCCCAAGACACTGGCCCCAACTCTGTTACCAATATGTGTCACTTCCAAGTGCTGTGTGAGGTGTTCTTTCAAGAAGAGCCCACAGTGGAATTGTTCAGAGATCTTTTCCATCTAAACCGCCGTACCGAGTTTACTGATGGCTCTAATACGGAGTTGGGTGGCGTGGTGATTCAGAAAAGGAAAGAGGTCACATACCCTCACGCTAAACTGCACAGCCACCCCAAAGAATGGAATCAGACATGGTTTTACTGCAAAGACACCTCCCCTGCTGGTGAGAATCCCTTGCCTGGTTTTCGTCTGGAGCGGCTCAGCAATACACATCCTTTTCCTCAAAGATTGACTACCCAAGAGCGAAGTAAATATGCTCCTCAACTGTCAAAGCTCAGAGCCTTTATGGCCAACGGTTTAACAGGGGTTGATCTGGCTCGCTGTTGGATATCATGGAGCATACTGCCCCTTAGTCGGTGCTCCGGTTTGATGTGTGAGTACACTGATAGTATTGATGACCCACAGCGACATTCCAAAATCCAGCTTTCTAATGAAGAAATCACAGAAGCGGTGAATAAGATGATGAACGAACCGGAAAGAGTCTGTGCTAGAACCGGCTTACTTCCCTTCTGTGCCACCAACAAACCACCAGCTATAAGATTTTGCTTTTTCTCTTTGCTGAATCTGTTGTTAATATGTCTGGTCATTGTTTAATATCAGTGTCTGTGCAATCAGGGCAATGATCCATTTTGGAGTAAGAAACTACCGCAGGAAAAACCAGAAAAGCCAGACAAACCGGAGAAAGCAACTCGGCAAAAGACTAAAGCCATGAAGAAGACTGCCCACATGAAATGAACGACTGCATCTTCTAACCCGGCCCCTGATGATGATGTGGGTAACCCGGACTTTGAGGTAGAACTTGACTTACTTGGTTTAGTTTTCATACGTCTTATTGATGATGATATTTGTCAAGATGATGCCGAAACCAGCCACGCGGATGTTGCAGAGGTAATTATTCTCTCTTCCGATTCAGAAACCTTGCCTTCACAAAAAATCCGTCAGGCAAACCGGAGAGTTAAATTTTCTCATCCTCTTGCTTATTTGGATCCTAAATTTCTTATGAAGACCCAACAACACGAAGCCCGTCGCACAACCCGGCACAGCGGCCAGGTAGTTACCTCCGCCGGTTTACCGAACAGTCCGGTTCGGAAATGCCATTCAGAGGTCTCTAATTTTGCTTGGCAGTGCTTGTCCTGAAGCGGGCTGCTTTCGTCAACCTCTTAATTCGTCTGACTCCGATTACCAGGTTACTTCCCACTCCTCTTCTGGCGAGACATCGGCGACTCAACTCCCACCGCTCAAAACGGTGCTTGGGTAAGTTATACTTATTGTGATATTTGCAGTATTTCTCCTTAGAACATATGTTGTATTTAATTTTTTTATTCTTCTCAGGTCCAAACCTCGGCCAAGCAAGAAAGCCTGCCTGGACAAAGCGGCCAAAGAAGATGTCATTCTTGAACCAGGCAAAACACCTAATGTTGAAGCGGCTATTCCTGAGGATGCGCCCAATGATCCACCACAACAAGACGACAACCTTATTGCTGAAGAGAGACCTACTGATGCCTCAGGTCCTATCTGTCAGCCCACAGGTTCCATCCGGATTGACAGCTCCACCGGTCCAGCCAAACCTGCTGATAAGCCAACGGCCCCAGTGCAAACCGGTGGTACCCAAGATGATGATGTTATGATTACTGGCACTGGCCACACCAAGCCAGGCAATCCCGTCGCTTTGTCCAAACACTCTGGCAAAGAAGAACTTGCTGCCTTTGGCAAAGGCAAGTGGAGCGCTGATCTGACAACTTATGCTGCTCTGAACGCCCAAGATATCCATTCTGGCTACCTGAACCGGTTGTATACCAGTCGTGACTATGAAGCCGGTCTGGTTAACATGATGAAAGATAAATATGAGGTAATTTCCATATGCTCCTTCCTGCTTATATGCTTCAATTCTTGCTGATTCTCCTAGCCCCTAAGGGCAGGTTTGTAATCTTCTTGCAAACTGGGACTTACTAATGTAAACCTTTATTCTTTGAAATTCACTGATGTAGCCCCCAAGGGCCGGTTCAACTTTAGCATAGTTAAACCGGTACTTTTAAATAATTGAAACTGCTGTATCAGAATATACACGAGCAAATAGCCATTAGCCCCCAAGTGCCAAGTTGAATACTTGTATTGATCTTGGGACTTTATAAGCAATTGAAAGATGAAGATCGAATATGCATTAGCCCCCAAGTACCAAGTGCATAACTTGTTATGTGGTTGGTACTTCAATCCTTGTACCATTGTATTGAAGCATATAACTGTCTGCATGTAGGCTGAGCTAAAAACGAAAGAAAACCAAACTGCCGACCTCCAAGAAAATCTGAAAACCCAACAAGCTGAAACCTCCAAAGCAAAAGAGGAGTTAGCCAGCGCTTTAAGCGCCATGGAGCAGCTTAAGGAGAGCTTTAAGAAGAAGCGGGAGGATTGGGCTACTGAAAAATCCGCTTTAATCAAGCGAGCAGAGGACGCCGAGGCTGCACTCAAACCGGTGGCAGAAGAATTGACCAGCATAAAGCAGCACGTGCATTATATGACCACTGCCATCTTTGGTAAGCCATTTTTACTTCTGAATTGACTTGGCCTTCTTACAGAGCTGCCGGTTTAACCCTTATAATATTTCAGGGACACGTACTGGTCACTTGGGCTCAGATGTGCGGAAAAATTGAAAGCCGTCTATACGTTGGTCGAACAGCCGTATACTGGTGCGCAGCGGATCATCTGTACCGCATCTCACGACAAACCGGCGCCTACTTTGATTCAAGATACCCTGATGAAGCTATCAGTTCTTCCCACCCGGGTTGAAGAGCTGAAGAAATCTGCTGCTCGAACCGGTGTAATCAATGCCTTAATGCGGGCCAAAGCCTGGGTGCTGGATTTTGATCCTATTGAAGCGGCTCAGGGCTATCCCAGTTTGAAAGAAGATGGGTCAGAATTTAGTGAAGCGGATCAGCGAGCCATAAACCGGGAGGTGCGTCCGCTAGCTTGTCAACTGGTTGAAGAGGCAGACTTGTCTCGTTATCAAGCTCAATATGACAATCAGAACAAGCGAATAGCTGCCCCGGTTCACGGATCAGAAAATCTTATCCCTCCAATCCGTAAGCACACTTATGCTCCCGATATTGACCCATCCTTGCTGATCCACGATGAAGCTGTTTTTCAAGCATTAATGGGAATCGACTGGACAACTGTTGATTTCAAGCCACTGGGTAGAGCAACGGAGGCTGAAGCGGCGTAGGATGATCCACAACCATTAGGCCGGGTTGGTGACCAGGCCTGAACCGGAAGCCGGTTTTAAAACTGTCTCTCCTTCAAGAAACAATGATATTATTATGGGCACCGTGTTGCCTTTTAATAGGCTAGCTGATGCTTTTGATGTTTGATTTGCCTTCGTGCATAATTTATTTGTTGCTGTAGTGATGAACTTTCCAAAGCGTTTTTCTGCAATAAAAACTCTTGAAGTGCCACCGCGGTTGTACCGTCTGGCGGAATAAGATGTCTGCATATATAAAGCCAAAACATCAAAAAATTCTTAAGTATATGATCGAATTTTTGCGATACATAATACCTGCCATTGTTGAGCATGAAGTTGGCGTGGCCAATCTTGAAACGGAGTTTTGCAAACCCACACTGTTGGAGGAGCTAACAGCTCCTGTATATATATAACTCCGGTTTATCAGGTGAACCGTGCCGGGTTATAATAAACCCAGTGTTACTCCATAAGCGGATGTTAACCACCGGGCAAATAATCTCCGGATTGACGTGAACTTTGTTCTGTCAATCCAAAAAAGAATTTTGTCGGTTTAAAGATGTAACAAAAAAGCAAAAAAAACCCTTCAAAGAAAAGTATAAAGAACAATGCAAAAAAGGTTTATTAAAGCTGATCAGATGGTGTTACCATGGCTGAACACGACCAAGCTCCCGTTAGGTGTAACTATGGTTCTAGTCAGCCAGGTCCCCAAATGAAACCGTGGCATTTACGCCGATCAAGTGGCATGGTCATGGTTCGGGTTCGACCAAGCCCCCAAGTGATTCTGTGGCCTTAGGCCGACCAAGAGGCATGACTGGTTCAGACGTGACCAAGTCCCCAAGTGATCTGGTGTCTTTCGCCTATCAAGAGGCATGGTATTGGTTCGGACACGACCAATCCTCCAAGTGATATGATGCTTTTGTAAAGCTAACTCAAGGGGTAAACGGGAGGCCGCTTTAGAGCAACTCCGTGTAACCTCGCATGATGTAAAAGAACAGATACCCTGCTTTAGCTGAGGCTCCGGTTTATTATATTTAATCAGAATATATACATTGTCGTACTATGTACATAAGTATAGCCAATGGCTCAAGTATAGTATGGCGGAAGATGAGCTATGTTCCACGGCCTGTTGGTCTCCTCCTCTGATGTGCGTGAGTCTTTATGCTCTCGAATATCGATCAGATAGTACGACCCGTTGTGCAGATTCTTGCTGACCACGAAAGGCCCCTCCCAAGGTGGGGATAACTTGTGCATATCGGTCTGGTCTTGGATGAGCCGAAGCACCAAATCTCCTTCCTGAAAGGTTCTGGTTCTGACTCGGCGACTGTGATAACACCGAAGATCCTGCTGGTAAATCGCCGATCGGGCGGTTGTGACGTCACGCTCTTCGTACAACCGGTCCAAAGTATCTTGCCGTGCTATGTCGTTGTCCGCTTCAACATAAGGCGCCACACGAGGTGAATCATGACGGATATCACTGGGGAGAACCGCCTCTGCTCCATAAACCATGAAGAACGGTGTGTATCCTGTTGATCTGTTGGGTGTTGTATTGATGCTCCATAACACAGATGGTAATTCTTCTACCCAACAACCCGGCGTTCTCTGCAGAGGAACCATGAGCCGGGGCTTAATAACTCTCAAGATCTCTTGATTAGCTCTTTCTGCTTGGCCATTGGACTACGGATGCGCCACTGATGAAACATCGAGCCGGATGTGTTCCCGTTCGCAGAACTCTTTCATAGCACCTTTGGACAAATTGGTACCATTAACTGTGATAATACTGTGTGGAAAGCCAAACCGGAAAATCACCTTTTTGATGAATTGAACTGCCGTGGCCGCATCATACTTGCTAACAGGTTCTGCCTCCACCCATTTTGTAAACTTGTCAACCGCCGCCAGGAGGTGGGTCTTCTTATCTTTGGACCTTTTGAAAGGCCCAACCATATCTAGCCCCCAAGTCGCAAACGGCCAAGTAATTGGAATCATTCTCAACTCTTGAGCCGGTATATGAGCACGTCTTGAAAACCTTTGGCAGCCATCACATCGTCTGACCAGATCCTCCGCATCAGCATGAGCAGTTAACCAATAGAAACCATGGCGAAATGCTTTAGCCACCAGAGACTTTGAACCGGAGTGGTGACCACAATCTTCTTCATGGATCTCACGTAAAATTTCACGGCCTTCTTCAGGAGACATGTAGCGTTGAAAAGCTCCTGACACACTGCAATGATGTAGCTCACCGTTGATAATAGCCATGGACTTGGATCGCCGGATTATCTGCCGGGCCAGAATCTCATCCTTGGCAACTCACCCCGGTTCTTGTACGCCAGGTAAGGAAGCATCCAATCCGGAATAACATGAATAGCTGCCACCAATTGAGCCTCCGGATCAGGAATAGCCAAATCCTCTTCATCTGGGACCTTGACCGATGGGTTGTGCAACACATCCAGAAACACATTGGGCGGGACCGGTTTGCGCTGGGAGCCCAGCCGGCTTAAAGCGTCTGCCGCTTCATTTTTTCGCCTATCCACGTGATCCACCTGATAGCCTTTGAAATAACCTGCAACAGCATCCACTTCACGACGATATGCTGCCATAAGTGGGTCCTTGGAGTCCCAAGTGCCAGACACTTGCTGAGCCACAAGGTCTGAGTCACTGAAGCACTTAACTCGACTTAGATTCATCTCCTTAGCCATCCGGAGACCATGGAGCAAGGCTTCATACTCAGCTGCATTGTTAGTACAAGGGAACATTAAGCGGAGAACATAACAAAACTTATCACCTCGTGGGGAAGTTAATACCACTCCAGCCCTCGAGCCTTCCAACTGCCTGGATCCGTCAAAATGGATAGTCCAATACGTGTGATCCGGCTTTTCTTCAGGTGCATGCATTTCCGTCCAATCATTGATAAAATCAACAAGCGCTTGAGACTTAACCGCTGTCCGAGGCACATACTTCAAACCATACGGTCCCAACTCTATAGCCCACTTAGCAATCCCGCCAGTAGCTTCCCGGTTCTGGATGATATCCCCCAAAGGAGCAGAACTGACCACCGTAATTGGGTGCCCTTGGAAGTATAGTTTAAGCTTCCGGCTTGCCATAAAAACTCCATATACCAGCTTATGCCAATGCGGATACCTTTGCTTGGACTCGATTAGTACCTCGTTGATATAATAGACCGGATGTTGAACCGGATGCTCCTTACCTGCCTCCTTCCGTTCTACGACAATGGCCACACTGACCGCCCGAACATTGGCAGCAACATACAGCAGCAGCGGCTCCTTGTCAATGGGGGTGGCAAGCACCGGTGGATTGGCCAGTTGCCGCTTTAAATCCTCAAACGCTTCATCAGTGGCAGAACTCCAGACAAACTGATCCGTCTTTTTCAACATCTGATACAAAGGAATTGCCTTCTCACCAAGACGACTGATAAACCGGCTTAATGCCGCAATCCGGCCGGCTAGTCATTGAACATCATTGATACACTTTGGTTTAGCCAGGGAGGTGATGGCCGTGATCTTCTCCGGATTAGCCTCAATTCCCCTGTTGGACACCAGAAAACCCAATAATTTGCCCGCCGGTACACCGAAAACACATTTGTCCGGATTAAGCATCATCTTGTATGTCCTCGGGTTATCAAAAGTTTCCTTCAAATCGTCAATCAAAGTCTCCTTCTCCCTAGATTTAACCACGATATCATCCACGTAAGCATGTACATTACGGCCAATCTACTTGTGACGACAATTTTGTACACACCGTTGATAAGTTGGCTGGGCACTCTTGAGCCCAAAGGGCATAGACACATAGCAGAAGGCTCCAAAGGGAGTTATAAATGCCGTCTTCTCCTAGTCCTTAACTGCCATTTTTATCTGATGATAGCCAGAATATGCATCCAAAAAGCTTAAACGCTCGCAACCCGCCGTAGCATCAATAATTTGATCAATACGGGGGAGGGCAAAAGGATCTGCTGGACAAGCTTTATTAAGGTCTGTGTAATCCACACACATGCGCCAGGTGCCGTTTTTCTTGAGGACCTGTACCGGATTGGCAAGCCACTCAGGGTGAAAAACTTCGATAATAAACCCAGCCGCTAAGAGCCTCGCCACTTCTTCTCCAATCGCCTTGCGTCTTTCTTCGTTAAACCGGCGGAGGAAGTGTTTCACTGGTTTATATTTAGGATCCACATTAAGAGTGTGCTCAGCGAGTTCCCTTGGTACACCTGGCATGTTAGAGGGCTTCCATGCAAAAATGTCCCAATTCTCACGGATGAACTCGATGAGCGCGCTTTCCTATTTCGGATCCAAGTTGGCACTGATGCTGAACTGCTTGGATGAATCACCAGGTACGAAGTCAACAAGCTTAGTTTCTGCTGCCGATTTGAACTTCAAGGCCGGATCATGCTCCGTAGTTGGCTTTTTCAACGGAGTCATGTCTGCCGGATCAACATTGTCCTTATAGTACTTTAACTCCACGGTGGCACAAACCGACTCTGCATAAGCCGCATCTCCTTCCTCGCACTCCAAAGCAATTTTGCGGCTTCCGTGTACCGTTATTGTCCCCCTGTGACCCGGCATCTTGAGCTGTAAATACACATAACAAGGCCGCGCCATAAACTTGGCGTAAGCCGGTCGCCCAAATAGAGCGTGATATGGACTCTGGATTTTCACCACTTCAAACGTCAATGTCTCTGACCTGGAATCATGGTCATTCCCAAAGGCCACTTCCAGAGCTATCTTACCAACGGGATACGCTGATCTGTCAGGCACTACACCGTGGAATACTGTATTAGACAGTTTGAGATTCTTATCTGTTAGTCCCATACGGCGGAAGGTCTCATAGTACAGGATGTTAATGCTGCTTCCTCCATCCATGAGCACCTTGGTGAACTTATAACCTCCCACCTAAGGCGCCACCACTAGAGCCAACTAACCCGGATTATCGACCCGGGAGGATGATCTTCTCTGCTCCATATGATGGGCTGCTCAGACCAACGTAGATAATGGGGTATGGCCGGTTCAACAGAGTTGACCGCCCGCCTCTGAACCTTCCGGTCTCGCTTGTCCAAGCTAGTGGTGAAGACATGATACTACCCACTACTCAGCTGCTTTGGGTTGCTCTGGTAACCTGACTGTTGATGCTATTGGTTGTAACCACCCTGGTTATTCTGACTATTTTGACCATTATGTCCGCCCGGATTACCATTGAATCCTGAACCGGAACTTCCTCCACCGTAACCCGGCCCGGATCCTGAGCCACCACCAGATTTGTGGTCATACCAGAAATTATTAGAATTCTTGAACTCCTGCATAATAAAGCAATCTTTCCAAAGGTGGTTTGCTGGCACCTCCTTCGTCCCATGCTTTGGACATGGCTGGTTTAACAGGTAGTTCAGGCGGTTTGGGTTAGGGTTGGGCGCTCCATTACGATTCTTCCGTCTACCCTTGCGCCGCTGGCCATTTTCCTGTGCGTTGGTATTAGCCACAAAGTCCATGTTACCATCCGCTTTACGCTTGCCTCCACCACCATTGCCTATCCAGTGATGCTGCTGACCTTTGGAGCTGCTGTTCTTCTTCCCCTTCCCTGTCTTGTCATCATCAGATTCGGGATCCTTGTTACTATCAGAATCATCATATTTCACCAAAGCGGCCATGAGGGTCCCCATGTCGGTGCAATGACGCTTCATCCTCCCCAACTTTAGCTTCAGGGGCCCAAACCAGCAGTTGCCTTCTAGAGTTAATACTGCGGTATTAGCGTTGATGCGGTCTGCGCACCCAATGAGTCGTTGATTCTCCTTCCTCCTGGACGCATGCAGCTAAGTCTACTATCGACATAGGCTGTTTACAGGTATCCTTGAAGTTGCTGATAAACCGGGCTCGTAACTGGGCCCATGAACTGATAGAATTAGCTGGCAAGCTTTTCAACCAAGTACGGGCCGTTCCTTCAAGCATCATGGTGAAATACTTCGCACACGCCGCGTCATCCACATCAAGCATTTCCATGGCCATCTCATAACTCTCCACCCATGTCTCTGGAGGCTGATCCGCCGTGTAATTCGGTACCTTGCGCGGGCCCTTGAAATCCTTGGGCAGGCGCACATTATGTAAAGCGGGGATAAGGCAAGGCACCCCCAAAGAACTAGAGGTAACACCAGGTTCAATTGAGGTGGTTGGGCGAACCGGCGTGAGCTGCCGAGCCTGATGTTGTGCGGCTAACTCGGCCTCCCTGCGCGCGCGGGCCTGGTCCACACTCCCTGAGCGTTACTAGCCCCACCTGCTGGGTTGTTATCATGGGGTGCTCCCTGTCATTCGTTACTTGACACTGCTGGTTCATCCATGTGTCTCCTATAGCTCCAGCTTGGACGGGGGGTCGAGTGTATCCGCTCGCGGCTATACGAGTACGCTTCCTGTTGGGCCAAAGCTGTCCTCAGAAGCTCCTTGACCCGTCGCGTCTCTACTGCCTGCGGCGAGTCATCTTCAATTGGAATGGCCTCCAGCCGTGCAGCAGCGGCAACAAGATTGTCCATTGGGTTGGAGTAGTGACCCGGAGGTATTAAAGCGGCCTGAGGTACGACGGTGTTTTGACGAGGCTGGTCCATCTGACGAGGCTGAACCGGTGCAGCGGTCCCAGGGGCTTCTGGCCGGTTTCCCTCCAGCGGATTGCCAGCTCTTGGTCCAGGAGTGTTGAAAAGGTCTCTAGCCTCAAAAACCGGAGGTAAATGGGAACGGTGCTTCCTCCTCATGACTTCATGCGACGCGCTCTGGTCCAACATAAGCCGGTAGGCCTGGGCGTCTAAAGTGGCCCGCTCTGCGGCCATCCTGGCATCCTCAGCCACCAGATCTGTCTTGGCCTGGGTGATCTGTTTCTTCACCTTTGCAATCTCCGCATTGTGAACATCCTGATCCGGTGGATTAACTTCCGCCACAAGCACAGCCAATGCATCAAATAGTTCTGATAGAACCTGAGCCGGCGGGCGCATAGGGCCTCCTACCCCGGCAACCGTCGCCGCTGCTGAACCGGAGATCGTTGCTGCAGCTGTCGAAGAATGAAGCATTGCCTGTGTTCCGGCCATGAATATTCCAACCCGGTTCGGCAGATCAGAGGAGTCCGGAATACTGTCGCCATCGGAACAGCTCCCAATCCGGCCATCTTGTAGCTGATAAAGAGATTTGGTTTCTCCTGTCGAAGACTCGTCATCGGAACGAACGACGGTCACGCCGCGAACTTCCGATCCATCCTCATAATTCCCTCCATGGATGACTCCTACGAAGGCACGCTTCACGGCCGGTTTAACCCGGGCGGATCGCGCACGCTGAGCCGTCTCGACGAGGTCGGTGCAGATGCCCGGCTCAGGGCCCGGTTCACCGATTTTGCCAATGAAAACATGAATGCCACCAAAGGGGACCCGGTATCCGTACTCAATTGAGCCGGCTTCGGGGCCCCAGCCTGCATCGTCGATGTAGAGCTTGCCGCGACGACTCTTAGTCATCCGGCCTACGGCGTAGCCCTCGAGTCCTTCAAAGCGGCCCTCCAAGAACCGGAAACCATCGTGCGATAGCCCCATGGTGGGCGCCAACTGTCGTGGTTTTGTCACGGCATATGTCCTGGAGAAAGGACTTAGTCGTGGAGCCATCGCTACGGGTTAGCTTGAAGGGGTTAAAGCGGACACAAGGACGCAAGAGAGTTTATACTAGTTCGGCCCCTTCGATGAAGGTAAAAGCCTACGTCTAGTTGTGATGGAATTGATAGGGTTTCGATGACTAGGGAGCAAACAAGCTTCGCCTATGTCTCGAGTTGTTGTCTGTTCTTGAACCGCCGCCGGGTCGTCCCCTTATATACACGGGTGACGCCCGTTGGTCCACAGAGCCCCAACGCCGGTTCATACTCGTATTCGGGTTGGTCTCTCCTTATTCCTAACTTACAATACAAGTTTACATATTCCGCCGGTTTACAGCTACATGTCTTAAACCGACTACAGGCCTTGGGCCCTCATCTGCCTCTTTGGGCTTTAACACCCTTGAACTACTGATGAAGTTAAACCGGCCCAGGTAGGCCGGTTTACGCCCAGTAGTAATATCCCCAACAAAGAGGAAACGGGGGAAAGTAGTAATATCTGTCACTGTTTAAATAACCATATTTTGTATTTGCGCAAACAGGGATGTCTGTCTCCATATTGTTTCGGGATGTCTGTCTCCGTATCGTTTCTATCCGCACAATCAGAAGCACACACCTCAGTTTTAGTACAACTGCGCAAAATGAGATGGCTATCCCTCATTACCATCGTCTAACCTCCCGTCCTCAAGGTATCCCTACATTGGTAGTACCTAAGGTAGAATGACCAACGCAATCTAAAAGACGTTGATTCGTATGTTTTACTTCCTGATTGCAGTGCAGGGATGAGCGAAAACAACTGCATCCTAGTCCGGAATGCACTTTCTACCAGTTCATCCATGGACCAAGGACTAGCTGGCACGGCTGCATGGCGGTTTTTTGGACAGGTGCACGGAAAAGAGGCATTGTGGTCTGCTTATTTCTGCAAATAGCGGTGCTTAAATTTAGTGGAATGCGCAAGCATTTCAGCTGGTCAGTACACAGCATGGTTCAGTTCAGCATTCCAGCTAAGACCACAATTATAATTGGTTATTCTGGAATGAGAGAACCTAACCCTGAATGGTGGCAACAAGAAAAAACCAGAGTGAACTCCAGGAAATTTAAGCCTGCTGGGAGGCCATTTGCTCAGAGAAGCCTTGCTTGTTTTTTCCTGATTTGTAAACCTTCTCACAACTTTGTCTTTTGCTGTGAACTAGTATATGTTTGTTATGTTCTATGAATCATTGAGATGTATAAAATTGCTTAACTTATGCTTTTCAAATTTTTTATGAAGACGAGTTTAATGTGAGTGTTCCACATGAGCGCTGGACTAGCGTGTGAACGTTTGGAATTTATTACATTGTGGCCTCAATTAACTGCATGAACCACTATAACAAGATACATAGTTGCTTATATGTCAGACAACAGATTGTTGATTGTTAGCTGGTCGATAGCTTAGTGTTGAAGTGAGCTGAGCCAATGTGCCGTGTTTTGCACAACTGCTTACAAGTGGGGTAGCACCAACAGTGTTTACAAGTACTTATGTATATGTCAGCGCACGGTTCTCGAACGAGTGCTCTATTTCATCAAAACATACACTGCTCGTATGATAAACCGTGACAACTTATGTCTTACCATGCCATATTCATGAAAAAACTAGTGAGGACACATCTGTTTCGGCAACAATTACGATGGTTCTCACATGATTCACGGGCACACAAAAGTAGCATCAGTTCCCATAGACGGATTCAAACAAAGTACCACTACTAGTGAAAAGCTTATAGACAGACGCTTACTAGTAGCGTGGGTTTATACCCCTCACTGCTGCTACCTACTAGTAGCGCGGGTTTATAGCCCTCGCTACTACTAAGTTGATAGTAGTAGCGCGGGTTTATAACCCTCGCTACTACTAAGTGGTCTCTGCTGTGCCCCCCGGAACATGCCATAGTAGTAGCGAGGGGTATAAACCCGCGCTACTACTAAGTTGATAGTAGTAGTGCGGGTTTATAACCCTCGCTACTATTAGTGGTCTCTACTGTGCCCACCTGGGACATGCCATAGTAGTAGTGAGGGCTATAAACCCGCGCTACTACTATCGACCCACGAAGACGTATCTACACATAGCGTGCGGAGGCCCAAATCTAAACCCACACTCTTCTGATTCCCCTTCTCCTCCCACTTTCCATTCCCTTCCTTGCCCACCACCACTGCCAGCCTCGCACCTCGGCGCCACTCCAAATCTAGCGACCTTCTCTCGCAGACCCCTCCCCTACCCCTCCATCCTGCTTCTTCTCCGCTGTTGGAAGGAGAGAGAAACCAGCAGAGCATCATCCACAAGGCGGCGGCCAGATCCACCATGGATGCAACCACTTGCACCTCCTCACCGGGTCAAGGGTCCCACGACAAGCAGCAGCAGGTCACCGAGATTCATCTAGGGTTTCGGGCGTCGGCAGAAACTCCGGCGGCCACCGGTGAGTTCCTCCTCCTACTGCTCTCTCTATCTCTCTCTTCCTCTTTCTAATAAATTTCTCTTCTTTTGTAGCAGTAGTAGACGAGAGCTGCGGGAACAAGTTGGGTGGGGAAGCACCATCACCACGAACAACTTCATCCCCTCCAGGACCAGTAGCAGCCATGAATGGAGAGGACGATGATGCCGAGCAGAAGCAGCCGCCATGGCTGCAATTAATTTTTTTAATTCTGAATTAGTTAGTAGTAGCGCGGGGCTTTGACCCGCGCTACAACTAAGTAGTAGTAGCGCGGGTGGCAACCGCCCTATTACTACTAGAAGTAGCAGTAGCGCGGGTACCACCAGCGCTACTGCTAAAAGTTAGCTGTAGCGCCCTTGCAGTAGCGCAGCCCCCCGCGCTACTGCTAGCAATTACCCCGCGCTACTACTAGGGTTTTCCCTAGTAGTGTACTAGCCCTAGAGGGGTCGATAACAGGAAAGGTTTGGATAATTAGACACAATCCAAACTACTATTAAACACTAGCTGGGGCAACTATTTCATGCCTCGATCTAATTTGGGCTAGACACAAGACAGACCTTGCCATGAACATCATCGAGGACGTACCGCAGCAGCTCAATCCTGTGAATCTTCATGAAGACAACCTTGTGGCCTTGCCACTGATAAACTTGTTTGTGGAGGCATGCCACATCATCTTCCTGCGTAAGCTTGACAAGAACAGTATGCCTCACAAACGAAGGAGTAGCTTTGAACTTCTTGTGCTTCAGTACACCCTGGACAACACGCCTGACAACAGTGAGGCTGGAATACAACTCTTCATTAGTATAACCGCAAATGGCTTCCAGGATCCAACAGCCTAAGAACTCTGTTTTCCCAGTGCGTATATTCAGGCCGTCCACCTCATAGTGAGTGACATGTATCAAGGCTCTAATTGAAATAGAAACAAATTCTGAATTACTTTTCAGTATAAGAAACACAAGTTATTTAAACCATTATGTATAGCATGGCATCAAAGCTAATACAATTTTGCATTATTAATCACCACATACTTCCTTTTCTAAAAAAATCACCACATACTTAGATGAAAAACCACAATCGAGATCGGCAAAGAAGGAAATCACCTTGGGCAGCTCAGCGGGGGGGGGGGGGGGCATCCTCGAAGGGGGAAAACTGCTCATGCAGTGCCACGTGGGCTATAATCTCAAACGGGGCATTGACCATCTCAGTAGTGGCCGTGAGTGTATATGGGGTCGGCTCGGTGGTTGCCTCCATCTTCTTGGAGCTCTATGTCTCATGGGGATCAGCCTCCCGCGTCTGCTCCAATATCGGTAGATATTTGCCTGGTTCTCCTTGGTCCATCATGAAACTGACGAATACTAGGAGACCACTGAAAGGAAAACACAATCGCAATTAAAATGAGACAAAAAAGAGAGTGAGGATCGGTTACTGCTTTGCAAAAGTTATTTTTTTCTCTAAACGAAAATATACCAACATCACGGATCCGCTTACCTTCCCTTCGTTCGGAGAGAAGAACAGTGGAAGATGCGAGTGTTGCCTTTCTTAAAGACGGTGAGGGAGAAGGGGATTTAGCGAAGAGTGAATTGATGGTTTCTTCGTCTGTCAAACTTAGACTGCGGGGAGGTGGGGTTTTGTGATATGACGGCTTGTTACTGCCACGCTACGACCGGGGTGACTCTCGCCTGCATACTGCCTTCTAATTTGGTGGATGGCATTTGGGCCCACGCACTGCATGGCCCGCATGTCGGTGAACAAAAGTATAACAACATGCAGTAGAGGGAGACGTTTCAATGACCTAGGAGGAGCCAGAAGTGGTAGAGTGTCTCCACTGTACTAGTAGTAATTGTTTTTCTAGGTAGTTGTAGAGTGTCCCCACTTTACTAGTAGTAATTGTTTCTCCAGGCCCATGACAAAACAGCCCATCCACACTAGTAAATAGTAAAATCAATTCAAAAGCCCATATATTTACTGAATGAGAGGCGCTACCCACACCCAGCACACTACCCCCCTCCCCCACAAAAAAACCTGGGTGCTCTGCTTCCTCCTCACTCCCACCCACCTCACGTCAGCTCGCTCCACTTGTACCCCCAAATTCCTCACCTCACTCCTACAGAAAACCCCAGCTCCCCTTCTTCCTCACTCCTATAGTATGCGAGGTTACTATTGTCCATCAGGCTTAAGTTTATCAGCAACATGGTTTTGACGGATGGGTATGTCGAAGAGCAAAAAAAGGAGTTTCAAGTGGGCAAAAGAGCTTCTGAACGCGCCGGGCTTCTATTTACAACATATTGTGGTCATAATCCAGTAAATTTTACGACCCAGGATGTTCATTCTATGGACCTGACCGATCCATTTGACTGTGACTACCGAAAACAGTGCTGGAGTTAGATGTTGTTTCCCTTTTCAATCTAGTTTTTTTGTAAACCTGATGAGCAATTAACCCTCGTGCTTTTGTACAGTTTGTAAGCTGGAGTTAGATGTTCCTGCCCTTTTCAACTCGGCTGTGACTGTCATATTTTCTTTGAAACAAGGCAAATAGCTTGCCATTCGTTTAATTTAGAGTGAAATATTGTAACAAATCCCAACCAAGGGAAATAACATCACTCTCGCCAGCTGCTTGAGCTCACTGTGCATTACAGAAGCCAAGTGATTAGCCCCCACCAGCACCCACAAACTTATTTTGAACTAGCACATCAAATGGGCTGTAAATTTTCATAGGAAAGGCTGCATGCCCGTGACAGATTTGGATTCTGACATTTGGGACCCGCAAGGAAATAGCCTGTCCAAGGTGGTGTCGACTTACTAGCCAATCAACAAACGATTCTGCCTACCAGCCATTGGATTGACATCCAACATCTGTCGTGTATCTTCTATATCTTGTCTTCTTCTTCCTCCAGCCGCCCAAACCAAACCACCCCGTCGGCTCCGCCTGCTCCCGCCTCCCATTGCTAGTTGCGCCTCCGCCGTCCTACCGTACGTACCCTCCAATGTTGGCCAGTCCCTCCCTCTATTCCCCCACACATCCTGTTATTCTCCGGCGATGTCAGCCCCAACACGCACCCGCGCCCGAACCAGTCAACCCTCGTAATCCCCTCCGCCTGCGACTGGACTGGCGCATCTTCAACGGCTCCTGTTCGTTCCGTCCGAGGCCTCACCATTGTCCTCCGCCTTGCGCCCTTGGTTCGCTCGCCGTGCACGGTGCGCCGCCCTCTTGCGTTGTCAACGTCGTCAACAAACGGGAGGAACAAGGAGATGACTGTATGTGGAGAGGATGACAGTAGGGACCCACCAGCGTCATGGCAGTATGCAAGCAAGTGGCTCTATAGTACAAGCCCAAAAATATGGTTCCTCCTAATGGTTGGACATCTGGGGCTCACGCCAGTGTCAACGTAGTCAATAAACGAGAGAATTACACTACGAGCGGCTGACACCAGGGACCCAGCAAGTCGCGCAGTTTTTTTGAGGAACAAGCAGTTGTTATTTATACTAGTTTTAGCGACGGATTAGGGTAACAACGGGGCTGTGCGGGGGCTGTGGCCCGTCTAGCCAGGGTTTTATTTATGTTTAACACATCATGAGCCCAGTTGTGTTTTTTTCTTGCTGAAAATGGTTAGCCCAGTTCTATTTTTTTAAAGAAATACCCAAACAAGGCCTACTTGCTTTATCGGCCCTGCTGGGCTGCAAATCTTTCAAGACGAGGAGAGTTTCATTCAGTTTGCCCAGGAATGGGTTGTACATTTTTAAAACACATCAAACCGGGAATTAGTTTCAAATTTTTTCATTACAAGATCTTAAATTCCATTGATTTTTATGCGTGGACAATTATTTGGATTTTATATTTATATAAATTATTTTTTCAAAATAGTTTGAATGTGAATCGATATTTCTGGATTAAAAACAGTTGGCCGCATCGAAATATGCAAAATTTCGTGTACTTTTTAACCGTGGACACAATATGGGGTGTAATGCTAAGAAAAAGAAGATGGGCTCCAAAAAAGTTCTTAAGAATTAGCAAATGGGCTGTACATTATTAGAAATAATGGCAGATGGGAAGTATGTTGTTTTCCACCAATTTGAGGCCGACTTGTGCGCCTACTACAGGTTGACGCGTATGCTTTCATAAAAAAAGGTCGACGCACACGCAACGCCCTATCAACTTAGTCAACACACGAGAGCAGTGACTGTTGGATGTCCATCCAACGGCCGTTGTGCTTCTTCAATCCTTGCTCTTCATGCTCCAGCCGCTCAACCAAGCGCCTGCGGGACTGCCTGCTCCCTCCTCCCGCGACCGGCTATGCTGCCGTGCAGGCCTCACGGCCCCACCGTACTCCCATCGCTGGCCTAGCCATCCCTCTACTCACCCACACATGCTATTATTGTCCGGCGACGGCAAACGAACCAGTAAACCCTCGTACTCCTCCGCGTGGGAAACAACTGCCGAGTATTCCCTGGCTCCGTGTCGTTCCCTTCCTAGGTGATGACCCACAAGTATAGGGGATCTATCGTAGTCCTTTCGATAAGTAAGAGTGTCGAACCCAACGAGGAGCAGAAGGAAATGATAAGCGGTTTCCAGCAAGGTATTCTCGCAAGTACTGAAATAAGTGGTAACAGATAGTTTTGTGATAAGATAATTGTAATGAGCAACAAGTAACAAAAGTAAATAAGGTGCAGCAAGGTGGCCCAATCCTTTTTGTAGCAAAGGACAAGCCTAGACAAACTCTTATATGATGTAAAGCGCTCCCGAGGACACATGGGAATATCGTCAAGCTAGTTTTCATCACGCTCATATGATTCGCGTTCGGTACTTTGATAATTTGGTATGTGGGTGGACCGGTGCTTCGGTGCTGCCCTTACTTGGACAAACATCCCACTTATGATTAACCTCTATTGCAAGCATCCACAAATACAACAAAAGTATTAAGGTAAACCTAACCATAGCATGAAACATATGGATCCAAATCAGCCCCTTACGAAGCAACGCATAAACTAGGGTTTAAGCTTCTGTCACTCTAGCAACCCATCTTCTACTTATTACTTCCCAATGCCTTCCTCTAGGCCCAAATAATGGTGAAATGTTATGTAGTCGACGTTCACATAACACCACTAGAGGAGAGACAACATACATCTCATCAAAATATCGAACGAATACGAAATTCACATGACTACTAATAGCAAGACTTCTCCCATGTCCTCGGGAACAAACGTAACTACTCACAAAGCATATTCATGTTCATAATCAGAGGGGTATTAATATGCATAAAGGATCTGAACATATGATCTTCCACCAAATAAACCAACTAGCATCAACTACAAGGAGTAATTAACACTACTAGCAACCCACAGGTACCAATCCTAGACTTGGAGACAAGAATTGGATACAAGAGATGAACTAGGGTTTTGAGAGGAGATGGTGCTGGTGAAGATGTTGATGGAGATTGCCCTCTCCCGATGAGAGGAGCGTTAGTGATGACGATGGCGATGATTTCCCCCTCCCGGAGGGAAGTTTCCCTGGCAGAACAGCCCCGCCAGAACCCTAGATTGGCTTCGCCAAGGTTCTGCCTCGTGGTGGCGGAGTTTCGTCCGAGAAGATGCCTTTTGATTTTTTCCCATCGAAAGAGTCCATATAGCAGAAGATGGTCACCGGAGGGCCACCAGGGGGCCCACGAGGTAGGGGGCATGCCCAGGGGGTAGGGCACTCCCCCACCCTCGTGGGCAAGGTGTGGCCCCCCTGGTGAAGTTCTTGAGCTCAATGTTTTTTATATATTTGGAAAACATCATCCATGAAGTTTCAGGACTTTTGGAGCTGTGCAGAATAGGTCTCTAATATTTGCTCCTTTTCCAGCCAGAATCCCAGCTGCCAGCATTCTCCCTCTTTATGTAAACCTTGTAAATAAGAGAGAATAGGCATAAGTATTGTGAAATAATGTGTAATAACAACCCATAATTCAATAAATATTGATATAAAAGCATGATGCAAAATGGACGTATCAACTCCCCCAAGCTTAGACCTCGGTTGTCCTCAAGCGAAAAGCCGAAATCGAAAATATGTACACATGTTTAGAGATGAAGGTGTCGATAAAAATAAAATACGGACATGAGGGCATCATGATCATTCTTAGAACAGCAACTTATACAATTCTTGTCATATGATTTCGTATGCTAGAGTAATAATTCAATCACAATATCAAGTATGAATCGTAAACTTCATTGAAAACTAACAAACTATAATCTCAGTCATTGAAGCAATTGCAATTTATCATAACATAGGAAAGAGTCAATGTATAAGAGCTTTTCAGCAAGTCCACATACTCAACTATCATATAATCTTTCATAGTTGCTGGCACTCACACAATACTGGGTATGGAGTTTTAATCGGACACAAAGAAAGATAGGGGCTTATAGTTTTTGCCTCCCAATGTTTTACCTCAAGAGTAATGTCAACAGTAATAGTTCATGAAAACCCACATCCAATTAGCCATATATACCAAGATCTTTCCAACATATTGTGCTTGCCAAAGGATAAAATGTAAAAAGGAAGGGTGAAGATCACCATGACTCTTATGCAATGTAGGAGATAAGAGTAAAAGATAGGCCCTTCGCAAAGGGAAGCAGAGGTTGTCATGCGCTTTTGTGGGTACATGCACAAAATCCTAATGCGAAAGAACGTCACTTTATATTGCCACTTGTGATATGGACCTTTATTATGCAGTCTGTCGCTTTTATTACTTCTATATCACACGATCGTATAAAGCTTATTTCTTCCACACCAGTCAATCATACATATTTAGAGAGCAATATTTATTGCTTGCACCGATGACAACTTACTTGATGGATCTTACTCAATCCAAAGGTAGGTATAGTGGACTCTCATGGCAAAACTGGTTTAAGGGTATTTGGAAGCACAAGTAGTATCTCTACTTGGTGCGATGAATTTGGCTAGCATGAGGGAGAAAGGCAAGCTCAACATGTTGAAGGATCCAAGACAATATAATTTATCTCAGATGTAAGAAAAATAACCCATTATGTTGTCTTCCTTGTCCAATGTCAACTCTTTAGCATGTCATATTTTAATGAGTGCTCACAATCATAAAAGATGTCCAAGATAGTATATTTATATGTGAAGACCTGTCTTTCTTTATTACTTCCTACTAATTGCAATGATTACCAAAACTATGTTTGTCAACCCTCAATAACTTTTATTCATCATACTCTTTCTATGTGAGCTCATTACTCTCCATAAGAGTCACATGATCTCTTTGTTTCTTTTTATTTCTTTCTCTTTTCTTTTCTTTAATTTGGGATCATAGCAAAAATAAGCAAGCCCTTGACTCAACACTAATCTTTATTATATAGCTCAAGGACTCGATTACATAGAAGGATAATAAAGCAAAACTCACGACTAGATCATACTAAGAAATTTTATTCTAGTAGATCAAAATATTACCAAAAGGATCGAACTAAGAAAACAGTAAAGATAAAAGTGATGGTGATACGATACCGGGGCACTCCCCCAAGCTTGGCAATTGCCAAGTGGAGTGCCCATACCCAGGTGATTATGTCTCTCTTTTCAGGGAAGGTGATGTGATGTTCTTGGCGATGATGCCCCTCAAGATACGATTCTCCTCCTCAAGCTTGTTGACTTGCTGCTTGAGATCCATTATTTCCTTTCGGAGTTTCCCTGTAACAGCCAAAGCTCCCTGCACCCAAGGGTGTTGCATAGCTGCGGGAGAACTAGCAACACTCTTTTTCATATTATCATAAGAAAGAAATCTCACATTGGAAGGGATAACCGAGTTTGGAATAGCCGAGCTCTACAGTTCTCCCATTGTGAATCCAGCTTGGAGGCGGGAAGTGACTTCTTGGTCCTCCATGGCATCTATCCTCATCAAATCAGCCTCCATCTCTTCCTCCGTTGCCGGCCCAAAGGGGTCAACATGATTGTTTGTTGTTGATCCTGGTGCCGGATGAGACACCAGGCTCTCCCCGGCTGACTCTTGCGAAGACATCCTGCTCTAATCTGCAGCAGTAATAGCTCGATACACAAACAGGAGATTTTTGCGTGATACGGGAGTCAAAACCCCCGGGAGGTTATATAATGAAATTTTACGGACCAAAATACGTGTCCTATAAGAAAATGGAGTCCGAAGAGCACACGAGGTGCCCACAAGGTAGGGGGGCGCGCCCAGGGGGGTAGGGCGCGCCCTACACCCTCGTGGAGCCCTCGTGTTCTTTCCGGGCTGCTGCTTATTTTTCTATTTTTCTAAATATTCCAAAACAGAGAAATATTGCCTTGAAAACTGTTTTGGAGTCGGTTTACTTACCGTACCACATACCTATTCCTTTTCGGAGTCTGGAACGTTCCAGAAAGTGTCCCTTATGTATTCCTCCGGGGTTATGGTTTCAATGACATTGGTTTCAACATTTATGGGATTACCTGAGATATAATGTTTGATTCTTTGACCATTTACCACCTTCGGATTTGTGCCTTCGAAATTGTTGATTTTTATGGCACTGGAATTGTAGACCTCCTCAATAATGTAGGGACCTTCCCATTTAGAGAGAAGTTTTCCTGCAAAAAATCTTAAACGAGAGTTGTATAGCAATACATAATCACCTACATTAAACTCACGCTTTTGTATTCTTTTATCATGCCACCTTTTAACTTTTTCTTTAAACAACTTGGCATTTTCGTAGGCTTGGGTTCTCCATTCATCAAGTGAGTTAATATCAAATAACCTCTTCTCACCGGCAAGTTTAAAATCATAATTTAGTTCTTTAATAGCCCAATAAGCCTTGTGTTCTAGTTCGAGAGGTAAGTGACATGCTTTTCCATAGACCATTTTATATGGAGACATACCCATAGGATTTTTATATGCAGTTCTATAGGCCCATAATGCATCATCAAGTTTCTTGGACCAATTCTTTCTAGACCTATTAACAGTCTTTTGCAAAATTAATTTGAGTTCTCTATTACTCAATTCTACTTGGCCACTAGACTGAGGGTGATAAGGGGATGCAATTCTATGATTAACATCATATTTAGCAAGAATTTTACAGAAAGCACCATGAATAAAATGTGAACCACCATCAGTCATTAAATATCTAGCGACTCCAAACCTTGGAAAGATAACTTCTTTAAGCATTTTAATAGAAGTTTTATGATCAACACTACTAGTTGAATAACTTCTACCCACTTAGTAACATAATCAATATCAACTAAAATATGTGTATAACCATTAGAGGAAGGAAAAGGTCCCATATAGTTAAAGCCCCAAACATCAAATGGTTCAATAACAAGTGAATAATTCATAGGCGTTTCTTGACGTCTACTAATATTACCAATTCTTTGACATTCATCACAAGATAAGACAAACTTACGGGCATCCTTGAAGAGAGTAGGCCAATAAAAACCAGATTGTAGTACCTTATGTGTAGTTCTATCTCCAGCATGGTGCCCTCCATAAGCTTCGGAGTGACACTTGCGTAGGATCTGTTCCTGTTCATGCTTGGGTATACAACGTCTAATAACACCATCTACTCCTTCTTTATAAAGATGTGGGTCATCCCAAAAGTAATGCCTCAAATCATAGAAGAACTTTTTCTTTTGCTGGTATGTGAAACTAGGTGGTACAAACTTAGCAACAATGTAATTAGTATAATCAGCATACCATGGAGCATTATGAGAAGCATTTATGACATTTAATTGCTCATCAGGAAAGCTATCACCAATAGGTAGTGGGTCATCAAGCACATTTTCTAACCTAGACAAGTTGTCTGCAGCGGGGTTCTCAGCTCCTTTTCTATCAACAATATGTAAATCAAATTCTTGAAGCAAGAGAACCCATCTAATAAGTCTAGGTTTAGCATCTTTCTTTTCCATAAGATATTTAATAGCGGCATGATCAGTGTGAATAGTTACTTTAGAATCAACAATATAAGGTCTAAAATTATCACGGGAAAATACAACTTCTAAGAATTCTTTTTCAGTAGTAGCATAATTTCTTTGAGCATTGTCTAGAGTTTTACTAGCATATTGAATAACATTTAGTTTCTTATCAACTCTTTGTCCTAGAAGAGCACCTACAGCATAATCACTAGCATCACACATAATTTCAAAGGGTAAATTCCAATCAGGTGGCTGAACAATAGGTGCAGAGATCAATGCTTTCTTAAGTATTTCAAATGCTTCTACACAATCATCATCAAAGAGAAATGGTATATCTTTTTGTAATAAATTAGTCACAGGCCGAGAGATTTTGAAGAAGTCCTTAATGAACCTCCTATAAAAACCGGCATGACCAAGGAAACTTCTTATACCTTTGATGTCCTTGGGACATGGCATCTTTTCAATAGCATCAACCTTGGCTTTATCAACTTCAATACCTCTTTCAGAAACTTTATGCCCCAAGACAATACCTTCATTAACCATAAAGTGGCACTTCTCCCAATTCAGGACAAGATTAGTTTCTTCACATCTCTGCAAAACTCGATCAAGGTTGCTCAAGCAATCATCAAAAGAAGATCCATAGACGGAAAATTCATCCATGAAAACCTCACAAATCTTTTCACAAAATTTAGAGAATATTGCCATCATGCATCTTTGAAAGGTAGCAGGTGCATTACATAAACCAAAAGGCATACGTCTATACGAAAAAGTACCAAAAGGGCATGTAAAAGTAGTCTTTCATTGATCTTTGGCTGACATAGGTATTTGAGAGAAACCAGAATAACCATCTAGAAAGCAAAAATGTGTATGTTTGGATAATCTTTCTAGCATTTGATCGATAAAAGGTAAGGGGTAATGATCCTTTTTAGTAGCCTTATTTAATTTGCGGAAATCAATTACCATCCTATAACCAGTAATAATACTTTGAGGAATCAATTCATATTTATCACTAGGAACAACAGTAATACCTCCCTTCTTAGGGACACAATGGACATGACTTACCCACTAACTATCAGCAACGGGGTAAATTATACGTGCCGCAAGGAGCTTTAGTATCTCCTTTCTTACCACTTCTTTCATTTTAGGATTCAGTCGGCGTTGATGATCGCGAACTGGTTTAGCATCTTCCAAATTAATTTTATGTTGGCATAGAGTGGGACTAATGCCCTTAAGATCATCAAGAGTATACCCAATAGCAGCACGGTGCTTCTTCAGAATTTTCAATAATCTTTCTTCTTCATGTTCTGAAAGGTTAGCACTAATAATAACATGATATATCTTTTTCTCATCAAGATAAGCATATTTAACAGTATCCGGTAAAGGTTTAAGCTCAAACATGGGATCACCCTTGGGTGGAGGAGGATCCCCTAGGATTTCAACAGGTAAATTGTGTTTCAGAATAGGTTCTTGCGTAAAGAATACCTCATCTAATTCCCTTCTTTCATTCATAAACATATCATTTTCATGGTCTAGCAAATATTGTTCTAAAGGATCACTAGAAGGTAAGGTAATAGAAGCAAGACCAATAATTTCATCTTTACTAGGTAATTCTTCTTCACGGTGTTGTCTACTGAATTTAGAAAAATTAAATTCATGAGTCATATCATCTAAACCGATAGTAACAACATCTCTTTTGCAATCTATGGTAGCATTAACTACTAAGAAGGGTCTACCAAATATAATGGGACAAAAGCTATCTTGTGGGAAACCAAGAACAAGAAAATCAGCAGGATATTTAGTTTTCCCACACAGGACTTCAACATCTCTAACAATTCCCATTGGTGAAATAGTATCTCTATTAGCAATTTTAATTGTGACATCAATATCTTCTAACTCAACAGGTGCAATGTCATGCATAATTTCTTTTTATAAATCAATAGGTATTGCACTAGCACTAGCACCCATATCACATAAGCCATGATAACAATGATCTCCTATTTTAACAGAAATAACAGGCATACCTACCACAGGTCTAGGTTTATCTGTATCATGGGGTTTAGGAATTCTAGTAGTTTCATCATAGAAATAAATAACATGCCCATCTATATTATCAGATAAGAGATCTTTAACAATAGCAATATTAGGTTCAACTTTAACTTGCTCAGGAGGTGTATATGTTTTAATATTGCTTTTACGAACCATAGTTGAAGCTTTAGCATGATCCTTGATCCTAACAGGGAAAGGCGGTTTCTCAACATAAGAAGTAGGAACAATAGGATCATTATAAGTAATAGTATTTTCTTCAACTTTAATAGGTGCATCTATTTTTACTTCTATGGGAGGATGATATTTAAACCACTTCTCCTTGGGGAGATCAACATAAGCAGCAAAAGATTCACAAAAAGAAGCTACTATCTCAGAGTCAAGTCCATATTTAGTGCTAAATTTACGAAAAATATCGGTATCCATAAAAGATTTAACACAATCAAAACTAGGTGTCATACCTGACTCCTTACCATTGTCGAGGTCCCAATCTTTGGAGTTGCCTTTAATTCTTTCCAATAAATCCCATTTGAATTCAATAGTCTTCATCATAAAAGAGCCAGCACAAGAAGTATCAAGCATGGTGCGATTGTTATGAGAAAGCCGAGCATAAAAATTTTGAATAATCATTTCTCTTGAGAGCTCATGATTGGGGCATGAATATAACATTGATTTAAGCCTCCCCCAAGCTTGAGCGATGCTTTCTCCTTCGCGAGGCCAAAAATTATATATATAATTGCGATCACGATGAACAAGATGCATAGGATAGAACTTTTGATGAAATTCCAATTTCAATCGTTTGTAGTTCCAAGACTCCATATCATCACATAGCATGTACCATGTCGATGCATCTCCCCTCAAAGAAAAAGGGAAGACATTCTTCTTAACAACATCTCCGGGTACACCTGCAAGCTTAAATAATCCACAAACTTCATACACATATATTAGATGCTCATCAGGATGTTTTGTTCCATCTCCCAGAAAAGGATTAGCTAGCAGTTTTTCTACCATACCCAAAGGAATTTCAAAGCAAGCATTTTCATTTTCAGTAGGTTCAGTAGGTTGAGGAGTGTAACGCCCTCGATGTGGCTATATCTCCTACGTGTCGAAGCACGACTTAGAGGCATAACCACATTGAAAGCAATGTCGCAAGTAAGGTAATCTTCACAACAACCCATGTAAATAGATAATAAGGGGAAAGGTACATAGTTGGCTTACACTCGCCACGTCACACAAAGTACATAAATAGCATTACAATCATCCAATCACTCATGGTCCGACTACGGTACCAAAATAAAAGATCAACCCCAACAAGCAACATGGTCCCGATCACCCCAACTGGGCACCACTACTGATCATCAGGGAAAGACACATAGTAACGGCGTGAGTCTTCTTCGAACTCCCACTTGAGCTCAAGCGCATCATCTGGAACGGAGTCATCGGGCCCTACATCTAGTTTGGAAGTAAACCGTGAGCCACGGGGACTCAGCAATCTCGCACCCTCGCGATCAAGACTATTTAAGCTTATAGGAAAGATAAGGTAATATGTGGAGCTGCAGCAAGCGACTAGCATATATGGTGGCTAACTTGTTCGCAAAAGAGAGCGAGAAGAGAGGGCAAAGCACGAATGAAGAACTATAGAACATCCTGCGGCAAACATTACTCCAACACCGTGTTCACTTCCCGGACTCCACCGAGAAGAGACCATCACGGTTACACGCATAGTTGATTCATTTTAATTAAGTTAAGGTTCAAGTTATCTACAACCGGACATTAACAAATTCCCATCTGCCCATAACCGCGGGCACGGCTTTCGAAAGTTCAAATCCCTGCAGGGGAGTCCCAACTTAGCCCATCACAAGCTCTCATGGTCAACGAAGGATAAACCTTCTCCCGGGACATTCCGATCAGACTCGGCATCCCGGTTCTACAAGACAACATCAACAAAGACAAAACAAGTCCAGCAACACCGCCCGAATGTGCCGACAAATCCCGATAGGAGCTGCACATATCTCATTCTCAGGGCACACTCAGATGAGCAATCCATACAACTAAAACCAGCCCTCGAGTTTCCCTGAGGTGGCGCTGCAAGGGGCTCTAGTTTGGACCAACACTCAGAGGAGCACTGGCCCAGGGGGGTTTAAATAAGATGACCCTCGGGCTCCGAAAACCCAAGGGAAAAAGAGGCTAGGTGGCAAATGGTAAAACCAAGGTTGGGCATTGCTGGAGGAGTTTTATTCAAGGCGAACTATAAAGGGGTTCCCATTATCACCCAACCGCGTAAGGAACGCAAAATCCGGGAACATAACACCGATATGACGGAAACTAGGGCGGCAAGAGTGGAACAAAACACTAGGCAAAAGGCCGAGCCTTCCACCCTTTACCAAGTATATAGATGCATTAAGATAACAAGATAATATAGTGATATCCCAACAAGAAAAAAATGTTCCAACAAGGAACGATCTCCAATCTTCACCTGCAACTAGCAACGCCATAAGAAGGGCTGAGCAAAGCGGTAACATAGCCAATCAACGGTTTGCTCGGACATGGTGGGTTAGAGGTTTGACATGGCAATTTGGGAGGCATGATAAGCAAGTGGTAGGCATCGTAGCATAGGCATAGCAAAAGAGCGAGCATCTAGCGAAGCAAAGATAGAAGTGATTTCGAGGGTATGATCATCTTGCCTGCAAAGTTGTCAGAGTTGACTGGATCCTCGAAAGCAAACTCAACGGGCTCCTCGTTAGCGAACTCATCTCCCAGCTCTACCCAAAGAAGACAAACAAGCAAAAGGAACACAATCAACCACGTGCAAAGCTCAAACAACATGATGCAAACATGGTATGCTATGCGGGATGCGGTATGTGATGCATATGCAAGATTTATCAAGGAATGATTGAACCTGGCCTCAACTTGGAAATCCAAGAGTGCCACTGGAAAGGTGAGGTGATTTCGGTTGAAATCGATATAAAGAACACCGGAATCGGATGCACGGTTTAGAAATGGCAAGCAAAACAAATATGGCACCGGTCTGCGATAAACAGTGAGTAGCCATCTAAATGCATCAAGATAAATATGCTACAACACTCAAACATGGCAACAAAATACATGACAGGGATCCACGCATGATTCTTGACCAAAAGATGAACACTGAGCTACGGCCAATTCATCCATTAACACGTTCAAACAAGCATGGCAAAAGTGCAATTGATAAACAGGTTTCAGACTTAGTGAAATCAACACAAGCCTGGAATTTCAGATCAGGTAGCACACTTTGGAGCATGAAAACTATATGCTACAGGAACTTAACATGGCAAAGCAAGGCATGACATGGATCTACTCGAAGAGCTTAACAAAAGTCCCTTAGTGACCTTGAGCCAAAAGGGATCAGAAAATACAATTGCAAGCATGTGAACATGGCAAAAAGATAATCAGATCTCAGACTTGGAGAAAAACTAGAGCAGGCAAATATGTTAACGAGTAGGCATGTTTACGAGCTCGATGCACTCACTACAGAGCAGGGCATGACAAACTAAGCATGCACCAATCAAGAATGCACATTTTATAAGCTAGACATGGCATGAACAACAACATAGCATGCACGGATCAACAACAACATCCTCGGCAAAATCGCTAACAAGTAGACAATCTGTCAGGAATTACGAAATAGCAAAAGTAGAGCTCGATTGACTCAAGCTAGGGTACTCCATAATTGCAAACAAATACATGGATGGATAGAGAATCACAATATTAACAAATCATCCTTACTGATCATCCTCAAAAAAGGCACGGATCACTAGGAAACAACATGAACATATGGCATATTGATAAAAACAGATCAAGGACTTGGTGAAATTTAAGTCCCTGAAATCAGCATTAACGAATGCACCACTTTGCAAGCTTGTGCTAGTCACCACACATGTCACAAAAATACATGGTAAGCACCTCTATAAAGATGGCATGGCATATAACAAAACTCATGTAGAACTCAGGAGCATATCAGGCACACATTAAACATGGCAAAAATGACAAATAGCTATTTGGTGCAGCAGATCTACAAATAACTCAAATAGCCCTCTTCTAACAGCATTTCGGGCATCAAGATGAGCTCAAATGAAAATGATGCAATGAGATGAAATGATGTACTCTCTGAGACAAACATTTTGAGATGCTTCAAGTCCAAAACGGATCTACGGATGAGGAGATATAGCATGATGAACATGGCAATATAATCTGCAGACTTAGGGAAAAAATGAAGTCAACCTCTCTCAGATCTAGGGTTCTACGCTGGCGCGCGAACCGAGGTAGAATCCGGCAAGGTGGTGGCTGCTCCGGCGAGGGAAGGCGAGGGGGAGGCCGGGGAAGGGCGGATCTGGCCCTTCCTTTTCCAGATCCGGTGAGGGGCGGCGGCTCTGGCCACCGGGGCGGTGAGAGGGGCGCGGGCAAGCGATGTGGCGGCTCCGGTGAGGTCCTGTGGCGGCGGGGCGAGGTCTGGCCGGCGATGGCGCGCCGGGCGGCGGCGGCCGGCGATGTGGTCGGGCGGCGGGACGAAGGCGGCGGTGTGCGGCAGGAGGCGGCGCGGGGAGCGGGCCGCGGGGGCCTACCTTGGGCCTGGCGGGCCTTGGCGGGGCGTGGGCCGGCGGCGATGACGTGGCGCGTCACGAGTGGTCAGTGGCGGGGGCGAACATGTCCGTCCGATGCGGTTTCGTCGGGCGGCGGTGGGGTAGGTGGATCTAGGGTTTCGGGGGAAGAAGAACCCATGGATTTCGGAGGAGGACCTATTTATAGGCATAGGAGGAGCTAGGAGAGTCCAAATGAGGTGCGGTTTTCGGCCACACGATCGTGATTGAACGCTCTAGAAGATGGAGAGGGTTTTGGTGGGTTTTGGGCCAAATGGAAGGGTGTTGGGCTGCAACACACACGAGGCCTTCTCGGTCCCTCGGTTAACCGTTGGAGCATCAAACGAAGTCCAAATGGTACGAAACTTGACAGGCGGTCTACCGGTAGTAAACCAACGCCGCTTGACAAGTCTCGGTGCAATCCGGAAATGTTTAATCCCAACACACGAAAAGAAGGTAGAAATGACCACCGGAGGATATAGGAGCGCCGGAATGCAAAACGGACAACGGGGAAAATGCTCGAATGCATGAGACGAACACGTATGCAAATGCAATGCACATGATGACATGATATGAGATGCATGACAATGACAACAACACACGGAGACAAAAACCCGAACCCGAGGAAATAAAACAACTTAGCGCCGGAAACGACAAGAGTTGGAGTACATATAAGGTAAATTACATCCGGGGTGTTACAACACTCCACCACTACGAAAGGATCTCGTCCCGAGATCTAGGACTGGAAGAATGCCGGGAACTCAGAACGGAGGTGATCCTCGCGTTCCCAGGTGGCTTCACGGTCGGAATGGTGTGACCACTTGACTTTGAGGAATTTGATTGACTTATTGCGAGTCTTGCGTTCAGTCTCTTCAAGAATAGCAACGGGGTGCTCACGATAAGAAAGGTCTTCTTGGAGATCAGTGTCTTCGAAGTTGACGGTGCGGTCAGGAGTCTTGAAGCACTTGCCGAGCTGAGAGACATGGAACACGTCGTGCACATTTGCAAAGTTTGAAGGAAGCTCGATTTGATAGGTGAGATCGCCTCTCTTGCTGGCGATCTTGAAAGGACCCACGTATCTAGGGGCAAGCTTCCCTTTGATACCGAAGCAACGAGTACCTTTCATTGGAGAGACGCGGAGGTAAACATGATCTCCGATCTCGAAAGCCAAATCACGGTGCTTACTATCATAGTAACTCTTCTGGCGCGATTGCGCTGCTTTGAGGTTATCACGAATGACTTTACACATCTCTTCTGCCTCTGTGATTAAGTCATTTCCAAGAAGTTGACGTTCACCAGTTTCTGACCAGTTTAGAGGAGTACGGCACTTCCTGCCATAGAGAATTTCGAATGGGGCCTTGCCCGAACTTGCTTGAAAACTGTTGTTGTAGGAGAATTCGGCGTATGGAAGACAATCTTCCCACTTCATACTGAAGGAGATAAGGCAAGCCCTGAGCATATCTTCAAGAATCTGATTGACACGCTCGACTTGACCGCTAGTTTGAGGGTGGAAAGCTGTGATGAAGCGGATGTTGGTGCCCATGGCCTTCTGAAAAGAATCCCGAAACTTGGAGGTAAAGATGCTGCCACGGTCTGAAGAGATCACCTGTGGAATACCGTGCAGCGAGACAATCCGAGAGGTATACAGCTCCGCCAATTGAGCTACAGTGATAGACTCTTTGATAGGCAGAAAGTGAGCCACTTTAGTGAGTTTGTCGATGACAACGAATATAGCATCATTGTCACGCTTAGACTTTGGAAACCCAGTCACGAAGTCCATCTCAATGTGGTCAAACTTCCATTCTGGAATGACAAGAGGTTGGAGGAGACCAGCTGGCCTTTGGTGTTCTGCCTTCACTCTTCTGCAGACATCACACTCTTTCACGAACTGAGCAATCTCGCGCTGCATTCGAGTCCACCAATAAGCCTGCTTGAGGTCCTGATACATCTTCATGCTCCCAGGGTGGATGGAGAGGAGAGAATTGTGAGCCTCGTTCATGATAGCTTTATGAAGATCACCTTTGGGCACAACAATACGATCCTCGAAGAAGAGAGTATCCTTGTCATCAAGGCGGTAGCACTTGTACTTGGGTTGACTCTTGGCAATCCCAATCTTCACCTTCTTCACCATAGCATCAAAAAGTTGAGCCTCACGAATATGATCTTCCAAAGTAGGAGAGACTTGAAGGTTGGCGAGGAAACCTTGAGGTACAACTTGCAGATTGAGTTTGCGGAAAGCTTCACAAAGCTCGGGTTGATAAGGCTTGAGAATCAGACTATTGCAGTATGCTTTCCTTCTCAAAGCATCAGCAATCACATTGGCCTTGCCTGGAGTATACTCGATACTCGGATTATACTCCTGAATCATTTCGACCCAACGAGTCTGCCTGAGGTTGAGATTAGGCTGAGTGAAGATGTACTTGAGACTCTTGTGGTCAGTGAAGATGTCCACTTTTCTTCCCAATAAGAGATGTCTCCAAGTCAAAAGAGCATGCACAACTGCCACCAACTTGACATCATGAGTGGGGTAGTTCTTCTCGTTGGACTTCAACTGGCGAGAGGTATAAGCCACAACTTTCTTCTCTTACATCAACACTGCACCAAGACCTTGGAGAGAGGCATCGCAGAAGACCTCGAAAGGTTTGGATTCATCAGGAGGAGTCAGAACTGGAGCAGTGACCAATTTCTCTTTCAAAGTGTTGAAAGCAATGTCACATTTCGGAGACCAAACATACTTGACGTGCTTCTGGAGAAGATTTGAAAGAGGCTTCGCTATCTTTGAAAAGTTCTCCACGAACCTTCGACAGTAGCTTGCGAGACCAAGGAAGCTACGGAGTTGCTTCACGTTCTGAGGTGGTTCCCAATTCACAATTGCAGACACCTTCTCAGGATTCACCGCAACGCCCTTGGCAGAGATGATATGCCCAAGATATAGAACCTCCTTGAGCCAAAACTCGCACTTTGAGAACTTGGCGTAGAACTGATGTTCCCTGAGCTTATCGAGCACCAAACGCAAGTGCTTGGCATGATCTTCCTTGTTCTTCGAAAAGACCAGAATGTCATCAAGATAGACCAAGACAAAGTCGTTTGTGTAGGCGTTGAAGATGAAGTTCATCATGCGAGAGAAAGTCGGAGGAGCGTTGACGAGGCCAAAAGACATGATAGTGTATTCATATGAACCATAGCTTGTTCTGAAGGCCGTCTTGGGAATATCTTGCTCACGGATTCGAATCTGGTGATAGCCCATACGGAGATCAAGCTTGGAGAATACTTGGGCACCTTTGAGTTGTTCGAACAGCTCGTTGATGTTGGGAAGTGGGTATTTGTTCTTGATAGTCTTCTTGTTCAATGGACGGTAGTCAACACAAAGTCGGTCCGTTCCATCCTTCTTCACAAAAAGTACTCCACAACCCCACGGAGAAGAACTAGGTCTGATGAGACCCATTCGCTCTTGAATATCGAGTTGCTTCTTCAGCTCCTTCAACTCTTCAGGTCCAAGCTTGTAAGGACGCTTGCAAACCGGTTCCGTGCCAGGCTCAAGATCGATGACGAATTCAACTGGCCGGTGCGGAGGCATTCCTGGAAGCTCTTCTGGAAAGATGTCTTGATATTCGCAAACGACTGGAATTTGCGAGATGGCATCAAGTTCACCCTTCTCATTGAGAGAAAACAGACGGATGGTATCATCACAAGAGGCAAATACAATTACATCCACTGACAAATGAGTCAATTGAATCTGCCTGGCTGCACAATCAAGCTGAGCCTTGTGCTTAGAAAGCCAATCCATTCCCAGAATAAGATCAATATCCGAGTCACCAAGAACATTTGGAGAGGACAAGAACTTATAGTCACCCAAAGTGATTGTAACATCCGGAACACATACTCGAGATGTCATTTGACGGGCCGAAGAGACAATAGCCAACGGTTTCGGCTACACTTGAGTAACAAAATCATGCTTAGATGCAAAAGGTCTCGAGATGAAACAATGCGATGCACCAGTGTCAAAAAGAACTCTTGCAGGAATATCATTAACAGGAAGGTTACCCATGATGACATCTGAAGAGTCCTTTGCCTGAGCTGCATTCACCATGTTAACCTTGGTGTACTTGGGGTTATGCTTGACCACAGCTGTACTTGCCGATCTCACAGGAGGAGGAGGAGGGAGGCGCCTCTGATTGAAGCATTTGTTGGCATAGTGACCCTTCTATTGGCACTTGTTGCACGTGACCTCTGAAAGCGGACGGTGATACAGAGCACTCGATCTTGAAGCTTGAGATGAAGTCTTGTTCTGAAAGCCAGGGTTGGGTGAGTGGGAAGATCCACTGCCACCTTTCCTCTTCTGTTGATAAGGCTGATGGAACGGAGGAGGAGGAAGCCAATACTTCTGCTGCTTGGCCACTTGAGTAGAGGAAGAAGGAGTAGCATCTCTGACTCGCTTCTTGGAAGCATCACACTTCAGTTGAGCAGCCTCTTGCTTCAATGCCATGTTGTAAAACTCATCGTACCTCAAGGGCTCAAAGAGAACAAGAGCTAGCTGGATTTCTTCTCTAAGACCACCCCTGAACTGGTATATCATGCTCTTCTCGTCAGGGACGTCCTGCTTAGCAAAGCGGGCGATCTTCTGAAACAACTTGTTGTAGTCATAGACAGACAAAGAGCCTTGCTTCAGGTTGCGGAATTCCTCACGCTTGCTTTCAACCACGCTCTGAGGAATATGATGAGCTTTGAAGTCTCGACGGAATTCATCCCAGGTAATCACACGGCCTCCTCTGGAATCTTTGTACTGCTAGAACCATTCTGCAGCTTGGTCTTTGAGTTGGAAGGAAGCAAACTTGATAAAGTCCTCAGGCCTGACGTTACTGCACTCGAAATGCTTGCACAAGTCCACAAGCCAATCGTCAGCATCAGTTGCCTCAACACAATTGCTGAAGGTCTTTGACTGGTTAGCAAGGAACTGGTTGAGTGTAGCAAAGTGATTCTGATTGTTGCCCTGGTTGCCTTGGTTCGCTTGGTTGCGCTCTTGAAGAATTTGCATGATCAACTACGTGTTTGCATTGGTTGCGGCCATCACAGCTTGCCATGCCTCAGGAGGAGGTGGTGGTGGTGGCGGATCAGGATTCAGAGTCGTGCGCGTTGGAGGAGCCATCCTGAAGAGGTTGACATCCATTAGCACATTGATAGACAAAATTGAAGCTGAATCCAACGGGTAGAAATTGCAACATATAGTCTTCACATCCGAACAAAATGAACGAATGCATTCCAAATGAAATGGTCACATATCCATAAATTGAGAAGCCACTTAGAATTTAGGTAGAGGAATAAATCAACAAGGTACGGAGCAAGAACGAATACTCGGTAAGGATCGCCCAATCTCAAACCAAATATCCATGGAAGAAGAATTAGAGCTACAAGAATTCCCACCTATGAAACTCCCGAACCTTTCCAGTTATGCAATCAGGTGTTGGGGATACAAGGGAAGCATAATATCTCACCCAAATCTAGCAAATCCTACATCCAGTTGTATCCATCCTTCAACACAGAACCGAGAAAAACTTCGGAAACCATCTACCTCAACCTTCGAAAAGCATCCGTTATACAAGTTATGGCAATACTCCCGAACTCCTGCCCCAGTACTGGGTGGCGTCAAGGTTATCTCACCAACAACTGCATAAAGAGATTTTCGATGTCGGCGAACTAAACTCAGGTATTCCAGAACTATAACGATAAAATTGTGACGACAACACCTCGGAGCTCAACTCCCCGGGACACTGCCACAACCCCTAAATGACAGGAGGCACCAAGAACAATGTTCTTGTCACAAAACCATCGGAACGATTCCAAGATACCCGCATGATCCTAAATTTTTTTAGTGAAATTTGAGAAGAGAAGAGACAAAACTCTATGTCAAGATGCCTAACCAGAGCGATGAAGGGACTGGGGAGTAAAAAGAATTCCTAAAGTCTCCGATATATAAATCCTAAATGACTTAAAACATTTTTCTAGACTCAACTCGTCACCTAATTTCGATCAAGCAGTGGGGGCTCCTAAGGTCGGGGAAGGGGCTGATTACCAACTTGTAACGCCCTCGATGCGGCTATATCTCCTATGTGTCGAAGCACGACTTAGAGGCATAACCGCGTTGAAAGCAATGTCGCAAGTAAGGTAATATTCACAACAACCCATGTAAATATATAATAAGGGGAAAGGTACATAGTTGGCTTACACTCGCCACGTCACACAAAGTACATAAATAGCATTACAATCATCCAATCACTCATGGTCCGACTACGGTACCAAAATAAAAGATCAACCCCAACAAGCGACATGGTCCCGATCGCCCCAACTGGGCACCACTACTGATCATCAAGGAAAGACACATAGTAACGGCGTGAGTCTTCGTCGAACTCCCACTTGAGCTCAAGCGCATCATCTGGAACGGATTCATCGGGCCCTGCATCTGGTTTGGAAGTAAACTGTGAGCCACGGGGACTCAGCAATCTCGCACCCTCATGATCAAGACTATTTAAGCTTATAGGAAAGGCAAGGTAATATGTGGAGCTGCAGCAAGCGACTAGCATATATGGTGGCTAACCTGTTCGCAAAAGAGAGCGAGAAGAGAGGGCAAAGCACGAACGAAGAACTATAGAACATCCTGCGGCAGACATTACTGCAACACCGTGTTCACTTCCCGGACTCCGCCGAGAAGAGACCATCACGGTTACACACACAGTTGATTCATTTTAATTAAGTCAAGGTTCAAGTTATCTACAACCAGACATTAACAAATTCCCATCTGCCCATAACCGCGGGCACGGCTTTCGAAAGTTCAAATCCCTGCAGGGGAGTCCCAACTTAGCCCATCACAAGCTCTCACGGTCAACGAAGGATAAACCTTCTCCTGAGACATTCCGATCAGACTCGGCATCCCGGTTCTACAAGACAACTTTGACAAAGACAAAACAAGTCCAGCAACACCGCCCGAATGTGCCGACAAATCCCGATAGGAGCTGCACATATCTCATTCTCAAGGCACACTCAGATGAGCAATCCGTACAACTAAAACCAGCCCTCGAGTTTACTTCGAGGTGGCGCTGCAAGGGGCTCTAGTTTGGACCAACACTCAGAGGAGCACTGGCCTGGGGGGGTTTAAATAAAATGACCCTCGGGCTCCGGAAACCCAAGGGAAAAAGAGGCTAGGTGGCAAATGGTAAAACCAAGGTTGGGCATTGCTGGAGGTGTTTTATTCAAGGTGAACTGTCAAGGGGTTCCCATTATCACCCAACCGCGTAAGGAACGCAAAATCTGGGAACATAACACCGATATGACGGAACTAGGGCGGCAAGAGTGAAACAAAACACTAGGTAAAAGGCCGAGCCTTCCACCCTTTACCAAGTATGTAGATGCATTAAGATAACAAGATTATATAGTGATATCCCAACAAGAAAATAATGTTCCAACAAGGAACAATCTCCAATCTTCACCTGCAACTAGCAATCCCATAAGAAGGCTGAGCAAAGCGGTAACATAGCCAATTAATGGTTTACTAGGACATGGTGGGTTAGAGGTTTGACATGGCAATTTGGGAGGCATGATAAGCAAGTGGTAGGCATCGTAGCATAGGCATAGCAAAAGAGCGAGCATCTAGCAAAGCAAAGATAGAAGTGATTTCGAGGGTATGATCATCTTGCCTGCAAAGTTGTCAGAGTTGACTGGATCCTCGAAAGCAAACTCAACGGGCTCCTCGTTAGCGAACTCGTCTCCCGGCTCTACCCAAAGAAGACAAACAAGCAAAAGGAACACAATCAACCATGTGCAAAGCTCAAACAACATGATGCAAACATGGTATGCTATGCGGGATGCGGTATGTGATGCATATGCAAGATTTATCAAGGAATGATTGAACCTGGCCTTAACATGGAAATCCAAGAGTGCCACTGGAAAGGTGAGGTGATTTCGGTTGAAATCGATATAAAGAACACCGGAATCGGATGCACGGTTTAGAAATGGCAAGCAAAACAAATATGGCACCGGTCTGCGATAAACAGCGAGTAGCCATCTAAATGCATCAAGATAAATATGCTACAACACTCAAACATGGCAACAAAATACATGACAGGGATCCACGCATGATGCTTGACCAAAAGATGAACACTGAGCTACGGCCAATTCACCCATTAACAGGTTCAAACAAGCATGGCAAAAGTGCAATTGATAAACAGGTTTCAGACTTAGTGAAATTAACATAAGCCTGGAATTTCAGATCAGGTACCACACTTTGGAGCATGAAAACTATATGCTACAGGAACTTAACATGGCAAAGCAAGGCATGACATGGATCTACTCAAAGAGCTTAACAAAAGTCCCTTAGTGACCTTGAGCCAAAAGGGATCAGAAAATACAATTGCAAGCATGTGAACATGGCAAAAACATAATCAGATCTCAGACTTGGAGAAAAACTGGAGCATGCAAATATGTTAACGAGTAGGCATGTTTACGAGCTCGATGCACTCACTACAGAGCAGGGCATGACAAACTATGCATGCACCAATCAAGAATGCACATTTTATAAGCTAGACATGGCATGAACAACAACATAGCATGCACGGATCAACAACAACATCCTCGGCAAAATCGCTAACAAGTAGACAATCTGTCAGGAATTACGAAATAGCAAAAGTAGAGCTCGATTGACTCAAGCTAGGGTACTCCATAATTGCAAACAAATACATGGATGGATAGAGAATCACAATATTAACAAATCATCCTTACTGATCATCCTCAAAAAAGGCACGGATCACTAGGAAACAACATGAACATATGGCATATTGATAAAAACAGATCAAGGACTTGGTGAAATTTAAGTCCCTGAAATCAGCATTAACGAATGCACCACTTTGCAAGCTTGTGCTAGTCACCACACATGTCACAAAAATACATGGTAAGCACCTCTATAAAGATGGCATGGCATATAACAAAACTCATGTAGAACTCAGGAGCATATCAGGCACACATTAAACATGGCAAAAATGACAAATAGCTATTTGGTGCAGCAGATCTGACAAATAACTCAAATAGCCCTCTTCCAACAGCATTTCGGGCATCAAGATGAGCTCAAATGAAAATGATGCAATGAGATGAAATGATGTACTCTCTGAGACAAACATTTTGAGATGCTTCAAGTCCAAAACGGATCTACGGATGAGGAGATATAGCATGATGAACATGGCAATATAATCCGCAGACTTAGGGAAAAAAATGAAGTCAACCTCTCTCAGATCTAGGGTTCTACGCCGGCGCGTGAACCGAGGCAGAATCCGGCAAGGTGGTGGTTGCTCCGGCGAGGGAAGGCGAGGGGGAGGCCGGGGAAGGGCGGATCCGGCCCTTCCTCGTCCAGATCTGGCGAGGGGCTGCGGCTCCGGCCACCAGGGTGGTGAAGGGTGCGTGGGGCGGCGATGTGGCGGCTCCGGCGAGGTCCTGTGGCGGCGGGGCGAGGTCCGGCCGGCGATGGCGCGCCGGGCGGCAGCGGCCGGCGATGTGGCTGGGCGGCGGGATGAAGGCGGCAGTGTGCGGCAGGAGGCGGCGCGGGGAGCGGGCCGCGGGGGCCTGCCTTGGGCCCGGCGGGCCTTGGCAGCGCGCGGGTCGGCGGCGGTGACGTGGCACGTCACAAGTGGTTGGCGGCGGGGGCGGACATGTCTGTCCGACGCGGTTTCGTCCGGCGGCGGCAGGGTTGGTGGATCTAGGGTTTCGGGGGAAGAAGAACCCGTGGATTTCGGAGGAGGACCTATTTATAGGCATAGGAGGAGCTAGGAGAGTCCAAATGAGGTGCAGTTTTCGTCCACGCGATCGTGATCGAACGCTCTAGATGATGGAGAGGGTTTTGAGCCAAATGGAAGGGTGTTGGGCTGCAACACACACGAGGCCTTCTCGGTCCCTCGGTTAACCGTTGGAGCATCAAACGAAGTCCAAATGGTACGAAACTTGATAGGCGGTCTACCGGTAGTAAACCAAGGCCGCTTGGCAAGTCTTGGTCCAATCCGGAAATGTTTAATCCCCACACATGAAAAGAAGGTAGAAATAACCACCGGATGAGATAGGATCGCCGGAATGCAAAACGGACAACGGGGAAAATGCTTGGATGCATGAGACGAACACGTATGCAAATGCAATGCACATGATGACATGATATGAGATGCATGACAACGACAACAACACACGGAGACAAAAACCCGAACCCAAGGAAATAAAATAACTTAGCGCCGGAAACGGCAAGAGTTGGAGTACATATAAGGTAAATTACATCCGGGGTGTTACAAGGAGCAACTCTTTGCTCTACTGGTCGGGGTGAAGATACCCCAAACAAGCCCCTCAGAGGATTACTTTCCGTAGTAACAAGTGACAGTAAATTTCAGCACGCTATATAAATTTTTCCTTACCAAATTCCACATACCAAAGGCGATTCACTCCCCGGCAACGGTTCCAGAAAAGAGTCTTGATGACCCACAAGTATAGGGGATCTATCGTAGTCCTTTCGATAAGTAAGAGTGTCGAACCCAACGAGGAGCAGAAGGAAATGATAAGCGGTTTCCATCAAGGTATTCTCTGCAAGTACTGAAATAAGTGGTAACAGATAGTTTTGTGATAAGATAATTGTAACGAGCAACAGGTAACAAAAGTAAATAAGGTGCAGCAAGGTGGCCCAATCCTTTTTGTAGCAAAGGACAAGCCTGGACAAACTCTTATATGATGTAAAGCGCTCCCGAGGACACATGGGAATATCGTCAATCTAGTTTTCATCACGCTCATATGATTCGCGTTCGGTACTTCGATAATTTGGTATGTGGGTGGACTGGTGCTTGGGTGCTGCCCTTACTTGGACAAACATCCCACTTATGATTAACCTCTATTGCAAGCATCCGCAAATACAACAAAAGTATTAAGGTAAACCTAACCATAGCATGAAACATATGGATCCAAATCAGCCCCTTACGAAGCAACGCATAAACTAGGGTTTAAGCTTCTGTCACTCTAGCAACCCATCATATACTTATTACTTCCCAATGCCTTCCTCTAGGCCCAAATAATGGTGAAGTGTTATGTAGTCGACGTTCACATAACACCACTAGAGGAGAGACAACATACATCTCATCAAAATATCGAACGAATACCAAATTCACATGACTACTAATAGCAAAACTTCTCCCATGTCCTCAGGAACAAACGTAACTACTTACAAAGCATATTCATGTTCATAATCAGAGGGGTATTAATATGCATAAAGGATCTGAACATATGATCTTCTACCAAATAAACCAACTAGCATCAACTACAAGGAGTAATTAACACTACTAGCAACCCATAGGTACCAATCCCAGACTTGGAGACAAGAATTGGATACAAGAGATGAACTAGGGTTTTGAGAGGAGACGCTGCTGGTGAAGATGTTGATGGAGATTGCCCTCTCCCGATGAGAGGAGCGTTAGTGATGACGATGGCGATGATTGTCGTGGTATTTCTCACGGGGGGCTTGCGAGTCAACAAATGCCACAAGGGCTTAGTGTGTGGGTAGGACTGCTGCTGATAGGACCGGGAACGGGTATGCGAGTAGCACGCGGTCGTTTACCCAGGTTCGGGGCTCTCCGGAGAGATAATACCCCTACTCCTGCATGTCTGAGTATATATATCTTAGGTGTACATCGGGCAGTACAAAGCGCTCCTGGAGCTGTATATGGAGTCGGTGCCATAGGCATCCGATCTGGTAAATGCGTATACCAGGCGTCTAGTGGCCGGCCATGCTAATGGCCGTATGTGTGGGCTTATGTGATGGATGGATGGATAGCTAGCTAGCTTGCTAGTGTGCATGCGTGAGTGTCCATCCATCCTGGATGGATGGATGTGTGGTGGTATATATAGTGTGAGGTAGCTTGGTGTGTAAGCTATGTGGGTAGCTTGGTATGTAAGCTAGCTAGTGGCTTTGGATGTAAGCTACCTTGGGTAGCTTACATGCCAAGCCAGGTAGGCATGGCACATGTCATGCTTGTCCCCTGGGATACTTCATAAATTAGTACCCAGGGGACACGGTACACTGTAGATGACGGCATCGCGGTACGGTTGTCTTCGTCGATGTCGGGTCGGGCTGCAGTCGGCAGCCGACCAGTTGGCGTAGTCGGCGGCCGGCAGTCGGCAGCCGGCGGGGTAGTGCAGTCGGACGGGCAGCCGGCAGGAGCGGCCGGGCAGTCGGACTGAGGGGCTTTGCTAGCCCCGATGTCTTGAAATATCATCTCGCCGTCTTCGGGGTATCCGTGTCCCATTACACCGACAGTAGCCCCCGAGCCTCCGGGCAACTTGGCAAAGTTGGGCGGAGGTTTTTTTGGCAAATGTTCATAAAAATAATAATAAAAAGGACAGAGTTAGTCCATGCGGATATATCGAATGCTTGCTTTTATCATTGCAAGTTTTATGCAGAGGGTGCCGACTCGGTTTCGTCCGAGCCCCCTTAATCTTTTTCGTGTTCCCTCCGCTTTTTGGCTTGTGCTCTTGCTTGCCGGACAGCCGCTCTGCGGTCTGTGGCTGAGAGTGGGCCGCGAAGTGGAGTGTACAGTACTCAGAGTCTGGGAGCAGATTCAACCAAGTAGATACTTGTAAAAGGAAAACGGTCGGGTCGCCCGAACGTTTTTCTTCCCGGACGTTTTTCGCGTGGGTGGCCTCCAGCGTTCACTCTTGCTAGTCGGCAGCCGCTCTGCGGTCTGTGACTAAGAGTGGGCCTTTGGTACCGCGCACGGTACTAAGCCATCTGCGGGAACTAACGTCTCAGGCCAAGCGGCCAGCCCCCGGGCCAACTCTGGCTGGCGCCGGGGCAAACAGTGATGCTACTGTAATAAAATGCGGAGGCAGCCCCTGAGCAACGCTCGGGGTTATCCGTGCTTGCGTAGTGCAAAAATATGCGGGTGAGGAGCTCACATTGTTTTTCGTGTAGTCGCAGTCGTCGAAGATAGCCGGCGCGACTCGGCGCTCGCGGAGTGCGCCGGCGCCCCCGCTGGGTGTAGGGCCGACTGCTGAGCAGTCGGGCCGGATCTTCCGGCAGCTATTTTGTCTTCTTTCTCACGGGGGCGCGTCAGCGCACCCGCTGGGTGTAGCCCCCGAGATTCGGGCCGACTGCTGAGCAGTCGGGCCGGATCTTCCGGCAACTGCTTTGTCTTCTTTTCTCTCGCGGGGGGCGCGTCAGCGCACCCGTTGGGTGTAGCCCCCGAGATTCGAGCCGACTGCTGAGCAGTCGGGCCGGATCTTCCGGCAACTACCTCGTGTTCTTCTTCTCTCGCGGGGGCGCGTCAGCACACCCGCTGGGTGTAGCCCCCGAGATTCGGGCCGACTGCTGAGCAGTCGGGCCGGATCTTCCGGCAACTACTTTGTCTTCTTTTCTCTCGTGGGGGGCGCGTCAGTGCACCCGCTGGGTGTAGCCCCCGAGATTCGGGCCGACTGCTGAGCAGTTGGGCCGGATCTTCCGGCAACTACCTTGTGTTCTTCTTCTCTCGCGGGGGCGCGTCAGCGCACCCGCTGGGTGTAGCCCCCGAGATTCGGGCCGACTGCTGAGCAGTCGGGCCGGATCTTCCGGCAACTACCTTGCATTCTTCTTCTCTCGCGGGGGCGCGTCAGTGCACCAGCTGGGTGTAGCCCCCGAGATTCGGGCCGATTGCCGAGCAGTCGGGCCGGATCTTCCGGCAACTACCTTGCGTTCTTCTTCTCTCGCGGGGGCGCGTCAGCGCACCCGCTGGGTGTAGCCCCCGAGATTCGGGCCGACTGCTGAGCAGTCGGGCCGGATCTTCCGGCAACTACCTTGTCTTTATCTCTTTTTCTCGTCAGCCGGCCATGCGCATCCGGACCAGCTCGTCGGGCGGCCGGGCGGCAAAGCGGGCAGACGAAACAGCCGGCCGAGCGGCGACGCGGGCTGTTGATCAGAGCAGCCAGCTGGACTGTAGTCAATGCAGGCTCTTTTTTTTGTTTGGTGGCACCCCTGACTTTTCTTCGGCCGGGTCCAGCCCCACAGCCTCTTTTCCCTCGGGCACCCGGCCGAAGCGAAGCCGGCCAGGGCGGGCTCGGGCGGAGCCGGCCAGGCGCAGAGGGGCGCGGGCGGCCGCGGTCTTGCAAGCAGAGGGGCCGGGGCGGCACGGGCGCAGCGGCCGGAGCCGGCGCGTGGACGGCGACGAGAGCCAGGGGAGCAGGCAGCCCGGCGGGGAGCGGCAGCCGGCCCAGGGCGACGCGAGCGGAGTCGGCGGGACGCGCGAAGCCGGCACGGGGGAGGCCGGCAGGCGGCGGAGTCGGCCGCGGGGGCGAAGCCGGCGCGGAGTGGCGGGACGCGCGAAGCCGGCGCGGGGGAGGCCGGCAGGCGGTGGAGTCGGCCGCGGGGGCGAAGCCGGCGCGGAGTGGCGGGACGCGCGAAGCCGGCGCGGGGGAGGCCAGCAGGCGGCGGAGCAGTGCGGCGCGGGCGCGGGGGAGCCTGCAAGAGGCGGGCGGTGCGGCGCGGGCGCCGGGGAGCCGGCAAGAGGCGGGCGGGCAGCCGGTCGAGGCAGGGCGCGCGCTGCCGCGGGAGCAGCCGGACCCGGCGAGCCGGCTACGGGGCTGGCGGGGCCAGCAACCAGCCAGGCCGGCTGGGGGAGTAGTCGGCCCGCGCGGGAGCCGGCGGCCGCAGGCGAGGGAAGCCGCTGGGCGCGCGGAGACGGGCGGCCGGGCCGGCGCCTCGGCTCGGCCGGAGGCCGGTTGACGACGCGGTGGAGGAGGGGCCGGTGGACGCACGAGGGTGACCGGATGCGGGCGGCCGAGGCGAAGTGACGCCGGCCCGCGGGAGCTGGCAAGCGGCCGAGGCGAAGCCGGCACGGGAGGCCGGGGCAGCGCCGTCGCGGCGAAGAAGGCGAAGGAGCGCGTGAGCGAACGAGGCAGGCGCCGGGTCGAGTGGCACGGGAGGCGGCCGGCCAAAGCCGATAGGTGGCCGGGCCCGCAGGGGGCCACGGCCGGCACGGGCGGGGGAGCACGCAGTAGCCACGGCGCAGGTGGTCAGGAACTCGGGGCGGAGCCGGCGGCCCGAGGCAGCGCGAATGGGTGCGGAGTCGGCAGGGGAGCGGCGCGCAACGGTGGCCGGACCCGGCGCGGCGCAGCCGGCCAGACGAAGGCGGGGCGGCGAGCCGGCCGCCCGGAGTCGGTGATGGGGGTGGCGCAGCCGGACGAGGCCAGAGTTGGAGCCAGCCGGAGAGGCGGCAGCGGAGGCGGGGCCACCGCGAGCAGAGAGCCAGGCGGGGCCGGGCATCGTGGGCACGGCGACGCGGTAGCGGTAGGCGGCAGCAGCAGGCCGGGGCAAAGCGGCGGCCGCTACACGGACCGCGTGGCCGTTATCTGGGTAGTATCCAGGATGTGTATGAGGCATGCGTGACTTTGCATATGATTATGCTTTGACCATTGTATGGCTTGCACCCAACTAGCTCGCAAAGATGACATGTGGAGAAGCTAATGCGCGTTCCGGCCAAAGCGAGGCATAGCACGGAGAGGAGCAAACGCAAGCGGCGCGTGGGTGGCCACGGCCGACCGAAACGAGGCCCCGCGCACGGCGCGCGCGCGTGGACGGACCGCCGGCTTCGCAACGGTGGTGATGGAGAAGGCGAGGCCGATGGCGAGGATGCGTCGCCCCTCGTGGCCGCTCCGGGGGCGGGTCGGTGTCGAGCCCCCGAGCGCAACCGGGGAGACGCCGCGACGCCGCGGCGGAGGCGAAAGTAGTCCCGCCCGGACAGCGAAACCAGCAGCAGCGCGGTAGCATAGTACCGCCCCACGGTGGGCGCCAACTGTCGTGGTATTTCTCACGGGGGGCTTGCGAGTCGACAGATGCCACAAGGGCTTAGTGTGTGGGTAGGACTGCTGCTGATAGGACCGGGAACGGGTATGCGAGTAGCACGCGGTCGTTTACCCAGGTTCGGGGCTCTCCGGAGAGATAATACCCCTACTCCTGCATGTCTGAGTATATATATCTGAGGTGTACATCGGGCAGTACAAAGCGCTCTTGGAGCTGTATATGGAGTCGGTGCCATAGGTATCCGATCTGGTAAATGCGTATACCAGGCGTCTAGTAGCCGGCCATGCTAATGGCCGTATGTGTGGGCTTATGTGATGGATGGATGGATAGCTAGCTAGCTTGCTAGTGTGCATGCATGAGTGTCCATCCATCCTGGATGGATGGATGTGTGGTGGTATATATAGTGTGAGGTAGCTTGGTGTGTAAGCTATGTGGGTAGCTTGGTATGTAAGCTAGCTAGTGGCTTTGGATGTAAGCTACCTTGGGTAGCTTACATGCCAAGCCAGGTAGGCATGGCACATGTCATGCTTGTCCCCTGGGATACTTTATAAATCAGTACCCATGGGACACGGTAAACTGTAGATGACGGCATCGCGGTACGGTTGTCTTCGTCGATGTCGGGTCGGGCTGCAGTCGGCAGCCGACCGGTTGGCGTAGTCGGCGGTCGGCAGTCGGCAGCCGGCCGGGTAGTGCAGTCGGACGGGGAGCCGGCAGGAGCGGCCGGGCAGTCGGACTGAGGGGCTTTGCTAGCCCCGATGTCTTGAAATATCCTCTCGCCGTGTTCGGGGTATCCGTGTCCCATTACACCGACAATGATTTCCCCCTCCCGGAGGGAAGTTTCCCTGGCAGAACAGCCCCGCCAGAACCCTAGATTGGCTCCGCCAAGGTTCCGCCTCGTGGCGGCGTAGTTTCGTCCGAGAAGATGGCTTCTGATTTTTTTTCCCATCAAAAGAGTCCATATAGCAGAAGATGGCCACCGGAGGGCCACCAGGGGGGCCCACGAGGTAGAGAGGCGCGCCCAGGGGGTAGGGCGCACCCCCCACCCTTGTGGGCAGGGTGTGGCCCCCCTAGTGAAGTTCTTGAGCTCAATCTTTTTTATATATTTGGAAACCATCATCTGTGAAGTTTCAGGACTTTTGGAGCTGTGCAGAATAGGTCTCTAATATTTGCTCCTTTTCCAGCCAGAATCCCAGCTGCTGGCATTCTCCCTTTTTATGTAAACCTTGTAAAATAAGAGAGAATAGGCATAAGTATTGTGACATAATGTGTAATAACAGCCCATAATGCAATAATATTGATTTAAAAGCATGATGAAAAATGGACGTATCACTAGGCCTCGCCGTCGTCCACCGCCCTGGTGCTCTTGGCGCGGCCTGGTCAACGTGGTCAATGAACGACATCCATCGGAAGTGGACTGTACGTGGAGAGGCTGACACCTGGGTCCACGGCCGCACGCAAGGAAATGCCTCCTTATTACGCGCAAAATAATGATTCATCCACCAGACAGCTAGGACCCACAGGAAGGGCCTCTGTATTTCATGAAAAAATGTCCCCCCCCCCCGCTGATAGGTCGGACCCACCAGCTATGTCTTTGCACGCAAGGAAGTGCCTCCTTATTACGCCCAAAAAATTGAATACCCCCTGCTAGCTGGGATCCACCATATTGTTGGGCTGACTTGTGGGCCTACTAAGTTGACGGGGACGGAGAGCTTTGTCAACTTAGTCAATACTCCAGTGACCGTATGATGTCCATCCAACGGCCATAGTGCTTCTTCAACCTCTGGTCTTCTTGCTCCAGCCGCCCAAAGCAGCGCCGGTCGTGCCGCCTGCTCCTGCCTCCCGTGGCCGGCTGTGCTACCGCGGAGGCCTCACCGCCCCATACTACTCCCACCACTGGCCAGGCCATCCCTCCACTCACCCACACCCCCTGTTATTCTGCGGCGACGGCAGCCTCACACTGCAGCCGAACCAGTGAACGCTCGTACTCCTCTCCGCGTGGGCATCTACTGCAGCGTCTTGCCCGGCTCCATGTCGTCCCCTTCCTAGGCCTCGCTGTCGTCTACTGCTGTGGTAGTCTTAGCGCGGCATGGTCAATGTGGTCAAAGACCGACTTCCATCGGAAGAGTACTGTATGTGGAGAGGCTGACAGCTAGGTCCACGGCAGCCGTAAGGAAGTGCCTCCTTATTACATGGAAAATAATTATTCCTCCACCTGACAGCGGGGACCCACCGGACGGGCCACCGGTATTTTGTGAAAAAAATCGTTTCCCCCTGACTGCTGGGACCCACCGGATGAGCCACCGTATTTCATGAAAAACCGTTCCCCCCGCTGTCAGCTCGGACCCACCGGAAGTTCCTCCTTATTATGCACAAAAAAATGAATACTCCTCGGCTAGCTGGGACCCACCTTGGTGGGAGGCTGACTTGTTGGCCTACTAGGTTGACAGGGACGAAGGGCTTTGTCAACTTAGTCAATATGAACGATTCTAGCTCCAGTGACCGTACGATGTCCATCCAACGGCTGTAGTGCATCTTCAACCTCTGGTCTTCTTGTTCCAGCCGCCCAAAGCAGTGTCGGCCGTGCTGCATGCTCCTACCTCCCGTGGCCGGCTGTGCTGCCGCAGAGGCCTCACCGCCCCCTACTATTCCCACCGCTGGCCAGGCCCTGCGACGACGGCAGCCTCACACCGCAGCCGAACCAGTGAACCCTCGTACTCCTCTCCGCGCGGGCTTCCACTGCCGCGTCTTCCCCGGTTCCGCATCTTCCCCTTCCTAGGCCTCGCTGTCGTCTACTGCCGTGGTGCTCTCCGCGTGACGTGGTCAACGTGGTCAAGGAATGACTTCCATTGGAAGAGTACTATACGTGGAGAGGCTGACAGCTGGGTCCACGGCCACAACCCAGTTTTTTTGTGATTTGCCAAGTAAGTCGCTTTGTCAGACCTGTTGGGCTGCAAATCTTTCAAGACGAGGAGAGCTTTCATTCGGCTGGCCGAGAAAATGGCCCATCAGTAATGAGAAATGGGTTGTACATTTTTAAAACACATTAAACCGGCAATTAGTTTCAAATATCTTTTTTTTATTTCAAGATTTTAAATTACATTAATTTTTATGCGTGGAGAATTTGTTGGATTTTATATTGATATACATTTATTTTTAAAATCAGTTTGAATGTGAGTCGAAATTTCGGGATTAAAAACAGTTCGGACCGCACCGAAATATGCAAAATTTCATATAATTTTTTAACCGTGGCCACAATATGGGCTATAATGCTAACAAAAAGAATATGGGCTCAAAAAAACCTTAAGAATTAGCAAATGGGCTGTAAATTATTAGAAATAATGGAAGATGGGATGTATGTTGTTTTCCACAGATTTGAGGCTTTCCTAAAAAAAGGTTGACGCACAAGAATTGACTGTTGGATGTCCATCCAATGGCCGTCGTGCTTCTTCAATCTCTGCTCTTCCTGCTACAGCCGCTCAAACAAGCGCCGGCGGGACTGCCTGCTCCCTCCTCCCCGCGGCCGGCTGTGCTGCCACGCAGGCCTCACCGCCCCATCGTACTCCCATCGCTGGCCTAGCCATCCCTCTACTCACCCACACCTGCTGTTCTTCTCCGGCAATGGCAGGCGAACTAGTAAACCCTCGTACAATCGTACTCCCCTCCGTGTGGGAAACTACTGCCGAGTCTTCCCTGCCTCCGTGTCGTCCCCTTCCTAGGCCTCACCGTCGTCCACCGCCGTGGTCAATGTGGTCAACGACCGACTTCCATCGGAAGAGTATTGTGCGTGGAGACGCTAACAGCTGGGTCCACGGCCGCAGCAAGGAAGTGCCTCCTTATTACGCGCAAAATAATTATTCCTCCACCTGACAGCAGGGACCCACCGGATGGGCCACTGTATTTCATGAAAAAAATGTTTCCCCCCTGACTGCTGGGACCCGCCAGCTACACCTTCGCACGCAAGGAAGTGCGTCCGGGCAAAAAAACAAAACGATTCGCCCCCTGACTGCTGGGACCCACCAGCTACATCTTCGCACGCAAGGAAGTGCCTGACAGTCGGGACCCACCTGGTCGAGCGTACGTAGCATTGTCATTCTGGTCGCGAACATGTACGTACATATATACTGGTGGATGTAGAGGTGTGCACGTGTCGTAGTAGAGGCGCGCACGTAGCATGTACACGTACGTACAGCGGCCAGGGTGCAAGAAAGAAAATACGGCCATGTATGTGTACATACGGGCGGGGTCTCGAACGCCTACTCGCGCATACGTACAGCCATGGCTCGTTGACATGGCTGGATCGGAATGGAGAAACAGCGTCGTCATCGTGTTCATGGGGAGGCAACGGAATGCGTCGTGTTCATGGGGAGGCAACGGAATGCGTCATGTTCATCGGGAGGCAATGGAACGCGTGGGAGCCAACCGGCTGGGTCGGAACGAAATGCGTGGTCGTGTTCATCGGGAGGGCTTGGACGGAACATGCGATGGAAACGAGGTCTAGCATACCGCAGAACGGAGGAAACGGCCTTGTGTTCGACCAGCCACTTTTGAAACGGGATCCTGTTCATAGGGAGGGGTCTGGCGTACCGCAAAACGAACGAAATGGACCTCCTACGGTTGAAACGAGGGTCCTGTTGATCGGGAGGGGTGTGGCGTACCGCAAAACGGACGAAGCGGACTTGTGTTGGAGCGCTATGGTCGAAACAGGGGTCCTGTTCATTGGGAGGGGTGTGGCGTAGCGCAAAACGGGACTCCACGGGGTACTGTTCATCTCCACCGTCGACCTCCTCCAGCCTCCTGTTCGCCTCCACCGCACGCTACTCCACTGGCTAATGTTCAATCACCCCTCCACCGTCTACTGTTCATCCAGCCCTCCACACCACGGGGTCCTGTTCAACCACCCCTCCATGGGCACCCCTCCACCATCTACTGTTCATCCAGCCCTCCACACCACGGGGTCCTGTTCATCCAGAGGCAATGCCACCTCTCACTGTTCATCCAACCCCCCCCCCCCCCCCGCGCAACACTCACTGTTCATCCCAGAGGCAGCATCGGTCGGCTTCAGTCAGCAGTAGTAGCGAAGGAATCGCTCGATCGGGTTCAGTTAACAGCCATCGATCGATCGCTTGGGTTCAGTAACGCGTAGCCTGCAGTGCAATCGCTCGTGTTCAGTTAGAGCCCAACGCCTCGCTCAGGTTCAGTTAGAGCCAACGCTTCGCACACACGCGCGTACATGTACGAGAGAAACGCGCATCGATCGGCCCCCGACCTCCCACCGTAATCGAGAACTCCCCAAAATTTTCCTCGCCCTCACTTCTACCATGGTTTTTTCCATCATGGACGGCCCAAAGAATGTCATGCAGCTGCGTCTCCAGCCCGCCCAGGACGAAAAGCCCATTTTCTGTCATGATTTTTTGTCATAGAAGTAGGAGCCCACCACATATATGATGATACCGGGTTTTGTCACAATTATCGTCATAGAAGTGTCATATGTATGACAGAAAAAAAATTCGTTCGGCCCAAAATGTCACGGATGTGTCTTTTTTTGTAGTGTGAGTTAGTTGTGGGATGATGCATTATGGAAACGAGTAAAGAGACTTGCTGGTAATGATATTGAACTAGGTATTGAGATACCGACGATCGAATCTCGGGCAAGTAACATACCGATGACAAAGGGAACAACTTATGTTGTTATGCGGTTTGACCGATAAAGATCTTCGTAGAATATGTAGGAACCAATATGAGCATCCAGGTTCCGCTATTGGTTATTGACCGGAGACGTGTCTCAGTCATATCTACATAGTTCTCGAACCCGTAGGGTCCGCACGCTTAAAGTTCTGTGATGATCGGTATTATCAGTCGTTGTGTTTTGATGTACCAAAGGTATTTTGGAGTCCCGGATATGATCACGGACATGGCGAGGAGTTTCGAAATGGTCGAGACGTAAAGATCGATATATTGGATGACTATGTTCGGACACGGAAGTGTTTCAGGAGGTTTCAGAAATATACTGGAGTACCGGGGGTTACCGGAACCCCCCCGGGAGTATATTGGGCCTAATTGGCCTTAGTGGGAGAAGAGGAGAAGCGACTAGGGCAGCCGCGCGCCCCCTCCCTCTCTAGTCTGAATTGGACAAGGAGGGGACGGCGCCCCCTTTCCTTCTCTTCTTCTCTCCCTTCCTCTCCTACTCCTACTCCTACTTGGAAGGGGGGAGTCCTACTCCCCGTTGGAGTAGGACTCCTCATGGGGCGTGCCATAAGAGGCCGGCCCCCTCCCCCTCCTCCACTCCTTTATATACGGGGAGGGGGCACCCCTTGGAGACACAACAATTGAGCATTGATCTTTTAGCCCTGTGCGGTGCCCCCCTCCACCATAATACACCGCAGTCATATCGTAGTGGTGCTTAGGCGAAGCCCTGCGTCGGTAGCTTCATCAACACCGTCACCACGCCGTCGTGCTGACGAAGCTCATCCCGGAAGCTCTACTGGATCGTGAGTTCGCGGGACGTCACCGAGCTGAACGTGTGCTGAACGCGGAGGTGAGGTACGTTCGGTACTGAGGATCGGTCGATCATGAAGACGTACGACTACATCAACCACGTTGTCAGAACGCTTCCACTTATGGTCTACAAGGGTACGTATACGACACTCTCCCCTCTCGTTGCTATGCATCAACATGATCTTGTGTGTGCGTAGGATTTTTTTGAAATTACTACGTTCCCCAACAAAACCACATCTAACCAGAGGCTAGATGAATTACATATTACAAAAAAGAAGCAAAAAGCAAAAAAAACAAAAATAAAATTGGGTTGCCTCCCAACAAGCGCTATTTTCTAACGACCTTAGCTAGGCATAAAAACAAAAATAGATATAGGTATTGTCATCTTTGGCATGCAATTCTTCAATTGCACACTTATAACCCTTAGGAGATTCTTTAGTTTTATCAATGATCAAACTTCTAGGCAAGAAATCAAGAAATTCACTCATGTCAATTGGTCCCTTAATAATATTGTAAAAATTGGGGTGAACACTTATTGTTTTGAGATCTTCATTTTCTTTACTAGAAGATTCACCCTTATTTTTACGAACGTAAATAAACTTGGTAGTCTTAGTATGAGGAAGATTTTGATTTGTTTTAATGGAGGTAAAAGTGGAACCCAAGTTGGTAATAATATCTTCTAGTTTGCCAATTCTAGTAGAATCTTGATCTATATTTTCATTTACTATGGGTTCCTTTTATTTAAGATTCTTTAAAGTAACTCCTACCTTAGATCCATATTGATTAATCTGATTATGAATCTTTTTATGCAATTTTCAATTAACTCTACGGTAGCAATTTTATTCTCAATAATATCAAGCCTTTGCATCACATGTTCCAAGGTTAAAACAATTCCATTGATCAAAAGAGGTGGCGTGCCTAACAAATCTATCATGGCATTGTAAGAATCAAAAGTATGGCTCCCCAAGAAATTTCCCCCAGTAATGGTAGCTAGAACATATCTATTTCAAGGAGTAACGCACACATAAAAATTGTAAACAAGAACGACAGTAGATTGCTTTCGAGTAGATCTATTCCGAGCATTGCAAATTCTATACCAAGCATCTTTTAAATTTTCTCCCTCCCTTTGTTTAAAATTGAGGACTTCATTATCGGGAGTGCTAACAATGATGGGAGGACTAGCCATGAAAGCGAGACAAGCGATCAAACACACGAGCAAACAAAAAGCAAATGAAGAAGATGAGAGGAAGAGGGGCGAAGGAAAGGCAAATCTTTTAAAAATAGTTTTAGAAGTGGGGAGAGGAAAACGAGAGGGAAATGGCGAATAATGTAATGCAAGAGATGAGTGTTTATGATGCGTACTTGGTATGTCTTGACTTGGTGTAGATCTCCCCGGCAACGACGCCAGAAATTCTTCCTGCTACTTCTTGAGCTTGCATTGGTTTTTCCCTTGAAGAGGAAAGGGTGATGCTGCAAAGTAGAGATACGTATTTCCCTCAGGTTGAGAATCAAGGTCTCAATACAGTAGAAGACAATGCACCAATCACCTAATACCTGCGCAAAGAATCAAACAACTTGCACCCAACGCGATAAAGAGGTTGTCAATCCCTTCACGGTTACTTGCAAAAGTGAGATCTGATAGAGATAGATGAAACTAAACAAAAGGTAAAGTAAATATTTTTGGTTTATAGATCGGAAAGTAAAAGATTGAAAAATAGTATATCAAAGACTAATATTGTAGATCAGAAACTTGTATGATGGAAAATAGACCCGGGGGCCATAGGTTTCACTAGAGGCTTCTCCCAAGATAGAAAATAATACGGTGGGTGAACAAATTACTATCGAGCAATTGATAGAAAAGCACAAATGTATGATGATACCTATGGCCATGATTATGAAATATAGGCATCACGTTCGTGTCAAGTAGAGCAACTCCTACCTGCATCTACTACTATTACTCCACACATCGACCTACTCCTGCCTGCATCTAGAGTATTAAGTTCATGAAGAACAAAGTAACGCATTAAGTAAGATGACATGATGTAGAGGAATAAACTCAAGCAATATGATGTAAACCTCATCTTTTTATCCTTGATGGCAACAATACAATACGCGCCTCGCTACCCCTACTGACACTGGGTGAGGACACCCCAAGATTGGACCCAAAGTTAAGCACTTCTCCCATTGCAAGAAAAACCAATCTAGCTGGCCAAACTAAATCGATAGTTCGAAGAGAATTACAAAGATATCAAATCATGCGTATAAGAATTCAGAGAAGATTCAAATAATATTCATAGATAAGCTGATCATAAATCCATAATTCATCGGATCTCGACAAACACATCGCAAAAGAATATTACATCGGATAGATCTCCAACAACATCGAGTAGAACATGGTATTGAGAATCAAAGAGAGATCAGAAGCCATCTCTACTAGCTATGGACCTCTAGTGAAGGAAATATGCCCTAGAGGCAATAATAAAGTTGTCATTTATATTTCCTTATATCATGATTGTAACATCCCAAATTTTCAATTTGGAATGTTATACAGTAGATCGTCATTGCATATCATTATTTTCATATTCGCGTTTTCGCGAATTTTGAAAAGAGGATCGTTTGATTTTAATTATTTTCTCTTTGATTAATTTTTTTATAAAAATAAAAGAGAGAGGATAAAATTACTTCCTCAAAATAGAGAAATATCGAAGATTTAATATTAAAATCAAATAAGGTTTTTATTCGGAGTTTTACTGCTATTTTATTTGAATTAGGAAAAGTATGCGTTTTCCAAAATTGCATTTTAGGCCCAAATAAATGTTCACCTTGTCCGGCTTATTTTTAGAGGACGGGGAAAATTTATTTCGGCATTTTTGGAGTCCGTTTAGTATTTCTTTTCTTTCTTTTTCTGCACATCGGAATTATTAAAAAAAAGTGAACCGACTCCGGGTTGTACCCGAGCGGGACTCCGCCCGGGGGTCCTTTATAAGTAGCGACGCCCGAGCCGCCGCAGCCAACCGCCGCCTAACCCTAATCCTAGCCCGCCGCCGCCGCCGCTGCAGCCTCGCGCCACCTCGCCGCCGACGCCGCGCCGCCCCGCCGCCCCGTGCCGCCTCGCCGGAGCCGCCCACCGCGGCCGCCGCCCTCGACGGACTTGCCGGAGATAGCCGCCGCCGCTACCGGTTTTCTTCGGAAAACCGTACGGTTTTTTGAGATCCGCGGTTTTTTTTGTTTTTTAGATCAGTTTTTTTCTTGGTTTAGTTATTTAGCGAACGCCCATTTTTACGTTCGTTTTAACGAACAGTTTTCACCATTTAGCCACAGATAGCGAACGTTCGTTCGTTAGCCTGTTTGTCAGCTTTTCTTTTTCTCGGATTTTCCGCGATGATTTTTGATCGCGATTTCTGATCCGATTTTCGTTTTAGTATAACTTTTCGCTCGTTTATCAGATTCACGCGATTCAAGCGCCTAGAGTTTCGTCTCGAAACCCTCTTTCTGTTTAACCAACTTGAACATGTTTTTGCTATAGTAAAATCTGACTTTAGTCCAGATTAGTAATCGAAGCTTGTTTCTTTCGCCGTTTGAGTTTTGTAGCTTCGTTTGATTTGATTCTTTTTGCAAACCGGAGTTCTCAAGTTGAACTTTCTGGTTAGATCTCTTATTTGAGTTTTACCCGTGCCTTTGCTTGATTGCTTATTGTATGCTTGTTTGATTGCGATAGAGTACCCGGAGTGCGAAGCGTGCTCTATCGAGTCTCTAGGTTTCACGGATCATCAGCAAGGCAAGTAACACTTTAATCATATCCCTTTATCAATCAGTTTTTATGCATTAGTTTCAACCGTCACACTTGCATGGTTAGGATCTGAATAAATTGTGGGTTGGGAAGTAGTTGATGAGGTAGAACCTATTACCCTGTTATTATCAAACCCTTGGGAGTTACTTCTACGTTATGCTTAAATTGCCATGCTATGCTCGTAGATGTGGAGTGGGTTTGAGTGTATTCCATGACATATTGTGAGATTGTTTACTTCATGGTTCAACTTAAGGTGGCAACTTTAATACACATCTGGGTGAATTGAGGCACCTAGGGAACCCAGTGATTGCCTGTATTTTTTGGAAATCCCGGGGTACCGTGTGATTTTCCTATGGACCGCCACCCAGGCTCAAAGGGATCATAAGATTATTCATGCTGGAAACTTCCGTGTGCAGCCACATGCCATTATGGGCTCTGGTACAGTTGATTAAGTCTTGTGAACTCTTACAGTGGTAGGCTAGCAGATGTAGGGGATGTAGGTGTACCGGTCTACCCATCGTAAGGTGCTAACGCTTTTGAAAGACTGTGTCTCGGTCATCCGTTTCTCAAACACCTTGTAGTGCGAGAAATCCAACGGAGGAGATCGAGTCTTGTGGGGAAAAGTGCACAAAGATCTGCAGAGTGTACAAACTAATCATGGTTAGTCGTGTCCCCGGTTATGGACATCTTGAGTATCTAGTTCTTGGATTAGCATGTGGATCTCATCACTCTTCAATATAAATTTGATTGGGTTAATGATTACTTTCAATTGGGATTGAGAGGGGGTTTACCTTCTCAATGTTTTCAACCAACTTTGTAGCTAAATAAAATTTATTCCTTTGCAGTAGGGAAAAAATGGCTTTTCACAAAACCTATTAACCATACAGCCTCCACCAGCCATATATGCATGTAGTGATAGATTTACATTGTTCATTACTCTCTTTTGTTACATTGTCAGCATATTCCATGTGCTGACCCGTTACGGGCTACAACGTATCATGTTGCAGACTTTTCAGAGGACGAGTAAGGAGCCTTATGTCGTGGTCTTTCACTTAGTGACGCCGTTGGAGTTGATGGACTCACTTTATCTTCCAAGCCTTCCGTTGATATCGTATTTAGATAGCCTTAAGCCATATTTATTGTAATAAGTTCTCTTTTGAGACATTCGATGTAATAAGTGTGTGATTGCTACTCTGTTATAAATCCTCAAGTATTGTGCGTGTCAGCATTACTGATCCAGGGATGACACTAATGCACAGAGATCAGACTGTTTGAGATCTGGTCGCTACAAGATGGTATCAGAGCACACGCTGACTGTAGGACACGACCACTAGCTAAAGCCCTAGATCACTACTCTCTTCTCATTTCTGACTTCTCTCCATTTTCTACTCTTTAGGATGGCGGACGCCAGGAACAAGTTTGCACAACCGGATGAAGAAACACCCTTTGGATGACACTTGAAGGAAGTCACTAGGTACCTGAACATCGGAATACCAAGCTTCACCGGGACTTACAATGCCACTTTACCAGAAGAGGAGCCATGGATGATTCAAGTTCAAGTTCCAGGAAGGACATTCACGCCAGTCACCAAACCCATACAGTTTTCCTTTGAAGCACCAACCTGGAGCTAGGAAAGAGTATGGCAGCTCACATCACCATGGGACGCATTGGAGAAGTTTACCATAAGAAGCTTAAGGATACTATCTATCAGATTTATGGGCGCCGAGATGAGCAATGGGAGATGATCAACACCAGGAAGGATAGATCAATTGCAGCTTTCATCCAGGAGTTAAACTAGCACATTCGTTGCCAGGAGAACCAGATGTGCGCAGGCATTATAGATCTTAAGAAGGTGATGACAAGGATCACAGAGCTTGAGGAAGAACTCAAGGCAACTCGCGAAGATTATGAGGAGGAAATCGTCGTACTAGTGGAGAAGAATGACGATCTGGAAAAGAAGCTAGGCGTATTCATGGGAGACCCCGCACGAGGAGGAGAAGACAATGAACCCAAGGAGATTCGTTCTGAGGACTACATCATCATCGACGACACCGACTCGGACCCCGACAATAGTGATGATGATTATGAAGACGAAGCTGGAGCAGATATCATGGAGTCTTCGACCGAACAATATTTCTAGTTGACCACCAAAACAGTAGTAGTAGTCTACCATGTAAATAGTATAGTCCAAGCACTTTGTAAAAAATAGTTCTAGACCGATTGTATGCCTTTGCTTGATTGAGTGAGTGATATGGTTGTGTTTGTCTCATGTGCATATGGGTAGTGTTTTCTCACTAGACCTCATTCTATTCTATTCTCTTCCCTGTAAACCCTCAGATGCCTCCAAGATGTGACCCTGGATTTACCTTTCCACCGGAGCTGACTCAGTTGATCCAGCAGCAGAATACCCTAATGCAGTTGTTAGTTCAGAACCAAGGCAACAACAACAATAACAACAACCCACCACCACCACCACCAGTTGACAACTTATCCCATTTTCTGAGGTTGCAGTCGTCGGTGTTTTCCAGTAGCACCGAGCCGATAGTGGCAGATGATTGGCTCCGCAGGATTGGAAGGGAGTTAACCACTGTTGGATGCACAAATGCTGAGAGGGTGCATTTTGCCGCGCACCAATTGGATGGACCAGCAGTGTAATGGTGGGAGAATTACACTGTCACCTATCCTATAGCCACTGTTACATGGTACCAGTTCCAGCAGGTTTTTCACACTGCCCATGTATCAGCAGGAGCTATGGCCATAAAGAAGCGTGAGTTTCGCAACTTACGCCAAGGAGGATGCACAGTTAGCCAATATGTGGATGACTTTAGCAAGCTAGCCCGTTATGCCCCAAAATGACGTTGCTACGGATGCAACTAAGCAGGAGAAGTTTTTAGAAGGACTGAATGATGAGCTGAGCATGTAGTTGATGGTAGCAACCTTTAATAACTACCAACAGTTGGTAGATAGAGCTCTCATGATTGAAGGGAAGCAGCAGAAGATTGATAACTACAAGAGGAAGTATGGACAAGGGGAGCATAATTTAGGAGCTCAGCAGAGACCCTGTTTCACCCCGAACTCGGGAGGACTTGTGCATAACCATGGAGGCCACACTCACAATGGAGGAAGTTCTCACAACCATAGTGGCTCCAGGAATGGTAATGGAGGAAGCAACGGACAAAACCATTCCAACCCATCAATGCTCACCAAGAAAGATCTAAGCCATGTTACTTGCGACAAGTGCCAGAAGACCGGACATTACGCTAATGAATGTCCTAAAGTTAAGAACGGAAACGGCAATGGAAGCTCTGGGAAGAAGCCCAACCCTTTCAATAGGGGACAAGTGAACTACGTTAACGTGGAGGAGATTGAAGCCCAGCCAGATGCAGTAATAGGTAAGTTTTTGGTTAAGTCTTTTGCTGCAGTCATACTTTTCGACACTGGTGCATCGCATTCATACATATCAAGGGGATTTGTGGATAAGTATAAACTGCCCACCATAGTTCTTAGTACACCTATGTTAGTAAGCTCGCCAGGAGCAGAGTATATGGCAAGCCTAGGATGCTTTCATATATCGTTGGCCATAGGTAGGCACGTTTTCCCTTCAGACCTGATAATTTTGGAGTCGCAAGGTTTGAATGTGATTCTGGGTATGGATTGGCTATCGATGTATGGAGGAAACATCGATTGCACTAGTAAGTCAATTTTTCTCACCACCCCAGAAGGAAGAAGGATCAGGTATGTATCCCGGCATTTGTCGATTAGGACTCAAGTAAATTCCTTAACGTTACTTATACAGGAGGAAGTACCAGTGGTAAAGGATTTCCCGGATGTATTTCCAGAAGAGTTGCCAGGCATGCCACCTGATAGAGACATAGAGTTTTTGATTGAGCTTTTGCCAGGCACAGGGCCAATATCTAAGAGACCGTACAGGATGCCCACACAAGATTTAGAGGAAATTAAGAAACAGATTAAGGAGTTACTGGATAAAGGATATATTCGCCCAAGTTCATCACCTTGGGGATCACCAGTACTTCTAGTGGAGAAGAAGGATGGATCGTTAAGGATGGTTGTTGATTATCGTGGATTGAATGAAGTAACGATCAAGAACAAGTACCCATTACCGATGATCAATGATTTGTTTGATCAGCTGCAAGGAGATAAGGTGTTTTCCAAGATCGATCTGCGATCAGGTTACCACCAGTTGAAGATTCAAGAACAGGATATACCTAAGACAGCTTTTACCTCATGGTACAGGCTATATGAGTATACCGTTATGTCATTTGGCTTGACTAACGCACCTGCTTATTTTATGAACATGATGAACAAGGTGTTTATGGAGTTTTTGGATAAGTTTGCCGTAGTGTTCATAGATGATATTTTGGTCTACTCGAAAAATGAAGAGGAGCATAAGGAGGACTTGCGTTTGGTACTTGGGAAGCTTAGAGAACATCAGCTATATGCCAAGTTCAGCAAGTGTGAGTTTTGGTTGAAGGAAGTTGGATTCGTTGGACATGTTATATCTGGAGAAGGAATAGCAGTAGACCCCAACAAAGTCATCACCGTGACAAATTAGGAGGCACCCACGTCAGCTGGAGAAATCTGGAGTTTTCTTGGACTCGCAGGATACTACTGGAGGTTCATTGAGAATTTCTCGAAGATTGCAAAGCCTATGACAGAGTTGTTAAAGAAGGACACCAAATTCAAATGGATAGAAGAATGTGAGGCCAGTTTTCAGGAGTTGAAGAAACGTTTGGTTACTTCACCAGTGTTGATTCTGCCAGATCAACGCAAGGATTATGAAGTGTATTGCGACGCCTCTCGTAGAGGACTTGGAGCAGTGCTTATGCAGGAAGGAAGAGTTGTTTCATATGCCTCATGACGGCTTAGAATCTATGAGTTAAATTATGCTACACATGGTTTGGAGTAAGCAGCCATAGTGCATGCGTTGAAGACTTGGAGACATTTTCTCATCGGGAACCATTGTGAGGTATACACGGATCACAAGAGTTTGAAGTATATCTTCACGCAGAAGGAGTTGAATCTCAAGCAGAGGAGATGGCTGGAACTCATTAAGGATTATCACATGAAGTGGCACTATCATCCCGGAAAGGCTAACATAGTAGCTGATGCGTTGAGCCGCAAGAGTCATGTTAATACACCCATGGCCGAAAAGTTACCCAGGGAGTTAGCAGAAGACCTTCATCAGCTATGTTTGGAGATAGTTCCGAGAGGTTATGTAGCAGCTTTGGAGATTCAGTCTACTTTGATGGATAAGGGCAGAGAAGCACAAAAGACGGGCAAGGAGATTGCCGAGATAAAGGAAAGGATGAGCAAAGGAAAAGCCAAGGGATTTCGGGAGTATGAACACGATACCCTATGGTTTGAGGACCGTGTATATGTACCAAATGATCAGGAGATCAGGAAGCTGATTTTGCAGGAGGCCCATGACTCACCATATTCGATTCACCCAGGAATTACCAAGATGTACCTGGAACTGAAAGATAGATTCTGGTGGACCGGAATGAAGAAGGATATTGCGGAGTATGTAGCAGTTTGTGATGTATGTCAGAGAGTGAAGGTAGGGCATCAGAAGTTAGCTGGATTGCTACAACCATTGTCGATACCCGAATGGAAGTGGGATAAGCTAGGCATGGATTTTATCACGAGATTACCCGGGACTCGTTCAGGCTATGACTCAATATGGGTTGTGGTCGATCGCTTGACGAAAGTAGCTCATTTCATCCCAGTGAAGACCACTTACACCAGTGCTAAGTTGGCAAAGATATACATCACCAGGATCGTATGTTTGCATGTAGTTCCAAGAACAATTGTATCAGATAGAGGAACCCGGTTTACCTCAAAGTTTTGGAATCAGTTGCATGAAACTTTGGGAACCAGACTAGAGTTCAGTACAGCTTTTCACCCGCAGACGGATGGACAGACTGAGAGAGTCAACCAGATTCTGGAGGACATGTTGAGAGCTTGTGCGCTAGATTACGGATCTAGTTGGGACGAAAATTTGCCCTACGCAGAGTTCTCATACAACAACAGTTACCAAGCTAGTTTGAAGATGGCCCATTTCAAAGCATTGTACAGAAGGAGGTGCAGAACACCATTGTTATGGGATGAAGTTGGAGACCGACAGTTGTTTGGACCAGATTTGATTAAGGAATTGGAAGAGAAGGTTAAACTGATTCGCAATAGACTCGAGGTAGCCCAGTCCAGATAGAAGAGCTATGCGGATTCTAAATGCAAGGAGAAAGCTTACGAAGTTGGAGATAGAGAGTATCTTCGGGTATCACCACTCCGAGGAGTTAAGCACTTTGGAGTTAAGGGAAAGTTAGCACCACGATTTGTGGGACCATACAGAGTTTTGGAACGGATGGGAGAAGTTGCTTACAAGTTTGAATTGCCTGAAGGATTGACAGGAGTTCAAATTGTGTTCCACGTTTCCCAGTTGAAGAAGTGCCACGCGGAGATGGCTGATATTCCTCTGAGAGATACAGTGTCACTGGAAGCAATACAGTTAGATAGCGATTTGACCTACGAGGAGAAGCCAGTCAAGATTCTCGAGTTTGCCAGCCGAGTTACATGCAGCAAAGTTATCAAGTTCTGTAAAGTTCGGTGTAGCCACCATACTGAAGATGAAGCCACCTGGGAACAAGAAGAAGACCTACGCAAGGGCCATCCACACCTATTTTCTAGCCAACCCGAATCTCAAGGGCGAGATTCATCTTAAGGGGGTAGGTTTATAACATCCCAAATTTTATTACAGTAGATCATCATTGCATATCATGTTTTATTGCATTTTGGCTTGATCCTAGAAATTCTACGCAACTCTAGGACCTACGAAGAGAGTTGGGGATTTCATTCTTTTCATATTCGCGTTTTCATGAATTTTGAAAAGAGGATCTTTTGATTTTAATTATTTTTTCTTCGATTATTTCTTTTATAAAAATAAAAGAGAGAGGATAAAATGACATCCTCAAAATAGAGAAATATCGAAGATTTGATATTAAAATCAAATAAGGTTTTTATTTGGAGTTTTATTGCTATTTTATTTGAATTAGGAAAATATGCGTTTTTCAAAATTGCATTTTAGGCCTAAATAAATGTTCACCTTGTCCGGCTTATTTTTAGAGTACGGGCAAAATTTATTTCGGGATTTTTGGAGTCCGTTTAGTATTTCTTTTCTTTCTTTTTCTGCAAGTCGGAATTATTTAAAAAAAGAGTGAACCGACTCCAGGCCGTACCCGAGCGGGACTCCGCCCGGGGGGCCTTCATAAGTCGCGACGCCCGAGCCGCCGAAGCCCAACCCGAGCCGCCGCAACCCACCTCCGCCCAACCCTAACCCTAGCCCGACGCCGCCGCCTCGCGCCGCTGCGCCACCTCGCCGCCGCAACCGCGCCGCCTCGCCGCCGACGCCGCGCCGCCCCGCGCCACCTCGCCGGAGCTGCCCACCGCCGCCGTCACCCTCGCCGGACTTGTCGAAGGTAGCCGCCGCCGCCGCCGGTTTTCTTCGAAAAACCGTACTGTTTTTTAGATCCACGGTTTTTTTAGATCGGTTTTTTTCTTAGTTTAGTTATTTAGCGAACGCCCGTTTTTCCGTTCGTTTTAACGGACGGTTTTCACCATTTAGCCGCAGACGGCGAATGTTCGTTCATTAGCCTATTTGTCAGATTTCTTTTTCTCAGATTTTCTGCGATTATTTTCGATCGCGATTTCTGATCCGATTTTCATTTTAGTATAACTTTTCGGTCGTTTATCGGATTCACGTGATTCAAGCGCATAGAGTTTCGTCTCGAAACCCTCTTTCTGTTTAACCAACTTGCACAAGTTTTTGCTACAGTAAAATCTGACTTTAGTCCAGATTAGTAATCGGAGCTTGTTTCTTTCGCCGTTTGAGTTTTGTCGCTTCGTTGGATTTGATTCTTTTTGCAAACCGGAGTTCTTAAGTTGAACTTTCTGGTTAGATCTCTTATTCGAGTTTTGCCTGTGCCTTTGCTTGATTGCTTATTGTATGCTTGTTTGATTGTGATAGAGTACCCAGAGTGCGAAGCGTGCTACATCGAGTCTCTAGGTTTCACGGATCATCAGCAAGGCAAGTAACACTTTGATCATATCCCTTTATCACCCAGTTTTTATGCATTAGTTTCAACCCTCACACTTGCACGGTGAGGATATGAACAAATTGGGGGTTGGGAAGTAGTTGATGAGGTAGAACCTATTGCCCTGTTATTATCAAACCCTTGGGAGTTACTTCTACGTTATGCTTATATTGCCATGCTATGCTCGTAGACGTGGATTGGGTTTGAGTGTATTCCATGACAGATTGTGAGATTGTTTACTTAATGGTTCAACTTAAGGTGGCAACTTTAATACACATCTGGGTGGATTGAGGCACCTGGGGAACCCAGTGATTGCTTGTATTTTTTGGAAATCCCGGGGTACTGTGTGATTTTCCAATGGACCGCCACCCAGGCTCAAAGGGATCATAAGATTATTCATGCTGGAAACTTCCGTGTGCAGCCACATGCCATTATGGGCTCTGGCATAGTTGATTAAGTTGTGTGAACTCTTACAGTGATAGACTAGCAGATGTAGGGGATGTAGGTGTACCGGTCTACCCATCGTAAGGTGCTAACGCTTCTGAAAGACCGTGTCTCGGTCATCCGTTTCTCAAACACTTGTAGTGTGAGAAATCCAACGAAGGAGATCGAGTCTTGTGGGGAAAAGTGCAAAACCTCTGCAGAGTGTACAAACTAATCATGGTTAGCCGTGTCCCCGGTTATGGACATCTTGAGTATCTAGTTCTTGGATTATCATGTGGATCTAATCACTCTTCAATATAAATTTGATTGGGTTAATGATTACTTTTAATTGGGATTGAGAGGGAGTTTACCTTCTAAATGTTTTCAACCAACTTTGTAGCTAAATAAAATTTATTCCTTTGTAGTAGGGAAAAATTGGCTTTTTGCTAAACCTATTAACCATACAGCCTCCACCAGCCATATATGCATGTAGTGATAGCTTTACATTGTTCATTACCCTCTTGTGTTACATTGCCAGCATATGGCATGTGCTGACCCATTTCGGGCTGCAACGTATCATGTTGCAGACTTTTCAGACGACGAGTACGCAGCCTTAGGTCGTGGTCTTTCATTCAGTGATGTCGTTGGAGTTGATGGACTTACTTTATCTTCCAAGCCTTCCGCTGTTATCGTATTTAGATGGCCTTAAGCCATATTTATTGTAATAAGTTCTCTTTTGAGACATTCGATGTAATAAGTGTGTGATTGCTACTCTGTTATAAATCCTCAAGTACTGTGTGTGTCCGCATTACCGATCCAGGGATGACATTGGTGCACAGAGATCAGACTGTTTGAGGTCTCGTTGCTACAATGATAAATGTTTATTATTCATGCTAGAATTGTATTAACCGTAAACTTAGTACATGTGTGATTACATATAAAACAGAGTGTCACTAGTATGCCTCTACTTGACTAGCTCGTTAATCAAAGATGGTTATGTTACCTAGCCAAGGACATGAGTTGTCATTTGATAAACGGGATCACATCATTAGAGAATGATGTGATTGACATGACCCATCCGTTAGCTTAGCACTTTGATCGTTTAGTTTAGTTTATTGCTATTGCTTTCTTAGCCGTGTGCGGTGGCCCCCTCCATAGATTTCCACCTCGATCATATTGTCGTAGTGCTTAGGTGAAGCCCTGTGTCGGTAACTTCATCATCACCGTCAACATGCCTTCGTGTTGACAAAACTCTCCCTCGGCCTCAGCTGGATCTAGAGTTTGAGGGACATCATCGAGCTGAACGTGTGCAGATCACGGAGGTGCCATGCGTTCGGTACTTGATCGGTTGGATCACGAAGATGTTCGACTACATCAACCGTGTTACTTAATCCTTCCGCTTTCGGTCTACGAGGGTACATGGACACACTCTCCCCGCTCGTTGCTATGCTTCTCCTAGTTAGATCTTGCGTGATCGCATGATTTTTTTTTAAATACTACGTTCCCCAATAGTGGCATCCAAGCCAGGTCTATGCTTAGATGTTATATGCACGAGTAGAACACAAATATTTGTGGGCGATAATAGTCATACTGCTTACCAGCATGTCATACTTTTATTCGGTGGTATTGTTGGATGAAGCGGCCCAGACCGACATTACATGACCATGTTCATGAGACTGGTTCTACCGCCGTGCTTTGCACACAGGTGGATAGTGGGTGTTTGTTTCTCCAACTTTAATTGAATCGAGTGTGACTACGCCCGGTCCTTGTTGAAGGTTAAGACAACAAACTTGATGAAAAATCATTGTGGTTTTGATGTGTAGGTAAGAACGGTTCTTGCTAAGCCCGTAGCAGCCATGTAAAACTTGCAACAACAAAGTAGAGGATGTCTAACTTGTTTTTGTGGGTCTTGTTGTGCTGTGATATGGTCAAGACGTGATGATATATAAATTGTTGTATGAGGTGATCATGTTTTGTAAAAGTTATCGGCAACTGGAAGGAGCCTTATGGTTGTCGCTTTATTGTATGAAATGCAATCACCATGTAATTACTTTACTTTATCACTAAGCAGTAGCGATAGTCATAGAAGCAATAGTTGGCGAGACGACAATGATGCTTCGATGGAGATCAAGGTGTCATGCCGGTGACGATGGTAATCATGACGGTGCTTTGGAGATGGAGATCAAAGGCACAAGATGATGATGGCCATATCATATCACTTATTTGATTGCATGTGATGTTTATCCTCTATGCATCTTATTTTGCTTAGTTCGGCGGTAGCATTATAAGATGATCTCTCACTAAATTTCAAGGTACAAGTGTTCTCCCTGAGTATGCACCGTTGCTACAGTTCATCGTGACGAGACACCATGTGATGATCGTGTGTGATAAGCTCTACGTTCACATACAACGGGTGCAAGCCAGTTTTGCACAAGCAGAATACTCGGGTTAAACTTGACGATCCTAGCATATGCAGATATGGCCTTGGAACACTGAGACCGAAAGGTCGAGCGTGAATCATATAGTAGATATGATCAACATAGTGATGTTTACCATTGAAAACTACTCCATCTCACGTGATGATCAGATATGGTTTAGTTGATATGGATCGCGTGATCACTTAGATGGTTAGAGGGATGTCTATCTAAGTGGGATTTCTTAAGTAATATGATTGATTGAACTTCAATTTATCATGAACTTAGTACCTGGTAGTATTTTGCATGTCTATGTTGTTGTAGATAAATGGCCCGTGTTGTTGTTCCATTGAATTTTAATGCGTTCCTAAAGAAAGCTAAGTTGAAAGATGATGGTAGCAACTACACGGACTGGGTCCGTAACTTGAGGATTATCCTCATTGCTACACAGAAGAATTACGTCCTGGAAGCACCGCTAGGTGCCAAACCCGCTATAGGAGCAACTCCAGATGTTATGAACACCTGGCAGAGCAAAGCTGATGACTACTCGATAGTTCACTGTGCCATGCTTTACGGCTTAGAACCGGGACTTCAATGACGTTTTGAACGTCATGGAGCATATGAGATGTTCCAGGAGTTGAAGTTAATATTTCAAGCAAATGCCTGGATTGAGAGATATGAAGTCTCCAATAAGTTCTACAACTGAAAAATGGAGGAGGATAGTTATGTCAGTGAACACATACTCAGAATGTTTGGGTACCACAATCACTTGACTCAGCTGGGAGTTAATCTTCCAGTTGATAGTGTCATTTGACAGAGTTCTTCAATCACTGCCACCAAGCTACAAAAGCTTTGTGATGAACTATAGTATGCAAGGGATGGATAAGACAATTCCCGAGCTCTTTGCAATGCTAAAGGCTGCGGAGGTAGAAATCAACAAGGAGCATCAAGTGTTGATGGTCAACAAGATTACTAGTTTCAAGAAGAAGGGCAAAGGGAAGAAGGGGAACTTCAAGAAGAACGGCAAGCAAGTTGCTGCTCAAGTGAAGAAGCCCAAGTCTGGACCTAAGCCTAAGACTGAGTGCTTCTACTGCAAAGGGACTGGTCTCTGGACGCGGAACTGCCCCAAGTATTTGGCGGAGAAGAAGAATGGCAAAGTGAAAGGTATATTTGATATACATGTTATTGATGTGTACCTTACTAAGGCTCGTAGTAGCGCCTGGGTATTTGATATTGGTTCTGTTGCTAATATTTGCAACTCAAAACAGGGACTACGGATCAAGCGAAGATTGGCTAAGGACGAGGTGATGATGCGCGTGGGAAATGGTTCCATAGTCGACGTGATCGCCGTCGGCACGCTACCTCTACATCTACCTTCGGGATTAGTTTTAGACCTGAATAATCGTTATTTGGTGCCAACCTTAAGCATGAACATTATATCTGGATCTTGTTTGATGCGAGACGGTTATTCATTTAAATCAGAGGATAATGGTTGTTCTATTTATATGAGTTTAATAATGATAGTGCAACTTATTTGTGGCACTGCCATTTAGGTCATATTGGTGTAAAGTGCATGAAGAAACTCCATGTTGATGGGCTTTTGGAATCACTTGATTATGAAATCACTTGATGCTTGTGAACCATGCCTCATGGGCAAGATGACTAAGACTCCGTTCTCCGGAACAATGGAGCGAGCAATAGACTTATTGGAAATAATACATACAGATGTATGCGGTCTGATGAGTGTTGATGCTCGTGGCGGGTATCGTTATTTTCTGACCTTCACAGATGATTTGAGTAGATATGGGTATATGTACTTGATGAAACATTTGAAAATTTCAAAGAATTTCAGAGTGAAGTAGAAAATCATCATAGAAAGAAAATAAAATTTCCACGATCTGATCGTGGAGGAGAATATTTGAGTTACGAGTTTGGTCTTCATTTGAAACAATGCGGAATAGTTTCGCAACTCACGCCACCCGGAACACCTCAACGTAATGGTGTGTCTGAACATCCTAATTGTACTTTATTAGATATGGTGCGATCTATGATGTCTCTTACTGATTTACCACTATCGTTTTGGGGTTATGCTTTAGAGACGGCTGCATTCACATTAAATAGGGCACCATCTAAATCAGTTGAGATGACACCATATGAACTGTGGTTTGGCAAGAAACCCAAGTTCTCGTATCTTAAAGTTTGGAGTTGCGATGCTTATGTGAAAAAACATCAACCTGATAAGCTCGATCCCAAATCGGAGAAATGTGTCTTCATAGGATACCCAAAGGAGACTGTTGGGTACACCTTCTATCATAGATCCGAAGGCAAGATATTTGTTGCTAAGAATGGATCCTTTCTAGAGAAGGAGTCTCTCTCGAAAGAAGTGAGTGGGAGGAAAGTAGAACTTGATGAGGTAACTGTACCTGCTCCCTTATTGGAAAGTAGTTCATCACAAAAATCAGTTCAAGTGATTCCTACACCAGTAAGTGAGGAACCTAATGACGATGATCATGAAACTTCTGATCAAGTTACTACCAAACCTCATAGGTCTACCAGAGTAAGATCCGCACCAGAGTGGTACGGTAATCATGTTCTGGAGTACATGTTACTTGACCATGACGAACCTAAGAACTATGAGGAAGCGATGATGAGCCCAGATTCTGCAAAATGGCTTGAGGCCATGAAATCTGAGATGGGATCCATGTATGAGAACAAAGCATGGACTTTGGTTGACTTGCCCGATGATTGGCAAGCCATAGAGAATAAATGGATATTCAAGAAGAAGACTGACGCTGGCGGTAATGTTACTGTCTACAAAGCTTGACTTGTTGCGAAACGTTTTCGAAAAGTTCAAGGAGTTGACTACGACGAGACCTTCTCACCCTTAGCGATGCTTAAGTCCGTCTGAATCATGTTAGCAATTGCTGCATTTTATGATTATGAAATTTTGCAAATGGATGTCAAAACTGCATTCATTAATGGATATATTAAAGAAGAGTTGTATATGATGCAACCAGAAGGTTTTGTCGATCCAAAAGATGCTAACAAAGTGTGTAAGCTCCAGCGATCCATTTACGGACTGGTGCAGCATCTCGGAGTTGGAATATACGCTTTTATAGTGTGATCAAAGCATATGGTTTTATACAGACTTTTGGAGAAGCTTGTATTTACAAGAAAGTGAGTGGGAGCTCTGCAGCATTTCTGATATTATATGTGTTGGGGAACACAGTAATTTCAAAAAATTCCCTACGCACACACAAGATCCATCTAGGTGATGCATAGCAACGAGAGGGAAGAGTGTTGTCCACATACCTTCGTAGACCGTAAGAGGAAGCATTATGACAACGCGGTTGATGTAGTCATACGTCGTCACGATCTGACCGATCCTAGTACCAAAGATACAACACCTCCGTGATCTGCACATGTTCAGCTCAGCAACATCCCACAAACTCTATATCCAGTTGAGGTCGAGGGAGAGTTGCGTCAGCACAACGGCGTGGTGATGGTGATGATGAAGCTACCGGCGCAGGGCTTCGCCTAAGCACTGCAACGATATGAACGAGGTGGAAATCTGTGGAGGGGGGCACCACACATGGCTAAGATCAACTTTTATGTGTTCTAGAGTGCCCCCTCCCCATGTATATAAAGGAGGGAGGGGGAGGCGGGCCGGCCCTCTAGGCGCGCCAAGGGGGGAGGAGTCGTCCTCCTAGTAGGAGTAGGACCCCCCCTTTCCTAGTCCCACTAGGAAAAGAAGGAAGAGGGACAAGTAGAAAGGAAAGGGGTGCCACCCCCACCCAATTCGGATTGGGCTTGGGGGCGCGCCCTCCACCTGGCTGCCTTATCTTCTCTCCCACTTAGGCCCAATAAGGCCCATTGACTCCTCGGGGGGTTCCGGTAACCCCCCGATACTCCGGTAAATGCCCGAACTCACCCGGAACCATTCTGATGTCCAAACATAGCCTTCCAATATATCGATCTTTATGTATCGACCATTTCGAGACTCCTCGTCATGCCTGTGATCACATACGGAACTCCGAACAACCTTCGGTACATCAAAGCACATAAACTCATAATACCAATCGTCATCGAACGTTAAGCATGCGGACCCTACGAGTTCGAGAACTATGTAGACATGATCGAGACTCATCTCCGGTCAATAACCAATAGCGGAACCTGGATGCTCATTTTGGTTCCTACATATTCTACGAAGATCTTAATCAGTCAAACCACATAACAACATACGTTGTTCCCTTTGTCATCGGTATATGATACTCTCCGTCGTATCTATAATTTTTGATTGTTCCATGCCAACATTCTACAACTTTCATATACTTTTGGCAAATTTTTATACTATTTTTGGCACTAACATATTGATCCAGTGCCCAGTGCCAGTTCCTATTTGTTGCATGGTTTTTGTTTTGCAGAAAATCCATATCAAAAGGAGTCCAAACGGGATAAAACTTACAGAGATTTTTTGGAATATATGTGATTTTGGGGAAGAAGAATCAACGCGAGATGATGCCTGAAGGGGCCACGAGGCAGGGGGCGCGCCCCCGACCCTCATGGACACCCTATAAGGCGGTTGGTGCCCTTCTTTCTCTGCAAGAAAGCCAATATCCAGGTACAAATCGTGTTAAAATTTCAGCCTAATCGGAGTTACAGATCTCGAGGAATATAAGAAATGGTGAAAGGCCAGAATCTGGAATGCAGAAACAGAGAGAGACAGAGAGACGGATCCAATCCCGAAGGGGCTCTCGCCCCTCCGCCTCCATGGAAGCCATGGACCAGGGCGTAAACCCTTCTCCCATTTAGGGGGGAGGTCAAGGAAGAAGGAGGGGGGCCCTCTCCCCCTCTCTCCCGCTGGCCGAAACGCCGCCGGGGCCATCATCGTGTGACAATGATCTAGACCAACACCTCCGTCATCTTCACCAACATCTTCATCAACTTCCCCCATCTATCTACAGCGGTCTACTCTCCCGCAACCCGTTGTACCCTCTACTTGAACATGGTGCTTTATGCTTCATATTATTATCCAATGATGTGTTGCCATCCTATGATGTCTGAGTAGATTTTCGTGGTCCTATCGGTAATTGGTGAATTGCTATGATTGGTTTAATTTGCTTGTGGTTATGTTGCTGTCCTTTGGTGCCCATCATATGGGCGCGTGCGTGGATCACACTATAGGGTTAGTTGTATGTTGATAGGACTATTTATTGGAGGGCAAGAGTGACATAAGCTTCAACCTAGCATAGAAATTGTTGCATACGGGATTGAAGGGGGACAAATATATCTTAATGCTATGGTTGGGTTTTACCTTAATGAATGTTAGTAGTTGCAGATGCTTGCTAATAGTTCCAATCATAAGTGCATAGAATTCCAAGTCAGGGATGACATGCTAGCAGTGACCTCTCCCACATAAAACTTGCTATCGGTCTATGATACGTCTCCAACGTATCTATAATTTTTGATTGCTCCATGCAATATTATCTACTGTTTTGGATGTTTATGGGCTTTATTATACACTTTTAAATCATTTTTGGGACTAACCTATTAACCCAGAGCCCAGTGCCAGTTTTTGTTTTTATCTTGTTTTAGAATATCGTAGAAAAGGAAAACCAAACGGAGTCCAATTGACCTGAAACTTCACGGAACTCATTTTTGGAAGGAAAGAAGCCCAGAAGACTTGAAGTGCATGTAAGGGAAGCTTCGAGGAGGCCACGAGGTAGGGGCGCGCCCACCCCCCTGGGCGTGCCCTCCACCCTCGTGGGCCCCTCGTGGCCCCCCTGACGTACTTCTTCCGCCTATATATCTCCATATACCCTAAAAACATCCGAGAGCACAATAGATCGGGAGTTCCGCCGCCAGAAGCCTCCATAGCCACCGAAAGCCAATCTAGACTCATTCCCGCACCCTGCCGGAGGGGGCAATCCCTCTCCGGTGGCCATCTTCATCATCCTGGTGCTCTCCATGACGAGGAGGGAGTAGTTCTCCCTCGGGGCTGAGGGTATGTACCAGTAGCTATGTGTTTGATCTCTCTCTCTCTCTCTTGTGTTCTTGATTTGGCACGATCTTGATGTATCGCGAGCTTTGCTATTATAGTTGGATCTTATGTTTCTCCTCCCCCTCTACTCTCTTGTAATGGATTGAGTTTCCCCTTTGAAGTTACCTTATCGGATTGAGTCTTTAAAGATTTGAGAACACTTGATGTATGTTTTGCCGTGCGTACCTGTGGTGACAATGGGATACCACGTGATTCACTTGATGTATGTTTTGGTGATCAACTTGCGGGTTCCGCCCATGAACCTATGCATAGGGGTTGGCACACGTTTTCGTCGTGATTCTCCGGTAGAAACTTTGGGGAACTCTTTGAGGTTCTATGTGTTGGTTGAATAGATGAATCTGAGATTGTGTGATGCATGTGGTATAATCATACCCACGGATACTTGAGGTGACATTGGAGTATCTAGGTGACATTAGGGTTTTGGTTGATTTGTGTCTTATGGTGTTATTCTAGTACGAACTCTAGGGCTGTTTGTGACACTTATAGGAATAGCCCAATGAATTGATTGGAAAGAATAACTTTGAGGTGGTTTCGTACCCTACCATAATCTCTTCGTTTGTTCTCCGCTATTAGTAACTTTGGAGTGACTCTTTCTTGCATGTTGAGGGATAGCTATGTGATCCAATTATGATATTATTGTTGAGAGGACTTGCACTAGTGAAAGTATGAACCCTAGGCCTTGTTTCCTATCATTGCAATACCATTTATGCTCACTTTTATCATTAGTTACCTTGCTGTTTTTATATTTTCAGATTACAAAAACTATTATCTACTATCCATATACCACTTGTATCACCATCTCTTCGCCAAACTAGTGCACCTATCTAATTTACCAATGTATTGGGTGTGTTGGGGACACAAGAGACTCTTTGTTATTTGGCTGCAGGGTTGCTTGAGAGAGACCATCTTCATCCTACGCCTCCTACGGATTGATAAACCTTAGGTCATCCACTTGAGGGAAAGTTGCTACTGTCCTACAAACCTCTGCACTTGGAGGCCCAACAACGTCTACAAGAAGAAGGTTGTGTAGTAGACATCAGTCTAGTAAAGTAGTGAATTGCTTAGGGACAATTTTGCAACTCCTACCACCACTTTTCCACACTCGTTGTACTAACTTTATTCCTTATTTACCTAAAACAGCCCCTAGTTTTATTTATGTTCTCTTTATATTCTTGCAAACCTATCCCGTTACACCTACAAAGTACTTCTAGTTTTATACTTGTTCTAGGTAAAGCGAACGTCAAGCGTGCGTAGAGTTGTATCATTGGTTGATAAAACTTGAGGGAATATTTGTTATACCTTTAGCTCCTCGTTGGGTTCGACACTCTTAATTATTGAAATAGGCTACAATTGATCCCCTATACTTGTGGGTTATCAAGACCTTTTTTCGGCGCCGTTGCCTGGGAGTTATAGCGTGGGGTGAATATTCTTGTGTGTGCTTGTTTGCTTTATCACTAAGTAGTTTTTATTTTGTGCTCTTGTTTTCTATCTTTAGTTATCGGTAGGAAACTTAAACTACCTAAAAAATTAGTGGTACCTACTGAACCAATGGTTGAAGAACCACTCAAAATCAATAACACTCCTGAAGCTTTTTTACTTGGATCATCTTCGATCCCTATGTGCTCGTGCTGAAACCCCAACTAGCTTAGTTGAGGGAAAATCTTTAGATGAGCATGCTTGTTATGTGTGACATAGCTTATCGCAAAAAGGGAAACTATTACTAGATCCAATTCATCGTTTGCAATGCTATGCTTGGAATTTATGTGAAATATATGATTTTACTTGTTGTTCTGAAGACCCTAAGAAACACCTTCCCCACCAATGTGAGTTTAGTGATAATGGGATCGTATCTTCGTATGCTAAGGGTGTTTATAATTACTATGATGTTCAACAAATTGAAGAATTTGTTCCTTTTAAGGGTGCTTATGAAATTGCTTCTTTGATTGAGAAGTATGATGCCACTCTTTACAAATCTGAAAATTTTGCCATACTTAAATATTGTTATGATAATTTTGCTTCTAATTCCTATGTTAAACAATATATTGAGGACTCCTCCGCTATCCAAGAAGAGATTAATATTTTGCAGGAGTATATGGAAGAAGGAATTGATGAAACTGTGGGCTCATTGGATGAAAAAGATGATGAGGAGAGCGGAGAACAAAAGGAGGAAGAGTGGATTAGCTACCCATGCCCACCTTATAATGAGAGTAACTCTTCAACTCATACATTGTTTAATTTCCCTTCGTGCTTACCGAAGGATGATTGCTATGATGATTGTTATGATCCCGTTGATTCTTTTGAAATATCCCTTTTTGACTATGCGTGTGGCCAAGATGCCAATATGAATTATGCTTATGGAGATGAACTTTCTATAGCTCCTTATGTTAAACATGAAATTGTTGCTATTGCACCCACGCATGATAGTCCTATTATCCTTTTGAATTCTCCTGACTACACTATATCGGAGAAGTTTGCCCTTATTAAGGATTATATTGATGGGTTGCGTTTTACTACTACACATGATGATTTTGATAGATATAATATGCATGTGCTTGCTGCTCCTACTTGCAATTATTATGAGAGAGGAACTACATTTCCGCCTCTCCATGTTTCCAATAAGATAAAATTGCAAGAAACTGTTTATACTATGCATTGGCCTTTACTATGTGTGCATGAATTATTCTTTTATGACATGCCGATGCATAGGAAGAGAGTTAGACTTCGTTGTTGCAAGATATATGTTACTTTGTGCTCACTACTTAATCACAAATCATTGTTAATTAAAATTGGCTTTGATATACCTTGGGATCCGGGTGGATCCATTACTTGAGCACTATATGCCTAGCTTAATGATTTTTAAAGAAAGCGCTGCCAGGGAGACAAAACGGAAGATTTAGATATTCATTTAATTCTGTTGTGTGCTTTTATAAAATAGTGTGCCAAGATTTTCCTTTAGGATGTTTACATTGCTTGTTGGTTTGTGCGGTGCAAAATAGAAACTTTGGCTGTAGTGCACGATTTTAAATTTTTTACTGGAAAGTCAAATGGTTCTTAAAATTTTTACACTGTCTTTCTATACAAATTGCTTATTTTTCGTAATTTTTTCAGAACTTTTGGACTAGCAGAAGTATGGTGAATGTTCAGATTACTACAGACTGTCCTGTTTAAGACAGATTCTGTTTTTGATGCATAGTTTTCTTGTTTTGATGAAACTATCTATTTCTATCAGTGGATTAAGCCATGGAAAATTTATATTAAAGTAGCTACAATGCAAAAACAAAATATGAATTGGTTTGTAACAGTACTTAGAGTAGTGATTTGCTTTATTATACTAACGGATCTTACCGAGCTTTTTGTTGAGTTTTGTGTGGATGAAGTGTTCGAAGATCGAGGATGTCTCGATGTGAGGAGAAGGAGGAGAGATAAGAGCTCAAGCTTGGGGATTCCCAAGGCACCCCAAGTAAATATTCAAGGAGACTCAAGCATCTAAGCTTGGGGATGCCCCGTAAGGCATCCCATCTTTCTTCAACAAGTATCGGTATGTTTTCGAATTCGTTTCACTCATGTGATATGTGCAAATCTTGGAGCGTCTTTTGCATTTAGTTTTCACTTTTATTTTATGCACCATGCTGGTATGAGGTAGTGCATGGTTGATTTATAGAATGCTCTTTGCACTTCACTTATATCTTTTGAGTATGGCTTTATAGAATGCTTCATGTGCTTCACTTATATCATTTGAAGTTTGGATTGCCTGTTTCCCTACACATAGAAAACCGCCATTTGTAGAATGCTCTTTTGCTTCACTTATATTTGTTAGAGCATGGGCATATCTTTTGAAGAAAGAATTAAACTCTCTTGTTTCACTTATATCCATTTAGAGAGATGACAGGAATTGGTCATTCACATGGTTAGTCATAAAATCCTACATAAAACTTGTAGATCACTGAATATGATATGTTTGATTCCTTGCAATAATTTTGCGATATAAAGGTGGTGATATTAGAGTCGTGCTAGTTGAGTAATTGTGAAATTGAGAAATACTTGTGTTGAGGTTTACAAGTCCCGTAGCATGCACGTATGGTAACCGTTGTGTGACAAATTTGAAGCATGAGGTGTTTCTTTGATTGCCTTCCTTATGAGTGGCGGCCGGGGACGAGCGATGGTCTTTTCCTACGAATCTACCCCGCTAGGAGCATGTGCATAGTGCTTGGTTTTGATGACTTGTAGATTTTTGCAATAAGTATGTGAGTTCTTTATGACTAATGTTGAGTCCATGGATTATACACACTCTCACCCTTCCATCATTGCTAGCCTCTTCGGTACCGTGCATTGCCCTTTCTCACCTCGAGAGTTGGTGCAAACTTCGTCGGTGCATCCAAACTCGTGATATGATACGCTCTATCACACATAAGCCTCCTTATATCTTCCTCAAAACAGCCACCATACCTACCTATTATGGCATTTCCATAGCCATTCTGAGATATATTGCCATGCAACTTCCATCTTCATCATATACATGACTTGAGCATTCATTGTCATATTGCTTTGCATGATTGTAAGATAGCTAGCATGATGTTTTCATGGCTTGTATGTTTTTTGTTGTCATTGCTACGCTAGACCATTGCACATCCCGGTACACCGCCGGAGGCATTCATATAGAGTCATACTTTGTTCTAGACATAGAGTTGTAATATTGAGTTGTAAGTAAATAAAACTGTGATGATCATCATTATTAGAGCATTGCCCCGG